>CM049313.1:40007-2440007 GCA_026874595.1 Sipunculus nudus | reverse complement strand
ACCATCAGTGATGCAGTTAATGAGATATTGAAGTTTTTGTATGAAATTTTTGACCTATTCTGGGGGGTACTTTGGGGCCCCATAGCTCAAAGGATATGGGTAACAGAGACCTAATTTCTGGTTTCCACGGAGATTTTTCATGGACCTATCAGAATGTCAAGTTACAAGTTTCTAGGTCCAGCGGCTACGATTTGTGCCAGGTTAACGGACGGACGGACAGACGGACAGACGGACGACGGACAAAGGGTGATCGCTATAGCTCAGATGACTTACAGTCAGCTGAGCAAAAAATAGGTTCCATAACGGGGGTTTAATTAAGGATATGAAACGTCACATATTCAACATGTTAAGCGCCCAGGGCGGTAGTTCGGTCAAATACGGTATATATATCAAGTGAACTTTGTTTTCTTATTTTGACACGCTCTTCTGAATTGACAGATTCAGGGTAAATTTTAACATGCCTGTGACCCGTGTTTGTGCAGTTATAAGTGGATTTGTAAAGTTTAAAAATTTAAAGTTTTATTGTCGTCACAGACTGAATAACCACACGTATGCCCATGGTCGCGTGAATACTTCAAAATTGCATTATTGCATCGACCTTTCATACCAGTCTATACAGGTTATACCTGTAACAATTGTATATATTTCCATATCTTCATTCATGAATTCATACATAATATTCATATTATATTGTTACGGAACCTAATATCAACAGATCACGTATGCGTGATGAACATAAATTTTGTCAAGTAGATAAAAAAAAATCAGATCCTGAAACACTATGCAGCGTGAAATGCCTAGGGGAATGAATAAAGAGGTCAGTGGTTTTTTGTTAACAAATAACTATAATTTATTTTTATAACAACCCTAACATTACAATACACTAAATCAATACAATTACACAGTATAACATCGGTATAACAACAAATCTACGCTCCCGAGGCAGCGGAAATCTTGCGCTTCTAAAGAAGCAACTGATTTTTATGCTGCCAGCTTTGACCGTTTATGATATATTTAGACAGCAGATGGCGGTTCGTTGTCCGCTGAAAAAAAAGTTCGTATGATGTGACAAGCAGCCAACCAGATGCCTATAAACAAACACTCGACAGGCATCCTGGCTCCGCCCATAGCTGCGCTTCAAGCGCCGCTTGATGAGAGTTTATGGTCGAATTTTAATTGCTCACTCTTGATTCTCACATCATCGACCGATTCGATTATGGCATTATGACTGTGTTAGCGTAGCCATGAATCTGTTGTCTGCAGAACTGAATCCAGCCAGCGAGGTGTGCACGCAGCCTTTGTTGTTACGTTTCGTTTGAATTACAGCTCACCGGCCGGGCATCCTATGTGCCCAAGGCCCTAAGCGAACCACGTCTGGGGCAATTCTCTCTGAGCCTGTGGCCTGTTCAGATGGTTACCGGGGCGATGAGCTGTCACTCAAAACGAAATGAACATGATTGGTTCCGTGTATTAATCGCTTGGCCGTATCTTCCAGCACAAGGTTTCATCTGATTGGACAAAAATACAGTGCTCCCCTCTGGTGTAGCAATTCAGGATACGAAGTCATAACAAACAGCGCTTACGATATAGGAAGTAGGCCTATAGGTTAAGCGCTGTGTAAAGAGCGTACATCAAATCGATACAATCACACAGTAAAATAAACAAAGTGCACAGTACCTGGATACCACCACTGTTTCAACGATAAGTCCTTTAAAATGTATAAGCCGGCGAAAAGTTCACACGAATTCTCTCGGTAAATAACAGTCCAATGTAAAGCTCTTGTAACAATCCAGAAAGTGAACTTAAGACATGCAGCACTAAATTGTAAAGTGTTAGTAATAGTAGAATCCCTGAAATTCCTGGATAATCGGATAGGTCCCACACGTCTGTGTCCACTAGAATATTCTCTCACCTTTCTCTCTCGGCTCTATAACACAGCCTCTTTATATAACTTTTCACCTCATGCCGAGAATTTTCCATTTCTCGAACCATCTAAAGAATCTAACACGGTATACACGTTCAAAGAACATACTAGAAAAACGAACGCCGTGTCTCAACACATTAGGGTTCACACGTGAGCCCGCCCTGGCTCGGCCAGGAGAAAAAGCCCCAAGCCAGCATGACAACGAGAGTTCAACCAGTACGGATTAAACCGAGAGTACAACACGCGGCCAGACGCGGGCGCTATATCACGAGTTACGAGTTATAAATATATACAGACTTGAGATTTTACTTATGGTTCAGCCTTAACAGTTAAAGGCCTCTGCATGTCTCTGATAACCCTGGTTTCTTGGCCTTCAATCACTTTATTGTTGGGTCCTATAAGGTGCATTTTATGTTGACGGGGAACATTTGAAAAGAATTTTGCCCTTTTCTGAAATATATTTAAAATATACTCTGGATGGAGAAATATAAAATGTCAAAACACGTACAATAATACATCAACATGTAACGTTTGAATGGTTACCGTTTTTGATACAGAACAATGTCAGGGTTACATGATCTGAAGAGTAAATCTCGCTTGATTTTAGGATTTCAGACACGGAGCCTGTTTAACCCCAGGATAATCATGTGTTTCTGCCAAACCTTAATTGAATTATGCAGATGTACTTGTTCATAATTAAGCCAGCAATAAAAACAGAGGAAATAAAATAATCAAGCAACAAATATACCATGCCCACTTTGTCTTAGACCAGCAATCGTGCACCAGTTGTTTTGCTTTACTTACTTTATCCAGGTTAACCCAAGTCACCCCTCGACAGCTAGAAATCTTCACACAGATACGCGAATATTTCTCTTTTTTTTGTTAAATGTGTCACAGACGAAAATGATATACCAATCATATGTTCCAGGACATGGGGGACCTGCATTATTATATTCTCGGGATTTATATACATTTAAGTTTGATTTATCACTATCCATTAGCAGAATTGTTTTCTAATTATACAGATGTATTAATGCTTCCAGATCGTTATAATCTTTTCCAGTATGTTCAGCATATGAATCACATTATTACACAGTAACGAAGCTCCTCACTGGCTTTACCGTTAATTACCTCCGCCAGGAGGGTATGCGTTCATCCCCGTTTGTGTGTTTGGTCACAACATAACTCTTGAACTCTTAAATCCTGAACGGAATCTCATTAAATTTTCAGGGCATTTTAGAAATGGTACAATGAAGAATCGATTAGAATTTGGTATAGACCCGGCACAACGCCATCAAAGAATATTCACAAATCTTCAGTCACGTAGGCACGATTAAACCTGGAAATATTGGCCGAATAACTGAATGGCGGAGGCCTGCATTCATAAGAATGTAGATTTCTAGTAACGGTGAAATGAAGGTCCTCACGGGCTTTTTCATTTAATTCTAAATAGTTCCGGACAGGCACTACATGCTGTTCAGTCCATCGTTACGGACTTCTTATTGGACTTGTTTGTATACAAGAACCTTTCCACACAACCTGGACACGATTTGTTCGGGTGGAGAAGTTGGATATAAGACATTACTTCACTTATTTAGCTCAGCTGACTGAAAGTCATCTGAGCTATAGCGATCACTCTTTGTCCGTCGTCCGTCCTTCCGTCCGTTAACAGGGCACAAATCGTAAGCGCTGGACCTGGAATCTTCTAACTTGGCATCCTGGGAGGTCCATATAAAATCTCCTTGGAAACCTGAAATTAGGTCTCTTTTACCCATATTCTCCGAGCAATGGGTTTCGTAAGCACCCCCCAGAAAAATAAAAATATTGATACAAAAGCTCAAGTATCTGAATAACTAACGCATTGACCACCATGATTCTTTTCATGATTATTTATCATGGAGTGTTCCATCAGTTCCTGCAAACTGGTGGCGCACCCTGTATATTTTTTCTCATTTTTACGATTTTTGAGATCTTAAAAGAAGTTGTCAATTGTTAACAAGGCACAAATCGTCACCGCTGGACTTGGAATCTTCTAATTTGACATCAAGGTAGGTCCATGAAAAGTCTCTGTGGAAATGTGAAATTAGGTCTCTGTTACCCATATTCTCGGAGCTATGGGGCTCATAAATACCCCTCAGAATAATTAAAAATTTGATACAAACACTCCAGTATCTGAATAGCATTGATCACCATGATTTTTTGCATACATACTGATCATGGACTGTTTCTTCAGTTCCTGCAGACTGGTGGCGCCACCTGTATTTTTTTTCGAATTTTCACACATTTTTTTCTCTATTTTGAGACCTTCAAATAAAGCCTCATCTGTTAACAAGGCACAAATCGTAACCGCTGGACCTAGAACCTTTATACTTGACATCTAGTGAGCTCATTAAAAAAAAAATCCTTGGAAACCTTGTAATTAGGTCTCTGTTACCTATATCCTCCAAGCTATGGGGCTCGAAAGTTCCCAAAGGAATAATTAAACATTTGATACAAACGCCCCAGTATCTGAATAACTAATGCATTAATCATTATGATTCTTGTCATGCTTACTAATCACAGACTGTTTCTTCAGTTCCTGCAGACTGGTAGCGCCGCCTGTATTTTTTTTTAATTTTCACGAATTTTTTTGAAACCATTCAAATAAAGCTTCATCTGTTAACATGGCACAAATCATCACTGTTTGACCTAGAATCTTCTAACTTATCATCTAAAGAGGTCCATGAAAAGTCTTTTTGGATACCTGAAATTAGGTCTCTGTTACCCATATCCTCCGAGCTATTGGGCTTGTAAGTATCCCCAGAATAATTTAAAATGTGATACAAAAGCTTCTGTATTTGAATAACTAATGCATTCTTTGCATGCTTTTTCATCATGGAGTGCTTCATCTGTTCCTGTAGACTGGTGGTGCCACCTGTATTTTTCGATTTTTCACGCATTTTTTCTCTATTTTTCAGACCTTCAAATGAAGCAGTCATCCGTAACAAGCCACAAATTGTCACTGCTTGACCTAGGATCTTCTAACTTGACAACCAGTGAGGTCCATGAAAAGTCGTCATGGAAACCTGAAATTATGTCTCTGTTACCCATATCCTCTGAGCAATGGGGCTCATAAGTACTCCCAGAATAATTAAAAATGTGATACCAAAGATTCTGTATTTGAATAACTAATGCATTGATTGCTATGATTCTTTGCATGCTTTTTGATCATGGAGTGCTTCATCAGTTCCTGTAGACTGGTGGCTGCCCATTGAAGTAGTCCACATTTTTTTCCTCAAATTTTGCACACCTATTGTTTCTGCCATGTTCTTGGAAGATTTTGAAAAACGGTGACCTTGACCATCATCTTCTAGGTCAAATCTGCCAAAATGTGAAATTTTGTGAACCCAATAACTTTTGAAGTAGTCCACATTTTGTCCTCAAATTTAGTACAGCTATTGTTTCTACTAAAATCAAGGACAAATTAAAAAAAAAAGGGACCTTGACCTTTATCGTCAAGGTCAAATCTGCAGAAATATGACATTTTTGTGAACCCCATAACATTTGAAGTATTCAACATTTTGTCCTCAAGTTTGGTACACCAGTTGTTCCTACCATGTTCTCGGACAAGTTCAAAACCTGGTGACCTTGACCTTTCTTATCAATGTTAAAATTCCCGAAATGTAACATTTTTATGAACCCCATAACTTTTGAGGTATTTCCAATTTTGTCCACGAATTTGGTACACCATTTGTTACTACCAAGCTCTCAGACGAGTTTGGAACCTTGACGAGGATCTCCAAAGTCAAATCAGTGGAATTATAGTTATTGTCTTGTGGACGAGATAACTTTTAAAGGGCTGCATATTTTCCTCCGAAATTTGAAACATTCATTGTTCCTACTTAAATCTTGGACATGATAGAAATCCTGTGACCTTGACCTTGATGTTCAAAGTCAGATTTCTGCAATTCTAGTCTTATTGTGACCCCAATAACATTGTAAGTACTGAAGATTTTTCTTCAAATTGACACACCAGTTCTTTCTGCCAAAATGTCATCAGAGTTCGAAAAGCGGTGACCTTGACCTTCAAGGTCTAATCTGCTTAAATCTAGATTCATTGTTTTGAGATATTGCATATTTTACGCCTTATGTTTTTGGATGACCCACAGGCGGGAGACATATATCTGTTTTGCACTACAAAAACAAAGCCATTCTAGTTTTGATTTTTTTACACAATTTTATGTCTATTTTTGAGAACTTCAAATGAAGCAGTTGTCCATTAACTGGGCACAAATCATAAGTGTTGGACCTAGAATATTCTAACTTGACATCTTCAAAGTTCCATGAAAAAAATCCTTAAAAATTGAAATTAGGTCATGGTTAACTATATTTTGCAAATTAGGGGAGAAAACATGATTTTTAATCACCAAGTGAGTCAGGTGAGGCATAAATTGTATCCATTTGGCCTAAAATCCTCATACATGACGTTCAGGGAGGTCCCTAAAAAGCTCCTTGGAAACCTGAAATGTTACTCTGACCCATTTTCTACAAGCTGTGTGAAAGATCTTGATTTTTACACTAAATAAGTCAGGAGGGCATAAATAATAGCAGCTGCATGTAGATTAAGGTCACTGTAACCTATATCCATGGGCTATTGGCAAAATGCATGCTTTTGACTCTGGGAGTTTTTTTGCCTATTGTTCAAGGCTCCTTGAATTCGGCTGAGCGTCATGGCCCATGGGCCACTTGTTTTATTAGCTACGAAAACAAGCGGTAATTCAGAATAAATGTGTACTTTAAAATAAGTAAGACCATATTATGTCTCTCTCTCTCCCTCTCATTCTTGTCAATGAAATAGTCATATACAAAGAAATATGTTTAAATTTCATGCTTTTAATTTAACCTCTACTAACGACATGCTGTCACTTCCGGTAAAATTTGTCATCAGACCACTTCGCTCGGCTTCAGTCGGCTTCGTGTCCCGATGCATCGGTTATGGGCCTTAAATATACAGAAAACAATAACATATTGAACATTACTCCATTTTTATTGTTTGTACGTTGGAATTTATTTTTTTACATTAATCAAAACATGACGTTTCAAGTTTCCCAGTCTTGATCTTACTTTCAAGTTTGCCAAGGAAATTCCATATTTGCAAATGAAATTAATGGGAACAGTTTAAAACTTTGTTTGTAATACATAATCAATCGAGAGCATTTATATTTAAATACAAATTAACAATTAGATTAATTACAGTGAAGCCTCGAAATAACGATCACCAACGGGACCTCGATAAAGATAACTGCTGCTGCTGTTATAACAAAATCTATATACTTGTTTTAGGAGTTAATAATATCTACATGGCTATTAACTATGTTTGGCAAACTGCGTTCCCCTTACGGGTATAGGTTTAAATTCAAGCTTAAGTGGTTGATAATATGCATAACCCGCGCATAGTGGAGTAGCATCGACTAACGTGGTGCTAATGTATGTCCGGACAAAATGCACAGAATGTTTACAATATATGAATAACTCTGACACTAAATGAACTCTAAGGAACTCAGCCGTCATATAGAGTCGAACCTGTCCCTAACCCCACCCGTCCAATAAACCCATCTGCCCGTAAAGGCCTTCCTTAAATAGACCATAAGCTTTCAGACTTGTTATGAGTGGCCTGTGCTATAAGTGTGAATTGAGACCACTTTTGACCATTTCCAACTTATTAAACTGGCATTTAAAGCGACTGAAGCCTAGTGACATTAATTACTTATACAGTGGAACCGGTTTGAAAGACCACCCATGTAAAAAGACCACCTGTCTATTAAGACCACCCTTGAAGGAACCGAAAACTTTCACATTGGTAATAACTGACCCGTCTAATGAGACCACTTGTGAATTAAGACCACTCTTGGCCTGTCCCATGGGTGGTCTCATACAAAGGCTTCAATGTACATGACATGTGACATTGTGCTTTTAATATGTGTGGCTAACTATATCACAAGGGGCGTCTGTCTGAACCTACCTGCATCTTCTCGTGACCGACCCTGGATCTCGTTCACACAGTAACCCTCCACAACATGAACGGTTAATGGACGACCACTTCTGGCAAACTTGGCCGTATTTTCTGCAGCTTGGCCTGCTCGGAACCATGAACCTTTTCATGTGCAAATATATTAACTATATCAAGAACACCTTGTGTTGGTGTTGTTCCATTTTTTAAATGCACGGGCTATGAATGCTGAGAAAATGTATGTGTCCCCAGTCCTTCCAGCCCCCCCCCCCCCCCCCGGGGGTCTCATTAACTCTAGGCATTTGAATCATGTAAACTTGTTTCATGCAGCTGCTGGAGGACGTCTAGGGCTATATCAAGACCAAACGTTTACCATTGCCGGGATGGCATCGATAATTTGACCAATCAAATAAAATCTTATACACCTGTAACGTTTCTCGTGGACAAGCGCCCTTGTTCAGACGGCGTTTGAAAAGTCTATTTTTACATATTGTTCGTCCGAATTGATTGGCAGTCTTGATTTTAGCCCGAACATTTACAAGCTTGTTCATTATTTATGAAATAGACAACAGAGCGGCTCGCTGAATCAAGGTCTGTGAGAGGCCTAGCTGCCAAAGACTTAATTCTATATCCATGGTATAACCATGTCAAATAAAACCTGTAAAGCCAAGGGTATATCTCTAACAGTTTACGAAATATTTTAGTTAAAAATTGATCTGAGGCTTAAACCAGTTGTGGCTCTGTGATATATACAGAACAAGAGCAGGGACTAGATTCGAGGCATGAACTATACCAGATACCGTAGTATAAAGACATTCACCTTTTCAAGATGTTCTCTCTGTTCAAACTTCGGTTTAACCCTTCCTTTCCGGGATGCCCTTCGATATAAAAACCAGTTAGGGGTCATTATATGTCATATTACAAAAACTCGAATATCATTCAATATGTAGCTGTGCATGATAATACAGAAAGGACAACTTGGTAACATAACTCAATTTTCAATATTTTGAATATTTTGAATTAAAAATATAGAATTCTGCATCTGAATATCGAATTACTTTTTGTCAAACCTGCAGATGCGTTGTGTTAATCCTTTCATAATGAATATCGATGTTACAAGATAAGGTAACGTAATAAATGTTAAAATAATATTAATATAATCACTCGATTAATGGTCCCAAGGGTCGCTGCTGCACTGTTTAAAAATTCGAGTTTTGGTTACAGTTAGCGTTGCACTATGGGAGTTAGCCCATTCTTCGTGAAGCTTAACCCATAATGATCGGCCGTGATGCTTAAGTTAGCTTACACATTTATATATCTGAAGCAGACATAGTTGTAGCTGTAAGAGTTATGAAACAAAACTGCCCGCTTATCGAGCCGTCGGAATTCTGTGACGATACATTGTATTTTAATTTAAATTTTGCACTTTCTTGTTGAAATATGTGGGAAACTAACAATTTACTTTCCTCAAATGATAATGTATCCACTTACCGCCAGGGGCTGTTTCACCGAAGCTGCTCAACAGCAGCAGCAGAAGAAATCCAGAGAGCCAAAATCTGAGGGGAGCCATTGTTTCGACTACACGCGGGGATGTCGTCTGCTCTGTGCTGATGACGGCCGAGTATTTATCTCGTTAGTGACGTCAACCTTACAGTGACAATCACATACAAAAAAATAGCCCGTAGTAAATTTCGTAGAATTAAATTGAACTAAACGCTCGAGGTATGCATTTCATCACTCAAATTAATGATGAATATGAAATTAGTACAAAAATTCCTGAATACAACACATGCCAACGTTATCTACAGGGAATGATTAAGGGGCCTATTCCGATATTCGACTGAAGATATTTACTGAAGATAATCCATAGAATCTTTTATTAAATAGGCCAGAACACCCCGATCCCACTGCACACAGACTGTTCGTTTTGTTTATATCAATTTTCTTATAACAAGTGGGATACCGCAAAAATAATCCAAACGTATACACCAATGATATCTGGTGGCAAGTCAGAGTTTACAAAAGGCCTTTTGCAACTAGTGACATTTCAACCATCATACATATGCAACCAACCACCCGAGGTTATATTTTTTTCTGTTTGGTTACATTTGCGCATGTTCCATGTTTACATACAACTTGAAGGCAAGCAGCTCATACATCCATTACAGAGACGTTATAAGAACTGTTCCCAACAAGAATTAACTACAGCTCAGAGTTCCTTCGTATCTTGCAACGAGGACCGCACTGTAAGCCGCCATGAGGATGCAAGTATTTTCGTCATACTGACAATGCCTCACGGCCTATATGTACGCTGTCAATTGGCATAAACCAGACCAATAGTTAGATTTTTAAGAATACTTTTTAACAACACCTACCATGTGCGAGAAAAATTCCGTTTTAACCCAGCATTTTTGTAAATCCCGCGTTTACAGGAGATAATCTTCTGGATCTGCAAATCCTATCCGAGCCACGTTAACATTTGTTGAACCAGGGTTTTTTTTGGTAAATTCTGTAAATAACCCGAGCTACTGGCCTTAGTCCATATTACACTGGGCATAACCCTTAACTGCCAATTAGTAACACATCCGCACCCCACCCTTCCCGCCTCTACCCCCGGGCTACGCCCCAGGCAATACAAGATGTTGGTTCTTGGAAGGTTGTAATCATCAGGATAAAAACTGGAAATTTCTTCTCTCCACTCAGGGTCTATTGAAATGGTAATGATGACTTACATATGACACCTAAGCTGCGGCTGACTTTTCATATACAGATTTTTTTTTCACATGCGGATTTTGGATTATAGCCATTGCACTCATAAGTCATGTGATCTTTGCAGTCATGAAAAATATCCCCGAGTGTATTTGATGAATAAAACCCGCTGAAATTAACGCTCGAGGCATGTTTTTTTTTTATTTTCTGAACGGCAAGCAGGTAACTGTCACGTGATCACGTTGAAACAACCATTGTATGAATGAAACGAATTTGTGTTATCCCTATCAATAAATAAATCAATAAATAATTCTAACTTTCTGGTACTCCATTAAGTTTCTTGCATCAATAGCTGCACTACTCAGGAACACTAATTACTTTACAAAACCAATGTGCACAAATATAACGACTTAATTTAGTGTTTGTCACAAAATTATCTCGTGAACGAATAAATATTCGAGTAACTGTGCAAACGTCGGCCTTGTCGAGCTCTCCCTGCGACCGTATCTATGTGTAAGATTGTAACACCTGTAATTAAACTACGCAGGTTATCGAACCCGTTGGTGATTAATAATTATATTTATTTAACTACATTCATCATCATAAGTTGAAGAATTTTTAGTTTTCAAATTGACAATGCGGGCTGTATTATTTATAACAACCAGACGCTAATTAAGGTCGTATTATTTATTATAACTAGACGCTTATTACAGTTGTATTATTTATAACAACCAAACGTTAAGGCTGTATTATTTATTTAACCAAGAATAGGGCCTGAAAGAATCTTCCCGCACTGCATGTGAAAGTCTAATTGGAATGATATTTTTATCATACACATATCCACGCATATACACCATATATTAGCATACATATAGGCTGACATACTTACACACATGCACTACAGGTATCCACCGAATCACAGTGGCATGAATAACGTTAGACCCTTGCAAATTTGTGGCAATAGAGATGCCAAAGTTTCCAAAAGACTCACGATTGGACGAAAAGAAAACAAATTCTAGGTGGCACCAACATTCATGTGTACAAGATAGCTCCATCCTAGATCTATGGACATTCAAATACACAATATTTTTAACGAACACATGATTGTAGCTGGCGCCACCTGTCTTGTGTATGAGCAAGCTATCTAAGATATCCAAGATAACTCCTGAGATATGTTTGATTTTACCAAATGGATGCCAAATGAAACTGGCGATATGTGGCGCCAACATACTTGCAAAAAAAAAAAAAAAAAAAAAAAAAAAAAAAAACACTCCAAGAACTATGGCAAATTTTCAGGCGAATACATCAAACCAATCCGGAGATAAATTCTTGAATGCATTCTAAAAAAAGTCATTGTAGGTGGCGCCACCATTCCTGCGTACGAGACATCTAGCAAAGATGGATCTACATGCACAATTTCAGGCCCATACGCCTAACAATTCCTGAGATATGTGTGATATTCACCTAAACAGGTGCACAGATGGACAACATGCAGAACCGATTGTAAGCGGCCCCACTAGTCTTGTATACGAGATACAGAAACGATAAAACTATCGAAAAAGGTGAAATAAATTATCTTTGGTGTAAGAAAGCAGAAGCTACTTGTTATATCGAGACCAAAACCAATATGCTTCCGAGTCCGGGACCGATTAGAGGGACCACCAAGACCGAGACAGGCAAAATTGGTCATGAGACCTGAGACCTACATCACTGTCGTAAGATAGTTATAATGTATATTTACTGATCAGTTGTGTTTCTAAAACACCGTAACGCTGACATGCCTTTCTGTCAAGAAATGAATTGAAGATAAACGAGGAGAGAGGTAGTATTTGTGTTATTTCCCACTATTTCCATTGTTTATGCCATTTCTAGACTTTTATAAAATTAGAAAGAAGTCAAAGACCGCATACCTCCGTCATCGTTCTGGATTACAAGATCCAGAAGACACGGATCCTTTTGATAACTTTGGTTTGTGGTACCAATGCGTATAGTTAATCAATTAATTCAAGCCGATAGAAACATATGGCTTACCCCGCGATGTTTGCATCACAGGATTGCTCTTCCAGGGGTGTGAAAATAAAAATAAATGATTCGCGAAAACCATTATTATATTAACATTATTATGGGTGTCCCGCAATACAGTGTGGGAGTTCCTTTTTTTTAAATGTCTGTCTGTCAACTCGCCCTCAGCTAGTAAAAACAAATCGCTCTGTCCAGAAGTGTAAAGCAACCTTAAGAGAGAGAGAAAAAAAAACATGTAGTAGCGATCTTGATCTGAAGATTTTTTCTTATGTGATATCTTAACCCTCCTCAGAATTTCATCAAAACCCGTTTTAACTTTTTTTTTAAATTAGAGTAATATTCCAACCACCTCACGGTGAACAAAATGTCTATCAGGCGAAAAAGGGCTACCGCGTATTTGCATAATCTGTGCATGTATTTGTGCACGTTATAAGTTAATTTTCATTTAATACAAAAAGTTGTCTAGCAAAACTATCCCAGCACACTGACTACCGCCAGTTCACCTGTTATAATCAGGGGCGGATCTAGGATTTAGGAAAAGGAGGGGTCCTACCCAGAATTAAAATGTTACACCTAAAAAAAGGTCCCCAGGCCCGGAAAGGGGGGCGGGTCCAGGGCGCAAAAAAATAGTCAAAAATCCTTAAAAGGTTGCGGAGGCTAACCCCCCCCCCCCCCCCCCCCCCGATCCGTTCCCCTAATTTTCGTCGTTATTTAGTTCTGTGTGTGAGTAAACACAGCCCATGAGTGGCTGATAAAAATACCAAGACTTCGTGACACGAGATCAGATCTTGAGAATGCACGACATGTCTCCAAAACAAGGAGGAAAAGCATGAAGGAAGAAACAAAGAAGAAAAACCAGTTGGAAATGTGTAAACATTTATTAGTGTAATTGCGCGGCATGGCTACCAGGTGGCGTGCGCGCCTTGTTTGTCAATACTCGCATCCGATGCAAGCCTTTTTGTCAATTGAATTACAGGAGTAAGCAAACGTTATTAGAACGAAATATTGGCATATACCAAAATATTTCATGTATTTACTTCATGTTTATTTTAACATACTTGGCATATAAATAGGTCCTTTTAAACAATATTAAGAGCTGCTGCGCCAAAGTTCGGATTAACGGTCACGCTCTCAGCGATTCTGTATGTCGGATACAGAGGTGTGAATATATGATCCCCGTGAAGGTGATTCTCTCCTTCCTCTTGAATATTCACTGCTCCAAACACACATTCACTCATATTCCTGGCGAACTTGGATCTATGCACACTGAATGAGTCTCTGTCTTGCTGATCATCCAAGGGCACTGTGCCAATGATGACGTCACACGAAACAGTGACCTCGCTGCCCCCGGCTTTGACATGCGCACGCACCTGATGTTCTACGCTGATGACGTCACAGCCTTGGAGGTGCCATGGCGGAAGTGGAGGAACGGTCAAGGCCGGTGACAACTTCGAGACCGTACCGGCAGGAGCCGGGTCACAGGTCAAGGACGAGACCTTCTTCTCATAAGTCCTGACATGGTGCGCCCCTGTGCCTAAAACAGATGAAACAAAATCTCAGCTGCATGTTGAGGGAAAATATTTCGTCCGAGTAAAAGGAAACCTGCGACTTCAATCACCTTGAATGACTTTTAGATATTTCTATGCGCTTACTTGTAGACTATGAAAGGAAACTTGTGAAATTAATATGAATGCAGTGTTCTCTCGTAAGAACAAGACAAAAGACAGACGAAGACAGATTAATATTTAATATTTCTGGTTTCTTAAACAAGTTATTTAAAACAAGGGCACCGCAAAGCGGAGCATCACCTCGCACAAGACATAATTAGAATTGGTATATTACACTAAGAAAATCGATAGGTTTCTCATCCTTGGGTGGGTGAGCCATATTTGCTAGATGAAAGGTTTTTGTCAAACGGTTTGGCATAAAATGGGTCCACAAGCTTGTTCAAGATGTGGGTCCTGTTGCCGTAACCTTTGACCCCGTGACCTCAAAATCGATAGCGTTCTTCCTCTATGGTTGTGTGAGCCATATGTGAAAGATGAAAGGTTTTGGTCCAACGGTTTGGCTTGAAAACGACCCACAAGCCAATTCCGGTCGAACAGACGGACGGCAAGACGGATGGACAGACGGACGCACGAACGTAGGCGTTACTATATCTTTTCGCAACTTTGTTGCGAGGACATAACAAAGAACATTAGGCTGAAAATCCTGTGTACAAGTTTGGTTAAGAGGAAGCAGTATTTTTTTAATGCAGTATCTAAACATTTCATATTTTAACAAGAAATTTTACTTTAGATGACCTTAGCCAGCTAATTATATTCACAGGCCTGAGAACAATTATTCAAAAAGCAGTTCAACTAACTATCAATAGAGCATTTATATCTTTAAAATAACAGATTCCACTCTATGGCACTTCACATAGACAATCCAATGTTACTCATCACACTGTGCTAAATGCTGCAACAGTGAAACATCAGATAATATATGCTGTAACATGTAACCGTTTCAGGTGATTGCAAGATCCGTCGATTTAACATCGGTTGATTTGACTGGTTTGACAGTATACCTGACAATCCGACTAATAACAAATATGTTGCCACATTTCAGACTGAAGAACTACTTAGGTTCGTGAGACTAGACATTTGATCCAACCTATTCAAAAGAAAACAAAATCTAGATGTTTGAAAATACGGAATCCATAAATCGTTAAACACTGTATGACAGAAAACAATTATTAAAGAAAAATGTATTGCCGAAATGTTACCATGGATTTCGACGTTCCCGGGTCCTCTGGGTCCCGTCCTTGACCCGGTCAATCTGATCACCTGATCTAAAGTTACCATGACGACGGCGTCCTTGCCGCTGGAATTGTCCACTTCTAAAGTGGGGGTGATAGTTTCTCCTGGCACGTAACCTCTCTTTGGAATACTCATGGCGGCTCCAACCGTACCAGATTGAAAACAGCCCATGGTTGTCACTTGGGACTGGTTTTTGTCCTCTACCATGTAACGTGCCTCGGGAATGGAGTTGAGGTCCAGCTCTCTCAGGACAGTAAACCCGGCTTTGACGCTGTGGGTGTGATGGTGTGGTCTATCAATGTCAGCCCTGATGACGTAACGAACTGACCCGTCCTTAAACTCAAAGGATGTTGGGAGATTCTCGGGGAGTGAAAACTGTAATGAAGATATGTTATCCATACACCATGAATACAGTAAAGCCACAAATAAAAAAAATATTGTTCTTCAGACTCTGGGAAAAAACACTGGAGCGAGCTGGCATTTTTTGATTTATAGTCAGTACCAATCAAGACGAAATACTTAGACTTTTGTCAGCTTGCCAAGAAAATACAATTTGTTTCAGTTCCTAAAATCGTGTATATGATCAACTCAAACATTGGTCTATTATCCATACATATAAGAATTACTTAAATAAGCAATTTTGTGCCATAGGACACATTAGCAGCATTACTGAGCATCTGGTCTTCAATTGCAAAAAAAGATAAAAAAAAAATTGAAATGATGATCCGAGAAAAATGGGATAGGCGAATCTGTAGAACCATAATTTTTTTGTATGACCTACGAATAGATATATAGCGGTAGGCGTAATTTGAAATTTCAGGCTATCTGTGTTCCACATGCGACATAGTGATAGAAACTCAGAATGTCATTCTACTCTCTTAAAAGCAGGGTATGACTTCCGAGTATTCCGGGTATTCCCGTGCATATTAAACCTAGCTTATATATATATATATATATATATATATATATATATTTATATATATATATATATAACTAAATCTGCAATATATATATATATATATATATATATATATATAACTAAATCTGCAATATATATATATATAATATATATATATTTATATATATACCTAAGAAAACTATTGGTTAATAAAGTTTATACAAAAATAATTTTAATTCTTTTTTAGTTTTCTTTTGTAACACGTTTTTAGTGTACACGTGACGTTTATGCCTCTTGTTTGCATCACACATTACTTTAAACTTGCGGTATAGAAGTCTCACACTTATCCATGTGCCATTTGATGGACCTGTTGACTGACATTCTATGCAATGTTAATTATTGTGATTGATAGAACTGTACTTCCTCCGACCACTAATATACGTAAATTAACACAACAATAATACGTTTGTGAGAGTTTGTGTGAGCAATGCTCGATGGTCTCACGCGGAATCTGAATTCATGAGGCCCCTGCAAGAGGTCGCCACCGGTCTCGCCCGCCACCACGATGTCCTTTGCGAAATAAACCTCCTCGTCTCCGTAATGGAGTAGTCGGGAATGATGGCGTCCTGCAGCGCACATAAAACAAACAGTCAGCATTTGACTCTTAATCTGCTTGAAAACATGGTGAGGTAAATTACAGTCTTCTTAACGACCCCCCGCCCTCCCAGGGGTATACATTGTTTACATTATCTTGGTAATCACAGGCTTGGTAATTCCATCGTTCGAACAATGTACACTTGGCACACAGGCGTATATTAAAATATTAAAGCCACTCCATAACACTGGGTCATCTGGATGTTCCTGAGGCTCCCCCCCCCCCGAAAAAAACCTCTTACATGTAGGCCTATAAATGTTTTCAAAGATAATAATTGGTTTAAGCAGCTCCATATTCTACGTTTTACATTAAACACGACACATGCACATATCTAAAAGGGGCCTGTTCCCAAATCTGACGCCTATATAAACTCAATACAGTCCGACGAAACATTATCAAAATAGACCAGAAAACGTCGGTCCACAGGTTGTTTGTTTTTTTGTTATCAATGTGTTTATAACATGTGGGGAGTAACCCAAAATAATCCAAACATATTCCACAAGGACAGCATGCGGCAGGTCAGACCAACCAGAGATTTACAAAGGGCGTTTCGCAAATAGTTGCCTTTGTCTGTTTGTCAACCTTGGCTCATGTAGAGTGTTTACTAACAGCTTGAAGATAAACAATATACCATCCGTCACATAGGCGTTATGTTATATGAACTTTTCTTAACAGGGACTACTAGTCCCTCAATGTGTATGCAGAGTAATCCAGAGATCTCATTATTTATATAGATAAGAGAGTTGGATAGCTGGCTTTAATACACATCTCTACACAATGATCACGTGATGCCTTACTGGAAGATGTCAGTGAGTCCATAAACTTCAACAGCAAAGTAAACTCCCAATTTCAGAGATTATTTATATATTATAACATGAATATAATGAATGCATTATGAACGGATATACGACAATATATAACCTTTTCACATCAATATAACAGTGTTTCACAACAAAACAGAGCCAATTATATGGTGTATGACCTTGATATGAATGATCGAAGGAATTTAATTATTTACTCAGGCGCATTAAAGTGTTTTTTTCTCAATCTGTGACTGCAACAGAACTTTAAATTTTAGATCTGTCAGAAATCCAACTACACATTTCACATTTACAACTGAACAAATACGCATCAATTGCACGTTTAAATATAGCCTGTGTCAAACTAAATTATGTTCGACAGTTTTCCAGACTGTTGCAACTGTACAAAGATAAATTGGCATTTTTATATCAATACATGTATTTCACGTAAATATGGGTATTTTATTTATCATGTTCACGATATAGACAATATCAAGACATCTTCTGTCATTTGTTGACAAAGCAAAACTGTATTAAAACATTTATAATTTGTTATTTGTAGAACTTGTTTTACGATTACCTGTCGTTATGTCCTTGACAGTCCTCATTTCAGAATATTTAGTGAAGGCACGGCCAACTGCATGAATCAGCACGCGACCCTGGGGTACGTCCTCCCCTAAGTTAAATCTGGCGATCCCGCCCACCAGTCCACCGCCATAATACACCGCTGGCTGGCGGTCAAACACAACCACGAAATCCTTAATCTTCATGGCCCAGCAAACAACACTCACTTATAAAAGAGTTAATATATGCGCAAAGTCTAAGACTTGCTATTTAAATAATTCCATATTTACGGTATGATTAAAATATTGTTTGTCTCCCGTGTGTCTTAGTGATAAAATACACAAGACAGTCAGAGCAGGTAAGATTCTTGGAAATGTTTCTTTCCCAAGTGCTGACGAGAGCCCGCTATGGCGCACATACAAACCCTTGGATTTAATTGATAGACATATTTCTCACAGCAGACGACATTTAAATACCGTAAATACGCTCCCTCCTTTCAGAGCATGCAGACGGAGCAACAGTATATAGTATATATGCCTGTATTGTAAATTATCCTAACTCCCGGCGCCTATCCTTATATTCATTTTCAGAATGAATAGTACGTTATTTGGCGGACGTTATAGACATGCATGTAATCTCAGAACTCAAAGTCAGTTCCAATGAGCGCCAATTCAATACACAAGACCATACTTATTTCAGCAGTAAGGGAAACACCCGGTATGCACTAATGGAGCACAGGTTAAATGGAGAAAAACATACAAGCGGCACAAGTGGTATATCTCTCTGTTTACCGAAACCTTTGTAGTCGCGCGGAGTTGTTGACGAGAGAACAACTTTTATTGAGCCTTTAAATATAAAAGATAAAACATCGTACACACGGTGTGCGTCAGGTCAAGTCCTTCACTTCAGCTAGGGCCAGTTCTGTAAGTCATGATTCAGATGACAAAATCGTTTAAAAAATGGTTTAGTCGATAAAATATAATTGTTAAACCTCAGATTAGCGTGTCATTTAGTGATTATGATTATAATTTTCGACAGTTTAGCCAAATACTTGCCTAATGGACGGTCTCAACACATACAAACCTATTTCTTTAAATTATATAACAGTCGGGTGCTGGTGCAAATATTCTTGCCCCCGGGCTTTTCTAACGTGTCTACAAACAATATCATTGCTATACCCATGCAGACAGCTATACAAAACTCTGTGTGGCCTAAGGAATACCAAACAACCAATACCAATAAAATAGCAGGATAATAACTAAGACATATCTTAACCTCTTAAAGCTGTGCACCGTTATCACATTATTTACAGTATATATATATATATATATATACACGGTACAGTGAAATATTGCCTGACCATCACCCCGCTTTGAAGACAACCCTCACTAAGACGACCACTTTTTGTGGTCCCAGAAGAATTTAATCATATACCCCCCCCCCCCCCCCGCTCTCCCGATAACACATACACCACGCTAACACGACCACTTCGGCTTCTTCCACAGGTGGTCGTGTTTGCGAGATTTCACTGTATCTATATATCTATACCTCTATGTCTATGTCTATATATCTATATCTATACATGTATATTATCCATATATACCGAGTTGTGTATAGCGTTTTGCTCACTTGCTTTTGACGTCACTGAATGTTTAAATTTAGTATAACCGTTGTTACGGAATCTATAGTATCAACAGACCAGGCAGTCGTGACGAGCACAAATTATGTGATGGTGATATAAAAATCAGATTCTGTAACACTAGGCAGCGTGAAATGTCTATCGGAATGAATAAAGAAGTCAGTGGTTTTTTGTTAACAAATAATTATAATTTATTCTTAAAACAACTCTAACATTACAATACACTAAATCAATACAATTTCACAGTATAACAACAGTGCAACAGCAAATCAATACAATTACACAGTATAATAAATAAAATGTACAGTACCTGGATACCACCACTGTCACAGCGACAACAAGTTCTTTAAAATGAATAATCCAGATGAACAGTTCACATCAATCTTCTCAGAGAATAACAGTCCAGTTCAATCACAAAATCAATTTGTTGTAATCCAAAAGTAAAGTTTTGATAGTGATCCTAAAGGCAAACTGAAGACTAATTAAAATCCGTTACAAATTCGAAGAAGATCTATAACTGCTGCAGTTATCGAAAAGGCCCACAAACTGACTCGCACTCTTCCGTGTACGCTGGAATATTTCTCTCTCCTCCCCCGGCTCTAAAACACAGCCCCCTATTTATAACTTTTCTTCCGAAAATTCTATTTCATGAACAATCCAAAAGAACTTAATATAATACACACGCCCAAAGAACATTACAAGACGCGCTTATAGAGCGGGACCAGCCAAGAAACTTCCAGATCAGTGTGATCGCTGTGTTTCTACACTCCGCGAGAGTACAGCAGGTGTGGTTATTTATAGCGGCGCACTGGGTTTGCGCCTGACACGAAACTGAATGCCTACAGACACATGTACCACAATAAAAGAGACATCTGTAACACCATGATTACATATTTTCCAAGGAACTGTAGTGGCCTCAGTGCGGAAACAAGTGCTAATGAGTTTGCTTTAGCTTGTGTTATAATTGAATCAGTACTGCATTTTTACCAATATGCGTATACCCATAATTTCGACATGCGACCTATGACATCTGGCTTTTAGTATGCACCCAAAATGGCAACTCATATGAGCAGTTTCGCGAAGTGGGAGAGATAAACCTGTCGTGGTAAGGGCGCGGGGATGCAACACGATGTTAATGTCACAGTAGGCCTACTGCCAAGCATGTTGCCAAAGTTTTTATAGCAAATGTTTTGAAGACTGGTCGTCTGTAACTGTGGAACCGAACAAACCAGATGATGTAATATATTAGTGCCTATGGAACAACAAATATATAAAGATAAACTCAAAGGCAGTGTATAATAAGCAGTTGCATAGTATGGGTATATATTATATCAAATATATGATTGATGAAAAAGGAACATGGAAGACCCGGAATGCCATTAAGCAAGATTATACTGATGTTAAATATATAGATTACATGTATTGTATGTCACTGAGGCAAGCTTTTCCGAAACAGTGGAAAAAATGCATTTTAAATTCTAAGGTTGAAAACACTTATTTAAATATCGAAATTATCTTAACTATTGGTGTTCATACTACATTGAGTAGTCTGAAATCCCGAATAATATATGATAAATTTGTAGAATTCATATGGGAAAAGACCACAGCCCAAGGAAGGTGGAATGTTATAAACAGAGAGAATAATTTTGAAATTAGATGGGAAAATGCATATAAATGCATATGCAAATAACTTTAGATATATACCTTAGAGAATTTCAGTATAAGATATTGCATAATGTTTTACCTCTGAATGAGCAGCTGTTTAAATGGAAGATAAAAGAAACTTCTCGATATTCACTTTGTTTCAATGATCATGAAAATATTGTACATTTATTTTTAAAATGTATGGTCAGTAAAAATTTTAATTTCAAAATACAGCATGGTTGCAGGATTATGAATAAGGTCTCCAAGACATGTCACTTATGGAAATAATGTATGGTATTATGCCAGTTAATGAAAAAAAAACAGGCTACGAAATCAGATTCTGTTATTGTATAAATATGTCCTCCGCAAGCAAAGAGAAGAAAATTGCTCTTCCTTGTTTGCAGCGTTTAAAAGCAGAGTAAGAGATACAGAAAGGGTTGAGAGATACATTGCAAATAGTAAACGAATATTTTATGAACATTTGAAAAATTGGGGTAAATAAGTTAATGTTTGGAAATTTCTAACTGAAGATTTCCTTATATAATTATCATCAGGGCCATGGGTTTAATTTTGTCTGGTCTTGTCTATGTGTTATGTTGTGTATGTTGATAATACCAGTTGTGTCGGAAAAAAAGCTCATGTACATTTAGAAATATATAGGAGGTTCGAGTTAAATATAAAGTGTTATTTTAATGTATATACATATGTTACGTTTTTGTAAGCTACTCAACTCAGTCCTTTTGAGACGTGCTCATCAGGCTGAGTGAACAGGCCGTCCTCAGCATTTGTTACGATTGTAAAATCACATGTAAACAACACATTTTTTGTTTATGTATGTTGTGCCTTTGTAAATGTCAGGTGATTTGTATTTTCTTGTATATTTTGTTTTGTTTTGTGAGAATATAAAAAAGAGAGTGTGGTGGCAGGGGACGTGTATCCGCTAGTGTAGAGCGGAATAACGCCTTTTCGGACCACACCCTTAAATTATAGTAGGGTGTACATGTAATTGTATCCAGCGGAAATAAGTTTTGTGGACACAGTACCTCCAGCCGGTTCCGCTGCTGCATGCGGCTAACGCCGCCGCGTTCTTTTCAGGAAAACTGTAAGAGAGCCGCGTGAGAGGATTTTCCAAACCTTTATTGGTATCATTATAGGGTTACATGTGGCCTGATGCTCTACGCCTTGGCAGCGCCCAGGGAACGGGTCTCAGACTCTTCTTCCAACTGGAGCGATCGGAGGGCTAAAGGTTTGAAACACTTATACCTAAATTCAATCCAAAAGTGGTTTATATTCATATTAGACCCCATAAAGTATACATTGCCTAAAAAAGTTTGTCATGTTATTTAATATAAGTTCACTAAAAAGTGGTTTTCTGTTACGGGGGGGGGGGCTTAAAATAGTGTTCTTTTTAAAAATTCAATTAAAAAAAATGTTAAAATTTATGTGAAAATAAATGAAAAATTAAAAAATATGTATGCTATCAGAAAGATCACTGTACCTGGTTTAAAGTAATGTAAAGTACTAAAGTAGGTGTTTCAAACAGTGATGCTACCTTAATACACCTCCAGTCAGTCAGGGGTACATGGGGTCTGATGCCCTATCAATTCGATCAGTGACCTTTCGTCTTTGCGTGATGACCATCCTTACGTTTATTCTGGGTGAAAGTCACACATGCATGTCTCAGGAGTGGTTTAATGTATCGTCATGACTTTTTGCATGGTCCCAAACCATGGACAGCGTTATAATGTATAATGGACTGGTGGCGCAAGCTGTGATCATCTATTCAGTTACGTCCATCCATGAGTCTATTCTGGGTAAAATCACACACATCTCATTATTGGTTTGATGTATTGGCGCGTCCTTAGATTTTGGATAGCTTTATCAGGTACCCAAGACTGGTTGCCTCAACTACAACCATTTTATACGGTTTTTTTTTAAATATACACGTACAATGTACATATCTTTAAAACGAGTGGCTATATAGAATTAAAGTACAAATGCATTTGTTAGTGCGTTTGCATTTATATATGATAATTTCTATAGGATTTGCCCTTGCAGACAATTAATAAAATGACTGAAAATTTCGGGCACTTAGAAAATGACTGAAAAGCACTTCATTTGACATATTTTAATAAATCGATATAAAATAGACATTTGTTTCATATATCTTATTATAATGAAATAGGTATTTTTATACATAGTGTAATTTGCTGCTTTTGCATTTTAACTTAAGCATTTTTTCCCTTTTTCTGAAGCTATTCATGCATGGAGGATAGGAGGGTTCTGATCAGATAATAAGACAGGCTTAAATACATAGACTGATTAGGGTTAATCACAATAAAATACTTGAAATATGCATACAATTTTCATCTAATATGACAACATAATCGTTTATTTATAAAAACGAGAATCGAGCAAATGGACCCTCCGAAATGTATGAAATATTCAACTGTGTAAGAATTCGATGTGCAATATATTATGAAGAATGGTGAAGATAACAACAGTTCCACAGGTATTTATATCAACTGGGTACCTCAAAAGATGTCTTCATTGTTAATTACGGTAAATCCACTATTGCAACTCGCCATCTTGCAAGATCGCCATCTTGTGTTCAATAGTGAAACACAACGTTTGAGTAAGGCATTAAAAATGGTTAATTCCTTTATTTTCATATTCTCATACGTTTGAGTGGATTGCCAACGAGTATGCAAAATGTTTAAATGTGTTTTGTGTACAGGTACAGCCAATTTTTACAGATTCTACTATTAAAGCTGTCAGACATCACTCATTCATCCAAGAAACAGTGGGGAAAATCCAAGTATACTGACTTGGACCGGACGAGGAGACAGTTCACGCCAGGAAGTCCACTCCAGTTGGCGATTTGCGATAAACTGGTCTTTTAGGAACCTGGTCATATTTACCTTTTTGTAATATATCAAGCCCACAAGGTACACACTATTATAGCATATCAGTACATGTATTCTTTGTGGAAACTGTGGTCATTTTGAGTAGAAATGGCAACCCGGTGGATTTCCGGCGAACTTCTCAATAATTAGCGGTGTATCACTGGGCCATAGATATATCCGAGGCAAGAAGCCAACGGATGCGGCCGAGGTGTTCCGAATACGATAATTACCGTTAATAATCTTGTTCAAAGATTCCCCGTTATGTGATTATATATGCTTAGGTAAGTTACGTACCTGGTAGTAAATACAATTACCGACTATTTCTGCTTCTTTTAATGAGTTTGTTATTTACATTTTTTTTCATCTGGCAGAGCTGAGTGGTCAACTTTTAATACACTGCATGAGCGCCACCACGAGGGGGGAAGGGTTGAAATGCCAAACTTCCACCTTTTCCAACCAGGGTAGCCATACTAATTATAACCCCCCCCCCCACCTCCATCTTTAGAAATAAAAGAATGCAATTTTGCCATAAAACAGGCTCGAATTTAAATGAATAAAATATGTTATTTACAAAATTTATTAAAGTATCCTCTTAAAAATACTTTAACAAATTGAAATCATTCAGAAATAAAGTAAAATACAAAAATTAATGATACTGTGGCAGGGTTCACCCCTTCCTTGATATAATGGAACGCAGGTATCAAAGCTAAAATCGAATAATTCGTGCAGGTTGGAAAAATTCAATCTATAGGACTTGAAGTGACAAATTAAAATGACAAATTGTAACAATTTTTCCGCATCCCGGGACGGGATTCTATTTGGGGGGTGGGGGGTGGGGGGTGGGGGTGGGGGTAGGGGTGTCAGCCGGTACATCAGACCGGGACCCGGGCCGGCCAGGAATTTCCTTTAGGCACAATGAAATGTACTAAAATGTATATATGTCATTTCATGTTTGTGTTTATACAATTTTGTAAGGAGAACCAGAGAGGGCCCGGGCCCGCCAAGGCTGTGAAAGACTATAAAATCATTTTTCTTTTGTTTTATTTTCATCGGGGCTCGGAAGGTAATTGTGTTTCATATACTGGCCTTTTAAATACCTAAAAATTAAGGTGGTCTCCCTCCGAACTATATTTAGTTCAGTCTGTGAAACCCGCTCCCTCGGCCGATATATGCCCTGGACAGTCGCGCTTCCCTCAAAATACTTGCTCGCGCACCTGGACAGTATCAATCTAACCTCACACATAATAACATACCTATTTCTCTGAAACCAAGACTTAAGGAAGCCCAATTGACTTTTTTGTTCTATGAAACATTAAATTATAGAAATGTAAAATATATGAAAATTTTGTCAGAGTAAGGTATATGAAATAAATTAAATGTTATATTTATATTTACAATAGTGTTTCATTTTATTTACATTTCAGTCAATCTGTCAAATAAACGGACTGATTTCTATTTCTGAATCAATTTGTAAAGAGCCTGAAATTTTGAGTGATTTTATAAATTGCCGGGGTGAGTCAGCTAATTTATAACACATTGAGTGTAACAGTTACATTTCAAGGTTTTTTGGGTCCCACCTTTGAAGGAATCGTTCATTGTTTTAACACCAGATGGCTACACCAACCCTAGCACCGATGAGGACATGTCATTGATTCTGCGGCCATTGGTTGAATCATTTATAAATTCTGCATGAATACGCGATGGCACATTTCTTTTTCTTTTTTTTTCAAATATTTTTCACCAATTTAGCCGTTACAAACATTCGGCAGATAGTAAATTTGGCATGAACAGACTTTGAGACAATGACCAAAATATCGCTGTCGTTAAGGCGTTCGTCATAAGGTTCCCATGCTTTTGCGCACCTCTCGTATTTATGAATGTGCACACAAAAATGTGAAATTTTCGCGGGAATTAAAATATAAATTTAACTCGCAGGATGCACGAGTCATCAATATTTTCAGTGGTCCTAAAAAGTCAAGTAGGACTCGAGTACGGACCTGAGTCAAATTTTTTGCGACTCGGACTTGGACTCGAGAGTCCTTGGCTCAAATTTGTACTCAAAGCAGGAGGTAAGGACTCGAGAAATCAGGCCGAGTGCGATAGAAAAAACCCTCACTTCTTATAATTATGTTATTAATTTATTACATGTGTGAACTACCAACGGAATATTACATAATAATAACACTATATATACCAAGCTTTGCTCATGCAGCATCTTGAGCTAAAAATTGAATAAACTATTGTAATAAAAGCATGTGTGAACTAACTCAAAAATGTACATGATAGTCTGAAAATTCCATTTTAAATTGCTTTTAAAGGATATTTGTACTGGACTCTGACTTGAGCTCTAAATTCAAGCACTCTGACATGAACAGCGGCCTGGACTCGGACTTGAGCTCTGAATTCAAGCACTCTTACATGAACAGCAGCCTGGACTCGAACTTGAGCTCTAAATTCAAGCACTCTGACATGACCAGCGGCCTGGACTCGGACTTGAGCTCTAAATTCAAGCATTCTTACATGAACAGCGGCCTGGACTCGAACTTGAGCTCTAAATTCAAGCACTCTGACATGAACAGCGGCCTGGACTCGGATTTGAGCTCTAAATTCAAGCACTCTGACATGAAACTCGGCCTGACTCGGACTTGAGCTCTAAATTCAATCACTCTGACATGAACAGCGGCCTGACTCGGACTTGAGCTCTAAATTCAAGCACTCTGACATGAACAGCGGCCTGACTCGGACTTGAGCTCTAAATTCAAGCACTCTGACATAAACAGCGGCCTGGACTCGGACTTGAGCTCTAAATTCAAGCACTCTGACATGAACAGCAGCCTGGACTCCGACTTGAGCTCTAAATTCAAGCACTCTGACATGAACAGCGGCCTGACCTGGACTTGAGCTCTAAATTCAAGCACTCTGACATGAAACTCGTCCTGGACTCGGACTTGAGCTCTAAATTCAAGCACTTTGACATGAACAGCGGCCTGGACTCGGACTTGAGCTCTAAATTCAAGCACTCTGACATAAACAGCGGCCTGGAGTCGGAGTTGAGGTCTAAATTCAAGCACTCTGACATGAACAGCGGCCTGGACTCGGACTTGAGCTCTAAATTCAAGCACTCTGACATGAACAGCGGTCTGGACTCGGACTTGGGCTCTAAATTCAAGCACTCTGACATAAACAGCGGCCTGACTCGGACTTGAGCTCTAAATTCAAGCACTCTGACATGATCAGCGGCCTGGACTCTGAGTTGAGCTCTAAATTCAAGCACTCTGACATGAACAGCGGCCTGGACTCGGACTTGAGCTCTAAATTCAAGCACTCTGACATGATGAGCGGCCTGGACTCGGACTTGAGCTCTAAATTCAAGCACTCTGACATGAACAGCGGCCTTGACTCGGACTTAAGCTCTAAATTCAAGCACTCTGACATGATCAGCGGCCTGACTCGGACTTGAGCGCTAAATTTAAGCACTCTGACATGAACAGCGGCCTGGACTCGGACTTGAGCTCTAAATTCAAGCACTCTGACATGAACAGCGGCCTGGACTCGGACTTGAGCTCTAAATTCAAGCACTCTGACATAAACAGCGGCCTTCAGTCGATCTTAAGCTCTAAATTAAAGCACTCTGACATGAAACTCGGCCTGGACTCGGACTTGAGCTCTAAATTCAAGCACTCTGACATGAACAGCTGCCTGGACTCGGACTTGAGCTCTAAATTCAAGCACTCTGACATGAACAGCGGCCTGGACTCGGACTTGAGCTCTAAATTCAAGCACTCTGACATAAACAGCAGCCTTGAGTCGAACTTGAGCTCTAAATTCAAGCACTCTGACATAAACAGCGGCCTGACTCGGAATTGAGCTCTAAATTCAAGCACTCTGACATGATCAGCGGCCTGGACTCTGAGTTGAGCTCTAAATTCAAGCACTCTGACATGAACAGCGGCCTGGACTCGGACTTGAGCTCTAAATTCAAGCACTCTGACATGATGAGCGGCCTGACTCGGACTTGAGCTCTAAATTCAAGCACTCTAACATGAACAGCGGCCTTGACTCGGACTTAAGCTCTAAATTCAAGCACTCTGACATGATCAGCGGCCTGACTCGGACTTGAGCTCTAAATTCAAGCACTCTGACATGAACAGCGGCCTGGACTCGGACTTGAGCTCTAAATTCAAGCACTCTGACATAAACAGCGGCCTTCAGTCGATCTTAAGCTCTAAATTAAAGCACTCTGACATGAAACTCGGCCTGGACTCGGACTTGAGCTCTAAATTCAAGCACTCTGACATGAACAGCTGCCTGGACTCGGACTTGAGCTCTAAATTCAAGCACTCTGACATGAACAGCGGCCTGGACTCGGACTTGAGCTCTAAATTCAAGCACTCTGACATAAACAGCAGCCTTGAGTCGAACTTGAGCTCTAAATTCAAGCACTCTGACATGAACAGCGGCCTGAATCGGACTTGAGCTCTAAATTCAAGCACTCTGACATGATCAGCGGCCTGGACTCTGACTTGAGTAAGCACTCTGACATGAACAGCCGCCTGGACTCGGACTTGAGCTCTAAATTCAAGCACTCTGACATGAACAGCGGCCTATACTCTGACTTGGACTTGGATTCGGATGGTATGGACTTGACAAGATCACTGTTAATTACGATGCGTAGGAAGTACACAATTAACATTGACAGAATTAGTACAATACTATTGACAGGGTCTGGAGCAATCAATGTTAATTCTAAATATATGGGAAAATTTTATGAAAATGAGGTAGGCCCTACAGCCTTTGCGACGGGCTTATGGAGAACTCTGATTGTATAAGCTAGAAGTGGTATTGACTTTGGGCCCTGAACAGTCTTAGCGTAAAATTCTCTGTCCTTTCCGCTCAAGACCGGCTTGGGTATCCGGTGTTGCTAGTATAGAGTGGGATGTAGTTGTCAGTCCAAGGTCGGTGGTTTTCTCCGGTTTCCTCCATCTCCAGGTACCGCCGAACGCCACCATCTGAGCCATGGAGGTCTTGCATTAGTTCTTATTACTAGTTGTACAATCCATGTAAAATAAATAAAGTTTACAAACACTGGTTCGCACTAATTAGGTCTCAGTTTTGCCCAAATTCAAATTCAAATGGCTGCCTGGCGGCCATATTGGTTTTTGACAATAAAGAGGATCGACAAACGTATGCACGTGTGTAGATTGGCAGAATGGCAATTGAACCATGCTCTCTGTTAAAATTGAACAAAGCTTTTAGTAAAATAGTAAAATGACAAAAGAACTTTTTGAAAGATAAAACATACTGAAGATTATATATATATTGCTTTTGGCCTACCATGCATGTTAAGTAACAGGACGTTAAACACTTAATATATGATAATGAGTTTACCAATTACATTCCTGTATCAACTACTCGTGTGTAAACTTTGCCTCACAAGCGTTATTTAAAGATCAATAAATTATCAACGAGCACAGTTTTTGACCAATTCAAACTGCAGGCGATAGACTCACATATCAGCTTGGACGTCTGGGCCTGGCGTAACAGGCAAGGGCGTCGCACGTGCGACTTCACACAGATGCTCTGACGTCATGGATTGCTTGCTTACTCTACCTGATGATATGCAGGTAAGGTTGGATGAAGTTATATGCTTATTGTCACGGAATCTTATCACTTAACAATTGTTTATGTTATCACGTTTTATCAAGTTGTGCTACTTAATTTTCTTAGGAGTTAATCTGTCTACAATGGTATATGCGAATTCCTCTTGACAATGCCTGCTTAAATTACTTACCCGTGATACAAACATCGTCGGACGCAAATTCAAACGGCTAATTACCTTATTTAATTCGGAATAAAAGGAAATAGTTTTTTTTCGATATTTACTTAAATGCTCACACAAAAACGTATCAGCGGTCGACCATATGATAATAAATTCGGATACATATTGTACATAATATATATAACCCTGTTATCACTAGACACACGCAAGCACGCGAGTGTCTTCAAACTTGTATATACAGTGTATCCGTGTATTTGTCCGTCTGTCTGTATTTTTTCTCTTTCTGTATACTAGCGTAGTATTAGCGTATTTGTTGCGTATAGGGACAGACACATCAGGGTGACTTCGGGGAAGGGTTTTCGATTAAATACTAACTGCAGTTTCTAAAAGATGGCACTGCAATAGGTTCTTTTGCCAAAGAACTTCAGGATTTATTGAAAAATATGGATAATGCCCCTAAGGACATACTTGGAAAAGCTCCCTGACAGGTCAAGACCAAAGAAAGGGGTTTCCCTAGGCGTGGCAACACAGGAGTTGCGCGATAACGATTAAGTGCCACCACTAATTATAATCTATACTCGAGAGATCGATAGTATACACATATATAATGTATTTGAAAAAAAAAAGAGTAAATGAGTAATAAAGTAAAACTAACATTGGACGCATGACCGTCCGGGCGACGTGTAACCTTATACAACAGAGGACAATAAAAGGAAATCGATTTAGGATGTGTGTCAGTGTGTCCTTCCGTGTACGAAAGTAGGTCAATGAGCCGTAAAATAAATTGCACACTTTGTACATCAGATTGATACAAAGGTGATATAAGAATGTGTACGCAGCCCGCCACACGGACCCCGGCTGGGAGGCGTACAGGTGCAAAAGTCTTGCATGTCACCAAGTTATTGTTATACAGGTGCGGCCAGATGAAAGTCATTCTTTTATCTATGTATAACAAGAAGTTTTATATGAGCTCTGCCGGCTTGTATCTGCGTAGTCATTATGAGTACTAGCTTATCCTATACCCGTTCATTAATTTGAACTTGAAGACCCGTTTAGTTTCACCGCTAATACAACAGTCGCTGCTTTAATATAATGAAAACTGGCTAAGCCATAACGATCCTAAAGATAATTTTTAAATTAATCAGTAATAGATGAGACAAAAATTTATTATAAACCCTACTTACCATGCACATACTGTTATTTAAAGACTCAAATTGTGTTTGCTGATGCTATATAGGAACAACTGAACATATAAGGTCGGGTTCTTGGAGTCTCAGAAAATGTAAAGATATAGGCCCTGCCTTAGGCCCTGCTTCAGAGTAACAAATTATTTTGCGTCTTGACCACAGAGAAGTTCCGTAATAAAAGTCCAGTTCGACCATAATGATACATGAGAAAATATGATAGGCTTAAAATGAAGTTATACCCAGAGGCCACTAAAAGTGCACTCAAAATATGCACATGGAACTTTCTCATTTGTCTATAGATTCAAACAGCGAGTATTATGCATACAGTGTACTGACCCTCCCGGCAGACTTAGTGCCAGGGTGCTGCGCCCTTTTCTGACATTCTGTATCCGCCCCTGCCGGCCTCCCATGGTTAGATTTTTTTTCTTCGATTTTCTACGCCACTACATGTACGCTGCGAATTCCTATACGATTTGCTACGACAATCGTAAACCGTCGTGGAAGATCGTATAGCATGTCGTGGCGTGGTAAAGCCCGTCATATATACAATGCGATTCCACACGATAATTACACACGACGAATACTCGTTCACAATAGGAAATATTGTCTGTGATTGCCAATGATTTTCAGCCCCTTCTCCACATGCGCCGTGAAGCAGACCTCACACGGTACGATTCCTTACTATTTCTTTTGATTTTCTAAGAAAATGTAGCATATCATCATACAGCACCAGAAACATGTTCTGTTGTAGGATATTATAGGATATTGTTTGAGAGCACATGGAAAACGTTATCTCGTAGGATGTCGTTTGAGAGTACCCAGAATAAGTTCTGTCGTAGGATATCGCTGGATATGGTTGAGAGCACCCTGAACACGTTCTGTCGAATACGTGTAGGATATCATAGGATATCATATATTGGCACCCACTTCACGTTCTGTCGTAGGATATCGTTTAAAAGCACAAACCGTATGCACGCCGGGGGGGGGGGGGGGGTCAAGCCCCCCCTCCCCTCCCTCCGCTCTTAACCAACGACCTTTTTTAGACAATTTTTATGCATGACACCCGTTGATCCCTCCCTGCAAAAAATCCTGGATCCGCGCCTGGTAACCCAGAACACGTTCTGTCGTAGGATATCGTTTAAGAACACCCTGCAGAGCGAAGCCTGTCGTATATCGTTGGAGCTATACAGCCACTAGTGGTCAATGACAGAAAACTGGTCATGATCGATGATCACTGCAAATAACATAGGTACTCATCGATACATTAAGTATACACGTGAACTATAATAAGACGACTTATCTATTATTAACTCAAGTGTTTAAACGTGTGACATAAGCACTATTATCTACCACCAAAGTTTCAATTACATTTGCGACCCCAAGGTGTTTTGTGTATGAGGTATTGTGTATGAGAAGTGTTTATCTTTCGTGCCGAAAGTTATTATTTCGTCAAGAACCTAGTGTTAGATTGTTTATCAGTATATCGTACGGAATTCTCGTGAATATTCGGTGCTTTTACGACGTAATGTATTAGCAGCATATATACTACGTCTATTCGATCGATCGATCGAGAGAGAGAGAGAGAGAGAGAGAGAGAGAGAGAGAGACAAAAAGACAGACAAACAGAGAGAGAGACGGACAGACAGAGAGAGAGAGACAGACGGACAGACAGAGAGACACAGGGGCAGGCAGAGAGAGGGAAAGAGACAGACAGACAGAGAAACAGGTAGATAGATTTACAGACAGACAGACGGACGGACGGACAGACAGACAGACGGACAGGTAAAACAAAACATGACCACCGGTCATGGTCAAGTTCACACACACACATATATATATATATATGTGTATGTATGTATATATAGCACATAATGATCAGATGTGTCATACGCATATTCGTTACATATGATGTCTTGTATAGGCTCCTAATAAATTTCAGGTATAAAGTCAGGCCATATACTCGAGAGTTATACCAAGAACCTTTAGATTAGCTCTGATGCCGTGATTAACAAACACAAGAACTTGGAACCTACACTTACCATGTACATGTCAAAAACGATCGTGACGAATGAACACAGGATATACGTGCTTGTATACTATGCATTTAAAAAAAAACTACTTACTATAAAGTAATCGCTTGTCACTTGTTGCAGAACATGTAACGTGGCCCAACTCATGTCCTGTAGTTTTTATCAGGTCTTACTATGTATACCGTAAATGACCTATAATGTGAACACAGTGTGTTTTCTTCGTGTTACAGTATGGAGCTTATTATAATCCCATAACAGCTTGTGACTTAGCTATACTCTCAGTTATGTCTAACAGTCCCCCCCCCTTGGTTAGGGCTAGAAAAGCATCAGACAGCCCACCCTCAGGGTTCACTTATACCGTAACTATATATACGTTAAAAGACACGAAAAGGAAATACAGGAGTCAAAACCTGGATGGCGAGAGAAACTTTTTTTTATGGGGGGGGGGGGGGGGGTATACACAGGAATTAACTTATATTAACCTGCAAGTAGATATCTGCAGGATTCCATTTCGGTTTGGGACTGCCTTACAGGGCCGTACCGGTAGCACATGCTTCCTGTCAATTATACCTTGGTGTCACCAAGGCCCGGTAACTACAGCGCCCGCGGGTCCTGCGCAATCCCCAAGGCTTGGTCAAAACACCGAGGAACCCCTTTAAGTCGCAATAAAGCGATACATGGCTGTGGTCACAGATTACACCAATAAGTCTACAGAACGCTCAACCACACTGGGTGGAGTCGACCGAGAAAAACCTTACCGCTCCTCGGTTGGGCTTGGAACTAACGACCTCCCGGCTTTGTTCCACCTATGGACCACCGAAGCTTATAATGCTTATTATAATTATAAGCTTATAATAATGCTTATTATCCTTCCGGGTTCAACGATCGATTATCGAGCAAGAGGCTAAGTGTCGGGATATATAATAATATCTATTGTCATCCCGTTATTTTTTGTCAAGAAAGCCTGTGATTTGAAGAACGACGCCTGGACGTAGCATTGCGGTTATCAAACAAAATATTTGAAGGTATCTCTTCACGTAGCACGTGCACTTGCCTTGAAATGTATTAACAGAGACAGAATCCTTTTGTTTCTGTGCCATACAGAAGAAAACGTTGGTTGTGTGAAGATTGTATCTTTATCTTTCACAGCGTTTCTGCTTAAAGAAAACACTAATCGTAAAATCTGTTTCTTGATTTCTTGATGTGTGTAATTTGTTTTTCAAAACCATCAATAATTCCACTGTCATCTTGAACCATGCAATAAATAAAATCGAATTCGGGCAAGCACAACTTCATAACAACATGCAAGAAAGAGCGGAAACTAAGGCACTGAGGCCCTCTGTCGGTTACAAGGATAACTTGAGTGTGAGTACCCACCACGGACAAGGAAGCGCCGAATATGAAAGTGTTCGTCAGTTTTCATAACCTAGGTTTATGTGGGTTTCAGTTTACGAAGGTGTGGACGTCGAGTTCTCCGGGCAGCCATCAATGAGATATGAAATGGGGATTTGATTGCCAAGATTTGGGAACCCCACGCAGAATGTTGAAGTATTTCATCATTTTTGTTTTAGAGTTTGACTTTCTTGAATACCCTGATTGGCGTGGTTCCTTAATTAAGTCTTCCTGGTGTCCATATTTTCCAGAATAAAGGTATTTATATTAACCAGATAGCACTCAGAGACGGCATACCTTTGCCTACGTTCTAGATAATAAGATCCAGGATATAACTAGGATCAAACATTGGGGAGTGGAGTATATACGGAACGAGTGTATATAAAATCCACACCGAGAGAAATCTGTAAGAGTAGTTTTAGCTAAAGGATAAATTTCTCTTTTTAGAAACAACTGCACGCAAAACATTGGACGTTTTTATTTGAGACTAAAAAAAGACCCCATAAGAAACACGTTTAAAAATATATATTAGTATACGTGTGACTATATAGGTACGCTGCCTGATCTTAGAGTCCTTTTCTGTCGGTTCGTCTAGCTATCTGTCTGTCTGCTTCTCTCTCTCTCTCTTAACTGGCCCACTAATACTGGCTGATTGGATGGACGAAAGATATACATACACATACACACATAAAAACGCATATATGAACACACACACACACACAATTCGCTACCCTCTATATACTTGTATTCGGTCTGTTTTTCCGTTTGTCGGCCAGACATATATATTCACTTTGTGAATATGTTATTTTAAAGTAAGCACTGAGGTCTTTTTCCCATGTACAAGTTGATGACAGAGACCACTTGAGCGCGCTTGCGCTCCCATGGTTTGATGGGGCTAGGAGTTTTTGCGGCACGCGCTGCCTCGTTTACCGGCACTGTGCACTTGGCGACGAGAAGACAGTGGCATTCTTGGTAATGAGGGCCCGGCCCCTTCTTATAATAAGCAGAACATCCACATGGCGTCTGTAAGAGTGCAATGCCACTTTTTGAGTGTATCTTCTTGGCTGGAATTTCTTCTTACGACCAGTTTCCTAAATATTCTGCTCACGACATAGCTTATATATATAATGTTTCACTGAAATTCTATGAAAGCCATATCATATGAAATCTGCCTAAATCTGATGAATTTAGATTGAAACACATTGTGCATGATTAAATGCCTAAACTGTTAATAATTTTAATGTAAAAGAAAGCGACAGGTTATGGTGATTTATTCAGTATATAGATGCTGCAGTTTACAGTGTGTTTTTTATATACCGCTTGTTATTATTTGAATTCTTCTATTATAGAAATTATTGAAAATGGGGAAAACCTCAGTTTTAATAAATTTGTTGGAACACTTTTGATGGACTTATCGAAGGCTTTCGATTGTACACCTCTTACCAGCAAACTTTTCAGTTTCGGATGAACATTAATTTTGTTGAACGTCTGTCTATAGCTGTCGTAACAATATAGGAAACAGTGTGTTAAGGTGGGGTCATTAACTACTATAGGTAGTGCCTCCTAAGTAAAGGTGTACCTAAGGTCTCTGTTTTAAGCCCATCTCTTTTTAATATCTCCCTTAACGATATTCATGGTTCTGTTACAGTTGGTGAACATTTTATGTTTCCTGATGACCTTTGCAGCAATGGACAAAAAGAAAGAGGATATAGTAAACATTTTTTGAAGACACCATCACAACATGTTATTAAAGAGGACTATTCCGATATCTGACCTTTTTAAACTTAAGATAATCCCTTGAACCTTTAATAAAAATATGCCAGAAAACACCGATCGCACCGCACACGGGCTGTTCGTTTTGTTTATATAAACATTTTTATATTTGTGGGGGCCCGCCAAAATAATCGAAACACATTCAACAAGGACATCTTGAGGCATGTCCGCCGAACCAGTTTTGGAAATGGCGTTCAACTTCATCTATATATATACTATGTATATATTTTCCCCCTGGACCCGAGATGGACTCGGCCTGATTTCTTGAGGCTCGAGTAGAAGTTAGAGTCCAGGCGCCTTGAGTCCAAGTCCGAGTCCCAGGAAAAGTAGACTCGGGTCCAACATCGATTTAGACACCACCCACTTTTTTTCATTTCTTCGTGCGCTTTCGCGGGAGTGTCGTTGGTGCTGACTAAGAAGAGAAATCAATAGGGGCAAATCTGGTATAAACTCAAACCAATTAACATTTCATTTAAGTAGAATATTTAAATTAAAATATTGGTACACTTCACTTCGAAACCGCTACACCAGGAGTTCATATTTGACCCACTAATGTATTAAACTACATCAGAAGTTGATCGGGGGGGGGGGGGGGCGAGGTATGCCGGACCGCGCCCTTTTTTTAGGGGGTTCATTGCGGGTCCATTTTGCGGACTGGACCCAACCCAATTGTCCGTACCTGGGAAAATTTTTTTATGGTTTTGTCATTAGTCCTCTGGATTTTCCTAAATCCTGGATCCGCCCCTGCACATTATCAGTTTTAACGTGTCATGGATTTTACCATTTAGTTAGATATGAAATATTGATTCCAGCATTGATTTGATCATCGACGGGTTTTAAAGTTTCGTATCCAGGTATTGGTTTTCCGTTCTTTCTGACCTCATCTTCTTAATTTCCTTTTCGCATTTGTCAGTACAGTCAGACAGTGTCATATAATATAAATATTAAAGCGTCCGACGTCTCTGTTGCAAGACAAGCCGGCAAATGAACACGTGTAAACACGTAGTGGAACAAGCCAGTCCCCGGCCAAGTATTAGCTCAGTGCACTATGCGCTTTGAAAGTCCGCTATCTGTTGTTAGATATACTCACGCAGCGACCCTTCATTCGAAGGCAGGACGGTACTTAATTTGAGTACCCGGGCCAGTGATAACACCAGTTACAGAGTCGTTTGTTTCCCATGTGCGCAAAATTACTGTTGGATTAAGATTGGGGATGCCCTTGCTGTGAAAGAACTTGATACGTCTAAACGCTGTCATTGAAAAATGTCTGGATTCATTGATGGAAGTAGTAGAGACTCGCCATGGAGGTTGGTCTACGGTTTAGCGTCCAATGGGGGAACAATTTGATTGGCTGACCCCCACACCCTGGCGAGCGTATTTTTCTCAGCGGGGGTGGTATGTATAATTTTAACGTTGATAAGTATATCAAGGTTTCCTTGTATTGTATTTGTAAATATAATCCTGTCTGTTTGAAATTATCCGCGTGCAATATGTGATATGAGACACATAGCCCTGCATGTCACGGGGCACGATTACTCCAGCGCCGGGAGTGTCACCCCCGCTGTCAAAATGTGCATGGTCCAACTCCGGGGTTTTCAAAGGGTGCATCGCCGGCCAGTGACCATGTGCGATTTGTCTTGGAGCAGGCTTGTGGGATGTAGTCTCGGTGTCTGACATTACGATGGAGGTTTTCTCAGTACTAGCTATAATCTTGATGTTATGTGGACTGTTACAGGGGATGAACCCCGTCAACAGTATAGAAACCAATGCCTTAGAGTCGGCAATAACACTGGAATGTCCCTCATGTGAGAAAATACATTGCAGCCCGAGACGGGCTTCAAAGCTGCGCTGCAAAGGGGGTATTACCAGAGGTATTTGTAACTGTTGCCCCAAATGTGCCAAAGTTGAAGGCGAAACTTGTGGAGGACATCTAAACTTCATGGGCAAATGTGATCGTGGATTGCGATGCAGCATAACCCGGGAAAAAACATATAATCACAGTAAATATCCGAATGGTACGGGAACTTGTGTACCAGGTAAGAAACATGTGGAGATGATAATTATATGATTTTTAAGAGTGCATTGGTGTTACTAAGTAATGAATTTAATTATTGAATGATAACTTCATCTATATTAAAAATCTATCGTTCTTTTACTCATGTCGCTCTGTATATTCCAATGAAACGATTCCATATTTTTCCTTCTTTCGTCTGTCTCGTGGAATATCATTCATGGGAATGAACTTATAAAAACTATATAAACTAATAGGATCTAGTAATTGATCTATCGTATAACCAGGCAGTGAACCGAACTAAAAGAGATTATGGTTACTGAATCAAAACTGAAGCTCATATTGTTCCCACAACTTTTTCCAGCGGGTTCGTGGAGGGTGTAAGAGATATTAAATTCAAAATTTAATTTTACTTTCTTTCAATATATGACCATGTATGTTATTTTATCAATAAGACTAATATTGCTTTGGCAGTAAGACTATTCCACAGCAATACAATTAAAATGTTTTTCCATGATATTACTACAAGATCGTCAACAGGGTTGGATCCTGGAAAGAGGAGGGTCCAACCTAGGCAGACGAAACATAAATCGGGATTAAGGTCTTCCGTTCCAGAGGTGTTGAGGGAGGGTAGAAAGGACAGACCATAAAAATTAGTTTTAAACCTTAAAAAAAGGTTGGGGTATCTCGGGGGGGGGGGGGGGGCAGATTGCCTCTGGATCTGATGGCAATGGGGAAACGTTGATATCTTTGTTATTAAGCAGAAATAAATGTGGTTGAAAAAAGGCCCTAATGCTTGATTATAAAGAGAAGCTAAATTGACAGTAGTTTACATTGCTAAATGTTGGCTCAAGCATCTTTAGTGACAAACAGTTCAGTAGGATGCAACTGTATAATACAGCACACCAGTTCTTCATGTTACATTCATGAAGGTAAAGGGCAATTCATGAGTTGAAGCTGTGAACTATAATATGAATAGTTCTTGCTCATGTGTTAATCATTTTAAAAAATAAAATTTAGGTTAAATATCTTCTCTACTCTAAAGGTGCAGGCAAAAATAGAAAATAAGCCAAAACTAGCAAATTAACAGCTCATTAGCCAGGCCCTTTGCAGTGTAAATATACAGTTAAATTTAAATGAATATTAAAGCCCAAGATGAAATTGGAACTTTTGCTTTCAAATAGCAATTGCCTCTGTACATAAAAAAATAGCAAGGGCTCACTCTGTACAGTAGTGCGTGTTAGTGTCAAGCTTTGAAAGTTGCAGTTCATTGAATTTCAAAGTATTTAGCTACAGAAGCTGCAAAATTGTCATCAGTTACTAATATAATGAGTTAAATTTATTTCACATGATTCAGTAGTAAAATTAAAGGGTCAGACACTGAAGTTCTATGTTAGCTTCCACTAAAGAGGGGAACATAAAATAAAACGGAAATGGGGAAATGTTGCTCTATCAATGTACTTCTATGGAAAGATAATACTTTAAATGAAGGGTGAAGAATTGGTCAGTTTTCAGTCCAGTTCATTTGGGTCCAGCTTGCTGCAGCTTTATTTTTTGTTTTTTAAAATATACTTCTTTTTGTTCAGGAATTTTTGGTGGAGGTAACCACCTCTATTTTTTATATTGTCTTATATCTAATTCTAAATCTAAGAATCTTAATCATATTATCTACATATTTGCAGAGTTCCATCTTGGTTTGGGACTAAGTGACACGAAGGTAGCACTCACTTTCCATCATGTTGTTAAGTATCCTGGTGTCATCCAGGCCCAGTGTCTTCCACACCTCCAGTTGTTGTTATATGTAGTCTCTATCATGGGTGATTGTTTCAGTTCATCAGAGTAATGCTGAAGTTGTTATTTAAGAACATAGTAGAATAACTGAAGTTGTTATAAACAACAAAATTGTAGAATAATTGAAGTTGCGATAAATGAAACTGTAGGATAATTGACAGTTCAGCTTTAAACATTTATATTTCTTCAGTGGCTGTAGAACCAATCCATCGTCTAAATGATTTGGATCAAATAATTTCAGTATTTCCCCTTATCAGTAAAAACAGTTTGGAGCATATACTAAAGACAATATATGTTGTTGTTTGTCTTAGACTTAAAGTAAGGGGCAAGTGCTCAAATTTATTGTTATTGGTATACAGTGTTTTACAAATGAACAACTGTTAATGTTATAAACCTGACATAATATATATATTACTTTACTATAATAAACAGGAGATGCTTCAAGCAGGAATTTTATCATTGATAGTTATATATCATGTGTAGTTTGACCAATAGCTAGCCCCAGTTGGATTATGCTTCCAAGGGGAGGACATAGCAAAGTGATAACTGTGTTTGGAGCTGATGGTTGCTGATTGCATCACCACCAATGTCTCAATGGCAAAATGTTGGAAGCATCTAAATTCAAGTATCCCAAGGGGAGATGTGCTGAGTCAAATGCTGAATGGTTGTGAAAATTTTAATATTTTTGGTATTTTAAGTCATTATCATATCATTATATGATTACATGTTGGGTTTTTATTTTATTATTTTATTATAGTCGGTATCTACACAACTGACTGGTTTGTCCAAGCATCAAAGATGTTATGAGAAATACAGATGCTAATATCAACATTCTAGCTGAAAGCAGTGGTAGACAAACATTCAATCATCATTTAAGTAACTGAATAAATTTAATACCTTGCATCAATCACATTTCGTTGACTGACCTCTTGAACTCTGTATCGCTATACAATACACAGTCAAACCTCACCCAAAGACCATCCCGGTATTGGGACCACCTCAAATAAACAACCTCTTGTTTAAGTCCCATTTCGTGTTTACTCTTTATATAAGTCATCGTTTAGACCACCTTGAAAATGCGACCACTGTATCAAGGTCCCATTGGTGGTCGTAATTTTTTGGGTATTACTGTACAACCTGATGCACTGGTTTGGCCTACTTACTGTCACAAAGTCCAGAAGTGCTCATTAAATTGTTGTCATCTGTCATCAGTGATGTTTTAACCTGTATGGGTCTTACAGTTACAGCTATCACCAGTAATATTACTGGTCCTAAGAACCAATGCCACTGTCTGCAGGTGCTACATCCAGGTCTACCAGACACTACTGCCAGCACTGGAATGGTCCAGACACAGACACAGCTAATGGTGTCCACTAGTCATGTACCTACATCAGTGTCTAATGGTACCACCAATCAGTGCGTAACCACCCATGGTTCATACCTGACTCACCCTTCTGGCCACAGGTGGGTCTATAGGGCTCACACATTACCCCTATCATATGGCTACAGATGGATCCCAAGATCCATTCAAGGCCCTGTCATCTGGCTACAGATGGTTTCCAGGATCCATTCAGGGCCCTGTTATATGGCTGCAGGTGGGTCTATAGGGCTCACACAATACCCCCTGCCCACATTAGGGTAAAGATGGGTCTCCTGGGTTCACACAGCTCCCTGCCATCTGACTGCAGATTTGTTTCCCCATTGCCTGCATGTTTACTAGCCTCCTGCCATCTGACTACAGATGGGTAGCCAAGGTCCAAACTGAAGGTATAAATTTGTCACATGACTACAAATGGGTCGCCAGCCCACAATGTCAAAATAACACTTTGATATCTGGCCAAAGATTATGCCAAGTTCTCCACAAAATATGTTCATGCAGTCTAGCAACAGATGGAGCCCTGGTTCCACACAGTGCCCATACATTCGGTTAAAGATAAATCACCTGGTCCACACAGTTCATTGGCACCTGGCAAGTGGGTCCCAAGGGTAAGCACAGGACCCTGCCATCATGTTCCAGATGGGCCACATGCCAAATACTGCACCAGGCCCTGTCATCTGTCTGGCTACAGATTTGTCTTGAGTCTCATACAACACACTACCAACCAACAATAGATTAATCCAAAGGGTCTGTACAGGACTGAGTTATTCCTGGATCCATTCTAGGCCCTGTCATCTTGTTACAGATGGATCCAAGGATCCATTCAAGGCCCTGTCATCTGGTTGCAGATGGATCCCAGGATCCATTCAAGGCCCTGTCATCTGGTAACAGATGGATCCCAGGATTCATTCCAAGCCCTGTCATCTGGTAACAGATGGATCCAAGATCCATTCCAAGCCCTGTCATTTGTCTACTGATGGTTCTTAGGATCCATTCAAGGCCCTGTCATCTGGTAACAGATGGATCCCAGGATCCATTCCAAGCCCTGTCATCTGGCTACAGGATCCATCTGAGGATCCAGTCAAGCGCCTATCACATGGCTACAGATGGATCCCAAGATCCATTCAAGGCCCTGTCGTCTGGCTAAAGATGGTTTCCAGGATCCATTCAGGGCCCTGTTATATGGCAGCAGGTGGATTCCCTGCTACCACACTGTACCCAGCATTCAATAAATCGACCTCCTGAACACAGTAATACACAGTATGTAATACAATAATGTAGTTCTCTGTGGCTCTCCATTCAGTCACAGGTATAACTAATACCAGGTAAATAATAATGATCTGGTCAGTGAGTATTACCGGAGAATGATGTTTTAATTGTTAAAATGGAAGGGTCCTGATGACTTTTTACTGTCAAACTTTGTGTATAGAATCTGCCATTGTTAAATTCCCAGCCACTTGCTGGGGACAACTACAATTAATTCTGTATGCAAGGGTCACAACTTTGCTAGCTGAGTCACTTTTTACAGGTTACCAGGAATTTATATCAACAGTCTCTTCATGTTGAACTTGTTTCTGAAGTACTCACTTCATTCTGAGAGGATCATCGAGTGATCCTTAAACCTAACTCAGGCTAGGACCAGCTCACAGAAAAATTTGGTTTTTATCATAAGAAATCCATATACTTCTTTAAATTCCAATTACTTAAGGTTATTTGTATTTTTGTACCTTCATATTAGCTGAAATGATTGATTGAAATGAATTATTGAAAATTATTAAAGGAGCCTATATATAACGTCTATTAACTTAAGATAATCCCTGAACCTTTTTTTAAAAATAGGCCAGAAAAAGATGATGCACAAGCTGTTTGTTTTGTTTTTATCTATATGTTAATAACATGTGGGGGGCTCCAAAATAATCCAAATACATTCAACAAGGACAGTCGGTTGCAAGTTAAATGAACCAGAGTTTGGGAATGGCGTTTTGCAACTAGTGACCTTCAACTACTGCAAATGTGCCACACTAACAACCTTTGGTTACATGGTTTTTCTGTTTGTCAACATGTACTCATGTTACATGTTTACTTACAGCTAGTGGATAACAAAGTTCATATATCCATCACAGAGATCTTATAAAAACCGTTCTTGGCAGGAATTCCTTCCAATTCATTACTGTGTATTCAGAATAAGCCAGAAATCACATAAACTCTACACTTAAGGCAGGTGAATAGGTTGCTTTAATGAACATGTCTGATCAAAATAAATGTACTTAAAGTCTTTACATCCTCTAAACAGCAGCTGTCAATGGTAGCTTTTTGCATGTAATTTTTTTTTAAGTTTTGGGATTTGGTGAATATTTTCCCATGCAACAAGCATTTTCACAAATACTTATAAAGTTTCATTCATTAAATATTCCCCCAAAACAAGTGGACATTGGATGGTGTACCAGAAAATACTTGATATCTTTATCTAGCATCCCAGATCTGTCATGTGCTTTCATTAAAAAATATAACTTTCAGCTCTCAGATTTATGTACATTAAAACAAATGATTCAGGATTCAGTGTGTAATATTTAGTGAACATGTAAATAAATATACATTTTGATGTTTTCATAGAAATCTTAATTACAGTAAGAAATTGTTTTGTTATGATCCATTAATTTAGCCAAGTATATACATTTGTTGACCGCTCTTATTAGAGAACTTTACAAAAAGTTACAAAGGTCCAGGTCCAGATCTGTCACTGACAGGACCACCTGAAATGTCCTTATTTATAAGATTTCTGGTAACAGAGGGGTGCTCCATATCAGACAGGGTCCCCATAGAGATCGGCTTCTGTGGCTCAGGAGTAGAGCATAGTGAGCCTATCAGGGGTTCCTCAGTCGTATGACCCAGCAATTTGGAAGATTACACACACAGGGCCTGCAGGTGCAGTAGTCACGGGGCCTGGTAAACACCATTAAATAAAATGAGAGGTACATGTGATACTGCCTGTCATATAGTCCAAACTGGAGTGGAATTCTAAAGATGTATACATATACTTTATTTTAAGGATAGGTCCACAGCCTGTCTATTGAATTAGGATGAAGTTATCCATTTGATAAGAATGATAGGTTAATATTAAGCCTTCTGGATTTCAGGTTTTATATGAATGGGGTTAGGAATAATCCAGAAGACTTATGCTAGTATTAAAAAATTGAGGTGGTTACCTCCAAACAAAAAAAATAATAAAGTATGTTATACAGAGTTGTCTGGAATAGAGAACTGTCTGGAATAAAGTGGTGTCTGGAATAGAGCGGTGTCTGTTATAGAGCATTGTCAGAATAAGAGAGGTGTCTGTAATAGAGAGGTGTTTGTAATAGAGTAATGCCTGTTAAGGAGAGGTGTCTGGAATGGAGAGGTATCTGGAACAGAGAGTGTCTTGAATAGAGAGGTGTGCAATAGAGAAATGTCTTCGATAGCAGTAACTGGAAGACAGATGTCCATACTAGACATGTGCTGCAAGGAGACATACTTGTAAAAGAGAGTTCCTTCTAATAGTAAGATGTTATTGATACAGAGATGCCTGTCATAGGAAAAGCCTGTAAAAAAGTGTGTCTAAAATAGAGAGTTGTCTTGAAAGACTAGTGCATGTTCATAACAGTCAGAGCTGTGTGTAAGAGAGACGTTTCTCTTATTCAGAGGTGTCAGTAAAACAGAGGTGTCTGTAAAGAAAGGTGCCTGTAATAGAGAGGTATATATAATAGAGAGGTTTTATGTAAAAGAGATGTGTCTGTAATACAGAGGTGTCTGTAAAAGAGAGGTGTCTGTAAAAGAAAGGTGCTCATAAGAGAGAGATGCTTTTAATAGAGAGGTGACTGAACTAGAAAGATATGTTTGATAGAAAGGCCTGTAAAAGTGGGGGTTTGTGAAGCAGGGTAGGATTGGGATGGTTACTGCTATCCCATGTAATCTGTAAATCACATTTTCTTACAGCTGCAATAATTGTACCAGTAAAATCCTTATTATAGTAGGATTATGTTATGCATATTTGTCCTAAGTTTTGATTTATAACATTTATTCCCAAAATTAACATTTATTTTAATTGATCACATGCAATTCCATAGATAACACATCATTTTAATAAGGAAATATTTTGGTACAAGCTTGTTCAGATTATAACCATTGATCAATAGATTCATTTTCTCAACTCTCTTGGGCTTAATCAGCTTTTTGGCAGAATGCATTGACAGGTGATATAATGACTATGGCTAGAGTTCAGGTGTTGGCGTATGCATGAGTATGTGAAGACTTTTATTGCTTTTCCTCTGTGGTATGCTCTTTCTTTCTCTCTATCTGTATATTTCTATATTTATATTTCTGTATTTTATACTAATTAGTTCTAATGTGAACCAAGTGAGTCCTGGTCTACTAAAGTTGTATGTGTATGGTATGTGTTTGCCCTGGAATGGAGGACTGAAGATTGTTTTGACCTCATTGAAGTGCTCTTACTACAAGAACGACCCATGTGGGTGTCTGGATTAAACAGATTCCCCCGCAATAAGTAAGGCATTCTCAAGTGTTAAAGACACAAGGGGCAACCCCAGAATATCGAAAGGGGAGCGCCTTAAGTCATCACAGGTGACCAAATGGGATGTACAAATCATGTCACGACACACATTAAACATTGGTGTAAAGTCCTGTTAATCGTCACTTAATCCAGGGATTAGCTACATTTGTGCTGCATTAAGGTATGCACAGTTGGGTCATATAATAATGTTGTAGTTATAATATAACAGGGTTAGGTTCAAATGCCAGTTAGCCTGCACTTTTAAATGCAAATACAAATATTTCAAATAAAGGTGTATACAATTAAATATTATCAAATGCAAATACAATTAAAACTCTCAAATGTAAATGTCTACTTTTAAATGCATTTGTATCTGACTCTGTTACATCTGTGAGTATCCAGATTAATATTTGTGTTTACTATAATTATTAACTCAATCTGTGGCCTTAAGTTCTGAGACAAGTCATGACATTTCTGATTATCATAATATGACATTTTAGAACTGCATTTGTTGTATTAAAAAATGTTTTCTTACAAAAAGTCAAATGAACTGTTTCTAGCAGCTCTGCCTTTAAATTTAAATTCATGTGCAACTTTTTCAAATGCAAATGCAAGTTATCATAGGTTTAGTGATATATAGTGTATGTAAACGACTGTAGCATGTGACAAGGGGTCAGATGGGTGTTCCTGCATGAAATATTGAATGAATCTGTCATGTAAATTGCCTTAAATAATATATATATGTGTGTATGTGTGTGTTTTAGTTCAGAAAATGATCTTGAAATTGACAGATATCAGTGTCATTACTGCTAAGGTCAAATTTTATACTTCTCAGGCAAATGGGTAATTTCATAGATGAGAGAAACAGATATGCAGTTATTGTATCTACGCTGGTTAAATTCATAGTAATATGAGCTTGGGTGATGAAAGGTTTAGATTTCTTTAAAGAAATTAGAGAAAAATCAAGAAATAAGTTTCAGCAATGTCTTGAACATGTTGTGAAACACAAGAAATGGGCTGGGGCCTTGTGAAGCACCTTGGCTCCAGAATAAGGTCACTCAGTGCACTGCTTGTACCCATATGACCAGAAATGTACATCAGTGAAATATACAGCAGTGAAAAATGTCCCTTGCTACCCTGGGTATACAAATGTATGGGTAACGGGTGTTCTAATCCATTAGCCTAGACTTAGAATTAATATAAGTTTCAAAGAGTGGATTAAGGGAGAGTGAGCGGGTGTTCCCCACCCCCCTTTTGTCCTGATAAATCATGAAAATATATGCAATAATACTGAAAAAACACATACTTATATTTGACACCCTGATGCATTTTAAATTTCCCCAGGTTTGCTCTATTTTGGCTTAATTTTTTAAAAATGTTTCTATGCTATGTCAGGAGGAAACATCTTCCTTTTGCATCCCCCCTTCCCCATTCTTAAATCCCGTGTCCACCCCTGATTGGTGTAGATTGTGTTCCATATAAGACATATTTATGCAACTCCTTTATGTATATTTCTTTTTTTTTAACCACCACCACTTCTTAAAATGTTAGCTTAACTAGGTATAAGTAGATGTGCAGAATTCCATTCCAGTTTCACAGCATCCTCTCACTTTATATCCTGTGTTAACCAGGCCTGATGACTACTTATCTCACTCATTGCTGGGTCATACCACCAATACGAACCCCAAAATCAGTAATGAACATACAGTGATCTTCATCCTCATACAAATCCACCTGGTGGCAGTCATCTGAATCTGAAAATAAAATCATGTGTTTTATAGAAATAAAGCAAATTTGAATACAAAAATAATCAGCTAGGTCAGCTTAGAGGGAATATTTACTTGTGTCCCATAAACCTCTGTGAAATTTTAATAATATAAAATATTTGTAGGGATTTTGTGAAAGCCTCGTCATTAAAGTTTTGATGCACATGTGCACCACAGCAGGCTCAGATCCAGGATTTGTCGCAGGAAGAGGTCCATGGGTGTCATGCTTAATCATTGTCTAATTAATAGGTCATTTGTTAAGAGCGGGGGGGGGGGGGGGGGACATGACCCCCAAAACCCCCTGTCATGCATAAAATTTGTCTTAAAAAAGGTCATTGGTTGACGCCCCCAGATCTGCGCCTGCACAGTTAAACTGTAGTTCATATTTTAGAGGTCTATTTTTTTAGCAAACATGTGAGCTTATGCGATGGCGCAGCATCATCCGTCCGTCGTCAGCCGTCCGCCGTCCAGGGCTGGCTTTCCGCCGTCCATGGCTGTAAGTCAGAAACTGTCTGAGCTAGCAGCTCCAAATTACAAGTAAGAATTCGTCACATGTGAAACTTGGTGCCCTGGAGCTTATAATTGGGTATCTGCATTAATTTAGATTTTATAGAGAAAAAGCTTAAAAACCTTTAAAAATCTTCTTCTCTGAAACTGTCCAGCCAAATTGTCCAATATTTCACAGAAATGATCCCTGGAACAATCTCTCTCAAGTTTGTTTGAATGGTTCCAGTTCGGAGATTTTTGGCGGAGTTACAGGAGGTTGAACTTAGTCATCTGTCCAAAAAAGCACTAAAATTAAAGTCTCAGAAACGGCTAGAGCTATAATGACCAAATTTTATACCAATGTTTGTCACATATGTCATATCTGATTTTTAGGTATTGGTGGCGCCACCTACATTGATGTGTTTTTTACAAGCGAAAATGTAATTTTAAACTCTTCTAGCTTATACACTCATTTATGATGAAACTGTTCAGCTGATTGGTTTAAACTTTACAAGAATTATTCTATGGTAGGGTTCTGCCAGTTTTATAAGAATAGATTGGGTAAATACAGTTTTAAAAAAGCATTGTAGCCAATTGAAAAAGGCTTTCTGTATTTGAAAACAGATTTGACTCCATGCAGCCAAGTCAAGAGGTCACTCAGTACAAACAGGTGGGGTCCAGACATCACCATGGCAACTGACCTGGCTGGGGGGGGGGGTGTCTAGACAATGTGTCTAGACGTCTAGACACAGCATCTAGACGTCTGGACACAATGTTTAGATGCAGAATTCCCAGATTATTGGAACTATATCTTTCAACTGTTTGAAAAAACTTGGTTTGCATTTTAAGCGAATCGGGTTTATCATCAGGTCACATGTGAACTGCTGCGCCTTCATTTTTGGTTGACCTCTGACCTTTCCTTGCTGCCCAGTGTCCATTTGTGCGTCTGTTTCCACACAAAAAAACCACATATCTCATATATCGGGAACCGTTTGACCGATCAGGCTAAAAATTTTGCACAAATGTAGCCCTTTGATAGCTCTTCATCATAGGCAAAACTGGTGGTGCCACCTGCAACCATTTATGCACAGCGTCCATCTGTTCATCTGCCTTTGGATAATATCACTCATATCTCAGCAGTGGTTTGACTTATCCACCTGAAATTTTGCAGGTATATACATCCTGGACAGCTTTCTCGATTTATGAAAGGTAGCGCCACCTACATTCACATTTACTCTGCAGACATCCAAGCTCATATATCATGAACCATTTGACTGATTGGGCAAAAAGTTTGCATGTGTATAGATCTCACATAGCTCTTCATCATAGGCAAAACTGGTGGCGCCATCTGCAACCACTTATGCACAACATCCATCTGTTCATCTGCCTTAGGATAAAATCGCTCATATCTCAGCAGTGGTTTGACTTATCCACCTGAAATTTTGCAGGTATATACATCCTGGACAGCTTTCTCGATTTATGACAGGTGGCGCCACCTACATTCACGTTTACTCTGCAGACATCCAAGCTCATATATCGGGAACCGTTTGACTGATTGGGCAAAAAGTTTGCATGTGTATAGATCTCACATAGCTTTTCATCATAGGCAAAACTGGTGGCGCCATCTGCAACCACTTATGCACAACATCCATCTGTTCATCTGCCTTGGGATAAAATCGCTCATATCTCAGCAGTGGTTTGACTTATCCACCTGTAATTTTGCAGGTATATATATCCTGGACAGCTTTCTCGATTTATGACAGGTGGCGCCACCTACATTCACATTTACTCTGCAGACATCCAAGCTCATATATCGGGAACCATTTGACTGATTGGGCAAAAAGTTTGCATGTGTATAGATCTCACATAGCTTTTCATCATAGGCAAAACTGGTGGCGCCATCTGCAACCACTTATGCACAACATCCATCTGTTCATCTGCCTTGGGATAAAATCGCTCATATCTCAGCAGTGGTTTGACTTATCCACCTGAAATTTTGCAGGTTTATACATCATGGACAGGTTTCTCGATTTTATGACAGGTGGTGCCACCTACATTCACATTTACTCTGCAGACATCCAAGCTCATATCTCGGGAACCGTTTGACCGATTAGGCGAAAATTTTGCATGTGTATAGATCTCACATAGCTCTTCATCATAGGCAAAACTGGTGGTGCCACCTGCAACCATTTATGCACAGCATCCATCTGTTCATCTGCCTTAGGTTAAAATCACTCATATCTCAGCAGTGGTTTGACTTATCCACCTGAACTTTTGCAGGTATTTTACATCCTTGACAGCTTTCTCGATTTTATGACAGGTGTCGCCACCTACATTCACATTTACTCTGCTGACATCCAAGCTCATATCTTGGGAACCGTTTGACCGATTAGGCCAAAATTTTGCATGTGTATAGATCTCACATAGCTCTTCATTATAGGCAAAACTGGTGGTGCCACCTGCAACCACTTATGCACAGCATCCATCTGTTGATCTGCCTTGGGATAAAATCACTCATATCTTGGCAGTGGTTTGACTTATCCACCTGAACTTTTGCAGGTTTATACATCCTGGACAATTTTCTCAATTTTAAGACAGGAGGCACCACCTACATTCACGTTTAAGCTGCAGACATCCAAGCTAATATGCAACACACCACGCTCTATTCCCCTTGCCACTTAATCCATGCCTCGCTTCACCCGTCCCACTCTGATTTATGCGGATACACATAGTGGCTTGTTGACTACCCATATTCTGGTTTAAAAATTTTCTAGTCCGAAACTTGCAGGTCAGAAACGTCCATTTTGCTAAAATCATAATGACTAAGGTAGATATGCAGGACTTAGGATGATCCATATTAAATTAAAAAAATAAACCTCCATTCATACTCCTAAACTTTGCACAGGTTCGCATTAGGCCTGTAGGCCTTGTTTTGTCTTATTATAAATGCAAGACAATGAATTAACTGAATATTTCACATAAATAAGATGAAGTCTTCATAAAAAATCTGTTTAAAACACGTAATCATATATGTGTTTGTTTCCAAGGTCATAAATATAATATTCTTTTAAAAAAAAAGAACTGTTTTCATCTGTTAGCATTTTTCGAATGTTAAGAGACAAGTTAAATGAGGGTTATGTGTGTAAACACAGAGTGCTAAGGTAGTTGTTTGTACCCCAAACTGTCAGGCAAATTACTGTACAAAGCTCCACCTCTGTCTGCCTATTAACAGCCAGATTGTCTCAAAGTGCAGCACTGCTTATGAGCTGTAGCACTGGTTGTAAGGGGCAAAAAGCAGAGCTTTATGACTTGCTGTTGAGAGAAAACCCTAACTGCCGCAGCCTTCAACAAGTCATGTTTTGTGTCAGTCGTGATTGGCGGAGTGCTTGGGTGAACAAAACACAGGCTGTATGAGCTCAGATATGATGACAAATCCAGCGCTGGATTGGGTTGATGCTTGCTTTTTATTACTGTCATCAGGATGTATAAACTGTATGCTAAGTGGTACCATGAGTGGCGCAAAGGACCAACCTGAGAAAGGCTGGTGGAAATGAACGATGGAACTAGCTATGCCCTAAAGACAGCCTGCACACATTTCTGCCATACTTGCATCCAGCAAGCACTGGTGACATTTCAGCAAAATTGAAACTTGCTCCCCCAGTACTTAACCTGGGGTAACAAATGTTCATGCTGATTGTGTATACACAGAGAAAGTCAATGAGATTCAAGTACGGCCTGCCAGACATTAATATGGTTAGGTTTCTTTTGATGTGTGAAATATGACCAATGCTTCAAGACTCTATGGTGTCAATTGGGAAACATTTAGATATTACCAAGTACTACAATGTCAGAAAAAAAGTGAAGGTTTCTATACAATTGTTGAAGTGTCAAACCTGTGGTTCATTTATTTTTATAAAAACTTTAGAATTCCATTCAAGTTGGCACTGAATATCTGTGACCAGTGTCTTTTCCATCATATTTTAGTCTCAAAGTTTGTTATCACAGACATATGATTTTAGAATATTTGTTTTCAAACGTGAAGCATTTCATACTTTTTTTGTTTGTTTTTATTTTGCTGTGTTCCTGGTTGCACAAATGCAGTTCAAGATACACTTTTGCAAATCCTTTGCATCTACCTCTATCAAGCTGTAATATAAAACTTAACTTTGGGTACTTATAATGTGTAATTTGTATTTATATGCATATCCATATTGCATGAAACATTTCATATAGTACAAGACTGTCTCAATTGTCTGTTATAACTATGCTTTTTAAAGGGGTGATTTTTACTTGCATTTAAAATGTCTACATGCTTCAGAAAAAGTTGGTTTAATAAAACATAGAATCTACAAAAACAGAATCACCTGACTAATCTTAGATTTGACGTCAATATGAAATGATTTAAAAAAATGCTTTTTGTTATTTATTTGTAGCACTAATTGTGACTTCTTTTTGGAAAATATTCCACAGATACCCAAATTTAATGCTTAGTTATCCCATGGGACATTTTTTTTTTATATTTTATAATATATTAGCATGAGCAGCTTTTTATGGCCCATGTCCTGTTTGAGGTACAGCTTATTAAAAAGTTAAAATGAAGTTAAGGATATAATTAAAATGATATTATTCATAAACCTTCCAGATATCATGTATTTTTTTGTACATGGAGCTATGAATAAACTAGAAATCATTACCTCTTGTTAAGACAATAGAGCAGATCTCCGAGGTTCTATGATTTTAGTATCTTGCCTTTGAGGCATTGGTGGTGTTTCAACCAGGGCACTCAGATCAATGCCTTAACCATGAAGTTATTTTCTATCCCAAGGAGTCTGATATCTAAACCAGCTACCATCCATTCATAAACCTGCCGTGCACCTGCAAGAGCAGAAGTATTTTGTTGATACTTTTCTGCCAAGTTCTGGCCACCATAAACGAAGAACAAAGCAAACACTGAAGTATACTGACAACAGGGGGGTTTAATAATCACAAGGGGCCCCACACTCATGAAATGTACATGATAAATAATCATGAGGAATCCACCACTCATGAAATGTACATGCAAGCAACAGCAGCTGCCCTGGTGAAATCAACAAGCCTTGTTCATTTCAGATTGGCATACCTGAAGCATGTCTGTTTCAGGCTGGATGCCATATGACTGTGGAGAAGTAACAGGAAAAATAACAAACTGCATAGCAACTTACAAGTATTGGTCATTTGTTTTCTTTGATCTTTGTGTGTGACCTTTGTAAAGGGGCATTTGGGTCTATGCCATCACAAGCAGAGCATCACTATCTTGTATTGATGGTTTTGCCTCCAACCACCATCTCAGCCAAATTAGACTAGGCTAATTTAGCGGCAGTAACATGGGCAATGTTGCCTGATCTAATATTGTTATCTAGTATTACAGACTAATTCTATTGTTGTCCCCTGGAGAGAGAAATCCTCTGCTAAAATCTTTGTACATAATTCTTTAAGCTTCCCTCATGGAGAAAAAAAGAATGATTTAATATTTGTATATGTAATATAACACATGTAGCAGCTGAAATTAATTTTTGAGCTCATTTATTGTGTCAAATCTGCATAAATAAAACAGGAATGTAATAAACTTCTAAGGAACTGAACACTTTTTTTATCTCTTAAAAATCATAATATAAGAGCTTTTGGTAATATGTTATTATAGGGCCAGTGATTAGGTTAGGGGTGTAACGCCAAAAGCTTCTATGTGATGTCCTAGGTTAGAAACCTCTGAAAATGGCTTTGAACATGTTTAGATATCTCTAAAGGGGCCCAATAACCTATCTGACCTTTATGAACTAAAGGTAATCCCTTGGAGCTTTTATATAGATATGCCAGAAAACATGGATAGCACTGCACACAGGCTGCATGTTTTGTTTATATCAACTTGTTTACAATATATTGGGGTCCACCAAAATAATCAGAACAAATTCAACAAGGGCATCTTGCAGCAAGTCAGATAAGCCAGAGCTTTGCAAATGGCATTTTGCAACAAGTGACTTTTATGACAAGTGACTGCATATTTGTAACCTACCAAATTAGGTTACATGTTTTTCCCGTTTGTCAACATTGCTGTGTTTACAAACATGTTGTTGATTAACAAGTTCATACATCCTTCACAGATGCCTTTTAAGAACTTTTTATTACCAGAATTACCTTTAGATCAGTAATATATACACAGAGGAAGTCATAAATCACAAAATTTAAAGTCTTTTTCAAAGGGTGGATGAATGGGCACCTTTAAATGGCCATTCATAGTGCAAATTCTAACATTAACATAATAATCAACCATTATAAAAATTTGGAAATAATCATTATTCAGTAAAGCTATTATATAGTTGCATTGACCATTTTTAAAAAAATAATTAATTTTATCCAAAATTTTAAAGAAATCTGTGTATAATCCAATATTGTTATATTTACGAATTATATGTTGACAAACCAGTTCAAAGATACTGAACTTAGTCAAACGCACTCCTTTATAATCTGGTCGCTGTGGTATTGGGTTGACATTGCAAGAGTTAGTTGCAGTGTTGGTGATATTTTATTCTAGATTAGTACATGCGTATGGTCATACATACACACATCTTTTCTCCTTAACTGACATACTATCAATGATTGCAGGTCATAGTACACTTGACTAATGATCACGTTGATTTTCTTTGCTCTTGGTTTGACACTTGTGGTCTGAGGCAATGATATTGCTATCATAAGTTCAAGTTGATGAAGCCATTGTATTTATTATTCAGTCATATATTAATATAGGTTTGTCTTATATAATGGAGACAGGTAGAGGGATAATTTATTTGGAATATATAAATGATTCCTTTTAGATATGTCAGGGAAATATATAATATGTTACCTTCAGGTTGAATATATTGTTAGAATCTTTATCTATAATTAGATATATGTGTGTGTAATGTAGAAAATAATTAATTACCTCTAATGTATCATCCCTAGGGGAGTAACTAATTATAGATTAAATTTCTAAATTTGTAAGACAAGAATTCAGCAGTATTAATGATATAACATCATTTGGCAGAAACATACAGATGTAGCAATTCAGCAACATGAACGAGGTTAGCTAAGAGGGTTAATGATACTAGAGCCCGGAGGTCAAAGGTCACATTAAAATTAAGATAAATACTGCCATTAATAAAACAAAAGGTATCAAATTGTAACAGGAGTTTTTCATCAGCTTAGGGTGGTTCAGGAAATTGCCATCATTGAGAATATATGAAAGTTTCTATTTTAATGCAAGATTTTATATATATATATTTTTATATGTATGTGCTGTTTAAACATATTTGCAGGAGATTAAGTGGGGGGACATGTATAACCCATCTGTTGAATAAATAAACAGCCTATAAAGGCTGTACTAAGCATGCACCTGTTAAAAATACCCATATTTACAATTGAAGTGAATTAATAAAATTTGGTCTTGCCATGTAATATATAAAAGCTTAGGGTAAATAACATATGGTCAACATATATCAGTGTGTAAAAACCAATTTGATTCCTGATATATACTTATGATTTTAGTGAAACTAATAAAATGTTCATACTTCATTTGCTGTTTATAACATTGTGTTGTTTGTTACACGAGTGTAGTAGCTGGTACTATTTATATTCTGTATGGTAGTATACTGTCATCATCACTTATGACCAGTTTAATTGGTATGGCTGAACAAAATGAATTTAGTATTTCACAGTTGATGAAGCAATGTAGTGAGAAATACATGCATGTACTTACTGTTGTAGTCATTAATTTTTATAGTTTATGTAATGAATTAGTAAATTTTCAGCTGTCACAGATTGATGAACTATTTTTACCAGCAACATGCTCAATATTCCAGCAACATTTATGTCCAAAGTTCATTGGGGTTTCAAATTATATATTGGCAACACCATTTTATTTCAAAAATAATTTTTTGTGACACTGGTGAAAAGTCATTTGTTTATCTCATGTATAAGTTATTTATGGTTCATATGTTTAATACATATAATATTAGGTCTTTGTTTCCTTTAAATTTTCCAAACATATTTTTTTACGTATCATCAGATGTTTTATATTGTTTGTACCAGTTACAAAAATGAACCTCCACTCATTGAACCTCACTCAACCAATGTTCCCTCGGAGTTTCATCAAATATCTGAGAGTCTGATCGCATATTTAAATCAAAGAAAATTGTCTATAGCTTCAATGAGATAACACATTCATATATCAATACAGTCTGTGTAGATTTCTGTACTGTGATATCACTAAGGTAGAATCCCCATAAAACACTGTTAAGTGAAAATCAAGAAAATTTAAACTCAGGACTGTTGAGACAACCACTGGCTCAGTATACAGATGCTTATGATCTAGCTAATTGTATGTTTATATAATATTATAAATTATAAGTTCTCAATGTCCAGTACCTGGCTCTTTTTCCTTGTTCTTTCAATCTCTGTCAGATATTGAAATGACTTGGCATTTGTCCATAATCTGTCACCTGTAATCCATTTGTAAGAATCTTCTGAATAATGGTATGACAGACTTCTGCCATTTTTATCATGTGTATACCTTGGTGTATGCCCTCATATTCTGACACCTAGATTTTTCACATGTTTGTAGATGTGCATCCTCAGGTTCAGGGCAGGACTGCCAAATTTTGTTAGTCACTCTTTTTTGAGGATTTCATGAAAATGACTCTTATTACTTTTCTTTAATATCTTTTCAGCAGCACTCTTATTTCCCTCTTTTTGTATCCGCCAAAACAAAGTTTTGCGGTTACTATGTTTCTGGCCAGTTTCCATTGACCTCTAACCTTTCTTCTCTGCAGTGCATCCATCTGTGTGACTGTTTTCAAATATTAACCCACAAATATTTGGACTCATTTTACCAATCTGGCTGAAATTTTGAATGAGGGTAGCTCTTGGATAGCTTTATTAAAAAAGCTGGTAGTGCCACCTTTAACCATTTTTGCACAGAGTCTGACGTAAGCCTTAGGTTAAAATCACTCATATCACTCATATCAGTGGTTTGACTTATCCACCTGAAATTTTGCATGTGTATACTTTCTTCATAGCTTTCTTGATTTTATGACAGGTGGCACCATCTACATTCACGTTCATGTTGCAGACATCCATGCTAATATCTCAGGACTGGTAAGATGTATCTACCTGAAACATTGCATGTATTAGATCTCACATAGCTCTCTGTAACATGTGCTAAACTGGTGGCACAACCTGCATCCATTTTTGCACAGCATCCTTCTGTTTGTCTGCTGTGGGATAAAATCACTCATATCTCAGCAGTGGTTTGACCTATCGGCATAAAATTTTGATGTATACATCTTGGATAGCTTTCTTGATATTATGGTGGCACTACCTACATTAATGTTCACCCTGCAGTCATCCATGCTATAATATCTCAGGACTGGTAAGATGTGTTGGCCTGAAATTTTGCACAGGTATAGATCTTACATAGCTCTACAGATTATACAAATTTGGTGGCCCAACTAACAACAGGTGTGTGCCAGATGAAAAGAGAGTCAAAGCTCTGTAGGCGAGGGGAGGGGTAGATTCTATGCGAGTATGACGTGCGAATTGACTGTGAATTAAGTGAGGTGAGTTAGTTCTCAACCTCGCTTGGCAGTACCACATCCCAGTCACACCCCCGTTAGAAATTGGTAAACATTGACATACATTAATGTGTACATATGCATATAGGGATAAACCAGTGATGATTACTCTCTGTCCCTGTGTGTATATGTCGAGGCCCAGATTAGAATCTGGCCCAATTTAAAACTGGGCCAGCCCAGATCAAAATTTTGATTTGGACCGGCTCAGATCATAATTCTAATCTGGGTCAGACCAGTTTTAAACTGGGCCAGCCCAGATTAAAATTTTGATCTGGGCCGGTCCAGATTACAATCCTGTGGTGAAGACTTCAGGATTTAAATCTGGTCTGGACTGATTTTAAACTGGGCCAGCCCAGATTAGAATTTTGATCTGGGCTGGTTAAGTTTACAATCCTGTGGTGGACTGATTTTAAACTGGGCCGGCCCAGATTAGAATTTTGATCTGGGCTAGTCAAGATTACAATCATGTGGTGGACTGATTTTAAACTGGGCCTACCCAGATCAGTATCCTTATCTAATCTTAGGCTAGCTTGATTTTTATCATCTTAAATCAGATAATACAGTAAACATTTATTCCAGATACCCCATTTTGAAGGGCACAGAACACATAATGAACAAGATCATTTAAAATATTTTAGTGAGGAAAAAGCTAATGAACAAATGTAATATATGCTTCTTTGGTTTCATCTATTCTTCAAGTATGCAAGTTCACATCAACTACACCTAAACCAACTACCATAATTAATCACAGTTTAGAATATATGTCAGTTCTGAGACTTCTACTTGACTTAATATAAACATTTTCAACTTAACTGAGATAATTATCTGTTCTGAATATCAAAATTACATGTGTAATATATAAAAATATATACATGCATAATTAAATACCAGCTTTTCTCATTTATAAGTGAACAAAAGTAATATATCAGTCTTGATAATCATTTGGGTGAGCAGCATGACATTGTGCCCTAACATGGGGCTAGGGAGAGGTTTGTGATACCATTACAATAGCAGAAAATCCACAGCTTAGAAAATGATATGATTGCTGTCATTCGGCAGTCTCAAAAACAGAGGTGAACATGCATAAAAATTGGATTTAGAATTTTATTTCAGAGGGTGACAAACAGGGTGGAGGTTTCACTTTGGAGTTAATAACTTTAAAAAAAGCTAATCTATTAACTAATAACTTATCTAAATTGAAGATAGTTAAATGCTGCAGTATAAATATTCTCTACCTTCAATAGTTAAAAATGCTGAGTTGGTGAAAATTGTTCCAACTGTTCTATCTAAATACATTATCATCTTGTTAATAATTCACACAACTTCGCCAATATCAACCTAATTTATGTACACTAGATATATATTTTTCTGTTTGCTAAATTTCAGTCACATAATTTCAGTGACTTGAGTTCAGGTATCTTTATAGATGTTTCAGGGCCTTCTTTCCTTAATATGTAGTACATTTTAAGTTCTAGGTCCAATGTTACAAAATGTGCAAATTTTTTAATTGGTGACTTGGGGGGGGGGGGGATCACAGACCAAAAACCCCAACTTATTATAAATAACTTTAAATAACAAATAAAATTTGAATTTACAGGTCTTCAATCACAAGCTTAACATTGAGTAACATATATATTAATAATTATTGATTAAATTTTTTTTTAGTTTGTTGGATTAATGCACATGTTCTGCAAGCTATATTTGTAGTTTTTAGCTGTAAAATACCAATGTTTAACATGATAATTTAATAATTATATTTTAGACATTTCACATAAGAGGTAAAATTACAAAATAAATATGACAGGAGTCCAACCAATGATATATTCATAGAATTTGAAATAAAATCATAAAATATTAATTATTATGGACTTAAAATGTTTTACAAATTCTTTGAATTGATTAAGGACCAGCTGGGTAAATATAGTGTAATTGAAGCCAGCCCAGGAGTAGATTAGAATTTTGATCTGGGCTGGCCCAGTTTAAAATCAGTCCAGACCAGATTTAAATCCTGAAGTCTTCACCACAGGATTGTAATCTGGACCGGCCCAGATCAAAATTTTAATCTGGGCTAGCCCAGTTTAAAACCGGTCTGGCCCAGATTAGAATTATGATCTGGGCCGGTCCAAATCAAAATTTTGATCTGGGCTGGCCCAGTTTTAAATTGGGCCAGATTCTAATCTGGGCCTCGACATAACATCTTGGATAGCTTTCTTGATATTATGGTGGCACTACCTGCATTAACGATCACCCTGCAGTCATCCATGCTATAATATCTCAGGACTGGTAAGATATGTCGGCCTGAAATTTTGCACAAGTATAGATCTTACATAGCTCTACAGATTATACAAATTTGGTGGCCCAACTAACAACCATTTTTGCATGGTGTCCATCTGTTCATCTGCTGAGGGTAAAAATCACCCATATCTCAGCAGTGGTTTGACTAATCCAGTTAGGACAAGAATGGCAATTTTTATGTCTGCAAATTTCACAACATGTGGAATATGCCCCATCTTCATGCAGGGGGTGTGCACCATGTATGTTTCTGACTATGGGAACAAATTATACACATTTGTATCATGAGAAAGACATCTTTATTTAATCTGTGATATAAAATGGAGAATTCATGTTAATTATACTCTTTATTCACATTATTTCAAAGAAGTTCTGGTCATTCACCTTTTTGCAGGCTGAATCGTCTGTTTATCTTTGTGTAACAAACATTATCCATTATCCTGGATGTATCAATTCACCAGTGCACCGATACATCAGGATACAAGGTCAAGTATAGAATAGGTATCGTCAGATATTCCCGTATTGTTAATTTGACAATATTTGATCATCTGCATGAGAAGAAGTGACATCTGACCTTTAAAATAGTCTCTCAGTATAATGTATGAGATCAAAAGTGAAAGTTCACCACCAGTAAAAAAGAGTTTAACTGCATCCTAATGCACATTTTTTGTAAATCAATTTCATTTATGGTTTTGGTATGCATTTTTGAGAGAAAGCATATTTACATTTCAGTATACAAGGGAAAATTTGGCTTGAGATTTAAATCATAATGTACTGTATATCTATCGCATTGTATATTTTCAATGATCAAAGTATTAAGATACGCATCACACAGTAAGATAGTGTCATTATAGCCCTAATTATCATGTCACAAATATTGACTAATGGAGCAATGACCTCCTAATTTGATTCGCTTATGTTTGTTGACAAGTTTTCCATAGAAATTCAATAGAGGCCTCTTTGGTCCAGCAATCTATGGGCAAAATCTTATACCTACCACACATAGACCTCTGTTTATACAAAATTTGAATGAAACAGCCCCATTAACTTTTCCAGGGCTGTACATTTCCATCCAATAAATGGATGGTCTCAGAAAAAAAATCTGTGAACAATCAGGAATGATTATGGACAGATTCAAGGAATCTGAAAATCTATAAATTTTGTAAATATATTGTAGCCAATTTTCATTGGGAAAAAAATTGTTTGCCAGAGCTCTCTAGCTGATAACAATAATGTAGTCAAGTGCACGTCATTGGAGTCTGAGTGCACATCCGTGTCCAGGCCACTCCAGCCCAAGTCCACCTTCTTTCAGTTGAGTCATTTGGAACCCGAGTCTAAGTCTGGATCCAAAACAATTATATGTAAAAAGCAATTTAAAATAGAAATTTCAGATTTGTCAAATACGTATAAAAATAATTTCATACATGCTTTTACTATAATTTCACATTTCTAGCTCCTGATACTGAGCAAGGCTTGTGTATTGAAGTGTTATTGTATCCCCAGACAAAGTCGGGATACTATAGTTTAAGCACAGTCGCCCCGCTGCCGCCGCAGATATTTCTTTTGGATGCGATAATTAAAAAAATATTTAAGGATCTTTACCAATCATGACTTGTGCATAGATATGGGTGAGAGGACAAAGCATATTTAAAATGGGGTCATGACCTTTCCTAGTAGAGTGACCTTGACCTTGAATAGGTCCATTTTGGGGGAAAATCACACAAATTCTTAAATAGTTGAAAAAATATTGCATGGATTGATTCAAAAATCAACTTGACCATAGATCTTGGATAGTGTTGTCATGTACTGGAAACTAGTGGCCCCACCTCTTATCCTTATTGTTTTTGTGCCGTTTAATAACCCCATCATTGCCTCTTAACAGTACTGTGAGCATTATAAGTCAAAAACTAAGGGACAGATTTCTTTCATATTATGCATATACATAGACATCGGTTATGGGATGATGTATATTTAAATTGGGGTCATGACCTTTCCTTTGAGAGTGACCTTGACCTTGAATATTGCCATATATGGTGAAAATCACACAAAATCATAAATATCTTGATAAGGAATGCATGGATTGGTCCAAAAATCAAATTGACCGAAGATCTTGGATAGCTTTGTCTTCTGCGGATGACAGGTGGCGCCACCTTCTGTCCTTTTCTTGTTTTTTGGCCTTTTAATTACCCATCATTGCCACTTGACAGAACTGTAAGCAATTTAAGTCTAAAACTAATGGACAGATTGGGATGAAATTGTGCATGTCCATTGATCTGGGATACTTCCATCTTGTATTTAAGACTGGTGGTGCTATCTGCAAACGTAATTGGGTGGCGTCCATCTCTACGTTTGCTTTTGGTGGAAATTGCTCATATCTCTGGAGTGGTTCATGGTATTGGTCTGAAATTTGGCATGTCCATCCATCTTGGAAAGTTTTCTCGTGAACCAGACAGGTGGCACCACCTACCCTCACATTTTTTAAGAATAATTAATGCCCTTTTCTGAGGAGTGATTTGCCCTATTGGCCTGAAATTGTGCATATCTACAAATCTTGAACTCCTCCATCTTGTACTCTAGATTGGTGGTGCTATCTGCAATCGTTTTGGCGTGGCATCCATTTGTACATGAGCTTTTGGTGAAAATTGCTCATATCTCTGGAATGGTTCAAAGTAGAGGTCTGAAATTTGGCATGTCCATCCATCTTGGAAAATTTTCTCGTAAACCAGACAGGTGGCGCAACCTACCTTCCCATTTCCGTAAAATAAATTAATTCTCTTTTTTCAAGAAAGATTCAACATATTAGCCCCCTATTTGCTGAAAAATTTTGTTTCTCAAGTAGATAGATGAAAGAAACCATAGTCACTTGTCAAGTGTCAGTAAATGCTGCTGAAGATGGGGGGCCTATTCTTAAAGGGGGGGGGGGGTATCAATTGTCTGGGGAAACTTTGGCACAATATCTAGTTATTTTGTAATATTGTGTTAGTACTTCACACATGTACATAAAGTTTTTAAAATGTTACAGGTTTTTATTTTTTTTGGACTCTAGATGGACTCAGCCTGATTACTCGAGTCCTTACGTCAATTCTGAGTCCAGGACCCTCGAGTCCAAGCCCCTAAAAACGTTGATTCTAGTCCAGACAAGTCCGGACCTCCAGTCCTCCATCACTTGCTGATTATCATATTTTATATCCTTTTTTTCAGAGCCTATACAGCAGACACAGGGTTACCCACATTACTGTAAACCAAAGTGTACACCTGGTTACTGCAGGCGGAACCCAAAGGCAATATGTGCAGCAATGTAAGTATTGTGTTAGTTCATGCAGTTGAATTATTAGAAAAGATGAAAATTATCAGATATTTCTGTATTTAAAAAATTTCACAAAGAGAGAGCAATGTTTGGAGTATGTTCCTTGATTAATGATATATATTTCTTTATTTTAAATTTGCTGATGACAAGAATAGATTAAGGTAAATTCTTTACTTGAAAAGAATTTGTGTGCTTAAGATTTTTTACTTGTATGATTTAGATATTCATTTAAATCATATTGAACTATCTGTTATTTTATCCATAAATATATCCCAACTGTGATTAATAATATACAATATAAATTACATTTTTCATCAAGACTGACTTTTAAATATTCAGGTAATGTAAGCCTTAGTTTCAGCTCATATTATACAACTTTGTTTAGGTCAGCTATGTTTATCTATCTATGTTAAAAAATTAAAAAAAAATGATAAAAATACATCATGGCAGTTGTGCACACACACACACACATACATTTATATATATATCAAAGTAATGATCAAATCAAAGTAAAGATTATTAAATTAGACTTATTCATTTAACACTTAATGCAGAGATGCACCAAAAGTTATGACAGCCTATGTTGTTTATATATGCTTAGGTATATTTGCAATATTTTTTCATAGTTTTGACATCTCAAGCTGGCATGTGTCACAGGCCGGTGTCAGAAATTTCTGTGGTTTTGCACATACTTAATGAGTGTGATTAAACTGGCCCAAGGTTACATACAAACACAGATCAGTCACAGGTGTGTGCCAGATGAAAAGAGAGTCAAAGCTCTGTAGGCGAGGGGAGGGGCAGATTCTATGCGAGTATGACGTGCGAATTGACTGTGAATTAAGTGAGGTGAGTTAGTTCTCAACCTCGCTTGGCAGTACCACATCCCAGTCACACCCCCGTTAGAAATTGGTAAACATTGACATACATTAATGTGTACATATGCATATAGGGATATACCAGCGATGATTACTCTCTGGCCCTGTGTGTATAAGAGTATTCAGAGTGTCAACAAAACAAGTATTTACAAACAATGATTGTAGTCAATGCAAGTGTTAGGAATACCCCAAGCTCTACTAGCAGTACTATATGAATTTAATACTTTCTGGCAGATCACATTACGTTTATACTTCCGAAGACATTTCTATGCATTTAGAGGTGTGAAACTTACATGTATACAATATGGGCACGGGGATTCTGTCAACATGCCACGCATTCTTTAGATGTCAGGAATAATAAACTCAGTGATATCTCTGAATCAATAATCCTTTGGGGTGTTCTTCGGGGAAGATTCAGGATTGATATGTACTTAATGTCAGACAACACAAATGTTTGGCTTATCAAGTCTAATTGTGGCGTCACGTGTAAATCAACTGTTAACACAAGATTTTAATTCTTACCTCAAAAGAAAGAATTCAATTTTTTGCCAGTCAAATATAAGTGATTTGACATGGATCACGAAAACATGTACCAACGGTCAGCAAAACCCGCCTTACGGACACCTGTCCTGGTAAGACAGTAAGACATTGAAGACAACTACAATCCCTGAAAACAGGGACGTCCTCAAATAGTTCTGCTACTCCATCATACATAGCATTAAAAAGTACACACTTTTTGTTCATCCTGTTCATGTGGTGAATATGTTTAATACTCTTCATTTAATTGAAGCCTTCTGGACAGTCATTTTAGATTCTTACATATATTATGGTCAAGATGAGACACAAGATGACGTTAGTCTAGTTCAAGTGATGTTTTATTAACCATTCAACTAACCATAATGTTTCTTTGGTCAGATATTAAAAATTTTGGTCCCTTCATACATTAATAATTTAATATAGAGGGACAGATTCAGGATTTAGGGATGTGAAGGCTTTAGTGTTATACAGAGGAACTAAGGCCTAAAGAGGCCCAACACTCCTGGAAGGGGGATTCAGCCATAAACGTTTGGGGGACAACACTGCAAACGTAATTTCTCTCTCTGAACGGGGTTTGACACTCCTCTGGATCCAACTTTAATATATAGATATATATATACATATCTATACATTTCAAGGTCTAGACAGAGGATCCAGACCTCTGTCTGGACCAGTCAGTTGGTCCAGACCAAATCATGTTCAGGTTCAGGCTGGCCTAAACCTGATTATTTTGCTGGACCAGATCCTGATCAGGGTTTAGGCCTTACTGAATCCCAATTGAGATTTGGTCTGGACCAAGATCCGGATCTTGGCCTTGACACACACACATGCACATTTATAGTATTTATAATGAAAATGATCAGTTACACATGTATGTTTATATATGTATATATATACAGACATACAGACACACACACATATATATAAAACATCTGATTTATTATCTGTTTCTTTTATTTATTTTACTATAAAGTTGTCTGTGTTGCTGGACTTAGTGGTGCTGTGTCCTTATTGACACTAGGCCTACATTGGACAGCTGCTGTTGTTAACAATACTGTCCTGTTAACTGGCCTTGTTTTCCTCTGTACATATAAATCCAGTATATCAGCACAGCTGATATGCTACCCCTGTGGGGCTGAACCATAGGAGAAAGGGGTCCAGGGGCAATGACCTCTGACCTCCTGTGTCAGGTCACTCTCTCTCCCCTTCATCCATTGCATTGTCATAAATTCCATGCATTCTGACAGGCTATCTTGTTGCTTGTCAATTTCAGCTTCAATTACAGTATATTGGATAAAGGCTGTCCGGTGGTGACAGACAGTCAAGTGTGTATGGGAGGGGAGTGGACTCTTTTGGACAAAATGGAGTCCTCATTGCTGGACTTCCTGAGTGTCTGTGTGTATGTATCAACAACAATCCTGAACACATAATGACAATCAAAAACAAATATATACAAATTATAAACATCTTTTTTTACCACTGAAATCTATATTATACATTTTACCTGAATTTATATGATGGTACATAATTGTCTTACTCTCTTTTTCTATTGTTTTGTTCTCTGTTTCTCTCTAACCCTCTTTCTCTCTCATGTGGAATAATATATATATATATATATATATATATATATATATATATAATACATCTTATTTATTATCTATTTCTTATTATCTCATATCTTTATATATATTATCTAGACTGTTGTCTTCAGTGTCAGGGTTTCAGTATGTTAACCTCTAGGAACAAGAAGAATATGTAAATCTTAATAAAGTGATTGATTTTTTTCTACAGACAGTTTTTTGCCAGGTTTATTTTTGTCAGATTTTCCCTGGGATTATTGACAAATGTTCTGACATATGATGTTATTTTATAGGACATACTATATATTAAAGGAAGATGTAGGCCATATTAAGGCTATTGTTAAATGAACCTGGTTAATTAGTTGCTAGTTTGTTTATATACAAGACATATTTGATGGGTTTTACTTTCCTCCAGTGACAAAAGATCACTATCATGCATTGGGAATATATATCAGTGTTGTATGACCACTTGTAATTCTGACCTGATTGTGCAGACGCCAAGCAGAACAATATAAAACATATGTACAAATACTGACCATATTACATGCAACAAGCCATGTAAACCATAGAAGGGAAGTGTTTTCTTGACTCTGTCATATGAAAATTTATGAAAGAATATCAAATCAGAGCATTTGCATGACTGTTATCAGGAGCTTTAGGCCAGTGATATGATGAGACCATACAACCTGAGTCTGTGTGCAAGTCCAAGTCCAGGCCGTTCACATCCCAGTCCAGGCCACTCAAGTCTGAGTCCAGGCCACTCAAGTCTGAGTCCAAGCCACTCAAGTCTAAGTCCAGGCCACTCAAGTCTAAGTCCAGGGCACTCAAGTCTGAGTCCAGGCCACTCAAGTCTGAGTCCAAGCCACTCAAGTCTGAGTCCAAGCCACTCAAGTCTGAGTCCAGGCCACTCAAGTCTGAGTCCAAGCCACTCAAGTCTGAGTCCAAGCCACTCAAGTCTAAGTCCAGGCCACTCAAGTCTAAGTCCAGGGCACTCAAGTCTAAGTCCAGGGCACTCAAGTCTGAGTCCAAGCCACTCAAGTCTGAGTCCAAGCCACTCAAGTCTGAGTCCAAGCCACTCAAGTCTGAGTCCAGGCCACTCAAGTCTGAGTCCAAGCCACTCAAGTCTGAGTCCAAGCCACTCAAGTCTTAGTCTAGGCCACTCAAGTCTAAGTCCAGGGCACTCAAGTCTGAGTCCAGCCCACTCAAGTCTGAGTCCAGGCCACTCAAGCCAGAGTCCACGTCTGAGTCCTTGAGTTTATAGTCCAAGTTCACCACACTTTGGTGGCAACACCCTGACTTAAGTACCAATATTCTCAGTGATGGAGTTTCATAAAACTCATGATGAGTATTAACCAATACAATTTCTCACCTGAATTAAATTCTCAGCAAATTCATGCATATTAAATGAGGTTGGAGGTAACAAAATATGCAACAGGTATATTATGCACTATTTGCAGTGCTGTTGTTAGGACATGTTAAGTATATGTACTCTTAAAGCAAATTATCTTAAATTCACCCGAATAGATAAATGCATAACAGTTAAAACTGTCATCATTTCTCCTTTGGATCTGCCTGTGTTACAAGGTGTACCTGTTGACAAAGCTGGTGTTCCTCTCACAGGTGTAGAAAACACTTCTTGGGATGAACGTACAGTTGTTGGCAAAACTCAGACGCCGAATTTGTTTTGTCAGATGTCAGCTACTGCCCCACCCACACAGGTGTACCTGATGTTTTGGGTCTGGGGCTGTCATCAGCACGTAAATAAACCTATTAATGTGATGGTGTCAGTTCCAGTAACTGCATGTAGGAGAACAAATTTCTATTATAATCTAATAGTTTGTACAAGATATAAGATTAATTCACGGAGGCCAAAAATCTCATCCCCCTTGCTCCCACACATACCTCCTCTGTTCTTAGGGTGTCAGGAGGAGGGTTTGATTAGTTTCTTTTAGAATACAAAACATTGATGGGGGTGGTTGACCAGGTGGCATTGTCACACAGACTGTGATGTTGGACTCTGTCTGGACTTGGTCTAATCTGGACTTGAGTCCAACTTTTAGGGACTCAGACTTGGACTCCAGGATCGTGGACTTGGACATGTATTCAGTCTCTTAGGTAAAAAACTCAAGAAATCAGGCCATTTCCAGTCAGTTTAGAAAAAAGCTCTTTCACATACTGTAAAGACCTACTGCATTTGTAAGTACTGCAAACAGAATAGTACACAAAAAGACTTAATACCAAGCTTTAGTGTTAAATGTAATGATACACATTTAAAACGTGTGCAAATTAAAATAAAAATGCGTTTGATAATCTCATGTATCCAATTTTGATTACTCTTTTTTAAGGAAATTTGTATAGCACTCAGACTTTGACTCATTCCAAATGACTCAGACTTGAAGAAGGTTTAAAAGGAAATTGAACCTCAAGGATTCGGACTCAAATGGGCTGGACTCTGACTCACACTCAGACTTGGATTGTGTGTGTGTGTGTGCCTATTTGGAGGGGAGGGGAGGGGGCGAGGTTAATTTTGTCTGTATCCTTTACATGTAGGACATAATAAGCTCTCTTGGTCTGGCTTTAATCCCTGTCATCTAATGGATGCACTGTGTTAGTGTAACAAATGAAATTTAATAAACATAGGTTGAAGTATTAAGAAGTAGCTGAAGATCATAAAGACAAACATGTTAACAAAACATCAATATACAGAGCATGTAAAGTTATCATGTGAAATCCAGTTAATAGTATCCTTTATTAATACTGGTTGTACTAATGACCCACTCATGTAGGATAAATGGTGCCTTTACCATGCAGGGTGTATGTGTGACAATATCACATTACTAGCCTCTGTAGTGGTTAGTGCTTAGTGGTATAGGATTTGCTATACTGCATATTGATATAAGTATATATGAGTCTGTGGCATGTACTAAAATATGAATTCCTTCACACATGTCTTTGTAGATAGTTATGACAGGACATAGTATGGTATACCCAGAGTCAGTCAAGCTGTCTCACCATTCATCCACCCATCTGTCTGTCCATCCATTCATCTGTCAGTTAACTTATAGTATGGCTGTGATAACTTACCAGGGCTCCAATGGATTTTCACCTTAACTACTTACCAATAGATTCTCTCAAACAAGTTCATTTGGGCAAAATCCACACATATTTAATAAGGTCAGAGGTCACCAGGCTACTTTGTGGTGTCGCCATGATAACTAACAAGGAATATGATGTATACTGATAATAAAACTCAGCAGAAATATTAATCAGTATAATGTCTCACCTATGTTCAATTTCCAGCAGAATCCATGCATAGTTTATGAGGTCAGAGGTCACCAGACTTAGGTGGGGCCATGATGACTTATATTTTATAAAACTCATTATGAATATTAACCAATACAGTTTCTCACCTGTATTACATTCTTATCAAAATTCACACATATTTAATTAGGTCAGAGTTCACAAAGTATGAGACTGGCATATTATGCACCATTTGCGGTGCTCTTGTTAAATATGGTATGCAGGTGCAGATTGCCACCTTCAAATTCTTTTGAATTTTGAAAAATTGGCCATTACCTACAAAGATCTAGTGCAAATATGGACAGTACATGAAAAAGAAAAAAAAATCCTTTGTTTCAGCATCCTGGTTGACCAGTGAAAACAAGCCTTCCTCCCCCCCCCCCCCCCCCCCCCACACCCCAAAAAGCAGGACCCAAAAACCTATTAAGAAATAAACTCTATCCCCAACCATCCCCATAAAACCAGTACCAAAACATTTATTTAGAAATAAACTCTACCTGAAAAGCCTCCCATCTCTACCTGGGGAGAGGGCTTAATTATATACATATTGTTTGTATATGTATTGTATGTAATCAAACATACAGTAAGACTGATAGCTCCTTCTTCTACAGTTGTGTATGCATGCGGCGAGGGCAAAGTGAGCAGTGTTCCATTGGTAGATGTTCCAGGTTAATATGAAGTGGATACAGACTTGCTTGTCATGAATTACCGATAGCTACCACCACATCAAAGCTCACTGGAGGACCCAGCAACAGTCAGAGATAGAGTCAAGCAGATTTACCCCTCAGGGGTTCCTTACCCCTCTCCAGAGAGGAGGGTCTGATCTGTCACTCATGGTACTCAGATCTCCTACTAAACAAAGGGTCCTGTAGTGTCAGGGTGTAAAGTGTATGTACGAGACAAATTAATCAGCAATACCTGTGATGAGCAGGGGTTAAGGTCATTTGGTTATATTTATGTTTCTTCCTACTGTCTATGAGAGCCTCTTTTTAAAGGGACCTAATCTCATGTGTGAGGTATATCAACTAAATGTACCTTGATGTACTTTATTAAATTATTTTCTGAATGTGGATTTGCATGCAACAACAGATTTTATGGCTTGAAATAACAGTCAAGGTACAACAAAGTGGTAAAAATGTCAGTAAAATAACATATATAATGATATAAACTCCACATAACTCCATATATCCATTATGCTGTCCTTACTGTAACAATGGTATTTTGGTCCACTACTGTATAACGTTACTTCAGCTCTTAATGGTCCGCTATAGATTCTGGATATGTTCAAACCCTAAATAAACTTTTAAACTAGATGGTTTAATAATAAACTGCATCTTTCTTATGATATTAATTTACCTTCCTTCTTCATTAAAAGAAATTCTTCAAAATATATTTAGGGTTTTGAGAAGTTTGTCCTGTTCATCATACAGATTGGGGGTGGGGGGTTGTTTAATGGTGATTTTCTGTTCCTGCTATCCATGATTCTACCTTTAGTTACTTGTTCTACTTGTATATTACCTGTATAACAACTTTGATCTGTAGGAGCAAGCGAGGTACATACAAAACTGTAGACTGTTACCGTTAGATATATAGACACATGAATTACACAACACACTGTATGTTGTCATAGCAATATACTGATCTACCTAACAGAGGAATACCACAGGTACACAGGTGTGCCTTTGATCTAGATGTTTTGAAACATTTGGATGGTGATGACCTCATATTGGAGTATGTACATTGGTGAATATACAAATATGTCCATCATTAGTGCTTTCACTCAGGTTAAAAGGCTGTTGTAGTCGAGTGAATATTTGAAGAATACATCATATGCAGATCAACCCTTGTTGAAAAGGAAGTCCCTCCACAGGGAATCGCAAAACACTTTTGTTAATTTGACCGCGTGCGGGGGCTCCACCCTCCACTCCAGGAAACAGGCATGTGTAACAGGTGTAAATAGGTTCAAGAACTTTTATCCATGGATTACTCAACAACACAAATTTTATCTGAGTAACGAAAGCCCAAGGAGTGATGCATAGCGTAGTGGTTTAGGCTTTAATTGGACTTTGTAGTGAGAGGTCATTTGGTTCAGATACAGTCACCACCATATACTGCATAGATGACTTTAAACTTGGATTAAGGGATCATACCTTGAACCCAGGTATTTCTGTAGAATTTATGTGATACCTGGCTAACTTTCTGTACAGGTTAATGAACTATAGGTAAATTCTGTTCTGAAAAGTTCTTATAACACCTCTATGGGCTTGTTTATCTATAGGCTATAATTAAACAAGGTCCATGCACCAGTGTTGAAAAACAGAGAAAAAAAAATAAACGTGGTTTGTTGCATATGGGCAGAATTTGAAAGGTCACTAGATGCAAAACGCCCTTTGCAAAATTCTGGTTCCTCTGACCTACCACCAGATGTTCTTGTTGAATGTGTTTGGATTATTTTGTCATGTTCCCCACATGTAATAGACAGGTACAGCTAAAAACAAAACGAACAGTCTGTGTTTGGTGGGGGTCAGAATTTTCTTGTCTATTTGTATAAACAGTTCAAGGGATTTTCTATAAAAGTCAGATGGAGAATAGGCCCCTTTAATAAATGGTATGACTGGAATATTATACCTCCTGAGGAGATTCCATGTTTTTGTCATTGGTTGGTTGGTTACATGGTAGGCTGGTTTGACTGTATTAATAATATTATTTACTTGATGTTATGAATGGAATCTGATGACATTTTGTTGAGGGTTAAAGTGATATCCAAGCAGCAACTTTTAAGTTTTGAAGGTATATTCCTGATCACAATATTCCATGGCTGCAACAAAGGTTAGCTCTGCAGTCTAGAACAAAGGCCCTTGAATCAGTGAATGACTCTTTGGCTTGGCTGGGATGAACACATTGCCCATCTCATAATGGTAATTATTCATTTGAACAAAACCTGACACACATTCCTCCCATGATGCATTGAGAGATTCCTTGTGTAGCACAAACCTGGCAGTGGTGTACTTGTGGTCTTAAACTAACTATCTAACTTTCTATCTTTTGTAGGGTTGTATGGTCCTACTAAGGATATGTCATCTCGTAATATAATATGTTTAGTAATAGTGGATGGTGGAGAGGCATGTGTTAAAGGATGGTGGGTGGTGATGGTGCAGCTTGTATATAAGGCTGTGGTGGAGTGGCTTTTATTAGGGAGGTTTTAGAAGCTTGTATTAAAGGGGTTAGTATTAGAGATTGGCAGAAGGCTTCAATTGAAGATTTAATCCAGCTAACACATGTTTATTTTTTCTGTATTTTCAGAGATAATTTTGATAAAAAACAGGCCTGTCAGGGCGACTGTCAGCACACATCATGCAGCGCGTGTCGTTTTGTTGAGGAGGAGCCAGACTGCATTAAGTGTGGCCAGAATGATTTCCGGTGTATGAAACAGTTTGCAAGATGCATTAAAAAGAAATCTTTTTGCTCACGACAGAAATTTCCATGTAAAAGATATCCAAAGGTGAGTTTGAAGGACATGTTGACAGTTTGTTTCTAGCAAATGTTATACTTTTCTTTTTCACGGCTCAGCTAGGCCACTTTTGTCAATACTTCATACAATCTTCAATTTCTATAAGCAGTCCTTGTCACCAGCTGATATAACTTCTCACTGGGAAAAGTGGTTTTTCTAATTTCTTTTAACAGGTGACCTAGTTTTACTAAGCTTTAGGAATACCCAATTTTATACAGCTTACATTCTGTGCATCTAAACAGCTAAACGTCATTATGTGTGTAGATAACTGTTTGTTGCAATATAAGGGACCTATTCACACAAAGGGTATGTTAAAAAACATGAAATATAGTATATTCTCCTTACAGTTTTATGGTATCTGCCAGTATTTCATCTAAACCTTTTGCTTACTCCTATACACAAGTGAAATAAGCTTGCACCGGGCTGGATCAGTGGAACAAAACAAACATAGCATGCACTACGCTTGATGGCCATATATTGTGACTTCACAAATCAAGATTTTTCACTTCCAATTGGTATTTATTCTGTGTTTCTTCTTTCATTTTCCCCCTCCTTTTATTATATGCCTGTCTGTGACGGGACATATTATGGTATACCCACTGTCCGTTAACTTTAAGTGCTGCCATGAAAACTTACCAGGGCTTACCAAAACTATTTACCAATAGATAATCTCGCAAGAGTTTGATTAGGGGCAGGATCCACAAATATTTAATAAGGTCAGAGGTCACAAGACTACTTTATGGTGTAGCCCCAATAACACATGAGGAATATGATTGATTTTGATAAAACTCAACAGAAATGTTAATCAATAAAATATCTCCCATCAGTTCTATTTCCAGCAACAGGCGTATTATGCACCATTTGTGGTGCTCTTGTTTGAGAGTCGTTGTAGCCTACATGTGTCAGACTGGACCTCTTATCACACAATTGTGTTATTTAAAACAAACATATAACAAACAGGTTATATTATACATATTTTTGTATATTTGTATGTTTAGATATGTACCTTTATGCTTTATGACCATTTATCTTAGCTGACCTGGCCCCCTATGTTGTTTCAATATGCTGTTTTTTTTCACCATACTATCATCCCATTATTTAAACAGACATTTACTCCTTGCACCTTAATTAATTCCTATATCAATTGTATATAAACTGACCTATCAGTGTCCCATCACTTCATGTCTGAACCTTGCAAATGGCTGGGTCATACATGTATTGTATTTGGAATTTGGGATACTAAAAAGTAAGTCATTTGTGATATTAAGATTAGTGATCAGTGCCCTCTGGTGTTCAGTTGTAAAACAAAATAATCTTCAGGGGGACCTTCCACATATTTATCCACAGTTTAATGACTTTTACATTATTACATTTGCTTTACAGTTACCACAAAAAGCTATAAGAGATAAGAACTTGATCAGTGCTCACAAAACATTAGAATAAAAATCTTTTAAATTATTTTTTACGTAAATGCTACAACACATATATATATATTTTTTAATCTTATTCAACTAGAAATTTGCATTGCAAATGATACACGCCTCCACCATGTTTGTATCCAGTCACCTTAGAACTTGGACCACACGTTTCAAAAACATTCTGCAAACACACTGGATGTGGTCACTCCGAGGTACTGGGCTCTTGACCATGACCTGAACAGTTGGCCAGGCCACATTGCCTGGCACATGAGGCCAGACCATCGGTGCATTCTCTTACATTTCGGCCCATATTCCCAGGTTCACTGCATAATATAAGTGACCATACATTTGTGAATATTCCTAGATGACACTCCTGAATCCAGAAAAGATGCTAAATCAACACCAAAATCTAATTGATTCCTTCTAGACCCACTCCCAAAATGCTCTGAAAATTTCATGAGATTCTATTCATCATTGATTGAGTTATGTGTTAACAAACACAAGCACACAGATGGGACTTATCACATACCGTCCTGGCCGCGGGGGGGGGGGGGGGGGGGGGGGGTTGGGAGGGGTGGGGGTGGAAGGGGGTCAATGAAAGGTCTTCCGATCAGGGCATTGACCAGTGTTCATAAAAATAAAACAAGGGAAAGAGACATAAAGTAACAGGTGTTATTTCAGGATGAAAGGAATATAACATTTGCAAGAGATCAGTTACTGTTGTACAGATCAGACACATATGAAGCGTTCCAGGTATTCCAGTTTGAGAGAACATTATTTTACCAGTCTCTAGATCTTGGTTGTGATGGGTCCCACATGGCCTTGGGCCAGGGACTAAATTTTTCCTGGGGAAACATCAAAGAGGGCAGGGTAATTAAGTCTCTTGATGGGTTGTAAAAGACCCCCTAACCCATCACATAAGTATGCTAGTAAAGCTACTGGTGTTAGAGTTATGCTGGTCAAGTATGCGGACCATACAGGTGTGTGAATGCGTCAGTTTCACCTGCCTGGTAAGTTTCAGCTTGTTTATTTCATGGCTTGTGCTCTGACTGGACCAAGTCTGCAGACTTCCCACATTCCAGGCTGTCAGTTTCACAGTGTTCATTTCATTGAGGTCTGGCAGACATGTCTTTGATGTGAACATCCTTGTCAAGAAGGGAGGGGGTTTGCATCTGTTTTAGATTGACCTCACAATAATGTACTCACTGGTGACTAATTACCTCAAGCAAGCTGGTGGATTCCCTACATATGCTGCATGTCCCCACATGTCATCAGTTCTAATTCCAGACTAACGTCTTCATTTTTTTTTATACTTATTGGTGTACATATGTCGAGTCTCTGTTTTTATGTGTGTATGTGGGTATACAAATATATATGTAAAGGGTTCATAGCAGACCTGGTAAAAATTATGAAAGTATGAAAATATCCTCAAATCAGGAAAAAAAATGCAGGGATTATATCAGAAAAAGTGGTCAGTCTTAAATTTTACCCTTTGTCTGAACATCCACTAAATGATCAAACATGCCATGTGTTGGTATGGTGTTAAGGTCACATTTTTAGGAGTAAAATTCAAAGGAGAAAAGTCAAAAGAAATAAATTCACAGTTTTGGTTGGTTCCCAGTCAACCTTGAAAGAAAACAGGAATTATATATATATATATATATATATATATATATATATATATATATATATATATATATATATAGAGAGAGAGAGAGAGAGAGAGAGAGAGAGAGAGAGAGAGAGAAAGAGAGAGAGAGAGAGAGAGTACATAATATTATTCAAGCCAGTTGAAAAAAATATGACTTTGTATAAAATCAGCATCTTAACCATTTGTGAATCATTGCAATACTTCTTCCAAGGCACAATATCAGACTCCTGTGTAGTTAAGCTTGTCCTATATATGTTAGTTGAAATTACAAGATATCATATGTAGCCTTTCAGGAGCACAGCTAACAGTTTATTGGTCATGAAAATTAAATGCATTAGCATAAAAATATAATTTCTAGTTAAATATAAAATATTCAATACTCATCTAGAGCACTCGTGCCACTAGTTGCAACCAGTGGTAATATTGAAGGTGTTTACATACAACCAAGGTGGCTGGACTCTGGTCGGCCTGTGTGTATACATTTGCTGAGCTGTTTATAGTGCCCTCTCCTCATGTTAAGGACAGTAGTTGAGGCCAGCATATGTTTATATCTAACATCAAAGGGAAGCTTTAGATGTAGCAATGTCTAATGAGGGAGCCCTGATGCCACACCGCTGAGAGCGGAAGAACTCTCAGACTCTCAAGTGGCCAACCCCTCCAATCAAATCATAGGGGGGCAGGAATATTTTATTAAGCGAACTTAACGAGGCAGAAAATGAGACCATTCGTCCATTATCATACAGAGTAAACGACGGCATGATGTGCTCACTTAATCTGCTTGGAGAACTCAGAGGGTTGCCGACGACGGCAACATCAAAGGACTCCATGTTTATGTTAAGTTGAATGGGTAAGTTGGCCCTCCTTCAGGGGGGGTTTAAACCCGGGACAACGTCACCGTCAGCCAGTGGCGAGCACCCACGTTGCCAAATAAATGCCATTGCGTGAGACCGATCTTAATCCTAGCTCTTCCAGCCGATTGAGGCAATCATGTTTTTCCTCTCTATCCCATACTTTTATACTGACATTTTTTTTCCATTGAAACATCGTTTGGTCAGGTGAGGAAATATAATCGGTCACCCTGTATATTAGTTCCCCTGCTGTGTCGTAATTCCCAGCAGTTACATATTGGTATGAAGGAATTAGCCCTCCCCAGTAAAGCAGAGCTTAACCCCTGGAGAGAGAACTGCTCATCCGTTACTTAGTTGCCGTCCCCCCACGCTGCCCCACATACTGATTTTGTTCATGCTATCTTAATGAAATAGCTACCTAAATGGTTGTCAGCCTCTTATAGGTCAGGCAGGTGGTAACAGGGTGCCACTTAACGTAGAAATCATAGATAGCTTGTGTGACATGTGATAGTTTTTTGGTTCTCCTGCTCTTTAAGTGTTCGGTAGCATAGCGCTGATCGTTAAGCTGATGTAAGTGGGGATTATGATAAGTATTCTAAACGTGTAAACTCATGGTTACTACTGGTGTTTACTGGGTACTGGGTGTGGAGGACCAGTGCATTTGATGACACATACTGAACAAAGGGGATATATATATATATATATATGTATGTATATGTATATATATATATATATATATATATATATATAGAGAGAGAGAGAGAGAGAAAGAGAGAGAATCCTCTTTTAAATGACACAGGACAGGGCTTGAAATTAGTACTGAAATACCAGAATCAGTTTGTAGGTTTAAGGAAAGTCTGGCAAAATTTGTTAGCACCTGCCTTCTTGGCTAGTTATTTTTTTACAGGGTCTGATTCGGATCACATTTTTATGGGACTAAAGCAGATATTTTATTTGTGTGCAATAATAGATGACTGCATCATCCAGTTAATTCCCATGTGGGTGACCTTTCATAAATTTCATCCATATCACTGAAAACAAGGGTTTTTACAGGTGGGTTAAGTCAAATTCTTTGGGGTCCTGTAATTTTTCTTGTTGGACTCCATTCTCTAGTAGAAAATTTTGTCAATTTCAAGCCCTGTCTTTATAATACATTACATTTTGTCAATTTCAAGCCCTGTTTCTATAATACATCACTGAGGAGTACCAGTGGAGTCTGGACTTGTGTTTATTTTTTGGGGGGTTTTGACTTGAACTTGGTTTCAAGTGTCCTGGACTCGGACTTAGACTCAAGGATTCTTGACTCAAATTTGGACTCAAGTGTCCTGGACTCTGACTCAAGTGTCCTGGACTCAGACTTGGACTCTGAGGTTAGGACTCAATAAATCAGGCAGAGTCCATCTTGAGTCCAGTAAAAAAAAAACTTTTCTTACAATAAAGACTTTTGTACATGTGTTAACTACCAACAGAATATTACAAAATAATAACACTATATGTATACCAAGCTTTGCACAGCATCAGGAGCTATAAATGTAATCAACCATTATAGTGAAAGCATGTGTAAACTAACTAAAAAATGTACATGATTATCTGAAATTAACATTTTAAATTGTTTTTCAATGATATTTGTATTGGACTCAGACTCAGGCGTGACTCGAGTTCCAAATTTTTCAGAATTGAAGAAGTTGGATTTGGACTCAGACCTTAAGGACTTGGACTTGAGTGGCCTTCCACTTAAACTGGGACGGTGTGGATTTCACTACAACACTAGTTTATGAAATACAATTTTCATTTTTGCTTTAATTTACTAAAACGTATTTAGTATCCCAAGCCTTCTCTATTGTAGCAATATGAGGTGCAACCCCAAGTTTAGACAAATAATGTTTTCATGTAAATACATATTAGACAATTTCAACAACAATTATTTGTTGCATTTATTGAAACAATGTGAAATCATTGATATGTTGAATGAATTAATTTTTATTTATTTTGTATTTTTTTTATTTACTTTCAGAAAACAGAGCCAGGAGTATTTAAGTGCATGGTCCCACAATGCCTCACTTCATAGAGGGCGCTGCCTGTCAGAACATGAGGAACGGATTACTGGATATAATCTCATGTGGATTTAATTATAACCACGTCAAAAAACATTAATAGTAATTTATTCATGGTCTTATAACTACTGCAATAACAACACATATATATATTCATATTTAAGACATCCTGACATGAATATATATACACTTCAGATTTGTTTTTAATTGAGTTAATTATTAATTGTTGATTTATAATGTGAAATGTGTATTCAGTTTTTAACCGTTATAGTATTGAGACTCTATCAACATATCAATAAGGTTTTTCCATAAAAATATAAAAAAACAGGTATTTTGAAGTTAACTTTAATTAGAAATCTAGGTATGATGATATTCATACCAACTGATTGTTTGAAAACTGTAGCTCAATTTCTGTGTTATAGGGTATAATGGTATATCTGTTTGACAATCTGCATATTTGTAGTTAAGCTATATGAATGACACCATGTGATTGTGAGCTTTGAAAGACTCGGGCTTTCTACAGATATCTTCCTTTGCTTCATTAAATGCTAGTGTTGTGATGATTAATTCTGATACAATATATACATATATATATATTTATACACACATATACAGTTGTACATAGTCATCTTTTTTTTTTGCAAAAATTGATGGCAGAGTGAGATTATATATATATATATATATATATATATATATAATTATAGTTTTGGTCAGTAATACCCAAGGATAGGTATACTGATTCTTAGATACTTGTTCAGGTACAGGTAATTTTGAAAGACCAAGATATAGCTACAGAGTATTTCAGCTAAATTTAGTGATATTTATTTATAATTGCAAACATGTCATTGAAATGTGAGTCAACACGTGCTTTTCTAGTATTGAACTGATAGATGGAGTATACATTATACTAGGTACTCATACGTAAGTCCCAGGTATAGATATTCTGAACTGGGTACTTAGGTATTGGTACAGGTACTCTGAAATGGGTACCTAAGTAGAGGTACAGGTACTCTGATCTGGGTACCTAGTTACAGGAACAGGTTCTCTCTCTCTCCCTCTCTCCCTCTCTCCCTCTCTCTATATATATATATACTGTTATGTGTTATGACAAACCAATGTTTTTTCTAGTGTTTGAATCACATTTGCATCATGACCATCACTCTTTGTGACCCATACAGACAGCCATGTTAAAAGGAATCATATTAGCGGTGTTTTCCCATGTATACATGTAAATGGCCCCATTGGTAGTTCATGTATGTCTGATATCACTTAAGTTTTTTCATAAGTTTGAACAGTTATAAGCTTGGATTATACCAGTTATTATACCAATTAACAGATCCTTTTATACAATTGCTACTGAGATTGAAGCTATTTTTATCATAGTGTAAAGTGTATATTTGTACAATTGTGTATATAATCTGATCTAATATATATGTTATTTATATAAGAATAAACAGTTGTATAGTTGTAAAGTTGTGTATTCATATATTGACTAGAGTGACGTCATGTCGTTATGTCATGTGACGTCACATCATGTGATGCTCTCGTAGATGTAGGTTAAAAGTGTAATGTAATCCTGTGACTCTTTATCCCGATGTATTATCACTTGTACCACAATATATTGTATACCTTAGATGGAAACCTGTTTTAAGAATTAAGCCTACATGCATATAGGTTCTTACAGTACAGGCCAATGACGCAAGGTGTAGCATGGCCGTAAGTTGGTTTGCCCCTTATTGCTTTTGCATACGAATATAGGTATGAACAGAAATATTGCCAGAGAAACAGCAACTTAATGTGTTGTACATTAAAACCATGTGCTATATCTTAACGTATCTTTGCAGTGGTCCTGTTTGTACCTGGGTTGGAGTTGTTTAATGTTTAGAGCTTCCAGATAGCTGATTCACTTTAAAGCTTTAATGAAAAACATGTCTAATCGTTATAGGGAGCTGGTTTTAATTTAAATGTAGAGTCTTCTGATCTAAACTAGTAAATACCATCAGTAATCAGCCCCCTCACTATCCGCCAATGAATCCCGTGGCCCTGCTTTGGGAGGGTGGAAGAGGATTTACTGTATATGCATGGCATTGAAGCTGCCGGTACATTTCATCACCTAAAAATACTTGGACAAAAATGTAGCGAAGTTGTATACGGCATTCGTGTTCTGTATACTTTTATCTAAAAAAATTAAAAACGATAATTTTACACACAGCCTTTTATTGATGGTTTGGGTGATCAAGGTTGTGGAGGTTTTCAAACATAACGACGAAATCTTGCTGGAACCAAAGAAATGAGCTTTGATTTATTAACGATAGGTTATGGTTTCTGAATTAGTCCTAGGCCAGAGAATATAACACCTGAAACCCACACGTCTTAGTGATATCATAATCTCCTCGTATACGATTCAATTCTCCCACTCACAGGAAATAATTGAACTCGAACCAGTCAATCTTGAATTGAAAATGGATCTGTCATGCAGTTACTGCATGTATGAAAGCCTAATGTGCACGCTTTGTTGCTCCATTTAAATGGTCAAAATTGACAATAAACCCCCTGAAATTGTGATCAAAGAGTCGAGGGTAGGTGTAGAAACATAAAAGAAATGATGGTCTGGATTGGTGCAATCGGTTTTAATAAGCTGTGATGATGATTTTGTAGATTTTGTTTAGGGTTTTACAGCTGTATAGGTGGCGTCCCCTGTCCCCTTAATCCGCTGCTCTGTGTTTCTATATATAAAACAGAGTTTACATAAAGAATATTTCCCGTGAAAGGTACTCGTTGAACAGTCTTAAAATGAACTGTTCACAGTATTAGTGGTTATTGTATGGGGTTGTGATAGTTGCCCAGTTTATAAAGGAAAGTAGTGTTTAAAGGAATATAAAGTTGATACAAAAGGATTGTTAATTGTTGGATATTTTAAACAGCGATGATCAGTATTATAAAGAAGGCATGCGTGGAGCAAAGTAAAGAGTATGCTTTCGGTTTTATTTACTTGTGGTCAACAATAACTCCGTTTAACTGTTAGATAAGAAAAACTACCGACTAGTGTAAGTGTTATAGGGACGAGTATAATCTGCACGCTTCTGCTTGCTTTGTAATTTTTTCATTTGCTTTCGTCGTTAAATTTAATCATTTATATTTAATTTACAGCGACCTTCAACTACAAAACCGAAAGGTCATAGATCAAAGTGAAGTAAATAGCTTTGGGGTATTGTTCACCTGCAGATGATGACGTAGAAGTGTAATCACGTGATGTTGGGCGTAGTTATCACGTGATGTCAAATCTCGTTCTTGTGTGATGTCAGTTCCGGTACACTTTTTGTGTACCTTTAAGATTAAACTTGTGTTTCCACTTGTTCCAGTGTTGTATTGGATGTTTTTGTTGACAATAAAGTGTATTATTGTAGTATTACATTTTCCTCTTTTATTGGACACTGAGACTTCATTGAAACAAGGAGCGTACGCAAATGGGGGCACTTAGTAAAGAGCGCATCCCTCCACCTAGACCAAAATGATCCCACCTTTTATCCCACATTCGCACAAACCATTTATGGGATCATCCCAGGCCTATGTTCACCCCATCAAAAAATATCATAGAAATAAATTCCGAAAAGTTTTGTGTAATCCTTCAAGCAGATGAACGAACGAACAGGCACGAGTGTTCCCATGTAGACTAAAGACAAAATTATACCCATTAACAAAACATTATATATTGGAGCAATGTCGAATATTACATATGGGCTTAGAGCGTTTTAGACCAGGGCTTTTTAATGTAGGGGAAGGGGTGAGGGATGGGATGGGGTGTCGGGGGATTAGAGGCTCGGCCTCTAAAAAATTACTATCAACGAAGATCAGTTGTCTAATCAGAACAGTACTCTTTAATTTTCTGTTCCAGACCCGATGCTGAAAAGTGAAGAATCTTGTCATACAAAGTAGCGGTAAAAAGGAAGGATATTTAGAATTAACGAGTACAGTGTATAACCCGCTGCGTTAAGAGCGTAGAGGGCAGTCCCTTTACAGTTAATTACTAACCTCGACTTACTGAATTTACATATATAAAGTGTACCATTGGAACCTAAAGCTATTAATAATTTTTGTGAACGTCATTAATTCCATGCTTTTGTCACTTTTTAAGAATATATAAAATTACGAACAGTTTTGTGTTGTTGATTACATTATATACTACAGTGGTCTATTTTCATTTTGTAGATAAAGAATTCAAGACAATGGGATTTTGTTTCTTATGGCCGCCCCCTCTCTCCTTGCACAGGGACTCAGGTTGTTTAATTCCGACATTGTACCAGATAAAATGAGAAAATACATTGAAAGAATGAGAACAAAAGTACATCTGTGTTTTTGGTGAAATTTTCTTATAAACAGAACGTCACTGTCACGTTATCTTTAATGTGAAGAGACCTGAGTAACAAGCGCAAAATACACTGATTTCGGGGGAAAACAGAATAAGTGTAGAAGAGAAATTTGGAAATGAACTACACTCAGTTGGAGATTGGTTAATTGATAACAAATTATCTTTACATATATACAGGAAAACATATTATTTGCCTCCTAAAACGGTTAAATAAAGTAGAATAAATGAGAGTGAGATAGAATTATTAAATCCAAGACCAATGTAAAGTATTTATAGGTTGACATGGATCAATCACTGACTGGTACAATGACAGCAAACAAAGTACTTTCTACTTTCAAATTTCCTCTACAGAAACACACAAAATTTCAATCTGAAAACAAAAAAGTGACTTGTTTCTGCTCTGGTTCAGTGTCATTGTGATTACGCTTGCTCTGCTTGCATGGTACAGTGGTCTTTCAAAGAAACTGAAGCTTAGATTGCAGACAATGCAAAAAAAGCGATACGATATATGTACAATGCTTTGCTAGAATGCATATATATAGGCTGCAATCAGTTTAAATATACAGATATTCTCCCAGTATCTTACAGGGTAGTTTAACTGAAACTTGGTCATATGCACAATATTATACTTATATTATACACAATATTGTACATGGAAATGCACCTAGATACTTGAGAGATAATATGGACTTGATTAATATGCAGCATAGATACAAGATAAGGTATAATGAACTGTAATGTTCAATACCAAGGGTTGAAGGATTTGATTAAAGCTCATTTCAATTTACAGGTGTTTGTCTATGGAAGTCTTCCATTTTCAGTCAAACAGTGTGAAAGCAAATATGTTTTCCCAAAAAAGGGTAGAACTTATTTTTATGGAACAAACTGAAATCAGAAGAAGACAGTACATGTATCTGGATACACCTGATTCCAGAAACTTAAGTTCTGTTTAAGTCAGTTGATGAATTGTCTGGTTGTTTGTGATGAGGCAGTAGTGGCCACAACGCCAGCTGGATTTTCTCAGATTTGATCTACGTAAAGGTTGCCTCGAAGTGGCACGCGCCGGCCGGGCATGGGGGCAGACTGATGGACCACTTCCGGTAGCTCGGGCAGGGTATCGTTTCTAACCTCACGCCTCCCTTTTAAGATACACCAATATCTCTGTATCGTTTTCAAGCCCCCTTTGCCCTTTAATTCATTTATAATTATCACTTCCAAATGTAGAATTGGAGAAGCCCGCCTGAAATTTTCGTTATGGAATATTTCGTGTTCCATCTAATAAAAGGCCTATTTCATATGATCCTTTATAAAAAATTGTATATTATGATATTAGGTACGAGTGTCTATATAATTAAAACGTTGTCATACGCATTAGTAGTAATTTAGTACGGCATTGACCTCTATCTTGAACACGGGTAACTCCGGGGCGTCGATACGCGGGTGTTCGGGATGGTCATGGTGATAACACCGATCCCACTGATATTTAGAGAATAATTTTTAATTATTTATATATATTTGAAATGAAAATTTAATAATTAGAATAATAGAATTTGGTTCCATTTATGAGTTTATTTTGAAATATTATATATCTAAACCAGGTTTAGAATTATCATATATACTGGAAAAATAATACCTTAGTTTTTAAAACCTCAATTGGTATATATTTGGAATGTGTCACACAGAAAATAAAATGTGTTTATATATATATGAATCCCAAATGTGGTTGCCCTCCCTCGCCTGCGAGACATCCCCCCCCCCCCCCACTTGAAGATTAATTGACGCCACTAGCGATACTTGACGCGAATTAAAAGCCCTCGGAGCTACTCAAATGTTCCTGACTTGGACAAAACATGACGGATTTTAGTGGTCAACCGACTTTCACGGCTCGACTTTACATAGCAAAAGGTCGACTGGCATCAAATGGCATGAACAAATTCGCATCAGTTTGGCGATGTCACATAATATTTTATATTCAAAGAAGTTGGTGATCTATCTGAAATAGGATACACTATGTCAATAACTATTCATTGAATACAGAGTAAATTGTTTCGTCATCTAAATTTCCGTTGTCTGTTTTTAGTTGAATCTTTTTGAGAACCTCTTTTTTAAAATCAAATCAGACTTTGCTACATAAAGCTGGATCACTTTAGCTTGATGGAATTCCGGCAGCGACTGCAGATAAGTTCGATTCGGCTCGGTTCAGCTCGGCTTGAACCTTTAGTTGTGAATTGACGGGGATTTAAGAGAATACACGCATCTGACATGACTGGGGTGAGTGTAAACGTATATTGAAAACACGTTAATTTTTATCAGGAACATATTTTATCGAAAATAAGTACGTTATGCTTGACATTCCACCGGATCCGCCTTTTTATCAAGATTTGCACCATCCTTTTATGGGGTCTTCCCTGGTCCACGTTTCACCCATCCGCAAAATATCATGGAAAATGTTTTGTGTAATCCTTCAAACATACACACGAACGAACAGACACTCGTGTTTCCATGCAGACTAAAGACAACATTATACCCCTTAATAAAAGATTACCCAAAACAGAGATAGGGTACAATAACGATTATATTTATATATGAGAGCAATCCCGAATTTACATATGGGTGAGAGCGTTGGAGCTGAGTTCGATTCGGCTCGCGGTTCAGCTCGGCTTGAACCTATAGCTGTGGTAATTGACAGGGATTTAAGAGAATACGCGCATCTGACATGGCTGGGGTGAGTGTAAAACGTATATTGAAAACACGTTCATTTTTATCAGGAACATATTTTATCGAAAATAAGTACATAATGCTTGACATTCCACCACACACACACACACACACACACACATATATATATATATATATATATAAGCAAATTATTGAAATCTGTACACGGTTTGGGACATTCAGGCCTGTGTCTTAGAAAATTTTCTAATTAATTATTTGAGTTGACATAATTTAAGCGGGCCGATAGCAAATATTTCTATTGCGCTATAGGCCATTAAGGCCGCGTCGTATCAAAGGCTGGTACCACCATGCATGAGCTGAGGAAGCTAACCCCGCTTTCTCATTATGATTGATTAATTTCACTATAGATAGTAAAAATATCGAGTCGAACTGTATTTAACTATAATATAAAATAGATTCAATGCAGATTTTATCATATATAAACTTTCAGATATAGAATAATAAGAATTAAATGAGATACTATTGAAGGAATACTATTTTAAAATCATTAAAATCATCCGTTTTGCTAATATATTATATACGAGAATATTCTGTAGAATGACTAGATATATTAATTGATCACACTATTAGAAATGATATGACTAGTAATAGTAATTTTTAAGAATTGCAAAACTTGTTATTATTGTTCTTTAATCAGTATGAAATGAGGTCTATATATAATATTTATATAGGACTCAACTATGAGGCAGTTGATGGCTATATGAATATGACCACCGCATTATTTATTGAAATTATGGTAAATTCTATATTATTATTTCAGAAATATAACAGAATGTTATTAACCGCATATAGTCAACTCATATATATATATATATATATATATATATATATATATATATATATATATTTATATATATATATATATATATATATATATATATATATATATATATACCTATACTCATATAAGAGAGGAATAAAATATATTTATTTATTTATTTACACTATATCAAACTTTAATATATAGATTTAGGTCTTTAAAAACTCATGTTTTCCCACCGAAAGTCAAGTTATAAGAAAGGTATTTTCAAACTAATTTTATAATTGAACCAAATGTCAAAACAGTTCGCAGTAATCGAAAGCATCTTAGTTGGCAAATCATATTTTGAAGCTTAGGAATTAAATTTTCATTTCCTACTACCATACCTTCTATATACCGTTAGAATAAACTATTATTAATTAAATGTGTAAAGCGTATAGGTGATTGCTTAGCAGTAAGATAATTCATCCATCGTGTACATGATATATATGGATCTGTTCGCGAAGGTTAAACCACCGGTAAGCCTTGCATGGGGTTGGGAAACGGTCGTACTTTTTGTACTAAGTTTGTTCAAATTACCCCATGCTAAGGTCTGACCGCAGTATCTGTGTGAACGTTTATAAGTTATAACAGTGATAGACACTTGACTGACCGCGGTATATACATCAAAGGGACCTGGTGTAGTTGAACAGGTACGGGTTTATAATCTTAGCGACAAATAGAACAACTTATCATAGGATAGCTCTCAAAGCGGTCCCAAATGACGGTGGCATAGAGACAAATGAGCAATAGTGTCCAAGGAAATCGGATTCCCTCGCCTGTAACTGTAATATTAATATCTGAATAATAGCATGGTGCACCCCCGGACCCCTCGTGTATTGGATTAGACGGCTGTGATAAGAGTCCTCGTCTCCATCAATTATCATTGTTCAGATAACGCCTTAATATGACGCATAGAATGTCACTGTGTGGAGAGAGTAACGCGTCACATATCTTCATTTAAAAGGCTGTTGACTGCAACCCCCATGTCGAAAAGGTTACTGCCAAATGTCCCCAGTGTGGCGTATATGTGACGGTACTTGCTTCATGAACACAAAGACACATACATTATCAACTCCACTTCACTTCCATGTATCATCTGTCATACAAAGTATACCCACTGCCTTTCTATATTGTTCCCCACCTTAAGGGATGCTGATTGAAATGTTTGTGACATATCCTAAAGAAAGACAGATCATTTCCAACGAAAAGAAAGCTGCCATAATAGAAATGAGGCTTGAGCGTATTAACTAGAATGAAAACAATAACATATCTGTCAAATAATTTAAGAAATGCAGTCATATCAACAGGATGTATTTTAACGTGCAAATGACCCCTATTTGCGGGGCTGTTAATGATATGTGCATGCAGTTGTAATTCTGGAATTCTGCAGATCTAAAATATAAGGTGTTATTTACATCAAACACTGAAATCCACATTAATTACAAATCATGTGATATATATATATATATATATATATATATATATATATATATATATATATATATATATATACTTGAATTTCATCAAACACTCATAGCAAGGCTGTTTAATTGACTCTAAGTCATTTTAATTGGTTTGAGTTTTCAAAACTCTGGTTATATTTCTTTAATATTTATATATATTTGTCATACCTTTATTTATAATATATGCATATATAAATAAGGTAAAAATACAAAATCACGATCGACTGGTTTTGGTATTAGTTCAGCCTTACCACTAACTCCTGTCTCTCTGGTGACCCTGGTGACCTCCTATACTTCTCCGTCCAGGAGTCCCTGAAAGTCTCATCGTTAAGGTTATAAAGGGTATTTTAAAGGGTTTTTTACGGACCCTTTCTTCACAATCAATTTCACATTTATAAACAAGACAATTACTCTATATTATAGAGAGCTGTATATGTATATAAAATAAGGGTTATATATCGAATAAATACTTTAGATTGTGTGCTAATATGTCTTATTCGCCACAGAATGCAATCGTCGGCCCTTACGTTATTCATGACGTCATTGACGTAACTGTGTAAACAATGGCCAAGATACGTTGTATATCCAAATTTGATGCTCTGTGTCTTATAAAATATGATATTATTCTATGAATTGTTCTTTTTCTGTATATTTATATCTTTTCTTGGAGGTGGGTATTGTGCTCTGTCTCATAAGAGTTGTCGGGGCTGTGTAACCCTGTGGATTGTCCCATTTTCCCATCATGCAAGGCCCATATTGGATGGGAGACTTGCATGAATGAGGCAGAGGAAACTTCGTCTGAGTGCGAGAACCACAATGCGTCATTCACATGGGTCCAGTGCTATAATTAATAACATTATAATGTCACGAGTGAACAACTAATCAAATTATCATATTATACCCTCAGTGTTTATGGCAGGAAAGTCTAAGCTGCATGAAGGGCGAAACGAACTTAACGTTGAATGATGTTTGACACCATAGCAATATTTTCTCAACAGATTTAATGATATGACAGTAGGAAGCTCGTGTTATGTTCGTATTTAAGTCATGGGTCCAGATAAACGTCTATAACCCGGCCGGAGAGTGGCTTGATATCGCTTAACGTCGGCTCAGTTTGTTTTTCTATTTTCACTGGATTATTGTCTTTCGGGACAGATAAAGTGTGTCGCTAATTTGTAGCTTATCCGGTTTCACTTTTTTGAGAAACAAAGTGTTTTTTCAAGCGGCCACCGCAGAATCTAAGCTCACTTCAAAGTCGACTCTGTATAAAAGTGTATACAGTATGCATGGGATCATATAGGCGTAAGGCTTGTACAGTATATAGATATATCAGCTCTTGCTCATCTTTATACGCTCGTCCCAATTTTAAAAGGGGATGTCGAGGGTTTTGAAATCTGGTCTGTCTGTATGTCTGTCCCGACCTGTATTTCTGAAACTATACAGGATTTCTGCTTAAATGTTTTACAGAAGGAAATTCTGTACAATTCGTCGTCTTACTGGAACATGATCCATATCAAGATTCCAGATTCTAGAAACAGATATAAAGCTCTGTTCGTAAACATTCTTTTTTTCCAAAAACGTAGATGAGAACTGTTTTGTGTCTAAATTCCGGCAACATTTATAAATGGAGACCAAATCGCAATTTTTTTTGTTAATCACGACTGACCTCAAGATAAGAGGACGGTGTTCTTCTAATCACAAGTACCTTTGCCGTAAAATAACGTGCTGACAAGATGAAGTAGCAAAAACGGAAATAGATCCATCCTGTTAATCGAATACCAGGGGCGGATCCAGGATTCAGGAAAAGGAGGAGTCCAACCAAGGAGGATTAATGACAAAACCTAAAGTAGATCCCCAGGTCAAGAGGGGCTTCCAGTGTGAGAGAGTATACTACATAGTGGGTCCTGAAACAGAGAAAGCTCTATTAGCCTATATAAGGTGGACCTGGTAGATGGTACACAGTAACTCTTGTTTTAATGAGCTCCGATCTCAGGTGTACATGGCTGGATCAGATCTATTGGAGTAAGGCCATGTTTAGCGGCTTTATACTTGATCCGCTGACATGTCACAGAGGGAGTCAATGTAGGCCTTGCAAGACAGGCGTCATATGCACGTCTCTCTTACTATACCACGCAGAATTCGAGCTGCACAGTGTTGAGTTCTCTGGAGCCTCTGTATTAACGTGAATGGATATCCTGGCAGGAGGGCCTTGCTATAATCAAGCATACTAGGCAGATATGCACGGGTGAAATGCTTTAGTATTGCCTTATCTATAACTATATCTTGATTATTAGATACTTATATAGACAACAGTTGGCTATATTATTATGTTTATAATTGCAGAAGACATTTTGTCTATTCGGAGCATCTCACTGCGCTCTTATAATTAGTGTTTGGAAAGGGTGCCGGTGCTTGGTGGTTGTGGCGCATTTTATGAAGGAGGTGATGTATATGATTATGCCCGGCATTGGCTAAAATCGCTCCAATCGTTTTTCCCCATTGACGTTGACGTGCGTACATGTAAACGCCAAAACACTAAAACGTTACGGTAACGACAACGACAACGTACACATTGTTCAGACCAAATTAGTTCTCCTCTCGTTCACCACCTCAATGATCATCGAGACCAAGGATTTCCTTGAATAACTATCTTTTATTTCGTGAGCAGATATATCGGCGTTTTGGTATACATCTCAGTGCAGTGTTACAAATTAGACTGTAAGTGGTTCGTTGTAATGATATCATTTTAGCAGCGGTATCTAACGCATATATGTCCGCCAATGGCAAACCGAGTAGTTACTGTAGACTGATCTAAAAATAGCCGGATAGTCTGATATGACGCGCTGACATTGCCATACGGATGTGTACACGTGCATTCATGCAGTTTTAAACAACCCATTGATAACCGTTGCCGCATGAATGCTCCACGTATATCTGAAGTGCTACCATATTGCCTTGAAACCTTCATCCAGTTAGCCAATCAAAATTTGTTATACACGGCGGGTGCCGTTTCGGAAAATACAACTAACTATCTGGATTGAACAACTCTAACTAAATTTTCACAAGGACGTACGAGTCACGGTTTTTAGCAGCGGTTACAGGCCGGTTTTTACAGCGGTTAAAGGCGACATCTGGTGTGTTTTATGTTAAATATCATATTCCATAATCGGATCATTTACTCATCGCACTTCAATATAGTGGAAACTAAAACTGAAGCTGCATAAATGCAGTGGTAAATCACTGGGGGAAAAATTGTGATATATAATTAATGTTCACAAGGCTAAAAAAAAGACTCTTTAAAAAAGGAGTGATCTTACTAAAAGCACAACCTAAATATTATATTTGTACTCATTTTAAGAAAGAGGGTCTTACCAAACATATGTATGTTGTATATTGTTTAGGATAGTGATTCCTACATTTTTATATTTTTTTTTGGGTGGAGGTAACTGCTTCCGTTTTTTTATTGCTAACTTAACTATACGTATATATACGTCTGCAGACTTCTATTCCGGTTTCGGATATATACTTGACAGGGCAATATCACACGCTTCCTGTATTTTATATCCTGGCGTAAACCAGGCCCAGTGACCACTGCACCTACGGGCCCTGGATGCGTAATCATCCCCATTGCTGGGCCATACCACCGAGGAACCCCCGAGAGGCGCACTAGTGTGAGTGTAACACGGCCGTTGGGCACGGTCCCAATGGGTGATTCTGCATGGGTGGGGGCCGACCGCGTGAAAAATTTCACCGCCTCGGAAGTGATTCGAACTCACGATCTCCCGGCTTTGAGTCCTGTGCTCTACCCCTGAGCCACAGAAGCCGGATTACTACTTATTATGGTTTCATAAATACCCTTAAAATAACACACTGAGCACCCGAGGCACCTACTTTTTCGAGTATGTGACATTTCAGTTCCCTAGAGATGCGCAAACAATAAATGACTTATCATCCCAGAGACTTAGCGCAGTATCCGTCATCCGACAGACAAAATCAAATTTTGTATTCATGGTCTTCATTTGTACAACAATATATCACTGAAAGGAATGGCAATTTTGGATTGGTAATAAAGAACAACTTACGGGAACAACAAAATCTCAGGGCAGTCATTATACGTCACTTAGGGCAAAATACATCCACAATATTACTTACCGGAAATGATGCAGCATGACAATTTGTGTAGAAAATTGTTAAATTACAATCTAAAATCTCATTTCATTCACGTGACAGTAAAACCGACAGCTAAGTTCATGATCTAATAATTATGATAAGTGAATATCATTTATTGCTATTTTGGAGGGGGTGAGTTCGGACTATAGATTCCAAACATGGTTGCACACACTCTTCCTGATCTGGATAACCCTTGCCCCGTGAAAACGCTAGCTGAGTAGCGAAACCCAGTAAAAGTGCTCTAACAGGCAGTGGTTAAGTGGAATAACGAATGTAGCAAGACTGAGGAGTGTTATGCTATCTACCACACCTCCTAACTATAAGTGGACTGCATTAATAGACACCCCTATGGTACAGTAAGCTGTCCTTGGGCAGGGTAAAAAAACCGCACTTGCTTTCTCTATATATAGTGCCTGTATATGACATAGACGTGGGTCCAACGGCCAATATCTAAGATGGCGCTCAGTCAAGTCAACATGACGTGCTAAGAGTCAAACGTTTATTGACATCAATGGAAAATATCTTATAGTCTGTTCCACCAGTGGATGCCTATAGAAATTTGACGATTATTCTCATACACTGAACTATTATCACACAAATTTACACTATAAACTGATGAGGGAGCAAACGCCTAATGTGAAATGTATATCTACCTAAGAAAAAAAACAGCATTTATATTTTGCATTCTTTAGCAGGTTTTAAATGTAGTTGTTTGGGCGTATGACCAGTGACCTTGACCTTCATCAGCTTGGTAAAGATGTTATGTATTGCGTTAATTTAATATGAAGTAGGGATGGCGCGTTTCTTTCAATCAGTGCATGATGAATGACTCAAGTCTGGACTCGAGTCAACATTTAAAGTTACTCAGACTTGGAGGTAAGGACTCGAGAAATCAGGCAAAGTCCATCGCCAGTCCAGCAGAAGGAAAGCTCTGTCACATACCATAATCACATTTGTATACATGTGCGAACTACTAAGAGAATATAATACAAGAAAAGACTGTATATACCGGGCTTTAGGTCTTCATCGTGAGCTAAATGTAATTAAACCTTAAAGTGAAAAGAATGTGGAAACAAACATGAACATACTTATGGCAGTCTCTAAGTTCCGTTTAAAATAAATTTTTATGAAGACATTTTTATTGGACTCGGACATGGACACGAAGAAGGTGGACTTAGACTCAAAAATCAGGGACTCGGACTTGGACTCGGACGGCGTGGACTCGTCTACATAACTCCTGTCTATATCAGGGACATCCTTTCATGCACCAAGGAGCGACGGAGAATGAAAAATGAGTAAGTTAATAAGCAATAAAGGAAGTTTGTAACAAGTGCATTCCTCTTTCACCAGTTTCAAAATTTTGACTATTAAATTAATCAACACAATGACAGAACATGTTTGAAGTTCTTTTTCTAATATAATTTAATATGAACTGGTTACTGAAGGAACATGTTGTGGGAACCCCAAGCAGCAAAAATCACATGAAATAGAAAAATTGACGTCGCACTGGTGGGTTTAAGTAATTAATCAACAAGATATAATGTGTGTACAGATGTAATGAAAATTTGATTTATTAAACACCCCAGCAAGCAAACATATCACAGAAGATAATGATTGTGCTTATTCACCCTTTGGTACATATAGCCACCTGGCATAATAAAACAGGCCTATTAATATAGATAGATTTGCCTAACCGTTGATTTTGGGTTATCAGTAAGCCCGTGGTGTGTTTTAACGCATCTCTCTTGCTTTAAGAGTCGACCCCTTAATTCTTAACAAATTAGGAGCAACTGGCTTGTAGGGGACTGTAATAAGCGGGCATACTTTGTATGAAGAGGGTCCTCCTTTTTTCTCTTTGCTCTCGTCAGGCCCGGCAACCCTGCCGTCATCTGTCATCACAAGATGAAGCCCGTTCTCATGTCAGCATCCTGCTCCAGTGAATGCCTGCTGATGGGAACATTGTATGCATGCAGTGGTTTTGATGTGGCCGTTATATCTTCATGTTTGTATGAATTTAGAGCTTTTGGGAAAAGGGCATAAAAATATTCAATAACTCAGGATAATGCTTATATACACTTATTTGTTAATAATAATTAACAAAAATATACCAGTTATACCAATAATACTTATAATACTAATAATACCACCACTACTACCACTACTACTACTACTACTACTACTACTACTAATAATAATAATAATATTAATAGTAATTATATGATGATGATGATGATGCCTGTGCTCTTATGTGTTCAATACCAAATAAATGATCAAAATACTAATGATACTACTACTACTATTACTACTACTATACTACTACTAAAACATATACTACTACTACTACTGCTATACTAAGATTAATAATAAGATGATGATGGGGAGGAGGAGGAGGAAGAGGAAGAAGAATACATTAGTTTCTCGGAGATTTGAACATCGATTATTCGAAAATGAAATTTTATTTAGTTGAATTTAAAAATACTAGAATTTATTTTCCGAATTTGAACCTGAATGTGATGTTGTCTAGGATAGAATCAATGTACAATGCTTAATAGGTAAACATTTATAATTCTTACATTCATCACGTATTTAACCTTTCAAAATGATGTTCAAATGATTTTCCAATGTGACCAGCTCCTATAATGAAAACTACCTTTGTAATTCATATGACGGCGCAGCTTTGAAATTATCTCGTAAACAGATCATTCTACGCTCAGCCTAGAAGACGCCCCCCCCCCCCCCCCCGCTTAAGAGGAGAGTGATAAGGATCGATGAGTTATTTATATATCAATATTTGGTACGTATATTTATGGGTGGCCTTTCTAAGGTCCAATCGAGGCAAAAAAAACTTTCTGTTTTTCTTTCTTTTCTTTCTCCTGTCCGTGTGTGTGTCAGCTCTCTAATATTCCTGATTTTCCAAAATTGATCTTAGGTCAGAATGATAGTCGCCAAAAATAAAGTATATATTCAGTTAATACATATGTTCAACGTTTTTATTTGAAATACTTCCACCCAAGCAATATTTTGATTTGACTCTTCGTGCAGCTCTTCAATTATGAGTGGTACCATGATTTGAAGGCCCTGTTCGTTTATTTAAAAAAAGGCCTGCGAGTCATGTTTTCATTACTGACTCTCGGTATGGATGGAGGTGGAAGACCAAAAGATCGAGGTTGGGGGGGGGGGGGGGGTGGTTAAGGGGACGGGGAGACTTTCCTGGGGATTGTTCGGCCTATGCAAGACATTAAGTTTTCCTTGGTTTTTATCCAACTGTCGTTTGATTATGTTTCATAAACATCAAAACAGCTAGTTTTTCTCCACAGTGCCAATCATTTAGTAATAAGTGCAGGTATAGCCAGCCATGGCAGCATTTGATACAAATAAAGCCAGTAATATAAGTATAGATCTGACACTCTGAAGTCAGTTCAAAGCTATATGCTTCGTCCGGTTTCTGTTCTTTGCATTGCGGGAACACGCGTCATCGGGGCCCGAACGATGTAATAAACGTGTGTGCTTAATCCCCGCTGTGAAAATATTCTAATCGTCCCTCACTGTGGCATGTTTTGACTAATTGTACCGTAAGTTTCCCTTTGCTAGAAGCCCACATCAAGCGCTGTACGCACCTAACCCCGCATGCGAGCGTCTCGCCGTGTGGTCCTCAGAACCTTAGCTTAGCGGCTCCCCTTTGATGTGAGCTCCACGGATGAAGCTTGATTGTAGCGACTGAGGGCACAGATAATATGGATGATGAGCCGCCCCCTAAATCACCGTGTTAACACCCGGGATAGTGCAAGTTCAAAGGTGCCGCTCCGCAGGTACCCCCTGGCCCGGTGAAATGTTACAGGTCACGGCCGGATAGCATGCAAGCTTCCCCGCCCCTCTCTGATGCTGGCGGTCTTCGCTCCTTCCTCCAGCGCCTCCCAGGAATGCCACCACTAAGATGAGATGTAATACTTCATTAACAGCCATCGTAAAGAGCCGCAATGAACTTTCTGCAGATGACCTTTTCCATTTTAATTGCAATTAGATTAAGTGAAGATTTATTGCTGGCCAGTGTTGTATATAATAAAGTCCATGATTGCCAAAGACTTTCAAGTGAATATCCACCTTCTCCTAGTCCGAATCGTTTGAAAACCGAGTCCAAATCCGAGTTCAAGTTCAATTGATGCTCTGAAAAGAAACATGCTACAACAATTTATAAAAGGTTCTCAAGTCACTATATTTCGTTGATTAATTTTAATTATTAATAACTCTATATGGAAGATGCCAAACACTCCATACACAGGATGTCTTTTATTCCCGTAAGAAAACGTTCCAGCGAATAATGGATTTAGTCCTACATTAAAATGTTGAAGATTCTAACATACAATAACATGTAATTCTAAATTTGATATTCTGTGAACGGTCCTTCTCCGATGTCTGGACAAACGATAATCCCTGGAACTATTTAAAAACAAAGGCCAAGAAACGCCAATCATTTCGCGCACAGGGTTTACGCTTTGTTTATATCCACGTGTTTATAACATGTGGGGGGCCTGCACAAATAATTGAAACACATTCAACAAAGGCATCTGAGGCCAAGTAAGACGAACCACAGTTTAGTATATATAGAGCTTTTTACAACTAGTGACCTTTACCTTCCCCACACATGCAACCAACCACCTTATGTTCCGTTGTTTTCTGTTTGTCCAAATTGTCGAAAGTGCCGTGTTTACCTACAGGTTGTATATTTCATGTTCATACATCTGTCACAGAGGCGTCACGAAACCATTCCTTAACAGGAATCAATTTCAGTTCATTACTGTGTGCGCAGAGTCAGCTAGAAATCATATAAATTAGGCAGAAAAGATAAGTGAATAGCTAGCTTTGTAAAGGCCCGTGATTATTGCTAGTTTTTTTTTTATTTAATGCCAGCTTAACTAAGTATATATACGTCTGCAGAATTCCATTCCGGTTTCGGACTACGTAAAGGACACTATCACACGCCTCCTCTCATTTATATCCTGGTAGGCCATACCACCGAGGAATCCCCGAAAGGCGCACTCGTTTGTGAATGAAACACGGCCGTTGGGCACGGCCTTCGCATTAAGCCTGCAGAGCGCTAACCCTGGGTAGGGACCGGCCGTGACAAATCTCTCCGCCTCAGCGGAGAGTCCTGTGCTCTACTCCTGAGCAACATTCAGAAGCCGGTATGCCGTATAGCATGCCATATCGTAAATACTACTGACATGTTATGTAATCTGACGGCTTCATTACATATGACGGGAAATTACATGCAGACGATGGTAGGGTATCAGGACTTGAAGGTGTTTGGTGGCAGGCAACGGAAGAATGTAACATTGCTGCCATTGGCCGGTATAAGAAACTGATCAAAATGCAAGAGTCAGACATTCGCCGGAAACCGTGTCGTGGGAGGGTTTAATACGTCTCGTCTTGATCAAGACTAAAATGCGGACGTTCTACGAATAATAAAAAATAAAAAAAAAGAAAGTTCTTAAGTATATTATAGGTTTCAGTTAATAATGCTTGGGAGGAAATGACGTCATTCATCACATTCAACACGTTGTCTGTGACACCTATATTATGTTTTTGTCTTCAAGGCAGTTCGCGTGTTGTTACCCCCGTAAAGGAGGTAATGTTCTCATCCGTATCTGTATGTTTGTCTGTCATGATCAAACAACCATTGAAACGATTTCTGGGAAACTGTGTAGATATACCGAAGCCACTTATGCTGTGCCACACCAGGTTAAGAAAATAGCGTCGGGTTAAAATCTCATGACTAATATTTCAGATTCAAGGTTAACTAAAGAATATGAACTAAATAAGAGGAAAAAAAAAAAAAAAAACCATGCACGTGATGGTAACAGCTGATTTTTATTCAACTAGAGAATGCTGCTTTAAAAAGACGGCGAATTTCTCCGTCTTCCACAAAGAGAATTCGGAATTCAGATTCAGGTATTCACAGTTCTAATAACAAAAGATCGAGGTAATGTCGGGCTGGTTTTGTTGGGCTAATATGAGATCCTTTGCCATATCAAAGAATTATCGACAACATTTGCGTGAGCTTAGAATGAACACAGGAAAACATATTTTTCGGAAGTATCGGTCATCTTGATGTCTCCTTTTATGTCAGGCTCAGTGACAGCGCTAAGTCCCATGAATAAAGAAACTTTAAGTGGGGGCGGCATTTGAGCCAAGGCAGACGTAATCAAGTGTTGTTGCGGATTACAATGAAGTGACAGACCCAGTATTAATGTCCTGCATTGGCAGAGGTATGCGCTTTACTGAAAATATCTAGCTCAGAACTGTTCCAGAAGAACTCTGTGATTCATTAAACACAATTGACACTAATCAGAAATGGAGCTGTTCCTACCGAAACCAACCAAACACACAAAAGAACAAAGCATAAAAGCCGTAAAAGCACACGCCCGTTAATTCAGCTATCTAACCAGACATGTTTTATCGCCCCGACACTGGGGACATCAAACAAATCCTCGAGTGTTCAACAGCACTATTTGAAGAGCTAACCTTTTGCTGTTACAGGCCCGGTCTTGCTCGGCAAAGCTCGAGTGATGCGCGAATTTATATTTTTTCCCTCCAACTCCTGATTTGTTTCTCTCACGTTGTATCTTTCACTGTGTTGTATCATTGCCGTTTGCTTTGAAGGTCACTTTGTCAAATGACTCTTTTATGTACAACTGACAGATCTGTACACGTATAGTCCATGGTGTTCCTTGATTCACTCCTGACATATGCATACATCCGCAGTAAGCCAGACACAGACTATCCGTTAGTGCAGCTCTTAATATAAAGTTTTTGCTCCCCTGTTTAAATTATTATATAGGGCTGTGCCAATCCATCGGAGAACCAATAAGTGATTGAGCCATGCTGCTATTAATCAATAATCGAATCGGGCATGTAATAATCGATTTATTTTTTAAAATCTAATTTGCTGTCATTGTCATAACTTTTAGATCTCCAACTAATACTAAAGGACACATATACAATACACAAGAGGTAAATTGAGGTAACAGCCTCCATTTTTATCAATGCGAGTTTAACTCTATGTATATATGTATATATGTATGTGTGTATATATATATATATATATATATATATATATATATATATATGCAGAATTCCATTCTATGTGACAGGGCAGTATCACACGCTTCCTTTCATTTGATATCCGGTGTTATACCAAAGAGGAAACCCCCGAAAGGCGCACTCGTTTGTGAGCACAGGACTCAAAGCGGTTCGAATCTCAGCCGAGGAGGTGAGATTTGTTCACGCCCACACTCATCGGTGAGATTTGTTCACGCCCCCACTCATGGAGAGCGCCCCGGAGGTTTAAGGGACGGCCATGCCAAAATGGCCGTGTTTTTTTTTACCTTCAAACGCCTTTCGGGGGTTTCCTTGGTGGTATAATCCAACAATTGGGACGATTACACAACCGGTGCCCGCAGGTGCAGTTGTCACCAGACGCAGTTTTCACTAGGATATGGAATGAGAGGGAGCATTTGATACTGCTCTGTCACGTTGTCTGAAACCAGTTTGGAGTTTTGCAGATGTAAAAATTATGAGAGTTAAGCTACCATTAAAAATGGAATCAGTTACCTACGACAATATATATATATATATATATATATATATATATATATATATATATATATATATAAATATATATATATTTATATTTATATTTATTATAAAAGGAAATCCTAGGTCAAGATAAAATGTTTTACTAAATAAAATAGTTAGTTCTTTTGACAATGGAGATGATTATTTGACAATTGCTTCCGATTATAATTATCTTGGCCATGAAAACCTTGGATTAGATATAATGTGTGATCAGTCATTATGGTTTCCAACTGAGGTATTGAAGAAAATTGGGTTTTCGTCAATGGTGATCAATGGTGCCTTTGATCGTAGTATTTAAGTCTTAGTATTTAAGAAAAATAGAATTTATATCAGTAGCAGTCTCAATTTGTATATCACAGTTAAAAAGAACGTATCCGTTGTTTTTATTGTTTCAATTAAATATTTTTCCCTGAAAACCTAGGTCCAGACACAATGTACGTATAATTATCATAGCCAGGTCTGGAGATGTTGCAGGTTATAGAATTTTCGTTAATTGGGGCCTTTTTTGCATATTATACAAGGTCTTGAGGACAACCCATCTCAAAAGTATCAGTGGACCCCTACCATCGCAAATCCATCAGAAAACGCTGTACTCTGGTCATTTCATAGATATCCCATACTGGCAACTCAACTATTTCAGAAAAATAACATAAATTATACCTATTGTAAATTATTTATGGCTGGCAAGTTTCGATGGAAACCGTCAAGTTTGTTGCCTTAACAATATCATTTTAAATTTTGATGTATTGATCCATTTTCTTAAGTTGCATAACAGTGCGGTTTGATCTGAATGAAATGAAACCGTTTTGCTCAGGTGCTGCTGTCATCTGGTGGCAAATCAATAAACTACAAATGTCAAGAACGCGTCATCGCAGTATCAAAATACATTATTTTACCAATTTAAATGTAAAACGCTTTACAGAAAATAATAATAATAATAATAATAATAATAATAATAATAACAAAGCCTACAGGCCTAATGCGAACCTGCGCAAAGTTTGGGAGTATGAATGGAGATTTATCTTTAAAATTTAATATTGATCCTCTTATGTCCTACATATCTTCCTTAGTCATTATGATTTCAGCAAAAGGGGCGTTTGGGACCTGCAGGTTTCGGGCAAGGACATTTTAAAACTAGGTTGTATCAGTCAGGATAATCATATCTTATTAATCAACATCTACCTCCCAACCCCCAATCGCTAAAAGTCGTTGGACAACTAATGTAAGTTCCGTTATCTGCAGATCATAATCCCGTCACCACTGTCTGTCCCCTAGTTCAAGTGATATATTATGTATCGTTATGCTTCCCTGCCACTAGTCTGACATCTAGTCAATTTGAAAATGTATCGAAATTAAAGTAAAGATTCGCGAAAAAGCAGCCGTTCTACTTGTAACTTGTACCGCCTAGTTGTCGCTAGCGAGCTGCTGTTTGTCTTATTATATTTAGAACTTAGTATTTTCCCATCTTCTCATGCATTCGCTATTAAAACATTAAACAATAGTATAAAAAAAGAAAACTTTGTTAATTCAAGTCTATGCCTGCCTTAAAGTCCATTTGTCTTTTTTATTATTTTAATATCACCTCCATTATTCTTTTTCTTTCAACATCAGTTCATGTGGTGTTGGAATTCCGATAAAAAAGAAGCTTTGTTTATTTGTTCATTTAATTCCCATAGGCAGAAATACTAAATTCTAAATACATATGATTACATGCAAATTACATCAGTATAAAATCAAGACGTATAATAAAGAGGATGTATGAACCGGACATGTTTAAGCCGCCTCGTTTCATGGTGTTGCCATCTACCTGCGGAATGAAAAACTAGTTCTCTGTGCAAAATCCTATAATCGGTCAGCAAATAATTTCACTTTTGCACGTCCGGAAGTAATAAATTAATATATGATTGGGCAGATGAAGGGTATGACGTTCCTGTTACCACAACCGGGTTTCCGAAAAGTTAGTTGTACATTCCAGTTAGGCAATGACTAAGCACGACGATGAATAATATATAAGCTCCCGGATACATACATTTGGAGTAAAAGAAATCATTCTTCGGAATATAATATTGTATAAAAAAATACACACCTAGCACAATTTAAGAAAAGAAATCATTGTCTGGAATTAAATATGTTGGATAAAAATAATGAATTATTACCGAGCACAATTTATTGGCCCTATCTTAAGTTTTATAACCCCCGTTCCTTTAAGACATCCAAAGTTTTTGATCACTTGGTTGTTTTGCATGGCCACGACTGTAGAGTGAAATTCTTAAAATAAATCGCTCTTAATGATACGTTGTAGAAAACAAAACCAATTAAACGTACAGTCGAATTAGTCAGGAATTCATAGATAATCGATACTGTTGATAAATACTCTGAAGTCGTGTATGTAAATCATGTAACACGTTAAGACCAGTAAGTCAAGCATTTTAGAGATAGTAAATACTTAAAAAAGTATTCGCCTAATTTTCACAGCTCAACGTGTTCAGATTTTGCAGCCGTCGTTTTCGCGTTCACTTCCCGAGGACCCCACTAAACATGGTAGATATCATTTCCAGAAAAATGGTGTCAAGTAGGGTATAATGCGGTCTGGTGCCTATCTGATTCGGCCTGACTTTTTTCCCTTTTCATGAAGGTCATCAGTGTGTTTATTTTGGGTGAAAAATTCTTATATACCCGGAAACCTTTCCTGCCCATAGCTCTTGGATATCATTACAGTGGTATGCTGTTTTGGCCTGAATGTTTACATGTTTATTCCTGGATAGTTTTTTTTTTCCTAAAAAAAGTACTGGTGATGTCAGATGCAACATTACCGCGTGGCAACATCCATGCATATATCTCAGTAGTGATTTCATTATTGGTCTGGAATTTTGCATGTCCATTGATCTCGCATAGTATTTACATGCACACATTAACAACACATTATTTAGGGTGACTTCTATTCTAAATTGAAATCACTCATATCTCTTTCTCTTTCACTTTATGTATCAGTATCTACTGAACATTACTTTTTGCACTGAGTGTATAGCATAACATGGGGTTCTCGAGACAGGACCTACTAAATAGAGGTATTGTTAAAGTCTGGGGATATATTTATGAACCCTGCTACCAAACAGTTAGTCCACGTCCCTCAGATTCGGCGGGAATACGTAGTGGCTTATTGTTACGTTTACTGAGTCCAAAGAACACTGCGTTCCCTGCAGGTTCCCAAGATTATGACACGCAGTCGTTCTTCACGGCAAAACTTCACTTCGGGGTTTGGAATTAGAGTTTACCCTCTCCTAGATAAACAGCCTCACACGACATACTTGCTCCGTCAGAGTTACCCATACATTATATCAATACATTTATACATAAAGTGTATAAGGTCATTAAATGTTTTGGAATGGCGTAATTGATAGCTATGGATGTTGAGACGTCGCTCAAATTAGTGTTTGTCATTTAGACATATTTATTTAGAGATATGTTTGTCAGGTTGTCACTTACATGGCTCTGAGGCATTAACCATTGTTTACTCATTCGTCTGTCGAGTTTCTTGACCTGTAGTTATTAGTGCGTCCATCATTCTATTGATGATCATTATAACTTATTGTGTTCAGTGGGCCGGTGAATTGCTAAGGAGTCCCAAGATATCATTTGATTAACGCTTATTGTGTTTTTTTTTCTCGATTCGACTGTGTAAATAATCATTCTATTCTGTTAAAGTCGTCCATCTCCTCAAGGTTTTCTTCTCAGATGGTGCCAAGACACTTAAGTAATATATGTAGATCAATTAAGACTTCCGTGTGCTCATTAATTATTACATTATAACATCTAGAGGGGGATATAAGGGGACTATCCTTTTTAAATTACAAAGCTTATCGTATCATTTATTTGTAGTTAGGTAAGTGACAGAGGAAAAATATGAAAACAGCTGTAAATGCAATAATAAAAACAAGGGACCCATGGGTCACATCGCTCAGCTGAATTTTGGAAAATATTAGTAACTGCAAAATATTTTTATTTCTTTTGGTTTTTCATGTATATTATCATTAGAAAAGCCATGAGAAAATGGCCCTGCTAAAATGAAACTCTGTAAATTATAGAATAATGGACATGAGCTAAACCATTTAGTGATGCACCAAGGGAACAAATAGGCCTACGGTAAGTGTTATATAAAAGTAACATTTCATAAACAAATAATGTGTGAAGGTAATTAAGTTTTCAAAAGTTAAATATATGGCCATATGATAACAAAGTTTGACCAATATTCCTAATTTTAATACTCAGTTAACATTGTTATTCACACCTAGGCCCTGCCAACTTTAAGAGATATGAATGAAATGCTACAAAGTATTTATATCTTCTTATATCTTGTCAGTTAGCACTTACATTAGATCCTAATATTTTATCACATTTGAATATTAGGATTAAATTCCTTATTTTTTTCTTTAAAACAATCAAAGTCGCCCAAGTCTCATCAAAAAGAATTTATTTAACATTAAAATTATATGATTCATCTTGTTTATTAGTCCTGTGTATTTAAGGGGTGGGTGGGGGGGGGGGGGGGGGAGGGGTCTCCGTTGTTACTGCTTGTTGGTGAAAAAAGTGTTAATTTTAAGATTCATCTAGTTCACAGTACAGGTCTGTCAACAGAATGGGGGTGGGTGGGGGGGTTGCCAGAGAAAAAGGCTCCCTGTGGTATGGTATTAACTGCAGACAGCCTGATCAAGCTCCACTCAGTGGAGAGAGCTGCACTGAATGACCTACAGTCACCAAAATGGACTGCTTGACAATGTAAGGGAATACAACAAGAGCCTGCAAAATAAATTCAATTACTAGCCTAATTTTGCAGTTTTTATTTTCAAATTTCAGATTTTTACAGATTAAATCCTTATGTGCACATGCTGTGAAAATTAAATCCACAGTACTTACAGGAAAAAAAAACGTGCCGTGGCCAAAGTTGGGCAAAATTTAAGGTACCAATTTTTATTTTTGCCAATTTTTAAAAAAAACTTTAAAGATTTTGATCTAATTTTGGGTATACAATTTAATTTTGATTAATTAAAGATGTATTACTGAAAAAAAGTCCCTACCTTTAACACTTTTGGTCTTAAGTGACCAAATATCTTTCCTGATGTTTTTTACAAAGTCCATTATGTTTGGGCCCATAACTTTTTTAAATTAAATAATACTGACTTAATTTCTGGCATGTACATAGGAACTATATAGAGGAATATTTATGGTAAATATGAAGAAAACCAGATGAGTGGTTCTGATATTAGGCAGTCCTGAAGTGTGAAAATAGATTTCTAATAAAAAATTGAGGTTTTTCCTTAATATCTAGAAGGAACGAAGTCCTATTGACCTAATTTTCGAAATGGTAGGAGATTTCGGGGACATCTAACTGTATGCCGAATTTCAGATTCGTAGGTCCAATGGTGTCGAAACGTGCCAGTCTTACGGACGGACAGACGGACAGACAGACGGACGGACGACGGACAATGGACCACGACTATAGCTCAGCTGACTTATAGTCAGCTGAGCTAATGAATGATATGATTCCGTGATATCCATGGTCTTGTTGCATGCTTATCTAGTTTTTGACTTGTTAGATTTGATTCACTCACAAACGCAAGCGACCTTCGGGGTTCAACGATTGTCAGAGAGTGAATCGTGACAGAGACCGGGGTTTTTCTATTTTGTATTTGTTGTAAGGAAAGACGATGCGACAGCTAGGATTATTCCGACTTGAGACAATATAGGTATTCAATTTGAGCCACACGATGTTTTGTACTGTTCCCAGCCTTTTGTGTATTCGGCGTGTTCGTGAATATAGACGAGCTTCAGGAGAAAGCGGGTCCCAGGCATTGTATTAGACTTATGAATATGAATAAACCTTAAGGGTCGAATGGTGTTCTAAAAGGGTCGATACACAGAGTGATCATAATAAGTTTGTCTTCGGTGTCCAGTAGCCAGGCAGCTGCAAGTCGGGGACTAGTGCCGCCAGTCTGGGTCCAGTGCCGCCAGTTGAGGTCAGGTGCCTTCAGTTGGGGTCCAGTGCCGCCAGTCGCGGTCCAGTTCAAACAGTCGGGCAGCAGTACCGCCAGTTAGGGTCCAGTGCCGCCAGTTTAGGATGTCTAGAGATTGTTTAATCGGACTCTGAGTATAACTGGTGTTCTGAATATGCAGCCTGTGTAGTTAATGTTGACTATATTCCTGTTCTTGTAAGGTGTAGCAGGCTTGGAACCCTATCTTGTAGATGGTATAGAATTCTGTTATTTTGTATTATATATTCTTTTTTCTTAGCCACTGCCTTGTGTTTGCTGTGTACCTGAGTGCAGGACGATGAGTGCGCCATAAAAAAACACACCATCTCTACCTTACTAGTCCAACCTTAGACAGCCCGGTCCGTCACTTGGTAAGGCAGCCTTTTTCCTGGGGCACATTTTAGGGGCAACGTTTATCGGGCGACACGGTTTGGTGCCAAGACTCGGGAGATTAAACGGGAGGTTTGGGTAAAATTTTGGGATTTTTTTGCGGGAGGGTTGGCACTTTCACACGTGTTTGTACTCAGAAACACAACGTCCGTAAACTGTCCATGTATGTTATCATAGCTAGCGACAAGGGTGTAGAACACAACTGGTGCAGTTGATTTGCCGTTAGGCTTAGATAATCCTGCGAGTAAAGCAGGCCATCTATTAGGGCAGAATTTTGGCGCTCGCAGCCCAGTCAGATGTTTCCGATGTGGCGGAGTAGGTCAGAAGATAGCGCATTGTAGAAAGCCAGAAGTCAGTCAGAATAAAAGGACCGATGTATGTCAAAATCGAAAGGCCGCAGCACAGGCCATGGTACATACACCCAATGTAGCGCCAGTTGGGACAGTCATAGAATTGGTAGGCACAGTTAGTAATGCTTTGGCAGTAGAAACGCGGACAACGAAACATAAGCGAGCGCAGGGGGCGCGTCAACTCTCAATGCCAACACAAGTCACAAGTCGCCAGAGTTCTCCCAGGCGCAGAAAGACGACATGTTCTGAGCTGCGTTCTGGAAAGTGGCAGCAAATGCGGATGCGGATCGTACCCGGTTTCACTTAAAGAATGGATACTTAGCGGTGATATGTTTACGAAAGATATAGGCAAATCCAGTCCAACTACTGTCATAAATCACGTGATGATGTTGGGCGATGAGACAATGATGGCGGGTCATCAGGTAATAGAACATACGTATGCTAGAGTCCGTAGCCAGTTTTTTTTCTGGAAGGGTATGGATTTGGGACGTTGTGTGGTACCAGACCTAATCGAACAGACACACTCGGTATCGAATTCGGGGAATCGCTATATCCTTACAGTTATGGACTATGCCTCTCGCTGGCCAGAGGCCCTGCCATTGCCGGACATAGAGACGGTCACGGTTGCAGAGGCACTTGTAATTAAAAACACGCGAGTAGGTATACCAGCCAAAATTCTCATTGAACCGGTTGACCACCACACCTTACCACCTTATGTGGACCGAATGGTGGACCGATTTAATGGAAAGCTGAAGCTTATGCTTAAGGCAAAAACATTGGGATCGATGCATAAATGCGCCTATCACGAGGTTCCGCAGGAAAGCGCAGGGTTTCCGCCCTTTGTGGTGCTTTACGGGCGGTCGGTTAGAGGTCCTATGCGGATATTGCGTGAACTCTGGACCAAGGAAGGCACACATGCGGAGGTCAGAAAATATTTAGGAAATAAAACATGTTAAAATATTATCTACGGATACAAAGTGTGTGCATAAAATATACCGTTGTCACTGAGCATCTTGAACATTCTTTCTGGATATTTGTTGAACCAATGTCTTCAGATAATATGGTTATGACAGCTTCCATGTTAGAGGGTTTTCATAATAGTTTGTTGTTTCAAGTATACTTTGTGCAAGTTCAAACAGGGCATAATGGTAATATACTAGCTGCTGACATCGATATCGTTGGAATAACAGGAATAACGTTGATTGTTCAGGTTTCTGATACAACCACAATGACCACTAAAATTTGAATTCCGAACAAGTCGTCTATTAAATGTAAGGGTGAAGAAGTAAATGTTGGTTAACATTATTACAAGCCAGAAGCTTAATATTTCGTTGTACAAAGCATTGCTTTGTGGATAAATGCATCATACACTTAGGTCCATTGTTTTCTCAAGTGACCAAGTATTTTACACACACACATAAGTACACACATGCTCGCAAACAATTTCATACACATATGTGGCAGGTTATGCAGAAAGGATAAAAGAATACTCTCAGTTTCTATTTGTCTCGACTATAATGTATGTGCCTGCAGCCTCCAAAATGTAAATCTAAACGTTAACCATATGGCATCAGAAAATATTCAGGCTGACCATGTGATTTATCGCTTAAAATATTTCGGTAACACCTGGGAATTATTAAATGTTGGTACAAAAAGTCACTTTGTGTCAGTAAGAAGGTATTTTTGTCTCCGTTGTTTTCGGAACTTGCTGGACAACACGTCACAAAACATATTCGACACAATTGCTGGAATTGTAATCAGCCAATGCTTTATTCCAATAAGCAATCTATTTCCATTAGCTATCGGTCATTTTAAATATATATATATATATATATATATATATATAATATATACATACACAACTAGCCAATAGAATGCTACCAAGTATATATACATATGTATTTATTTTTATTTATTTATTCTCTGCTATCCTGTATTCGATCATTTTTAGCGGAGTAGGTGTCCCATGAAGGATTGGTGATAGCCTCCATGAAGGCTGCCAGTATACCCTGGACATGATGTTACTTGGACAGAGTCCCCTCTCACTAGATTGATCATGGAGGAGAACGACATTGTTTGACGCATGCCCTCTCCATAACCGAACTCTATCAGCTGGTGGTTTATCTTCAGACGAATGCATGCGTTTTTTGATGCGCTCAGTTCGTGTACATGGAATATGTAAAGCCCGGGAGCTGGAGCGATAAACACATGGAGCCCGACACTGTATCCACCTCCTTCATTGTGACGCACGACGTTGTAGGGGACTCGGATTGGATGTGGCCCATAGGGAATGTCAGGTCCCTGGTACACAACATAGAAAGCAACCACTAAAACACAGACAATATAAGGTATACAACAATAACCTTAGTATCTTTTATCTTACACAAAAAATAACGGATAAGTAATATGTGACTAAAGTGTAAGTTCTATGTTTGTTTATGATACATTTTATCAAGATACGAAATAATAAGGATGCATTTAAATGTTCTGAAGAAATGTTTACTGTACATTTATGACTTATTTGTCAGCAATGCCACCTCCTGAATATTGATTGTTTGAAGTCCAATAAGTAATCACTAACTAACAGAGCGTTTAAATTAGTTGAAGCTTTTTGTTGATCGAAATATATTACATTTGTTGTGAAGAAAAGTTCAACCAGTGAACTTGCAAACAGCTATTGGCCATTAAAAAAAAAACAAGTGGCCATTAAAGCAGAAACTGGCTATTAAAAGTCATGTTTACTGATTCGAACAGCTATACACATGGTTGAAGAAAAAATCTATTCGCTCGTTTGCCTCCTCATTGCGAAAGAGCTATCAATAATGAATTCGTTTGTTCAACGACATTAGTGTCGTTATTCATAGCATTACTTCCAAATAAACATAGGGTATAAGAAAAAACCACAATTGTCACTGACCTGCTGCTTGTCAGCTATTTATATGAAGTGGGTAATGCCTTAGATCAGCTATGTTGTATACAGATTCCCTTGCCAGTTAGATTAGATCATTGACATACAAATATGCGGTTTGCTTACCTGCAGCAATAAAATAATGAAATGTAGTAAAGGAGAACAACAATGAGCAACTTCATGAAGTGGAAGCTAAATGGGTTGGCTATAAAAAAAAGATATTTTAGATGTTTTTTCCCCAAGGCCCAACTTTTGCATACTAATACGTGATTTTTATTAAATATCGATTGCTTTATCTTCTTGAGAGCTCACATGAATGGGTGCTTATTGACCATGAGGAGGACAATTTCTCAAACATACCTGGTGGCAGTGGCTGGCAGTATTTTGAACGTTTCTGGAGACCTTCCTAGTGGAATAAATATAACATAATCAAAGGATATTCATTCAAAAATAACATATTCAGTTTCATGCGGCTTATAATAATCGTAATCAATATCGAATTTTCCTTTAAAAATTATGAATGAAACAATATCTTTATGCAGTATTTACATGCTTCTGTATTGTAATACAAAGATGAATCCATGTTTATGTAGATATTGACAGCTAACTCATATACCTGTTGTTTTTTCTCTATTCCAGTATTAATCCGTCCGTCTCTCAACCCAGATCCATCGTTGTTTAAAGTTCCCACTTTGGCATCCGTCAGCGTCGAAAATGGCGACGCCAACAGAAGCAAAATAAGTATCTTGCTCTTCACAAATGACATACGAAATGCTGAATATGCAAACTTATGGTATATATTTAAAACCCATTTGAAAATCAAACGAATCCTTTCACACGGCTACATTGATGTACCTGTTCAGAATATACTTTCTATATTAGAGTATTTCTATATTAGAGTGTTTCTATATTAAAGTGTTCGATTTAAAAAAAGCAACGCCGGCCCTTTCTCCTAAGTTTATCTCTGCACATTTTAATTCTGACAATATTACGAATTAAGTAATGTATCATAAGTACACGCTGCACCATTGTACATATTCCTCAAACTATCTCGATATATATATGTATATTATCATAAATTTCCCGCTATCGGTTAGCAATAACTGACGCCAAAACATATTCTAGGACAGTTGCCAGAGTGGTTCGAAAAACTACCTTATGGTTGCACTAGTAGATTGCGAGTTCAGTTTAGTATATGCGGCAATGTGCCAAGAATCATGTGTAAAGTTGGCAAAAGTTTACAAAAGGAAGTACATGTAATTTTAACGAGTTTCTCTTGTATGATTTATTAGCATCATATCCAAGTTGGACAGGTGACAGATTCTTGTGAGTACACATCTTCATATTTTCTGTCATTTTCAAAGAAATGAATTGCAATTCAAATATGCCATTAGTTGTGGGGATCAGAGTTCTCAAGAATTATGCATTTTGAGGCAGGCTTAAATAAAGTCCTTGCGTTGTGATTTTAAGTGCAGCCAGGACAAGCCACCTTGAGTTCCCTGTTTACTGTGGGTGTTTTTAACCAATTAAGTACTAGATTGAAAATGGTACAAGAGCAAATGCACAAATGTTGATACATTTCCTCAAATTAAAGGAGTATTTTTAGAAACTCGATTTTTTCTTACTTTCGGGATTCAAAATCCCGTTTCTGGTGAAAGTATTTTACTGATTAACTGAAACTTTTATTAGTAGTAAAATAAAGCAAGCCAAAGGAATTATATCTTTGGAACATTTTTATTCGGGAAGACTCTCTCTATCAGAATAATTGAGGAAATAAAGCCCTTCAGGTACACGGAATAAAGTCTACATTATAAGGAGGAAGCTGTTACCTTGAACAACAAGTCTTGCAATATTTTACATTATACATTGTTGAAGAATGTCAGTTACCTCTGATCATCAGCTGGTTAGATTTTAAAAAAATATGTCCTTGTCTTGGTTCTATTCGCCCAAATGAAAAGATATGTCCTCGTACATGAATCAAATACAGACACAAGTTGGTTTCCCGATTAACAATGCGAGGTAGTATAAAATACCAATACTGCTGGTTATCTAACTGCACATTCTCCGCAATCATGGGCTAATTCCCTGATGTATGGATCAAATGTTTGCTTCGTATAATGAAAATCATTCACCAAAATGCATTTAATATCTGTGAAGATTAAAATGTTTATAATCAAACTTTGCTCTGGTTACCGAATTTTGGTTGTTCCGTACATCCTTGTTACGTCCTTAATATGTTGTTGTTTTTTTGTACCGTTCCGACCGCCTTCGCGCAAAGTCCCGAAATACAAGGGTACACAGATATCCACCTAGGGATGAATGAGTATTGATTATGGGCGGCAGACAGATATAGAACGAATAATGTCCGGCTCCTTTTATGTTTTCTTGGTTTGTATGCACCCCAGGGAGAAAGGAAACCCACATGAATGAACAAACCCGAACAAAATTAGGAAGGTATAACGTAAGGTCGGATGATAGGTTGTATCAGCTACTTCCCCCCTCTCGTTTAAGTTTATTTAGATGAGCCGATCGGGATTTCGTCTTCTCTGAGTGGAATTCAATCTAAGATGTAATAATATGAAGTCATACATAGAACCGTTATCTTCTATACCATTAGAGAATTTAACTTTAAATTAAGAGTATTATTATTTTATTTAAATATTGTTTTTGGTTTATGTAACCACCTCTATTTTTTTTATGCTCGCTTATCTACAGTCGTGACTTGTTAAGCCGACACAAAATGTAATACCCTAATTTATGTCGGATTGCAAGGCTGTCGGATTGTCAAATCAATAAAGGTGACGAAGGGTCAAGAAACAATGTGACCTATTAATGTTTGGAGGAGGACTTTTTAGTATTCATTAAATAATTTGTTATAATAAACTACGTGTATGATATTGTTATGAATTATGTGAATTAGAAAATACAACATCCGTCATGAAGTTCTGTTTTATTTCTTATATACATGTCTATATATACAACGCTCGTCAAGATAGTGACCTATGCAGATTTTTCCATTATGTGACATGTTTATATTTCTGAAACAACGTTAACTAAATGTATATATAATAAATGAACCAGCGGTTGATCTACTGAGCTAATGTACGTCTAAAGAATGCAAGCATATCTGTCTGGTATCTGGTTCTTTTATTTTGGTTTTCACGGACTTTTCCACTTTTCTAAGCAGTCCCCGATCGGTATCATCACCCCATGCAGCGAAGCCCTGCTCCTCCATATACCGTTGCCCTGATTCTATTCCCTCAATTGTGTCTCTGAGAGTTATTGGTTTTGGAGAATCATCTTCTCCCTAAGACTCGCTGTTACTGTCACCTCCGTCTGCTTTGACAATTGACACAATATCAGCGGCCGTCGGCATTGCTTCTGTTGGCTCAATGTTGTCCAATACGAGGTATTCCTCCACGGTCACGTGGTCAGCGCTGTTGAGTGCCTGGACGACCTCGTTCTCCACCTCCGCGTGTTCTACACAAGGAGAAGTTCATGTCTGCCATAAACAGATCCAAACTGACTTAATTGGGGAGACAAATTGTCTCAATACTTGGCTCTAGTGTACGGTTAGAACAATACGGATCGCTGAAATTTACGCCTAATTGATCAGGGTGTAGTGTGCACCAGCCCGACGACTGACATCAAAGGACCAGATACCGGTCGGATTGTCAAATCAGAAAATACGTCGGTATCCTCGTTTTTGTTGGGAAATGTCATGTCGGAGTCGGAATCCAAGGCTGTCGGTTTGTCAAGGCTAATTTCTATGGTTCCCGTTCGTTTTTGACAAAATACCGTCGAATTGCAAGGTTTTAGGATTGTTAAGGGTTGGAATGTCAAGTCTCAATTCTTATTCTTAGTATGTACATCCGCAGTGGTCCATTTCGGTTTGGGTCTGTGACAGGGCAGTAGCACTCTCTTCCCGTCATATTATTTTTCTATCCTCGCCTCACCCAGGCCCGGTATATACCGCGCCTGCGGGTCCTGGGTGCGTAATCATCCCTATTGCTGGGTCGTCATAACATTGAGACCACAATGACGCACTGGTTTGTGAGTAATACATGGCTGTGGGGCAGAGCCTTCCCATTAAGCCTGCAGAACGCTCAACTTGGGTTGGGGCCTACCGTGTAAATCTCATCGGCTCGACTGAGATTGAACCCACAACCTCCGGCTTTTAGTCCTTTGCTCTACCTCTGAGCCACAGAAGCCAGTCTACTTACGTTTTATTTGTTTCAGTAATAGGTACATGTGAACCACTAGTTAAACACATGTAATTTTTACCCTCACTGCGATGTTAGCTGCCAAAAGTAAATTATTAAAAAAGGAACATAAATTCAACTTCAGCTGGCTTTTGTTTCTACACCTTTCAACTTTGTGGAAGGATTCTAGGGAGGACTTGTTGAGAGCCGCTTGGCCAGCATATAGGTCAGTGCAAATGAAAACAGTTATGTTATTTTCTCATGGATGAATACAATTATTGTCCTGGAGATTATTCCATTTTATGGCAGGAGATATCTGTAATGCATCCGTACATCCACCAGTCACGCGTCCCTAATAAATATACCAAGTAATCCTTGTATATACATAATGAGATCCCTGCTTAAAGCAACCATCTTGTCTCCTGGTGAAAAAAGGTTGGTAATTACATGGACTATTTTAACCAAGAAACCTGAAATTTTAGCAAAATAAGATAAATCGTCAAAAAGCAAAGGGCTAGTCACTCTATATGACCAACATATACTGACAATCCTAAAACAAATTAATTTAATATATTATTATATTACAACTAGTTATAAGAATCAGACGGAACTTTTATCTCCCTCTTTCGTGGCCTATACTATTGTCATTGAAACGGGTAAATATTACAGTAGAGGTATAGTATATACTATACTATGTCCAGAAACTCTACACATAGCGTAAAAAGCTTCATTCTAGGATCTGTCCCTTTTTATCTTATAGACGTTTAGTTAGTGTGTTTCTCGGTCTCTTGATTCTCTCCGTGATGCTTGGCGGTACAGACTTCAAACGTCCTTTTACCATGCATGAGCATCAATAGAACTATTTTCATACGACTGTGGTCCCCAGGGGACAGCTGGTGTATGTGTCACAAGTACGTCTTGTCAATAAGTCGACACGTCCATATAAACCTTGCTCAACTCCTATATGTCATGATATAAGGCATGCAAGAGGCTGCTTATTTAGATCACCACCAAATTACACACTATACTTCATCAAGCTAAAAATAGAAAAATAGCCCGCGTGTTGTGTCAGCCATATGTTACTTATCTTATTGCTTCCAGTTTTACGGTTGATATGACAAACCAGAGTCCCCCATATAAATACTACTATAGCTGGTCCGTCAAATACAACATGCCAGGATTGAGCAGCCCTCTCTTGTCTTTATTTCGCACTAACCTCGATGGGGCAAATATATCAACGAACTAAATGATTCGTATAAGGTGGCCCAAACATTTCCCGTGAGTCTCGTTATAAAGAAACTTACAGATAAATTAGAAGTATGTCAAAATTAATAACATATTCGTGATACTTCAAATGAAACACAAGATGACGCTAGACTTATATATACACTAACAGTTGAACAAAATTAACAAATCCATCAAACCGATTTTGGCCATACTTACAAAACAAACAGCTTGTAGGTCGTCGAATGCACTTAGGTTTTTACGTTTGTTAATTTAGCAGTCATGTATACAGGAACATTTCCCCTTCAAAGTTCGCAGTGTACACTTGGCACTGACAGTAAAGAAATTTGGCTGATGACAGGCTAGAAACCATAAAATGCTAAAAGCAAGTACTTGAAACAAGTACTAGCAACATGATTTTGACATTTTCTTATATTTCCCTCATATGGTGCGTGGAATTGTGAAGTGTGTAAAATAAAACACTGTACCCAATTTGTCTATTCAGGCGCAATGGATATCAACAATATTAACTAAATCGGGTTAGCATGTGCCTGCACATCATAGGACAATGTCTTGTAAATAAATGGAAAGAGGCCTGAATTGTGTATAAGTGATCGGCCAGTACCGGTACAGATGGCCTCTATTGTTGCATTGTAGGAGCTAGCAAACTAGTATTGTGTTGTATTGTGAGAGGTGACTGGTACTGTGTAGTTATGGAATGGGCGACCTGTATGGCATAGTACTAACACAGGGAAAACGTACTGTAGGGCAATCATGGGAGACAATTATCGTAAATATAAAGGCGACCAGAATCATATGGTAACCACTGGGGGCGCTTAAATTAGAGTTGTAATGATTTGGGCGGACAATACCGTTATATATATATATATATATATATATATATATATATATATATATATATATATATATATATATATATATTTAGGAAAGTGCCGTCTACTAATCGTAGAGACAGCTATGTGGTGCAGTAATGTGAAGGCGGTCAATATCGTGTTATCATGATTAGTCATGTTACAAGCGGTTAGTGTCGTAAAATAATCTTCAAGCATCATATCGTACTGATTCGGGATGCCTGCATTGTGTAGTTATGGTGTGGAAGGCAAACGCTTCGTTATATCTAATCTAATCAAAAGGCCAATACCATGTAGTAATGATGCAGGCGGCTAGTATCACGTGGCAATGATACAGACAACCAGGATCATGTTATTCAGGTACTGGCCTCAGGTATCACATATTGTAGTAATACGGGAGGTCACTTTCTTGCAGTATTGATACAGTCGACGGTATCGAGAAGTAACGTCCGGCTAGTATAGTGCAACAATGATATAGGCGGTCATTAACGTGATTCAATTATACAAAAAGCCAGTATCAGGATATAATTAACCAAACGACACTAACTGTGGTGCAATGGTACACGCTGCCACACACAGTCTAAGCATAAGACAATCTATATGACTTATCACTTGTCACTCATATTCACTAGCCTAATGAAATGACTAATTTATAAATTCATTGTCTGATAAAAAGTGAAAAAAATCGCCATATTTGCATCTCTGTATCAGCAATATCATGTTTTAATCCAGAAATTGACATTCAATCACTGAAAAGTTAGGCACAGTCTATGACTACCAGATTACCATCCTCATGTGTGTCACGAAAACTGAAATTATGTCGATATGTCTATAGTTGTGAGCATAAATATGTTTTGACTATAGTGTATATTACACTTCTAACATAATGATTAACTGTTACACTGTAACTCTCTTACTATGCATTCACTCATAAGAGAAACTGTTTTTTTGACGTACATTATATGTGGGGGTTAGAGCATATTTAAAAGATGCAGAAATGAACTATTTTACATATCATCATTATACTGACCCATTTCTAATGTCTTAAATACATTTCAAGTACATGTACAACTAGAATACGGGTAGTCGATTACGTGTATCCGCAAAAACTAGAGTGGTATGGGTGAATTGAGGGATGATTGAGTGGTAATGGGAAATAGATGTTTTGGATTATTGATGGGGTGGGGAAGGAGTCAAATTAAGTACTAGCTATATGACTGGTTGGTGAGGCATTGTTATGATGTAATGTCTGTGTTATGTAAAATATAGACATATATATATATATATATATATATATATATATATATATATATATATATATATAAAATGAGGAATTTTCAAATTATATTTCTGTTGCATGGATGTCTGCCGTGTAATCATAATTATAGGTGTCGCCACCTGTCAAATGAACGAAAAACTATCAATGATGTATACACAAGCACAATTTCAGACGAAGATCACTGCAGGTATATGAGAGATTTTAACCCTAGACACACAAACAGATGGACACCATGCAAAAATTGTTGCAGGTGGCGCCTACAGTGGTGTGGATGATTAAGAGCTGTGTAAGATCTATACTCGTGTAAAATGCAAAATTTCAGGCCGATACGTCAAACCAGTCCTGTGATATATGCATGGATGTCTGCACCCTAAACGTGATTGTAGGTGGCGCCACATGTCATATAAACGAGAAACCTATCCATGAAGTCTATATGTGCAAACTCTCCGACAAAGTCATTTGACCCGAGGCAGACGAACAAATGGACGCTCTGCATGAATGGATTTAGATTGCGATTCCAGTTTTGTGTATGATATAAAGCTATCCAAGAGCTATACTCATGTAAAATATCAGACGTACAGATGGACGCTCTGAAGAGAAGAAAGGACAGAGGTCAACCAAAAATTATGGCGCAGCAGTTCCATTTGACCCGATCATAATTCCGAATTTCATAAACTTCCGTCCAGTGTTTACGGAGGAAAGAAACTTTCTGAAGATCAAGATAAACATGACCGTAATGCCAAGAAGCAATGTTACCAGACAATACAGGAATCGTAAAGGCTTGAAAGTTTTTAAAATTAAAGAAAATGTCAAGTAAGATTGTTAGACCATCAGTGGTGAATTCTGTGACCCATATGAATCATTTCTTACGTTTCAGGTTGTTGTACTCAAATGGTTTACAAACAGCTTAATACCGATCATTGCTAATCGCAGGTAAATTCACCATTGATGCCGTAATGGTAGCACATAGCATACGAAAGTAGAAGAGGCTCAGTTCTGTAGTTCTAGAGGCATTGTCGTCACAATGACCAACTCGTCCCTAGTGTTTGTCACTGGTGTTTATCACTGGTGTTTATTACTGGTGTTTATCACTGGTGTTTATTACTGGTGTTTATCACTGGTGTTTATTACTGGTTTTATCACTGGTGTTTATTACTGGTGTTTATCACTGGTGTTTATAACTGGTGTTTATCACTGGTGTTTATTTCTGGTGTTCATCACTGGTGTTTATTACTGGTGTTTATCACTGGTGTGTATTACTGATTTTATCACTGGTGTTTATTACTGGTGTTTATCACTGCTGTTTATTACTGGTGTTTATCACTGGTGTTTATTATTGGTGTTTATCACTGGTGTTTATTACTGGTGTTTATCACTGGTGTTTATTACTGGTGTTTATTACTGGTGTTTATCACTGGTGTGTATTACTGATTTTATCACTGGTGTTTATTACTGGTGTTTATTACTGGTGTTTATCACTGGTGTTTATCACTGGTGTGTATTACTGATTTTATCACTGGTGTTTATTACTGGTGTTTATTACTGGTGTTTATCACTGGTGCAGTCTGAACTTCTGAAACCTGGACAATGAGTCAGCAACAATCCTCCTTAACATCGTTTGACGACCCCCGATAGTCCCCAGCAAAATACGACAAGATCCGACAAGTTCCGACAACTTTCAATAGTCATATTAATCTCGGATACGGAGGTTGCTGGCGCTTGTGTCTTGACGAATGAATATGTTTGTCACACATTTTTTATTGTCTGCATTTACACTTCTCCTTAACCCACTTATTAGCTGTAAGAAATACGGACTTATTCATGATGTACCGGTTTTGGAAAATACATGTGAGCTGTCAGGCTTTGCATTGTAAGTTCCTTCAAATCATTAATGTATGAACTTTGTTTGCTCGGAAGTTGTCGAGTTCAGAATCGACAGGACCACAAATTTCACTGCTGCCTCATAGTATGGTGTTGTCATATAGAACCACGTTAGGTCTGATTTACTTCAGGCGATTAAAACCGTATTCTATATTATACTTGACGGTTGTCGCATTCAACCGTTGTCACGCAGCTCCTCTGTGTCGGCCCTAAACTATTGAGAATGATGCCAATTGTGTCCTAAGTGGGGTCATTTCCATATATCCGGTGCTGACATTATTTGACATTATTTTGCGAGGGTACTATTGTAGAGCCATCTTTCAGACACTAGCAGGTTAACATTGCCCATGTTAACCTGGACCATCAGTGAACTCCGTCTGTGTCAAATCGGACGATAGAAACCCCGTTCTGGTAAATTTTGCCTATTAATATGGCTGTTAGTTTTTGTAAAGCACAGAGGATCTGGTGGTCCGTGCAGTATTTCAGACCTCAAAATGTACACTGCCCTGTAAGCGAACAGTGATAGGTATAACTATTAGTGGCAGGTTGTAAAATCATAAACAATCATTAAAAGGTAAAACAACCTCTGGTCGATTATTATTTTATGAACCATCTATATTCCCTTGAAATATGATGTATAGAATTATAACCTAAAATACTTAACCAGTAACTTCAGTCTATCTTGTACATCACTCTGAAAGGTCAAGGTTATGTTTGGGCTGTTTACACTTATGATTGCACAAGGTTATGTTTTAATACTGTTAGCTGTTTTGCGTTCTGTCTTTCTGTTACCTCTGAGATGAAAAGAATATTTTATCTTCATAATATGACTTCTCTTGATGTGCATACTGTTACAGATGCTCTTTTTATTATGTGGCACGGGCGTAACTCCTGTTGTGGCGCTCGTGTCTGGCCGGGTATTACATTCTATGTTTAATCCGTACTGGTTGAACTCTCGTTGTCATAAAAGCCTTGGGTTTCATGCCTGGTCGTAGGTCACGTGATGAGCCTGGTGTGTAGAGATACAAAGCGTTATTTTTCTGGAGAATTCATGAAACGCGTGTTTACTGTACAGATCTTATAGACTTTTTGAGTGTAAAATTCTCGGCTTGAGGTGTGAAGAGTATAGAAGGGGCTGTGTTTAAGCAGAGGGCAGAGAGAGAGAGAGAGAGAGAGAGAGAGAGAGAGAGAGCAGAGCAGATTTTCCAGGGGACTCAGGGGCGTGTGTGGGTTTCTGGGACCTTATCCGACGGATGTGGCAATTATAGATTTCCAAGAACTTTCTCCTGGATTTATGCATTTGGACTTTAGTTTACTTTCTGGGTTGTTGCAAGAACTTTCCACAGGACTGTCATTCTCCGAGAGTTTACATTGAAAGGACTTATCGTTGTGATGGTGTTGGTATCCAGGTACTGTGCGCAGTGTTGTTCTATGAGATTGTATTGACTTGTTGCTATACCGCTGTTGCACTGTATAATTGTATTGATTTAGTGTATTGTATTGTTAGGGTTGTTTTAAGAATAAATTATAGTTATTTGTTAACAAAAAAAGTGAATTCTTTATTCATTCCCCTAGACATTTCACGCTGCTGAGTGTTACAGAATCTGATTTTTTTATCTCCATTACAAAATTTGTGTTCTTCACGCATACGTGATCTGTTTATATTAGGTACCGTAACAATACAGAAATGCAATCAATTTAATCGATTATGAAAGAAAACAAGTAATTATCGATATGATGGATTAATTGGCACACCACTAATAACTATACGCTTTTGTTGCTCTTATTCAACCACTCGATGCATATTAAATGTTTGTCGTATAATGCTATATCGATAAACAAACAGGCTGGAGATTTGATGAAAATATTTTGAACACCAACAAAACAAACATTTTGGCCCTCCTGAAAAGATGATCCATTTTAGTTCCCTCTCCACCCCCAAGATGGCAGCACGGTGAGGTATGCAATGTTTGTCATGACTGTGATCAAGGAACATGTGTAGTTACACCTGGCGGGATTATCTTGTAAAAAAAATGATGTTTCTTTAGAAACCAATATACCCTGATACATCTGATTTGATCTCTAATGGAGTGTAAGACACCCCATGATCCTTCAGGCAAATAAGGGATGATGAGGTAACAGCCAAAATATTGAATTCACTAAATTCAATCGCAGTATTTATGAGTTATTATGCCCTGTTATTATTGGTATAACGTTTATTTTGGCATAAGGACGACCAGGAGGCCAATGTGTAGGTATGTACAAACAGGTTCATAATGATTTGATTAAACTTCCACAGTTATTAACCATTAACAATTATACAGTGACTTCTATACACATTATGTTGTAATATAAGAATGATCTATATACGTCAAATGCCTCAAACGTCATCTGGTAAAGTAGTCTTTGTACATTTTGGACTTAACTTGTCCATTTCATTTCGTGGCTCGGCACATTTGACCTGACTGCACTACAGTGGGCTGACAGTTGCATGTACCAGGCCGAAAAAATACAAGTATTAAACGGAGGTGATACGGGCTAGTCATGTTGTAACGTGGGTCGAGGTACTTGTTTTCGGTTGATAACAGGCGTACTCGACTGATAGTTGTTTTATAAGACTGTTTAGCAACTATATTTCAAGTCGACGAATAATCAGTCATATGTATTCTGCGCCTAAACTGAATATATAGTATGTTGCATACAAAAATTACCCAGCAGCTAACCATTCATACATATATTCTTTCAAAAGAATTGTAACATTTTAGCCTTCAAAATCGACCACAGTGCATTATGATAACAATATGGGAACAGAGGAATTAAAATAATTACTTGGAATATATATATGACTACTAACTTATTTACTTATTATAAACATCAGCAGGGGCGGATCCAGAGGTACTGGAAAAGGAGGGTGCGAAGGGTGGATTCAGGGGGAACTGGGGCCACTATGTCCCGTTTCGCGACCCGAGAAAGCGGGGAAATAGTAAAAGATAAAAAAAAGAAAAAAATCTTTCTTTGCATTATGATGCATTTTAAACAACACAAGATTGCGCCATTACAGACTAATTTTTCAAAAAGTTTCCTCTTTGTACGTGAGGGGAAAACTCACTCCCATTACCCTCCCTCTCTGTGGGAAGAGCAAGTGTGGGTGGGGGGATCTAGGTCACATAACGTGGTTTGAAATGGCGGCTGAAAAATTGGGGCCCAGAGCCATTAGACCCTCCCTGGATCCACTTCTAGTTCAGAATAGACAACAGGTATTTTCTGGTTTCATGAAGTTAATATTACATTATTCCGCGACACTGTAATAAAAGTTCATTTACGCGCTTGGATAAGCTGTGAATTCTATTCCGTGACTTTGCTGTCACCTCGACGTCGTTTGCCTCTTATTTCTAGTGGCGCTTTTGGTACTGCGTCGTGTCCTTCAGATAGCCTTCTGAGTGAACATAAACATAAGAGATAATAACTTAAAAATATCAATATAGACCAATCAGTTTGTATTTTTTAAATATTGAAATGTGTACAAAATTATCGAAAGAAGCTCGCTCAATTTTAGGCCGACACAAATAAATAATCAAACGAGGTCCCGTTGAGTCAGAGAGAGAGAGCTGTTTGAGTCAGAATACATGATGTATATATGTGTGTGTGTGTGTGTGTGTGTGAGAGAGAGAGAGAGAGAGAGAGAGAGAGAGAGAGAGAGCTGTAGGAGTCAGAAAACATTATGAATGTGTGAGGGAGAGCTGTTGAAGTCAGAGAACATTATGTTTTTTGGAGAGAGAGCAATAAGAGAACAAGATGTATGTGTGTGTGAGAGAAAGCAACTGTACCAGTTGTACTTTTAATATATAAATTTTCAAATTATAAATTTATGAAATAAATTTACTGAATGTCTAGAGTAGATCTAGAATTTCAATTAAAATTGGTTGTAAATTTTGTTTGAAATTGCAGAGGCTTATAACAAGAAGTTAGCTTTCACACATTGATAATGTGTAATGGTCACGTTTCAGATTTTGGCTGAATAAATGGATATTTATCCCTAGTGGTACAGTCAAGGTAGCCTCAGACAAATTATTGATACCATCCCCAATTCCCCGAACTGGTTTTCCACTCCACGATAGCGCCCCCCTCCTCCGTTCCCCATTCTACATTTCTACCCCACATTCCCTACCCGTAATACCCACCCATTTACATAACGTTCAATCAAAGATTTTAAAAGTCATGCTAACTCATGAATTGTAGGGTATAACGGGAAAGCACAAGATTTAGGGACCCCCCCACCCCCATTGTAGCTGGTGAAAAAATTGGAAAAACAGCGTAGAAAAAACATGTTAAAATATTTATCATCTGAGGATACAAAGTATGTGCGTAAAATTTACCGTTGTAACTAAGCATCTTGAAAATTCCCTTTCGAGATTTGAACCCATAACAGCTAGCATGTTGATGACAGCTACCTATTGCAGATTTCCATAGTTGCTGGTTTATTCAAGTTTACCTTGTGCAAGTTCCTTAAACAGGATATGATAGTAATATCCTACCCGTTCACGTCGATATCGGCGAAAACAGCAGGGATGATATTCTGAGTGAAGTTTCCTGAAACGATTCCGCTGACGACTCAAAATTTGAATGCCAACCAAGCTGTTTATTTTAGGTTTAGGTAAGGTGAAAATGTAACCTTGTATATCTCTTTGTACAGGGCATTGCTAGTTGGATATAGGCATGATACACTTGAGTCCGTTGTTTTCTCAAGTGACAAGGTATTTTAAACACACACACAACTACCCACATGCACACACAATATCGGACACACAAACCTGTGGCAGGTTATGACGGAAAGAATGAAAGATTCACTCTCATGTTCTTATTTGTCTCGACTATAGTGTATATGCCAGAAGCCTCCTAAATGTAAATCTAAAATATGTGAATATAAATATGTATATATAATGTAAATGTAAATATGTTGACCATATAGCATCAGAAAATATTCAGGGTGACCATGTATTGATTATACATGCTGGAAAACCCGGCCAATTATCAAATGTTGGATCAGAAAGGCCCGTTGTGTCAGTTAGAATATAATTTTGTTTGCGTTTTTGGAGCATGATGGATAACTCATCAGATATCATATACAACACGAATGCTGAAACTTTGATATGCCAGTCCTTTATTCAAATAAGCAATATTCATTTTATATTTGTAATTTTTATGTATATATAAGTATATATATATAATAACCAATAGAGTGCTACGGAGTAAATATATTTATCCTCTGCTACCCTGTATTGCTTTCAGCGGAGCAGGTGTCCCATGAAAGACTGGTAGGTGTACGCTCCATACAGGCTGCCAATATGCATTGAAAGTGTTGTCACTTGGACAGAATCTCCTCTCACTAGATTGATCATGGAGGAGAACGACATCGTTTGACGCACGCCGTGTCCATAAGCAATTTCTATCAGCTGGTTGTTTTTCTTCAGACGAATGGCTGCGGCTCTTGATCCGCTCAGCCCGTGTACATGGAATATGTAAAGCCCGGGAACAGGAGCGATAAACGCATGGAGCCCGACACTGTATCCACCTCCTTTATTGAGACGCACGACGTTGTAGGGGACTCGGATTGGATGTGTCCCATAGGGAATGTCAGGTCCTTGGTACACAACCTGGAAGGCTACCACTAAAATACAGAAAATATAAGGTTTGCGAAAATAACCCGAACATTTTGGATTTATCCTTAACACAAAGAATATTTTTCTAGCATTTCATTCAAAATATAAGAATAATATAATAAGCAGACCAGTCAGATAATTATGATGTTCGCATAATTTGACTGTATGCACACAAGACACATGGGACTTGCGAAGATCATTATACTAGGAAATCCTATGATGTAAGTTTAATAGGCAACGGCAGTTAAGCAGGTAAGGGATGAAGTAATTTGTTACTAAAGTGTAAGTTTCATGTTTGTTTATAATAAAGGGACCAATTTTATCACGATACTAAAGAATAAGAATAAATTTAAATGTTCTGAAGGCATAATTACTGTACATTCATAACTGTGTCAGAAATGCTATCATCCTTCAGTTACTTGAGTATGGATGGATTAAGGGGTAACTCATGGGTGGCTTATATGGCGCATTATATTAGAGGAAGGTTTTTGTTGATCGAGATATATTTAATTTGTTATGAAAATGTTAAACCAGTGCACGTGCAAATAGTTAGTATGGGGCCATTGAAAGTCATTGAACGTCACCGTTGATAAACACAATTTTATCTGCTCGTTTACTTCCTCATGGAGTGCCAAAGAGCTATCTATACTGTAATATGAATATTGTATTCCTTTGTTCTGCCACATAAATATCGCTATTTATACCTGCACACGGGGTATGATTAAATGATGTATCAAAATCATGTAGTCAGCAGTACCCATGACCTAACGGTAAATGTGGTTGTATTACATATTTGTATTCGATGTTTGGTTGTGTTGTGCAGTTCCACATTTTCATTCTCAGATTTTATACTAAAGATGAATGAAAATGTATAACAGTCTGACTTAAATGATGGAATTATAAAACAGTAAAGCGGGTTAATTACGCTGGAACAGGATATTCTTGCTTCATAACCAGTCGCTTGATTTAATATTGGATCGAGTCTTTAAAAAATTAAACACCATCATTTTCAATGACCCTCGGCGTATCAACTATTTAAATGAAGTGAGTAAGGCCTAAGGTCAGATATGTTTTAGACCATATTGCCTAGCCAATTTTATTTAATCAGTTGTCCTACGGATATTCGGGTTGTTTACCTGAAGTAATAAAATAACGACATGAAGTAAAGGAGAAAAACAACTGAGCAACTTCATGAAGAATATATTAAATGGTTTTGCTATTAAAAAGATATTTTTATGTTTTTTTCCCAAGGACCAACTTTTCCTTGCTAATTCAGCCTGTGTTTTGTATGAAGACCAAGTACTTTATCTTTTGTAAGAGCTAACATAAATGTGTGTTTGTTGACCATCAGTAAGACGATTTGCTTAAACATACCTGGTGGCCGTGGCTGGCAGTATACTGAACGTTTCTGGAGACCTTCCTAGTCGAATAAATATAACATAATCATAGGAAAGTCATTTAAAATAACATATTCAATATCATGGAGTTTTATAATAATCGTAATCAATATCGCATTTTACATCAGAAATTATGAATAAAACATAATGTGAAGCATAATATACTTCTTTTTGTAATACATAGAAGACTTCTATGTTTATATAGATAATAACAGCTTACTCATATACCTGCTGTTTATTCTCCATCATGCCAGTATTAATCCGTCTGTCTCTTAACCCAGACCCATCGCTCTTGATAGTCCCGTCTTTGGCATCCGTAAGCATCGAAAATGGCGACGCTAACAGAAGCAGAATGAGTGTCTTGCTTTTCACAAATGACATACCAAATGCTGAATCTGCAAACTTGAGGTATATATTTAAAACATAAAACAAAGTGCATAGATAATCAAGCTTCCCTCCCTTTCAATGTGTCCCGCTACCCCTCTATCTAATAAATACATGTGGAGAGAGAGAGAGAGAGAGAGAGAGAGAGAGAGGGGGGGAGGGGTTTGTTTAGACCTGTCATTGATTTTCCAGCTCTCCAAATTCCAAATACATTTGCTACGTTGCATCAGATTTTATATTTTCTTAATATTAATTAATTAATGATTTCCCTTATAAATCAGAAAGAAGTTTTAATATTTGAGCATAAAATTATTTGTTAGCACATTTGAAAATCAAAAGAATCCTTTCACACGGCACATTGATGTACCTGTTCATGATATACTTTCTATATTAGAGTATGTCTATATCAAAGTGTTCGATTTAAAAAATAAAACAAAACAAAGCAGCAATACCGACCTTTTCTCCTACGTTTATCCCTTGGGATTTTACTGCTGACAATAGTGTGAAACGAGTAATATATCCAAAATACACTGCACTATTGTACATATTCCTCAAACTATCTCGACATATATGTATATTAAACATACATTTAATAAAGAAGACTTACTTTAGAGATGGTCGGCCATAAGTGTGCTCCCTATGCAAGCTCTGTCGAGAACTAAAATATAAGGATGGGTCAAGGCACATATACCCACTAGTGTTTTTTTCTGCTGAGGAAAATATTATTCTAGCCAATGGCAGCGCGTACTTGCCATTCGTTTGAAGGACTGTGATATGTGACAGGTCATTAATCATAAATTTCCCGCTATCGGTTAGCTATATTTTAGGACAGTTGCCAGAGTGGTTCGAAGAACTACCTTGTGTTTGCACTAGGAGATTGCGAGTTCAGTTGGTATATGCGGCACTGTGCCAAGAATCATATGTAAAGTTGGCAAAATTTTATAAACGGAAGTCTTTTAAGGAGTTTCTCTTGTATGATTTATTAGCAACATATGCAGGTTGGACAGGTGACAGATTCTTAAGAAAATACATCATCATTTTTCTGTCAATTTCAAATAACTGAATTGCGATTCAAAGATGCCATTAGTTAACGGGATAAAAGTTCTCACGAACCATGCATCTGGAGGCATGCTTAATTAATATTCGTGCGTTGTGATTTTCAGTGCAGCCAGGACCACCCACCTAGTGATCGATGTTTACTGTGGATGTTTTAACAAATTCAGTACTAGACTAAAAATGTTACAAAAACAAATGCATAATTGGTCAATCCTTATGTATCGACCATCTAACGTGTACAAAGTATAAACTTTACAAGTAATCGTATATACATTATATGATTATCTATGAATTATACCTGTTCACACTTAACAAATTGTGTTCTTGACTGTGGTAACACATTAACTCAAATTAAAGGAGTATTCTAAGATACTCAATTTTCTCTTAATTGGGGGTCCAAAATCCTGTTTCTGGTGAAACTTTTTTACTGATTAACTGAAACTAGAGTTAGTAGTAAAATAAAGCAAGCCAATAAAATTATAACTCTGGAACATTTTTATCCGGGAAACCGGTCCCTATTAGAATAATTGACGAAAATAAAGCCCTATAAGTACATGGAATAACTATAAAGTCATCATAAGAAGGCAGAAGCTGTTACCTTGAACAACAAGTCTTGCTTAATGTTCATTATACATTGTTGAAGAATGACTTTTACCTCTGCCCATCAGCTGACTTGATTAATATATATATATATATATCCTTGTCTTGTTTCCATCCGCTGAAATGAAAAGACATGTCCTGGTACAAGTATTTGTACTCGTACGAATGCGAGGAAGTATAAAGAACTGCTGGTATTAATCAAACTGTAAATACTTCGCAATCACGGAAGTATGCCCTGATGTATGGTAGCAAGACTAATGCCATGATGTAGTAAGACTTATGCCCTATGCCCTGATGTAGCAAGATTAATGCCCTGATGTAGTAAGACTTATGCCCTGATGTAGTAAGATTAATGCCAAGATGTAACCTTACTAATGCCCAGATGTAGCCAGACTAATGCCCAGATGTAGGAAGATTAAAGCCCAGATGTAGCCAGACTAATGCCCTGATGTAGCAAGACTAATGCCCTGATGAGGTAAAACTAATGCCCTGATGTAGCCAGACTAATGCCCTGATGTTGCAAGAATATTGCCCAGATGTAGCCAGATTAATGCCCTGATGTAGCCAGACTAATGCCCTGATGTGGTAAGATTAATGCCCAGATGTAGCAAGACTAATACCCTGATGTAGCCAGACTAATGCCCTGATGTAGTCAGATTAATGCCCTGATGTAGCCAGACTAATGCCCTGATGAAGCAAGACTAATGCCCTGATGTAGTAAGATTAATGCCCAGATGTAGTAAAATTAGTGCCCTGATGTAGCCAGACTAATGCCCTGATGTAGTAAGACTAATGGCCTGATGTAGTAAGATTAATGCCCAGATGTAGTAAAATTAGTGCCCTGATGTAGCCAGACTAATGCCCTGATGTAGCAAAACTAATGCCCTGATGTAGTAAGATTAATGCCCAGATGTAGCCAGACTAATGCCCTGATGTAGCAAGACTAATGCCCTGATGTAGTAAGATTAATGCCCAGATGTAGTAAAATTAGTGCCCTGATGTAGCCAGACTAATGTCCTGATGTAGTAAGACTAATGGCCTGATGTAGCAAGACCCCATGATATAATAATATAGCATTTGGGGGGGGGGGGGGGGGGGGGGGGAGATGGATGAAATATTTCCTTGGTATGTGAAAAAAATACATTCACCAAATGCATTAAATATCTGTGAAGGTTAAAACATTTATAATCATACTTTGCTCTGGTTACCGAAATATGGTTGTTCCGTACATCCGTTGTTACATATGTTGTGGGTTCGTGTTCCGTTCCGACCGCCTTTACGCTAAGACCCCGATATACAAGGGTGCGCTACTATCCATCCAGAGGTGAATGAGTATTGATTATGGGCGGCAGGCAGATATAGAATGAATTACGCCGGGCTCCTTTTTTTATTTTCTTGGTTTTTATGATCCCCAGGGAGAAGGGAAAATCCATAAGAATGAACAGGCCCGAACAAAATCAGGAAGGTATACCCGCTCCCTGTCATATTAATTTTGTTTCCTGGTGTCACCTTAGCGCGGTGTCTACAGCACCTGCGGGTCCTGGGTGTCTAATCAGCCCCACTGCTGGGTCCTAATAACACCGAAGACCCCCCTCCCCCTCCCCCCCCAAAAAAAAGACGCACTCGTCAGTGAGTGATACACGGCTGTGGGGCACAGCCTTCCCATCAAGCCTGCAGAACGCTAATCTCCTCGGCTGAGATTTGAACTCCCGGCTTTTAGTCCGGTGCATACCCCTGAGCCAAAGAAGCCGGTCTACTTGCGTATGTTTTGTTTGAGTAATAAGTAGCCCTTCTATAACACCTGTATGTAGCCCTCACTGCGATGTTAGCTGCCAAAGATAAATAAATTAAGAAGGAACATAAATTCAACTTCAGCTGGCTTTTTTTACAAACCCTTTCAACGTTGCGGAAGGATTCTTAGGAGGGCATGTTGAAAACCCCTTGGGACAGCAAATAGGTCAGTGCAAATTAAAACAGTTATGTTATTTCCTCCGAGCTTAATACATTATTGCCCTGGAGATTATTCCCCTTTATGACAGGAGATATTTGTAATGCATCCTTGTATCATGCAGCTCTATTAAAAAAAAACAATTAATCTATGTATATACATAACGTAATCCCTGCTAAAAGCAACCACCTTCTCTCCTGATGTAAAATGGTCGGTATTTACATGGAATCGTTTAACAAGAAACCTGAAATCTTATCAAAATGTGCTAAATCGTCAAAATGCAAAGGACTAGTCACTCTATATAACCCACGTATACTGACAATTCTAAAATGAATTATTTTAATACATAATTCTATTACAACTAGATATAAGAATCAGACGAAACTTTAAACTCTATCTGCCCTATACTATTGTCATTGAAACAGGTAAAAATTACAGAAGAGGTATAGCGTATACTATACCATGTAAACTGTGTCCAGAAACTATACATATAGGCGAAATAAGCTTCATGCTAGAATCGGTTTCTTTTTATCTTAGAGACGTATAGTTTATGTGTTTCTCGGTCTCTTGATTCTCTCTGTATAGCTTGCGGGTACAGACTTCAAACGTGGTCATTTTACCATGGATGAGCATCAATAGATGTGGTCATCAGGGGACAGCTGGTGACCATGGCACAGCTACGTCTTGTCATTAAGTCGACACGTCCATAGAAACCTTGCTCACTCCTATATGACATAATATAAGGCATGCAAATGGCTGCTTATCTAGATCACCACCAATTTACACCTTAGACTTCATCAAGCTAGACATGGAACAATAGCCCGCGTGTTGTGTCAGTCATATGTATTTTATCTTATTGCTTCCAGTTTTACGGTTGACAGGACACACCAGACTAAGTCCCCTATTTAAATACACTGTAGCTGGTCCGTCAAAAGCAACATACCAGGATTGAGCATTTAAGCCCGCCCTCTTTTGTTTTTTATTTCACATTAACCTCGATGGGGTCAGTATATCCACGAACTATATATATATATATATCATATATTTATGGCCCAAACATTTCCCGTGAGTCTCGTAATATAGACATTAACAGATAAATTTAGAAGTATGTCAATATTAATAACATATTGGTGATACTTCAAATGGTACACAAACTGACACTAGAATAATCTATAAACATTAACATTTTAACTAAATAACAAATCCATAAAACTGATTTTGGCCATACTTACAAAACAAACAGCTCATGGGTCGTCGAATGCACTCAGGTGTTTACGTTTGTTAGTTTTGCAGTCATGTAAACAGGAACGTTTCCCTTTCAAATTCGCAGTGTACACCAGGCACTGACAGTAAAGAAATTTGGCTGATGACAGGCTAGGAACCATAAAATGCTAAAAGCAAGTACTTGAAACAAGTACTAGCAACATGATTTTGACATTTTTTAATATTTCCCTCTTATGGCGCGTGGAATTGTAAAGTGTGAATAATAAAACACTGTACCCGATTGGTCTATTCAGGCGCAATGAACATTAACAGAATTAACTAAAGCGGGTTAGCATGTGCCTGCATGTCATGGGACAATGTCTTGTAAATCAATGGAAAGCGGCCTAAGTGATCGGTCAGTACCGGTACAGATGGCCTGTATTGTTGCATTGTAGGAGCCAACTTGTATTGTGGGTATTGTGAGATGTTACTTAATTGTTATGTGTAGTTATGGAATAGGCGACCTATGTCGTAGAGTACTAACACAGGGAAAACTTATCGAAGGGCAATAATGGGAGACGAGTATCCTTAACATATAGGCCACCAGTATCATGCGGTAACAATGGGGGCGCTTAGATTAGAGTTTTAATCACATGGGCAGACAATATGGTGTTATATTTATAAGGATGGAAAGTACTGTCTACTAATCAAAGAGACGGATACTGTGGTGAAGTGATTTGAAGGCGGTTAATATCGTGTTGTCATGATAAGTCATGTAACATGCGGTGAGTGACCAAAAATAATCTGCAAGCATCGTATCGAACTGATTCGGGAGGCCAGGACGCTGTAGTTTTGGTGTGGAAGGCAAATGCTGTGTGCATCTAATCACATGGCCAATTTGATGTAGTTATGATGCAGGCGGCTAGTGTCATGTGGCTAAGGTACAGACAACGAGGATAATGTAATACTGGTACTGGCCTCAAGTGACGCTTTAGGTGGCCAAATTCATGTATATAAACCAACATAAGTCAGCACCGTGTAGTCATGATAAAGGCAGTCAGTATCGTGTGGTATCGTATGTTTTTATGGTAGTTCAGTGATACGCAGCAGTGACTGACATGTGTGAGGATAATATCATTAAGTTTAAACGGAGAACAATTGCTATTATTAAACTCAGAAAGCAGTTAATAAATTAAGGGTTAAATGCAGAGTAACAAATTGCTTTCTGCCTTGATAAACGAGTGAAGATGCATACATATTTACAGGTGGTTTTAGGCACAAATCTCATTCCCTTTCTAGTTCCAAGAAAAGGGCGAGTCATCACAAATTTGTCATGAATGTTGGACGACTATTAAAGCAATATATAAATGTCAATTAGTTATCTACTATATTAACGTGAAAGTAAATATAATGATACTTACATAGTATATGCCGCAATGACAGAATACAATGTATTTTTCCTCTGATGGAATCTTGTTGTATTAGCAGTATTTACTTTGCCATTTATGAAACCTATAATGTATCCTCCAGGCCAAGGTATTATTAAAGCTAAGTGGGTGATTGTAATGGTAAAGTGATTGTTTCATTTTGTCTTCTTCTACGACTCTTCATTTCTGAATGACTCCCTCTTTGCCCATGTGAATAACGTATAATCACCATCTTCATGTAATAATTATCTCCACCTATCCATATATCCATAGGTGGAGATATTTGTTTTCCCCTTTTATTATTCTTATTATTCGGCCACTTTTTGTCCGGTTTCATTGTTTTTTTATTTATTTTTATTTATTTATTTAAGTATATTGAAGTGCCAAATTCACTGTATTAAAATACAATAGCTCTAAGGCACTGTACACAGTTAAATACATTAAGATGATAAAAAAAGATTTAAAGTGACAGATAATACAATTAAAATGACTAAAAAATAGATATTCAGAAAAATAAATAATCGAGAATCCAAACAAAGTGGATGATTACGGCTAATAATATGCCAACTGGAAAAGGTGTATTTTCAGTAGTCTTTGGAAACACGGAACACTTGAGGCATCCTTGATATGGTGAGGAAGATTATTCCAGAGGATAGCGGAGGAGTATCTAAATGATCTCTTTCCATACTGTGTCCGGGCCCTCGGCACCGCAAGGAGAAATTAATTGGCCGACCTTAGTGCACGCACCGGGCAATACTCCTTAATCATATCAGCGAGGTATGAAGGTGCTAGGCCATGGAGGGCTTTGTAATAGTATTTTAAAAATAAGGTCTGTACTCCAGCGGCAGCCAATGTAGCTCCATAAGTACCGGTTTGATGTGAGCTCGCCGCTTGGTGAGTGTGATAAGCCGAGTAGCACAATTCTGAAGGCGCAGCAGCCTGCCAATCTGAGCTTAGGTGATGCCATACAGAAGCGAATTTGGAAAATCCATTTGCGAGGTCACTAAGGCTTGAACCAGCATTTTGCATACATACGTAGTGATGTACCGCGGATTCTGCCAATGGATCTGATCTGGTAATAACATGACCTCAAGACAGAGCTGATGTGTTGCTCCATGGTGAGACAACAGTCCTGCGTGGCCCCCAGGTTTGTAACTTTAGGAGATGGCAAGTATTTGGCATCTCCCAGTGACAGGGCATAATCACGGGGAGGGAACTGCCAGTTGTTGGGTAGAAGATAATTTACTCAAATTTGTCATTGTTCATTTTTAGCGAATTGTTACTCATCCATTTGCTTATGGCGGACATGCATTTCTGGATCGGTAGGGTAGTGTCCGTCCAATGAGCAGATGACTTGATCAAGAGTAAACCTTGGGTGACGTCAGCATAACTGTGATGCAATATGTTATGCTGCCTCACAATGGTGCCAACAGGTCGGGTATACATACAGTACTACTCTTTCGGACCTAGGACTGAGCCCTGTGGAACACCATATTTCAGAATAGATTTCTGAGAGGTTAAAGAGTCAACTGCCACACACTGTGATCTGTTGAGGTAGGACTCTAACCACTGAAGGGCTGTCCCGGTTATGCAAAAAAAAAAAAATGCTCAAAGCGACTGATGAGTGTTCTGTGATCCAAGGTATCAAACGCGGCAGAGAGGTCCATCATAAGCAGCACCACCTTTGATCCATGATCAAGAGCCTCCGCCATGTCTGACTGGACCTTCAGGAGCGCCGTTTCAGTGGAGTGGTTCTGTGGATGTGCTCATTGCAGTCTATCACAGAGATCATTGGTGCGCAGGTGTTCCTCTAAGCGATGCGCCACAACTCTTTCAACAATTGTTTCTTACCCAAAATGTGTCTTACCATAATCCAATTACTTTGACCTAGTCCCCGTAACCTTGGCCTTTGTTTCGATTTCATAAGGCTCAAAACGTGTGCATTTTTCTTATTTTCAATGTTGGTGTATCCTAATATTTAAGAGTTACAGAAAAAGAATGTTTAAAAGTTGGCCTACGATGGCAGCTCCCTGACTTATCTGTGGTTAAATTTTTAAATTCACTCATGCAAAAAGATATGATTCAAGACTCAGCACTTTTCAGTTAAACCGTTTAGATAAAGCTTTCAGTCAGATCATTTGACCGAGAGAGTTCAAATTTAACAGACGTCTCATTTACAATGGGGGAGTGTTTTTGAATAATATGCAAATTACTCAAATGAGAAGTCGGCATTTTCAATCTATCTGCCAAAACACAAGTAGGAACGACCAAATTTTACTTCTGTTTAACAGAACTCTAGATCTCCCCAAATCATTAGAAATGGATAAAAGGTTTAGATCAGTGGGAATACCCAATGTTGGAGAATATCGGGTCTGGGGTGTGGTCGGCGGATACGTGGAAATTCGTGACTGTCGTATGACAGTGTCAAGTCTGGTTATCACTTCCATCCCGTGGTTGACACCAAATAAATTCGGCGTGGGCTCATTTTTTCAAAAGACTGTTTATTGTTTACATATCATCACGTTCAATGCAGTTGCCTTTTATTTCCTGTTGACTTACTGTTCCTCCTGCAGATTTAGATGACAATTCAACAATTTACCTGCAGACTCCAACAAAGAACTCTTTGCCAGGCTACTGGTTTCACTCACAAGCACCGCCATGAAAATGAGGACTGTGAAAGAAATCCATTTATACCTGTCAGTAATTTAATTGCCGCGATCATTCCCCGGGAATTATTAAAGGGACATATTCCGATATATGAGGTCTATATGAACTAAAGATAATCCCATGAACTTTCTTAAATATTATAAATAAGTTAAAAAAGACGTTGATATTTGTATAATACCACCTGTTTATATCATGTGAGGGCCGGAAGGAAAAAAAACACATTCAACAAAGACGTCTGGCGGAAAATTAGACGAATTAAAGGACATTTTGCAAAGAATGACCTATCAACTTCCGTGTACCGTGTTTACTGACATTTTGTACTAACAAGCTCATATATTTGGCCTGGACAGTCGAGGGATTAAAACGCTCGACTCTCTCCGCTGGCGACCCGGGTTCGATCTGCGGCATGGCTATGAGAGTTGGTTGTATACCGTTGCCCGTCCAAGGTCGGTGGTTTTCTCCGGGTTCTCCGGTTTCCCCCACTTCTACAGTCTACCGAACGCCACCATCTGAGATATGGAGAGTGCCGCGATTAGTTTAAATAACTATTTGTACAATGCATGTAATATCAACAAATTTAAATTAACAGAAGGGATATTAGAACTTTTATATCAGGAATGAACTTTACAGTTTTAAGTTAAACTTTGGGCACACATAACAAGAATCACAATAATTCCACAGGAAATGTAGATAAAAATTGCTGGCTTTAAGCCGTGCAAGTATGTTCAAAGGACAGAGGCGTTATACAATTGGAGTTATACCGAAATAAATTGACAGATCACTTGCAGATTACTCTTCAACAGACGCCAGGTACTTCAGGTACCCCGATCGCTTTAACCCTCTGTAGTGAGCCGGTGAAGTGCGTCATATGCCTCATTGGTTTCACATTTGCGCTGTTCAACACCCGAATAAGTAGTCGCGGCAATTTAATTACTAACAGATGAAGATGCATGTAGTTCATTGAAATTTTTTATGGTCAGTGGGGTCGCCGGGCCACAAATATCCGTCACGTCAAAAAGCATTAATTAACATTCCTGAACAACTACTGAGAAGTGTGTGTGTGTTGGGGGGGGGGGGATAATAGCTTATTGGATAAGGATGATGACCTACGTATGTTATCTATGTATGAAGTTGTTAGAAAAAATGATAGGCGTAAATTTGCTACTGAGATACACATCTCTGAAAGTTGAGCCGGTGCAACCACTTTGCAATTAGTTCGCCGAGAAACACGTCAATATAACTATTTGCTACCATGTGCCACTGAAATAAGATGCCTCTGAGACGGAACGAAGCGATAATACTATTTTTAAGATTATGGTTTCTTTACGTAGTAGGAAATTTAAGGCTGAGATCGAGTATCATTATAAAAACACAAACATTTATACAGACATACGCTCAGAGAGAGTGGGAGAGTAAGCGAGTGAGAGAGCGAGTGACACTATATATAGGGTTAGATTAATGGATTTTTTAAGCTTTGATCTCCAAGTGTAGCTCTTGATAACTATGTTATGCCCAGAAATAGCTTTCGAACATTAATACACCATTCCACTGTGTGAAGGTACACCATTTTGTTGACCAAAAATATAATAATAAGATGTGTAATTGAGGGAAATCCATGAGGACAGAGTAGTTGAGTGAAGGATCTGCTATGCCTGTACTATCGGTTACCTGAAACATTCGATAACATACTAGGTAGATAAATGATGTTTTCAGGTATATAATGAGTCTGAAATAAATGTTGAGACGATCAAAAATGGACACTTTAGGCTGTAAATTAGAAAGAAATCCTAGTGTGACGGACAAAAAAAAACTACTACCTGTACGCATTTTAAAGTACAGTTAATAAACGTGTTAATAAAAGAGTAATTGAACAGTTTATACCATCAAGAGTAATATCTCGGCCCGATTGCCTCGCGAGTTATGCAGATTCTGACACATTTTGCGCTGGCAACATCTTTTTCGTAACTTTTTTTTAACTTTGATATTTATCCGAATCACACTTCAAAAGGAGTATACTTATATGTTATATACCCGAAGGCTAATAGGAAGGCAGTGCCTAAGGAGCCAGTTCATAATATTTAAATGACCATGAATGTTATCAACTGGGTACACTGACTCTATTATAACACAAAATTCGTTTAAAATACTTCAGCGGCACACGAGAAGCAGCACCTACACAAACAGGGTATTATATTGTTGTAATTTTCATGTCAGGGCGGTGCTCTCTGATCCGAGTGACTTCACACGACGATGCTAAACATAGGTCACGTGCCGAGAAAATATCTCAAGTATTAACCGGAAGTGATATGATCTTGGATGAAGTTTAGGACCACATGGGCAGCCTATACCCGGTTCATAATATGCTTGATGGCCACTACTACCGCGTAGTTATAAGCGTTGGCGGAGGACTTTTACAGGTAATACATAAGGCAAAATAAAGTTATTGTTATTTTAGAACTGAAGTAAAACAATGAACAGACCACATACGTAAATGGTTTACCGTTACTTCGCTCTTTTCCATATGTGAACATGAGGGGATAACCAGGGAAGCTAAATCAACCATGGAAGCAGGCAATGGTGTCAGTAACCTTTACATAACCGATTTCATTTTACATAATTTATACCTGGTTCTAACGTGGAAAAACCCGTTTGTGCAGCGTGGTGGCGTAATGGTTAGGGCGCAGAGTTGTTTTGTTTTGACGCAACTTTGTGGGTTCGCGTCCTGGTCTGACCCCCGTTTGCGCTAAGATTCCTGGGCATAGTCTTTACCTCAAGGGTGCGCTCTCTCGACCCGAAAGTGAATGGATACTAGTCAAGGCAGGAAGGCAAATGTAGAACGAGATAACCTTCTAACGCCTGATACGGCTGCTTGGGTTATATGTTTCCAAGGAAGCTGAGGAAAGCTAACAGAATTAACAGACCCGAAAAATTAGATGAGACTAATATCGTCGGTGATATCAGACTATAAACTCCTACATTTATAATTTTGTATACGAGGCTTCGGTACATCTTACATTATTATAATATTATTTTTACTGGTACCATATTCTGTAATCATCGCAATATTCATAGCTTTGAAAGTTTAATTAGATTTTCTGATGACACGAACAGATCCTTATCACTAAGCTAAATAAGAACAGTTTAACTTTAAGTTTTGCGTTCTTGGAAATAAAAAAAAATATTCTGTAAATTAATTATACCTCAATGAATAGTTGTCAAAATTTATCAGGTCACCGAAGGGTACCATACGCTAACATATTTGAATGCAAGCAAAAATTTTCTTGATATTTAAAATCAAACTTTTCTCCAGGACATTTACTTTTTTTTTGCAATATATCAGTCATTAGAAAAGGAATAACTGATATTTTGTGTCAGTAATATATATATTTTTGGTATTTTTTAGAATCTGAACAGTAGAATAAAGACTCCATACAGTCTTTTGAAATTTATCGATAGCATTTATATTAAAATTATTTTCATTAAAATTATTTATGACGCTTTTAAGTTTATTTATAAATAAATATTTAAACAGTTATATCATACTTTACAATAAGTTGTTGCAAATATAATTAATGTTATTGGTGAAAATCTGTTTTATTCAAATGTTCTGTTTATAAACATTCCTGTAGAAGGTCCAATGTTTGGCTATTCGTGGGTTTTATGTGCCTTCCTTTTCAATTGTCGTCTTGTCAACATGAAATGTGAATGCAATATAAATTCATACATTTTGAACAGTTCCCTCACCGTATAGGACCCCTAATGACATAATCAACATATTCTAACTATATTTTTTTATTGGCAATAGTTGACAAAAGATTCACAAGATAGTCACATACATTCACAGACATGTTTCTTTTTATGTATTGAATAAGGCAATTGAATGGTGCAGGCTGATTCTTATCTGAAAGTATTCATAGGAAGATAAAATCCATAATGTCTTACTTTGGGAATGAAAACATATTAAGGAATATTAGTATAATTGACGTATATATACAATATAACCACGTAATAAATGTTACCTTCCAGTGGACACAATGTAGTCAGCTGAAATTAATAACATAACAGTGTTTTTCTCTTTATCTTACGTTAATCGACGGAAAGCTTAAATGGAGATTTATGAACTATTTCCTCTAATAACCTGCGACTTGTACTATACATTGTTATAATACATGTTTAAAGATACTTGAAAGTCACTATGACTTGCATATACATTCACTTACTTAAAGCAACAACTGTTAGTTATAAATTAAGTGACCTAAGTAAATATATCAATTTCAATGTACATGTATTGACATACCAGTATTATCCATATAATGATTTTATATAAGGAATTAACACCCAGTTACTGAAAAATTAAGCACAGTTTAGCGTCCCGGGCTCTACAGCCCAGCGCTCCGCGGGTTCACACTTGGGGGGGTTCGAGGGAACTGATGACAAACTTGTAACACTAAACTCTACACTGTATCACCATCAGGGGCGGCCCCAGGATTTAGGAAAAGGAGGGTCCAACCCAGGATGACTAATGAAAACCCTAAAAAAAAGGTCCCTAGGTCTTGAAATGGGGGGGGGGGGGGTCCAGGCCGCAAAATTTTGCCTCAAGCCCTAAAAAAAGTTGTTTCTGATGAAAAAAGGGGGAGGGGGTCCGGACCCCCTGGACCCCCCCCCCCTATCCGCTTCTGACCATTATTCATAATAACATCCAAAAGTACATTTAAAATTCATCTGAACAGTAAAAGATAACATATATATATATATATATATATATATATATATATATATATATATATATAACTTAACGGACCCGCAGGATGGACACTAGGTTCACGGGATCCACGGTCAGCGGCCATATTGTTTAACTCAACCGAACACCAATCCCATTCTAAACCGGGACCTTAGATGACACTCCGGTCCGGATAACCAAAACTACGTAGGTCTCCGAATCACCGAGGTGTCCTCACAGCTAACCAATATGTGGGGGTTAGAGCATATTTAAAAGATGCAGAAATAAACTATTATACATATCATCACTATACTGACCCATTTTACTGTCTTAAATACATTTCAAGTACATGTACAACTAGAGTACGGGTTGTCGACAAACGAATACAGGTATGCGCTGAAATAATTGTGGTATGGGTGAATTGAGACATGAATGATTGAGTGGTAATGGGAAATAGAGTGAGATGTTTTGGATTATTGATTGGGTGGGGAAGGCGTCAAATCTGGTTCTAGCTATATGACTGGTTGGTGAGGCATTCTCATGATGTAAGGTATGTGTTATGTAATATATATATATATATATATATATATATATATATATATACATATATATAAAATGAGGAATTTTCAAATTATATTTCTGTTGCATGGATGTCTACCGTATAATCATGTTTATAGGTGGCGCCACCTACCAACTCAATGAAAAATCTATCGAAGATGTATATACATGCAAAGTTTCGGAGGCGGAGGCGGAGAATTCAAAGCACTGCCGAGATTTTTGTGATTTTTACCCTAGACACACAAAAAGATGGACACAATTACTTCAGTTAATGCCTGTGTAGAGCTATGAAAGTTCCATACTCAAGCAAAGTATCCGGTCGAGACGCAAAAACAGCCCTTATGTATTACCATGGATATCTGCGGTGCAAACGTGTTTATAGGTGGCGCAATCTGCCATCCCAACGAAAAACTATTCATAACACAATTTCAGACGAAGATCACTGCAGAGATATGAGCGATTTTTATCTTAGACAGACAAACAGATGGACACCATGCAAAAATAGTTGCAGGTGGCGCGTACAGTGGTGTGTAAGATTAAGAGCTGCGTAAGATCTATACACATCCTAAATGCAAAATTTCAGACCGATACGTGAAACCATTCCTGGGATTTATGTATGGATGTCTGCATCCTAAACGTGATTGTAGGTGGCGCCACATGTCTATCCATGAAGTCTATATGTGCAAACTCTCCGACGAATAAGATATAAGCCACTGCAGAGTAAAACGGGGTGATATAAAAGCGAACCGAACCGTCTCGCTAGTGAAGCTTACTTTGCTAGCGAAGCGGTTGGTACGCCACCAACATGTGTTCGAATCACGGATCGGCCCAGAATTTTCCTCTGAACAATTTATCTTTGTTACAAAATGGGGACTCGTCTAACGTGACGGTATCCTTTGTGGCCCAGGGAACAGGTTCACCAAAATGTGACTCTTGGGATAATTAGTATTGTTCTGATAGCAGAACGCTCTTAACAGGGGGTGTGTTACGGGGTGACATAAAGCGGACCGAACTCTCTCGGTAATGAAGCTTGCTTTTCTAGCGAAGCGTTTGGAACGCCGGAAATGTGAGAGACCGACATGGGTCCGAATTCCGAATCGGCCCAGTATTTTCCCCTGAAAAATTTGTCTTTGTAACAAGAGATATTTGAGTTATTTGATCCGAGGCAGACGAAAAAATGGACGCTGTGCATAAATGGATTTAGGTTGCGCCACAAGTTTTGTGTATGATATAAAGCTATCCAAGAGCTATACTCATGTAAAATGTCAGACGTACAGATGGACGCTCTGCAGAGAAGAAAGGTCAAAGGTCAACCAAAAATTATGGCGCAGCAGTCCCATGTGACCCGACCATAATTCCGAATTTCATAAAATTCCGTCCAGTGTTTACGGAGGCATCTAGCTGAAAACGGAATCCGCAAAACTCTGTTTTAGTGGATACAATTCAGGGTGTCTTGTAGATTTTCCTGATTAATTATAGGCATGAACAAGTACTATACACTCAATCAATTCAAAGATCGGATCTTATCTCGAAATGCCGCCACAACAATCTCCAATTCAAACCACCAGATCCCCATCAATGGATAACATTGTCACGTTCGAAAACACAACTGTCAACCCCTCACACCGGATTATACAGTGCAGTCGTCTTACACCCATTTGTTTAACATTTAGACACCAGGGTTTGCACAGGGCAGGGAGAGCATGGCATCGCATTGTGCATCCAGCTCCACATTTTTTAAATGTGACACCCGCTCTCGATTGTCAGATTCGTGGTCCTGAACCGTAATGGGTGTAGTCAGACAAACATCATTGCATCCGAATGCAAATACAGTTGCATTTTATATTTTCAAATTAAAATAAAAATGAAGTCGTTCATTTGTAAACATGTGCATATATGCGAGTACTAACTTTTTTGTCACCTCTTAGGATAAAATTACCAGCACACCAGCAAGTGGTAGCACGTTGGCTTATCCTGAATGGATAGATTGGAGTAACTTAGTGGTGTTGGTCAGAACAGAGGTGTCAATAAACAAATTTTCGATCACAAAAAAAGTATTAAACACTAATATCATGTTGTGACTATTGTGTTGTGTGATGTATTCGCTAATGACGTCAATCTTTCTTTGTTACGAATTCATATTTTGAAATATTTATAGTATCGGTTTTCTCACATGATTGCTTTGTATTGCCTTGTTCATGTCAAATAAACATCCGTGCAGACATCTCATATTTATATACATTTGTGTGGTTTATATACATGTATTTCAAGATGTGGCATCCTCTTAACTATTAATTCTATGCTACCTTATACCTGTTACAACAAGGCAAATAACTAACCTTATCTTTTTTATCATGTTTGACGGAAACAACGCCCCGGGAGCAGTTGCTTTGCCTGTGAACGAAATCTTTCATTCATAATCCAGTAAATGATGGGGTTACATATATTGTTTAAATAATGCGTGTAAGTAATCATTGAACTTCGTTTGGTCACATATAAGGAGATCATACTTGGAGCATAGCTCAATATAAACATAACGGATACGACGCAGAACATCTTGGCTGTCATTCTGATGTGCCTACGAGTATTCTCCACCAAGCGGCGCGTTTGGGGATCTGGTCTGGCCTGAGACGCATTTACGTTTTGTGAGCATCCAACTCGAGCGTTAGATTTGCTGATCCTTGAAGGGGCGCTGCTTAATCCAGGGACGTACCCATTGTTACCACTACACGATGCTTGCGGAATAGCATCGGCGTTTTGAATCGTCAACTTTGGAATATTCTGTCCTAATCGTGACTGTTTTGCCGGGTCAGTCTTTGGGTTTAAATCTTCTCTGCCAGAATCCGCTAGCTGCTCAACAGACAAGCTTGCTTCTGTTAGGGCTGACTGTTTAACCGTTTCTGAATGTGATTTGAAGCCTACTTGTTTTACAATATCTGTGTTGGGCCTCAGGCCTGTGTTTTCATTCGCAATTGAGGTGGAAACAGAGGGAACTTGAACAGGACTAATTTCCCTTCGTTGCGCAAGAAACTTTCTGAAGATCAAGATATACATAACCGTAATGCCAAGAAGCGTAACTACAATGTAACCAGACAATACAGGAATCGTAAAACCTTGAAAGTTTTTAAAATAGAACAAAATGTCAAGTAAGATTATTAGACCAATAGCGGTGAATCCAGTGACCCATATGAATCTTTTCATCCGTTCCCGGTTGTTGTACTCAAATGGTTTACAAACAGCGTAATACCGATCAAAGCTAATCGCTAGTAAAATCACCAATGATGCCGTAATGGTGGCACATAGCATACGAATGTAGAACTGGCTCAGTTCCGCAGGCAAGACTCCGTATCCATGAGGTGGACCTAGAGGCATAGTAGTCACAATGGCCAACAGGTCTATGATCGCTAAGGCAATTGTTAACACATGGGCAGCAGTTTTCTTTTTTGTTTTGGCGTAAACCACAATAACCAGGATGTTGCCCACGATCCCTATTATGAAGATGATAACGATGATTACAATTAATACCACAGTTTCGTTCCAGGACAGCGGGCGAGCGAGGGTTTCTTTTTCTTTTCCCGACATTGTTCCTGACCGTGGAGCTGGAAAAAAATACACATTTAAAATGAAATAGGTGTGAAATTTTATATAATATTATAATAGAGTATAAAATTAACAAATTAATATAACAATTATAAGATTGAACATATATAATAGACAATAAACTTGCATTCTAAGAAATGCAAGCTTCCGCCACGTTTTGAGTCCCTATGGTGGGTTTGCTCTCACTTATTCGGCCAAATTTCCTAGGTCCTTAGTTTATAGGTGACTATACCTTTGTGAAAATTCCTTGATGACGATCCTGGATCCAAAGTATGTGCTGGATAAACACCAATTATCAACAACTCTTGATTGGCTGATTCCTTGAATATTCTGAAAATTTCTTTGATGACCGTTCTTAAATCCTGATGATGTGCAGGATCCACCCAAATCTTATCTTTCTTCTTTCACCTCTTCTCGAAAGACCTGAAAGTTTCATCAGAATCCGTTCATTATTGCGTGCGTTATGATGTGAACAAACACACACACACACAGACTTGAACGGGGTTGATCGCATATCCAATGTCGGCGGCAGAACATTCTAATAATAGATTAGTGTGAGTTACAACTTTATTTTATTCTAGTAAATATAACCGATCATCGGGAAGGCTAGTTATAGCCTGATAATTTTGGATATAAGTGAATGAAAAGCCTGTGTGTGGTGGTATCTGCGTTATACTGTTTTACATATTTCAACATGTCACATACTTTTTTACTATAAAAAACTTTTGTTATCTTTGATTCCTGTTGATTTTCTTCTTAGTATTGCATATATTTTTGAATTTCTGAATTATATTCATTTAATTCTTCTAGATTTCCTGATTTTTTGTATCTGTTTAATGCTGACAACTTTATTAGCTTTGCTCTGTAGTATTCTTCATCGCAACCATGTGGTTGTATTTCCTTTTTTAACTTCATATGTGATATTATAATATATAATATATTATTTAATAATTTACTGCTTCATTAAGATCAATATTAATAAGATTATTGAATTCTTCAATATATAAAAGTGATATTCTTGTCATTGTTTATCATATTTGTAATGTTAATACATGGTAATTCATATTCCACCCATGGGTAGGTTTCCATGTTTATACAAGATTTTATTATTTCTGACTTAAGTTCCATAGTACATTTTATGGGATAATGATCTGAAATATCCTCAGGAAGGACAGCAAATGATTTAACTTATAGAACAACTCAGTACTAAAAATCATGTACACTTTTTCCAGTTTGTGTGACGCAGTTAAATTTACCTGATAAATCTGGTGCAAACCTGCCAATTAAAATATGGATATTAAAAGAACCACATAACTGCTGCAAAGAGAAGCCAAACTTGTTAGTTATGCCATCATAAGATATTCTTGTCATGTTAAATTCATCAGCTAGATAAGCATCATTTAGTCCCCCTCCACCCCTTTTCAAATCCTTCCTGGCTTTACTAAAACAAAGAAAATCTGCAAAGTTATCAGAGTAGTCATCTGATTGGACAGTCCAGGTTCCGATAATTCACAAAATATAACATTCATTTATTATATTTTGAAGTTCTGTTGTATTTAATTTAGACCTCAATCCTCCAAATATCCATGAAATTAAGTGTAATTCATAACTAGTATTTGAATCTTTGTGTAACTGAATACTGTCAGTATAAGTGCAATGTTTTTTTGTTAACATGCTTACCTGGTTTCCTTGAAAGGTGTTAAGGTAAGTGTGATGAGGCTGGGGTGAAGTTAGTCTTATTTGTTAGGGTTAGTTGTACACATACTGGTTCCAAATCTACAACAAAACAATATAAATTTTAGTACGTCCATGATTATTATTGCCATCAAATGAACTGGTACTTGGACCCTGGCCTAACTGCTAGAATTTTCTAGGTCTTGTTATCAGCACTTTACTGTTGGTTTTAACATCCCATCTGTCCTTCCACAGAAAACATCAGAAGAGAGGTCGGCCATTTTACCTCCTTCTCTGGTTTACAGCATATGCGGAATTAAGTTGGGTCTGGCTTCACCAACTTGTTGGCTGAAGTCATTGGTCACTGTAATGTCACTATCTTTCAACTTATCTTTAGCTTAAAGCATTATTCTCTCCTTGTCTTTTAATTTTGAGAACTTAATTATTATAAGTCTTGGTTTGCCATGTGTATTGTTTACTGGAAGACTGTGCGCTCTCGCAATACTTAGTTCTTTATCTGAATTACACGGTATCCCAAGCCTTTTCTTTATAACTGTTCTGGCTTTGTTTTCGCATTCTTGCCAAGTTTCCTTCCCATTACTCTCAGGCACCCCATGAATAATTATGATTTCCATTCTTGATTGATTCTCCATTTTTTCACACTTTTTAAGCTTTGCATTTTCTTTTTTTCTAAATTTGTCATCCTATCATTCATCTTAAAGATTTCTAAATACTTAAGGCTTCTTTCCAGTTTTGTAACGGGGTCTGCTGTAACTGCTGGTAGTGCTTATCTCTCTCTTGGCCTTGCCCCTGCAGTTACAAATAAGGGGTCTAGCCTGGTGACCCGTGGCGAGAAACAGGGCGGAGATAGTGTTTCTACCAATTCAGGGATCTGCGGAGTGTCAACAAAGCTTTTGTTTCTTACACTCATATTCAGTGCCCCTTCTTCGTCCCTAATTAAACGCAGCTGTGCATCTCTGGTCAAGACATTAGGCTGTGTCGAGCTGGTTTTATCGCCTTTACCGTTGTTCAGCTCAACGTGTTCCGACAGATTCAACATCAGGGCGATAATCAGGGTAACTCTCAACATGCCGCGTCCATTATTACCTGTGACATCAATTGTGTCTGGCCTCCGACCCGGCCTTGTGATTGTGAGCATAATTGTGAGCATAAACGAGCAAATTCTGGCTGTCAAACTGTCCCTCCCGACTCCCTTATCCCTTTGGGGCCTTGTACACACTGCTGTATAATATAATGGTGTCCTAAAAGTATGATAATTGTTGGAAAGAACTCACTTTTATCCGTTTCTTTCTGTTCGGAGGAAAAACACGTACTACCAGATGGCCTTTCTAAATTATAACGAAACCAAATTAAATTTAACCTTTCTTGTGTTCACCAGCAGTTGTTCTAAACATAAATATAGTAAATAATTGTGTTCCAAATGAAGGAAAAAGCTTAATATCAGGGTTTTGAAGACAAAAACAGATGAGATACTTAGCCTTTTTCAGATAACACTGTTTTTATTAGTCCTTTCACAACAGATTAGCCTTCACCGGTCCAATCTTCAGAATCAATACGGCAAATGCAAGCAAATAAGTTACAGTTAGTGTTATCAGTCTTGTCGGGGTTTAATATCAATACATTCAGTCCACGTGACGTGTCATATGGCCAACTCAATTTGAAAAGTGTTACACCAGTACAAGACCTAAAAAATCCATTAGCTGTTGAGGTTCATGTGTGCAAGAAATATTCCTGAAATTACACCTCATATTCATTAACTGGACCGAAAGTCATAAGTCCTAACAAGGAGTGGAGGGTAAAATTCTGGTATGCGAGAAAAACTAAGAATTGACGTCTTAAGCCGCGTCCGTTGCCACTTAAAAAGCACACAGTTATGGGGTAAGTGCATCTACATTAAATAAGCATGGAATCATGAGAGAACTTGTCAGTAAAAAATATTCCAAAAGCCTTTCTTAATGCAACAAAAAAAGATGATCTGTTGAACAGATCTTGTATGTCCCCGCTTGTTTTGGGAGTAGCTTTTGAAATTGAAGACATTTTTTTAAAACGTTTGTTTGTAGGGATTAAGAAAATGACACATGGAGTGACCAGGTAAGCGTGTAAGTGGTCATTACAGAATTGTCCTTAATATAAATGTAATGGTTTATACTGTAAAAAGAGTCTACGCTCGACGGTGAAGAACCCGACATGGCCGTTGGCAGTAAAAGAAAAAAAAAATAAATAAGGACGGCTGGCTTCGGTGAAAAAAATTGTCGGGGCATCATCGACCCACTTTCCATTGTAACCGCGCTTTATATAAAGTTTTGAATAGCAGGCATATTTAAATGTATTTTGTGAACATTTGCACATAATTTTTATATCTCCATGAAGAAACGATATATTCATTATCAGACTGATTTTTTTTTTACTGCACTTTCCGGGTTAGCTGAATTAAACCTTCATTTTGAAGTAAGCCATGTTGTATATAGAAATTCGGAACTTTTGTCATAAAAAAATAATTAGATGAATCGCAATGACCCTATAACTTCATTTTCCACATTATATCTCTATAAAGACAATGAATCGCCTGATTTTATTAAAAGATTACCGACCACAGATCAACCAATTATTTCTTTCACAAATATCCCAATTTTTTCCCGACACATTAACTTTTATCGTTTCGACTTTATATAGGCATAAATAAATAAAAAATCACAAAAAATGAGTTATTATGTTCAGCACTTTAATATGCTCCTTGTACCTGTGACATTGTGGTTTTGACATGCAATAATGTAACACGACAGAAATCTGCGTGCAAACGCAGATGAAAGTGTGTTATATCGAGCAGTATTTGAGTCCCGGGTGTGTAATTTTCAGCGTTTGCACAAAGACAAAGAGGAGAAATATAAACACCACCCCACCCAAAAAAAAAAATAAATAAAAAAAAAAGGAAAACGAAATTTTAAGGCCCTGTCACATTAGCACTGCGTCGGGCACACGGGTTTATTGTGTGGATGAACTTTGTTGCACGCAGGAAAAATTCTGCGGGCAGGCCAAGATTTGGATAGGTTGCGCGTGGAACGTGCCTGTTGGATGCGTGGAATCTGCGTGGGCCTTGCGTGTGCTCCGTGTGACATGCGGGCCAGGCGAGTGAGAGCTTACAGACAGGTCCGTGTTAGCTCCGGGCCACATACAGGCACTGCGGGTTATCTGCGTGCCAGCTCCGGGCCAGATACGGGGTAGTTGCAAGGCGCGAGAGTTGTGCCTGTCGGTAGCGGTACTATTAATACGGCAGAGGTAGTCGCAGGACGCCAGCAACTTGCCCCCAGCCAGCCCTCAGTTTACCGGCAGGAAGACAGTAACTGGCCCTCAACATGCCCTCACCTTCCTTATATACCTCGCTCCATGCCCAAAGAAATGACGGGATAACACGCAGGTCGGCAGTACCGACACCGTTTCTTGTCAGCAAAACGCACGTATCATGCCCGCATCTGACACGTGCTGGCGCGAAATTGCCACAGGTCCACGGCCAACCTACTTTCTTCGAGCGGGTTAACTGCCTGTAACTTGCGGCCGCTACATGCCTCCTGCTCGTGTCCTGCATGGACTATGGAGGGCCAACTCCGGCAGCTAACCCGGACCAAGTTTTGAGCATGTTCAAAACTTGCCTGCGGGCAATTCGGACTTCTGTGCGCACCTGCGGGCAAGTCCGGACACGATACGGGCGAGATACTGCCAGGTCCGTGCCAACTGCGGGGAGCTGCGGGCAGCAAATAATGTTATCCGTAAGTTGCACGCAGTGCTCATCTTACAGAGGCTTTAGATATATACATGTATACGTACAATTATATACAAACATACATATGTAAATGTATCAATCAGTGTTTACTGTGAAATGAGAGGAACAAATAATTAAAGTACAAAATGTGTCCACCAAATACCAAGAGCAGTGAAGACAGCCGTGCAAAACAGAGTAAGAACCCTGCATCCGTAACTTAAAAATTAAACCAAATCTCTTCCTGTAACAAGTGCAACCACTATTCAAGATTTCACTTAAGTTATACAAAACAAACTTACAGAAAGACAAAAATGGGTGAGAAATAACCTTATTGAAAATGTATATGAACTTTTTTTACAAAGCTATAACAAGGCGAGTGAAACCTGCATGAACACTGCATCCAGATTTATTTTGAATTGGTGTTAAATGTGATCCCTCACTAGGGGATATTAATTATAGTGAGGCAAACAGATCGTTACACTAGCATTTTTGCATAAACAGAAATTATACATCTTTGAGTCATGCAGAAGGGAGGAAGTTGGTTTAAGGCAAAAGTTTTTTTATTATTTAAATAAAAAAAAATTATAGGGATATTTATTTATACTGTATATTTTAACTACAATATTTGGCGCACACACATAATTACTGGTATGTCAGTACAGGAACCTTTTAACTCGCATACCTAATTCACATATATAAGATCACAAATTTTGAGTAATAGCCTTCATCTTTCAGTTAATATTTTTACAAGTTTATTTTTGTGATGATGTAAATCATTTGGGTTTATTCTAGGCCTACCTTAATATATGAATCTGGTAAATACAGATCATTATGGGGTAGGTCAAATCTGTAATGTTGTTCCCGCTTTTAGGCCGCAAATTTATATATTTATCTTCGGATGGTCAGTCTTCATGGCGTCAAATTAGAAAATATGTCTTTGTCGGATAATCAACCCATAGGTGACCCCCGGCGGTTGAAAAATATAGCCCAGCACCAAGAGCAACCCTCACAGGATTGATATAAGATGTGGGACTAAACACCATAATGGCGGTCATGTCTGCCTTTCAGGGGCGTAGCCAGGATTGAGGGAGGGGAGGGGGCCATGATCAGTGGTGGATCCAGAAATTCGAAAGGGGGGGGGGGGGGGGGGGTTGGGTTATCATGCACGTATGCATGGGTACTATATGAAAACTGTTATATATACGTGTATATGTATGTATATATATATAATACTATTATTATTATTATTACTATACGTTATATATTTTAGTGTATGAAAATACAATTTTTCTTTATTTTCGATTCTGAACATGGTTCCATTAAGGTTAGTTGACGGTACATGGGGAGGGTATGGGAGTGGGTTTTCCCTCCCATATTGGGAGTTTTTTTAATATGCAATGTAAAAAGGACATTTTGAGGCAATTTTCACCAAAATATGAGGATTTCCTATTCCTGAAAAACTGTTCCCTTATGTCTTTGTGTTATGTAGTCAAACTGTGGAGACGTTCAATATTTAATATTTATATTACTTCAAAATTAGGATATAAAATTTCAGTCGTTTAAAAATATCAATGGCACAAAGGCGCATTCACGTTAGTAACTTGCAAAATATTATCTTTTAAATATAATGCTCGGAGTGAAATAACTGATATGTTGAAGTTTTATGTTAAACTTTGCATTTTACCGGGTACCGCTATCACCGGAGGGGCCGTGAGATTGTTCACTTTCGACCCCAACCACGGCCTGTTGTACTGCAGCAGTTCATAAATATCCCTATACTCAACTGATAAATTTGAAAGTAATTAACTGCATATAACTTAAAAAATCTTATTGCTATTTAATAAAAAAATGAAAAAACAAATTAATAACGAAAATTGGGAAATTAGATAAAATGAAAGTAATTGCGGCTCAACGGGAGGTGGGAGGGGGACGCCAACTCTGGATATGGAACTGATTGGAAAGGCGATTTAATGCACATATATATATATATATATATATATATACATATATATATATATATATATATATATATATATAAACAACCTGTTTGAAAATATTAATCAAATGACATACAAGTATTCTATCTTCTTCAATGTTAATTTGTTCATACCAAATTGTCTCTTCCGAAAATTCAGGCATGACTACATTATATTTGGCCATTTTATGTAACACCTTAAAATACAAACTTTTAATAACATGACATTGACAAAACAGATGTGGTATATTTTCTATTTCATTCTCACAATATTAGTATAACTGAGTTTCATTTAATCTCCACTTAAATAAATTCCTATTGACCTGCAAATAATCATGTATCAATTTTAGATGAAAATGTTTTTAATATGTAACTGTATAACATGAGTATACTGAACTACATACACCATGCCAATCAAGGTTCTGATGTTTGACCTCAAACCTTTGCTGAGAAGTTGACTTTTCATAATTATTCCACAAAGGATTTATATACTTTTTCATTGTCAAGTCTGTTATCTCAATAATTCCTTCTGTGATATATATATACATGGGAACTTACTTCCCAACCTTCGTTTGATTCGTCTGTTTCCCGTGTAACAATTGTTAGCCATTTGTTAGGAATACCATTGTATAAAAAGATATATGACCAGAAATTATGTTAATAACTCGAGTTTGCACCAACCTTATTCAAAATTACACCCGCCACAGAGTGTAAACCTTTTGCATCACGTTTCTGATAATACACAGAATTTTTATCGATTGTTATTTTACTATTTGTCCATAATGGTTGTATAATAGTATTCCTAAAATTGTAGGTTCACTTGATAAAAACTGAGACCAGATGTTAAGTGCCCTTTTATAAAACATTAATAAATGTTTTGGTATTATGTTTTTGTCGAAGTTACTCCTTATATTATCTTCTCCTTAAATATTTTATTAAATAATGCAATGGAACTTTTTATCCAAATTCATATTTGTGCTTTTATTTTACTTCAATGTCATTTACGAAATTAAAATGTCTTTGTAAATTCATGTTGTATGAAACATGTATGCCTGGTATTTTAATGGTTTTATCTTCTAAGTTTACCAATTTAAAGTTCCCCATTTCTGAGTTTTATTTCTCGCTGAACGAATCCATGCAATCTCTGACTTCGATTTATTTATACTTAGTGTAGCATATATAGAAAATTCGGATATCACTCTTAAGAATTCCTGTAAAGATCTTACACTTTTTAGGAAAAATGTACAATACTCCGCAAGAATGCCCTGTTTTACTTCTGTATTTCCAACAGTAATTCCGCTCATATTATTACTGTTTCTAACCAAGCAGGCTAAACTTTCAATAATGATAATAAACATGTAACTGCTCAGTGGATCACCTTGTCAGCAACTTATAGTTGTGTAGCCATTGTTAATCACGCAATTTTTAGTTGCCCTATGTAAAGGTTTCACCCACTCTTTTTATGTCTCAGAAATTCCAAATTCCGTCATAACAGTTTCTAAGAATATGTGATCGACAGATTAGATACTGCCTGAAAACTGTTGGATATTCCTGGAGAACTTTCAGTTATCTCACATTTTCCTTTATGTTTCTTCTGCTTATAAAAGCTGACTGATCAGGATGTATTCGAGTAGGCTTTATTTTGTCTGCTAAGATTTTGCTTAATATGTTCGTGTCGACAATTGGACGCCAGTGTTTCAAGTGACATATATTTTTCCCTTGTTTTGGTATAAGTGTGATGATTGACTGCCATTGACTTTGCGACAATAACCCAATTTAATTGCTGTAATTGTATTTTTTCACTAGACCTTACGCTACTTTATGAAAGAAATCTGCATAAAATTCTTTGGACAGTCCATCACTGCCTGGTGATATTCTGTTCCCATTGAATAAATGGCCTTCTGTACTTCGATGAGTGTGGCTTCTTTTGTCATATTTTCTGTGTTCTTAATTGCTGGAGTAGGACCTTCTTTTAATACAAGGAACATTTTTGTCGGATCATTTCCCTATTCTTTTATATTCGTCTTCAAAATACTTAAATATTGATTCCAAAATTTCGTTTGGATCAGGTATGAGTTTATTCTCATATGAAAGCTTTCTGAAAATAATTTTTTTGTAATTCTTTCAAGATTACCAAAATACTGTGTTTTTCCGTTTTCGTGCAATGTTGCCCTTGAGCGTAATATTATACCTTTTGTTATATGATTATGTTATTCTTCTGAGGATTTTTTATGTTTGACGTAATTCTCTAATAGTTCTTGATCACTATAATTACTTTGCAATTTTTTCAATAATCTGTAACTTTTTTTCTCTCCGTAATTTTGCCTTCCTTAGAATAAGCGTTAGAATATTCTTTTATAAGAAATTTTAAATATTCCCATAATTGAGTATAATTTTTCTGTTTATGATACTCACTTTTCCATTTTAGATAATGTATCTCAATATCTTTGTTATAAATTGTATCGTCAAGAAAACTCATGTTAAATTTTAAGTAGACGGGCCATATTTCTCAGACGGTAATGTTGACTATGTTAATATTACCGCTGAGTGGTCGCTGAGTCTGCACTTGGAATAACTTCACAGTTGTAAATGGCTGTAGAGTATCTGATATAAAGAAAAATCAAGTCTTCTTTGAACATACGGGTGTATTGTTCTCCAAGTGAAAGCTATTATCAATAGATTCTTTACTCTTTAAATATCGCATTAATTCATTTTGTTTTCATCATTTTTTGTTGTTGTAATTGATTTTATTTTTGGTTTGTAATTACATGTACCTCCATCTACGTCAAGCTCACTTAAAAGACAATTGATATCTCGTGCCCATATATACTGCGATTTTGCCATATGAATCAATCTTCTGGATTTCCTTATTTACTGAACTATAATATTCTATCTTTTTCAGTTCAGTATTAGGTGCGTAAGGATTTATTACTGTGAATAAATGGCCTTGTATATTACATTCCATAATAATATACCTTCCTATTAAATCACATCTTATTTTTTTCATTTTTAAGTCCAGCATTGGGCTATTTAGAATAAAAACTCAAAAACTGACTGTTCTCCCATGGAAAAAGTATACCATTACAGCCTAGTTTCTCGTAAACCCAATTGAACACCTTCCTCCTCTTTTTATCTCTTTACCCTCTTGTAATACTATGAATAATAATAGATGCAGCATCATTTCCGATTTGATGCTGTATACAAGGCATTAAAGTCTCATGAATAACTGTGGTCTGAGAAGGCACAAGACCATACGACGCCCACTTAAACACGTGCAGTCTGTCATTGTTAACACTGGGGGGGGGGGGGGAGGGGGAGGGTCATGTCACGTGAACCCCAACCGTCATTTCAAATCTGTGCAATTGGCGCTAGAACTGAATACTTCTTTAAAAATTAGAACAATACAATTTAATGCATAAATAAGGTATATGTTTTTCTTTGAGAGAGAAACTTGATTGGTTAAACTTAAATTATACAGTTTTTCCAAGCCGGGAGCGATTGGTGATCGGCACGCAACGCTTGCGTATATGTGATGATATTATCTGTTACAATAACTAATTTATTGTTATACTAACTAACCTTTTCATATATATGCTTGCTGTCGTATTTGATATATGTAGCTTAAACCGGAGACACAATCAGTTCAAAAGCATCACGAAATGACATCTCTCAAGTGAACACAAATGCTAATTTACAATCTTTTTCTTTTTCCTATTTAAGTAGCTTAAAATTCATTTAATTACACATTACCTCCGAGTAAGCAGTCACTAAATCCGAAAATAACGGCAATATTTTTGGCCCAGTAGTTCATTCAATCTAGCAAAATACAGGGGTTAACGCACCACTATGGCAATATATTTGTTTCACTCTGATGCATTGCAGTAATGCAGACCAATGCAAGGTAATTGAGTGAATACAAACATAGCAGTGTGCTTTGTTTTTTTTTTTAGGGTCGGCTGAATGAACAGATTCCAGATAGTCATGTGCAAATTGATAATTTTCAACTAGTCAGGCCAGACAGAACTGATGATTCAAGGAAGTCAAAAGTTGGGGTCTGTGTATGTATATCAATGTTAACTGGTGTAACAACTTCACAGTGAAATCAACCTTTTGTAATGAATTGATTGAACTTATGATAGTATCGTATATGCCCTTCTACCTCCGGAGGGAGTTACTTTGCATTCAGTTCATTATAGTATATATCTCTGAGCGGCCAAGAAATGAACCAGACAGGCGTAATATCTCAGAACAGCTTACTAGATGTGTACAGGAGTGTCAATATGAAAACAAAAACAAAAAAAAACCAGATTCTGCCATTATTATACTGGGTGACTGTAATGGTTTTGATATGAGCATAAATTTACCTGATTTCACACAGTATGTTTCTTGCATGAAAGATGCCAGAAACTTTCACCTGTGGGAAAATCAGACCACAAAAACATTCGTATGGTGCCAGTGTACACACAAATACTTAAACGGGCTTCAAAAGTAGTTGAGGTTGTCAGAAACCGGAACGAAGAAACCAACGACAGAGTAATGGGATGCTTTGCGTGCACAGACTGGACTGTATTTTATGAAGAGTGTTAAGGGATCAATGAAATGGTGGAAACAATAACAGACTAAATAAAGTTTTATGAAGAACTTGGTGTTGAAAGCAAAGAAATCAAAATTATTACTAACAACAGACCTTGGGTAACAAAAGATTTGAAATAAATATTAGTTGAAAAGAGAAAGGCTTTATACGACGGAGATACCAAAAATACAAGGAACTACAGATTAAAATTGATTCTGAAATAGAAATGTGCAGACAGCAGTATAAACAGAAACTGTTTAATTCAATAATACCCGAGTAGCATGACAGGGATTGCAAAATATTACTTGTTATAAACAAGGAAAGCGCTCGGTGCGTGTAACCGATAAATTTGCTCTTGGTAAGGAACTTAACATTTTCTATGCCAGATTCGATCAGGAGGACCACAGTGAAGTGTGCGACAATATGAATGTATTATGGATAATGATTTTGAGTATGATTATAGCGAAAGTGCAATAAGATCTGCATTTTACGGTCTTAACAAGAGAAAGGCCTCCGGCAAAGATGGTATTTCCTCGGCAGTACTTACACTGTTTGCAAATGAACTTTCGCCTGTGTTTAAAGTTTTGTTCTGAAAATCATTGACTGAATGTATTATTGTAGGACTACGGAAAACACCAGTCATTGTTCCAGTGCAAAAGAAAGCTACAACAACTGTTTTAAATGACTACAGACCGGTAGCACTCACTTCAATCGTCATTAAATGTTTAGTACAATTTGTTCAGAAGGACAACAAGCAACATGTGGGTGTTCACTTGGACCCACATCAGTATGCTTATAGACCAGGAAGATGAGTCGATGACTCTCTACTGAAACTACATACATTCTGTATATGAACACTTAGATAAACAGAATACATATGCTAGAATTATTTTCGCTGACTTTAGTTCGGCGTTTAACACTATTCAACCACGTCATGATTTCTAAGTGGTTACAACTCAAAGTACCAGTAATTATTTGTAGGTTGGTTCTGTACTTTCTGATGAATCGAAAACAATGTGTAAGAGTAGAAAATGTAGTTTCTTCATGTTGTAGAATCAGTACGGGTGCCCCACAAGGGTGAGTTTTACCACCTCTGTCTACCCAGGCAGGATGTGATATTTTTAAATACGCAAATAACACTTGTCATTTTCGGCAGAATCGTGGATTTTGATGAATCTTGCTACCTTCAAGAAAATGGCAAATGTTATCACATGGTGTGATAAACATCATCTTTTACTTAATGATAACAAGACCAAGGAAGTTTTAATTGAATCCAGAAATAGACCATCGTGCTACTACCCTGTTGTCATTGATAGTAATGCTGTAGAGATTGTGATTCGGTATAAATATCTTGGTACTGTTATTGACGATAAATGGTCAGATACCATGCACGCATATGTAAAAAAGGCAGTCAAAGAAAACTGAAATGCTTCCATATTGAAAAAATTACTTTCTTTTTTCTACACATCTGTTGTACAAAGTGTGGTAACCTTCACGTATTGTCCCCTGGTGGTATAATCTGAGTGTTGCTAACAAAGAAAGATGGGGAAAAACGAGGAAAACCGAAGAACGTATTATTGGTGTAGATTTAGAAAACTTTGAAAGCATGTACTGTCTAAAGGTACTGAGTAAGTTTAAAACCATGATCAGAAGTCAGCATCCGTAGAATGGAGCAATCAGATGGTTGAAATCTGGAAGACGTATACAGTCCATTATGTGCAAAATAAATCGTTTCAGGGACTCATTCATGCCCAGTGCAGCATTTGTAAAGCAATAATATGTTTTCTAGTCGTTAATCATATGCTTTTTACACAGTATGATTATAACTATTATTATTATTATTATTATTATTATTATTAATAATATTTTTATTTTCTTAGATGTGCCGCATGTCAGTTGCTTGACACCCAAATTCCGTATTGGCAATAAATGATATCTTATGTTTTCTTATCTTATAACATGATTTAGCAGTTTATCAGAAACACCTAGAATAATTACCAATATTTTCGTTCTGAATGTAGAAAATCACACACACACACACACACACAAACACACATATATATATTGGCGAGGGAATGGCATTCTGTGAATATAAATTCATATAGTGGCATCTTTAAAATGACGTCATCTCATCATGATGTCACTCAGGGTTTTTTATACACAATTCACTTTTATAGCCGCTGCCGCAAACTTCTCAACCATTATTTAAGCCTCCCCCCGCCACTTTTTCTCCGGACAAGGGTACCTTTTTTAGGATAAGTCATAAGTCCTCCTGGGTTAGACCCCTCTTTCTCCTATATAAGGGATCAACCCCTGGGAAGGTTCATATAAATATAACTAGCATTTTCAAAGCATATATTTCACATAATTGAGCAAACAATGTTGTGCTGTCAAAATAGTTTCAATAAATAATTACTGATTACTGGATGTATTTTTAAATATTTTAATAAAATGATATATCAAACCAAAATTAAAGCAAATCTATTTTTACTAAATGCAGCTCCTGAAATCTTTCTTAACACAGTCTGATAAAGAAAAAAAAACCTTAATTTTCAGAAAGTAATGAGATTCACGTTTCATTGTACACTACAAGCATTCTATCTGCCATCAAAGAAAGGTATACGATTTTTTATTTTATCATCTACTCACACAGCTATTTAAAACCGGGCATATATAAGGCCTTAGTGCAATGGGCAGCAGCTGGCAACCACATATGCAGACAGCGGAAGTGAGCTAAATAGAGCAGGTTGTATTCACAAAAGCGTCCCCTGGGAATGGTGTGAATTGCAGAACATAATGTTATTAACGATTAATAGATTGCGGGCGCCACGTACTACATAAAAAGGCTGAATAATACCAACTGCTAATGTTCATCTGCTCGGTATAACATCGGGATCAATTGTTTAGTTGAATATTTTAGTGGGCATAGAAAATATAATGAGTATTTCATTGGAACCGTTTTTGAAATACTCCTTTATTTTGCCCACTGGCTTTGTTGGATTTTTTTAGTAATTTTTTAAATTTCAACCTGTATTTTCTGTATTTCTGCTTCTGAAAATGAAACAATATGTTTATTGAGGTTGGTGATATGTAGTGTTAAAATAATTGGTTATGTATGTCGGAGAGTAACCCGTCAAAGAAATCTATTTATACACGAGGCTTACATGTTAAATCACTTCTTCAGAGAAAATGACATATTCAAGGGTGCTAACGCTTTTGCATGTCATGCTGTCCTTTTTGTAAGGCGTGTCTTTTTTGCATAGCTCGACGGATTGTTAAACAGTCCAGTAAAGATCTTTTAGTTTAAATGTTTAGTTCCCATAGTGATTTGGCATAATCAAGATAGTTGAGTGGAACATTGTTTCCTTCCAAAATAGCTTCATCAGTGCCCTTAGGTTATAAATAGTTATATCCGGTATATTTGTGACTTGTATCAACACCTAACTCACTTGGGACCTGATTTCTGACCTTTTTAATCTGAACTTTGAAAAATACGTGTACCGTAATATGACAGAATTACAAAAACATTAGAGTATGAATGTTGATGTATTTATTGTTCGCGGTTTTATATCCCCTGTCACACTTTTACGCTTTAGCCACGATTTTGGACAACGTGATGCTCGGTATCAAGGTATTGAAGCAGTCACTATGAAATATGGAGGGTTGAAATGGGTCAGGTTTTTTGGACATAATCAGCATTTAATGTAATTAATGCCTTGCAGTTGTAGGCCAATATCCTCACAAATCGCACGACTTCTATACGTCCGTGCTACGATGTTGTTTTGATTTATAACGATTTGTCGTGATTTGTCACCATAGCTCACGTCGAAAGTCCATCGTATTAAACCCCTTTCACACATACACGTTCTAGACACTACGATCACCACGTTCTCGGGAAACGTGGTGGTCGCGGTGTTGAACGTACAATGGTCTCCAGAAGTCGTCGCAGAGTCGCCATGATCGCCAACCCTCTACGACAAAGTTTTCCTGTAAAACTTGAGCGCGGTCGATCGCGGCAAACCTGCCGAAACGTACTTCAGAACGTATGCAACGTACAAAAAACGTAGTGGAAGTACAAAGGACGTACGAAGGACGTACATAGAACGCGGGAGGTCGCCATCATTTCTTGACTGAGTCAATTGTACGTCCATACTACGTTCATTGTGCGCTCTTATTACGTCATCAACGCGTCCTTGGCGTTTTGCATACGTTCTCTTTACGTCCAAGAAGTCCCAATTAGGTTCTCTTCACGTTCTGTGAACGTCCATGGCGTCTGTTGTACGTTTTCAGCACGTTCTTACCACGTCATCTCGAAGTTATCAGTGCGTCATTTTTTTTAATAAATCTAATTTTGTATTTCAATAAAAAGTTAAGTCCAAATATCGAAGCGTATCAAAATTAATCATAAACTTGGTCCCAATTCCTTATTCCACAATACCCAGAAATTTTATAGTTTATTGTTGTTTAAAATAAATAAAATAAAATAATAAATAGTTTAAAATAATAAATATTAATATACTATTTTCTCTCTTTTTTTATCAGATGGTTACACACTGTATAACACACTTCACTGGTGTGACAGTTGCCGGATATAGGCAAGACCCTCTCATTTAAAATAACATTAAGGATGTAAGCATAACATGGGGAACATGAATAACTAAGATTAATTGGCATGTGTATATCAAATAACTGTGAGAAATTACATTTCGTATTATAAGGGCGGTAGCAATGTATTATTTTCTATTTTACCAATAAGGTATTCTAATCCTGTACTAACTGTTGAACTATTGGGTGTATGTAGAAATAAATGTGTAATTTTTATATTTTATATTTACTTTTTTCAGACTACATTTTTAGACTATGGGACAAGGCATATACTAAAGTAATAATTTCGATTGAAAAGGCAAATGCACAATCAACTTTAATAATAATATATCACAAAATTATAAACATTTTAAACAACTTCCAATTTTTTGTATACATTGCAATTTTACAAAACCACGTTTCAACATACTAACAATTATTATTGCTTAGTGTCTCTTGTTATGCACTGAAATGTAGCATTAAAAAATGTTATCGTTCTGGGAAATCACTTGCAGCCTGCCATGGCACAGCTCTTACAGGATGCGAGTAATACCTTGATAAATAATCCCTCACATTTTTTGCAACATTTGTTGCACTGTTGCCACGGCCTGGTTGAAAGTTCACATTTAAGTTTTGTCCTTGACGTCAGGCACCAGGTATACCCTGCAGGTCCTCGCTGCGTAAGAGAGCATTTTGCATAGCAGGATAGCGTCTCCGCATTATATTGTGCAGGCAAACACAAGCCAGAGTCACGCTTTCACATTACTTAGAGACAGTTTCAGAGTAGTCAACAAATCGTTGCACTAATATTCCAAAGGCGTTCTCAACCACTCTTCTGGCTCTTAAAAGCTTGTAATTAAATATCCGCTCTTCATCTGTGAGATTTCGACAGTAGGGTTTCATAATCCCAGGTCCTCAAGAGAAAAGCATCATTTCCGATAATAAAATCGGGCAGATCCTAGTTATCTCCTGGTAGTGGTGTGGATGGAGGGAAAACAATAGTACCATCCTCTGTTGTAGTCTTGAGTTCGCAGGTCCCGAATATCTGACTGTCCGAACATGATTCATTGGCACCAACATCAACCCAAATGAATATTAGTCCGCATCATCAAGGGCCATCAAAATAAAGGAATTGACGCCCTTAAAGTTGTAATATGTTGATCTGCATCTCGAAGGACATCAGATTGCGATATGTTTGCCGTCTATAGCTCCAAGGCAGTAGTGAAAATTACATCTTCTGGAGAAAAGTTCAGCAATGTCCAGCCAACCCTGGATGGTGGTAGGTATGGCGAGGATTCATCAGCATATTCCGAAATAATTGCCTCCGATATGAACCGAGCAAGGGTGTTGTGCGCCACTCGGAAGTTGTACATCAGAGACTTGTATGTGCAGCCAGTGGCCAAGAACCTGAGGATGCAGGCTAGCTTCATGCAAAGCCTCGAGGCAGTGCTTTCCTCCAGAAGATGTCTTGACGTTGAATGCGAAGACCAACTCTTTCCAGCAGTTCATAGAACATATGCGGTTCGAGGCGAAGAAAGTTCTTCAAGCTGGCATTGTCAGCCATCTCCAACTCCATCATCAGCTGCTCGTACTGGCCGAAGAAAATTCTGGTTTGCAGCCAAGGCCTCACCCATCTGTCGCGCCGTTTCCCCATCGTCCCGCATCTTCTCCGCCAAAACAGCCAAGGCGCTTTCTTTTGCAGCAATCAAATCATTCAGAATGGCAGCATGTATTGCCACCAACATGTGTCTTGCAATAGCTGGTATGATGTTCACTCATCGGAAGTCAGACTGGAAATGAAAGCTACTCAAAACAACCAGGGTTTATATATACTTGGTACTCGAGTCGTACAAAAGACGCAAACAGCGCTCACTGAGCGTCCTAAGATCGCGAAACACGTAGTACACACGTAAATCGATCGTAAGGTTGACGTGATACAGCGTAAAATGGTCGCAGTAAGCGTATTAACAACGTAAGATTATCGTACAGGGGGCGTTGTGGACGTACTAAAAGCGTACGGGGATCGCACGTTTTATTTCGCGATCCAGTCGTAAGTCGGACGTTATGACAACGTACAATGGACGAACAATGAGCGTACGTCGGCGGCGACCATTTCCAACCTCCACGACCACCCACGTTCTCCGAGAACGTTGCGAAACGTGGCCAAACGTACGATCAAACGTGAATGTGTGAAAGGGGCATAATACTCCTTGAATCGTCACTTATCACAGATGGTCGTAACTTGTCGTATGTCAGTCGGCACGTGGGCATGAGAGAATCGTCCTTTATCATGGTTTATCTCTTTTAAATTCGTAGAAAAAAAGCTGCATTAAGACTAGTCACAATCAACCTACGATTTTGACTGTTGTACGATTTCATCAGGGCTACGACATATGCAACCGTCGTAGGTTTGGGAGAGTTATAGCGATAATTACGTGAAAGCATTAACAAATAAAATATATGTTCTAAGGCAGTCGTGAGAAAAAAGTGTCAGGACTGTCTAAGTATAATAAGTACGATCTTCCTTCGAAATTCGTATGAGGTCCCTACAATGGTCTTTATATGATAGAAAGTTTCCCAAATTTTTCTGTCGTAGACTTGACGCGTATGTGTTGTTGGATGTATGTGACTTAGGCATAAGACAGTAGTTACAGGAATGACCTACAATGGTAGAAAATTCTTAGGACCAACATAGGTAGAACGTGCGGCAATTGTTGGACTGTCGTAGGAAAGCTCTACGACTCGTAAGGCTTCAGATAAGCCAATAATCGATTAAAGTCGTAGGTTTATCGTAACACAGTTGCAAGGCATCGTGCAACAGACCTACAAAATCGGCTTGACATAATGAATATCCCAAGACGCTGAAGAAGTGTTGAACATGTTCAAAATTCTACGAAAAGTGTATACGAAAGATTTTTTTTGTCGCAAAACACGTAAATTTCGTACGACACACCCACGACTCTCCTTTGAATTTCCCCAATTTTCTGTCGTTAACCTGTCGTATATGTGTTAGGCGATGTATGTGACGTAGGCTTGAATCGTCATATGTCGTGAAGCCACCGTGCTGGACCCTAATAGCGTCGTAGCGACGTCACAGCAGGTGGCATTGTGGTGCTTCTCTCACGGTGTTCGTAGATACCCTTAGTCGTGACAGCCCGTGGTCTATATCGTGAATAAGCGATCAGGAGGAAGGAATCCGTATTATGCGCACATGAAAAGAAGGCTGTACAGAAAAAAAACTGAATTTACAATTGTTTAAGTCTATTTTGTTATTTTCAGACTATTCGGTAATGTTTGGTCTAATTCAGGTTCCTGCACATACGTTTTCTTTAAACAAGAAAAAAATCTCAAAATAGGATATTTTGCTCGGGGTAATAACAAAATTATAGTAGAATATGAGAATATAAAACTAAACAAGAAAAAAACTATCTTGAGAAAATTGTATGGCATAGACAAATTTTCTACCATCAGGTATATGATCTAGTTTAGCCATTCCAAAGTAAATTGTGAGAAAAATTGTACACCTAAATTCCTCCTTGACAATATTTTCATAACTATATTAATTTGTACCTTTATTGTACAAAATTTTAGGTACAACACTGTTTCAGTCTAAGCATACATGACATTGAAAGAAGGATTAAATATCAGATGCGGTTAATGCCACAAAATTGTTGTTACTGAAATACCATTTATTACTTCTGAATAAAATCAATATAAATAGGCATTTAGAACCTCATGCCTAGATTACCAATTTTTTTTATTCAAACTGGTGCCAGGTCCTCAACCGGCATACCTTTCATCAGCTCATTAATCACTCACCTGTGCTAGATACAGCAAGCCATGCCACTATTCCCGTATCACAGAAACACATGCCCCTCTACCGTATTACAATGCTATGCGAAAACCTTGCTACTTTACTGGGGGCTTTGTTAGTAATGTTACATACCTCCATTCGTCTTTGCTTTTCTACCAAACTGCTTTTTTTCTTCCTTTCGCCCAAGTATGAAAATATTATAGGACTAGCGTCTGATTTATGCCTTGCCTGGAAGTTCACATCCGTACTTATAACAACTTTCAGATAACACAGGTAGGCGGATCTTCAAAATGATCCGAACACAACACAGTTGTTTTTGTTGGAGCAAAGCCTTTACGTTAAACACGTTGAATCCATACCTGACGTCGTTTCTTTGCCTTCGGAAAGCGAAAAAAAAAACTTCTCCCTCACCCCTTACCTTTGTTACAGTCAACGGCATAGCAATATGGCATGAGGAAAATGACTTTTGTTTTACATGCGGTTCAGACTGACAAGCAGTTTAATGTCCCAGATCTATGTTTCGCTGACATGATGTCACACGGCGTGCTTTGACGGAGATGCCCGATTGGGACTTGCAGCTTTCCTAAGTAGGGTGCGGGCTAATTAGCTCTGTATATCTCATTACTGAAGTTACTCCTTAGTGTAAGAGACCGTCTTAGGTCATTTTAGATTTAATTTTCTGCAAAACGCTCTGAAATAATTTTTTTTTTAAAAAACATATTTCAGGTCTGTACTATTAGTACTGTTAATGACACACAATATAAAATTATATGAGTGTGTCTGTATATAACTAGACACTACTAGTGTTTGTAATATCGGCTAAATCATCATTTGCTCTGCAACATCTGGAGTGTGAAAAGTCTAAGCAACCGACATTGTCGAAAATAATAATAATAATAATAATAATAATAATAATTAACCTCGTTAAGCGTAAATTCCACGGTGTTTTGCTCTTAAACGCTATTACTAGCAAGCAATAGCATATAAAATGATTATAAATATATTTTCATAAAATAAAGATGCAGACCTAAATTTAATATTTCTTAGGCTAGATAAGAAATGCACATAATCCAGTTATATACATTTACATGTACTATGATATGACATTAAGCCAATGAAAGACTTTAAACCATAAAATGTAGTAAAAATCACGCTATAGAATTAAAGTCTGCACAATCTGCAAGATACTAAGAAAATAATTTCGGCAAACACGTATGCGGTTTATGTAACATATTTATCCGTGTAATATAGTATTCATATTTATTAATCTCCAATTTGCAAGCAGTGATTCCAACAAATTGTCCTTGAAATTAAAAGAAATAATATCTTGAGAATCATCACTGTGAAAATGTAATATAAAAAAGATAAATGTAAAAACAAATGATAAATCTAAAATAAGAAAGAGCAGAAAAAGCTGGGGAAAATGGGAATAAATCTGATAAGAAACATGTGGTTAAACTTACCGAATATTGCACTAAAAGCTGTATAACCAGACCGATTTTCTTTAGGACTTTTCTTCTACCAGATCGACATATCGTCTTTTCTAGAGGACTTCCCACTCACCGTATGTTTCACATGCTTCCCTTCGTTACACAGGCTTTAATTGGCGTATTGATAAAATATCGCCTAGCAACACCATTCGGTTACATCTGGGGAACCGAGTGTTGCCGAAGTGATGCTTCATATATATATATTTATATATATATATATATATATATATATATATATATATATATATATATATAAGATTACGCATGTAATTTACAAAAAAAAATTGCTCTTGGATAAGAGCCATTTTTATGTTTATGACTGAGAGTTATATTGGGTAAATTTGTGACTTGCGTTTCAAAACCTGACTTTCTTTTTCTAACCAGAACTTAAACAAATGCGCCTACCATTAAATGGCGTCAGTGGACTGATGCTATCTTCTTTCCTGTTGTTCGGGTCATGTGGCAAGTTTTACACGTGGAAAGAGATTGGATGTGTTCTTCTAGACACGTTTTCATGGTTTTATTGATTTGAGTAAAATTTAATGTCTACGAATTTCGTACCAGTTGGTATCGGTGTACTTAACCTTAACAAAACCATTAAGACTGACAAATAAAAGAAAATCTTTAGTAGAAAAAGGAGCTACCAACTTTAAGTATGTCTTATTTCTTATTTCTGGCATGAACAATATGAGTGTGGCAAAATAATTGTGATATGGTAAACGTTTCCGGAGTTATTGCGTGTGCGTACAAGCATATGTGTTCCACCGGTAGTGTTAGTGGCATTTTTATTTATGCAGTGTGGACACATTAAATCTTATATCATAGATTGTTTTTGAACCGAATAACAACATATTACGTAATCGTGACGAACACAAATTTTGTTAGGGAGAATTTAAAATATCAGATTCCGCAGCACTAGGCAACGTGACATGTCAAGAGGAATGAACAAAGAAGTTTTTTTGTTAACAAAAAATTATAATTTATTCTTAAAACAATCCTAACATTACAATACACTAAATCAATACAATTACACAGTATAACAATAATAAAAGTGTACAGTACCAGAGTGTCCAGATCCTAGGCCCTGGTTTCTGGATACCACCATTGTCATAGCTCAAAAAGAGTTCTTTAACATAAATAATCAAGATGAACAGTTCATGTAAATCTTCTCAGAGAATAGACCGATTTAATTTCGAAAACAATCTGTTGTAATCCTAAAGTGAAGTTCTGGTAATAATCCCAAAGGCAAACTGAAGACACTCCGTAATACAGTCTGTAAAAGTCCGAAGAATATCTATAAATTCTGCATCTATGGGAAAGGTCCATAAACTAACGAGAGAGCCACACCCTTCCGTGTCCGGTGGTATTTTTCTCTCTGCCGACTATAAACACAGCCCCTATTTATAGCTTTTGCATCCAAAAACCCAGAAACTTCCATTTCACAAACATTAAAAAAAAGGCGCTTGAATCCCTATTTATCATGAAGTCTTTATATCTCCAATGTTTTTATAAATACTACGACGGAATCAAGTCAAACGACCCAATAATAAAACGGTTATACCGAGTTATCACTTAATATATGACAAGGAAGCAATTCGGCAAAAACCTTTCGACGGCGGCGAATCCAAATGGGTCATCATTTGTCAAAAACGCGGAGAATCCGCGGAGAGATCGAAAATTCGCGGAAAAGTCGTGGAGAATTTGCGGAGAGTTTTTGTATTCAATGATACTTTTAAATACACATTAAAATCACTTAAAATGTCCATCATTATTACTCTTTACATATTTGTTCACTGTAAAATGACCGAACTAATTAAAAATCCGCTCATTATCGTAAAATTTAGCTCTCTCAGTTGTTTGGGCAAGCAGGTTCTTAGGATTTTATTTGTGCAATGCCAGAGACATCGAATAGCATCAGGAGATTGTGGGCCATTTGCGATTGCAAATAAAGTTAATTTTTGTTTCATTCCAGAAATTAAACGAATTGAACATTTTAACCAGGAATTGGTGCAAAAAACTTCTTTTATTGTTTCAGTTCAGGCATTTCCTAAAGCAAAACCTTCTCCTAGAATATCAAAGCCTAATTATAATGCAACTATAGCCATTGTGATTGAATGTGAATATGGGTTAGGATATGTATTCGAAGACATGATTACGTGTGATAAAAATGTAAAAAGTGGTTTCATTAAAATGTGCATTTGTATTTAAAAACTAAAACAATTGATGAAATGGTTTTATGAACATTGCACAAATAAATTCTTGTACTATTACTGTACGTATGTGTACATTGTGCTATATTTTTCATGTTATTATTATTATTATTATACTCTGTATTGATTTGGTCAGAAAGAAGAGTGGTGTATTTTGTACAGAATAAGAAAAATATAATTCTTTAACTGTGATCACAATATATATTTGCTATTTTTTCTTTTATTTTATTTAATCCTATTGCTAATTTGATTCATTAGCTATTTTTTATTAAATTTTGTCCATGTAAATTGGTCCGGATACACTATAAATGGTAATACTGTTTTTATCTATCAATAAATGTAGGTAAAAGCATGAATTTTTATTATTTTATATATTTCGTTCACCGCCTAAATTACATACACCTGCATGGGTTTGTTATGGTTTGCACAATAAACTGTTGAAACATTATGTGTTTAATAAACTGTTAAAACATTAAGTGTTTTGCGGTTTCGTCATAAGATCTGTCAGTGTCAGCTGCATGGTGACTCAGACTGCTTTTATATTTTGCGTAACGCATTCACTTGGCAGTGAATCTACATTGTTTAGCATTAAATGATGAATTATATAGTTATTAAAATTATTTCGGTCATTTAACTGTGCGCAATTATGTTAAGGGTAATATAGTTGGAGATTTTAAGTGATTTTAATGTATATTTAAAAGTATCATTGCATATGAACACTCTCCGCCAATTCTCAACGAATTCTTCGCGAATTCTCCATCTCTCCACGGAATCTTCGCGTTTAAGACGGACCTGCTTCCGCCACCGTTTGGAATGGACGACGTGGAAATTCAGAAATCACTGCAAAAAGTTATCCAGGCAGCTTGTATTGGTGGATTAAAACGATTTTATGGATTACGCATAAAAGGAAGATAAAACGAGTATAAGCGGGTCGAGAACGTAACTTCTCTTATTATCGCTGGAAAGGTTTTTGGCCGAGTTACCTACCTTGTGTCATAATACAAGTGATAGCATGGTATGACCGTTTTATTAGTGGGTCGTTTGACCTGATTTCTTCGTAGTATTTCTAAGAACACTGGAGATATGAAGACTTTATGATAAATAGGGATTCAAGCGCCTGTGCAAAAAACACAACAATAAACACGCGCCCGTAGCTCACAAACAGACCCGAAAATTCGAGACTAGAACGAGCGCTGTGTCTCTATCCTGTGCGAGGGTTCAACCAGTACTGTTTCATAGCATCGAAACAGAATACCTTCGCCAAACCCTGCACATAATAAAACAGATACATGTAACACTTTAAAACAGATACATGTAACAAGGTTTTGAATGACTATCCTATGGGCATGTTTATACTGAGAGGATTGATTTTGACAAACCTAATTTTTTTGTTGTGCCTATTTCTTTAATGTGGACTTCAAGCAATAATCCATTAAAACCAAGCCCACTCTATACAAACTGATACGGCAGCATGCCAGTTAACCTACACATTCATTATTAGTCTTGATATATATATATTGTTACAGGTGCCCTTTTTATTGTGTGACACAGGCGTAACTCGTGATGTAGCGCTCTTGCCTGGTCGCGTGTTGCACTGTCGGATTAATCCGTACTGGTTGAACTCTCGTTGTCATGCTAGCTTGGGGCTTTCTCGCCTGGTCGAGCCGAGGCGAGCTCACGTGTGCACCCTGGTATGTGGAGACACAGCAATGTTTTTCTAGATGATTCCTGTAGTGCATGTTTACTGTGTATTATGTTACATCCTTTAGACTATTCGAGAAGTGGAAAATTCTCGGCTTGGGGCAAGAAGTGATAAATAGGGGGCTGTGTTTTAAAGCGGAGAGGGGAGAAACTATTCCAGCGGACACAGATGTGTGTAAGTCAGTTTGTAGGACCTGTTTGATTATTCTGTAATTTCAGGGATTGTATTCTTACGAACTCTATACAATTTTATGCTGCCTGCCTCGAGTTTACCTTCCGGATTGTTACCAGAGCTTTACATTGGACTGTCATTCTCTGAGAGGATTTGTGTGGACTTTTCATCCGGCATATACATTTAAAAGGACTTATCGTTGTGACAGTGGTGGTATTCAGGTACTGTGCACTTTGTTTATTTCACTGTGTGATTGTACTGATTTGCTGTTATACTGCTGTTAAACTGTTTCATTGTATTGGTTAAGTGTATTGTAATGTTAGGGTTGTTTTAAGAATAAATTATAGTTATTTGTTGAAAAAAACACTGACTTCTTTGTTCATTCCCCTAGACATTTCACGCTGCCTAGTGTTGCGGGAATCGGATATTTTTAATCTCCATAACAATATATGTGCTCGTCTCCTTGACAAAATTTTTGTTCATTACGCATACGTGATTTGTTGATATTAGGTTCCGTAACAATATATATATATATATATATATATATATATATATATATATACATATATATTCAAAGCAATGGATATCGATAGTGATTATGAAGCCTTTTTACCTTTATGGTTTTGTTTTTATTTCAATCCATGTGAACCTCAGGAATTGCCAGTTAACATGGTCCGAATTTGCATCCATAGATACATGCAGATAAGTTTGCACTCAACTATTTTCTTACAATAATAAACCCACATTATTAAATTTGGTTAAATTTAGTTATGCACAACAAATTATGTAGGATGCATCTTACACATATCATACACATATAGTTGAAATAAAAATAAAAATTATGCATCATCATATGGTATTTTCGCAGAATTTGATAATAAGTAAGCCATTTTGTCAAATGTATGGTGATTGTGTCAAATGCAAAATTATTGTTATAATACTGTGCCCGTTTTACATGTCGACATATAATGGATAAATATCTTGCTACCATATAGCAAGAATTGCTGTCATCATGCATGCATTAAAATCATTTGTGAATTTTTAACTATAATATCCAGAGTTTAACGGTTCAGAGGCTATGTTTAACATGCTTACATATAATGTGTGTCCAAGGCACCGTGAGCTATTATATTTTTTGTAGAACTGGAAAGAAAGAAAGTTCTAAAGTTTAGAAGAATTTTTTAATCAATCTGTAGCAAAGTTGAAAAATAAATATAACCTTCTGATTAAAAGAACTATTTGCCTAGACTGTAAAAAAATATTCCTCGCAAGCTATTTAAAAATAATACTCACGCGAGGCAGCGGAAATCTTACGCTTCCAAAGGAGCTACTGACTTTCCCGCTGCCTGGTTTGACCGTAAATGATTCACTTAAAACACCAGGTTATGGATCTCTGCCTGCTGAAAAAAAACATTGTGCGTATGAAGTGACTAGCAGCCAATCAAATGGAGCTTAATAAACACTCGACAGGCATCATGACTCCGCTCATAGCTGCGCTTTAAGCGCCGCTTAATGACAGTTTTAAGGTTACTCTTAGTAAAAAAATAGTCGAATTTTTATTGTTCCCTCTGCGTTCTCGCATCATCGACCGATTCGATTATGACATTACGACTATGTAAGCGTAGCCATTTATCCGTTGCCAGGAAAACGCAAACGAGCCAGTGAGGTTTGCACGGAGCTAATGTTGTTACATTTCGTTTGAATTACAGCTCACCGGCCGGGCATCCAATGTACACAAGGACCAGTGCAAACCACGTGTAGGACCAGTCTCTCTGGGCCTGTGGCCTATTCAAACGGTTGCCAGGGCGATGAGCTGTCACTCAAAATGAAATGTAACAACATTGGTTCCGTGTATTCCTCGCTTGCCTGGTAAACCGTTTTGCTGACCAAAAAACATCCTGATAATATATTGATTCTTTTGCATCAGTCGTGTCGCATATCGGGCATTGTTTACACGCAGTAAAGAGGACCATAAACATTAATGGAATCAGTTTGTTGTCTAGCTCAGACACAATGGTCTCGCCAACCCCCAAAAAAGATTTTGCTAACAGCATTTGCTATTTATTTATCATGTGACCATTTCAGCCATTCATAGAGGTCGTGTTTTCAATCATCTGATTGGACCAAAATACAGTGCTCCCCTATGGTGTAGCGACTCAGGTTACGAGGTCGTACAAACTGTGCTTACGTTATAGGTAGTAGGCCTTCAGATAAAGCCCTTAGTAAAGAGCGTAGGAAAATTAAAACTTGCCCGTTTTAATAAGAAAGATTAGATATTTCAATGTACAAAAAACAGGATCATGAACAGGTTTTACAGCACTGCAACGATCATTATATGAAATTTAACAAGTGACCCATGAGTCATGACGCTCAGCCGACTGACATTATGACAATATGTCCTTGCATAGGGAACTAATTAAGAAATTGGAGGTGGCACCATCATTCATTCAAGTTAGCATTAGTTTATTAAGACGCATAAGCACACCAAATTTTAGGACAATCCATTCACCACTTCATGAGTAATCTCGCAATTTGTGTGTATTTTGCATTATTTTTGGGGTGCTCAAACATGCGGGATCAATTGGAAAATATGAGTTAAAGAAACCTATAATTTCAGGTTTGCAAGGAGACTTACTATGGACCACCTCACTGGATGTCAAATTAGAAGATTCTAGGTCCAATGGTTATGATTTATGCCCTGATTTTGTTTTATAATTTTAATTTTGAGGGCACTTTTGAGCGCCATGGCTTAAATGGTATGGGTAAGAGAGACCTCATTTTAGGATTCCTCGAAGACTTTTCATGGACCTTCCAGGATGAAATGTTGAAAGATGCTATGTCCAGTCAATATGATTTGTTCCCTGTTAACAGATGATTGCATGTTTAAAGGTTTAAAAAAGAGAAAAAAAGGTAAAAAAAAAAAACACAGGTGGCACCACCAGTCTGTGGAATCTGATGAAACACTCCTTGATCTATATCAATGCAAAGAATCATGGTGATCAATGCATTAGTTGTTCAGATACTTGAGCTTTTGTATCATTTTTTCCCATTATTCTGGTAGGTACTTCAAAGCCCCATAGCTCAGAGGTTTTGGGTAAAAGAGACCTAATTCCATGTTTTCTGCGAGACTTTTCATAGGCTTCCCTGCATGTCAAGATAGAAGATTCTAGGTCAAGTAGTTACGATTTTTGCCCTGTAAACAGATGACCGCATCGTTAAAGGTCTAATAGAGAAAAAAATCGAAAAATGCAGGTGGCGTCACCAGTCTGCAGAAACTGATGAAACATTCCAACACGCATAAACAGTTATTGCAAACCCTCAGATGACTTACAGCCAACTGAGCTAAAAATCTTATGAACAAAGCGGGTTTATATTTAAGCTATTCTCAGAGTTATCAAAATAGTGATGCCCAATTCATTTAAGCCTCTGTCAATAGTGAATCACTTATGCAAAAAAATCAGGAAATACCTTATCAGACACCTATAATATACTTTCAGCATACCAATAAGTTTGTTGGAGAACTCGGAGAACTCGGAGAGGTGGGGGGGGGGGGGGGGGGAAATGTGTCTACAGAGGAATTTACTCATTTACCCATCTGTACATCTTTTATGTGTTATTCACGGTCAGCACAAAACACCTGTAAAAATGTTCATAAACTGAATATTTTTAATATCGCAACGGTTATGATGAATCTAAACATTTCTAAACATTTAAGTAAATTTTTAGTAAATAGTGAAATTAACTGTAGCAGACTAAGGAAATAATTTTCGCATACCTAACAGTTTCACCTTATGTTGAGTTTGATACATTTCATCTGTTTGAAATAACTTGAATTGCAAAAGTTGGCAAATATTGAACATTTTTAATATTTTATAACTGAAAGTCCTACACATATAACTGAGGAATGAGAGTGTTGATGAATTAGAGTGTGTTTTGCGCACTAATATTATATGTAGTTTATGACCGCCTCTGTTTAACAGATGCTAAGTAGATTTGGAATATCTACATATTTAAGATTTAAAGACATTGAAAATGTAATTTCAAATTTAATACAAATAATAAAGCTTACCTTGTTTTTAGCAGACCAAAATTATGTTCGATGGGCGATTTTCAGACAAAATGTAGAAAAAAACTTGAATTTGAAAAAAGGTTTAAAATTAGAGCACAAGATGTGCATTGTTATGTAAACTGGCAAAGTATGAATTAGTATGTTTTATTACCGAGAAAACGGACGCTCTATATTATTTTTGTTATTTTTAAAATTAAATTTGAGAACTGTTCTAAAAAAATACCAAGGGATTCCAGAGTGGCTTTCGATTTCAGGTGATTAAAATATGTCTAATAAGAGCTGACTAATAAGAATTCTGGATTTTACCATAATTATGATGCAGTGCGTTTCTCCCATAGAGCTTGTGTTACGAATCAAGTAGTCTTACCAGTACAATATAAATAAAATATTAATTGTATATATATATATATATATATATATACAATTTTATATATATATATATATATTTATATATATATATATACACAATATAGAGTCGTTTATTCACAGCTACGGTTAAGTACGAGCGACACGAGCTCAATTCGAAGTGTACAAACTTGTAGGAGTTTGTGTGAGTTCATCATTGCTTCAGGGTGGAATATTCATGAACGGGAAATTTTGGCAACAGGGCTGCCGAGTCGAATATTTTTTAAGGGAGGACACACTTTTTAATGACTTATTATGGGGATTTCACTTTTGGCAGAGGTAATTTTGCCCACGGATAAAGGATATTAGAAAAGATGGGCGATCAAGTAACGGGAGTGTACCGGGAGTGGTAAAAGACGTCATACACAGCACTCACATCTAGAAATATAAAAGGCATCATACGTTACTTTTGGTTTTACTCGTTAGTTCACAGTATATATTATTGTGGGCGAAAAAGAGAGCAGGATCTCCCCCGCCCCTTCCCCCCCCCCCCCCCGCCCCCACCACCCCACCCCCGGCCGACCGGCCTTCCCCAGTGCCCCATATAAATCCGCCCTTTGTTGACTCTACAAAAGCGCCGCTTCTGGGAAAAGTCTTACGCTGCATAACTCGGCTATAAAAATGTGCTATTGTTCGTTTAATCTCCCCATATCCACCTAGATCATGACGAATTTCTGCTGAGGCTCAGGGTAACATTACAAATCGAGTATATTGTAACTTATTTGAGTATTATTAAATCTAGGTCCATAAGAATGCTGCCAGCCAATTATAAATTAAGAGTAGAGGAGGGTCGATGTAATGGTGCAACAGATCAAAGAAAAAACAGTTCAGTAGATGGCAATACAAGGCCGAGGATGTACGCTCTACCCATTCGCTACGCTTAAGCCTTCTAAAATCAGTTTGGCAAGGTTAGTCAAAACAAAAGGCCTCACTCACACCTCCTGAGCTGGCCTTAAACACGGAACGCGGACTAAAAAAAAAAAAAATAACAAATTGCATTTGTTGAAATACTTTTATAACTAAAAATTATGTCATGAAACATTCACCCAATTAAAAGTTATGACACTTTTTATATCTTTGTTCCGTTCCGTTCCGTAAATTAGGCCCCTGTTCAGCGTTCCATATTCCGTTCCGTGTTTAAGGCCAACCCCGGAAGACCCACCAGGAGGTGTAAGTGAGGCCTCTGGTTTTGAATTTGCCGAACTGATTTCAAAAGAGTTTGGTCAACACTGGGCACTGAGTCCAGTTTGACAATTTTTTTATTGGTTACAGGTATGTTGATTTTTATACATTCTAATAAACCTTTCCATGTTAACTATAATTTCAAAAATTCGGCCAAGTCATGTGTTTTTAGAAGTATTTTTTTTTAAATAAGCCCAACAATTTAATTATCATTCGTGTTGGCTGTAGGGACGGTGAAACATGGAAAAAATAGCACCAGTAGATCTTTTAATTCATAACAAACTAGAATCTGTCGTCAGGGCTAAGAGATCTCCACCAGAAGTTCCTCTAATATCAGTCATGTGTTCACTTGTATGCGTTTCATGTGTGAACACGGTCATGCTTCAGTAACACGATTTCACCTTGCGAGTGACAGAACAAATAATACGAATGTGTGGCTTCCACACGGGGACAAAGTAATGGTCCTTTGTTATAATGGATTATTAGAAAATATATATTGAGGTGATTCTTATAACCTTCAAAATGAAATGGACTGTTCATGTCTTTACCCTAACCCTCTACAAATGTTCAGCAAAACATTTTTCGCCTTTCACGCATTTTCATGAGGCGACCTGTAATCCTCACTGACCCCCATTTTCATTATATCGCCTGTTAAGGAATTTTATTCTGTCATAAGGATATTAATAATGATTCTGTCATAAAGATTTTAAATTCAAGCGCGGAACACATGTAAACATTAAACTTTTAACAGGGAGCACTTTTCCGGTTAGTGGATATAAAGAGCGGAGACCCTTTACACGATCATCGTTTTATAGGTTTACAGGTATTTTGATTTTTAGCGAACCTGTGAGCTTATGCGATGGTGCGGCGTCGTCCGTCGTGTGTCGTGCGCCGTGCCTCTTCTATACGTTAACCATAGCTATCTCAAAAACGGCAGAAGCTAGCATCACCAATTTTTTTTCAAATAATTAGTCATCCAAAAAACTATATCGGATTTTGTTTATTTTTTTCTAACTGCATTTTCATAGATTTTATAGGGAAAAAGCTAAAAAGGTTTTAAAAATCTTCTTCTCCGAAACTGTCCAGCCAAATTGTCCAATATTTCACAGAAATTATCCCTGGAACAATCTTTCTTAAATTTGTTCGAATGGTTTAACTTCGGAGATTTTTGGTCGAGTTACAGGAGGTTGAACTTTGTTAGCTGTGCAAAAAAAGCATATTAAAATTTAAATCTCAGCAACGGCTGGAGCTATCATCACCAAATTATACGCCAATCTTGGTCATATGAGTCATATCTGAAATTGAGGTATTGGCGGCGCCACCTGCATCGGCCTTTTTTGTACGGGGGTCATCGGTGCCTGTATCAAACTGAGGCTACAAAAAACTTCTTCTCTGAAACCATTTGGCCAAAATGTTTAATATCGTACAGAAATCATCCTAGGGTAGTGCTTTCTGAAGTTTGTCCAAATGGTCTCTTTTCAGTAACTTTTGGCTAAGTTATTGGAAGCTGAATTAAGTCATATGCCATAACGGCCCATTTTAGCTCAGTGGCTACAAAGATCTTCTTCTCAAAAACCACTGGGCAAAAATTCTTAAATCTCACACATTAATTATTAGATGATGATAATTTAAGTTTGTTCAAATGGTGTTGGTTCAGTGCTTTTTGGCTGAGTAAGGGGAAGCTGAACTTAGCCAGTTTGCTGTATCTTCCTATATAAGTTATAAACCTGCGAAACGTTTTTTGACTGATGCCACTAAAGCCAGTTTATTAATTATTCAACAAGAATAATCTCTATAATAATTCTTATAATGATTGTCAATAATGGTTCCACATGAAAGATTTTTTGCTGAATTATTGAGATTGAATTGAGTCCTTTTACCATCTATGTTAGCTGTGTTATGCTGTTACATCTAGTCTGGCACCAGTTTATCAGCATCTATTACATCATGCCACTAGACATTTAGATTTTAGGTTATCTTTGGTTAATATTGACTAGCAAGTTTTTTTAAAAGCTTAAAAAAATAAATTAATAATTTAAGTTATTCATCATACAAGACAATGTTACAATCATGGTTATTCAGCTCTCTGTGGCTATATAAAGACAACTGTACATGGATTATAAATTATTGGTATCCCTACTCAATTTAATTAGTGAATTTGCCATCAATGAGATATATCTTTATATTTTAATTTTGCATTCAGTATGCATCCGTAATAAAAAAAAGTCAGCTGAAAAGCATTTTGTATTGGGAAAATAAATGTCAAAGTTATTTCAAGTAGGGACCACATTTGTGTACAGATGGCAGCACTTGGTTTACCACTGGCAGATTGCCAGAGCATTTATGTTGGCCATTAGCCAAGATGATGTCAGCTCTATAAATAGTTTTGGCACAGTGCCAGGATTGGAAGAAGTGCAGCCAGGTATAGGTCAAGAGTTCACTCAGTGCAGTAGCTGCATTCTATTTATAGCTTTGGCGGACTGCTCACTGCATCATATTTGGCACCAGAGTTCAGCCTGAATCTATTTATAGCTTTGGCAGACTGCCAACTGTGTCAGATTATGCAACAGGTCAAGAGTTCACTCAGTGCAGCCAGGTACAGGTCAAAAGTTCACTCAGTCTGGCCAGGTGCAGGTCAAGAGTTCACTCAGTGCAGTAGCTTGAGGCAGCAATTTGTCACAGGTCTCTCTGGGGCAAGTGCCTTACTCACCTAAGCCTAATCAGCCCAGTGCATCAAACGCACGGGAATTTTGCTGTATTGGACTGATATTTTGACTTGTCTATGCGTCTTTGATGGTATTCGCATTTACAAGACAAGTGGTGCCACCTACATTGACTTTTGCAGTGTATGCGCCTGCTTATTTCTACAGAGGAATTTGATACATCAGCCTAAAATTGGGCATGTTCATACATATCGGGTAGCTTTATAATGTACATGACTGGTGGAGCCACCTCCAATAATTTTTGTACAGTGTATGTCCCTGCTTATTTCACAGGAGGGGTTTGACATATCAGTCTGACATTGGGCATATTTATATATCTCTTCGTTGTATATAAGACTGGTGGTGCTAGCTACAATCATTGTATCCGCCAAAACAGAGTTTTGCGGATACTATGTTTTCAGTTGGACGCCATCACCGCATAGGTTTTCGGATAACTCATCCATAACCACTGGGCAGAATTTATTTTTAAATTCGGAATTATGATCGGTCACATGTGAACTGCTGCGCCCTCATATTTGGTTGACCTCTGACCTTTCCTCGCTGCCCAGCGTCCATTTGTGCGTCTGTTTCCACACATAAACCCACATATCTCGGGAACCGTTTGACCGATCAGGCTAAACATTTTGCACAAATGTAGCAAATGTTTGCAACGATTTTTGCACAACTTCCATCTGTTCATATGCCTTGGCAATAAATCACTCATATCTCAGCAGTGGTTTGACTTCGCCACCTGACATTTTGCAGGTTTATACATCCTGGACAGCTTTCTCGATTTTATGACAGGAGGCGCCACCTAAATTCAGGTTTACTCTGTAGACATCAAAGCTCATATCTCTGAAACCGTGGACCGATAAGGCCAAAACTTTGCTTGTGTATAGATCTAACATAGCTCTTCATCATAGGCAAACTAGAGGCGCTACCTGCAAACACTTATGCACAGCATCCTACTGTTCATCTGCCTTGGGATAAAATCACTCATATCTCAGCAGTGGTTTGACTTATTCACCTGAAATTTCGCAGGTTTATACATCCTGGACAATTTTCTAAATTTTCAGACAAGTGGCACCACCTACATTCACATTTAAGCTGCAGACATCCATGCTAATATGCAACACACCTCTATTCCCCTTGCTCCTTAATCCATGCCTCACCATACCCGTGTTTGAAAAAAGTTTTTTTCAAAAGGAAGCCGGGGGGGGGGGGGGGGAGATAGCACACACTCAATCTCCTTTGAAACCCCCGCCAGAATCTACTCATCAGTTGTACGTTCACACGTGCAAATTTCATGTAAACATTGTCATGGTTCAAAGGGGACATAGCCCTTTAACATTTTCCTTTGTGGCATTGTAATTATGGTATAAAAGAAAAATTTATATTATGGTGATTCTGATTACCTCTAAAAATGTAACTGATTACGGATGCGGTTTTACTCTACCCCTCAACAAAATTTCAGCAAAATCTGTATATTACATTTTGCGTTAATTTGCTGAAGGACAATGCAAAGAACCAAGGCTGAAGTGGTTTCTTTGCTAAATGCTTTCATCGAAATATATCAATCTGCTTTCTTTTTATCTGGGAGACTTGTCAGTTTTGCATCAGACCTGCTTATTCCATGACAATTAACAGTCCTTAAACCCGTCCATCTTTTTGACATTGGCAGCTATATGTTTCGCGTACAAGAGACTTAAACGACATGTGCATGTATATACAAAACATACATGTGTCTGTTGACATGCCTTAGACTATACCCTCAACTGACTACACTGAATAAACATTGTGTTTCCCGAAGTCGACTAGCTTCAACTAATACAATGCATCTTTCATATAATTTCCAGTTAGAATGCTTCTTTATAAAATCTTTTTATCTACGATATTTCACAACCAGTAAAGCTGTCGGACGTATGTTGTTTATCTGAAAACTTCTTCTCACTTAAAAATTTGTACACCCTATATATGCCTCACGTATCTTTCCAAAAACTATTTTTGATGTGATTTCTGGATTAGAATCATTTTTCTTTCTATGTTGATATTTAAGGGGAGAATTTTTCTGGAGAATTCAACCACCTGAACAGCAGCCGCCACCTTGTGAAGCGCCCTTCATGCAGCCACCAACTCCACAGCCTGCCTTCAACCAACCACAGGCTCCCTTTATGCAGCAGCAACCAGCTCAACCGCCGCCTGCCTCCAACCAACCACAGGCTAACTTCACGCAACAGCAACCAACTCCACAGCCAGCCATCAACCAACCACAGGCTAACTTCATGCAGCAGCAACCAACTCCACAGCCAGCCATCAACCAACCACAGTCTTCACACCATCCATTCCAGCAGCAGCAGCAGACAGCATCCAGACAAAGTGACTCATCCTTCTACCTGGTACCTTCCACCAGCACACCTCCTCCACAACAGACTGACAACTATTTTTTTTTAACATGAACAGTGATTACCACAAACAGTGCTTCATTTTTTTTACACGAACACTGATTACCACAAACAGTGCTTCATTTTTTTTACACGAACAGTGATTACCACAAGCAGTGCTTTATTTGTTTTACACGAACAGGAATAACCACGGACAGTGCTTCATTTTTTTCATGGACAGTGATGACCACATACAGTGCTTTATTATTTTTTTGTTACATGGACAGTGATGACCACAGACAGTGACTATTATTTTTTTGTTACACGGACAGTGATGACCACAGACAGTGCTTTATTATTTTTTTGTTACACGGACAGTGATTTCCACAGATCGTGCTTTATTATTTTTTTGTTACACGGACAGTGATTACCGCAGATAGTGCTTCATTATTTTTTTTGTTACACGGACAGTGATTGCCACAGATAGTGCTTTATTATTTTTTTGTAACACGGACAGTTATAATTTTTTTGTAACACGGACAGTGATTACCACAGATAGTGCTTAATAATTTTTTTGTAACACGGACAGTGATTACCACAGATAGTGCTTAATTATTTTTTTGTAACACGGACAGTGATTACCACAGATAGTGCTTTATTATTTTTTTGTAACACGGACAGTGATTACCACAGAAAGTGCTTTATTATTTTTAGTTACACGGACAGTGATGACCACTGATTATTTTTTTGTTACACGGACAGTGATGACCACAGATTATTTTTTTTGTTACACGGACAGTGATTAACACAGAAAGTGCTTTATTCTTTTTTTGTTACACGGACAGTGATTACCACAGATAGTGCTTTATTATTGTTTTGTTACACGGACAGTGATTACCACATATAGTGCTTTATTATTGTTTTGTTACACGGACAGTGATTACCACAGATAGTGCTTTATTATTTTTTTGGTACACGGACAGTGATTACCACAGATAGTGCTTTATTATTTTTTTGTTACACGGACAGTGATGACCACAGATAGTGCTTTATTTTTTTTTTTTTGTTACACGGACAGTGATGACCACATATAGGGCTTTATTATTTTTTTGTTTCACGGACAGTGATGACCACAGATTGTGCTTTATTATTTTTTTTTGTTACACGGACAGTGATTACCACAGATAGTGCTTTATTATTTTTTTGTTACACGGACAGTGATTACCGCATGCAATGCTTTATTATTATTTTTGTTACATGGACAGTGATTACCACAGATAGTGCTTTATTATTATTTTTGTTACACGAACAGTGATTACCAAAGATAGCGCTTTATTTTTTTGTGTTACACGAACAGTGATTACCACAGATAGTGCCTTATGTTTTTTGTTACACGGACAGTGATTAACACAGATAGTGCTTTATTATTTTTTTTTACACGGACAGTGATTACCATAGATAGTGCTTTATTATTTTTTGTTACACGGACAGTGATTACCACAGATAGTGCTTTATTATTTTTTTACACGGACAGTGATTACCACATGCAATGCTTTCATACAGATAGTGATTACCACAGACAGTGTTTTTTTGCTTTTGGTCAAGTGCATTTAGTTTGTTGTACAGTTATAATGATACACAGTATTATATTGATGTACAATATTTTATTGATGTACATTGATTGGTTGTTAGGAATGACAACATTTCATGTGCATGAATGTGAAATAAAGTCTGTGGATGAAAAGGTGAATAAATCTTTGTTTTTTAAAGGGTAGTAGCCCACATTTGAAAAATATTGTTATGGATTTTGAAAAGAATAAGGTCATTATGAAATAACAGATCATGATGTAAAACTATCATGTTACGAAATCACAGCAATATTGCGAAATTTGAGTGAAAAATGACTGTTTTTTCTCTTTCAGCGTCGGGACCACGCCTTTAGAAAACCAGAAAAATAAAAGGAAATTTAATGTTACTTTTTTTCTCATCGCTTAACGGGAAAGTACTCGGATCTCAAATTTTACAAGTATTCTTCTAAGGCCTAAACCTATCTGCAGAAGGACAGTTTAATGACACATTAATGACATTAATGATTATGGAAAAAACGTAGGGACAATTTCTTGCAAATTCTTTAATGTTCATTTTATCAGAGTAAAGTCAATTACATGAAGTTACGATGATAACTGTCATGTCTTCACAAAGAAATACTTCATTCAATTTCTATTTCAAGGTTAATCACTATACAATTGTTATGACATCACTATTTTTATGTTATTCATAAATGTATTGATGGGATGACATACAATTTCCAACGACAAGTGCAATATTTACTGCATTACTAGTACAATAACATCACATAACATCAGATAACATCCTCCTGGTCAGAGTGTGAAGCAGTCTAAACTTCATCCACCATCCTGTCCTGACATGGCACAGATCCAGCAGGGGAGTGGTGCTTCATGAGGTTCCTCTGCCTCTTCCCTTGGAGGCTCTGTTGGGGGTTCTGACGTCACGGTTGTCCTCTATGTTGAGTCCTACTCTTCATGCTCCAGGCTGCATCTGTCCACCTGGGCCCTGGTTGTCAATCAGCCTGTTCTGGAGGACGGGATACCGTGTGCGCATGACGTTGTGGAGGATGCCAAACGCATTTTCATCCACTCTTCTGGCACGGGCGAGCCAGTTATTGAAGATTCTCACTTCCTTCGTCAGGTTCCGTGTACTGTAAGGCTTCATGAGGTAGGTCCTTAGGGAGAAGGCATCATCACCCACCAGGAAATAGAGCACATCTTTGTTGTCATTGGGGTGTGGGTCGGGACGTGGCCAGCCCATGATGTTATCCTTCTCCAGCCCATCTTTCAGATCACTGTTATTGTAGATGTGCGCATCAGAGGAGGAACCTTGTAATCTGAGGAGAAGGTGACGAACAATATGATACTAAAGAACCCCTTGTAGTTGTAGTATTCTGACCCAGAATCAGGGGGAGCCTTGCATGCCACGTGCTTCCCGTCAATGGCCCCGATCGTGTGGGGAAAGTTCCAACGCTTGTACCATTCGTCAGCCATTTTTCTCCGGCCTTTCTCGGGGGGGGGGGGGGGGGGGGTCATCTGCTCGTCAAGTTACTCTTCCACGATAGCCTCACAGACTTCTCGAACTACCAAGCTGATGGTGTTGTGCGGCACCCTCTATGCATACTGCATGTCCTTATACTTGGCACCAGAGGCAAGGTGGCGTAGGGTCAGTGCCATCTTGAGTCCAGGATCAAGGGGTGGTCGCCAGTTGGTGGTCTGTTTCGTTATTCTTGGGGTCTGTCTCTCCACGATCTCGTCGTACATTGCAAGTGGCATCCGCATAAAGATATGAAAGGATCTTAGATCTTCATTTCTTATCTCAACCATCAATCTGTCATAGATCCCAGGTTCGACTCTTCTTCCAATCCAAAGCCTCATCCAGGCTACCCTGTGTCTTCTCCCACGCCTTCTTCTCTGCCTCCGGTGCAGGATCTGCTGGAGCTGGACCAGTTGGTTGTTATGCTGCTGAAGGAGGAAGGCAAGGACTTCTCTGCATTGGGGGTTCATGGTCTCCTCTCCATGATGTCATGATACAGAGATGTGGACTCATAGGCGGCGTGATGCAGACTGGTTCAGCGGTCCGAAATCGGCCGGTTAATCTACCCTGTCCCCATACGCGATTCTTGCGTGAAGCATGCGTGATTCTAGCGTAAATCTAGCGTAGTTCATATGTATTTATAAGTGATTAATGTGCGTATTTCTTAGCGGTATACGCGATATATATTTAGTGATACATCTGCGAAACATGCGTGTTATATGCGTAAAAGGTTCGTTAAACATACGCGGAACGGGCGAGAAAATCGCCGATTTTGCGTAACAATCTCGTATGTATCACGCTTATGCGCGTATGAATTACGCATGAATTGCGTAAGAACTGCGTATAAACTACATAAATTACGTACAGATCGCGTAAATCCAAAAAGAGGAAAAATTTTGTGCAGCGCAAAACCGTTTTCGCATATGTCAGCGTATGGCCCCCCGGCCCCCAGTCGCTGCGCAAAGCGACGAATGAAATGCGCATATAAAAAATTAAGAATTACGTATATCGCGCATGAATTGCTTATCTCCACGTATGCCTCGTATTTTATGCGTAGTTTATGCGCAATTTGTACGCAAGTGCTGTGACACTGCCTTAATATTTTCCTCTTATGGCGCGAAGGATTGTGAAGTGTGAATAATAAAACACTGTACCCGATTCGTCTATTCCGGCGCAATGGACATTAACTAAATCGTGTTAGCATGTGCCTGCATGTCATCAGCCATTATCTTGTAAAAAAATGGAAATCGACCTGAATTGTGTATACATGATCGGCAGTACCGGTACAGGTGGCTGGTATTGTTGCATTGTAAGAGGCGACTAATATTGTGTTGTATTGTGAGAGGTGACTGGTACTGTGTAGTTATGGAATGGGCGACCTGTAGTACTAACACAGGGAAAAAAGCATCGTAAATATAAAGGCGATCAGTATCTTGTGATAACAATGCAGACGGGCGCTTAATTTAGAGTCGTAATGATATGGGTGGGCAATATCGTGTTGTATTTATCCGGATGAAAAGTGCAGTCTACAAATCATAGAGACGGATAATGTGGTGCAGTAATGTGAAGGCGGTCAATATCGTGTTGTCATGATTAGTCATGTTTAAGCAGTGAGTGTTTACTAGCATCTTGTACTAACAAGCTCACACATCTGGCCTGGACAGTCGAGGGTTAAACGCTCGACTCTCTTCGCTGGCGACCCGGGTTCGATCAGAGGCGTGGCTATGAGAGTGGGTTGTAGTTGCCCGTCCAAGGTCGGTGGTTTTCTCCGGGTTCTCCGGTTTCCCCCACTTCTACACTCTACCAAACGCCACCATCTGAGATATGGAGAGTGCCGCGATTAGTTATTATAACTATTTGTACAATACGTGTAAAATCAATAAATTTAAATTAACAGAAGGGATATTAGAACTTTTATATCAGGAATGAACTTTATCGTTTATCGTTTGATAACAGCTGATTGGAAAAGGATGATGACCTACTGGGGATGGGGGGATAGCCGTTTAGCGTTTGATAACAGCTGATTGGAAAAGGATGATGACCTACTGGGGGTGGGGGGATAGCCGTTTAGTGTTTGATTACAGCTGATTGGAAAAGGATGATGACCTACTGGGGGGTGGGGGGATAGCCGTTTAGTGTTTGATAACAGCTGATTGGAAAAGGATGATGACCTACTGGGGGGGTTGGGGGATAGCCGTTTAGTGTTTGATTACAGCTGATTGGAAAAGGATGATGACCTACTGGGGGTGGGGGGATAGCCGTTTAGTGTTTGATTACAGCTGATTGGAAAAGGATGATGACCTACTGGGGTCGGGGGGATAGCCGTTTAGTGTTTGATAACAGCTGATTGGAAAAGGATGATGACCTACTGGGGGGGTTGGGGGGGTAGCCGTTTAGTGTTTGATAACAGCTGATAGTAAAAGGATGATGACCTACGTATGTTATCAATGTATGAAATTGTTAGAAAAAATGATAGGCGTAAATTTACTACTGAGATACACATCTCTGAAAGTTGAACCGCTGCAAACACTTGCAATTAGTTCTCCGAGAAACACATCATGGCTATTTCCTACCATGTGCCACTGAATTAAGATGGTAGTAGTTTTTCCTGTCCGTGCTCTCTGATCCGAGTGACGTCACACGACGATTGTTTAACATGGGTCACGTGCTGAAAAGATATCTCAAGTATTAACCGGCAGTGATATGATCTTGGATGACGTTGAGGATCACAAGGGCAGCCTGTACCCGGTTCATAATATGCTTGATGGCCACCGCGTAGTTACCGCGTAGTTATAAGCGTTGGTGGAGGATTTTTACAGGTAATACATAAGGCAACATGAGTTTATTGTTATTTTAGAACTGAAGTAAAACAATGAACAGACCACATACGTTTATGGTTTACCGTTACTTTGCTCTTTTCCCTTTGTAAACAGGAGGGGATAACCAGGGAAGCTAAATCAAGCATGGAAGCAGGCAATGGTGTCAGTAACCTTTACATGAAAGTTTCTGACAACCCGGATCAGATTTCATTTTACATACTTTATACCTGGTTCTTATCACGTTTGTGCAGCGCCTTTTTCTGACCGCCGTTTGCGCTAAGACTCCTAGGCAAAGTTTTTACCTTAAGGGTGTGCTCTCGACCCCAGAAATGAATTGGTACTAGTCATGGGAGGAAGGCAACTTTAGAACTAAATAACCTTCTAGTGCCTGATATGGCTGGTTGGGTTATATGCTTCCAAGGGAGCTGAGGAAAGCTACCAGAATTAACAGACCCGAAAGACCAGGAAGGCAAAGTTTAAAATTAGATGAGACTGACATCGTCGGTGAAATCAGACTATAAACTCCTACATTTATAATTTTCTATACGATGGATCGGTACAGCTTACATTATTGTTATATTATTTTTTACTGGTACCATATCCTGTAATAATCAATACATTTATATTAAAATTATTATCATAAAGAATATTTATGACGCTTGGAAGTTTATTTATAAATATAGATTTAAACAGTTTCTATCATACTTTACAATAAGTAGTTGCAAATATAATTAATGTTATTAGTGAAAATCTGTTTTATGCAAATGATCTGTGTATGAACGTTCCTGAAGAAGGTCCAATTTTTTACTATTCGTGGGTTTTATCTGCCTTCCTTTTCAATTGTCGTCTTGTCAACATGAAATGTGAATGCAATATAAATTCATTCATTTTGTACAGTTCACTCACCATATAGGACCCCTAATGACATAATCATCATATTCTAACTATACTTTTTATTGACAATAGTTGACAAAAGATACACAAAAAAGGGAACTGATGACAAACTTGTAACACTAAACTCTACACTGTATCACCATAAATCATAATAACATCCAAATGTACATTTAAAATTCATCTGAACAGTAAAAGATAACATATATATATATATATATATATATATATATATGACTAATTTATAAATTCAGTGACTGATGTAAAGTGGAACATTTATAAAATAATGATTAACTTTTGTTCTGTAAACTCTCTTACTCTCTATATATTCACTTATTACAGCAACTGTTATTTGACGTACATTATATGTGGGGGTTAGAGCATATTTAAAAGATGCAGAAATAAACTATTATACATATCATCACTTTACTGACCCATTTCTACTGTCATAAATACATTTCAAGTACATGTACAACTAGTGTACCGGTTGTCGTCAAACGACTACAGGTCTGCGCCAAAATAATTGTGGTATTGGTGAATAGAGGGATGGATTTAGTGGTAATGGGAAATAGAGTGAGATGTTTTGGATTATTGATTGGTTGGGGCAGGAGTCAAATCAGGTTCTAGCTGTATGACTGGTTGGTGAGGTATTGTCATGATGTAAGGTATGTGTTATGTAATATATATATATATATATATATATATATATATATATATATATATATATATATCATGAGGAATTTTCAATCATATTTCTGTTGCATGGATGTCTACCGTATAATCATGTTTATAGGTGGCGCCACCTATCGACTCAATGAAAAATCTACCGAAGATGTATATAGATGCAAATTTTCAGGCGGAGAATTCAAACCACTGCCGAGATTTTTGTGATTTTTACCCCAGACACACAAAGAGATGGACACCATATCTTTAGTTAATGCCTATGTAGAGCTATGAAAGTTCCATACTCAAGCAAAGTATCCGGTCGAGACATCAAAACAGTCCTAATATATTACCATGGATATCTGCGGTGCAAACGTGTTTATAGGTGGCGCAATCTGCCATCCCAACGAAAAACTATCCATAACACAATTTCAGACGAAGATCACTACAAAGATATGAGCGATTTTTACCTTAGACAGACAAACAGATGGACACCATGCAAAAAAAGTTGTAGTTGGCGCCTACAGTGGTGTGTATGATTAAGAACTGTGTAAGATCTATACACATGCAAAATGCAAAATTTCAGACCGATACGTGAAACCAGTCCTGGGATATATGTATGGATGTCTGCACCCTAAACGAGATTGTAGATGGCGCCACATGTGATATGAATGAGAAACCACTTCATGAAGTCTAAATGTGCTCTCCGACGAATACGATACAAGCCACTGCTGAATGATACGGGGTGACATAAAAGCGAACCGTACTGTCTCGCTAGTGAAGCTTACTTTGCTAGCGAAGCGGTTGGAATCTCGAATCGGCCCAGAATTTTCCCCTGAACAATTCATCTTCGTTACAAAATGGGGACTCGTCTAACGTGACGGTATCCTTTGTGGCCCAGGGAACAGGTTCACCAAAATGTGACCCCTGGGATAATTAGTATTGTTCTGATAGCAGAACGCTCTTAACAGGGGGTGTGTTACGGGGTGACATAAAGCGGACCGAACTCTCTCGGTAATGAAGCTTGCTCTTCTAGCGAAGCGGTTGGAACGCCGGACATGTGAGAGACCGACATGGGTTCGAATCCAGAATCAGCCCAGTATTTTTCCCTGAAAAAATTGTCTTCTTAACAAGAGATATTTGAGTTATTTGATCCGGGGCAGACGAAAAAATGGACGCTGTGCATAAATGGATTTAGATTGCGCCACAAGTTTTGTGTATGATATAAAGCTATCCAAGAGCTACACTCATGTAAAATGTCAGACGTACAGATGGACGCTCTGCAGAGAAGAAAGGTCAAAGGTCAACCAAAAATTATGGCGCAGCAGTCCCATGTGACCCGACCATAATTCCTAATTTCATAAAATTCCGTCCAGTGTTTACGGAGGAGTTCTCCGGAACGTATGCGATGGTGGCATCTAGCTGAAAACGGAATCCGCAAAACTCTGTTTTAGCGGATACAATTCAGGGTGTCATGTAGACTTTCCTGATTAATTGTAGGCATGAACAAGAACAATACACTCAATCAATTCAAAGATACGATCTTATCTCGAAATGCCGCCACAACAATCTCCAATTCAAACCACCAGATCCCCATCAATGGATAACATTGTCACGTTCGAAAACACAACTGTCAACCTCTCACACCCGATTATACAGTGCAGTCGTCTTACATCCCTTTGTTTAACATTTAGACACCAGGGATGGCACAGGGCAGGGAGAGCATGGTATCGCATTGTGCATCCAGCTCCACATTTTGATATGAGACACCCGCTCTTGTGGTCCTGTACCAGAACTGGTGTAGTCAGACAAACATCATTGCATCTGAATGCAAATACAGTTGCATTTTTTATTTTCAAATTAAAATAATAATGAAGGCGTTTATTTGTAAACATGTGCATATTATATGCGAGTATTAACTTTTTTTCACACCTCTTAGGATAAAATTACCAGCAAGTGGTAGCACGTTGGCTTATCCTGAATGGATAGATTGGAGTAACTAAGTGGTGTTGGTCAGAACAGAGGTGTGGGGGTCAATAAACAAATTTTCGATCACAAAAAAGTATTAAACACTAATATCATGTTGTGACTATTGTGTTGTTTGATGTATTCGCTAATGACGTCAATCTTTCATTGTTACGAATTCATATTTTGAAATATTTATTGTATCGGTTTTCTCACATGATTGCTTTGTATTGCCTTGTTCATGTCAAATAAACATCCGTGCAGACATCTCATATTTGTATACATTTGTATGGTTTATATACATGTATTTCAAGATGTGTCGTCTTCTCAACTATTAATTCTCTGCTTCCTTATACATGTCACACCAAGGCAAACGACTAACCTTAAATTTTTTATCATGTTTGACGGAAACAACGACACCGGAGCAGTTGCTTTATCTGCGATCGGAATCTTTCATTCATAATCCAGTAAATGATGGGGTTACATATATTGTTTAAATAAAGCGTGTAAGTAATCATTGAACCCCGTTTGGTCACATATAAGGAGATCATACTTGGAGCATAGCTCAAGATAAACATAACGGATACGACGCAGAACATCTTGGCTGTCATTCTGATGTGCCTACGAGTATTCTCCACCAAACGGCGCGTTTGGGGATCTGGTCTGGCCTGAAACGCATTTACGTTTTGTGAGCATCCAACTCGAGCGTTAGATTTGCTGATCCTTGAGGGGGCGCTGCTTAATCCAGGGACGTACCCATTGTTACCACTACACGATGCTTGCGGAATAGCATCGGCGTTTTGACTCGTCAGCTTTGGAATATCCTGTCCTAATCGTGACTGTTTTGCCGGGTCAGTCTTTGGGTTTAAATCTTCTTTGCCAGAATCCGCTAGCTGCTCAACAGACAAGCTTGCTTCTGTTAGGGCTGACTGTTTAACCGTTTCTGAAGGTGATTTGAAGCCTACTTGTTTTACAATTTCTGTGTTGGGCCTTAGGCCTGTGTTTTCATTCGCAATTGAGGTGGAAACAGAGGGAACTTGAACAGGACTAATTTCTCTTCGTTGCGCAAGAAACTTTCTGAAGATCAAGATATACATAACCGTAATGCCAAGAAGCGTTCCTACAATGTAACAAGACAATACAGGAATCGTAAAGGCTTTAAAGTTTTTAAAATAGAACAAAATGTCAAATAAGGTTGTTAGACCAATAGCGGTGAATCCTGTGATCAATATGAATCTTTTCTTACGTTCCCGGTTGTTGTACTCAAATGGTTTACAAACAGCGTAATACCGATCAATGCTTATCGCAAGTAAAATCACCAATGATGCCGTAATGGTGGAACATAGCATACGAATGAAGAACTGGCTCAGTTCCGTAGGCAAGACTCCGTATCCATGAGGTGGACCTAGAGGCATAGTAGTCACAATGGCCAACAGGTCTATGATCGCTAAGGCAATGGTTAACACATGGGCAGCAGTTTTCTTTTTTGTTTTGGCGTAAACCACAATAACCAGGATGTTGCCCACGATCCCTATTATGAAGATGATAACGATGATTACAATTAATACCACAGTTTCGTTCCAGGACAGCGGGTGAACGAGAGGTTCTTTCTCTTTTCCCGACATTGTTCCTGACCGTAGAGCTGAAAAAATACACATTTATAATAAAATAGGTGTGTAACTTTATAAAATATTATAATATTAACTAAAACATGTAACAATTATAAATGAACACATATAGTAGACTTATCTTTCTTCTTTAACCTCTTATCGAAAGACCTGAAAGTTTCATCAGAATCCGTTCATTATTGCGTGCGTTATGATGTGAACAAACACCCACACTAACTTGAACGGGGATGAACGCATACTCCATGTCGGCGGGAGAACATTCTAATAATAGATAAGTGTTAGTAGTAACTCGTTTTAATTCCTGTAAATATAACATAATATCGGGAAGACTAGTTATAGCCTAAAAGTTATTGATATAAATAAATGAAAGGCCTGTGAGTGGTTGTATCAGCGTTTCATTCCGGTTTTTTTTATAGAAATGTCAAGGGATCGTGTTTTGCTTGCGGCTTTTCCCATAGGTTTTTTCAACCTGAATGTCTGGCGTCTTAAAAAAGTCAACGAAAGAGTGGTGTAAGTACCATGCTATGAAAAAGTGCAGCAAGAAAATTAAAATAAAACTTATACAAAAATACAATGTATTAACTGTTATATATTCATTTCGTATGGATAAGTTTGTGTATGATTATATGGATACAAATATAAAAGCATTAACACACGGTTATATCCTGGCTTTGGATTTCTGCTTAATACTGAAAGGCTCGTAAAGCAATATTTGTAGTATAAAAAAAAGGTTGTCATGATCATTGCTCTCTCTTGAGTTAGGAATTCTAATAGATATCACATGAGGCGCAGTGTTTGTTCGGATGGATATCTAGGAAAGACGTGGACCATCTTGTTAAATTCTTCATAATTTGTGCATATATGTATTATGAAATGTATGTCTGATGATAATCTTTTTAAGTCATTTAGCTTTAGAAATACGTAAAATCGGATATGTTTATCCACACATGCTGAAAAAAAATCAATTATTATATAATTACATAATTTTTGTGAGCATTAATGCATATATTAAAAAAAACGAATTTAATTCAATCTTTCCTGTGTTCACAAGCAGTTGCTTTAAACATAAATATTGTAAATAATTATGTTTCAAATGAAGGAAGAAGCTTGATATCTGGGTTTTGAAGATAAATTGCTTGTTAACATTTTAATTACATTTTGATAACTACTTATTAAATATTCTACGGAAGGGCTAAAACAGATGAGATACTTTGCTTTTTTTCAGATAAGACTGTTTGGTTTTATTACTCCTACTTACATTTTAGATAACAGATTAGCTTTCACCGGTCCAATCTTCAGAATCAAAGAGGAAAAAGGAGGCCAAGAAGTTACAGTAAGCGTTATCAGTCTTGTCGGGGTTAAATATCAATAAATTCAGGCCAGATAACGTCAAAATGTCATATGACCAATTCAATTTGAAAAGCGTTACTTCAGTGCAAAACAAAAAATCCATTAGCTGTGTGGGTTCATGTGTGAAAGAAATATTCCCAAAATTACACCTCAGATTCATGAACTGGACCATAAGTCCTAACATAGAGCTGAGAGAAGAATTCTGGTAAGCGGCAATAATAAAAATGACGTCATTAGTCACGTCCGTTACCACTTAAAAAAGAACACAGTTTTGGGAGCAGGGGAAACGTAAACTGCTATATCGTTAGATATAAATGACCACTTCCAATCTTTGAATTTAAGTCCTCTACACAATATAATTACCAATACACATTAAAATAATAATCAGGATAATAATCCAAGGTCAAAAGGTCAAGAATTTTATATCAATCGGGAATTATTTTCTCACAGTGTGGAAATGCTTGTATCTACACTATGTTACGGAACCTAATATAAACAGATCACGTATGCGTGTAGAACACAAATTTTGTAATGGAGATAAAAAAAAAATCAATTCTGTAACACTAGGCAGTGTGAAATGTCAGCTATCTCAGCTATCTTTGAGTTTTATCACTTCAGCTTGTTCATGAATGTGAGTAGAATGTGATCACTGAAGACAATGATAGGCCTCACTGATGAAGTAACATAAACTTCAAAATGTCGCAATGCCAAAATCAAAGCCAAACATTCTTTTTCAATAGTGGAGTAGTGTTTCTGGTTTGCATTAAACTTTCTTGAGACAAATTGGATGATCTATGCAATCATTGCCTTCTTGAAACAACACAGCACCAGCAGCAGTATCACCAGCATTTACAGCGTACTTAAAAGGTACAGAAAAGTCTGAAGCCGCCAAAACTTGTGAACTCTGCAGAATCGCTTTAAAATTCTGAAATGCATTTTCACACTGAACATTCCATACAAAATGTTGTTTCTTCTTTAACAAATTAGTCAAAGGTTCAGCTACAGCAGAAAATTTGGACAAAACTTCCTGTTGTATCCAACCATACCAAGAAAACTCATTATTTGCTTTTTGTTCTCTGGTCTAGGAAATGCAGAAATAGCACTTATCTTAGCATCAGCAGGTTTTACCTGACCCTTTCCTACAATATGACCCACAAATGTTACTTTTGCATGACAAAACACAGGGTTTACTAAGTTGAGGGTCAGACGTGCTTCATTGAGTCTTTCGAAGAGGTCGCGAAGAATTTGCAGATGTTTCTGTCAGGTTACGCTGTACACGATGAGGTCATCAATGTATGCGTCGCAGCCCTGAATGTCCTTGACAACCAAACATATGAGGCGCTGGAACGTGGCTGGCGAGATTTTCGTGCCAAACGGCATAACTTTATACTGGTATAGTCTTTGCGGCATAACAACTGCGGAAACTTCTATCGCTTGTTCTGTCAGCGGAACTTGCCAGAATCCTTTTAGCAAGTCAAACTTTGAGACGTATCTGGAGCTACCGACTCTTTCAATACAATCATCGATCCTCGGAATCGGGAACGTTTCAGTCTTGGTGAAAGAGTTCAGTTTTCGATAATCTGTGCACATACGGTAACTTTAATCAGGTTTTGGCACAAGAATACATGGTGAACTCCAGTTACTATTACTAGGCTCAATAAAATCAATGTCCAGCAAGTATTGAATCTCATCCTGTTGATACCTTTGCTTTTCTGGATTCAGTCTATAAGGGTGCTGCTTGACTGCGCTTGCCTCGCCAACATCGACGTCATAGCACAACATGTTAGTTCGCGTTAGAATGTCACTAAAAAATGTTCATAATTCCGCAGCAGGTTCTTGAGGTCTTGTGCGGAAAGATGTGACAGAATGTTAAGTACTTCAGGTAACAGGTTGTTAAGCACGTCTGAGTTTTTTAATGGTACTCTACCACACTGAATGTCTACATCACACTTACAATCAGTATCTACTTTAACTGGGTCAGGGTCAGTTTTTTCACAATTAACAGCAGTAACATTTTGTACAACATCAGATGTGCTATTTCTGTCATAATAAGGTTTCAACTTGTTAACATGGCACAGTAGTTTCTTCTTACGCCCATCTGGTGTCAACAGTATGTAATTTAAATCACTGACTTTCTTGTCAACAATGTAAGGACCAAAATACCTAGCTTACAGAGGTCTGTCAGGGATTGGAAGTAAGGCAAGGACCTTTTCACCAGGCTCAAACGTCTTACTTACAGTGTGCCTGTTATACTTTGTTTTCATTTTACTTTGTGCAGATTTTAGACTTGACTTTTCACAAGCATGTACAAGGACTCTTGAAAGGATTCTCTGACAGCAAACAGCAATAGGTAGATTCCTTCATCCCAGTCTGTCTGTGTGTCTTAGCAATAGGTCCCAATCATGTTTTTAATGTCTGACTTTTAGGCGCCCTGACTTTTAGGATCGTATGGCGAAGAGCTGTATTGTTTTATACCTAGCTCAAGCATAACTTGCTGGAATAAGCCAGACATAAAATTAGACCCTTGGTCAGACTGGACGGATTTTGGCAATCCAAAAGTTGTAAAAATCTTGGTCAGAGCTTTGACAACACTTTTGGCATTAATTTTGCGCAATGATATTGCTTCAGGGAACCTAGTAAAGTCGCACATAATTGTAAGCAAGTATTCATGTTCAGATTTTGTTTAGGGCAGTGGTCCAACACAGTCAACAATAACTGAATGGTTCCTCGAAAGCAGGAATAGGCCTAAGTGGGGCCTTAGGAGGCTTCTGATTGGGCTTGCCTACCATCTGGCATGTATGGCATGATTTACAATATTGTACAAATCTTTCCTGAGGTCAGGCCAATAGAAGTGTGTACTAACTTTCTGATACGTTTTTTCTATACGTAAATGGCCAGACAAAGGGCCTCATGTGCCATGCTTAGAATTTCATTGCGAAAGCTTTTGGGCATTACTATTTGACGATTGATGGCCCTCTCATCATCAGCTTATACATCAGGTGGTCCCCATTTACGCATAAGCACTCCATTTTTAACATAGAAACAAGCTGGGTTCTGTGACAGGTTATCTTTAGGAACTGCCCTAGGAAAAAACATGAAATATCAGGGTCCTTAGGCTGTTCCGCGATAATTTCTGACCTTGAGAATACTGCATCCTGTACGGGCGGGTCATTAGACGAGTCACTAGCGACTCCCAGAGTGTTATTATCTGGACCATTATCCTCATGTGTGTTTTTCTTGGCTATAGATCTAGTTACAGCACATGAAGGATACAAACCAGGAAATCCCTACTTTCCGAATTAGTGTCCTGATCAAGTGACGTCTTTTCTGTCACTATTGATACAGGCTGTACTTTGTCACCTGCAACATCATTGCCTAGTAGCAACTCTATTCCCTTGAAGGGTAAAGTAGTTCTTATGCCCATAGTAATATTCCCAGAAATCAAATCTGACTTTAAATGTATACTGTGAAGCGGAACTGTTGTGCTTGTCAGGAAAAGATCTATTAGAAAATGGAAAGGTGTTTGCTAACTTGAGAGTCTGGCTTGAACCAGTGTCCCTAATAGGGGTAGAGTCTGAAAAATCACTCTATTAGAAAATGGAAAGGTGTTTGCTAACTTGAGAGTCTGGCTTGAACCAGTGTCCCTAATAGGGGTAGAGTCTGAAAAATCACTTGTAAGTGATACAAAACCATCATGTATGAATGGCTCAAATAACTCCATTTCAGAGTCAGAAGAGGAATCTACTACCTCAGCTTCGTCAAAGAAATGACATTGACTGTGTCAGTCATAAACTCATTTTCAGAGTCACTTAAGGAATCTACATGCTTTTTATCACCAAACACCTCATTGGAGTCAAAAGAGGAATTTTGTTTAGCAGATACAAATTTCTCTTTGTCATAAGAGGACCTGGCCTCATTTGAAATACTCTCGCAAGAGTCATAAAAGGACTTAGCCTTATCCAGAGAATTGTGTGGTTGCCTTTATATTGGCGGGGCTGAATTTTCGCGGTTTTTATATTTTATAAAGTTTCACGGGGTTCCTTTTTCGCGCTCTATCATTGGTCTAGTAGTGTATTTTATTATCAAAATAGTTTCATTTACCGGCGATTTCACTATTATCTAGGTTTCCTATTTCTCTGCCCGGATATCGCATGTTCGAACATTCACAGACGGCTAAGCCGACGCCTGCGGGAAGCATTGACCCCGCTGGCTGTAATTAGTTCAGGGCCGAGGCTCATTAAAACAACTCAAATGTTATTAAAGTGTGTCGAGAAACCAACCTGTAACTACAAAACGGTATATTAAGTTTGTTTAGGGAAACTGTCTGGATAAGGGTATCTTACTCCTGTTAATTAAAAGTCGAGTCGTAATCACCTGCTCAACCAACAAGGGACGCCTGTAGGTAGCCCCCTTGTTTCAGTATCAAAGGCAGGGATGTGCCCAGAATAATTTGAATGCCGTTTATATATGTTGCTAATTACTTCCATATAGGTGGAAGAAGGAACCGTATTCAGTTTCTCACGGTTAAAATCTGAAGCAAAACATAATATTCCACTGTTTTAAGGCACTTTAGCCCCAACATGAACTGCGACCTTTCAAATATATTCAAAACTCACGTCATCACTAGCCAATCATACATCGTTTGGCGCGTCATGATTTCACAGAATTAGTCTTTTATACAATTACAAGATGACGCAACCCTAGCGGCTATGTTCACTACTTTAGTGGCAAATTTTATTCATTAACATGACTAAATACGGCACAATGTGAACGAGTACCTTCTACATAATATTCATTTTTAAGCGGCACTGGATGTCATCTAACTTGGCACACATACACGTAATTTTTAAATATTACTGCCCAGCGGGCATTGACACTTTCCAGTCATGTGCCGGGGGAAAGGAATAACTCCCGGGCGCGTCCGCCGGAGTTAGCACGCACCTGCAAAGGGTCCCGGTTTTTTGCATCAAAGCCAACCGATATTATTTAAAATGGGCCCAGCATTCTCCCTGAATCATTTATCGTATATGCACCAGGCTTGATGGACAATCACTACATAGCTGAAGATAAATATCAACTGTCGCAAACTATCGGCAGCTTCTGAAATTAATGATTATGGTCTGGTATATGTGCATTCAAAACTGCGCGGTTTCATTTTCGCGGTCAGGGAGCGACCGCGAATATCGCGAATTTGAATCCACCGCAAATAAGAAGACAACCACAGTACTCCTCGCAGGAGTCTTGAAAGGACCTAGCCTTTTAAATTCCGCGCAGGAATCAACTGAGGTTTTTACCCCGCAAGCTACGGATTCTTCTTTTGATTCAGACGCCACTTGGGCCTCCGTAGCATCAAACTCTTTATTGGAGTCAATAAAGGAGTTGTACCTCTTGTTTACATGAAAAGAGCCTGGCTCTTGTACTATGCTATGCATAGATTTTGAAACAAAACCAGAAGGTTTGCTATTTGGTTTATTCGCAAGTTTCAGCAATCAGATATTAGATGACCTTCCTTCTTGCAGTAATTACAGATTTTCTTTGAAAATGACTGGTCTTTGTTGGATTTAGACACAGTGGACGCGGACTGAGGTGTAGCAATGGACTTTGTTGAACTATTAGGAGTACTAGTACTGGGTGACTACGATTTAAACTTCTTTTGACCATACTGATTTACATTGTTTTGAATGACTGGTTTGATTTGCTAGTAAAGACATTTTATGTGTTAATGAATAATTATCAGCTAATTGAGCAGCAATATCAAGTGTTTCAGGACTTTTTTTCATCAAGAAAAGTTTTAACATCTGCGTTAATGCAGCGCTTAAATTCTTCAAGTAAAATAAACTGGCGCAAATTGTCATAATCCTTCATAACATTTTTAGAACTACACCAGCGATCAAATAAATGCTCTTTTGTCCTAGCAAATTCGACGTAGTTTTTGCGCTTTTCCAAATTTCTGAATTTCTGGTGGTAAGCCATTGGAACTTACTCATAACCTTTCAGGATTAACCGTTTTACCAGGTCATAGTCAGCAGCAGCTTCTACTGAAAGCTCTGTCTAAATTTCTCTGGCCTTGCCAGTCAATACATTTTGTAACAGCATAGTCCAATTTTCCTTTGGCCATTTTAATTTTTCAGCTTTCGTCTTAAAGTGTAATAATATTTATCAACCTCTTTTCCTTGAAAATGTGGGACAAGTCTAATGTGCCTAGTAATATCAAAACGGTGAGTTGGAGCAGCACTTAGACTATGTTATAGTTTAAGTCTTTCTGACTCCAGTCGTTTTAACTCAATTTATTTTTCTTTTTCTAGTCTTTCTCTTTCTAACCTTTCATGTTCTTCCCTCTCTACTCTTTGTTTTTCTAATTCCCTCTCTTCTCTGTGTTTTTCTATTTCTAACTGTTTTAATGATAGCTCATGTTGCATTTCTAGTCCTTTGCTAGCTAGATCTTGCATGATTTTAGCAATGATATTAGGCTTTCTCAAAGCTTTTTTTTACACCTATCCCTATGTGTTGTCCCAAACGCAACAACAGTTCCTTTGTCAACTGTTCAAGTTGATCAGGGTCGGGATCGTCAAGAAATGTTTCAGGTTTGAATTCTGCCATGTTGTGTATTAAAATAATAACAAAAAAACCACTGAGATAAATCCTGTAAACCATGTACTGTAAGCAATATGTAATCTTGTAAACAATGTATGATAAAACAATGTTTCTTGGTGAAGGCCTAATAAATTTTCAAAACTATAAAGCAACCCGGACGAGCCCCCAATTTTATGTTACGGAACCTTATATCAACAGATCACGTATGCGTGATGAACACAAATTTTGTAATGAAGATAATCAGATTCTGTAACACTGGGCAGCGTGAAATGTCTAAGGGGAATAAATAAAGAAGTCAGTGATTTTTCTGTTATCAAATAACTATAATTTATTCTTAAAACAACCCTAACATTACACTACACTTAATCAATAAAATTACACAGTAACAGTATAACATAAAATCAATATAATCACACAGCCTAATAAACCTAGCACAGTACCTGGATACCATCACCGCCACACCGACAAGTTCTTTAAATGTATACAGTCCAATGTAAAGCTTTTGTAACAATCCAGAAAGTAAACTTGAGGCAGGCAGCATTAAATTGTATAGAGTTAGTAATAGTAAAATCCCTGAAAATACTGGATAATCGGACGGGTCCCACAAACTGACATAAACACGTCTGTGTCCGCTGGAAACTTCTCCCCCTACTTATAACTTTTTGCCCCAAGCCGAGAATTTTCCACTTCTCGAACAGTCTAAAGGATCTAACATAATACACAGGTAACACGCGCCACAGGAATCATCTAGAAGAAAATCGCTGTGTCTCTACATACCAGAGTCGACACGTGACCTCGGCCAGGCGAGAAAGCCTAGTTAGCATGACAACGAGAGTTCAAGCAGTACGCATTAAACATAGAATGCAACAAACGGCCAGGCGAGGGCGCCACAACACGAGTTACGCCCGTGTCACACAATTAAAAGAGCACCTATAACAACTACAAAAGCATTGATTTGAGAGACGTTATCAATAAAAAACGATTCCCTATGCCTTTCTTAATGCAGCAGAAAATGGTTATGGTATGACCTCGCCTGTTGTAGAAGTAGATAAAAAAGTTGTGAATACCGGAATCACATTTGAGATGGGGCAATGTCGCCCAACATAATTGCCTCTGTGACCTGGATAAATATGTCAGGGTCATCCATTTTCGGAAATGACCTAGCCCTTTATGAGGTGTTTCAATGCCTCAAGTTTGATGACTGTGCCCGAAAATCTTTTAAGGTTTGCCTTAACATCATTTAAGCATTATCGTCTCGGTCGTCTTGAAAAGCATATAGGTCATTCATTTTCGAATCCTACCTAGCCATTCATAGGTATATCAATGCTGCAAGTTTGGTGACTGTGCCATAAATAATTTTCAAGATATTGCGTTAAAACCATTTTAGCATTATTGCCTCTGTGCCCTTGAAAAATGAGTAAAGGTCATCCATATTCGAACCTGATCTAGCATTTCATGAATTGCATCAAAAGTGTGAGTATGGTGACTGTATGTTAATTTGTTTTTACGTTATTGTTGTAACATCACTTTGTGACGGACGGACAAACGGACAGACGGAGGGCAAGACAGACGGCACGACCGACTGAAAGAGTGACGGACGCTTACCATTTTTATGTCCCCCACCGAATGAATGAAAGAATGACAAAATTCCATGCAGGCAATGAAAAAAAAAAATAAATTTGCAGAAAAAGGAGTGTTATTCACGTTTCATTCTACACGAAAAGCACGTTATCTGTTGTCAAAGAAAGGTATACATTTTTTATTTCATCATCTATATTACAATCTTTTTCTTCTTTTTTTCCTTTTCTTTGCAGGCTAATATATTGCAGTCAAGATAACATTTCACAAAAATGTCAAATTATCAAATGTTTTTATACACTTAAAGTTCACTAACTTGCTGTGTAGATTATTAAAATGAAACAAAATTTATTTCCATGACTATAAGTCATCTGAGCTATAGTCGTGTTCCATTGTCCGTCGTCCGTCCGTCTGTCCGTCCGTCCCGATGTACGTCCGTTAGACTGGCACGTTTCGACACCATTGCACCTATGAACCTGAAATTCGGCATACAGTTAGATGTCCCCAAAATCTCCTACCATACCGAAAATTGGGTCAATAGGACTTCGTTCCTTCGATATATTAAGGAAAAACCTCATTTTTTTTAGAAATCTATTTTCACACTTCAGGACTGCCTAATATCAAAACCACTCATCTGGTTTTTCATATTTACCATAAATATTTCTCTATATCGTTCCTATTTTCATGTCAGAAATTAAGTCAGTATTATTTAATTTAAAAAAGTTATGGGCCCAAACATAATGGACTTTGTAAAAAAATCAGGAAAAATATTTGATCACATAAGACCAACAGTGTTAAAGGTAGAGACTTTTTTTCAGTAATACAACTTTAATTAATCAAAATTAAATTTATTACCTAAAATTAGATCAAAATCTTTTAAATTTTTTAAAATATTAGCAAAAATAAAAATTGGTACCTTAAATTTTGCCCAACTTTGGCCACGGCACGTTTTTTTTTTCCTGTAAGTACTGTGGATTTAATTTTCACAGCATGTGCATATAAGATTTTAATCTGTTAAAATCTGAAATTTGAAAATAAAACTGCAAAATTAGGCTAGTAATTGAATTTATTTTGGAGGCTCTTGTTGTATTCCCTTACATTGTCAAGCAGTCCACTTTGGTGACTGTAGGTCATTCAGTGCAGCTCTCTCCACAGAGTTGAGTTTGATCAGGCTGTCTGCAGTTAAAACCATACCACAGGGAGCCGTTTTCTCTGGCAACCCCCGCTCCCCTACCCCCCCCCCCCCCCCCCACCCCAACCCATTCTGTTTACAGACCTGTCCTATGAACTAGATGAAGCTTAAAATTAACCTTTTTCAGCAACGAGCAGTAACAACGGAGACCCCTCCCCCCACCCACTCCTTCAATACACAGGACTAATAAACAAGATGAATCTTACAATTTCAATGTTAAATAAATTCTTTTTGATGAGACTTGGACAATTTTGATTGTTTTAATGAAAAAAAATTCAGAAATGTAATCCTTATATTCAAATGTGATAAAATATTAGTGCTAACTGACTAATGTTAGTGCTAACTGACAAGATTTATGAAGATATAAATACTTGGTAGCATTTCATTCATATCTCTTAAAGTTGGCAGGGCCTAGGTGCGAATAACACTGTTAACTTAGTATTAAAATTAGGAATATTGGTCAAACTTTGTTGGATAAATTTTAAACTCATATGGCCATATATTTAACTTGTGAAAACTAAATTACCTTCACACATTATTTGTTTATGAAATGTTACTTTTATATAACACTAACCGTAGGCCTATTTGTTCCCTTGGTGCATCACTGTATGGTTTAGCTCATGTCCACTATTCTATAACTTACAGAGTTTCATTTTAGCAGGGCCATTTCTCATAGCTTTTCTAATGATAATATACATGAAAACCCAAAAGAAATGAAAATATTTTGCAGTTACTAATATTTTCCAAAATTCAGCTGAGTGATGTGACCCATGGGTCCCTTGTTTTTGTACAGGCTTAAGACTGCACATATCTGAGTCAATCACTTTTGATTACATGACCTTGTGTATGTCAAACTTACAACATTATAATTTGTTTAAAAATTCTTATTTTGCTGTTGAATGATATATTGAGTTATATATTGAATTAGAAGATTTCAGAAGGGAAAGCCAGTCTTTTGTTTTCCTATTTGCATTTATTTTCAGTTTAACATTTCTAGGGGTTTACACATGACATTAAGCTACTCATTTGACACTGTACTCGTGGAGAAATGTAAAGGGGAGATAACAAATTTTCGAAAAAGGTATGATAGATTTTGCCAGGACAACTTCCCTCCCCTTTTCAATGCATGCACACTTCAATCAATATGTCTGCCAGTCAGCAGGCTGCAAGTGACTACGCCCACATGCCTGGGCAAAACTGTCCAGCATGTGGGTGGTTAAACCTTTCGGGAAGTGCCAGTCATGCACAAGGGAGTCTCAGCCCCCGGGGGCAGCATAAGGGAGGACATTTTTTGGCTGTGTCTGTTACCTCCTGTTGCTACCTTCTTCTGACCAGTTGCCATGCAAACTACAATGTAACAGATATAATTATATCCGGACATGTATAAGGCCTAAGTGCAATGGACAGCAGCAAGCAACAACACATGAAAACAGCGGAAGTGAGCTGCAGTGCCTACAAAACAGAGCAGATTTTATTTACGAAAGCGTCCCCTGGGAATGGTGTGAATTGCAGAACATCATGTCATTAACAATTAATAGATTGCGAGCGATAAGTACTATATAAAAATGTTGAATAATACCATCTGCTAATGTTTATCTGCTAGGTATAACACCAGAAATACGTGTTTAGTTTAATAGTTGGGCGACCATAGGTCATATATTTCATTTGCACCGGTTTTTTAAATGCTCCTTGATGATCCTGCCCATGGCTTTGTTGTTTGCGTGTGTATTGATCTTTGGGAATTTTCCTTTTCTAGGATTTTGATAGAATATTTTTATATATATAATTTAAATTGCAAGTCTTCGTATCTGTTCCCTGAATGTCAGAGGACTAAACAATCACTTTAAATGAAAGAAAATATTCTATTAGTTGAAACGGCGTTTTATTCATATTGCTTTCTTACAAGAGAATTATTGTGTTCCAGCTTTTATCAGAATAATAACAGCTCGTAGGATTGTACAGTTTACCATTCAGCGTCAGATACTTCTTATGGAAAAGGTGTAGCTATTTTAATAAACCAAAATGTAGGGTTTATTTGAAAGATAAATACCAAGATATATTGGGTAGAAAATTATTAATCAACTTAGAAATATCAGAACACTTGACCACATTGGTTTGTGTGTATGCACCGAACAAGGAAAAACATCACTGTAAGTTTATAACAGACACACTGAACTGGCTCACTGAACACTGTAAGGCTCAGGAAAAATTAATAATTGCTGGAGATTTCAACAGTATTCTTACACACACAGATACTGATACTAAATTTTTCATTTAAATGATAATTGTACGACTCTCTTTCAAAACTTTGTTTGCACTCTTGACTTTGTAGACACCTTTCTTTTAAGTGATAATTCTGAACGTTTTACATGTGCCGACAATAGCGAGAATCTCTTGCCAAGTCTTAATTAGAATTAAATGTTCTATATGATGAAAAACCGAAAGTTGCCCAAATCCGATCTAGTGCAAGCTGGGTCGAGGATGGAGATCACTTGTATAAAATACCGTAATATCTCTAATACAGATGATGATAAGATTCTGCAAATAATATCAGAATTTTATGTTCTATTTACACGTCATCAGTACCATATAAATCTGAGATAGATACATATTTTAATGAAATAAGGGTTTTTACGATGGATAAAAATATTTTTACTAAAAAATCTGTAAAAAAACAGTGGCTGTTTCTTTCCTTTAAAAGTCATGCATCGCGGAATGAGATAATGGTGCCCAATTTCGGATTTGCTTTTTATTATAGCTTTTGAGTCCATGGCCATTAGGATAAGAAATAATAATGATATACATGGATTTACGATAAATGGTGAAATTGTGAAATTATCACAGTATGTGGACGACACAACTACTGCAGTCATGCACAGATCAAAGATCCATACATAGTTCATTAGAGGAGATAAAACAATTTCGAAATGTATCATATCTACCGCCCAATCTCCAAAAATGTATAGGATTATGGTTAGGTAATATCCTTATTAATAGTTATGATATCAAGTGGACAGGAGAACCAGTAAAATACCTGGGGGTGTATATTTCAACGGATCAAACCTTTGCTCTACACACAATTTGAGACGAAGCCATAAATAAGTTAATCAAAATAATAAATACTTGGAAGGAAAGAAACTTCTCTATTTTCGGAAAAAATCAAACTCTAAAATCCCTTGGTATATCACAACTTCTTAAAGCTTCGGTATGAGAAATAAATACAGATTAACTACGTAAAATAGAAAGGATTATGTATAAGCATATATGGAATTCTCGTGATCGAATTTAAAGAAACACTCTTATGGGCACGTATGACCAAGGGGGACCAAAATGCCCGAAGTAGAATCTGTAGTCCAGGCCGCAAACACCGCTTGGATTCCAAGAATTTTACAAAATAGGTACAAAGCATCTTGCTTTCTACTTTTTTTTTTCTTAGCCAGGTTAGTCTTGACATAACAACAGTGTTACAGACAAATGTTACAAACGAGAAAGAATTACAGAATTTTGCCTATTTAACACTGTTTTATAGACATGATTTTTAGTTATAATACTTCCATTGAGTAAAATGACGTCAGGCAAAATATTAAGCCAGTACAATTGGGAAAATAAAAACATGTTATTTATAGGAAAATCCCTTTTTAAATCATGGGTCAGCGCTAATATAACACACCTTCATGATTTAATAATAAATTTACAGTTCACTTCAGAGAAAGAAGTTCTGAGGAGACCTAAAGACACTCGAAACTGGATTATTAAATATTCTATTCTAAAAAAATATGTTGAAAAAATCATTTAAAAAAACATTAATATAGAGGTCGAAAAGACCAAATTTAGCACTAAAAAAGAAATTCCAATATTTACAGGTAAGAAAACCGAAAACAATGATAAACAAAAACAACTTTTTTTATGATTTATTGATAAAAAATTTAATTTGCCAATTTCATACCAAAAAATGAAGAACATTTTTAAAATATATTATATAATATCATGGAGTAATTTATAATGTAAAGGTAAAAAAAGTCCATACCGAAAAATTGCAGAATTTAATTATGAATTTTAACATAACTTAACCTCATTCGGCGCTAAACAAGCAAAATAGGATAACAAAGCAAAACAACACTGCTTTGTGTGGGGTTTTGGAATACATTTCCCCATATTCTTTTTTCTGTCAAACAGTAAAGCTGATCTGTTATAAATCGTTCGTTAAGAGAAGGTTTAGGTTGGAAACATTTGATGTTGGGTTATAAAATATCAGTTGGGCTTAAAAGAAATATATATTTCTATAACACTTATATAAGCATAGTTACATATACAATTTTTAAGGCACAGCTGAACACAAAGTGAATACACTGTTGATCAAACATACTGATATTGTAAAATGTGTGTAGCATGACTATTCATTTGAATATACAGTCTGTTATTGAGAAAAGAGAATAAATTTGTTGATTGAGTGAATATACAAAGATAGTATCGATGATGAAAAAGATTCATTTTAATATTAATCATAATAATATTTATGCTTCTGAGATACCACAAGATAGGATAAGAAAAAAAAAATAACAAGCCGAAAGGGGTCAACGTGCAAGTCAGGAAAGGGAGAGAGATCAATTACGCAAAGACTGGTCTGAAACCCTTAAAAAATGCGGCGACTGAAAAAAAGGGAATGGGATCCAGATATGCAACCATTGATTAAGCTCTTGTACTGGGTACTGTGTATATATTTCCTGTTTACAGTCAACCAATTAACGGATGCAATGAAGTTGTATAGGAAGATCTAGATGCTGGCCTTTCGTTTTCATATTAACAAGTTACTGGCATACATTTTAACAGTTTAGCGCTGAGGAAAAGGTAGGGGATGTTTATGTAGTTGACTGAAAGTTGTGTCAGCCAATATTTGTACTAAAATGATCAAGACGGCTGGTACTGCTGCCATGTTTATTAACCAAGGCCTCCCCGCAGATTGTAGCCGCAGGGATCACCAAGCAGCAGTCGAGTTTAAAGTGTCAGTGTGTGTGAATCTGGCCTTGACCTTCTTAAACCGAGGTATCAAGTTATCTTCGTTAAGGGCTACTTGATTTGTTCACTGGCTGGTTTTTCTTAGTTAAAATATTTCGGTTATCATGTTGGTCAGTCTCGAGGTCCACTTGTATGTCTCACAGACCTCTACAGTATATAAGAATACATTTGAAGTCTGTTTGTCAAGGAAGCCTAGTGTTTTGGTAAAAAAAAATCGGACAAAGGTCAGGGTCACCGAAAGATTTAGAAAACTGTTTAATCCTTACATATTTGTCATTCTACAGACCGGAGGTTTGCAAGAAAGATTTTCAAACATATGTTTATGTAACATATAAGTTGTTATCTTATTTAAACCTCGAAAGGGTTTATTTGAAGATGTCATACAAATGACTACATCTCATTCAACTGGCATATGCTTTAGCTACCAGAAACATATTATTGTCCGAAAATTAACGTAATTTCAAACGTAGTTCTCATGAGATCTCATCTATTCTTGGGGGAGAACACAGAGAGTCAAACTTTCAATTTAATTATGCTTTAGTTATCACTTATACAAAAAATATTCTATTGTTTAAAAACGAGATTTTCAGAGCAAAGATTATAATAAGTTTATACGTGATTTGATTGGAGCTAAATCTATCCACTTGTAATGTTCAGCTGTCACATAACTTGACGTCCATTCAAGTCCGTCTGAGTACGTGATGAACTCAGGTGGTTTTCAGACTATTCGGTGATGTTTAGTCTGATTCAGGTTCCTGCACTACCAACAACTTTTTCTTAAAACAAGAAAAAAAATTCAAAATAGGATATTTTGGTTTGGGACAATAGAAACAAAATTCTAGCAAAAATTGATTTTTTTCTTAAGAATAAAAAAAAATTATGCAAGAAAAAAAATATCTTGAGAAAATTTTATGGCATTGAAAAATAAACTTCCATCAGGTATAAGATCTTGTGTTCCCATTCCAAAATAATTTGTGAGAAAAATTGTACACTTTAAATCATCATTGACAATATTTTTACAAATTAATTTATTTGAACCTTTAATGTAAAAATATTAAGGTACAACACTGTTTCAGGCTAAGCATGTATGACAGTGAAGCAAGTATGAAATACCAGATGCCGTTTCTACTGAAATACCATTCAGTAACTTCTTAAAAAAAACTCGGAGGCTTACAAAAATCAATTGAATGGGCATGTAGAACCTCCTGGCTAGATCCTGGCATTTTTTTCATTCACAATAGTGAAACATGTTTGCACTGTTATTTCTTGCACAAAAATGTGTTCAAATAAACAACAGTTCTGAAAGTATTGTTAATTTTCATTTAATTGAAATGAATTATAGATATTGAATAAAGGTCTGTACTATCATTACTGTAAATGACACATACTATAAAATTAAATGAGAGTGCCTGTATATAACTAGACAATACTAGTGTTTGTGATATCAGCTAAAGCATTTTTCGCTTTGCAACGTCTGGAGCGTGTAAAGTCTAGGCAGCCGACATTGTCCGCTGCGCGGCCTGCCCTGATTCTGAAACTCCGCAGCTGACACTGTCGGCTACCTAGAGACTTAGTATAATATATCAGAAAAATATTATTATAATACCAGGCATGTGTGGGATAAAACCATTTTAAAGTCATATCTTGTTTAATAATTCCTCCGTATTTTTTTTATTGCAAACATTCGCTCTGAATATAAAGATCACTTTCGGCCAGTCACACAGATGGTATTTTTAAACAGGTTTCACTGGATTCTCTAACGTAATATTAAAGATTTATATTATGTTAATCTAGGAATCACACTCAGATTCAGCAAGGCAACACAGTATCTGATGTCAGTTTTTTTGGGTCTGGTATCAAACAAGAAATGACTGGACTCACTTGAATTACTCAGATAATGATTTTCAGCGAACACCAATATAATGCCGTGTCCTAGTGGATTCATATTTAATAATATATCTTGATAATCATTACTGTAAAATGTAAGAATAAATGTAAAAAAAGATAAATGTAAGATAAAACAAGTGGAAAAAACTTACCTACGTAACAGCTGTATAATATTTCAGCTTTATGAAGTAGTAGGAAATTTTCAATCAGAACGTCTTTTAGCTGAGTAGTTTCAATTCATCAGCGAGAGAACAAGGACTTCCCTTTCACCGTATGTTCCACATGCTTCTCCACGAGCTTGGATTAGCGTATGATAAAATGTCGCCTAGCAACACGACTCGGTTTCATCTAAAGAACTGGGTGCTGCCGAAGTGATGCTTTATATATATATATATATATATATATATATATATATATATATATATATATTTAAGATGACGCAGGTTATTAAAAAAAAAGAAATTATGCTGTTATTCGTGCACAAATAGAATCACTATCACTCGGGATTACAAGCATTTTTTATGTTTATGACAGGAAGTTTTATTGGGTAAATTTGTGACTTGCGTGTGAAAACCTGACTTTCTTTTTTTAACAAGAACTTTGACAAATAAGCCTACAGTGGCGTGATGATCAGTGGACTGATGTAATCTTATTTCTTGTTATGCGGGTGATAAAGCACGATTTACACGTGGAAAGAGATTGAATATATTCTTCTAGACGTGTTCATGGTTTATTGATTAGAGTAAGAAATTTAATGTCGACGAATTTCTTACGAGATGGTATCAGTGTCCTTAGCGTTTGATGCGCGCACACTACATGTTTGATGAAGATCTGACCGGATGAACACAAGCATGGCTCGCACGTGTTACTAGACGATAGCCTAGTATAAGTGACACAGGTAATGTCTTGATACCAAAGAGATGGTTTTTCACTTGGGTTTTCTCTTCATATATATTTTTTGTTAGCTTATCAATCGAGGCTTATAGTCCAGGATATAACAACCATAGGTATGACATTAGGTATGATTACAATTATATTGCATAATATGGATAAAGGTGGTCCATAGATCATGAACCAAGGTGATGCCACTTTGTCACCCATGGGCAATATTTTTATTGCAAAAATCAAAAATGGCGTCTGTTAATGTTTGAAAAATCATAGAATGGTTGAAAATGAAGCTTTAAACCATTATGCTTACAATTTCATTTAATAAAATAGCAGACGTAGCCCGTTGACCATGAATAAAGCGGGTGCTGCAACGTCTACCGAAGAATCTTTGTTTTGACGCAAAAATCAAAGACGGCAGCTATTAACCCCCCCCCCCCCCGAAAAAAACGACAACGTTTTGATCAAGTTTATTTTTAAAGCGATACAAAACTTGAAAATGTAAGGTTAATAAAACATTGAATGAGTCTCAAGAGAAGCTGTTACCCTTGCCTCTTTCGACTGATTATTTAATATTAATGGTGATCAAACAAAATGGCCGACCTTCCAAAAAAAAAAAAAAACTGACAACGAAAAGAAAATCTTTCGTAGAAAAGGAGCTACCAACTTTAATTGCCTTTTTTCTTATATCTGGTATAAAAAATATGAGTGAGGCAAAATAATTGTGATTTGGTAAACATTTCGGGAGCATATTTATCACACGGTAAGGGTGATTGGCATTTTTATTTATGCAGTATGGACACATTAAATCGTATATCATAGGTTTTGAATGACTATCCTATAGGCATGATTGTTTATACTGGGAGGATTGAGTTTGACAAAGTTATTTATGTGCCTAAGAATCATTAATTATCAAATTCATTACTCAGAAGTAATTATTTTTTAAATGTGGACCTTTGAATCAAGCATCAAACCATAAAAAACCCGCTCTTTACCAATACGGCAGCATGGCAGTTTACTTACATATTCATTATTACAGTCTTGATATATATATCGATAGTTTTACGGTTCAGAAGTTCAAAAGTTATGTTTAACAGACTTAGAAATAATGTGTGCTCAAAACACCGTGAGCTTTTATATTTTAAGAAGAAATGGAAAGCAAGAAAGTTCTTAAGTTCTAACAGAAACTTTTTATCATTCTTTAGCAAAGTTGAAAATTAATATAACCTCGTGATGATAAAAGCACTATTTGCCTACGCTATTAATAATATTTCTCGCAAGAAAAATGAATACTTGCCAACTTTATGAAGAAAGATCAGATATTTTCAAAATACAAAACACAAGACCATGAACAGGTTTTACAGCACTGCCTGGATCATTATTCGGAAAAAGAATGTACAAGTGGAACCGAGTTTGTGTTAAATTTAATCAATTCTATGATGTATCGATATAGTAACGCCTGACTCATTTAAGCCACTGTTAATAGTGAATCACTTCTAAAAAAAAAAGGAAATCTACTGTAGCAGACTATGCAAATGATTTTGGCATACCAGTTAAAGCTTATGTTGAGCTTGATAAATTTTATCTATTTTAAATGACTTCGATGGCGAAATTTGTCAAATAATTACCATTTCAATGATTAAAATCCGACAATCCTACATATATTATAAGAAACTTGGTGATGAATTAGATTGATTTTTGCACACTTAAATTATATGAAGTTCATGAACGCCTCGGTTTAACAGATTATGCCAAGTAAATGTGAAATATCCACATAGTTTAGATGAAAAGACTTTGTAATTTAAAATTCAAAATAAACAATAGAGCTGAATAATGCTTCCTTTGATTTCAGGAAGTATTGTCAAATGAGCGTTTAAAAGACAAAATGTCAATAAAACTTTAAATATGAACATGTATCACAATATTTTAATTTTAATTAAAATTACCTTTCGAAAATATTCATCCGAAGGATTCCAGTGTGGTTTTAGTAGGATTATTAGAATATGGGCCAGAATTACAGTTGAATGATATGTTAAGATTTCCGGCTGTTTACCACAATATCGATTCAATAGGCTCTATTTATGGCAGTTTCAGTGCATTCCCCAATTTACCTTGAGTTACGAATCAAGTAGTCTTACCAGTACTATATAAATGCCTGCAGAGTCATTTATTCATAGCTAGAGTTGAGTACCAGCGCCACGAGCTGATTTCGAGCTGCAAAAACTTCCTACGAGTCTGTGCGAGTTCAACATAGATTTTGGGTGGAATATTCATGAGCGGGAAATTTTGGCAACAAGGCTGCCTAGTCGAATATTCCCTTTCCTTTAGAGGAGGAAACACTTTTTCTTAGCATTTTTGGGGTATTCACTTTAAGCAGAAGGTAATATAGCCGGCTGATAAAGAATCTTGGAAAAAATGGGCGTTCAGTAACGCGAGTGCTAAAAGACGTCATACACAGCTCTCACGTCTAGCAGTATAAAAGCATCATACGTTACTTTTGGCTCTGCTCGTTAATTCTCAGTATTTATTATCCTATTTCCCTGATTCTGTGGGCGGAAAGGAAGGGGCGCAATTCCCGACCCCTTCCCTTAAGTGCCCGTGTAAATCCGCCGCTGTGGGCTCTACAAACGGCGCTTTCGGACAAGGCCTCACTCGGCACAACTCGGCTACAAAAATGTACTACAGTCCGTTTCATCTCCTCATGTGCCCCTGTGCTTGCTGTGAACATTTTGATTTGTTACATTTCAGTGGAAAGAATATTTATGAAGCGTATAGGATTAAAATGCCTTTATAACAACAAGGTAATTAATAAACTGCCTTATACTTTATTTAAGCTAGAAAATTATCTTAAATATGATAAACCAGTCATCATTTACAATATATCAGCTTCACTGACGACCGTCAAGGTCATTGGTCACATGCAAAACACATCCTCAGTCTACGGAATATTTTAAGCTCTCATAATTGTGACGATACCAGTCTATATGCACCTTTGTTACAGTCAATTACAAGATGACAAATCATTTTGTGCGGATCTACATTAAAAGATGCAAAGAAGTTGCAAATGATGCCGGCCTCGCATTTTCATACAAAAAAAATTACTGTAAAACATGTTTTACTGGTTTAGCCCTCAGAAGAGGGTAGGGAATTATTTATTTATTTGAAATGTATTATATATTTTTAAATGTATAAATGAGATATTTGTACCAACAGGGTTCAATCGCCTGTGTCCGCAGCCATGTTTATTAACCAAGGTCGGCCAACAGATTTTCGTCGCAGTTTATCAACAGACTTCCCTAAGAAGCTGTCAAGTTTCAACTGTCAGTCTGTGCATATCTACCACATTCCTTCGTTAAACACCGCCACAGGCGAGGTATTAAGTCTATGGTTATTTGGTTGTTTTTTCTGCTAGTAAATTTCCTCAAAAAGTTATAGATGGAGCTGGATGAAATTTTGCTGAGGCTCAGGGTAATATAACAAAACAGCTATATTGTGACATGATAAGGTTATTAACTCCGTGGGCGGACCATGGTTATAAAAGCTTTACAGGATCCTGTCAAATTACCTGTCATGCTGTGCGTCTTGCTGCGTACATTGAGTACGGGATAATTATTATCTAATATACAAATCGATAAAATGTGCCCTACACTATGAACACTACCCCTGTCCACTTGATTATTCGGACTTTACAAAGGTAAGACAAACTTGGCAAACAAGACTCGCGGTCAAGATGGCGGAATAAGCGGATGCACGTCTGGAGCTCTCTTAAAAAAAATCTGTTTGAACCATATAGGAATGGCAGAAGGCCCAACAACAAGGTCAAAAGGATTAAGCACAAGTGATTCGGGACAAACAGGTCAATTATCTATTGAAAAATATCTAGAACACGGACAGGAAAAGTTAAAATCAAAATCAAAATCAAAAGGTGTCACGCCAGCACGTACCGGTTCGGTCAGTAAACAGACAGGGGCAATGGAAAGCGAAGATATAGCCAGGACAATAGATGAGAAATGTGGTGAGCTGGAAAAAACATTAACAGAGGCTATCGGGTCTTTTAAAAAGTCCGTACAGAGTGACATTCAGGGCCTGATGAAACATATAGAAAAGATAGAGACTGATTATACAGAGTTAAACGGTACACTAGAGTCAACAAAGGAAAGTCTTGAATTAACACAAAACACAGTACAGCAGTTACAGAGTAGGATGGATAAGGTAGAGACAGAAAACACAAATTTGAAACGTGAGATTGGAAGACTGAGAAGTGAAAACAAAGAGAAGGATGACCAACTTGGCGTTGTTAAAGAAAAACTAACAGATATACAAAGACATGGACGTGAATATAACATCAGACTGGTTGGTATAGCTGAGCAAAAGGGCGAAGATTGCCGGAAAGTTGTGGCCCAGGTAATCAGAGAACAAAGGCTGCTTGGTGACAAACCTTTTGACACCATAATAGGCTCCATTGAACATGCCCACCGTACCGGTAGAAAGGGCCAAGGTCAGCGACACATAATCGCCAAGCTGTTCAGCCGGCCACAAAGAAACGGCCTACTTAAAGCACAAAGGGAAAAGGACAATGAAGACGGCAGGGGTCGAGTCTTCTTTGTGGAAGACTTGACCAGTGACGATTACAAATTAAAAAAGAAAGCCGTCCCCCAAATGAAGAAAGCTCACGGAAACAATCTTAAATGCCGATTTTGGAGGGGTCGATTGATAATTGATGGAAAAGAGGTCCAGATCGAACGCCCGGGAAGTTAAGTTTCTACAAGCCAAACTCTGAACCAATTTTCAAATGTGGGATCAAAGTATTCGCTTCAAGTTTATTTTTTAAAGTGTCCACAAGAGGGCAGCACTTCTGTTCCTCTATGATAACAGAGACTTGGTGGGTTACCCTGATTATCGCTCAAAACAAACATTTTAACATGAGTGACCTGAGAAGGCAAACGTTCTTTTTTCTGGTCTGTATTATACGTTCTTTTTAATATGACATAAATCTAGTGTGCTATTATGTTACAGTAAAAACTGTTTTCATGTCATTTCCCTTTGTCAACTCCATTTTTTGTTAAAAAAAGCACCGTTAACTGATAGCGTTTACTGTTTAAATTGGGTAATAAACTATACTTTACTACCAAAGACATTATTATTAGTACCAGTAGTAGTGTTCTATTTCAAAGTTTAGTTAAATATCATATCCTGAAATATTGGTTGATCGTTCTATTCTTATTTTATACAAATTTAAGGGAAGTTAACTGCTGTATATCATGGAAAGTACGTCTGTCTGATATTGTCATTGATACATATTGATATCCTTTTTTCCCCCTTTAATATTGAAAACATCAGGAAAATTTTATAGAAAACGTTTATAGATGTCAATACAAGAGTAGTAACCATAATTTTTTGTATTATAAGATTAGTATTCATCTTAACTTACACATTTGGGATATAATTAAAAAGAAAAACTTTATCTTTGTGTCAGGTGACTCATTTTCAAGCGAAATTGTTAAAAACACATAATGTATGAATAATACAAGATTTCTGTGCACAAGGAGCATAAGATGATGAATGATGGAGTTTATTATTCCTATTACTATTGTATTGATCTGACTATGAATGTGAAACTCTGAGAAGTATTTGTTAAATGGGTATTAAAACACAACTGCCAGATAGATTCCAGATGTTGCAGCCATAGTGAAGTATATTTGCAAAAATTAAACAATACTGTTTCTGTTATGTATTATTTTATAAAAGTTTAACAATGACAGATGACCATTCTGGCTCGGTGAATAAGGTATTGCAGATTTGTTTTCATTATCCACTTCCAATAAACATATGGTATTAATCAAACATGTTATAAACATGCATGATGCATTGAAAGAAAACATTCCTGGTACTTTATAATCATAACTTATATATTATTAAATATACTGAACATATAAATTATTTTTCAATACTACTTACAATTTTGGCAGTGAATAGACCTCTGTACTAAAGAGATATTGCCAATCATTTAGTCGAAGTAATAATAATTTATTGTAATATATTTAAAAAATTATTACTACTGCTGAAATGTGTAGTTAAAGGAGCACATCTTAAACAGAACATTTTTCTTCTTTTATTAACAAGAATGCCAGGTTGAGAATATTTCATTTATTTATTTTTAATTTCACATATGTGTTACTACAGCTAGTGGGATATACTGAAATGTGTTGAATTTACTGATGGTTTTTCTTAGAGTTTCATATGGCAAACAGTTTTTTTTTCTGGATATGTTGTTATCTGGGTACGTATATGTATTTATGTATGTATATGTGCATGTATGCTGATCTATACAATATTAACAAAATGTTACAATCAGTTCTCTACTAAATCCATAGAATGGTACACAGTATAATATGAAAAACAACTTGTGGTCCCAAGAGGAAAAAAATGGGACATTTTATGCACCTCCAATTAAGGTTGAGTATGAGTTAATTTATAAATAAACATGATTCTGTGAAAATAAAGAAAAAAAAATTGCACTGACTAAAAGGGTAGTACCTATCAATTGGTTTACGTTGTAACATGGTTATTTCAGCTTTTAAAAAATATCATTATTTATGCTGAAATATGTAGTGAAAGAGACACATCTCAACATTGACATTTTTTCACCCATTGACATTTTTCTTCTCACATGTTTAGGTCTTTTAGGGCAGCTTACAAGATACACTGAAATATGTTAATTAAGCTGTTAAATAGACTATGAAGTTGTTTTGAAATTATGTGGTGTACATTAGCTCTCTTTAAAGTTGTATTTGATAAACACACAGATGCATATAAAAATGCTATCATATGGATGTTGGTTATCTTTTTTAGTATTTTGTTTTCCACAAAACTGATGTGTTGGTAGATATAGACATTTATGCTGATCCACATAATACACATTGACATGTTGTAATCAACCAGTTCTCTATTGAGTGCATATAATTGTTTATACCAAGTGTATACAAAATGGGACATTTTGTATACTTCTAATACAGGTGTGGTTTGAATTTAATTTACAATAATTATGATGCAGTGACAGAATATGTTATGATCACAACTTTAAATGGACAATAGACAGACCATTATACTAAAAGAGTATTTGCTGTCATTTGGGCTATGCTGTAACATAAATTAATTTGTCAAATTAACATATTTAAACATTACTATTCTAAAAGATGTAGTAAAAGGAGTACAACCTAAACAGAATTTGAGCTTTTATTTGAAAGAAAAGCATATTGAGAATATTCTGTTTTTTTTACTTCTGACTTTGCATATGTTTTAGGTTTTTAATTGCATCTTTTGAGGTACACTGAAATATGATACTTGCCTAGGCCGCTGAACTGCTTTTTCCCCCAAAAGTGATGTGTTGATATCTATATACAGGTAAGCTGATCCACATAATACTGATTAACACGATGTTACAGGCCAGTTTTTACTGATCTCTTAGAATTGTTTATATCAAGAGACACAAAGTGGGACATTTTGTATACTTCTAATACAGGTATAGTAAGAATTAAATTTAAAATAATCATGAGTTAGTGACAGAAAATGTTATGATCACAACTTTACAGACCCCTGTGCTAAAAGGGTATTAACTGTCATTAGGTCTGTGCTGTTATATAAATTAATTGTCACCTCAACATTTAAAAAAAAGCTACTATACTGATGTTAAAAGCTGTAGTACCAAGGGCACATCTTAAACTGTATTTGAGTTTTTATTGGAAAGCCAGGTTTAGAATATTCCATCTGTTTATTTAATATTTTGCATATGTTTTAAAACTTTTTATTATAGCTTTTGAGTTACAATGAAATATGTGACTTTAGTTGTTGAACATACATGACCATAAATATAAAATGCTGTCAAATTGATAATTAACTTAAAAAAAAATGGAGTCCTTATACATGTATGCTGATAAACACAATATTGATTGATATGTTGGATATAGTAAGTCAGTGTTTCTATCTGTGCCCATAGAACTGTATACATTATAGGGTAAAATGTTAAGGGTTGACATAACAAGCAGGCACTTGTATTTAATTGATACTCATGAAAAATGTTTGCATCTAGATACTTTAAGGTATTTGAGCACTACCAGATCAGGATTGTTAGGATTTGCTATACATTAGACACATTTTTATGTAAGTCTGTGGTTATATTGTTTTGCACCAAGAGGTACTTCAGATTTATCTTTAAAAAAAAAAAAATATAATTTAGGGAAGAGGTGTATATTAGTTCAGTATTAGAATCAATACTATCCCATATATTTTATGTTAGTGTCATCTGTTGACACAAATACCGGTAAATTGGGATAATAATAGTCCCTCCTTGTAGTATACATAGGTTTAGTTTTAATAATATATTGTAAGTGAATTAACTTCTTGGATGAAAAATTTATACTTGTGATATGTATTTATGGATATATATATATTTTTTTTACAGATATTTGGTTCTACAGATATTAACATTCTTTGGAGTAAACCTATATATATTATATACAACAGTAAAACTACTAGTATATCTCTCTACTAGTATATCGTAATTGCCATAAAAGATGAGGATCATACTGATAGTATTTCAATGTGATAAGATTATATTTTGATGAACTTATACTAAATAGGGTAAAGATAAAATACCATTGAAAGTCTGAGGAACCATCTAAGAGGAAATTTGACTAACATTCAAAGCATATTTGATATTAAATGAATTAGGCATAATTGATTTAAACATTTAAGAATAATAAGCAACTATATATTATGAATACAACCAGTATAAAGACAAAATTAAATTATAATTTGTAAAAGATTTAGGATAGAGTATACAAAGAAATGTAGAGCTACAATTAGAACCAATGTGGAATTGGACAATAAATCTGAGAACCCAAATAATTATCATATTAATAAAAGTAACTCATAGATTTTGTTTATCATTAACAATATTATTTTCCTTTTCGCAAAAAAGTAAACATATTAATCCAAACCTTTTTGAAATCCAAACCTAAATAGTAAATAAGATCAGTTATTTTATTTATAAAATAAGTCTTAAAAGTTGCAGAAACAGTAACAAATAGTTAGGATAATGTGTAATGATTATAATTAGGAATGGTTAAAAAGGAGAAAAGAAAAAGAAAAAGAAAAAAAAAATGCCTTTGGGCTACACTGGTATTATCCGGAATAATATGGTTTTACTTAAAATAGAAAAAAAAATATTCAAATCAGAAATAATAGATGTGAGTGGAAGTATACTCAAAGAAATCATTTTGCCATTTTTATTAGATTTAAGTTTGGATTTTGAAACAGAGCTCCAGATGGCTGTTCTGTCACTTGATAGCAGGTAGTTAAGGGCAGCGCCAATGGTTTTAAGAGGTGCTGCAGTGTTAATTGTGAATTCATGTATGTTACGTGACACGTTGTATGTAAAAAGCAGAAATTTACATTTAAACCCCCAGTTTCTGTATATCCAGCTATATATACAAAGAATAAATAAACCATACGTAATTCATAGACATAATCACACTTAATGCTAGAGGTTTAGGGGATACAAAAAACGTAGGGAATTGTTTCATTGGCTACATAAACAAAATGCTAAGGTAATTATGCTACAAGAAACTCACAGCACAGTAAAAGAAGAAAATTTGTGGTGTGCTGAATGGGGTGGTAAATCATATTTTCCCACGGTACAAATAATGCAAAAGGAGTCTGTATTTTATTCAAAAATAATGTTAACTTTGAAATACATGATATAATACTTAGTGAAAGAGGTAACTTCATAATACTTGATATTACATTGGAAGAAACTAGAATTACTATGGTAAATATTTATGGACCAAATAATGACAACCCAGATTTTTTTATTAATATTATGGATAAAATAGAATTACTACCAAATGACAATAGAATATTAGCAGGTGACTTCAACTTAGTACTTAATATCACTAAAGATAAAAAAGGAGGCAGGGCTAAAACTCATAAAAAAGCTCAAACAGTGGTGAACCTATGGATAAAAAACTTAGACTTAGTGGATATATGGCGTAAACAACACCCAAATGTATCGCAATATACCTGGAAAAGATTAAACCCTAAAATTATTTTATGCCGATTAGATTTTATACTTATTTCTAAAGGTCTTTCCGAACGTGTACATAAAACATATATCCAACCAGGTTTTAAAACTGACCACTCTGCTGCTACAATAACAATTGATATGAAATTAAATAAAAGAGGACCAGGCTTCTGGAAATTTAATCGTAACCTGTTGAATAACTTAGATTATATAAAACTTATTAAAGAAACTATTAAAGAAACTAAAGAATATAATAAAAGTGCCAATCCATCTTTGCTATGGGATACTATTAAATGTAAAATAAGAGGGGCATCCATTAATTATTCTCATAGATTAAACAAGCAAAAAAAAAAAAAAAAAAACTACAACAACTAGAAAACACATTAAAAATATTAGAGGAACAATATGCAGATAGCCTAGATGATGCTTTAACAGTAAAAATAGACCAGCAAAAGGTAGAAATTGAAAATATTATAAAAGAAAAAACAGAAGGAGCAATGTTAAGGTGTAAAACTTAATGGTTTGAGGACGGCGAGAGACCGTCTAAATATTTTCTGAATCTGGAAAAGAAGTTATATAACAGAAAGACTATTACTAAACTTAAAGTTGATGATCACTATGTAACAGACCACCATGAGATTTTAAAGAAACAGAGAAATTTTATAAGAATTTGTATACTTCAACACAGTTTAATTTAGATGAAAATTTTTATACAGAATTCTTTACACAATCACACAAAATACTAACAGAAGAAGAAAGAAACCTTTGTGATGCCGATTTATCTGAAAACGAAATCTTAGAATGTCTTAAATCTTTTAAAAATGGGAAAACTCCTGGAACAGATGGTCTTACAGTTGAATTTTATAGATATTTCTGGGAAGATATCAAGCAATATTTAATCAGTGCTTTTGAATACTCATACCTAAAAGAAAAGCTCAATATTTCTCAACGTCAAGGGATTATTACACTGATCCCAAAAAAAATCAAAAGACCCACTAAGTTTGAAGAACTGGAGACCAATTTCTTTGCTTAATATAGATTATAAAATACTTACTAAATGTATGGCAAGAAGGTTACAATCAGTTTTTCAAAGAATAATCCATCCAGATCAAACTGGATTTTAAAAAAATCGTTATATAGGATAAAGTCTTAATAGAATTTATAACTTAAATAACTATTGCAGTAAAAACAAAATTAAAGCTAATTTAATAACAATCGACTTTGAAAAAGCATTTGATTTATTAGAATGGTCTTTTATAAACAAAACACTCCAGTACTATAATTTTGGAACTATATTCTGTAAGTGGGTTAAAATTTTTTATACTGACATATCATCTTGTGTTATTAATAATGGGTGGAGCTCTTGTTTCTTCCCAATAAGCAGAGGAGTACGGCAATGTTGCCCTATGTCTCCTTATTTATTTATAGTCTGCGCAGAAATTTTAGCATCGAGTATTAGAAATAATGTAAATATTAAAGGTATAGAAGTAGAAAATTCTAAACATGTAATATCTCAATATGCAGACGACACGACTCTATTTATTAAAGGAGGAGGGCCAGTGATTCATGAGACTATTGAACAGTTTAAGAGATTCCATAAAATTAGTGGTTTTAAAAATTAACATAGAAAAAACCGCAGTAATGCCTATGGGTAATCACGAATATGGAAAAGAAGAAATAAAACATTTCGTATGTCATTGACTTTTTTAGAATGCTCGAAATGATCTGATTTCTAAAAAAAAAATAATATGTAACCAACTGAAGATTCAAATTTGAAAAGTTAACTGTGTAAATCGGTGTTCACTAACTGCATAGTATACACTCCTAATATACACATTTGATTAAACCAATCAGAAGAGATAAGAAGTAATATACACTCACTGCACAACTTGTCGGAAGTTCGTGTGCTCTGTCTAATACCTCTGTTGGGAACTAAAATGTCAGGTGAGTATAATAATTAAGGCACGATTTTTTTCTCTCTTGAGTATAATATCTTTCTGGCACTAGAATGACATAGGTACTTTGTCGGTAAACTTGGCAAAATATTACAGACGGAAGTATTATTAACAAGCCACCACTTGCATATGTCTGATATGTGATGTTTTAGCAACACATATATCCGAGTACAAAAGCTGAGTTTCTTGCGAAAACACATTTTGATTGAGAGGGTTTTGGAACTTGATTTTTACGTGGGTGTAGCGCTGGGTGACACAAGATCAAGATTTATAAACAAGGATACATCTCAAATGCCAACAAAACACTTAAGTTGTATAATCGGCAGTAAAGTTTCTGAATTGACATAATTCTTGCTCCTTGCTGGAGATTGATCAGATTAAAAAGCTCACGGCAATTTCGGTGAATATGTTGTAAATTATCGGCTGCATTAGCCCGGATTGTACACAGTCCAAGCCTACGTAGTAAAAGAGTAATAAAACAAGTGGCCAATGGGCCATGACAATTTTGACTGGGTGCTCATGTTTTTTATTAATGTTATATATTGTCTGTGAGAATAGCCTATGGCTAAAGTTACAGTGTTGAAAAAATGTTGAAAAAAAATAAAATTTCAGGATTCACAGGAGACCTGCCCAGGCCCCCCCTTGGATTTCACAATAGAGGGTTCAAAGGAAAATGGATACAATTTGTGCCCTGTCTGTTTGGGTGCTCAAACAAAAATGTTTCTGGTCCATAGCTAGCAGAATATAGGTCACCATGATCCAATTTCAGGTTTCTAAGGAGAATTGCCAAGGATTTCCCTGAAAGTCATGTTAGTAGAGTCTAGGGCTAATGGAAACAATTTGTGCCTTGTCTGTCCGGATGCGCAAAACCATTTTTCAGCCCATAAGTCACACAATATAGGTCACCATGACCTAATTTCAGGTTCTCAAGGACATTTAACTATGACCTCCTTGAATTTTATGTTAACAGATTCTACGCCCAATGGATACAATTTGTGCCCTGTCTGACTGTCTTGGTGCTTATATGCCATCTTTCTGATAGGTTGCAAAATATAGGTCATGGTGACCTATTTTCAGTTTTCCAAGGACACTGGCCAAGGATGTCTCAGAAGGTTACATTAGAAGATTCTAGGCCTAACAGATACAACGTGTGCCCTGTCTGACTGTCTGGGTGCTTATTTTACTTTTTTTCCTAAAGGTCGCAAAATATAGGTCATGGTGACCTAATTTCAGGTGTCTGAGGAGATTTGGATAAGCCTCTAAGGATGTTGCGTTAGAAGATTCTAGGCCTAACAGATATGATTCGTGCCAATCTGACACTCAGGATGCTCAAAATCAGGTTTTTGTCTCGTAGGTCACCGTAACCTAATTTCAGGTTTCCAAGGAGATTTGCCTAGAGCCTCCCAGGAAATTGTGTAAGAAGATTCTAGGCCTAACAGATACGATTTGTCACCATCTGACATTCAGGGTAGTCATGCGACATCTTTTTCCTATAGGTCGCAGAATATAGGTCACAGTGACCTAATTTCAGGTTTCCAAGGACATTTGCCTAGGACCGTCCTTAATGTCATGTTAGGGAATTCAAGGCTTAATGGATGGATATTATTTGTGGCCCATCCGACTGTCTGGGTGCTCAAAATCATGTTTACGGCCTATAGGTCATACGATATAGGCCACCATAACCTAATTTCAGGTTTCCGAGGAGATTTGCGTAGGACCTCCCTAAATGTCACATTGGAGGATTCTAGGCATTATTAATTGAATATGTGCCCCGTCGAAATGTCTGGATGCTATAAAAACCTTGTATTCGGCCTGTAGGTCATAAAATATAGGTCACCATGACCTAATTTCAGGTTTCCAAGGAGATTTGCCTAGAAACTCCAAGGATATTGTGTAAGAAGATTCTAGGCCTTACAGATACAATTTGTCCTCATCTGACATTCAGGGTGCTCATATGACATCTTTTCTCTGTAGGTTGCAGAATATAGGTCACAGTGACCTAGTTTCAGGTTTTCAAGGAGGGTTTTTTAGGATCTCCCAAAATTTCAGGTTAAAGGTTTCTAGGCCTAATGGATACAATTTGTGCCCCGTCTGACTGTCTGGGAGCGCAAAATCATGTTTTCGGCCCGTAGGTCACAAAATATAGGTTACTATGACATAATTTTGGGTTTCCAGGGAGATTTGCCCAGGACCACCCTGGATGTACATGTAGAAGTTTCTAGGTCTGACGGTTACGATTTGTGCCCTGTTAACGGACGGACAGTCCAACGACCGGACAGCCGGACGGACGCCGGACGAAGGATAATCGCTAAAGCTCAGATGACTTACAGTCGGCTGAGTTTAAAATGAGACCCTCCTACAAAAGCTGTAAAATTAATCTTCCTGTACTAATTTTCCTTATCAGACGCCCGGTCGTTTATTTTTTACATACTCTGATTTGACTCGGCGTCGAAACAAAGAAGGCTTTTATTTAAGGCAATAATTTTTACTAATAAATAGATCAACATTTTGCTCCCTCCCCCTAATAAAAATCCCACAAAAAACCGGCGAAACAACATATGTTACTTTTGGTTCATTTGAAAGCATTGCCCATATAAATGACGAAATATCGCGAGAATTCATATAGGGATATTGTCTTACCGCTTTTTACGTTACGGTTCCATTAAATTTGCACCTCATGCAGTCGGTAACGTCACTTCCACCAGAAGATGAGGTGTTTGTGGTTAATCATTCATCACATACATTAACATTATGTTAAAAAAAATATAACACGGGTGAATTTACATTAAAAAATGTAAAAAAATTTAATAAGTAATTAAATAATAGTTAATGTGAAAAAGTACCCCGTCATTTGGACTGCCCCTACCATTGTTACCTACATGATTATGGTCACCTGACCTCTCGATAAAACCCGTGTTTGAGACTTTTTCACTTAACATGTGTCTTCGTCGTTTAATTACCCATCGTCCCATGCACCCAGTATTAATTTTGTTGTATTGTGAGTACGCATAAAAATTGGGTCAGGTTTATCATTCATTATTATCGATAATATCGCGCAGCACTAGAAATCATGTGAATCATGACAAGCCCGGAAATGATACAGGGTTATACATTTTGGACAACTTATATGAGAGGAATGGACAACTTATGTTTGTGTGGCTCTAAAATTTTCATTTGTTTTTATAGTTTACATGGGATAAACATATTTATAACGGGAAAGTAACGAGTATTAGATTAGCATTGAGACATTTAGACTCCCTCCACTCTTTCACTTCAGTTCCATTTTCCTTTCGTAACTGATTTCGGGGTGGTGTCGACCATTTCCTCTTGTTTATAAGTATACGAATATGGTACTGATATGGTCGAGTCCATACTATCAGAGTCCGAGTTTAAGTCCTAATCCGGGCCCTTCGAATACAAGTCCAAGTCCATGTACTTGAGGTTCAAGTCAGAGTCCACCTTTACCGAGTCCGAGACATTTTGAACCCGAGTCCACGTCGAGTCTGAGTCCACACCAAATGTCCTTAATAAAAGCTTTTTAAAATAGAAATTTCAGGTCATCATGTTCACACATGCTTTTAAGATGCTTTCCATAATGCTGAGCAAAGCTTATGTCCTTGTTGTGTTATATTCCGTTAGTTGTCCGCAAATACGTCTTTCTAATAGGTGACGGTTTTTGTTCTATAGGACTCTAGATGGACTGGTCCTGATCTTCGAGTCCTTACCTCCGAATCCGAGTACAAGTCCGAATCCAGGACATACTCCGAATCCGAGTACAGGTCCGAATGCAGGACCTTACCTCCGATCCGAGTACAGGTCTAAATCCAGGACCTTACCTCCGAATCCGAGTACAGGTCCGAATCCAGGACCTTACCTTCGAATCCGAGTTCAGGTCCGAATCCTGGACCTAACCTCTGAATCCGAGTACAGGTCGGAATCATGAACCGTACCTCCGAATCTGAGTACAGGTCCGAATCCAGAACCTTACCTCCGAATCCGAGTACAGGTTTGAATCCAGAACCTTACCTCCGAATCTGAGTAAAGTTCCGAATCAAGAACCTTACCTCCGAATCCTAGTACAGGTCCGAATCCAGGACCTTACCTCCGAATCCGAGTACAGGTTTGAATTAGGGCCTAACCACCAAATCCGAGTATAGGTCCGAATGCAGGACCTTACCTTTGAATCCGAGTACAGGCCCGAATGCTGGACCTTACCTCCAAATCCGAGCACAGGTCCGAATCCAGGACCTTACCTCCGAATCCGCGTACAGGTTTGAATTAGAGCCTAACGTCCGAATCCGAGTATAGGTCCGAATCCAGGACGTTACCTTTGAATCCGAGTACAGGTCCGAATTCTGGACCTTACCTCCGAATCCGCGTACAGATTTGAATTAGGGCCTTACCTCCGAATCCGAGTATAGGTCCGAATCCAGGACCTTCCCTTTGAATCCGAGTACAGGTCCGAATCCAGGACCTTACCTCCGAATCCGAGTACAGGTCCGAATCCAAGACCTTACCTCCGAATCCGAGTACAGGTCCGAATCCAGGACCTTACCTCCGAATCTGAGTACAGGTCTGAATCCAGGACCTTACCTCCGTATTCGGATACAGGTCCGAATCTAGGACCTTACCTCCGAATCCAGGTACAGGTCCGAATCCAGGACCTTACCTCCGAATCCGAGTAAAGGTCCGGATCCAGTACCTTATCTCCGAATCCGATTAAAGGTCTGAATCCAGGACTTTCCGAGTCCCAGTGACCTGGCCGATATGAAAATAAGTAATTTTTTAATGTAAACATAATTTTGAGTGATTTTTTGCGTGTTTTATGATTTGCGTGGAGGTTACTACCGAAAATAGCCGAACTGCGTCGGACAAAGACCGGATTGCTTGTGTTGTTGCCTGATTATCTATTGATTAAAAACAAGCCATGTAACAAAATCAGCACAGGATTAAGTGTATTGTGCATATTAATAACCCCTGCTTTCCCTGAGGGATTTGAGCGTATTTTGCCTGACATTTGACCAAGGCTGACATTTGCTTTGTCAATAAATGTGAACAACGCATGACTCTCGCTTAATGAAAAGGAGAGGTTAAAACCCAGTAGGATTAATGACAAAACCTTATACAAAATCCCAATTTCCGGAAAAGGGTTGGGGTGGGTTGGGGCGGGGACTTCAGGCCTAAAAATTGGTCTGATACGATTAAAAATGGTTGTAGCGCCTGAAAAGGGGGGCCGGACTTCCCTAGTACTGCTTTTGTTACTAATGAGGTATGCATATTTCCATTTCTATCTTCAGGAACAGTTTCTCTGCCTTAAAATGTACATTTAATTCATCTTTCATGTCTTCCTCATATCGACCTATTCTTTATACGTCCAACAATAGTAACCAGTCAAATATCATCGAAAACGTGAATTCTCCCACGTCCTATTCTGCTTCGTAAATGTAAACATCATCACTGATCAGGTCTACAAGGTAAACATACTGGTGTATGAGTTTCTTGCCACAAGCACAGCACCACAAAAATAAATGTAAAATTGTTTATCAGCTAGAACGACATAAAATGTGAGATCAGTCAAAATGACTTTAGGAGGGGTAGAAAACTAGGATTTCTTGACACTATGTAACTACATAAATCGTCACCTAATATATATATATATATATATATATATATATATATATATATTCAACCAAATAAATCAACGCCATACTTCTAGTAACGGGAAATTTTAGACAGTTTAAAAAGCGTGAGACCATTCTCATTTATTTATCAAGTATCGCAAGTAAACAGCTTTTGTTGTTTTTTTCAGTTATTATTTTCTGTTATTTTGATCACCTTTTTTTATTTTATTTCCATCAAATGATGAAGCTTGTACTCAATAATTCACCGGAATTTTATCAGGCAACCTTAGACACAGCCTTGCTATGCAATTAAATTTAAAAAGTTGGAAATACAACATGAGCTAGCATTAAAAGAGAGGGAAGAAAAGAGAAAAGGAGAAAGAAAAAGAAAAAGAAATTTAGTTAAAACGACTGAGGTTAGAAAGATTTAAACTTGAACATAGTCCACGTGCTGCCCCAACAGTCTTGATGTTACGAAACTCATTAGACTTGTCCCACCATTTCAAGAAAAAGGGGTTGATAAATATTTCTTACACTTTGAGAAGGTAGCTGAAAATTTAACATGGCCTAAGGAAAATTGGACTATGCTGTTACAAAGTGTATTGACTGGCAAGGCCAGAGAAATTTATACAGAGCTTTCAGTAGACGCTTGCTTTGCTAGCGAAGCGGGTGGTACGCCGGACTTGTGCGCCATCGACCTGGGTTCGACGCCCGGATCGGCCCAGGATTTTCCCCTCATTTATTTGTCTTCGTAACAAACTGGGGGGCTTGTCCGACGTGACGATAAAACTTTGTGGCCCAGGGAAAGCTCACCAAAGTGTGTCTCCTGGGATAATTGGTCTTGTTCATATAGAAGAACGCTTTTAAAAGGGGGTGTGTTACAGGGTGACATAAAAGCGGACCGAACTGTATCGCCAGGGAAGCTTGCTTTTCTAGTGAAGCGGTTGGGACGCCGGACTTGGACGCCACCGACCTGGATTCGACTCCCGGATCGACCCAGAATTTTCCCCTCAACAATTTCTCTTCGTAACAAAATGAGGGCAGACAGCAGAGCAGAGGCATGTGTCAGATTCTAGGACCTTATCCGATGAATGCGGCAATTATACATTTTCAAAGACTTTCTCCTGGATTTTATACATTTGGGCTTCAGTTTACTTTCTTGGTTGTTGCAAGAACCTTCCACAGGACTGTCATTCCCCGAGAGTTTAAATTTAAAGGACTTATTGTGGTGACGGTATTGGTATCCAGGTACTGTACCATTATCTTTCTGTGTGATTGTATTGACTTGTTGCTATGACGCTGTTTTACTGTATAATTTTATTGATTTAGTGTATTGTATTGTTAGGGTTGTTTTTAGAATAAAAGTAATTTGGCTTTATTCTTGACCGAGAAAAAACCTTCTTCAAGGTACAAGATGCAAATGATTTGTTTCTTATAAAGGATAAAGGTGAATATGGTCATTAAGACACTGAAGCTATTACACAGATAACCCATATCGAATAGATATATCAAGGGTATAATGTAACTAACAAAGTTAACGTCCAGGAAACCAATGTCGGATGGACATGTCAGTTCGTATACAGGTAAGCGTTATCATGTAAATACTAGAGTGATGCCGCCGTCGTCCGACACAGAAGCAATTACACGCGATGGGGTACTGAAAATTATATAATACTAATAGAGATTTACAGGGTCGAGAATTCATACACAGAGGATCGCAGGTATAAATGCAGAACGGGATTGCTGAGATCACTCTTATGTTACAAACAGATCGATCACCTATGGCACGAATATTTAGTATAATGTAATAGTTTGTTAATATGTCTTAACTACAGTTTTATAAACGAGACGATTTTATATCATTTAAATATATATTAATCTAATTATTACTTACGATCCTAAGGATTTTATGTTCCTGAGGATTTATCAAATAGGTTAACGTTTCTCTGTGCAGCCTGTTCATGCGACAAACCTAATTTCATCGTTGACATTTCATTTTGACATCACTTTGCATAACACTTCATGAAATTAAAGGCAGCCCTTCTTCGTAGTTATATATCTTTGTTTTTTTTAATTGCTTTGATGAAAGTTTTACTTACTCAACAGCTTGTTAGACTCTTTAATGATGTCTGCGAAACACACTAAACTATTCAGGAAGTTTAATGCATATATGTAAATAATCGTGGGCGTTAATGAACGTATAATAGAATGTATATACCCAACACAAATGGTAGCGCCCATGTTATATTAAGACTGAGGCCTGCCAGTGGCCAAGAACCATAAAATGATAATATTTCCGCTTGTGATGAGCAAAGGGACTAGGGCAAATGATCTTGGCTACATGCCTTAACGATTTAAAAAGCTACCGGTATGTGACACTCATGTATGACATGAAACACAGGGAGCAAGATTTGTTTGACAGGTTAATTGGTATATAATACAGCGAAATGCATCGGCCCGTCTCCTCCAACATTTTTCCTTATTCTTCCCTGAGCAGTTCATTTGACATATTCATACTGATGTACACAGTTTCATTGGTTATTTGTATTACTGTATCCCCAGACAAAGTCAGGGATACTATGGCATTAGTACGCCGCCGCCGCCACGGACAAATCTTGTAAGCGAGATAAATAAATAAAATATTTCATGGATCTTTATTTTAAAGTTTATATATTTCATGGATCTTTATTTTAAAGTTTACATGTGCATAGATATGGGTGAGAGGACGAAGGTGGGTTCAGCAGCATTCTCCACACAGGTCTATCCATGAATATCAATTCATTCACATGGCACACTTTTAGGCAAAGATCAGGCTATAGCACATGGGAATTATAAATTACAAAAATAAGTCAATGGAGCAAATATTTAGCATGCGTTGTCAACATTAATTCCAAATGTAACGGTTATAAAGGATATTATTGACATTTTGTTTGAAATTTCGTTAAACCTTGGGCACTACATTGCGGCGTGATATTGGTGACGTGGCGGTGCAAATGTATACAAACAATACCACGTGACACCAGGTTTAAGAACGTCTTTGGTAAATGGACTTGATTCTGGGATGACGTCTAGGTCCTACAGTGGTTGCCATGATTCTGGGGTGACGTCTAGGTCCGACAGTGGTTACCAATCTAGTAAGGCCGTTGTAGTACCGCCCCTGCTGATTATTATCTTTCTCAATGGATCTTAACCCTGTGCCAAGCTTAATAATGACTGGTACCGATACATATAGTGAAAGATGCGTCATCGTGTGTTTGTGTAAAGACTGAAAGCAATGTAAACACAAAACAGCACGTAGGTGAACATGATCGATGTTTCAAAGCGGTTACAACATTGACTTTCCTTGTTAGTTTGTGTTCAGACAACTATCTTAATCTAAATGTTTTATATATAAAAATAGTATTTTTGTCGTAACCCTTGGCAACATATTTGTGGTTGTAACTTTCCTTTTCAGAACTGTATATCTTTAGATACTTCATACTGTAGCGTGAGAAATTAGGTTAATCCGTAGTGTCTTAACGATCTCTAGCTATTTCGGAATTATAGTTAGTGTTGTGAAGGTACTTAACTGTATCGTAATCATTCTTAAAGGAATGATAGCACTTTGAAGCATTTACGAGGCAATGTATTAATTTACTGCTAAACCTGCGCCGCGATTTGCCCCGACGTATACCGAATAGGTTACGTGGAACTCGAGAAGTGGCTGCCATGGGCTATAGGGTAGGTATATCAGATTCCGCTAGAGGGCATCGCGGTTCGTGCGTGGACAGATTTTGCCCCTTTTTCTGTGACCACACCTGGCTTCCCCTCCGTGAATCGACCTATTTTGAATCAACAATCATATGCATTTTTGGCGTTGGGATTCCCCTGTCATGTGATAAGATCGTCCAATGGTATCTCAAATATTATTTTGTGCTGTTCTATAGTTCACTGTCGCCATTTTAGATGTAGAAAACTTGAAGCGAATGTGCAGAATGAAATATAAAAGAATATACTCATGAACCAACATGATAAATATGTAAATACTAGCTGATAAACCCGGTGTACTGGGCTTATTACCGGGGTTGGGGACATATATTAACTGAGACCCAAGATGGATCTAAACTGACTGGACCGTCTCATATTAGTAGTATTCAACATAAGCCATGACAAGCCTGATGATATGACATGGACATGCCTCTTGCTTCTCCGTTGTATGAATCCTTAACATCATAACGTCCGTCCGTATATACCCATAAACTCCTCAATGTAGACCGGATTCTATACTCGCTCCCTCATTTTTTATTGTAAAACATAACAGAAAATAGTTTTTTTTAGTGGAAAACTGTCTCAAAAAGATATTTATAAATATCTTTTACATTTATTTTGCGAGGCTGTCCTCGGAGCAAGAATACCCCGGTATATTTACCTTGAAGACCTGGTCAGTGACCATTGGTGTTTACATTGCGAACCGGAATTTAGGTTTTCGATGATATCTCACTGGACTCTATCATTGGACGTATAAAGATAAGTTGATGTGAGGAACACATGAAAGATTTATTAAATGTAGATTGCAAGGAAACTGTTCCTGAAGAAAGAAACAGAAATATCCATACCTCGAAAGTGGCAGAAGCGGACCCAACGCGACTCGGCCCAAGTACAGACTCGTGTCTTAATCACATATGATTGTTCTAAACTGTCTGGACCGTCTCATATTAGTAGTAATCAACAAAAGTCATGATATGCCTGATGATATGACATCGACAATGCCTCTTACTTCTCCATTACATGAATCGTAAACATCATTACATTTATATATATATATATATATATATATATATATATTTATTTTACCTTCATAAGGATACTGATTTCATTCTGCAAATAAATAAGAATAATAAAACACAGTATCCATATAATATTGATCTTGGATGACAACATGTGTATAAAGAAAAAGGCTTTTATTGTGTCAACAGGTTGGAGGCAAGGCTGATGAATATACATCAACTATACAAATTGCTTTGGCAGCAGTGGAGAGTAGATTGGTTAAGCCCCTGTCACACCTTAACGATTTAGCCAGCGTATGCCGACGTTAGAAAAAATGGCAAATACGCTGGCGTACGTCGAATAAGTTCTGGGTAAGTATTGTATACATTAGGAGCACGCTGGTATACGTCGTAGTACGGCGAGGTCCTCCAGACATTTTGTGCATGCATAAAATTTCTACGTATGCCAGCGTATGGCTTATACGTCCCGCATACGCTGGCCATAAGTTGTAAGTAAGTTATGCGATCGTTCACAAACGTCACAGGTAAGTTACTCATAAGTTCAAACACGTCAAGATAATGTCTAGCGTACTCAAAACTTATGAGTAACGTGCTTTGAACCTATGTGTATCTCAAACGCATATTGGCGTATTTAGACGTGTTTTGCGTTTTCCCGACGACCATGGAACTTACTGAACTTGTTTCTAACGTACAGTTAACGTATAAAACCGTATTTGCAGTTCAGCTTAATTGGTATAAAGGTGTGATTCAGAAGAATCCCCCGTCAGTTCTCTTCAATTTTGTGAGCAGATATCCATCTCTCCAGAGAGATCGAGGATCCGGAAACGAGACAAGAATACCTACTAGCTATCCTCCAACATCAGCATGACCTCATCGATTTGACACTATACCAGTTGCTTGCCAATAGAGCCAGGAGAAGAAGATGTAAACGGATGAGAAGGAACTGAGGGAGACCATGGATCGGGAGGGGACGACAGTTTGGCGTGTACGACCAGCTTATGGCGGAACTCCGTATAGAGGATCATGCATTCTTCATTAACTTCCTGCGTATGCCCCCAGCGATGTTCGACGAGCTGCTTGCCAGAGTAGGTCCACAGATAACCAAAAAGTACACCTAAAATGTACAGGGATCCGCTTGAGCCTGGCATGAAGATTGCCCTAACTCTGCGTAAACTTGCCTCTGGGAACAAGTATGCCTCAATGAAGTTCGGATGGAGGGTCCCTCACAACAACCAGTCTCTAGTGGTCAGAGAGGTCTGTCAAGCCATTATTGATGAATACGTGAATGAGGTGTTGGTTTGTCCAAGTACTCCTGATGGTTTGCGTACCATTGCATACACGTTATACCAAAGATGGAACTTTCCTTATTCAGGTGGGACACTTGAAGGGAAGCACATTGCCTGCCGCTGTCCTCCAAAGAGTGGGTCCCAATACTACAAAGGATTCTACTCCATTGTTCTGATGGCACTTTTGAATGCTGATTATAATTTCATTTTGGCAGATGTCGGTGGTACTGGGTCAGCATGATATACAATGATTGTGAGCTGAAGGAATGCGTTGAAGACGGTACCCTAGGTTTCCCTGACCCTGAGCCTCTTCCCAACGACAACCAGGACTGCCCCTACGTCTTCGTCAGTGACGATGCCTTCGCCCTACGACCAACTATGATGAAGCCATACAGCCTCCGGGGTCTGACGAATGAAGAACGCATCTTCAACAACAGACTATCCCGAGCAAGGAGGGAAGTAGAAAATGCATTCGGCATCCTTGCTTATAGATTCCAGGTTCTGCTAAGTACTATGCAGCATCATCCCTCCACTGTCAAGCTCATTGTTAAAGCATGCTTGATCCTGCACAACCCCATGAGGACCAGGTAATTCATGTTTACTTAGTAAACTTTATACATTTTACAATGCATATTAACGTTTCCCTTGTGTTTATAAAAATAATATGATTTTACCTTAAATATTATTTGTATCACTATATTACTTCTTATTGTACGGTGTCTTAGAATATGTTATTATTCTAGTTCAATAAGTAAACAAATTCAAATTCTAGGTACCCAGGACCTTAAAACCAACAGCTTGACCGGGCAGAGAATGAGAACCGCGATTTTATTCAAGGAGCATGGCGAGAGGGAAGTCACTTTGAGGATACACAGACAGCCAGTGGCCTAAACACTGCCTCAAAAGACGGAAAGAAATCTGCTCAAGCACTCTGTGGCAAGATAGGATGATTTAGATGATGTGTGTATCACTGCATTGTTCAGGCAATAAAGTACCTCAGAGACTATAAGATTCGTCTCGAGGCTATTTTGTAATAAAGACTTTGTAATATATGTACACTTGATAAATATTTATCAATTATATTATTCTTGTTCATTTGTAATATGTTTGTGTTAACTGTACATATACAGTATTAATATTTTTTTCAAAGTGTATGAATAAAGATGTATATGGGCAATTCCAAGGTAAAGAAATTATATTCAAGCACAATTTTCTAAGTTCAAGCAAGTGCTGCTGGAAAAGTTTTTTTATTGATAACACTTTTTAACATTAAAAATGTGTTAATAGGAAAAATTCCAACATGTTTCACAATGATAAATCTGTAATCAAATATGCATAGTTATGAGGACGATTACGGGAGGACACATACTTTAAACCCTGTAGATTACACATTTTCTACACAGATACCAGTAACGCAGTGCATTAATTAATGGTAGACCTGAAAACGTATTTGTGTTGTAACTTTCAAGCTGGTTTTATTTTCATATTATGAATGACACACTGTGTTATTTATTGTTAGTTGCATTATTTCAGAATTGCGATGCCAATTATCAAAAATGTTTAGTGAAATCCAAAGCCTGTTTCAGAAATACTTATTAAAAATTTAAACGATATAGAGAGCTTTTCAGGAAAAAGACAAACTCAATTTTTTGTCAACCGTTGTCCATTTTTGCGTGCAATTGTCCATATTTATATTACGTTTAAAATTAAAACTAGATGTGTCGGAACGACACGAATGCCCCCGCCTGGAGCAAATTAGAAATATTTGTTAAATTTTGTAATTTTTTTAAGTTCAGGAGGTGTCGTATGGTAAAAAGTAGGTCAACAAGGGAAAAATGCAGACTCGATCTGTAACGGGGCATTATCAAGCAACACACCAAAAATCAGGCCAGTATCTGCAGGCATTGTGAAAAAAGTCCATACATGTGCTTTTTTCATAAAAAATTTCTGTCTTTCTAGAAATCTTCGGATGTTAAGGATCTCTCATGTGGTCAAAAATAGGTCAACTGGGATGAAAGGCGAACTCGGTCTGTAAGTGGTCATTATGACCAAACAGTATCTGTAAGCATTCAATTGCGAAACTAGAATATTAGCAAAAGCTGATAATCAGTTATAAATTTAAATTGGAGAGGTACGTTCCATGTTTCATAACAATCCACCAAATGCTTCCTGAGATATAAGCTCCTAAGTTTTTTCTATACTTAGCTCTGTTACCTTGAAATGTAGATCAGATCACCCATCTTTGAACTTGGCCAAGATTTTGTAAATATAATGCAATAGCACTGAAGAAATTAAGTTCCTGTGGTGAATACCTTAATTTGGAGATATCCTACACAAAAGGCCAAATAGAAAAATCCGATAAAAATTCATTAAAAAATCAGAAATTGTAGGTGGTGCCAAAATAACTGTGCAGCACGTAGAAACCATCATACCAAATGATCATGGTAAGTTTTGTGAAAATCCACACAATGGTTCCTGAGATATAGGTTTCTGAGTGTTTTTGAATAATCAGCTCTAAAACAAAGAAAAATAGGTCAAGGTCACCCATCTTCGCACTTGACAAAGATTTTGTTGATATACATATTAACTGATAAAATAAAATTCCAACTGTGAATCCTTTTAGAGATATCCCGCTCGCAAGGCCAAAATTGAAAAATCTGATAAAAAATGTTAAAAAAAAATCAGAAATCGCAAGTGGCGCCACCAAAATTGTGCAGCATATTCAGACTATTAGCCCCAATGATCATAGTAAGTTTTGTGAAAATCCACACAATGGTTCCTGAGATATAAGCTTCTGAGTGATTTCTATAACCAGCTCTAAAATGTAGAAAAATGGGTCAAGGTCACCCATCTCCGAACTTGACCGAGAATTTATCGATATACATTTTCACTGATGAAGTAAAATTCCAACGGTGAATCCTTTTAGAGATAATTCGCTCGCAAGGTAAAAGTTAACGGACATGTTCAGGAGCCGTCAAAAGGTCAAAAGAAAGTCAACCGGGACAAAACGTGAACTCGATCTGTAACTGGTCATTATCTGCCATCACACCTAAAATCAGGCCAATATCTGCAGGCATTGCGAAAAAGTCTGTACAACTGTTTGATTTCGGAATGACGGAAGGACGGACATGGGTAAAACTATATGCCCCGGCCACTTTGTGGCGGGGGCATAAAAAACGTATCACTTTGATTTTATATAGAAATCAACAGTTAACTTTAACTTACGAGCAAGGCCACACCTATTAGATAAAAGCTAATAACGATTGACACAAGATTTATGTTACCCACTTACTTTTCATCAACATACAAAGGGCAAAAGGGGTCATGCAGTGTCTTTTATTATTGTTTATTATTGCTTATGGATTAATCATTAAAATAACAAACAAATCAAGAGTTTACTCAACTTTAATTTTGTGCTCAACATAAAATAATAATGGTTAATGTCAACAATGGTCTAACATGCACATACAAAATGGCACAAAAATGGCCAAATCTCCCGAGAAGAACACAACTGTCACTGGAACTAGTTCTCTAGTGGTGGAGGTGTCTTCAGTCCCCCGGCCGGGCTGCTTGTAGCAACAGGACCACTGGACACATTGAGTTTCCCTGATAGCCCAGAGATGTTACACAAAATCTGGCTGCTAGTGTCAAGGGCGCTGGGGCTCTGGTTTAGTACCTGGCCAGCTGAACCTAGAGCATCAGATACAGAGGCGGAGCCTGGCTGCAGACGGTGACGTGTGTCTCCACATTTGGGCGGGTGGACTGTGTGTTCTGGTCTACAAAGTCATCTGTCTGTGTACTCAAGACTGACGCAGACGGTGACTCGTGTCTCCACATTTGGGCAGGTGGACTGTGTTTACTGGTCTACAAAGTCATCTGTCTGTGTACTCAAGACTGACACAGACGGTGACTTGTGTCTCCACATTTGGGCAGGTGGACTGTGTATCCTGGTCTACAAAGTCATCTGTCTGTGTACTCAAGACTGACGCAGACGGTGACTCGTGTCTCCACATTTGGGCAGGTGGACTGTGTGTACTGGCCTACAAAGTCATCTGTCTGTGTACTCAAGACTGACGCAGACGGTGACTCGTGTCTCCACATTTGGGCAGATGGACTGTGTGTACTGGTCTACAAAGACATCTGTCTGTGTACTCAAGACTGGCGCAGACGGTGACTTGTGTCTCCACATTTGGGCAGATGGACTGTGTGTTCTGGTCTACAAAGTCATCTGTCTGTGTACTCAAGACTGACGCAGACGGTGACTCGTGTCTCCACATTTGGGCAGGTGGACTGCTCTGACGCCGTGGGGGTGTAGGTAGCTAGTGCTGAACTGGGCCTATGTGCCGATATAAGTCGTTTTAATTTAGAGAAATGCTTTATACAAGCATCATACCGAGTAAATAGCGTATTTCACTCAATGAGGCATGATGATTATTACAGTTATTAAAGTGTAAATAAACAAGTTTAATTATATTTTGTGGATGTTTACAAGGCGTTAAGATAATTAATGTAATTACAAATGCAATTCAGAGATGCGTCGGATTCGGCGTTGGAAAACGCAGCTAAAGGTCCTAGGTTCAACGCCCCTCCCTTCTCCCTCCCTTTGAGGGTACAAATCGTGATGTGTACAAATAACGTCAGCGTTTAACGGCAAAATACAGAAGAATAGTTCAGATTGTGATAAAAATACCAAATTTGGTGGACATGAAGTTTGGATAACATATTAACATTTTTTATTAGTTCCACCAAATCTTCTCAGTGTAACAAGGGCAGATCCTATGTTAAATTTGGGGTACTCAAATTTATATGAAAAATACCCGGAAAATCATCATAATTACATTACATCATATACATTCCTTAAAGATAGGGTAAAATTTTGGAATATTTGGTTCTATCATCATCATGAAAAATGTAAAATTACCTTTGTGATCTCATTAATGTAAACATTTTAATAAACAGATGACTATTTGCCATTTAACGACATGTAGTAAATATGACATAAATATTCTGTTTTAAAGTATGGTTTAATCACTATTTTCAATTCACATCTCGTCGATGTCTCCTTTGATGAATATAGGAGACGGTCGGGGAGGGCAATGAGAAAGGGGGGGGGGGGGGGGTTTCTACTTACGTAGTATGGGTTCACTGTATAAACATTACATATTTCATCATACATTGTGTATGTTTGTCCGTGCTTAAAAATTATGTACAGTGTTATTGTTCTGAGTGCAAAATATTTGTCGTTTGTATGAATGAGCTTATGGACATTTCCATATGAGCACTGAAATAAACCCCTGAATTTCAAGGGGGGATCATTTTTAATTATCAGGGGCGGATCATATTTAATTATCAGGGTACATTCTTTTAAAATGTTATCGTAAATGTTCAACTTAACAGCGTTTTAAACTTTTATTTCTACAAACAAATCTTGAAAACCAACAAACTCTATCCATTTGGGTATACCTTCCCTTTTCAATTATCAAATCATTACATGAACATCCCAATCTGGCTAGCGCTTCTTTATGCTTGGTATTAGTCACACACAGTAAATATTTCTCCATTAATTGAGACCATGGATTTAAAAGAACCATATAAATTTAATTTAGTACTTACTTCTACACCACAAGACCAGTTTAATCCTACCATATCAATAATTCTTTCCTTTATTTTAGCCAAAAATATTCTAATGTCTCCTACTTCTTGATTCATCCACACATACCAAAAACCTGCGCTGCATATTTTGCTTCTTATATGAGTAACCCATGTTTGTTTTCCATTCATATCTAGATATCTATTATTACCATAATGTACTAGTTTTGTCAAGTTTTTTCACACCTCTTAATAACTGACCGACATACACTGGATGCCTTCCAAACTCTATCAATGATGCTGCGTTCAGAGCTGAAGAGCTAATTTTTATAATGTACTTGCAAAATGTATATTGCACCTTTTCAATCAGTTCACATCTTTCATACCCCACAGTTCTGAACCATATAATAATACCGGTGTAACCATACAATCAAATAGATAAAATAGCTGACTCATTTATAAACAACTATATTTCCTATAAAGTTTTTTTATGAGTCATTGCTCTTTCAGCCTGCATTGCCTGCACTTTCTTTTTTTTTATTCCATGACAATGTACTTGTAAATAATACCCCCTAAGTATCTATAGTCATTTACCGTTTCAATTTGAGTATTTTTGATAATGCCATTTCTCTATTCTTTTTAATGAATCCTCGTGTCTGAAAACCATAATTTTTGTCTTTCCTAAATTAACTTTTAAGCCATAATTGATAGTACAAACTTGCAACTGGTTTGTTTGTTCTTGGAGACGTCCTACTGTATCCCTGAAGCATACTTAATCATCAGCATACATTAATGTCATTGATTTAGCAATTATTCATCAATATTTATACCATGACAATGTTTCATTAATTTGTTCATAAAATTCATCTGTGAATAAAGAAAACAGAAGGGGACTCATCATGCACCCTGGTCGAGTTCCGTGTCTGAAGTGTCTGTAAGAGTTTCCCTTTTATCCCAGTTTTAAATTAAACACACCACAATTTATCATGTACACTTTCAAAAGCAGTTGAAAGATCAATAAAAGTGTAATAAAACTTCTTTTCTTTTTTGTTAAATATTTCTGCACACACCCCATTAAAGAAGATGTATGGTCTACTGATGTATAACCTTTCCTATAGCCAGCTTGTGCTTCACATTAGAATCCAGCTTGATCAACATAATTTTGATTCCGTTTGCCAATATTTTTGTAAATAGTTTACCCACGGTATTAAGTAATGAAATACCTCTATAATGTTTTAGGATCTGTGGTGGAAGCCTTTTTGTGAATTGGTACAATAAATGCTTCACTCCAAGAGACTGGGAAAATCATTTCCTAATACACTATTAAACTAGAATACGGGTAGTCGACAAGCGACTACTTGTATCCGCCTAAATCAGAGTGGATCGGGTGAAGTGAGGCATGGATTGAGTGGCAAGGGGAAATAGAGTGAAGTGTTGCATATTAGCATGGATGTCTGCAGCCAAATTGTGTATGTAGGTTGCGCCACCTACCACAAAATCCAGAAAGCCGTCCAAGTTGTATACATATGCAAAATTAAAGGCAGATAGGTCAAACCACTACATGTATATGAGTGATTTTTGCCCTTGGCAGACAAACAGATGGGTGCTGTGCAAAAAAGGGTTGCAGGTGGCGCCACCAGTTTAACGTATGATAAAGAGCTATGTGAGTTTTATATACATGCAAAATTTTTGCCCAATCGGTCAAACGGTTCCCGAGATATGAGCTTGGATGTCTGCAGCGTAAACTTGAAAGTAGGTGGCGCCACCCGTCATAAATCAGAAAAGCTATCCAGGATGTATAAGCATGCTGAATTTCATGTGAATTAGTCAAACCACTGCAGAGATATGAGTGATTTTAACCCAAGGCAGACGAACAGATGGACACAGTGCAAACATGGTTGCAGGTGGCGCCGACATTTTTTGTGTATGTTATAAAGCTCTCCAAGGGCTACATTTGTGCAAAAAAAATTTCCTGATCGGTCAAACGGTTCCCGAGATATGAGCTTGGATGTCTGCAGTGTAAACGTGAATGTAGGTGGCGCCACCTGTCATAAATTCAGAAGAGCTATCCTGGATGTATACGCATGCCAAATTTCAGGTGAATTAGTCAAGTCACTGCAGAGATATGAGTGATTTTAAGCCAAGGCAGACGAACAGATGGACACTGTGCAAACATGGTTGCAGGTGGCGCCACCAATTTTTGTGTATGTTATAAAGCTCTCCAAGGGCTACATTTGTGCAAAAAAAAATTTCCTGATCGGTCAAACGGTTCCCGAGATATGAGCTTAGATGTCTGCAGCGTAAACGTGAATGTAGGTGGCGCCACCTGTCATAAAATCAGAAAAGCTATCCAGGATGTATACGCATGCCGAATTTCAGGTGAATTAGTCAAGTCACTGCAGAGATATGAGTGATTTTAACCAAAGGCAGACGAACAGATGGACACTGTGCAAACATGGTTGCAGGTGGCGCCACCATTTTTTGTGTTTGTTATAAAGCTCACCAAGGGCTACATTTGTGCAAAAAAATTTCCTGATCGGTCAAACGGTTCCCGAGATATGTGGGTTTATGTGTGGAAACAGACGCACAAACGGACGCAGAGCGCAGAGGAAAGGTCAGAGGTCAAAACAAAAACGGGGCGCAGCAGTTCATATGTGACCCGAACATAATCCCGGGTTTCGTAAAATTCCACCCAGCGGTTACGGAGGAGTTCTCCTGACACCTACGCGGCGGCGGTGGCGGCTTGCAGCTGAAAACATAGTATCCGCAAAACTCTGTTTTGGCGGATACAATAATTGTAATATATGAGGCGATATGTGACTATATGTATTTTTCAATATATCTACCGTTATCCCGTCAGGCCCTATGGCCTTTCCTTTTTTCATTCCATTTATGGCTTTCTGTACTTCATATCGTGTTATGAGTCCATCAATAGTCCAGATGCCAGGGGTGGAACCTTGTTTTATGGTCTGCCCAATGTTTTTTTTATTGTTATACCCTATTTTGAGGGTGCTGAATTCAAATCTGGATGATGCCACTCTGGCATCCTTGAGGGTTTTGAGATATTCAAGATGGCCGCCAAGATGGCTGCGAAATATGAAATCATCATATATTTGCAATTATATGGTGTATATATGTACTGCAAAGGGTTAATTTGCAATTAATTTGGTAAGGAGATCAATTATGAGCAAAACTGGGAAGAACTAAAATAAAAATCTTTGATTTTTTAAGGCAAAATGGGGTCCAAAATGGCCGCCCTAACATATAAAGAATGTATATTTTGAAGGAAATGAAAATGTGGTGTGCATAACTCGCACTCGAGTGGTCTTTGGCACATAAATTAATAGTTTACGCTATTGTAAACAACCAGAGGTTGTCCTTTAAAGAAAAAATGACAATCAAACGACCACCAAGCTGAATAAAAGCATATTTTGGCAAAAAAGGTACAGACATTTGGTGACATTGATTTCATATAAGGGTTTATGAACAGACAGAATTTTTTTTTGGTGGAGGGAACCGCCTCTTTTTTTATGCTGTCTTATATAATTCTTAATCTAAGTATATACAGCTTCTCGGTGTCTATCGTGCCTGCGGGTCCTGTGTGTGTAATCAGCCCATTGGTGGTTCATAAGACCAAGAAACACCCAAAGACGAACTTTGTGAGTGATACACAGGTTTTGTCTGCTCAACGTTTCTTTTTAAGCCTGCCGGGCGTTCAGCCTGGATGGGGACCAACCGTAAAATTCTTACCTCTGCTGAGGGTGAGATTTGAACTCACAACCTTTCTGCTATGCTCTACCCTAAGGCTAAAGAGTACTGAGATTTACTCTAGACCACTTGAGCTAGTAAAGTAAGTAAAAGTTAATATAGCCCAGTACTGATTTTGGTAAGATTTAGAAAATAATTCAGCATCCAAGATGGCCACTGATAAAACTTATAGAATATGACATCAGGTATAGGGCAAGTATATTTATTCTTTATAAAGTCCAAACTGCCAGTAACTCTCAAGTATTAACCCTCTGTGACCTCGAGGAGCTCTTCCTCTTCATCACTATCTTCATAGTCACAACTGATGTTTTCCTGTCTTGTCCACCCGTTGTTACAGTTTCCAGCACTATTGCATGCACATAAAAGTGTACAGAAATATCTGTTCTGTCATACAACTGCATTTGGCAGTCTTGCATGGTGTATCGCTGACACAACCGCATTTGATCATTTCTAAGACTTCTGCCAGAGCTGGCTTAGTGCTTTTAGGAATAGGAACTGGATGTAGTGACATGGAAGACTCATCCTTTTGCCAGCCGATTAGAGTAGGGTTGAGGTACGGAGGGTCAGGATCTGTGGCCTGTCTCCAGATACACACTTGAAGGTGAACGCGCTTAACAATTTCTGCAAATGCGTCTGAAGTTGGTGGAAGTGATTTCGGTGCGGGCATCCTAGTGATCTTCCTTTTACCTGTTTTGGTAAGCCAGACTTGATAACCTGCTTCCGACAAGTTTTTCCTTAGCAACCATAACATGCAGCTACAAAGTGGCTGGCCTCATCAATTACATCATTGACATTACTCAGCAGGTCTCCCACTTTTCGCAAAGTGTGTCCTTTTTTTTCAGTGTTTTGTGCATGGTAGACTTTCCTACGCCCCACATATATGCAGTTGTATCACAGCCAGTAAGAGCATGAGCAGCCAACAGGTCTGGTTTTATATTCTGGTGTTTCTTGACTGTGTTCCCAATATTGCCGATTGTTTGTTTGACACTAGTACTTTCCATCAAGAGCATCAGGATGGTATTCTGAACATCGTCACAGGGGTCGTGCATCGCACCGAAGTCAGTGTTGACGAAGCAGTTGCTATCGGGAAGGAACAGATGGTAGAATATCAGTCTTTCTTGCCGGTAGGTTTCCATGGTTCGATTGGCAGTCGAGTGAAAACCTTGTCCTCAACCCAGAGGAATATAACCATTGGTCCCAATTCAACATTCGACACTGCACTTATATATTCCAGAGTGACAGCGATGGCAGCAGCAAGGAAATTAAATCTGAAGCAGGTCTTTCAACATGAGCTTGCCCCATTACCCACGTCCATGTTCCAAGATGATGGTGATATGCGCATCACAACAACAAAAGCAGTCATTTAAGAGGAAACTTCAAGTAGAACAGTCTACACGTAGTGTAGCCAATGAACTTGCTCCTGTACCAGAGGTTGTTGTGATTGATGGTTGTGCGATGCTCTGGGTGATTCACTGGCCATCACATGGAACTTCACAGGACTATGTAGATGGGTTCGCTGAAGCAATTGTTGCTAAGCTCGCTGACAAGGATGTGTACCTTGTGTTCGATAGATATTTCGACTTCAGTATTAAAGCTCAAACAAGATGTTCCAGGGCAAGAGTTGGAACCAAGCAATATAAACTGCAGCTAGATGCACCTCTTCCTAAACAGAACATAGTATTGACTGTCACTACGCTCTTTACAAAGCGCTTTAACTATAGGCCTACTTGCCAAATGTAAGCGCTGTTTGTTATGACCTCGTATCCTGAATTGCTACACCAGAGGGGAGCACTGTATTTTTGTCCAATCAGATGAGACCTTGTGCTGGAAGACACGGCCAAGCTAGGAATTCACCGAGCCAATCATGCTCATTTCGTTTTGAGTGACAGCTCATCGCCCCGGTAACCCTATGAACAGGTTACAGGCTCAGAGAGAATTACCGCAGACGTGGTTTACTTAGGGCCTTGGGCACATAGGATGCCTGGTTGGTGAGCTGTAATTCAAACGAAACATAACAACAAAGGCTGCGTGCACACCTCGCTGGCTGGTTTCAGTTCTGCAGACACCAGACACATGGCTACGCTAACACAGTCATACTGTCAGAATCGAATTGGTCGATATTGCGAGAATGCAGAAGGAACAATTAAAATTCGAACGTAAACTTGTCTTCAAACGGCTCTTGAAGCGTAGCTATGGGCGGAGCCAGGATGCCTGTCGCGTGTTTGTTTATTGGCATCTGGTTGGCTGCTTGTCACACCATACGCACATTTTGTTCAGCTGACAACGATACGCCATCTGGTGTCTAAATATATCATAAACGGTCAAAGCTGGCAGCGTGAAAATCAGTTGCTTCTTTAGAAGCGTAAGATTTCCGCTGCCTCGGGAACGTAGACTGTCACCAAAAACAAGGTACAGCAAGAAACACCAGTATATAATATCAGACCTGTTGGCTGCTAATGCTCTTACTGGCTGTGATACAACTGCATATATGTGGGGCGTAGGAAATCTACCATGCACAAAACAATGAAAAAAGGACACACTTTGCGAAAAGTGGGAGACCTGCTGAGTAATATCAATGATGTCATTCATGAGGCCAGCCACCTTTTAGCTGCATGTTATGGTTGCTAAGGAAAAACTTGTCGAAACAGGTTATCAAGTCTGGCTTACCAAAACAGGTAAAAGGAAGATCACTAGGATGCCCGCACTGAAATCACTTCCACCAACTTGAGAAGCATTTGCAGAAATTGTTAAGCGCGTTCACCTTCAAGTGTGTATCTGGAGACAGGCCACAGATTCTGACCCTCCGCACCTCAACCCTACTCTACTCGGCTGGCAAAAGTATGAGTCTTCCATGTCACTTCTTCCAGTTCCTATTCCTAAAGGCACTAAGCAGAAGTCTTAGAAATGATCAAATGTGGTTGTGCCAGCGATGCACCATGCAAGACTGCCAAATGCAGTTGTATGACAGTAAAGATACCGTGTACTGTTTTCTGTGCATGCAATAGTGCTGGAACCTGTAACAACGGGTGGACAAGACAGGAAAACATCAGTTGTGACTAAGAAAAGAGTGATGAAGAGGAAGAGCTCCTCGAGGTCACAGAGGGTTAAAACCTGAGAGTTACTGGCAGTTCGGACTTCATATAGAATAAATATACTTGCCCTATGCCTGATGTCATATATTCTATAAGTTTTATACCATGTTTGGTATGCTAAATATTTCGAGCATCAGTGGCCATCTTGGATGCTGAATTATTATTTTCTAAATCTTACCAAAATCAGTACTGGGCTATATTAACTTTAACTTACTTTACTAGCTCAAGTGGTCTATGGTAAATCTCAGTACTCTTTAGCCTTAGGGTAGAGCATAGCACAAAGGTTGTGAGTTCAAATCTCACCCTCAGCAGAGTTAAGAGTTTTACGGTTGGTCCATATCCAGGCTGAACGCTCGGCAGACTTAAAAGGAAACGCTGAGGAGACCAAAACCTGTGTATCACTCACAAATGAGTGCGTCTTTGGTGTTTCTCGGTCTCATGAACGACCAATGGGCTGATTACACACACAGGACCCACAGGCACAGTAGACACCGAGAAGATGTATATACTTAGATTAAGAATTATATAAGACAGCATAAAAAAGAAGGCGGTTCCCTCCACCAAAAAAATTCTGTCTGTTCATAAACCATTATATATTAAACCAATGTCACCAAATGCCTGTAATTTTTTTGCCAAAATATGCTTTTATTCAACTTGGTGGTCGTTTGACTGTAATTTTATCGTTAAAGGACAACCTCTGTTGTTTACAATAGCGTAAACTATTAATTTATGTGCCAAAAAATCACTCGAGTGCGAGTCATGCACACCACATTTTCATTTCCTTCAAAATATACACAATTCTTTTTTGTTAGGGCGGCCATTTTGGACGCCATTTTGGCTAAAAATCAAAGATTTTATTTTTAGTTGTTCACAGTATTGCATTTCCTTCAAAATATACAAAATTCTTTTTTGTTAGGGCGGCCATTTTGGACGCCATTTTGGCTTAAAATCAAAGATTTTATTTTTAGTTGTTCACTGTATTGCACATAATTGATCTCCTTACCAAGTTAATTGCAAATTAACCCTTTGCAGTACATGTATACACCATATAATTGCAATTGAATAAAACCCCATAAAAATAGCATGCATGTTTAACCATTATTCTTTACAAACACTTTAACTTACCAACACTTAAACTTACAACGTGTCGAATCCAGTAATGCTAAGCTTTTAATACACAATCTGACAACCATTGAATGCCCGACTGTGACAACTTAACTGCCCTGGTGTAACAATTTGAACGATGATAATGTCGAGAGAATGTTCCACCACATGCCATGTTAACAATGCCATTTTTTATATTTTATTAATATACAAGTCCGAGAGGGACGAGGTAAGTTTAATATAGAAGCAAAGTAAAATGATTTGTCAAATATTAGATAATATTGTGCTGTAACGTAATTGATATTAACTACGGAAACGTCGAGGGGAGACCCGAATAGCAAGGCAGTACAGACGCATGTATAGCTTAATCGATCCTGACGTGTACAATTTACCCCCAACTGCCTCAGCGTATTGTCTTTGCGCCAGTAGCTAACTCTTCAATTTCTAAAATCCTGGATCCAGCAGGGCTCTAAAATTTAGAAGTATATTTAAATCGGGTGCTGTTGTTGTTACGCCCAATGGAAGTGTTAGAACTAATCGTTAATTTTTTTTTACATTGTATTCCACAGTGGAAGAATTCCATCCGATTGGCGTGTTGGCATCATACAACCATTATATAAGAATAAAGGCTCAGTGAGTGATCCTGATAATTACCGTGGTATTACATTACTTACCTGTCTAGGAAAACTATTCACTACCACATTAAATGCAAGACTAACAAATTATATAAACGCCTGCGGAATACTTGGAGATGAGCAAGCAGGATTTAGAGAAGGATACTCAACTCTTGGCCATATTTTTGTCCTACATTCCCTAATTGAATTGTACATACAAAACAAAAAAAGATTGTATTGTTCATTTGTAGATTATAAAAAAGCTTTTGATTTAATCGACAGATCATCACTTTTGGGTAAATTCATTAGCAATGGCATAAACGGCAAAGTCATAACTGTTATATACAGCATGTATAATAATGCTAAATCTGGTGTAAAAAATAAGAAAATGTTGTCAGACTTCTTCACATGTAATATTGGTGTGCGTCAAGGTGAAAATTTATCACCATTACTCTTTGCTATAAATCTAAATGACTGAGTATTCCATTAAAAACAGTTATAGAGGCCTAGGGTTTGCAACAGACAAAATTAGAAATAGACTCAGTGATGATGACAAATTTCTTAGAATGTATCTATTACTATATGCAGATGACACTGTAGTCATGGCTGAGACAGCAGAAGAACTACAGGCTGCATTGACTGGGGTACACAATTATTGTAAAAAATGGTTACTGACAGTAAATACTAGTAAAACTAAAGTGGTCTCTTCTTAAAAGGTAAAGTAAGATCTCATCCAGCATTCTACTTTGGAGACGACATACTTGAAGTAGTGGATGACTATACCTATCTAGGTATCACATTTAATTTCAATGGTATGTTCCACAAAGCACTGAGCAAACAGGTCAGCCAAGCTAAACTAGCTGTGTACAGCTTAAAAACAAAAGCTCAAAAACTTCATATGCCAGTTGATATTATTTGTGAATTATTTGATGCCATGGTGATACCAATACTATTATACGGTTCTGAAATCTGGGGGTCCCAGAATCTGGACCACATTAAAATTTTTGAAAAAAGGTTTCTTAAAAGTGTACTTAGGGTAAATAAGAGCACAGCAAACTGCATGGTATTTGGGGAACTAGGTAGAACTCCTATTGACAATCTTATCGAAAGAAGAATGATCAACTATTGGATAAAATTAACTGGCGGAAATCAGCACAAATTGTCATTTATCATGTTTAGTCTTGAGAAAAAAACTCTGACAGCAATGAATTTAAACCAGTATGGGCATCAAAGATCAAAAGTATTCTCGATAGATGTGGATACTCATATATGTGGAACACCGGACATGATGTTAACAAGAAATGGTTACAAAGGAGCATAGAGCTAAGACTTAATGATATCTGTAAGCAAAATTGGCATAATGAATTGGAAGAAAACAAACTGTGCCACAGTTATAAAATAATTAAGCAGGACTTTGAAAAGTATTTAAATACACTTTACCTCTCAGGGAGAAATGCCATGATTAAATTTCGGTGTGCAAATCACAACTTCCATCTCATATTAGTCTTTTTAAACAAAAAAATACCCATGGTGATGAGTTTCATTATTTGTTTGAATGTACTGCCTTTAAAGACGGAAAGATCCCGCCTAATAACAAAAAGTTTTACCTGACTAGACCAAACACCTTAAAAATGCATCTATTGTTCAATACTGAGTATCGATTACAACTATCAAACTTAGCTAAATTTGCAAAGAAAATCATGTCAGCATTTAATTAAAAATATTACTGCACTTGAAACACCCAGGGAACATCCTTTATATACAAATAATTATTTTACCATCTTAGTGTCAGTATTATTTTCAGACAGGTGTTCCTATCTTTATGCGGATGTTAGTATATTGGTATGTTGCATATTATCTTCTTTTTATACTTAGGTTAGAAATATGTGCTTTTGTCGTATATTGATTGTTATTGGTCATTCGATGAATACGTAAAATTTGTTTTATATCCCATGTGATCTTGCCATGTAAGAATTTCTTTATAATGTATTGCATGACTCTGTATACCCCGAAAGGAGTCCTTCTGAGTTGAATAAACTTCTAAACTTCTAACTAAGTTATATTTTATTATTCACCTATTTAAGTTTTATAGAACTTTGTTTACACTTCAAATGTTTTTGATTGTACATATACAATATTTGTATACCACACCCACACACTGTGCACTGTATGTCACTATGTATGCTTATTTCACTAGGGTTTTTATTATTGTGCTGCTTTTATGTCTTGTAATAATCCTGTGATGGGATTATTCTTAGAGTATATTTTTTATACCAAATATGGAGCATCTCTCAGTATATTTAATCTGGTTGACTGTGATATTTTTTATAATTATACATTAAATGGTATAATTAAGTCTGATTATTTTGTTACTTAAGCATTATAATCATCAATTTTATAATTATTTTGTTACTTAAGCATTATAGTCATCAATTTATATACCTATGAACTCTTGAAACGAGAATTTTTTAAAAATGTGAATGAATTCGGCATTTGATAATTTAATTACCTTTTCAACAAATACATGTCAGCATCGAAAGTCCTATTTTTAAATCCTAATTTTTTTTTATTTGATAACTTTATACTGTGTCCATATGTAGTGATTATGATCATTTGTAACTTTTATACATTTGTGATTTAATATAAAGTTTTAATATATATCTTGATCAAAGTGTTATAATATTGTGCTTATTGTGTTAAATAAAGCAACATGTGCACTGATTTACTGTGTTGAGTTTAGCAAATTTACCAGTGATACAATGTCATGCTGAGCTAGGTTCACATGTGATTGTGTGGAACAGCCCTTAGTACTAGCACCATCACACGCACGCTCACTGGCTGATACTCCAGCCAATTAGTCACAGGCAGTACCCCTCTCTACCCCCTAGGTTAATTAGCCCTGCCCTGCCCTCAACTTCCTATCCAGCCTGCAGGTTCAAAGAAATGGGGCTGATTTTGTCCACACTTTGAGCTGCTCAGTGAGAAGTATAAAAACTTATATTTTTGTTTTTAAAGATAATTACAAAATTCAAAGTTTCTAAAATCACAATTCAAAAGCCATTTGATGATGTTATTTAATTTAATTTCTTTTAATTTTTTTTATATACCTATATAGGGGCTGCCGAATAAGATAAAATCATTATTTTCCTCCCAAGTTGTTTTCAAAAGAAGCAAAGATGTAGATTGTTCCGTTGCTTTAATGCGAAAAATGACACAGGACAGACAGTTTTAGAGGATGTTCTAAAGCAGAAATTGAAACGGACACAAAATATGGCGAATTTAAGGAGTAAATCTGATCATATCACACCTGTATTCCATGCTCTTCATTGGCTGCCAATGCCAGAGGATACACTTTAAAATTCTAGTTCTCGTATTTAAGGCAAAAATTAATTGGCTCGCCTTAAAAAACAATTGGCTCCATACTATCTGTAGGAGCTCATTCAGCCGTATCACCAGAGTCGTAAGCTTCGCTCTTCCCGCCAGGATCTCTTAGTTGTGAAATTGGACGTGAAAAGTAATTTATCCATGGGCTAAATGTGATGAGTAACGTTTGGTGGCAGGAAATGAAGCTTAAGATATGTCAGCTTCAGACAATAACACTTGACTGGCTGCGTTATCTGCCAACAACATGCACGTCGCATGTCATGATCGAATTTGCCCCACCGGTCCTGATATATCGCCGCAGTCATCCATATTTTCCTGTTGAAGGTATGCTGTACAAAAGTTAGGGTCAAAATTGTTCACAAAGCACCTTGCTCGAACTGACTTTCCGATAACTACAGGGGCGGATCCAGGATTTTAGGTAAAGAAGGGGTCAAACCAGGAAGATTTTTTTTAACAAAGGTCCTCAGGTTCGTAAAATCGGGGTCCATGCCGCATAAATTGGTATGGAACCATTAAAAAATGCTGCGGCGACGGAAAAAAATTGGGAAAAGAGTTTTGACCCACTGGTCCCCTGCCGTCTCGATCCTCTTCTGAACTAGAGGTTTCGTTTCAGATTATTCTTCTGTCCATTCGAACAGAGCGCAATAATTCTCTCCTCCGCTATTTTCCTGCCTCGCACCGCCTACTATTGTTGCATTTGGACCGAGTCTGCAGGAAAGCCCCGTCTCGTCCATATTGTTAACATCAGAAAGGTCACATTTAGCCTGCAAATTTTTCAGTAGGCCCACCTGAAACAACTACTGTTCTATTTCTCATATAAAAAATAGGTCTAATTTTGCTCTCTCAGCCTTCCCGCTGTATCGACCTCTAATCACATTAAGTCGATGGAGCGGGGACGCACAGGGAGCAAGATGTGACATATTATTTTATTTAATAAGAGTACATTCCCATGTACACTGGCGTTATCCCATAGCGTTGGTTGAAACGCGCTAGCCAGCCCTGTGAAAATTCAAATCCCGTTCTACCCTGGTTATCTTTAACCTAGAGTACCGGTTGATCGTCAGAGTTGTCAGATTGTCAAGCCGTATAAATCGTTGATGCAGGGTTCCGACACCTTGGCCAAACCAGTTTCTAGGAGTTTTTAAGGATTTTTTCAGGTAAAAAATTCCGGTTTCTCGGAGTCTATGGTGTACATGGAGTTTTCTATTTTAACATTATATCAACACTGTGGTTTCTCCTTAGGGCTGGCTGCGTGGGACAAGCATAGTGTGTGTTAAAACCAAATATTCTTACAATTAATCTAAATGTATGTGATTCCCATCTATTTAAGTACAAGAGCTTTCACTAAACTGAATATTTATTGCCATATATATATATATATATACTTTTGACCAGGATTATTTTTTCTACGTATGCACTCATTTACCATCCAATTTTAAATATCCAGTTAATGTTGGAAGAAAGACTTTGGTGTTACTAAAGACTGAAAAGTTGCAAATAAGTACTAAAAAGATACCAATTATTTGATGAAAAGCCCAAATGAATACCCAAATGTACTTGAACATTTTCAAAAAGTATTGAAAAATATCTGAAAAACGAAAAGAATTACTGATATTTGTCTTAATTTTCATAAAGTTAGAAAATTGTTCTTCATAAAAGTAACCTTAAGTTACTGAACATCATATATAGATACTGGAATTGGTAGTGTCTGAATGAATTAAACTGTAAAAGAGATTAACGAAAAGCATTGAAAAGTCTTAAAAATTAATACATTAGAATATCACTGTCATAATGTGTCATTCAAAGGTTTGTTCACGATAATAAATTAAAGTGGACTGAAAAGGACTGGCATGTATACAGATAAGATAATAATTCTTTATATGTTTCATAAGTAATTTTTAGACTATTTGAAGCACTTACAGACATATAATGGCAGAAGTACTCAAAACAACCCATTAAGATTTTTTATATAAGTGTTTGGCGAGTGACACTGAACTATGAAAAGTAGTATTTATAGATTAACAGTGCAGGCACTCATCAATTTAAAAAAAAATAATATTAAGTAGCGTTCAATCTATCGTTAAACCAATTATGAAACCTTTAAAACACACTGAAGAATTTAAATGCATAAAATAACCTAAAACAAAAAGCACAATTTATATGATATATTGTTAAAAAGGCAGATTTAATTATAAATACAAGTCTATCACATGTAATTTACTGAATACCAGCACACATACAATAAAACACTGGAATTTCCACATGTTAATCCCCTGAGATTGCATTACAAAACGAATGAAAACCTTCTATGAAGAAAACCCTGATTTTTAAACAAAAGCATTTTCAACAGATTTATCAAATACTTTATGGCAGGTCCATCAAGTACTTTCAGTGAGGGCTCAGATTTAAAATGTTTATTCTTGAACGAAACCCTTCATGGCGAAAAATAAATTTTTGACTAATTTCATAATAATAATTAAGAAATAGTTTCGTAATATATCGGTCTTTTTAGTGACTTTTGAAACTTTTCGGCAACTACTATATCACCTGATTAGCAAATGCTTTTTTCAGGGAGGACTCGGGTTAAAGTTATTCATTCTTGAACATTTTTTATATTGAGCGGTAAAATGCACATAATTCACCAATTTATGATGGTTTAAACAACTTTTCAGTATTTTTGTGTGTTTTCTGTATTTTTGTGTATTTTACTTTCATTTCAAAGGTTACTGATAAGATTAAAAGAGTTTCGTCTTCTCAGTAATTGTTTTGCCTTTCAGGTATTTCGGGTAAATTTTGTTATTTTTCAGCGTTTTGCTAGACCTAAATAATTGCCTGATAATGCTGTCATGTCAAAGCCAACAATGCAGTAATAGCAATTGTGGTAAAGAAAAGGTTAAATAAAACAGGATCTTAATTCATAAGGTAAAATTTATGAAGCCAGTTTTTTTTTATATCCTGTAGTCTTTACATTATTTTGGTGGCATAGTCTTTGTGAAATACTAATATGGAATATAATATTATCTCATGGGAGCAACATTGAATGACTGAGATACCAGAGCCTAAATGGATAAACAAGCTAATTAGAGGCCAGCTTAACTAAATAACATAATAACAAGTAAATATGTGAAACTGGCATTTATACTGGACATTTCAAACAGCTAGGGTCAGGATTTTAAAGAATTAATTTGAAAGTATAAAACAATTTATGTTTTATGAGATTACATAAAGACATTTATTTGATATAAATTGATGAATAGACAGCTTCAAGGGGAGTAGATTATATGTTTGATGGCACCATACCCTCAAGAGGGCAACGACAGTGCCTGAGCAGCAGCGTGTACAGCTGATCCAACATTATCAACAAACGTAACGATCATGTTGATGACAAGTTTTTCTCAAACCTTGCTATTTTTGTCTCATAATTAGATCAAAACTTGCTAGTGCAGAGTTGTATATATTTAATTGACATTAGAGCTGATAAAATGTTTACATATAGAATATCACACAAGTTTCTTCAAAGAGGTTCCGGCACATGAGCCTGGCTCTATGCAAAGTTTGTTTCTCCATGGCTTCTGGCATTGTCATCATTCAGCCAGGCTCCAGGCTCATTCAGAATGACTCCTTTGGTACAATATGCTCACGATACCCAGGTCAGGGTTGGGTTCAAATGAATCTCGGCGCATTTAAATGCAAACGTTGTTTCCCAAAATGCAAATGCTTTACTACTCGTTGCATTTAAATTCAATTGTCTATATATATATACTATAGCATAAAAATATACTTTTTACCCATCGTGAAAAATAATCAACACCCTTTTTAGATAATTTTTTATTATGCAATAAAATCAAAATTGATTCACTATATTACATTCCCTTTCTGAAAGTGATTCATGTTATCAAATATTTGACTCTGTGACAAAGGTATGACCTTGTGTATATATAGGTTGCTGATAAACATGGAACATGGGTTATTGTTGACAAACAAGAAAACTGTCACTGAAATGTCACTAAATGTTGTGTATATATTGAGTTCACAAAAGTGAATTGCACATGAAACATAAGTGATTCCAACAAGTTGTCTCACAGCCTATTACGCTCTGACCGGCAAGTTGAGAAAATCCTTTCTGCTGTTGCTGTTGATGCTGGGGCACATAGATACCTTTGACACAGTATGGGTAGGCCAGGCATGCGATGGGAATTTTCCTTCCAATAAGATCCAGCTCTGTGGTGTCCTTGGGAGTGTCATCTGCTTCATCCATGAAGGAGAATAGACATGGTCGCTTGGCAGGAGGGGGGCCAACTTGGTCAGTACGTATGGTCTGTTTGTCTGGGGGCAGGTCAAGGAGAGTATTCTTCAAGACTGATGTCTCACAAGGAGTGCACCACCTCAGTTTGAATCTTGGGTCCAATGCAGCAGCCCCTTTGAAGACTTTCTTTGTCTCATATTGATTGAGGCGAGTGTCGATACTTGACTGGAGGCTCTTGACAAAGTTACTGTTGTGTTGGCACTTCAGCCTGCATAGATGGGACTGTAGACCTCTGAAACTTGGAATAGCACAATTTGCAGTCACTATATCCTGGCCTTGAGTCTGTTTTGTTGCTTCCTCAATATCCTTCTTCTTGTTCTTCCATAATATCCACAAACTCCCTGTGAATGTCTCTGTCGTTGTGGGTGAGTTTGAATTTGGTGTCCAAGGAGTCTAGTCTGGCCTTAGGGATGGCAATCACACTGCGAACCATGTTGAGCTGTGTTTGGAGTCTCAGCAGATCAGACAAAAAGGTCACTAGCTAGTGTGGATTTTGTATGCATTCGCAACAATTGAGGATGCCTTGTTGATAGTTGACACAGCGGGTTGCAGCGGCAAGTTTGTCACGTATCACGAGCTGGAGAGTGCGAGGGAACCATGGCTGGTGGTCTCTGTATCACAGTCAGTATCACTCTAGTCCTCGCTGGCACTATCCTCAGATTCAGAGTCTGGATTTGTATTCAACTACATATTTTTGCTACATGCAAAATGCTAAAATATTAAGAATCTGCATTTGACATTTGATTCACATTTCATATGCAAATGCAAATAAATTACATCAGTCTGACATTTAAATTGAAATGCGGGCTTTTCAAAATTTTTGCATTTAAATGCAATGTGCAACATTAAATGCAAATGCAAATTGGATCCAACTCTGCTGTCGGGAACAATCAACTAAAAGGAAGGCGATGACTGTGTGGGAAATCGTGTTGCGGATTTTAAAAGGAACACTTTTCATATAAATATTCCTATCACTCAAAATCTGATAGAAGTGTTTTCTTGGCTTGTATAAAAAAATGAAAATGCAGGCAAATAGGATGTAAATAAGTTTATTTCCTTTAGAGTAGGTCTTTATATCTGTCATATATTTCATTTAAATTAAAGTTTTCTCCACTTTTTCAATTAATCTGTTTCTCAGGCACTGATCAATGTAACTGTGAAAGGCTTCACATGTAATTAGCGTGACACAGATATCCGTGAGAGATGTTACTGTGAAAGGCTTCACATGTAATTAGCGGGACAAAGGAGATTTCTGTGAGAGACGTTACTGTAAAAGACTTAACAAGTAATTAGGGTGAAACAGGCGAACGCCTTGGTTTCTACACGGTAGCACTGAAATTGCACACATTTAAATGTAATCCTACAGGGTTTTTCAGTCCTCATTTGCACCACTGATAAATTTGAACCTGACCGACGTCGTTTATGCAAACGTTATATATTTTGTGGGAAAATTTGGTGACTGTGACTTTGTTGTCGACATGCCAGGGAAAAAATGGCAATAGTTTTAGATTAACACGAAATAATAATTTAGGAAGCCTGGGTAAGTTGAGCATCATGGTAGCCTTGGTTTTGTGCGCCGTCACTTGTCTATCTTAAGCCACTTGTGGATGTGGACCCTGATATACAGTGTTTGGGTGATCTCCCTCAAATCATGCAAATATCAAATTATTAAGAATAAGGTGACAGTATCCTGCCCGATGCCCAGGATTCATTGAAATGCTAACTCTTAGTGGGTGACACCTCCTGGACATTTGCCAAAAAATAATTTTTACCCAAATGAGGTTTCTTGTTTTCACTTGTAGAATCATTAAAAATATACGACTGACCGTTTTAAGAATCAAATATTATAAAAGCACATTTCAATGATCAGTTTTAAAGTTATCACTTTGCCGACATAGTGATCCTCAGTAGCTGATAGCTCCTTGATACTGATAAAAAAATTGTACCAAAATATGAGGCTCAAAATTCGGGGTTGTAACGTACGTGGGTCAATATAATACTTAAGACAATATTGGGACAATATTTGGAAAAACTTGAACGAGTCAATCCAAACAGGAATCAATGTAAGAATGTACGCAGAACCAGCTGAAGATCTTTATACAAAGTCAAATATTTACTTTATGGAAAGAGAAATAAACAGAGTAACTTTGTTCAAACTATAATGCGATTCAGGTACAGTTTTGAACAAATATATATTTATTTCAATTGGTACACAAGATGAGTATTTAGATAAGCATTTTTCATATACGTTTCCATAACCCCCGTGTTTTGACCCCCCCCCCCCCCCCAACCCAACCCATCACGACTGGCGTGTAGGAGAATTTGGTTCAGAAAAGAAAAGCTGCATGTAACTGGTATCTGGTTCAGACTTGTGTCTGGTGGTCAATTTCTTGCATGTTGCATCTATAGCCAACGAAAGCCGTTTAGAGAAGGGCGGTCGCCCCGCCATGACTACAACTCGGTCATTAGCAAATACAGAGTGTTACCTTCTTATCCCTCTTTCACAATGTTGATATTCAAATGGAGACCATATTAAACGGAGACATCAGTCAAAAGTTACTGCACATTTAACAGGATGGAAAGTGTTTCAGGATTTTCGATCATTCTTTAACAACCTGCTTGATCACAACGAATTCTGTTTTGTCAAGGTGTCTGCAGATTTATGAAAAACCATGGCTAAATGTTGAAATATTAGGCGCCGCGTTTACCAGGGCTCAGAGCAGATGTTTCGCCACTGTCTGCTTATAGGCCTAAGAAAAATACCACAAGAAAATACTTGTGTCACGCTGCTGTGGCTTAAATACCTTTTCTGCCAACTACGTAAAACTGTTTGTAAATTTATGTAACCGTCCATTTCAGTTTTCTCTTCACAAAAATAATTATGATGCCCTACATAAACACCCAAATCGTTTATATTTTATGCCATTTAAATTTTGTTTTATGTTTACATTTTTACCAGTATATCTGCTGTATTCTGACAGTTTTAAGACCTAGGTCGAGATCATTATAATTTTTAAATAATAAAACTATCGTCTGCATATTCACTAATTTTTATGGAAACATGCTTGTCTGCACATGACACCTTTTTATCGGAAAATTCGTGATAATCCTTCTTCTGCATAATATTTCGGTACATAAACTAAACAGCGTAACAGAAGTAGGACGCCCCTACCAAATCCTCCGGCTTAAAAAAAAATATCTAGAGATTTGTCCATTTAATTTCCGCAGGCGAACATGAAATACCATTCGACAGAATCAAAAGCTTTTTCTTAGTCTAAAACAACCTTTACCAGAAATATGTTTATTTAAGAAAATTATTGCATCCAGAACCAAACAGAAATTTTCTCCGATATAGCGACTCTTCATACATGGCGTCAGTTCATCGCAAACTAAATTTTTAAAAGCCCTTTGGAGTCTATTGGAAAGAATGAATCCTAGGTTTTTATAGTCAGTGTTTGTAAGAGTAATGGATCGGTAATTCTTCAGATTTGATCTTTCTTTCCCCTTTCATATAAATCAAATTTAACATTCATCGATTTAGTAATCTAGACAATCTGTTTTCATGTAATGACTCCACAAAAGAATTTGAAAGGAGTTTTTTTTTTATTTCACTGCAGAATACCAGATAAAAAAAAAGAAATAAACAGCGTAGTGGAGATACGACCCCCCCCCCCCCCTGCCGAATCCTCCGGCTTAAAATTTAAAATATTGTGAGTTTTATCGATTTAATTTCAGAATTCCAGATAAAAAAATAAACAGCGTAGCAGAAATAGTTCATCGAAAATTAATTTGTTAAACACCCTTGGTGTCTATTGAAAAGAATGAATGCAAGGATTTTATAGTCAGTGTTTGTAAGGGTAATGGATCGGTAATTCTTCAGATTTGATCCTTTCCTTTTCTTATAAATCAAACCTAATAAAGACCGATGTTGTGATCTTGAAAGGCTTTTTTCATGTAATGACTCTTTATAAGAATTTAAAGGTTTTCTTTTGATTCACTGCAGAATACCAGATAAAAAAATAAATAGCTTAGCAGAAAGTGGACACCCCTGTCAATTCCTCCGGCTTAAAGTAAACTATTCAGAGATTTATCCATTTAATTTACGCTCCGGGTTATATAAAATTTTATCCATATGTAAAGGTTACATTTAAATCCTTTTTTTTTTCAAACAGGCGATCATGAAATACCATTCGACAGAATCAAAAGCCTTTTCTTAGTCTAAAAAAAACTTTACCAGGAATATTATGTTTATTTAAGAAAAAATATTGTATGCAAAAGCAAACAAATATTTTCTCCGATATAGCGACTCTTCATTCACGCCATCAGTTCATTGCAAACTAATTTGTTAAAAATCCGTTTGGAGTCAATTTGAAAGAATGAATGCAATAATTTTTTATATTCAGTGTTTGTAAGGCCAATGAAACGGTAATTCTACAGAACTGATCTTTCCTATTTCATTTAAATCAAACCTTATATAAACCGATTTTTTGATCATGAAAGACTTTTCATGTGATGACTCTATATAAGAATTTAAAAGGTGTTCTTTTGTTTCACTGCAGAATACCAGATATAAACAAATTAACAGCGTAGCAGAAATAGGACACTCTTGCGAAATCCTCCGGCTTAGGGTAAAATATTCTGAGATTTATCCATTTTATTGTCGCTCTAGGCTCGTAATATAAAATTTTAATCCGTCTTTAATGGGGACATTGAAATTTTTAATTTGCAAACAGGCGAACATGAAATACCGTTCAAAAGGATCAAAAGCTTTTCATAATTCAAATATAAAGCTATACCAAAAATATTATGTTTATTTACAAATTACAAATAGTTGGCTTCTCATCTTTAAGCATGATTTAATTTCAGTCTGATTGATTTAATGAATAATTTCTGGTTTGTTATAAATTTCAGAAGGATAAAGGTGTTTGTAAAAGTGTATACATGCGTTAAATAAACCTACAGTATTATAAATTCCTTTGCCGTTATAATTTTTTAGCATACATATACTCTTATTCAATTGTTACTCTTTTCCAGCCCAAGAATTATTTTTTCCTTTCTGGAGCTACTTTAATCATGATGTCAACTGTGCACCTTTTGCACGCTCAGTGTATATATCATCATATCAATTATGAAGTCCTGTTATTTAAGTATATAACTGTTTCATATAATCATTGCCCTTGCATGTCCCATGAAGCTTCTCTAATTTCTCAATTTCATCTTCTAGCGCTGAAACATATACCGTAAGTTTTGACCTATTTACAGTCGAATATTTTATTGAAAAATCTGTTATTGCTACTTTTATCTAAACCCGCAGATTTCTTTTATTAGGGATATTTACTTTCGGGTTAACAGTTGTGTGCATTTTTTCTTTTATACTTTGCACATCTTCGTCCTCTTTTATATATTGAATTTCATTTTGCAATAACCATAATTTTTTTAGGTCAAAGGTCAAGGTCACAAGACCAACTTGCTTTAAAAACTGTTGGATGCATTTAAAGCAATACCTTTTATCCTTAACCTTCCATCTTTCACATATGGCTCACCTATTAATGGGGAAGAATTCTGGCGACAGTCACATCACAAGGTCAAAGCACTCGGCCGTCCAGCCTTCCGTTAGCAGGGTACAAATCTTAACCGTTAAGGCTAGGATCATGACCCTTTTGCAGTCCTAGAGATTTTAAAAAGATCTCCTTAAAGACCTGATATCAGGTCACCCGAACCTATATTCCTCGAGATACGGTCCGTGCTTGCAGTCCCAGGATTCATTTTTAAGGCAAAATTATCATTTCAAACCTAACATCTTTTGCATATAGGTCATCTACCAATATGTCAACGGGTCAAAGGTCAAGGTCACAGAACCCACTTTTTTGAAAAGCTGTTGGATGCATTTTAGGCCACATCTTTCATCCAAACCTTCCATCTTTCACATACGGCTCACCTATTAATGGGGAAGGATGCTGTAAATTTTACATCACAAGGTCACATGACTGTTGGACACATTTTAAGCTAAACTATATGACTAAACACTATATGTTTTAAGAGTTCCAGACAAAATTATGCGGACTGGCCTCCCCCCCCCCCCCCCTTTCCAGGTTTGGGAACCTTTTTTACGAGTTTTCAATAGTTCTGCTTGGTTGGACTCCCCGATTTCCTAAATCCTGGATCCGCCCCTGTAAGGCCAAGATCAAATGACCCTTTGCATACACCTAACTAGGTAAACCGGTTCACCCACCAACAGGAAAAAAAAGACCTGTTGATTTTTATGTCCGAGGATTAAAGGTCAAGGTAAAAATGTCATTGGTTACTAAAGACAGGTGATGCGCTCTGTATTTTTTTTCTAATTTTTACACACTTTTACCTGTAATTTTAAAACTGTCACATAACAGCAGTTGCATCAGTTTATAGGCTATGGGTCCATCTATTTTCTTCAAACCTTAAATATTTTTTGCGCATGATACTTTTATCAGTTCCTAAAGACTGGTGGCGTCATTCTTTTCTATTTTCAACGCAGTGGTTTCAGCTGGTGTCCTGAAAGTGCATATGATTATTTCGACTGTTTCTATCATTTACGGAAGACTGGTGGCACTACCTGTATTTGTAGCTGAGCTGAAAAAATCCTTGCAAACCTTAAATAAGGTCATGGTGATATGTATTCTGATACTACACTGTTTGAACCAGTAGCAAATGTTCAGCCATCACAGGTAGTAATTTGCACTCAAGTAATGTGCTTTATAATTACAAATCTTCCTATTCCTCCCCCCCCCCCCAAAAAAAAAAATTCCCAACATTTGCAATAATTTTTATTTAATTGTAAAACGGGGAAATAAAACCCCCCCAGACAAGTCAACGTCTCTAGGTCAAGGGTCAACCTGCTGGTTCCTTCGCGCTGCATGGCCTGCACACGTAGCCGGCGAAAAACCGGAGTGAAAGAATACCATGTTTTGTCAGAACCTGTTTATGGGTTGATTTGGGCAATGAGGCGTGGCAGCTTAGAATGACCTCGAGGTCCCGGAGCTGCCTCGTCAGTCCACACCCCAGCCTGCTGTTGTCCACAGCTGACTCTTTGGTCTTCTTTACAATCTGTTCCAGGTAGGCACTTAATTTTTATTGCCCTTTATATTTATACGCTGAAATGCAGGAATAATATTATCAATAATTAATTTCTTTGATAGGAAACTACAACAGGCCAGTTATTCATGTATTTCCTATATTTTGCCACGAGTTTTCTATATTTTATCCATTCCTTTAACTGTATTTTAATACACATCTACCAGTCTTTTCTACATTTACCCTGAGCTGCCCTAATCCATACTCATAGGACGGTAAACTATCCAGTATATATTTACCAGATTACCAGTTCGTTCTGAATTTTCCTTGAAAGACTGAAATTCATATCAGTAGGACCGTTAACTTGGTCAACTGTGTAGAATAAACTTGCCAATTTTCCTTGAAATGCCCGCAGGTCATACCAGGCACGTTTCTCGTCACCCCCCCCCCCCCCCCCCCCGAGCTGCTGCAGGAATATTAAGTGTCTGTTTCAGTAATTATTTATTCCAGCTTCAACTAGTAATTTCGTTTTCTGGTTACAGGACCGAATACCAGTCTTTAAATGGTTTCAGAGGGCCTTTGTGGCAAGAATATTTTGTCTAAAGGTATCTGTTAAACTGGTTCTTCCATCTGATGGTTAAGAATGAAACTAATTTACCAATCGCTTTTTCATTTCTGCTCTTCGCATACAAGATGTATTTTGAATAAACCCGAAAGGTCGAAGCACATTCTTTCCCAACATTACTAATTATTAAGTATTAATAGATTAGTTAAGCAGCTATTCTCCTCCGTTCATTCTAGACCAATTTTGTTTAAAACCTTAATAATTACGCATTACTAATTACGGTTAATGCAAGGTTCTTCCAAAAACATGACTTGTTATGTTTTAATAATAGCCGAGTTAACAGATTCCTACATTCATCCCAAACCAATATCATTTAACGGATACTGATCGTTTACATGATCGATGCTGCCGGTGCTGCCATCTGGCAGATTCGCAAAACTGGTTCCCCAGTCCAGCTGTAGGCTCGTGCCACCATCTCGCAGTTTGAATTGCAATAAAGCATCATCATTATTAAAAAGTACGAATCATTAAATATTAAGTATATGACGTAGCGTAATCTTGCTATTCTCCTACGTTCAGTCCAATAACATTTGACCGGGCGCCTTAGCCAAATACTTATAACAGGTTTCTTATCGGATGTCAAACTTTTTAACGATCGATTTTCTTTATAACTGTCGAGGAAAAATCTTGAAACCATGCCAACAATGCATTGTTAATCTAACCGCCGTTTTCCTGTATTATAATAAGTGGACAGTCATTTCTCAAGATATAAAGGCTGAAATTCCCAAGAAATATCTTACCACACGCTTTATGCAATACAGCCTGAGGTCTGCTTCTTGGAAAAATGTACCATACCTCTATTTATAGATTCCGGCCTCAAGTTCACTTTAACTCTTATAGTATTCATGCATATTCCACTCATATCGGCAAGATCCATATATATATATATATATATATATATATATATATATATGCATACATGAACTTTTGAATGGTCAGCTTCTAACACTATACCTACCCCGCGCACGACTCTTTAGCATTATAAAGTATGATTTTTTTCATAGCCGAGGTCGTTTTCGTGACGTACCTGGAACGCGTTACAGGTCCTTGGTTAAGAAAAGTGAACCACGCTTTAGAGTCGGCTCATCCGCCAGAGGGCGCACTGATATATTATGGAGCTGTACAACTGTATACAAAGAGACGTATGAAGCCTAACTATTTTCCATAATACAGGTAAACATAACGTCACATGTTGTAACGTTATTTCATGATGTTGTGATTGTATAACGTTAATGTTGTCTCCGTGAGTCCAGCCAAGAGTCTGCCATTGGTCACACACACTCACTGGTCCTCTGTGTATTTTGGTCCAGAATATATCTGATTTAGTGATCGCTAATTTGAAAATGAAAAAAAAATTATATATTTTACAGCATATTATTTCAGTTTATAAATAAAAATTATGTATTATAATACTTCCGCTTATCTCCACTTTTTATATATATATAATCATTCATGAATGACCAGGAGGCAAAGCATGTCGAAGCATTTATTGATATATTCGCATTAGTCAAGCTTGCCCCATCGGCTTGGTTTTTAGCTCAGCTGAACCTTCAAGTCATTTGAGCTATGGCGATCACCCATTGTCGGCGTCCGTCCGGCCGTCCGTAAACAAGGCTCAAATCGTAACCGTCAGACATGGAAACTTCTAACTGTTAAACTTCTAAATTAGATCATGGTGACCAATATACTGTGACCTATGGATCGAAAACATAATTTTGAGCACCCAGACAGAAAGGAGCTCAAATGGTATCCATAAAGCCTAGAATCCCCTTACCTCATATTTAGAGAGAACCTAGGCAAATGTCCCTGGAAACCTGAAATAAGTTCGGGTTTCGTCCCAGTTTACCTACTTTTGACCGTTTTACAGCTCCTGAACATAGAACATTTCATGATAAATAAAAACTTTCATGACAAATACACATGTACGGACTTTTTTCGCAATGCCTGCAGATATTGGCCTGATTTTTGGTGTGCGGGTAGATAATGCCTGCAGATATTGGCCTGATTTTTGGTGTGTGGGCAGATAATGACCAGTTACAGATCGAGATTGAGTTTCGTCCCAGTTGACCTATTTTTGGTCGTTTTACGGCTCCTGAACATAGAAAATTTCATGAAAAATACACATGTACAGACTTTTTTTCGCAATGCCTGCAGGTACCGCCCTGATTTTTGGTGTGTGGGCAGATAATGACCAGTTACAGATTGAGTTAGCGTTTTGTCCCTGTTGACCTAAATTTGTTTGTTTTACGGCTCCTAAACATAGAAACTTTCATGAAAAATATAAATTTGCATGACAAATGTACATGTACAGCTGTTTTTAGCCTTCAGCTCATGGGATGATGGGCTATTGTCCTCACCCAAGCTGTCTGTCTGTCCGTCCGACCGTCTTGCCGCCCTCCTGTATGTCCGTCCGGCGTCTGTTAACTTTTACCTTGTGAGCGGGATATCACTTAAAGAATTCAGCGTTGGAATTTTATTTCATCACTGAAGATGTATATCGATAAAATATCGTTCAAGTTTGAAGATGGGTGACCTTGACCTGTTTTACTTTTTTTTTAGAGCTGATTATACAAAAACACTCAGAAGGTTATATCTTAGGAACCATTGTGTGGATTTTCACAAAACTTACTATGATCATTTGGGATGATTGTCAAAATTTTGGTGGCACCACCTACAATTTCTGATTTTTTAATGAATTTTTATCGGATTTTTCAATTTTGGCCTTTTGTGCAGGATATCTCCAAAGGTATTCACAGGAACTTCATTTCTTCAGTGCTATTGCATTATATTGACATAATCTTGGTCAAGTTCAAAGATGGGTGATCTTGACCTACTTTTCAAGGTCACAGAGCTTAGTATAGAAAAAAAACTTAGGTGCTTATTTCTCAGGAAGCATTTGGTGGATTGTAATGAAACCTGGTACATACTTCTCCAATTTATAATTTATAACTGATTATCAGCTTTTGCTAATATTCTGGTTTCGCAATGCAATGCTTACAGATACTGGCCAAATGTTTGGTCTGTGGGCGCATAATGACCACTTACAGATAGTTCACCTTTCGTTCGAGTTGACCTATTTTTGACCATATGACAGATCCTGAACATAGAAAATTTCATGAAAGACAAATTTGTGATAAAATGCACATGTATGGACTTTTTTTCACAATGCCTGCAGATACTGGCCTGATTTTTGGTGTGTTGCTTGATAATGACCCGTTACAGATCGAGTTTGCGCGTTGACCTACTTTTGACCATACGACACCACATTTTACAAAATTAACAAATGTTTCTAATTTACCCCAGGCGTGGGCATTTGTTATCTAATTTGCCCCAGGCGTGGGCATTCGTGTCGTTCCGACACATCTAGTTTCACAATGCTTGTGGATATTTTCCTGATTTTTTTGTATGTGGGCGTATAAAGACCACTTACAGATCCGGTTTGCATTTTCTCCCAGTTGACCTACTTTTAGCCGTATTACGGACCCTGAACATAGAAATATTTTTGATTAATGCATATTCACGGACTTTTTCTTGCAATGCCTGCAGATGCCCGATGTTCGGATTGGCTGGGTCATGATCAGGTACAGATAGTTCGCATTTTGTCCTGGTGGACCTACTATTGACCGTATGACAGCTCCTGAACATAGAAAAGTATTAAAAACTTTTACAAATAAAAACTTTTACAAATATTTCTTATTTGCTCCAGGCGGGGGCATAATTTTATCAATATCTTCTCTTTATTTTGAGACTTCCATTTTCTACTGGTACTATCAGACTCGCCATTTTCTACTGGTACTATCAGACTCGCAAATGATTTCATAAGTCCTGAAACCTTGTGTTTATATTTGCCCTGCTTGAATAAGTGGATTTTTATATTATCAACCCGTCAGTCTCTCCACCAATTAATCTCTTGTATATGCTTCAAATTTATTTCCTCATGATAATTCCAGGAAGGATTGACATCTGGATTTCGAGCAATACTAACACATGGACCACCAATGCAAGAACTCTTTATTATTGGATCACAGGACCCTATTATTGGATCACAGGACCCACTTATTTAGAAATTTCTAGATTGTGGATGCATTTTTAGCCAAAAATTTCATCCCAAACCTAACATTTCATCCCAAACCTATCTTGCATTTACAGCCGACCTGCCAATCGGATAGGAATATGGTTGATTTTTGGGTAACAAGGTCAGAGTAATAGGCGTCATCTGTCTACATCAATATCTAGTTTGAATTGAAGATAGGCAAATTCAGCTGAGCGTCAAGACCCATGGGTCCCTAATTTTCCCCCGATCCACGGAGCACATTGGTTTGGGTTTGTCTGTCTGTCCGTCTGGTTTTTCGTTTCCGTAACATAACTTTCCTAAATTTTATCTGATTTCATTCAAATTTGGACCAGTGATTGCTCTTATGCATCCCTCGGTTGGGATTGGTTAGACCCTCTGTTGGGATTGGTTAGAGTGTGTCTATCTGAAATATTTTTCTCTCCAGCTAAAAAAATAAAAATATTTTCTCTCCAGCTAAAAAAATAAAAATATTTTTCTCTCCAGCTAAAAAAATAAAAACACTTAAGTATTTATGTTCGCATGCAGATGTCTCCACGTCTGTTCGCATGCAGATGTCTCCACGTCATAGTGCATCTGTTGTAAGTTTTAATGTGCCCGCAAGATTTTCTCTGCATGTCATATTTTGGGTTTCTTATAAAAAATTAAAGACATAAAAAGGTTAAGTCGAGGGACATTTATTCCACGAATTTGCTTATTCCACGATTTGCTTTTCTTTTCAGACATCAGTTTGCAATGCATGGGAGCTGATCGCCGGGGAGGACGAGGAAAGCAATGATGTACGACCCCACCTCCCTTAAGGCCAAGGAGAAAAACGTGACTGTGTAATTAATAAACGTCTGCATTGCACCTGAAAGGTATGTGCTTTTCATTCCGTCTGACATAGAGATTAAAAGTGTGCTAATGTATGGGCGCTTATCAACAAAACTCATTAATAAGAATTATTTTTAAGAAAATAAACATAATTTGGGCCAATATCAAGACAGGTTCGAACCTCCAGGAGAGCAGACTGCCTTTGTTCTGCTGAGGGGCTGCTTTAAACCGCATCTAATATGCAAAAAGCCTGCTCCATCGGAAATAATTCAGATAATTCTAACCACTCACTTTGTGATGAATAATTGCTCAAATCTACTGCGCAATACAGGCTTTATGGTAAATAAGGTTATGGTAGCGCCACAAGGGAATTAAGACAAAGCAGTGTTGAAGCATTACTTATTGATATATACGCATTAGTCCAGCTTGTCCCATCGGCTTGGGTTTTTTTTTGTTCTTAAAGCAGGTGTCCCTTTTTTTAGGTGGAGCAGCAAGTGTCCGTACTGGCAGGTGGAGCACTGCAAGTGTTCGTGCGATGATGTACAACCTTACGTCCCTCGAAGCCAAGAAGTAAAAACCAAGAAGAAAAACCCAAGTCTGGTTGTTTATTAATCACACACATAACAACCAAATTACGTCTGTCATACACCTGAAAAGAATTATATCAGTTATAAGTGTGTGCCGATGTATCGGCGCTAATAAAAAAAACTCATTTATGAGAATATGAAGAACATGATTTGGGCTGATATCTCAACAGATCCGCTCCAGGAGAGCACACCGGTGTTCTCCAGAAGTAGATATTGCCCGTGTTCTTCGGAGGAGCTGTAGTAAAACTGCATCTAATATGGAAATCTACCTGCTCTATTGGAACCCTAATTCAGGTAATTGTGCTGAATTAAGAGCTCAAAATCTGCTGCGAAATACAGGATTATTAATGGTTTATCATGGAACAGACTATCAGCATAGAAAGTTGGTGCTGGCACCACAAGCTCCAGCACCACAAGCTTCAGGAATTAATAAAAGTCATGATCAATAAACATACGAGTTTTAGGGAATCCAAATGAAACAAGCAAAACTAATCAGACTGCTCTCATTTGACCCAGAATGGAAAAAAGTGTGCAAATAAGGAAACAGAACAACAGCATGCCCAAAATCATAAATGATCAAAAGGCAAAGCAATATTAGAACATTATTTATTGATATATAAGTGTTATTTAGGCGTGCCCCATCGGCTTTGTTTTTCGGTCTTGAAGGAGTGATCGTGCTGACAGGTGCAGAAGTGCGCGTTTCCGTGCTGGCAGGTGGAGTAACACTAGTAGTTGGAGCATCATTGACAGTAGAATCACCGGCAGTAGTGTTTGAGGACCCAGCCAAAGCGGACTAAAATAAAAAAAAATGATTTTTAAGTTTAATCAATTGCATTTTATTTTTAGTTTAATCAATCCCATTTAAATCCGACTCCGTGCTGGCAGGTGGAGTCGAGAAGCCCTCACAGGTGGAGTACAGTAATACTAGTAGTTCGAGCATCATTCGCAGGAGCATCACAGGTGGAGTAGAGTAACTCTTTCAGTTGGAGCATCATTGACAGTAGAATACTGGCAGTAGTGTTTGAGGACCCAGCCAAAGCGGACTAAAATAAAAAAAAATGATGTTTAAGTTCAATGCTTTTTATTTTTAGTTTAATCAATCCCATTTAAATCTGACTCCGTGCTGGCAGGTGGAGTCGAGAAGCCCTCACAGGTGGAGTACAGTAATACTAGTAGTTCGAGCATCATTCGCAGGAGCATCACAGGTGGAGTAGAGTAACTCTTTCAGTTGGAGCATCATTGACAGTAGAATACTGGCAGCAGTGTTTGAGGACCCAGCCAAAGCGGACTAAAATAAAAAAAAATGATTTTTAAGTTTAATCAATTGCATTTTATTTTAAGTTTAATCAATCGCATTTAAATCTGACTCCGTGCTGGCAGGTGGAGTCGAGAAGCCCTCACAGGTGGAGTACAGTAATACTAGTAGTTCGAGCATCATTCGCAGGAGCATCACAGGTGGAGTAGAGTAACTCTTTCAGTTGGAGCATCATTGACAGTAGAATACTGGCAGCAGTGTTTGAGGACCCAGCCAAAGCGGACTAAAATAAAAAAAATGATTTTTAAGTTTAATCAATTGCATTTTATTTTAAGTTTAATCAATCGCAGCACGTGGAGTCGAGAAGCCCTCACAGGTGGAGTACAGTAATACTAGTAGTTCGAGTATCATTCGCAGGAGCATCACAGGTGGAGTAGAGCAACTCTTTCAGTTGGAGCATCATTGACAGTAGAATACTGGCAGCAGTGTTTGAGGACCTAGCCAAAGCGGACTAAAAAAAATGAAATAATTTCAAGTTTAATCAATTGCATTACTTTTTTCAATTGCATTACTTTTTTTCAGATTTCTAAGCCACATCTTTCTAAATTGCTGTATTGTTGTCGTCGTTTAGCAAAACTAAGCTGACATGCTGCAGTTTTCAAACAAGACTGGCATCTTTGCAAATGGGCCATGATGTTCAGCTAAATTTGAAAAATGTTTATGGAAATGGCAATGGCTAGATGACTTTTCAGAGTATGATCAGACCGCTTCATTTGGAGGTTTCAAATATTAAGTGAAAATGAGTAAAAATGTGAAAAAAAATTCAGGTTGCATTGTCAGTCTTCAGGATTTGATAAAAAACACTCCATGATCAATATGCACGGCAAAATAAAGATAATTTATTATTCAGATTCTGCAGTTTATGTATATTATACATAAATTTATTATTCTTGGGTGCAAAATGTCCATAACTCAAAGAATAAAGGTCTCGGGGACCTAAATTCAGGTGTCCAGGAAATGGATAATAAGTGAAAAGGGTCAACGGTTACGATTTGTTAGACAGATTGACGACTAGTATAGCTTTGACTTTCAGTCACATTGAACAGATAAAATCGGCAATTCAAAAATAAGATTAAATCAATTAACACAAATTGAACGCACTATGCTTGATTTAACACAAATTGAACGCACTATGCAAGATTAAGGCAAAATCCTTAACTTTGTAACAAAACACAAAATGACCTAGATTGGATTATTTTGCCTTAACTTTGTAACAAAACACAAAATGACCTAGATTAAATATATACCATTTCAGCTGTTGTCCAGCAAAAGTTGTTTCGTCTATTATTTACAAATGTGGAATATACCAAATTTGCTGACAGAAAGTAGGTCAACACAAGTGGCTCCATCTGGTTTATTTTGGTACTCTGTAGCAGTCATAACATGAAATAGGTAATTTTATGTAGGTAATTTTAAATTAATGTAGGTAATTTTATGTAGGTAATTTTAAATTAATGTAGGTAATTTTAAATTATGTAGTAGCCCTAACATGAAATAAAATTAGCAGGCATAACATCAAATAGGTAATTTTATGTAGTAGCCCTAACATGAAATAAAATTAAGGTAATTTATATTGTTAATAATTGATAATCGAAATCTATTTCATTAAATAATGTTTCATAATTACCCTCAATTCACTCTTAATACAGACATCCAATATTGGACAGACACTTGGGCTCAGTGCATTACTGACTTTACTGACTTCCGCTCATCTTTATATCAGGTTACCCCGGATCTGAACCTGAAAAATGTTAACTTTCTATGAAATAACGTAGTTAATAAATGTAAAAAAAAAACATTTAAACATCCATTGTTAAAAAGTGTGCGAGAGGGGGATTATCTGGCAACTGCAAAAACAACGGTAGTGCGTTTTGGGTTTACACACTTTTCAGAAAATATTTTACCCGTGGCTAAATCGCACGTTTTGTTCATCACTATGGATCTCCATGGGAAAAAAATCTACCTATTATCCCTTTCAGCATATATTTTACCCTTTCAGCTCATATGTTAACCCTTAAGGGACACCCAAAATGGAATGAGCACAGCTTTGTGTGAACGAGCACACAGCTTTGTGTGATCAAAGTTTCCTCAGGTCGTGAGGGGGGGGGGGGCTTTTATTGGAAACCACTCATTAATGGTTGTGAAGTAATTTAATTATCATAAGATTCAGATGCATTCAAAATCAAATGGGTTGATTTAACAAAATCTGCTATTAAAATTCTTGGGATATGGTACACATTCATTGTAACTTTCAGACAGTGGAGGAAAAACTTAAGTTACTGTTAAACATCTGGTCAACTAGAAACCTTGCAATATTTGGACGTACAGAAATTTGTAGAACTCTAGCCTTACCAAAGATTTTGTATGTTTGTAATATGTGTACTGCACCAAAAATATTTATAAATAATGTGACAGTTTCTGTGGAAGGGGTAAGCGACCTAAAGTCAATATGAGACGGTCATTGGATCCTCTGACCAGGGAGGTTTGAGCTTCCCAGATGTGGGTACAAGAATAAAAACTCATTACATACTGTGGATAAAAAAAATAATCACAGGTTCAGATAGAATATTGTAAACAATACCTCAGTACTATTATTTGAAATCAATTTGAGGTATAGATTCAATTTCACTGAATTTTGATATAAAAAGAATTCCATGTCAAATGTTGCCATTGCCATTTTATAGGGAATGCCTGAAAGAGTGGTCATATTTTGTTAAAAAGTACCCTGGATCAGCCCAGGAAGTTCTCACAGCCTTTGTGGAATAATTATTTGAAGTGGAATAATTGTTATTTGAAGTTCAATAAAGTCTTTTTTTGTAAAATATTTTGATAGTTTAAACATAACAGCGGTGAAAGACCTTTTAACAAATAATGGTTATGTGTGTACTTGGCATGAATTTAGGGTAAGGTACCCACCATTATCATTTAGCAAGTATTTGTCATTGAGATTGTTATAGGTTCAGTACCTCAAGACTGGATTAGTTTATGTATATCAAGAGTTCTACAGAGGACAATGTGTTGTAACAGATACCGGAATTATTGATTTAGCAGAGATTACATCTAAAAAGGGTGCATGATTCACTTATTTAAAAGAAGAGCACTCCGTCAACAACATTAAAGAAGTGGGCTGAAAGAGGGGAAATTAGTAGCGAACAATTTACACTATTATGTTGCAGCCCATCAAATTTCACTTGATATGTACGGCAAGATTTTACATAACTATTTACCTGTCAACTCTCTGCTTTACAAGTGGAATCTTTCTGAATCTTTTCTGGCAGTCCACGGTGTTCATATTGTTTTCTTGAATATGAAACCCTGTTTCATTTGTTCTGTGAATGTTATGTGTAAAATGTATACTTTGAAATTCAGACCCGGCTTAAAACAGCGAATATATATTTGCCTTCTCTTAATGTCACAGCTATATTGTTCAGGGTATCACCTGTTAAGGAAAACCTCTTGTTTATTCAGCTTATCATGACCTACAAAATGGTTATTTTAAAAGAAATGACCCGGACACTAATTTATTTGCATGTTTTACTAATAGATTGAAACCATTGCAAAATATTGAATATGAAATAGCTCAGAATAAAGGAAAATATAGATTGAAACCATTGCAAAATATTGAATATGAAATAGCTCAGAATAAAGGAAAATGTACATCTCCACAAGTGGGGAAAAAATATTACCACAGTTGTTAAAGTAATATATGAGACTGTATATATATGTAATGAACGAGAGGTTTCCTTTCCTCACTCAATAAGTCACTATTATATTACAATTTGTTGTTTGATAGTATATCGTAGGATGTTATTTGTGAGGAAAAAGTAACATTAATGTATGAAATGTTAACATGTCTGTAAAATTATTGTTATTGTATAATGTCCCGCTTGTAACATGTCTGTAAAATTATTGTTATTGTATAATGTCCCGCTTGTAACATGTCTGTATATTCTTGTTATTGTATAATGTCCCACTTGTATTGTATATAATGTTATTATGTTTATATTTGTTATGTAATTGTATGTATATATGATTATTTGTATATATGATTAAAAAAAATAAATGAATAAAAAAAAATTATTTTATCCGCCGCAACCTTCCGACCGGACCTTGGGATCTTTTTTTAGGTTTTTCATTAGCCCTCCTGGGTTGGACACCCCCATTCCTAAATCCGCCCCTGGGCTGATATCGCTTAATCAGTGTCACAAGGCTGTAGCTACGCCAGGTACAATTGTACTGCTTCCTTGTCACAGAAGAAACGTGGTATGGTGAGAGTTTACCTCACGGATGGTTGGACAAAACTGTTCAAATACGTTTTGGCACAAACTTCTTGTGTAGCATGAAGCATGAAGACATTATATAATTCCTACATATTACCATTAAAACACGTACGTATATACCACTGGGGCCAAAATTACTACGGAGTGATTATTTTGAACGAAATAATTGGCAGTTCCTGTAAATAAGAGATCTTGCTTCCTATCCATCCGGGTTGTATCAGCCAATAGGAATCTGGCATGATTGTAAAGACTCAGATGTATGACGGGAAGTATTTTTATGAAAATGAGTGTCGATCCTCGAAAGCCAGTTGTTGTACAGTCTGATTCCCCGCCCAAACTGTATAAAACTCCACTATAGGTCTGTCCAACAATTCGTGAGGGACACTCCCGGGACCACGTGCGGCTTGTGTCCTGTGTCAAGCAAGCCGAATTCTTTTATATGATAGCTGCGTTAGTGTGTGACAAAGATCGCTGATCTAAAGAAGTAAATCCTCTCACCTGTTTCACAATTTTGCCGACTTGGATCATCAGGGTTTATATTTTTTCAGAAAAATTCATCAGCTGCAAAATTAAACAGAGCAATTTAAATCAATCTTAATCACGTCGGTAATTTACATAGATACAAGAAATAAAAAGTATAAATAGTGCAATGCCATCGATTAAATGATCTATTCAAAGTAGTAGTCCTGATCGTAACAACAACAGCACCCGAGTTAAATATACTTCTAAATTTTAGAGCCCTGCTGGATCCAGGATTTTAGAAATTGAAGAGTTAGCTACTGGCGCAAAGACAATACGCTGGGGCAGTTGGGGGTAAATTGTACACGTCAGGATCGATTAAGCTGTACATGCGTCTGTACTGCCTTGCTATTCGGGTCTCCCCTCGACGTTTCCGTAGTTAATATCAATTACGTTACAGCACAATATTTAATATCAATTACGTTACAGCACAATATTATCTAATATTTGACAAATCATTTTACTTTGCTTCTATATTAAACTTACCTCGTCCCTCTCGGACTTTTCAGCTTGTATATTAATAAAATATAAAAAATGGCATTGTTAACATGGCATGTGGTGGAACATTCTCTCGACATTATCATCGTTCAAATTGTTACACCAGGGCAGTTAAGTTGTCACAGTCGGGCATTCAATTGTTGTCAGATTGTGTATTAAAAGCTTAGCATTACTGGATTCGACACGTTGTAAGTTTAAGTGTTGGTAAGTTAAAGTGTTTGTAAAGAATAATGGTTAAACATGCATGCTATTTTTATGGGGTTTTATTTCAAACGAAATTCGCATAAATGTATTAGGCAGAAAAAAGCTTAACTTAATCCAAAGCTTAAAACTTAATCCAATTACCTCTTTTTCCAGTTGGGAATCTAGTAAAAAATAAAGGTCAAATTTATTGTATTTATCTATTTAAATAAGTTATTTACATATGACAAACTTTTTATCTAGTAATGGTACTTGACTACTACTGTACTGACTGGTTATTACGCTCCTCGGCGGGTTTCGTATGCTGTGGGCAGTACAAAAGCCGTAGTCTGATAACAATTCTGTGCTCTGTGCGCACATCTGTAATACAAAGGATGTATGGGACGAGTACAGTGTATAACCGCTGCGCGAGAAGCGTAACTGGTAATTAATGGGTGGTATTTATAGAGTAATTAGTAATTAGTAAATTGCATGTACCAATAAAGTGTCGTATATATTGTTTTTAAACTGGTAATTAGTATATAAAACTGATTTTGAATGATATAATCCATTTTAAAAATATTACAATATGTCGAGGAATATCTTCTGCTGCTTGATTGTCATAGCTAGGGTTTCCATCTGCGAAACCAATGATATTGTGATAATAATTTAGTGCAAATGGATTATTTAATTCAATAACAGCTTAAGCATGTTATGATTAGATTTCAGAAGAAAGTCCATTATGATATTCTACTTCTGTCTTCTCAAGAACAGACCTCTTCATGGTCATTTGCAATTTCATTTTTGATGTTATTTTCCCATCCTTATTGTATCAGGATTAATTCCCCCCCCCCCCCCACAGCTAACACATTATCTATGTACAATCCACATGTTTAAAGCATCAGACCCAGTAAACCATTTTCTATTAATAGTTAACAAATTTTAAATGGAAACGTTAACCACATTAATGGTACACATAATTGCAAAAATATGTATTACCATAATTAATAAATAACCAATCACCTTTGACGTTTTCTCTTCCAACCTCATCTGTGAAAAAAAAATTCAAATAATCGTTTCATGGTATTTCGTGGTAACACTTGAACGCACAAAAATAATTTGATAATAAGGTTATTTAATAACCAATACGGACAAAGGGTGTTCGAATGAGGGATGAAGAATCAGCACATAATTTGCAAGGTTTGCATAGGACAACACTGGAAAATGAGCATCCTGGAAAGGACAGTATTAAAATAAGCGAGAATAAGTCATTCCGAACAGGAACCCATGTAGAATACAAGTAGTAACTGCTGAGAATCCGCATACAAAGTCAAATTTATACTTATTGAAAAGTGAAAAACAGATTGTGAATCTTATAATAATCTAATTTGTGAATCCTATAATAATCTAAAAAAATTAGAGTGTCAAGAACAGAACATGTATATACTTTCTTGAACAGAGATTGGGCATTGGTATGCAAGATATCTTTGCAGAAATTTGTTATTAGATATATAATAAGACCTTTTTAATAGTTTCCCCGACCTCGTGTATTTCATACCAATCCAAACTTCCCCGACACACGCAAATGGCAGAACATTGGATAGAAACCCTAAAACTGGTATCTGATATACAGTCCATTCCACCATTGTGTATGGGACATTTCTGAAACTATTTGGTTCAGCGTTACATTTTGCAAATTTAAAGATAACAAACGATAGCAAAAGCTACAATAATTATAAAATGTAACCTCATCTCTGTCTTCGAGTGTGTTTTCTAGTCTTATGCAGTGAAAAAGTCAAAAATATTTTTAGCAATATGTTATCAAATAATCGTTGGCATTAAGTTATATTATTCTACTTCTTTGTCCTCAATTGGAGACCTGTGCATGGCAGTCTTAGTCCGACGCCATACATGATGTTACTACTCATATTGTGTCCAGATTAATTTCCCCCCACAGCTGTTACTACTCATATTGTGTCCATATTAATTTCCCCCGCAGCTGATCTTGATATTCTGATATTCTTCACACCAATTTAGTCACAATTTTTGTGGAAAAACGTAACTTTTTGTATAATACGCACACCATTTCATGCATAAATCCTGGATTTTTGTATTTTAGATAACTATTAGAATATTTACAACTTCCATCTCCGTGAACTTAAGATAGATAGTTTGACTGACACAGTGCATGCAGAAGTCTCTTAGATAGTTTGACTGACACAGTGCATGCAGAAGTCTCTTAGACCTGGCACAGAAGTAGATGCAACTGACAGCCGTAAACGTTATTGATTAAAGCTGATGACCAGTATACTTGGCGTTTGGAAAGTTAACCTTTAAGAACCATGAGTACATGTTAGTGATGTCAGTTATCAAAACTTATGACTCACATGGCCACGACGGTCCTAAATTTAAGCATTTAAAGCGCTATGGCTCTACCAATTAAAATATTTATAAGGCAAGATAAAAAAAAAATTGAGGTCATGCATATTTAAAGTCTCATGTAATCAATTCCTTGAGGATGCAAGCCATAAAAAAACATATCGAGAGACTTTTAAAAAAAGCCTTTCTGTTGTTTATTTCCACTGTACAGTAGTAACCAAACTACTGTACAAGGAGAGGTCAGACTGTATACACGAAATAAATACAAGTACCTTTTCTTTACATTCGGCAAGATATTCTGCGAGTTCCTCGTGATCTTCAATCTAGAAAAAAGGTAAATATATATTAGAAAATGTCCTTGTAGTCATTACAAGGACATCCTGATAACGCCGGTCAGCATTTAACCGGGAATCTAACACCAACCCCCAAATAGGCATGTCCCAATCTTAATATGTAAGAAGCACTGACTGTTAGGCTTAAAGTGCAACTGATGCGTAACATGTACAAAATGTGTTTACAGGTTTATCCCTTCATGCAGTTTTGTCCAGTTATATTTCTCAGCATTAAAATTTAGTTTTTGTGATAACCATTTACCGTATCTTTTCCCGTTCCTAATACTGTCCCAATGTTCTGAAAATGTCTTAATTTTTCCCTTTCCTTTTCTCATAAAGGTGGTGGTCTTCATTATCCTTTTAGAATTATTCAGTTTTGCAATCCCGAATGTACCAACGCGTTTGTTCTAAAAGAGCCCAAGGTGTTAAAACTGTTTCAACCCCATGAAAAACTAAGACTTCCCTAGTTTTTTAAAAATAACAAAAGAAAAAGAGTGAACATTTTCAAATTTCATGAATTTTCCCCAATAATAATTACCCGAGTTAAAGCAGAACGAGGCCAGTTTACAGGAAAAAAAAGGCAATGGATCCTAAGGACAAAGTGAGCTATAGTTGAAGTGGCTACGACCGTCTGTGACAAAGATATGGTAAAATAATCAATTTGGAAGTGTTTTGATTAACTTTACCCATTTCGACCAAAAACAATGGGCTTCTATTTGGACCAAAAACTATGGGCTTCTAGGACTTGTTTGATATCTATCTACTTTTACACTTGTAGAGCGATTAATCAAAACTTGTGGCCGGTAGAGCGAGATTAGACTGCCACACAACAAAAACATACCTACAGAACTCACCAACATGCTTGCCGAAATCAGATTCCACAAAGCAATACATGACCAAGTGCAAGCATGCAGTCCTTTTTTTGGGACCGGTCCCTGATGATCATGAAAGCATTTAGCTATTTATTCAGCTCCGATTGTCCCCAGCTATTTATAAGCCTTTGCATTAAAAACATTATGGTTCTTTATTCCTTAGCATTGTCTGTGATTATTGTTCTCATCAGCATTAAAAACATTATGGTTCTTTATTCATTAGCATTGTCTGATTATTGTTCTCTGATGATAATTATATAAATAGTGTCTAAATGATTGTCATGACTGTGTGGTAATTGGTGTCCAAATGCTTGTCAGAGTCTGTTTGATAGTTTTCGCTTCGGAAACGAGACAAAAAGAGAAAACGACAGGCGCGTTTTAACTTTTGAAGAGACTTATTCTCAGCAGATAAAAGAAAAAGAAGAAACTTGAAAAAATAAGAATGTACTCACAGAGTGTAGACCTCCGCCAGGACAGCTCATTACCCCTATGGCTGACTATCTGAAATTACCCCTATGGCTGACTATCTGAAATTACCCCTACGGCCGACTATCTGAAAAGTAATTTTCCATTGAAACCATTCCTTTATCCAGATGGTGATCTAGATCACCCATAAAATTAAATAAAAATGTTCTTTTTATCAGTGCAAAGCTATCTTGAATTTTTTTTCGTCAAATCCTTTTAAAAATTTTGGGAGAAATGTTGCCAACAGACAGGCAAAAAGACGAACCAAATCCGCCAAAAAAATAACTCACCCCACCTAGCGCAGGTACTCCCCCAACCTAGCGCAGGTAATAATCAAAATTTAGTTGGAGTTCTTGAAAACAGGCCATTGAGGAGTGCTCCCCCCCCATGGAAATTCCCTTAAATAGTCCTTGAAGAGTGCCCCCCCCCAACGGAAATTCCCTTTCAGGAGAAGGGTAGCATATGAATAGACATTTTCTACCAGTGAGCGCTCTATGGGTAACTGTCTTGAACCCGCCTTGCGTTTTTTAATGTATCAAGATTAACCCCTGAGACTCCGACAGTAACCTTTTTAAAATCACTTATTACTTTAGCGCTTTACTTCTTTCAATCACGCATCTGCCATTTTGACCCCCCCCCCCCCCCCGCCATTATAAAACCTTTTCCAACTCGAGTGTGCGGTTTCTACTAAGCAAAATGCTATGGAGGGATATATTTATAAAATAACTTTATTACTTTTATTTTTTAGATAATTTTTTAAGGAACCCTGTACATTAACATTCATATCAATCCTCTTTTTAGCCGTAGCATTATTTAATAAAGTTGGAACAGATCCGTTTGCCAGGTCTGAATTTACCAAAGTGTTTACAATAGGGTTCTCTGCGATCAGAGAAGTTTCCTAATAAACATCCCTTAAATGTATACAGTCTACTTAAACAGGCACAGTTTAGAAGTGCGATTTCAGGCTTTCGTCTCTTAATACAAGACTATGTGCGGTGTTCATAATACAAATGGTCACAAATTATAATGATCAAACGTATGGCGAATTATTCATTTGGTGGTTCTTAAATAATATCCGGTGTACATTGTCCATTTTAAATATACTTATAATAAAGAATTATAATTTGATAAACAACGAGTCCTTCATTCGAGTCATGGAATATTTTGACGACTTTTCGTTTTCGAATTCACAGCCACCTTCTCCCTCCCTACTTTTAAATTACCAACAACTCCGGAATGCCTGGTTCGAAATGCTTGGGTTTAAAATTGAGAAAGTGATGGAACGTATCATTCTGAGTATTGGGCACAGTTGGTTTGAAATTTTCTATTATTAATTTTAATATATTAAAAAGTAAAATATTTATTGAAATACGATAGCAAATAGTCTGACCACTCCTAATTAAATGGAATAAATGTTAATTTTGTTCATATGAATATTCAACATGCATTTCAATCTTCAGTCTAAATAGCAATCCTTTTCAAGAATTACCGAATTTGAAGAAAAGATCTAATATTACACATAATAAATGTATTAGATCTATTACACAATAAATGTAATTTAAAATATTCATACACATTTATTTTATATGATATATGGACTTAAATAACAGCATTTTGATCTAGTGATTATGCTCAACGGTCGGGAACCCAGCAAATTAGCATCGGCATGCAAGAACATCGCGGCCGTTGTTCGTTCAACCCTAGTTTACAATGGAATTTTTCCCAACCCTGGTCTAGATTTAATCTTTTTATAACTGTCGGAGTCATGATTGCCGACGATAGAGACTGTCTCGGATAAATAAATTTTAAAATAAGGAATTTCAATTGAACCCATAACATGTTCAAATATAGCATTCTAAAAAGTTTTAGAATATGAATAAAACTTTATTCATAAAAGGATCCACAAGCAGAAACATTTTCGAGCAGTTATTCACTATTTTTGCAGGCGTATTATGCGCACCAAGTCTCATTTACGAAACGGCGATGCATTGGTGATAAGTATATTAAATTACCATAATACAATGTTAAAACTAAGGTTAAAGAGTGATGCTCAACGGAATTCGATCATGGCACTAAAACAAGGTTGAAAATTATATTAAAATATAAATTCGCTTATTTCTCCTCTAATTTCTCAACCTATGATAATTTAAACGATTACATTTACCTATAATCTTAAAATTATAAAGCAGGTTAAAAGAAGAGTTTCTTACTTGTGTCCAATCTTCCGCTCCTACCTGTCAGAGTAGTGTTATCACGAGTGGAAAGACGCAAGTTCAAGTCTCCGTTTTATGCAGTGTTCCTGCCGGATGTCCTTTATTCCCGGATTTGTAAACAATCCCGCTCTCCTCCTGCCTTCATACAATGATTCCTGGTGTGTCATTTCAATGGAAACACAATAACCGAGAGCAAGAACGGAATAAGCTTCACGTTTAAACAAGTTCAGGAATTTCGGCTTTAAAGGCCCCTTCATTTGTGTTCCAACCGCACACGAAGTCAAAAGCTTTACAGTGGCACCATTCATAGCTTTCTTCAGAGTTGCAGACTGACAAAAGCTATTGATTGATTGAGCCGTTAAATACAAAACAGAGCAAAAAGGCAAGTTATATGAGAGTATTCAACCATGCAGCTTGCTTGCAAAAGGTTTCACTCTCCCAACATTCAAATGCTCATTTTTTTCCGGTTGCCTCGTGCAGCGTTTTAATATAACCCCTGTTTGACATTACCGTGGAGTAATTTGAAATCGAAAGCCGGATTTCTTTAGCGTACCCGTTGTGTAAATGGTGCACACTCGTATTATAATTCAATCAATATAAATATTTATGAAAAATATAAATTGACTTTTTTTACAGTAAAAGTGATTGCAAGCAATATATTATGCATTTATCCAATGAACCATCGGTTATTAATTAAATAACTGATTATCGATAACTAATATACCTGTACTTTAATGGCTCAATACTTTACCAAAGTGTGATCGTATATAAACGAATAATTTTTAATGTAAATGGTTGAGGAACAAATAATTTTTTAAATGTAAATGGTTTAGGTTTTCCTGTGAGGATCATACAAGGTGTGTGCTCCACTGATATGACAGTCTTAACGCTCAGTCTCAGTCCCATGCTGGCAAACGTTGTCCAGCAGAGTATTATATGAACGAAAACAACCAGGTATAAATTCCATTACATTTCCGAGTCTTCAAAGCAGTTCCGAGGAATAGTCTCGAAGTGATTTAAGGTTTTCATCAGAAATTTATTCAGCGTATCTTCAAGTGTGCTCTGTTTGTCAATTATTAGATCTACATATTGCTAGTTGAATTGCTGTGTTTTTAGTGCGTCATACATCTTCGAACTTCACCATCATTGTTTTATCGTTTCCCAACAGAGCATAGAAGAGCGACACCTGTGTGATATTGTGACAATCATTCTAGTGCGTTTCGAGCCTCTCTACTGTTTTATCAAGGCGGATACAGGAGATTAAGCTTTCCCGTTTGTACCACTGAATTAGCACTCGTTCCGTTGCTTAACACAATATTGCACCATTGCTTATGCTAAATGGAAAGATCAGCACGAGACTTGATCCATTTTGCGAAGGATGGGGACATCACCGGCTCTATGTTGGTTTGTAACGTCAATTGCTCCATCAGAGGGGAAGCCCCCGCATTGGTGACCTATGGGTTATGAAAATGTGATGATGATATCAGCATAAAGGGGACGCCGAGTGTGACAAATAATTATCAACATATGTATATATATATATATATATATATATATATATATATATATATATATAATGGAAAATAAAAGAAAAATATAACTCTCCCTGTATATGTCACCGCTTTGTCTCTTTGTAAAGCAGGAGAGGTCTATCAGCAAACGTTTAAGTAGATTCAGGGCACATACGCAATGCTCCGTCCAATTTGAGAGTTCGTGGAAGACTTCGGGATGGTACATTAAAAATATAATAATCGAAACGAACCGATTTAGGTGAATAATCGTTTAAAATTCAATCGAGGGATGTAATTCAAATCATGCTACAGCCCCAATGTCAGGCATGGGCTCGAGCCTAAATACTTTGGTCGTGTAATATCATTACAGTCGATTAACGTTTGAATTTGTTCAAAAAAGCTATAAAGCGTGTTTTAATATCCTTTACAAATTAACCTTCGATTTACGTTCATTTATGGAAATTATTATTCAAATGTGAACAGCGACCGAATCGGGAGGAAATTCTCAAATCTTCATAACCCTTAACTGAAATTAAAATCCATTTGTTACCTGCGAGCAGAAGAACGTTTTCAATACCTTTTCATTAACTCACCTCCGGATAAATACAGGTAACTGATAATTTTCATATTCTACTATTTGTCTCTGGTGCTCCGTACCACAAGATTCTTGATCACATCCCAAATCATAAATGCCCAAGGGCGCAGCAGGTAACATCCTGTCATTTATTGTTCGATTATGTCTGCTCCTTCATTAACTAGACCTATATGACTTAAAGAATCACTTAGTGCAAACGAAGACTAGTGCATGTACCTTATTTTGCTATTGGCGATTACAGTATTTAAAATGAAATAATGTAACATATATAAATTTTCACATTGCTGAAGTTTTCATATATCTGCCCGACGCCGTGCTGAACCCTTAAACACGGGGATTATTACATACAGCTTAATAGCTTTATCAGTGCTAAAGATTCAAATATAAAACCCCACTCATTGATTGGATCGAATTCTTTTCCGCATGGTTTCAGTACATAAATAAAAAAAAATGACTGCTCTGTTACCTGCGAATTTTTGCCAAATCTTCTGTGCATTCATCTTCATAACATATTTTGGAATATATATATATATATATATATATATATTTATATATTTATATATAAATTTTAATATATATATATATTTACATATATATATATATATATATTTATATATAAATTTTAATATATATATATATATATATATATATATATATATATATATATATTTGTATAAATGCCGATAAGATATTGATATAGCAGACTTCAAATGTAGACAACAAATTACTGGTTTCATATTTCATACTTCAGCTTGCAGTAATTTTTTTCAACTTTTGAATAACCAGAGAGTTAAATAATAAGGGTGAAATCTGCCCAGGCTAACATTTAATAAAATTAAATTACACTTACTTTACCTAGCAGTGTGTTTATGTAAATGTGATCAATTATGTTTATAAATTAAAGATGTATATCTTACCTTTATCGGGTTTTCTGATGCAATGTATGGCCACCGGTTAGATATATATTTATTGTATGGAATTAGCATATGGTGACTTGATCAAGGTTTGGGTTCAAATGCGACTCCGCGCATTTAAATTTTAAAAAATGTTTAAAATCATTTGAATGCATATGTGATAAATTAAAGATGGAAATGCAATATTTAATCTTATGTAAATACACTTGCAAATCCATTTGCAATTGAACCCTGTTATGATGCATAATACCCAACATTCCTGAGTTCCCTCAACTTTATTGTTATAATTCATGAATAAATCGGAGTCAAACTTAGGAACTTTTAAGGAACATTTAATAAAATCTCAGCGGACAGCTTTTTGTAAATTGACATTTAATATTTTTGGTTGATATGGAAAGAGATCTGATAAAGAATCATTGTGATATTTGTATTTTCTTTAATGATTCATTTTTCCTTGCTGGAGTTATTTATAAAGGGGCTTAAATAGGGTGACCAGCTAGCGCCATTTCGGCCCTCTGACATTAGGGTAGGGTACTGGCTGTCAGAGTGTCGTTATATCCTGCTGCGAGGAACGCACTTTAGGGCTCTATGAGGATGCAAATATTTAACCATTTCTGACAACGCCTCATTTTCTGACAACATCTAACACGAGCAACAAAAATTCCGGTTAAATCCAGCAAATTGGTAAATGCCTCTGCATTTTTGTTGAATTCCTGACCGCATTAATACAAGCACTGGTCGCACGGGTTACTGGACGGCAGACAACGTGTACACGATAAATGAAATGACTCGTTACCATAGAGACGGAGGTTCAGTTTGGGTTGTGAATTTACATGGGTTCTTCCGTGTTAATTACTTATTGTTAGTCTAATGTTAAAATTATGGGCTGTTTACCACGATATGAATGCAACATGATGAAAGTCCACTGCCATGCATTTCTCGATATTGCTTGTATCACGACTCATGGTTTGCTTACGAGCCCGGTAAATAACTGCCTATTTGGTCGTCTTGACACGGCTTTTTGACTAGTAATCTGCCTGACCAGCCGATCCACTCCACGTTAAAAAGCCGCAATGTTGGCAGTTTTGAAGAAAAGTACATACTTGCTAGCATTTCCTTTTATTAACTTAAAATAATCTTAAATGTTTCCTGAGAACAGTTAAGCATGTATGTATTATGAAAATATAGTACAATATATAGTACTTTTTAAAAATTTAGGATTCGTGTGTGATTTTCACGAAAAGAAGCAGACCAGAACAATGATAAAAGTATTTATCATTACCGTATTACATAATAAAACTTAAAGAACCGCATTAGCAATTGAAGAACATACGCAAATAAAAATGCAAAAGCACAGTTATAGGTCTGCGTTTAACCCTTTACTGTTTACAAGCCACTAAAGAGCACTCAAAATGGGCCACTAGAATGCCATGATATGTATAGATACTTTCATGACAAAAATATTGCATATTATTTCTAAGTTTCAATGATTTTCAATAATCTTCAGCAAACCCTCTTAGATGGAACTGTTGAAAATTTGATAAGGATACAAAAAAAGCTTGAAAAGATATGGCTGTTAGAGTTAATATAAATAGTGTCTGAATTTGTCGGAAATCTAAAGTAAATGTAAACAGTAAAGGGTTAATTGCAAATGTGCGTTTTTCAAATCCAAAAAAAAAGGATCTGAATCTGAGCCAAGTTCTAGTCTTTATCTAGATTCCACTCACGGATGATTCATATCTTGTTGTGAAAATTATTAGGTATTCATCAGTTTAAGTCAACTTATCTACATTGGAAAATGCATGAAATGTTAAGCACTATATAAATATTTACAGGTATTCTACATTTGTTGGCAGGTTACCTTGGATCAGGCAAAGTGAAACAAGTTTCACTAGCCTTTAAGTGATTTGTAGAAATATGTTTTCCAAAAATACAACAGCATACGATATGTTTTACTAAATAAACTTGAATACCCTGCCACGCCTACCAGTCAGTCCCCCCCCCCCGGCCCCTTCATAAATAATTTTCGCCACTGTTTATATCTGACATAAATGTCTGTATAAACTCGTGTCTGTTATCTCATCAGATCACAGGTTTTTTTTTTACACTGAGTAAAAATAACGACACAAATCTCTGTTAAGATTGTTATTTAATGTTTTATACCTTTCAAGCGCGTATCACAACCGTGAATACTAATGACAAAAGGTCCCTGGGTCCACAAAAAAGGGGGACAGGCCACAAAAATTGTTTTGAAATCTTTAAAAAGATTGTTTTGGCTGGAAGAGGGGGGTCTGGACCTCCCTGAATCTCTTCCAGGGACAATTTGGGTATATGTTAACAGCAAATTTATTGATTGGCGCCACCAGTGTCATAGGCATTTAACACCCCCCCCCCCCCCCCAAACAGACACCTTTTCAGTTTTACCGGTGCGTCCCCTGATTATCATGTTATTCAACTAGTTGCTTACAGAAATTTAAAGCACTTACCTCATGTTGTTTCCCGGTAATAATCCTCTTCACAGAAGTGACTATGACACAGTACACTGTGTCCAGACGGGTACGACGCCTTCCCGGGTCTTATCACTCGTCTAATGGCCACAATCAATGCTCTCCCTATCGCTTTATCCTTCGGAAAGCGGTGACCTCCACGTTCCTCACAATGAGGAACGAAGCACTGTGTTTTCGGCATAATTTTCCGGAGAAGTAACAGACCAATGTAGCAACTCACGGTCGGCACAGACGCGCTTCCTCTAGCAACGGATAGCAACCGGAAGTTAAACCGAAGGACCCCGATGACTGTGCTGCCCCCATTCGACGTAACGCGAACTAACAATTCAACGAGTCGCCCATTCCATAAAAGTGTGAACCTTCTATTGTGAGAAGCGCGAGATCGTGGAAATTGTGTGTGATAGTAAATTTATATTCATACGGTCGAAATTTGAGTATCACAAGTATAACCCTGTATAAAGTTATGGCATTTAATTTATGGTGATGTGTAGGGTAACAGGGCACACGTACGTGGAGGTTCATGGGACACAACGTCGGACAAAATTTTAAATTTCACTTCACTAAGTGTCTCAGTAAATATGAATATAAGTGTCTCATACAAAATAATGCCGTATGTACAGTGGTCAATATCTCCAACGTAAAATTAAATAATGCGCCACTTACGCCGGGGCATATGAGGCAGATTTTTACTCACCAAACAGAGTTTGTCGGCAAAAATGAAGGCATTTCTTTGCCATGTGAACGGACCTTGGACAAAATTGCACTTGCCGACATATCGTATGAGCATGGAAGAGAAATGTGTTGTCTGAGAAAATCGACGGGCAGACAAACAGACATACAGACACGACGATAAGACTATAATAGAAGGCGGGGCACTAAAAATTTCTGTCACTTGCAGACTATCTTAGCATTTCAGATTCAGAAAGGCTTGTTATTTATTTCTATTTATTCCCGTTTTGGATAACCAAAAAGAAAAGGCACTAATACTAAGTTATACTCATTGGCCTGTATACCGTGTTTCAATCTAGGGTTTATGTGCTTTTTTATTACATACTTGTATTTCAATAATATACGACATCTACTGTATTTGAAGTACAGATATGAACAAAAGACAGGGAATTTGTAAATTACTTCACCATGTTTTCATGAATATTCAAATGCTCATCAATATCAATCACGTGTTAATTCAAGAAACATACCTAGGGTGTATGAATAAAGGAAAGTAGGAATTACACAGATAAATGTAAGACCGACAGTACAAATATGTACTTTTCGAAAAGGAGAGTGAGGCCAAAATAAACCGGGTGTGGTCAAACAATGGTCCTCAGATGAAGGGAAATTTTTGTATATGACATGACATTAAGCAAAGGTAAAATATGCCTATATCTACACAATATGTATCCTTTTGACTTGTTTGTAGCTGACTGTTGAATATAACGGGCTTTGTGCTATGAGTGAACAAATATTATACTTCTTCCATTCGATTTTGTATAGTTCTTGTCTCAGATGACAGGAATGAATAATGGCCTAAATCAAACCTTTCACACAAAATGTATAATAGTCTTACTCCATGAAACACCCCGGTGAAAACGATCAATATGTTATATTGTGAAGTTCCAAATAGTCATTTTAAATTGATACGGTTTTAGATGCTGACATTCTGTATGCATGCAGTGTAAGGGTTTTCTAAACAATTGTTATACTGTCTCTGTGGAAAACGACCTGCCATACCAAAATCAATAAAATAGAATATATGCTCAGGTAAACACGAATACACCTAGACCAGTTCCCTCTGTCAACTCTACTTCGACAACCGGTGATATTAATCAAGAGTGTAATTAGAATAACAAGAAGAGCTCAGTTTGAAGGGATTTTAAATTTGTAGATAACGTTTAGAAAATTGTAAAATTCTCCAAAATAAGTGAAATTTAGAATGTTTATTCAGTGATGCTTTTACTCTTTTTCATCCCGGTTACGATACAGCCAGATCACCATGGATACGATTACTTTGCTTTTGATGTTGTTAGAGCTTACATTCCTAGAATCAAGTACGTTTCCTTAACTTTTCGTGTTTGATTACTAAACACCTTCGCCCTTCCATAACATAACTTAGTATCAAATAGTGCATTCTTATATCGGTTCTAGTGTAGCCATTATGTATCTAAGTAGGCTTCAATATAACTTTAATATTTTTCAACCCAAAATCCATTACATTTTAGTTTATTATCTTTTATGAATAATATATATGTACTTTCTAAGGACTGATTATATTGTTAAATCCTTGTACCCTCAATATAGACATGAAGTACTTTATGCATTTTTTATAGAAATGATAATAATGTTATGTTTTGATATTACTGTTTCTCCTCCAAATATATAGAACACGGTTACACATAGTAAAAGTAGAATAAGGCGAAAAAGGAATGAAATGTATTTTCTGCATGTATCATATCTATATAAATTACAGAATAACATACATATATGTAGTACAACATATAACTGAAGTATATCCATGACATGAACATCAGTATCCATGGTGTAAATTATATGCATGGCCTCATCTGTCGGTAGGATGCGGCGCAGATATCACACTCAACTGCTCTGGGTTCTGCAGAGTATCATGGTCAGGACAGACATTGTGTACTAATCCTAAGGTGAAATTCACAAGGGTCCGTGACGTATCAATAAACAAAAAGGGTGAGATTGAAGCTCATGACGTACGAAAAAGCGAAGGTCACGATAGAATCAAGGCCGAAACGGGATACCAATGTAGTAAGTTACGACAATTCTCACACATTCTGAAAATGGATGTTGCGCGCTACAGTGGTAAAATTGTTGTTTATCAGGAAATGTCCGTTAGTAAATGACTCTGAAAGTTGTCATTCAGAAGGAGAATCAACATAAAAAAAAGTGAATCTGGACGTTTTACATTTTTTTTTAAACCAAAACAGTTACTGAGTCTAACAGGCACCGCAACCTTATTTACTGAGAAAAAATATTATACAGCCATAAATGCCATTGCCATATATAAAATTTACCGGTGCTGGTTAATATATATATATATATATATATATATATATATATATATATATATATATACATACATTTATATATTCCCTTTGATCAACAATATAAACCATGCATAGGGACGGAATTTAATTTTCTATAGCATGTTGGATATGGTTTTTTTTTAAGAATATCGATGTGGCGGCTCCTTTAAGTATCTGTTCCAAGGCAGCGGACATCGTGGTTCTTCTTGTTACGGAATATTTCCGGAACTAAAACGCATGCGTACGGGAGCACAACGGGAATGCAAGGATATGGGGGCAACACTTGTTGGCATGGAAACAGAAGAGGAGATGACACACCTAGAGAATGTTATTCGCAGTCTTTCTGGAACAGGTAATTATTCCTTTGTCTATAAATACTGAAAAAAAGTATGATCAATTTGATACATATAGTTCTCACATTTTTGCCAAAATTCGCCGGAAGCCTATTGAATATTCTTATATAAAATACCATATATAACAAGTTGTTGAATAATGAGCCTAAGGGAGGAGTTAGCAAGAAAAAATTATAAATCAAATGAATGCGTATTATTTAAACAATTCCACATATGTTTGGTTCACTGGTGTTAATTGAGCTGTGCTGTCACAATGATAACTTCAAGTCATTGCTCAACACTATACGCTCGTCAGGGTCTTAATATAAAGGGCAGTGAAGTACTCCGTCCCGTGACCTTCACATAACCACTGTTAAGTTCTTTGATGTAAAACAAGACATTTGAAGACAGTAAAATCCAACAGCATACAGATTTGCAAGTTAATGTGGTCCTTGATATTAGCGATTAACATTTACAAAGTCTTCTACTAATTTTGGAAAACATTTTTGCAAATTTAGTTAAAACTTCCTGAAGGATAATCGAAATACAATTCAATGTTTAAGTCACCTTCCCTATTGGCTCAAGTCAAATTACATATTTAATACTGATTGAGACTCTATATAGCACGAAATAATCTTCACACATGCCAAAAATGAAAGAAAATTTAGATGGCGCGACTGGTGTTATGCACTAGATAATAGGGTCAAAGGGCAATATCCATAACATATAACAAGTTACATACAATTTTCAAAGCAATTGAAGCGGTCGATCAACATAGACATAAATCTTTTCCGACCTAGCAATGTGTCAAAAAGTTTCTGATAGTTTTTTCCCAAACTTTCGCATGATGAGATATATATTGGAATGATATAAAAACTTTATTTTTATTGATAAGTTACACCAATGCTGAGAGTAAACCGAAATGCTCTAACAATGTTAATTTCTTCTGGACCAATAACACACAAAAAGACATATATTTACAAAAAAAAAATATAAGGGGCGCCACCAAGGTGGGTTGCGGTGCACTTTATTCTGTTACATAAAAAAGTCTGTTCAGATGTACGACTGACGAATGCCTTCAGCAGGTTATAGCCAACTGCTGAGCCAATACTGTAGAAAACAAGTGACCAAGGGGTCTTGACGCTAAGCCGACTAGGAAAACATACACAACAGGAATTTTATCAATGCCAAATGTTGTAGGTGGTATCCCCATTTACCGTAAGCATAGCTCGGGGGATATGGGTAACAGAGACCTAATTTCAGGTTTCCATGGGAATTTTCATGGACCTCCCTGGATGTCGAATATGTAGATTCTAGGTGCAATGGTTACTATTTGTGCCCTGTTAGGCCTACCGCATCTTTGAAGGTCTCAAAAATAAAGATTTAAAGAAAATGCGTAACAATTAAAAAAAAAACTAGGTGGAGCAACCAGTCTGCAGGAGCTGACAAAACACTCGATGATGAATGTGCATGCCAAGAATCATGGCGATGAATTCATTAGTTGTTCAGAAACTTTATATAAAATTTTATATAAAATGGTAAATTACACGGAGGTGTATTTACAAGACATATAGCTCTAAAGATATGGGTAACAGAGACATAATTTCAGGTTTCCAAGAAGTTTTTTAAATTAAATGAAGATCCAGGTGGCACCACCAGTCTGCAGGAACTGTAAAACAGTCCTTGATGAATATGCATCGTGCATAGAATCATGGTGATCCCTGCATCAGGTGTTCGGATACTGGAGCTTTTGTAACACAATTTTTATTTATTATGAAAACATATGAAAACATATGAAACATATGAAAAGTCCTATGATATTCTCCTGGGGGAAAGCAGTAAAATTTGGGAATATCCAAAATGGCCTCCCGAAGGACTAGAACCGTCAAGTTTAATAAATCTAAAAGATATAACTGTATAAAATACGACATATTCAGTTTTTTTTTTTTTTTTTTTTTTTTGGGGGGGGGGGGGGGGTCGCAGAATCCGATTCCTGTCTTTATTTTCTAATTTAAGGACTCCAACGGCCCATATGTGGGGGTTGATGTGGAAACATCTGAAGCAATGGGTGGGGTGGGGGTGGGGTGGTATCACGACTCAGTAGGCATTTATATTGATCGCGTAACACAAACTTGGAAATGTGCAGCGCTCACCTATCCTGTTGCACTTATATCGTAGTAATTTTATCTTCAACAAACATACAGAGGGATTAACCGAAACGGAATCTTTCTCTAACATGTTGTTAGAAAGTATACAAAAACAGCCACGAATAGTCTAGTTAATGTCAAGTGACGAGGCGCCTGCTTCAGAAACGCTGCAATAGGTTAATTAGATGCAACTGCCATACAAACTGCAGGACCTTTGTATGCACATGCAAAAAAATCACATAGCGTGCACCCTAGCATTTTGTAAACTGCGGGGGCTCTAGCTTCGTACAGGGTTGCCATCGGTCAAGGAAAATATTATGTTTTTAAGGAGAGGGAAAAGACAGGGAATTTCATAAAAGTCATGGAATTTTATGATGAATATGTAATTCCGGGAAAAGTCAGGGAATTTTAATGGCTATGGCGACTGTAGTTAGTTATCAGAAAGGAAAGCTTTCTTTATCTCATGAGCCAGCATTCAATCATTTCATACTAATTTTTTATTTTCCTTTCAATCAAAGTTTTGTTACGTCTGTAGGTATAATTTTATGATTTTTGTACACACATGTAAGTTGATGATGCATAGCAGGGATACACACGATGTATACATGTAGCACCAACCATCAATGAAAGGCCACCTGTTTTGTAGCTGTAATATACAACTAATATATAGTACTGGTAAAATATTTTACACGAGGACATGCATCTGCATAGGTAATAAAGGTACAAAGGTACAACAGCAGAATAGAATGCAGTTAATTTGATCCACTGAAGTCATTTGTTGTTTTTGTGTGATAAATTTATACACATAATAAATGCTTGATAACAGAGTGTATGGTTCTTTGAATATTACATTGTCAATTCCAAATGTCTAGATACAATTTGTTTTTTTTTTCAATTACATTAAAAAATGGTTTGCAGTATAATGGAATGCCCCTTTGCCGATCGGGCATTTCCTTTTGGAATGAACTTTTTAATGATGTTCAATGAAGCGAAAATATTAGCCACTTGAAAAGAAAATTGAAAACGTATCTTTTTCGACTGTCTTTTTAGGGCCCCGCTTGACAAGCGGTGCCCTATAGTGATCACCGTATCAGTCCTTCCTTCCGTTTTCCCGTCCTTCCGCCAGTGACACTCTTTTCGCGCGCAATAACTCAACTACAAGATACTTCAGCTTTCCCAAATTCACAAGGATGATTGGTACATATGAGGGTTCCAGACCTATTGAATTACACACTTGTTGGGATTCCAGTATGGCCGCTACAGTCCAATCGCTGATTTTCTTTCGCGTGCGATTATTCAACAGCAACATACTTCAGCTTTCCCTAATCCACAGGGATGATTGGTGCCTGCGAGGGCTCAAGACCTATTGAATTTCAGAACCACCAAAAATCCAATATGGTTGCCAGAGCACAATCGGTGATTTTCATTCGCGCCCGATATCCCAAAGAGAATATAATGGATTTTTCTGGGATCCACTGGGATGATTGGTGCCTAGGAGGGCTCCGTCCATTTCAAATTTCAGACCAACAAAAAATTCTATATGGCCGCCAGAGTACACTCGATTATTTTTTTTCACGCGTCATATCCCTTAGAGAATATGTTTTTATCTTTCTGCAATTCATAGGGGTGATTGATGCCATGGAGGGCTCCAATACTATCCATTTTCATACCCACCAAAAATTTAAATTTGGCTGCCAGAGCACAATCTGTGATTTTCTTTCATGCAAAAAGATATTTATTTTCCTTGTGAAGGATGTTTGCCATATAATATAGAGATTCTTGCATCTCCCCTATGCGGTAAAAATGGTGCTACTTTGTACTATCATCTTCGAACACATGAACTGACGACCTAACAAGTTTCACTATACACTTTTTTATTCTGCGGGGTCTTCGAGGACCATCGTCCGATTACGTCTAGTTAAATTTTAATTCTTGTGTCATATATATATATATATATATATATATATATATATGTATATGTATATATATAAATATATATTTTAAAGTTGGCGCTATATTAAATAAAAAAATTAAGTTTAAAAGTCAAAGATTGCACCCTTGTGAGTAACTCACAATAGTCACTTTGTGATAAGGATGGAAAAGATAACGTCTCATTTGCCATGTGATCATTACATATCTACCTGATTTTATTGATATGGTGTTTAAAACAAGGGACACGTGGGCTATAGTGCTCAGCAGAAGTTTATCTAAAAGGCAAAATTCTAAGATAAAAATTAATGAAGACAAAGTCTGAGAGGAAAAGATAGTATAAGTTAGATATAGGTTGATATGATTGTTTTGATTTGATAAGTAAGAAAATTTCTGCAAATAATACTTTGTGAGCTGACCATGTGTTTTCTAATGATGAAACTGAAGCATGCGAGCAATTTGTAAACATGAGATCTATACTATTGCCATGATCAGTGGTTGACTCGTTGACTCCTTAATAAGTTGTTGACTGCTCAGCAGCTGACACGTTTGTTCAATTAAATCCTAATTTTTATCATACAATTATTTTTCAATTTTATATATTTTATACAGTTGCCCCCTAGATAAAGCAGGCCAGAAATGGATGTATCTTTTTCGAGTCACTCGTGTACAGCGGCATTACATTTTCACAGCATATTTTGTACACTGGCCCAACGCACCACAGTGGCTCTCATTTAGACCATGTTTTATGTTAAGTTAATAATTTTCATACATTTGCAATGTAACAAATATCTGGATATACATTATACATGTTTAACTTATAAAATCACATTATGCAAACAAATGGATTTAATCTTATTTTGAATCATAACTTGATTTCAATTATTCAAAAGGAAATTAGTTTCCATAAAGGTGCCACAATACCACAAAATTGCATCTTGTGGATTACAATGGAGATAAAACAGCTTTTCAGTTTTAGAAATACAGTCCAGTCAATAACAATTATTGTATAACACTTGTGTTACGGAACCTAATAACAACAGATCGCGTAGTATTGACGAGCATAAATTTTGTTACAGATATATTCTTTGAACAATCTTAACGTTACAATACACTGAGTCAATACAATTACACAGTATAACAATAATAAAAATGTACATCACCAGAGTGTCCGGATCCTCTGTCACAGCTCAACAATCTTCCTTAAACACAAATAATCCATGTAAAGAGTTCAATTAAATCTTCCCAGAGAACAGTCCGATTCAATCTATAAAACAATCTGTTGTAATCCAAACGTGAGGTTCTGGTAATAATCTCAAAGGCAAACTGGAGACAGTCCGTATAAAACCTGTTACAGAGTCCGTAGAATATCTGTAAGTTCTGTAATTATCTTAAAGGTGACGAGAGAGTCACAATCTCTGGTATTTTTGTCTCCGCCGACTCTAAACACAGCCCCTATTGATAGCTTTTTCACCCGGAACCCAGAAACTATCTTTTTCACGAAAATTCCGAACACAACAATACATACGCGGCCATAGCGCATGAACAGACCCAAAAAATTCGAGACTACAACGGGCGCTGTGTCCCTACTCGCCAGGGTTCAACCAGTACGATTCCCATAGCAACGCAAAGGGCTAGAGCCTAACACGAATCAGAACGCCAGGCGCATAATAAACAGATTCATGTAACACTTGATGTATATTGCTTGGGGGGGGGGGGTGGATGTGGAGTGATTCCATGGTCAGGGTTGGGCAAAATTTAAAGTACTGTTTTTGCACTTTTGCTAATAATTTTAAGAATTAAAAATTTTGTTACGGAGATAAATAAAAATCAGATTCTGTAACACTAAGCAGCATGAAATCTCTAGGGGAATGGATAAAGAAGTCAATGGTTTTGTGTTAACAAATAATTATAATTTATTCTTAAAACAACCCTAACATTACAATACACTAAATCTATACAATTACACAGTATAACAACAGTATAACAGTAAATCAATACAATTACACAGTAAAATAAATAATGTGTACAGTATCTGAATACCACCACTGTGACAGCGACAAGTTCTTTAAAACGTATAATCCAGACGAACAGTTCACATAATCTTCTCAGAGAATAATAGACTAATTCAATCACAAAATCAATCTGTTTTAATTCAAAAGTGAAGTTCTGACAGTAATCGCAAAAGCAAACTGAAGACTATATAAAATCCGTTACAAATATCGAAGAAGATCTATAACTGCTGCAATTATCAGGAAAGGTCCACACACTACTCACACTCTTCCGTGTACGCTGGAATATTTCTCTCTCCTCTCTCTCGTCTCTAAACACAGCCCCTAATTTATAGCTTCTCACCCTAAAGCCTAGAAACTTCTATGACACGAACAATCTAAAGAACCAGAAAATACATAAGACACACGCCCCAAAAGAACAATACATGACACCCGCTCATAGAGCGCGACCAGCCCTGAAATTTCCAGAATAGCATGAGCGCTGTGTTTCTACACGTCAGAGCCCGTGTCTGATTTACAAGCAAAGGCTAACGTGTTTAATGCTTTTTTTCCTTTTTTGCTCAAAATACTCCACATGTGTCTGATTTAAACTTTACAGACTTTATTCGGACTGTACATTCTACGTATACCTTAATTCGAATCCTATGCATTAATCGAAAGTGCTGAGAGCTTTAAAGGAATTAAATAATAATAAAGCCACCGGTCCAGATAATATCGGTAACTTCTTGTTACGAGTAACTGCCAACAGCATCAGCAGCTCTCTAACATTTATTTTCAATAAGTCAATGAAAGAAGGAATTTCCCCGTATAGTTTGCAACGGGCACACGTAAAAAGGGTGATGCTCACAATGTGCTCAGCATTAGACCCATATATTTATTAAGCATCGTTTTGAAAGTGTTCGAACGTGTAGTTTACAATCATCTATATTCCTTTAGGGACCACAAGCTTCTGTCAGATGTTAATTCAGGATTTAAAATAAATGATTCCACAATTAATCAGCAACTGATAGAATTTACCGAGCATTCGATGCAGGTAAAGATGTAAGGATGGTATATTCAAATGCTACTAAAGCTTTTGATCAGAGTCTTGCATTAATGCCTCATCTTCAAATTATGGAAAATGAGAACAGGTGCCAACTTTCTCAACTTGCTACAAGATTACTTAACGAACAGAACCCAGAGAGTTGTACTGCATGGTGCATTTTCATCATGGGGTCCGATTACAGTTGGTGTCCAGCAAGGTTCTATTTTCAGCCAGCTCGTATTCCTATTTTACATAAATGACAAAACTGATTCTGAAATTTCCCTCTTTGGTGATGAAAGCTGTCTTTTAAGTGTAGCAGATTATCAGATAAGAGCATCAGAGCGTCTTCAAAATGACGTCACAACCCTTGAAGATAGGTCAAAGAAATGTCGAGTAACGTTCAATACCGTGAACACTGTTAGTAATACCTACGCCCGTATCTATCTTAACTTTATTTTTAGCGGCCGTTTTGCTTCAGTTATAATGAGCACAAATTGCCCAAGGCTTACAGCGGGTCAATCTCAATATTTTTCACATCTGATTGTTGGCAACCAAAATATTAGAGAAATACAATTGAAGACCCTAAAACAAGATTAGCAGGAAAATTTACCTGTGGCTGCCGGACTAGTATAAAATCTGTCCTTCTTAAAATTACAAATAAAATGCGCATAGACAAAGAAATTGCAGAACGCGCCATCAGTCGTCCTCAGTAAGTAAACTTCTTCCAGATCAGTTAACACATATATTCCCAACAAGCAGCCTTAAGAAATATTTGGCATTTGCCCTGTCATTCAAAGAATATATGTCCATGAAATCCATTTAGATTTCCGTTGAGATTTTACTTTGCCCTTTGGGGTGTTGAAGAAGAACTTTCGTGATCCACCGTTTACGATTTGTACCCATTTAACGGGCGACAGACAAAATACAGACCGCTACGTCAGCACATGTTATTGATGTATAATACTGATGTACCATACTGATGTATAATATTGATGTACTTTGTCCATCGACGGCGGATCATCCTAACATCCCAAGATATTGTCAGAAGTTGAGTTAGGGATGTTGAGACCTGAGCAGTTGGTTTTGAGTTCATTAACAGTAACGTCAGCTTCATCTTCTTATCCCAACCCTTCTGTATCCTGAGTTGAGACAAGAGTAAAAAGACTTAATAGTCCGCCGGAGTTCCGATAAGCCTTAATTCACTCTTGACCTATTTATTCTGCCTGGATGTTGGTTGCCATGACATGTCCATGACGGTAACAGCTAAAAGCGGGAGGATGCAGGCGATAATATACACTACTCCGTAACTCTTTTAAACTTCACTAGCCCAAAGATCTTTTATATCAGTTTTAAATTTTCAAACACAGATGATAGAAATCAGTTTCCCTTTTTTCAAGTTTCAAAACGGCTTTTCAAGCGATTGGAAACGTAACCGGCAAAAGTATGAGCGAAATTTGAGGAAATGATTGCGTGACCTTTCTTAGCTTTAAAGTCGGTTGCGTTTTATTCTGCTAATTTAAAAAAAATTAAAATGAATGTTTATGTTGAAAAGGGTGAATTGTATGTGCTTTTACGGCACCAAGCGTATTAATAGACGAACTGTTACTCTGTGTCAGATTTCAGCAGTTTGGCCTTCTGGACATCGGGATCGGATGAAGAAAAAGAGGATAAGTGGATGTGGGAAGCAACAGGTGAACAGGTCAATTACAGTCGCTGGTTCCCTGGTCAACCGGATGGTGGCATTACTCAAAATTATATGCGTCTTTCGCCAATGGTAACTGGGATTTATTGGTTTGATAATATGGCCACTGTAAAATATGCAGTGCTCTGCGAAAAAGAAGCAGAATGCGTTTAAAATGGGGAAAAAATGCTTAAAATAAGAATGGAAATGTGGTACATTTATATATCCTATAATGCTTGCATATATTTACTCAATGTATATTGCGAATTTCATACATGGCATTAGGATATGACTCTGTGGTATTTAGACTGCTGCTAGATTATTTTTTATGTCAACAATAAGATAAGATAAGATAAGCCTTTGATTGCAAGCATTTACAGCAAAGGAATTTGTACATGTAACTTAGAAATGACAATCCCTTATCACAGGAAGTATATGTATATACATAATCATACATGGTAAAAGCAAATCACAGAAAAATTACTTATTACAGAGAATCTATCCTACACTTAAAATCGTAAATTACTTGATTAATGAATATTTCATATGATTTCACAGTAGCTTTCACATTGTTAAAAAGTCTGGTTCTTGATGGTCCGAAAGTCTTGCTTTTCGGTATCATATAGCTCCTAGCAATTTCCGTTCATAAAGTGTTATATACGATTAAGCAAATGAGAGGGATTTGCCATGATAGCCATTGCTTTTCATGTGACACTGAAAAGGAGAGCTCATACAACATTTTACTTTCCTCAGACCAAATTTTCCCCCAACAAAACAGTTCTTTCAAGTTTATTTTTTAATGGGGACTACAGTTTCCAAACCAGACTACAAAACAAAATGTAAGTACAGACTGTATTACTGACAAGTAGAAAGTTTCCATTTTTGTGTGTCCCCTTTTATCTGTGTAATTTTTCTCAAGAAAAACAATTTAAGTTGGCCTTTTGGTAAATGTTCACCATATTAGTTTCGAAGGTGAATTTGTCATCATTATACTATATTTGTATTCTCTCACTGTTTCTACCATCTGACCAGTTATTTTAAGAGGTCCGTGATATTTATTTCCTATCCTTTTATCTACAGTCATTTTCTTCGTTTTATTTACATAAAGTTCCAAAAATTACTATTAAACCGTGTCGCAAACCTGTACCTCTAGCCTGTAAACCACAGCTGATTTATTTCTAAGACCAGCAAATGCAATGTCATCTGCGTACTTGTACATTTGTGACCGCAGCTGATTTATTTCTAAGACCAGCAAATGCAATGTCATCTGCGTACTTGTACATTTGTAACCGAAGCTGATTTATTTCTAAGACCAGCAAATGCAATGTCATCTGCGTACTTGTACATTTGTAACCGTCAAAAATGGCCCTGCAATCACTAGAGTACAGAGTGAAAAAAACGGGGTCAAAAAGGTCGTAAAAAGGTCATATTCGAAAGTTAAGATATAGGCTGTTAGAACGCATATTTTTATGTGGTACAGAAAAAAATGGCAGTGATACCAACCACGACCCCTTGTAATTTTGAGCATTTTCCATGTTTTTTTTTGTTAGTTGTTTTCACCTTCGAATTTTAAATTGATAGAAACATAAATAGGTCTAAACTCTATTAGACTGGTTAGACTTGCCCATCTCACATGTATAAAGTACTTGTTTATAAGGAACCAGTATATGTTTATAAACGGCAAAATTAGATTCTTAAGACAATGAAGACCACTATTTTATACATACAAGAACTATAAGACCATGCAGTGGCGTAAGATACAGGAATGTATTATAATGAAGGGGGAAGGTAATAATTCTACAAAGTACTGACTAGGGGTATATCCATTAAATCTTGCTGGTAAATCTTGGACCAATAAAATAATTTTAAAAAGTCATACTGCATTTATATACATATATACTTTTTTCATCATCGGGAGACTTTTAAAATCAATGACCTGGAAGGCAGTACATACAGGATAACCACAACAAGAAGCCTGGGAACATTGAACCATTGTGATAGAAGATCATAGACTTCACTGGCTTAAATGGCCCCAGCTGACCTTTTTTTAAAATGGTGTCATGTTCATGTGGTACAAAGACCCTTTGTGCTAGTAAAACAGTTTATGTGTATGTCCACAAATGTCCTGCATTAAATATTGTATTTGTGAGGGTCCAAATGAGTTTAAATATGTACACCATTGAAGGTTCAACTGATGATGTTGAAGAAGATGAGGATTATGATTAGATCACTAGAAAATATGATACCTATGCTGAAGTTACTTCACTTTTGATTTACAATGATTTGAGCTTTACAAATAAAAAAAATATCACAATTTCAGAATACAGCATCTATCGGCGGCTGTAGATATCAGGAAGAAAACTTACATGTGATGGATCATCCTAATAAATTTATCATTTTGCATTCGTTTCAACGCAGCTGACTTTGCAATGAATACTTTAGTTTTTCAACTTTTAGAGTAGGTTTTATTGTTTTCAGTGTATTGCATAAATCTTATATATTATATTTTCCAATACATGACATATTGTACCTAATCTCACCTAATCAATTATTTAGTTTTCGTTTGAATTCAGCTTACTTTTCATTAAGTATCCAGTTTTCCATCCTTAGAAATAATAATAATTTTCCTATTCCTTGTGTATTACCTTAAACGTATTAAAACTCATTAAAAAATAAAAAAAGTTAAAAAAGTAAAAAACAAAAAAAAACCTTTTCCCTTACTTTTTTCCTTACCAACAGGCTAGGCTTATATATGATTAATTCATTATAATGTATTTTGTATACAAATCAGCACTTAAGAAAGGCTTGTTATTTATTTCTACTTATTCACGTTCTGGATAACCAAAAAGAAAAGGCACTAATACCAAGTTATACTCTTTGGCCTGTATATCGTGTATCAATCCGGGGTTTAGGTGTTTTTTCATTACGTACATATATTTCAAGAATATACGACATCTACTGTATTTGAAGTACAGTTATGAACAAAAGACAGAGAATTTGTTAATTACTTCAAAATGTTTCATGAATATCCCTGATAGTTAATTTGAAGGAATTGAAATGCTTATCAATATCAATTATTTGTTAACTCGAGATAAATGTCAGTCCGACAGTACAAATTTTCACTTTTTAAAAGGAGAGTAAGCCCGAAAACAAACTAGATGTGGTCGGACAATAGTCCTCAGAGGGCCCCACATTTCTGGTTGTGCTAGACTAGTTAACAGTTCGGTAATAAGTTTAGGTTAAAGTTGGAAAATATGACAAAGAGAAACAGGTTTTTATCCATATGCATGAGGGAAAAATCCTACTGGTTCAAATAACATTAAAGAAGATATGCCTGAAATAATGTGTGCAATAGAAAATCACCGATTGTACTCTGTTGGCCATATTTGATTTTGAGCAAGTCTGTGTTTCTGTATGTCAGAAGCCTTCATAGGCACCAATGATCCCTGTGAATTTAAGAAAGTTCAAGCATGTTTTTGTTGAGATATCGGACGCGAATAAAAATCAACGATTGTGCTCAGGTAGCAATATTGGAATTTCGACAAGTCAGCTACTCAATAAAGATGGAGCCCTTATAGGTACCAATCACCTCTGTGTAAATGAGAAAGTTGAAGCATGTTCTTGTTGAGTTATCGTGCTTAAAAGAAAATCCCCTAATGTGGCCTGGCAACCATATTTGAATTCTCACACGTCTTAATCGATAGGGATTGAGTCCAATCAGGCACCAATGATCCCTGAGAAAATGATTAAGATCAAGAATGTTCTTGTTGAGATATCGGGTGCGAAATAAAATCACCAATTATGCTCTGGCGGCCATTTTGGAGTTCGGAGAGACCTGTAATTCGATAGAGATAGTATCCTCATAAAAACCATGATCATTATGAATTTCGGAAAACTAAAGTACGCTGTTACTGAGTTATCGCGCGCGAAAGAAAATCAGTGAATGGGCTATGGCGGCCCAATTGTAATTCCGACAGGTCTATAATTCAATAGGTCTGCAGCCCTCATATGTACCAATCATGCCTGTGGAAAGGCTGAAGTATGTTGCTGTTGTTATTTCAATTGGGAGTGTGTATAGTGACTGCCTGCCTGGAAAAAAAAAACTGCAGGCAAACTGTAGCGTCCCTAGTATCCTGCCTTCCCATCCCAATTATTCAATACAGCTGCGAGAGCATGGAGCATAAAGCTATACATTACCGACCGTCTTTAATATTAATTACGGATACATCTATAACGGCGCAGTTTATATTGATAAAAAATATGTCAGTAACCAAAAAGACATACATAAGCAAATTATACTTCTTGTAACTGTCAGAGGAAAGTCATGGCACTCCACCTATCCCCCCGGAAGAAGTTAACCCAGGAAGAACTTACATTTATTAAGACAAAAGCAAAATGTGCCATTCCTTCTTGAGTTATCATTGATGAGCTGAAAATGATGACGTCACATTTTTGTAATTTGCATATTATATCTTAACTATGAAAGTTATCGCTACCCTGCACTCAAGTCTCCTATGACACGTCTGTAAAATGTTCGGCCTTCAAGGTCAATGGATTTATGCAGAAACGTTGCCCAACTGAAACTGCTGAGTCACCTAACTCATATTGATGCGCAAGAGTGAATCCAAATAATTTGCTACGGAAACGTAACGAATCAGTTTTGATTATGTAATTTTTATCCATTTATCTGTACGCCTTTATAGAACAGAAGAAAATCGGCATTGAAAATCTAAAAAAAAATACCCTTTTTTGACACCTATGAAATAGGTCAAGGTCGTTGAAACTAGGTCAAAGTAATTGGCTTATAGTAAGGTATGTTTAGGGTAAGTATAAATGAACAAGATAAAAAAAGTGACAGAATAATAAGAAAAAGAAGATCAATAATCAATATACGCAACATCTATAGCCTCTTGTTTTTTTTCAATAATTACATTAAATTAATTGCCCTATCATAATAATTTGAGGACAGTCAATTTTCTCCGTGCTTATGAGTGTCCTGCTAAATCATGCATGCCTGCATAAACGGGCATCCGGCCGCGCCAACCAATCCTCCATTTATACGACAGCCTCCATTGACAGTATCCTGTCTCTATCAGTAAGGCAGAGGCTTTTTTGTCGCCATGTGGGCTCAAACATTAATGCCCTGGTAATACATCAAAGCCAGTTAAGGGACAGGGCATAGGATTCGGTCACGCGTTAGTATGCCTGGAGGTCAGAGTTCCAGGGCCCGCAGGTAAGTTCCCTAGGGAGGAGCTTGGGTCCCTACGAATGTTTAAGGAAATGAATCTTGTGAAGCCAATTGGTTAAGTTAAGAAACCGACAGATCTTTACTGAAGCGTACACCCGAAGCATACTCTCCGTACCTGTAGTAAAGCGTACACTGTATACTGTTTTGGCATACGAGTAATAAACATTCTTAATTCAGGCACCTTTTTGATCTATTGACAAGTTTAAACTTGTAGCTCCTATGTTTTCTATTATTTGTGGGAAAACCCCTACAGCGGGATATATTTTATGCAATGCAACAACTGAACGTTAGGTCAAACATTTTAGACTTTGAGATATTCAAATGTCCTTAGTTCCAAAGCTTTTTAACCTGAAAGAGCAAGAAATCCATCGATTTGTTGCATCTATTTAGACTGATCCAACTGGGTTGGGGGGGGGGGGGGGGGGGGGAGGGGTTATATTGTCTTGGGTGTAAAGGACCGGGAGTAGTTGTCTGGGGGTAATTTTCTGGAGGTGAGGGGTAATTGTCGGGGGGAGGGGTAATTTTCCGGATGGAATTCGTCCTCTTCCTTTTTTTCCCTGAACCTATGCTCGCTTTTAACACGCCCGCTGTTCCTGTTCAGAATGAATTTTATTTGGGATCTCCGTTCCTTCTATACTTACTGCGCATGAGCAAATAACAGACTTCAGCCTAGTCGTAACTGCCAATCGTTACAGCGAACGCGCAGGGCCGTGCTCAGTATTTTCTTGTCTGGTTATTTTGTCAAAAGAGTTCATTTCGAGGATGCAGGATAACTGTGAGAAAAAGGGACAATAATACTGACCACTGAGACAGTTTTGAGGAGCTGTACAACTTATGATTTAAAAAATATATATAGGGTACAAAACGAATTGAAATAAATTAAAATTTGACAGTTTTAAACACTGACTAAGGTAATTTGACCACAAACAGGACGTTCAGTTGGCAGAAAAGAGTGGACGATCCGGAACGCAAGAAAAAAAAAAGAGAATCACGTTATATGAAATTCCTACAAGGAAGGAAGCATTGTGACAAATTCTGAAGGCTTAAAATTCGAATAAAACTTCTAGTATTTGAAGTCATTATTCCATCAACAAATGATTATGTATATACCCTCCCCCCTTTGTCAGCTGAATTTTTTTTCTCGTTCATTGCCGGGACTGGTAAATTAAAGCACAAATAGCCATAACACAATGGTCTATATTTTGGATAAGAATCAATGAAAAAAATTACTTTTCTTCATGTGGGATCATAGGTGATAATTTTTATGATTATGTGTCATGAATTTGAACATAATGTCAGAAATATGACGAAATATGAGCAGTTTATGTGCATATAAGAAATACAGATCTACCTTATTATTACACATAACATAGAACAAGAAAGTCAGATAGGAGGAACTGACTGGTTATTGTTATTAAAGAATGTCACGAAGCTCGTAAAAAGGCATAGATGCATTAAGCTCAATTCGCTTTTCGTCGGAACTTGCCTGCATTTATTAAGAGGATCGATTTGTGTCCTGTTAACGAACGAATAGGCAGCTAGACGGACAAAGGGACATCTGTATATCACTTGACAGCCAAGCTAAAAGATGCCTTTATCTACACAATATGTATTCTCTAGACTTTATTTTTGTAAAAGATAACTAGATTTACTATTATAATCAGCCTCCGTGAGCAAATAAAATTCTTCATGAAGATTGTTTCATGTAATATCTACGTGAAGATTCATGTCTACAGTAACAGTTTCAAATGCATTTCTCTCCTATCGAATGTATATTAACTTTCTGATATATTTCTAAATGAAGGTAAATGCATCTCGGTCCTAGTTAAAAAGTGGGACCTTTATGCTATGAGCAGACAAATGTTTTACTTCTTCCATTTGATTTTATATGGTTCTTTTCTCAGCTGACAGGAATAAATAATAGCCTGAATCAAACCTTTCACACAAAATGTCAAATATATAGATAATAGTCCCAATCCATGAAACATTACCCGGTAAAAATGATCAATATGTTGTATTGTGAAGTTTCAAATATTCAATTAAAATTGATATGGTTTTAGACGACTTTCTGTATGCTTCGAGATACATGCAGTGTACGGTTTTGTTTACAATTGTTTTCTACTCTCCAACTGCCATACCAAAATCAATCATATAGAATTCATGTTCAGACAAGGATTTCAGTTCCCTAGTCTTTTGTACTTACGCTTAAGGATCCAGGTAAAAAAATAATCTGGGGTCTGTCATCGTTCTTCGATAATTGGTGATTTTAATCAAGAGTAAAATTAAAATAACAAGAAGAGCTCAATTTGTAAAAATTTAAAATTTGTGGATAACGTTGAGTATATTGCAAAAATCTACAAAATATATAATTAATAATATTTTTTTCAGTGATGGTTTTCTTTCTTTTTCATCTCGGCTACGATACAGCTAGATCACCATGGATACGAATACTTTGTTTTTGCTGTTGATGGAGCTTACATTCTTAAAATCAAGTACGTGTCATTATTTTTCATTTTTTATTTCTAGATATCTTCGAGCTTAAAAAACCTATCTTTGTATCAAATTGTGCATTCTTATATCGTCTTCAATGTGTGCCATTATGTATCTAAATAGCATTAATATTACTATAATATTTATAATCGAAAATCCGATAAATTAGATTATTATCTTTTATGAATAATATAGATGCACCTTTTTAGGACTCATATATTGTTAAATTCTTCTACTCTTATTATAGACATGAGGTTATTGTTTTAATTATCAATAATCCTTATGCAAATTTATGCATATTTTATGTACATGATAATTATATTTTATCTTTTGATGTCTTCGTTTCTCGTCGAAATATATAGCACACGGTAACAAATAGAAAAGAGAGAAAAATGCGAAAAAAAATTAAATGTAATATACAGCATTTATAATATTCTTATAATTTACAGAATAACATTCATATCTGTAATTTAACATATAACTGGAGAATAATCATGACATGTACATCAGTATCCATGGTATAAATGTTATGCATTAATTCATCTGCCGGTAGGGTGCGGCGCAGATATCACAGTCACCTGCCCTGGGTTCTGCAGAGTATCATGGTCAGGACAGACATTGTGTACTAATCCTAAGGTGAAATTCACAAGGGTCCGTGACGTATCAATAAACAAAGGTGGTGAAGTTGAATATCATGACCTACAAAAAAGCGAAGGTCACGATAGACGCAAGGCCCCATCGGGATCTCAATGTAGTAAGTTACGGAACTTCTCATACATTCTGGAAATGTTTTTTTTTTTTGGGGGGGGGGGGTGGTTAAATTTTATTGCCAGAAAATGTCCTTTAGGAAAATGACTCTGAATAGTAATCATTCAGAAGGCGAATCAACATAAAAATCAATATAGTAAAGTGGGGAAAATTTCTTTTTATACCAGGTCAATTATATAAAGAATAAAGATGGCTATCGCTACCACCGACTTCGAAATAACTCGCGGGAGACCAGTGTGCACCTTTTAAGATTCGTCTGATCGCACATGCGCATATTAATTAACTCCCTTCCGCCCTGCTCTAATTACACAGACTGGCGAGCCACATGTTGGCTAACAAAGGATCTAACCCATAATAACTGTAAAAAGGATATATTACATTTTATTTCTCATATAAATATATATATATATATATATATATATATATATATATATATATATATATATAAAACACCTCGAAATAATGACCGCCAACGATACCTCGATAAAGTGGTCGCATTTTCCGGTATTTGTAAAGCGAGGTTATACCGTATATATATATATATATATATATATATATATATATATATATTCTCTTTAATCAACAATATAAACCACGCATAGGGACATAATATTGATTGTCTATAGCATCTGGGATATGTTTTTTTTAATTAAAGAATATCAGTGTGGCGGGTCCTTTAAGTATCTGTTCCAAGGCAGCGGACATCGTGGTTCTTCTTGTTACGGAATCTTTCCGGAACTAAAACGCATGCGTACGGGAGCACAACGGGAATGCAAGGAGATGGGGGAAACACTTGTTGGCATGGAAACAGAGTTGGAGATGACACACTTGGAGAATGTTATTCGCAGTCCTGGAACAGGTAATTATTCCTTTGTCTATGAATACTGAAAAAGTATGATCAATTTGATACATATAGTTCTCATTTTTTTGCCAAAATTCGCCGGAAGCCTATTGAATATTCTTTCATAAATACCATATATACCAAGTTGTTGAATAATGAGCCTAAGGGAGGAGTTACCAAGAAAAAATCATAAATCAAATGGATACGTATTATTTAAACAATTCCACATATGCGTCCCTGACTTCATGTTTAAGTTCTCAGCTTTCTTGCGTGGGTTCACTCGTATTAATTGTGCTGTAAGCTCGCCAGGGTCCTATTATAAAGAGCAATGAAGTCCCCGTCCCGTGACCTTCACAATAATCACTGATGAGTACTTTTGATGTAAAATGTATTTTCAAGACATTTGAAGACGTGAAAATTTCACAGAATACAGACCCGTAGGTCATGATTGTCCATGATATTAAAGACTAACATTTACAAAGTCTACTCTTTATTTTGGAAAACATTTGCCAATTTGGTTAAAACTTTTTGTAGGATGACCGAAATATATATATATATATATATATATATATATATATATATATATATATATATATATGTGTTAAATTCGTCGTACATGTTGGCTCAAGGCAAATGTTATTATTTCCTAATAAGATAATCATTAAACAAAAATTGAAAAAAAAAGTTTTATATGCCACAACTCGTGTCGTTTTGTTAGTCTGTCTATAGTGTATAAAGTCTTCTTTTGACACATATCTCAGGTACGGCTGAAGGCTGCCGTCAGTATCATATTAATATTGATTATCTGAATTCAATGTGATTTTGAGCTGTAGACTGCAGTATCTGTGCTAACTTACTTATGTATGCAGAAATCATATTCTGACTTTTCAGTGCATAAACCAGAAAAGACTATAACTCATGATTTCAAAATAAATTGTAAAATTTCGTTAAGAAGGGGAACCTCAATTAAAGGTATAATTTTAATAATGACATCCTTACGGACACGTTAAAATGTGGTCAATGGCAAAATATGACTAATTATATCTTTGGACACATCGTTCAGACGTCATATCTGTAAACAGGATTCCAGGGTTAGACTGGCCCAGTAGATGCAATTGTCAAGACTTAATTCCGCCCGCAAACAGAAAAAAAAATCAAACGAAATTGTCCTTGCTGTGTCCACGGCTTAGATAGAGAAATCTCATCATGGGGAGCGAGGTTGTCTCCACAAATGTTAAGGACTGTTAATCGGGTGTTAGCCTATACGTTACCTCTACACAAGTTTGAATCTCCCACTTACATTGCCATGATGTTGTAATCAAGGCGGTCCGTGACCAATCGGTCCGTCGATTGAAAAACATTCAATTACGATGGCGATGTTGTACGAGAGGAGTATGAGTACCAGGACCAGTACGACATGGTATGACAGTGACCCGATGCCTGCACGATATGAAACGAGGAGTTTATGAATGTTCAGGACTCAGTTCCCACAAGATCGTATCTCGTTCCCATGCGTTAGTATCTCGTGGTCACGCGATAATTATCTCGTTCCCACGCGTATCTCGTTGCCACGCGATAATTATCTCGTTCCCACGCGTTAGTATCTCGTTCCCACGCATTAGTATCTCGTGGCCACGCGATAATTATCTCGTTCCCACGAGATACTATCGCGTGGCCACGCGATAATTATCGCGTGGGAACGAGATGAATGTAGATAGATAATACAGTAAGACCTACATCTTAAATCCTTGAGGCATGCTTCTATACACTGGATGAAGACTATGGTCAATTATTTGCATGAATTTAGAGCCGACATAATATGCTGAGACCTGAAATGATACAACGGGCACTCGTAGAACACTCGTGGGCCATGTTTGTCTGGAGAATGTGTGAGCGGGGAAAGGGGGGGGGGGGGCCAGTTCGTGTAAAATATTTTTCATAATAAATGTTCACAATATAAATTACCATTGGCGGCGAAACCAAATTTTCATTTGGGACCCAATAGTATACCCAGATAGTATATACTAGTATATATAATATATAAGGGCCGTAGCCTGACACCAATTGCAGGGGAGGGATTTGATGGGGTAATTCCCGACGGGGGGGGGGGGGATGGTTGGGAGGGGGTCTCACCCTCCCAAGGTTTTGAAAATTTTGAAAAACTGTATGGGTACCACTGCATTCTGGTGCATTTTATTGGTCAATCCTTATTAAGTAAAACAGTACCTCCTTGTAGGCAGATTATTTGTTATTTGTCTGGCAATGGATTCATTTTCACACAGAATATCAACTTATATATATATATATATATATATATATATAAATATATATATATATATATATATATATATATATATATATACGAGGGAGCAAATACCCAATAATAATATAGTGGATGTTTTTATACACATCATTATGTTGGGGAGCCCACCCCCCCCCCCCAAAAAAAAAAAAAAATTATGGGGGGCTCGCGAGGCCACGAGATACTATCGCGTGGGAACGAGATAATTATCGCGTGGGAACGGGATACTATCTCGTGGGAACGAGATAATTTTCGCGTGGCCACGAGATACTATCGCGTGGGAACGAGATAAATGTAGATAGACAATACAAAAATACCTAAATCTGATATCCTTAAGGCATGTTTCTATACACTGGATGAAGACTATGGTCAATTATTTGCATGAATTTAGAGCCGACATAATATGCTGAGACCTGAAATGATACAACGGGCACTCGTAGAACACTCGTGGGCCATGTTTGTCTGGAGAATGTGTGAGCGGGGAAAGGGGGGGGGGGGCTAGTTCGTGTAAAATATTTTTCATAATATATGTTCACAATATAAATTACCATTGGCGGCGAAACCAAATTTTCATTTGGGACCCAATAGTATACCCAGATAGTATATATATATATATATATATATATATATATATATATATATATATATATATATATATTTATATATATAATATATATTATATATATACTAGTATATATAATATATATTATATATATATTATTTATATATATATATATACTAGTATATATAATATATATATATATATATATATATATATATATATAAGGGCCGTAGCCTGACACAAATGGCAGGGGAGGGATATGATGGGGTAATTCCCGACGGGGGGGGGTGGTTGGGAGGGGGTCTCACCCTCCCAAGGTTTTGAAAATTTTGAAAAACTGTATGGGTACCACTGCATTCTGGTGCATTTTATTGGTCAATCCTTATTAAGTAAAACAGTACCTCCTTGTAGGCAGATTATTTGTTATTTGTCTGGCAATGGATTCATTTTCACACAGAATATGAACTTTAGAGCGGGCTTAATATGCTGAGGACTGAAATGATTCAACGGGGACTCGTACAACACTCGTGGGCCATGTTTGTTTAGAGAATGTGTGAGCGGGGATATATATATTAGTATATATATTATATATATATATAATATATACATATATATCATATATATAATATTATTTATATATATATGTATATACATATTTATAAATAAGGGCCGTAGCCTGACACAAATGGCAGGGGGAGGGGGGGGGGGGCGGATTTGATGGGAACGAGATAAAAAATAATTTTGTGCATGTCCTCTACGAGCCATCGTAGATATCCCGCGTGATGTCAAGGATTTAAGAGGGGTTGAGTCCAACTGGAATATTGATCATTTTCCCAGAATGGATCTTGGACTCGACTCGGCATCAGTCCAAAAATGTCGACTCCACTGAGGTCCCTACACCGTGACACGCTCATACACGGATAGGTTATTATGGTATTTCTGCTATTTTAACATTATTTTGGCGGCCATTTTGCTTCATTTATAATTAGCACAAATTGCCCAAGGCTAACTGTAACAGGGGCCAATCTAAATATGTTTCACATCTGATATGTAGGCAACGAAAATACACAGACAATAAATTTTAAGACCCTAAAACAAAATAAGCAGAAAAAAAAATGTACCCTCGGCTGCCGGCCTAGAATACAAACTGGAAACTGCATAAATATAGAAATTGCAGGAGGCGCCATGCAGTGAGTAAATTTTTTAAATGTCAGTTAACACATGTATTCCGGAAAAGCTGCTTCATCGTTCAAGAAATATTAGCTATTTGCCCAGTCATTCCATGAATATATGCCCGTGAATTCCGTTTAGATTTCCATTGAGATTTTACCTAGCCATCCTTGGACGTTCAAAGAGAACTTTTAAGATCCAAAATTTACGATTTGTTCCCATTTATCGGATGAAAGACAAAATGACCGTAACGTCAGCATGACTGAAAATCGGTCCAGCTAAATACATTTTACCAATGATACTAATGTATATATCCCAAAATACCTTCAAAGTTGAGTTAGGGATATTGAGACTTGCGCTATTTTAGTTGGATTTTAGTAACGCCAGCTTTACTCTCTCATCCAAACCCTACTGTATCCGAGACGAGATGATTTTAGTAGTGCGCCCGAGTTCCGGCTAGCCTTATTGACAATTTGGCCTACACCTGTTTGAAAAGTTTAGAATACAGATAACAAAATCAGTTCCCCTTTGATACAGTATCGATGGTTTTCACATTATTTAAAACGTACCGGGCAAAGGTGTGAGCAGAATTTGATGAAATTATCGTGTGAGCTTCCTAACCTATCATGTCTGTTGCGTTTAACACTTTTACTGACTATGACGGATATTCTCGTCCAGTGCCTATGACGGATATAATCTTTATGTGTTTATCAGCAATTTTAAGTATGAAATCTCTTAAATTAATCAATTAACACTTCGCAGATGAGCAGTTCATTTATAAATTATTATCGTGGCATGAAGAATTCGTCAGTGCGCTAGATTATTCAAAACCAAAATAAAAAGTTGTTGATAGCATTAAAACATCCACGGCTCCCGTTCTTTGCCGTGGAATAAGTTGACGACCCGCTTTAGTGGAAGTTGAATCTGTGTAGGAGTATTCCTTAAAATCAAACGAAAACGAGGATCGTATAAACATGTGTCTAATTTTATATTTGTGCGTGTTTTGGCCTCTTACTTTCGGCAAACCCGGTGGTGAGACCGAGGCGTGATTGATCGCACCTTAGATGCGAGCTCGAGATAGCAAGATGTGAGGTCGTTCAGGTTTATTGCCCCGTTAGGACAGCCTTTTGCGCAATCAACACCAAAGGGCGCGTGCAACATGATTGACACAGGTCGGCAGAACGTGGCTGCCAACTGTTGGTTATGCTTATTTTGTTATTTCACATTTCTCATATATTTATATACTGCAATATACATGTGTAAGTAATTTCACCAACAAGTGCATGTCAATTGTAAAATTCTGAAAACAAACTCGGACGATCACTTGAGGGATCCTGTTGGCCCTATACCGGCAATCCCAACCGCAGACCCGACGTATGATTTTAGACACTGGATTATATAGTATCTTATCATAAACCGTAGAGTTGATCATATTAGGTTACAATTTGATCACCTCCCATTTTCTAATAATTCCTGGCTTCGTTTGACGATGACAATGACGAGGTCCATTGAATCATGTGATCTCCTCGGTATATAAACAAGTCTATGGCTGTGTGTAAGATCTGAAATATTTATAAATGAAAAATGAATGTTTGTGTTGAAATAGTTAAATATTATGTGCTTGTTTTCCGCCAAGCGTATATCACTAGATTTACTGTTACTCTTTCTGTGTAATATTCGGGATTTTTATAGTTTTCAGCACTGTGGCTTTTTGGACATCGGGATCGGATGGAGAAGAAGAGGAGAAGTGGATGTGGGAAGGAACAAGTCAAAAGGTCAATTACAGTCGCTGGTTCCCAGGTCAACCGGGCGGTGGCATAACGCAAAATTATATGCGTCTTGAGCCAACGGCAACTGGGATTTATTGGTTTGATACAATTCCCACAATAGAATATGCACTGCTCTGCGAAAAAGAAGCAGAATGCTTTTAAAATAGGTAAATAATGGTTAAGAAAAAGAATATGAAATGTGGTACATTTATATATCCTATTGTGCTTGCAAATATTTACTAAATCTATATCACGCACCTCCATACATGGCATTAGGATGTGACTGTGGTATTTTAGACTGCTGCTAGATTATTTTTTATTTCAACGATAATATTAGATAAGATAAGCCTTTATTAGTCATTTCGCATGATTTTTTTATAACAAGCATTTACAGCAAAGGTTATTAGCATAACACAGTTATTTATACATGTAACTAAGAAATAACAATCCCTTATCACAGGAAGTATATATCTATCCAATATCCTACAAATTAAAGCAAATCACATACATTTAACATATAATAAAATTCTGTCCCACACATAAAATACATAAATGAACGAATAAATGAAAATTTCATATTATAACACAGTAACTTTCATAGTGTTATGAAGTCTGATACTTGATGGTCCGAAAGTCTTGCTCTCTCTTGCTGTTCGGCAGCGTATGGCCTTACCCTTTTTCCTGACTTCAGGGTGTTATGTAAGTCTATAAGCGCAAGAAAGGGGTCGGCAATGAAAGTAGAACATATACAAAATTTGACATTCCTAAGGCCCAACTTTTTTTCTCACAGAAACAATTCTTATTTTGACTCGACACTGCAAAACAAAATGTAACTACAGCCTGTATTACTTACATGTCGGAGAGTTCCATTATTTTTGTGTCCACTTTTATCTGTGGAGTTTTCTCAAGAAAAAAAAATAATCGTATGTTGGCCTTTTTATAAATGTTTCGAAGGTGAATTTTTCATCAATTATTGTACCCAGATATTTGAATTCTCTTTTTGTTTTTACTGTCTCACAATATTTTATGAGAGGTTTGTTTTTTCATTTCCTATCTTGTAATCGACAAAAATTACCTTGGTTTTACTTACAAAAGTTAAAAAAAAAATACTATTACACCAAGTCACAAATCTTTGTATCTCTAGCCAGTAAACCAAATCTGGTTAATTGCTAAGACCAACCAATGCAGTGTCTACTGCGTAGTTGTACAGATTATAACCGTCAGAATGGCCCTGCAATCAGAAGTGTACAATGTGAAAAAATGGGTGCATTGAACTTATCCCTGTGGAGCTCCTGTGAATTTCTCTTGAACTGACATTATATACCATGACCATTATATATCATGGCGTCTCTTTGTTAAAAAATATGTATTCAGCGTATAATGAACGAATTGACGTTCATATACAGTAGTTTTCCACGTGGTACATGTGGTTGTATGGTATTGAAAGCGCTTGAAAAGTCCATAATAAAGATCTTTGCTCACTTGCAATGTCATTTGCTACTTGGTGTTTCAAGAAATTTCAGAATGTCATGTTTGATAAGAATTCTAGGATCACCTCGATAAGCAGTATAAGCAAACTGTAGGTAGGGGATCTTGACGCTGCTTTATATGTCTACATATATTTTTTTTTAATTTTTCAAAACATGTCATTACAACAGTGTCACTGGTCTATAGTCATAATATTCTGTGGAAGTGTTGTTTTAAGCAACTGGAATGATTTTAGTGGTTTTCCAATTGATAGTTACCCAGTGTATAGTTAATTCTGGTATAATGTAGTTAAAATGTGAGCCAATTCCTTACTGCATACTTAAGTATATTTCCACCTAATTTGTCCGGCCCCTTAGCTTGCATACAGGTACACTGTTAACAATCTTCCCCACATCTTGTTCGTTAATTTGCATACATGTATCCTATTCCAAAAAAAGAGTTTGTTTATGTATGCGAATGTAGCGTGAAAACGGACGCTTGTGATTCTATTAATATGTGTGCGTATGCGGTACGTACGCGGCAAATATTGGGCCAATAGTGTACAGCTGTATGAGCAGAGAAGGCATCTGCCAGAGGAAATACCCAACCACTGAAGTCAAAGTTTAGAATTTACGTGTCCGTTATCATGCGTATGCGTTTTCAATCGCTACCCTCAGGGATCGAAACGTGCTGCATAGGCATACGAATATATTGAAAATCCCTGAATAAAATGTGTGCGATTTCTAGCTGCATACGCATACGTAAAGCACGCGCATTTAGGAAATGCTACCTTAATGCAGCAACAAAAAAACTCCTTAAACAGCAGCTTTGATGTTATGAACCGGGTTCCAATGTGTCACATTTGTAGTCCGACTTAAGTTAAACCACTATAGCATACTCTTTTGGTGTCTGGTGAGTCAAAGCTGAACGGGATAGTTCTTGGAATTTTATATTTCAACGAACTGGACGTACACAACGGCACATACAGTATAACCCCTTTCATTCTCCAACCTAGGGACGGGGAATTTTTGGCGGTGTGGCGAGGGTGGCGATTGATCGGGGATAAAAGCAAGGTAGCTTAAATCGGGCCATGCATTAATTAGGCATGTCTTTTACTAGTCATATTAAAACAAATTAAAACTAAAATTTAAGACAGAGAAAGAAAAATTAACAAATAACTACAGAAAAATACTGTGTGTTTTACTTTGTAAAATTTATTTACAAAGATATACATGTAAAACATATCCAGTCAAAATATAAAATATTCGAAGTTCTCCTTGTGCCGTTTCACTTTCTTCCAAGTCTGCCCCCAAAGAATTCCGTTACTGAGCATTGTTTACCAGCTTGTGACTGAAGAGCTGAACTTATTCTTTGGTCAATCCTGTAAAATTAGCCAATATCGGACTGTTCGCTGTAGTTGGAGCTCTGGAAATATTGCAAGACGGCCTTCAAGTTCATGGACGGACTTCTGCGGATGTGGGCGGAGGTTGGAAAACTTTTTCCACAGGTTCACAGGTTGGACCGGCTGTATCATCGCTGCCTCTGACTGATTCAACGATATCTTGATCGCACAGAGGTTGTGCTGTAACGATGTTCTGGTCGGCATTGACGAATTCCTGAGGAGACATCCGTGCACCGTGGTCAATCTCCATGCTATCTGATACTCGATGTAGAAGCGGAAGGATAGTGTTTGCTTCTGAACCGTCTTGCCGATTTGTTTCATTTTGCTGCTCACCCCTGGGTATAACGCTTGCGTGTTTCCAACAAGTGCCGATGGTGGCGCTGCTGACGGAATCCCAGGTACACTTCGTCCAGCGATCTGCGTCATTGAGGACAATCCTCCTGTAGGTTGGTCGTTGTCTATACACGATATGATATGTACAGAAAAGTCTGGAGCTACCAAAACTGGTGAACTTTGAAGAATTGCTTTCACACTGAACATTCAATACAAAGTTTTGTTTTTTCTTTAACAAGTTAGTCAAAGGTTCAGTTACAGCAGAAAAATTTTGACAAAACTTCTTTTAGTATCCAACCATACCAAGAAAACGCATTCTTTGCTTTTTGTTTTCTGGTCTAGGAAATGCAGAAATAGCACTTATTTTAGCATCAACAGGTTTTACCTGACCCTGCCTTACAATATGACCCAAAAAAGTGACTTGTGCATGACAAAACTCAGATTTTAACAAGTTGACGGTCGACGTGCTTCACTGAGTCTTTCGAAGAGGTCGCGAAGAATTTGCAGATGTTTCTCCCAGGTGTCGCTGTACACGATGAGGTCATCAATATATGTGTCGCAGCCCTAAATGTCCATATGGATGAGGCGCTGGAACGTGGCTGGCGAGTTCTTCATGCCACACAGCATAACTTTTTACTGGTACATTCCTTGCGGCGTCACAAATGCGGACACTTCTTTCGCTCGATCTGTCAGCGGAACTTGCCAGAATCCTTTTAGCAAGTCAAACTTGGAAGCTACCGACTCTATCAAAACAATCATCGATCCTCGGAATCGGGAACGTGTCTGTCATGGTGACAGAGGTCAGTTTTCGATGATGTGTGCACATACGGTAACTTCCATCAGGTTTTGGTACAAGAATACATGATGAACTCCAATTACTGTTACTAGGTTCAATAAAATCATTGTTCTTAAAATCATTTATTCTTAAAACAACCCTAACATTACATTACACTAAATCAATACAATTACACAGTATAACAGCGGTATAACAACAAATCAAAACACTCACAAAGTAAAATATTCAAAGTGCACAGTAACTGGATACCACAACTGTCACAACGATAAGTCTTTTAAAATGTATAAGCCGGATGAAAAGTTCACACAAATTCTCTCGGATAATAACAGTCAAACGTAAAGCTCTTGTAGCAATCCAGAAAATAAACTGAAGACCATGTAAGATTTGTCCAAAAATCCAGAAGTAAATCTGAAGAAAATCTGTAATTGCCCAATTATCGGAATAGGTCCCAGAAACTGACACACACGCTTCTGTGTCCGCTGGAAAATTCTCTCCCCTCTCTCGGCTCTAAAACACAGCCCCCTATTTGTAACTTTTCACCTCCAGCCGAGAACCTACCATTGCTCGAACAGTCTAAAGAATCTAACACAGTACACACGTTCAAAGAACATACCAGAACAAAGAACGCTGTGTATCTAGGGTTCAAACAATTCGGATTAAACCGAGCCTGCAACATCCGGCCAGGCGAGGCCGCTACAACACGAGCTACGCGTGGCACACAAACAAAATGCCAACAACACATGGAACATCCGTATGCACAATAAAACAATCATCTGTAAGACCACTACACACTATAAAAGGGCACCTTTAACAATATATATAAATATATATATATATATATATATATATATATATTTATATGTGCATTTATTTTATGTTAGTTTATGCACATGCTTACATGAATGTTCAATCACAATTAGCTCTCTCTCTCTCTACCTCTCTCTCACAAACACCCTCACACACATACATATATATATATGTGTGTGTATTTATATATGTCATGCAGTTTTGTTTTATACATTTAAACACACAAGAAACATGGTTGTCTTTTAACATTTGATGTTATAATTGGCAATTTCTTCCGAGAGGCGGTTTCTTCCATGGAAACTTCCGGCTCAGATGAAATAGTTTTCTCCAATTCTTCCGGAAAAAGTTTTCAAATTTCATGCGAGAATGTATAAAACTAATAAATTTTCAGCTTTATTTCTGCTTAAGCATAACTGTTCAATCTCATTTGCAAATATAACGGATTTTTTTATCTACTGGTATCTTTACAAACAAAATGTGCATCCTCTGGCTCAATTGACTAACCCGGTCATGTATTATACAGGTAACAAGCTCTGATGATAAAATCAAGCATGGGTTCTACTGGAAAAAGGTAGTACAAAATATAAATTTAATTAATTTCAATTTACAAATTAATTTTCCAGGAATCTTACACAGTTTTTGATAACACAACTGATTTTGAGTACTCAGAATCAGTTAAGTGAAAACTTCATTAAAGAAAAACAAATGCAGTGACCACACTGGTTATACAATTTATTATACTGGGGGGGGGGGGGGGGGGGGGGGCTCATGGCACATAAAATATTTATGGCTGAAGACACTGTCACAGGCTTGTCACAGAAACCTGGAAAATAATATCCCGGAATTTTGAGTCACAAAACCCTAAGAATAAGCGATACAACCAATTGTGACGTATACAGCTCCTTGACTACTTAATAACAACACAAGGGGGATAAGTCCCGCTGACCGTTTCGGCTGTTACCACGTGGTTTACACGTAATGGCCCTAAAAGCCCACAATAACTGCTGCTCACCTAATACAGAAGAATCTAATGCACACACATGCACCATGAAATCGTTCATATATACGATTATTTACAGTGTAATCCACATTTTATCAGCGGGTATTGACGGCTTCCCGCCGCCTAGACATCAGCTGTTTGATTCCTACTTCCGGTGAGGTACATATTTCAAGGCTGGCTGAAAACACGGACCGGAACGGAAAACGGAACCGTTCACTTGTATCGCTTATTCTTGGGGTTTTGTGGCTCATAATTCCGGGTTATTATTATCTCAGTCTTCTGTGACAAGGCCCTGTGGGTCTGACAATGTGACAGCAAGCCGGCCCACGAGTCCCGCGTTATCGCCTCAGACAGGTGTGTGATTACGTGCGGTCTCCTCTATTCTCTCGTATCCTCATGATCACTGATAATCCCTTGCTTTACGAACCCGAGATCTGTCAGGAAGTATAATTAACAATACTTGGACGGCATAAATCCCGGCAGAAAAAACATTATCCGGTACGACGCGCTGACAGACACATGAAAACACCACGTGAAGCTATTGATTTGGTGAAGCGGTAGCGACCCAGAAAATTTTGCGCATGCGCAAGGACCGGGTCATTGTATTCATGTCAACCTAAATAAATATGCATGAGCCTGTAAAAGGTTCTTTCCATCACATTACAACCCTTTGTAAGTGCGTTTCCCCAAATCAAAAGGATTAATACTGTAGAGGTGGACGATTAAAAAAATAAGTTTGAAGCTAATATGTAGGCAAAAACTGCATAAACTAATATGTAAAGGGATTGGAGTTGTGACCTTGACCTTTGACCCCAAATCGTAAAGGATCTTTTCCTATTGAGTTTTATATGAAAGTTGCAAGGTTTGGCTTGAAATGCATAAATAACCTTTTTGAAGGAGTTGGTCCTGTTACCTTTGACCTCATGGCCTTTAATTTACTCGTTAATCCATATGTCAATATAAATTTAAGATATAATCCGAAAACGGATTTGTGGACGGGCAGACGGATATACGGACTCGTAGGCTATGGCAAGTCAGCTATATGAGCAGAATAGAAGTTTTGGAATGAAAAAATATCCACAATCATTTTAGAGAAGAGGGGGTTCTGTGTCCTTGATCGTTGACCTCATGACCTCAAAATCAAAAAGGTTCTTGCTTGAGTCACAATTCCATTCCCTTCACAAATTAGTTTATGCATATAAATAAAGTTTGAAATCCTTTAGTCAACCTATATCATCCGGAAACCAATTTGTGACCAAACACACGGACGGAGAGTAAGATTACTATAGGTCACCTGCTAATTTAACAAGTGATATATTTAATGGCCGAACGGCTGACGCGTATGTGCTAGTTTGAGTTATGTTGGAATCGCCTGATAGCGACCTATAGCGAACCCCCGAGTTCATTTTTTTAAACAAATAGTGCGCCGGATGACTATAGTCTTCTATAATGTCGTTTACTTTCTTCAACAATCGTGTTTGAAGTATGGAGTCAACTGTGGGTAAAGGAACCCAAATGATCCTCTCAGCTGTTCTAACTACCCTCGAAAGACGGTTCGTTTCCTCGAGAGTGATACTGCCTCCCCATTCAGTGACTGACAACGTCAGGACTCCCTGAATAACCGCCCGATAAAACTTTAATAGAATCGGTTGACTGAGCCCGAAATCTTTTAGGTTCCTTAGATAGAATAAACGTGTTGTGCCTTCTTTACGCAGTAATTAAAATTTTCGGCCCACTTCAAATCAGAAGAAATAAAAATTCCAAAAAAAAATTAAAACAGTCAACGATTTCAACCTCGGAGCCGTCAGTTACTAAGGTAATTATGTTCTAACCATTGCATCAACTGGTCCAGTCTTCCTGGCGAGCGAAAAGGGAACTACAACTGGGATTTATTGGTTTGATACAATTCCCACAATAGAATATGCACTGCTCTGCGAAAAAGAAGCAGAATGCTTTTAAAATAGGTAAATAATGGTTAAGAAAAAGAATATGAAATGTGGTACATTTATATATCCTATTGTGCTTGCAAATATTTACTAAATCTATATCACGCACCTCCATACATGGCATTAGGATGTGACTGTGGTATTTTAGACTGCTGCTAGATTATTTTTTATTTCAACGATAATATTAGATAAGCCTTTATTAGTCATTTAGCATGATTTTTTTATAACAAGCATTTACAGCAAAGGTTATTAGCATAACACAGTTATTTATACATGTAACTAAGAAATAACAATCCCTTATCACAGGAAGTATATATCTATCCAATATCCTACATATTAAAGCAAATCACATGCATTTAACATATAATAAAATTCTGTCCCACACATAAAATACATAAATGAACGAATAAATGAAAATTTCATATTATAACACAGTAACTTTCATAGTGTTATGAAGTCTGATACTTGATGGTCCGAAAGTCTTGCTCTCTCTTGCTGTTCGGCAGCGTATGGCCTTACCCTTTTTCCTGACTTCAGGGTGTTATGTAAGTCTATAAGCGCAAGAAAGGGGTCGGCAATGAAAGTAGAACATATACAAAATTTGACATTCCTAAGGCCCAACTTTTTTTCTCACAGAAACAATTCTTATTTTGACTCGACACTGCAAAACAAAATGTAACTACAGCCTGTTTTACTTACATGTCGGAGAGTTCCATTATTTTTGTGTCCACTTTTATCTGTGGAGTTTTCTCAAGAAAAAAAAAATAATCGTATGTTGGCCTTTTTATAAATGTTTCGAAGGTGAATTTTTCATCAATTATTGTACCCAGATATTTGAATTCTCTTTTTGTTTTTACTGTCTCACAATATTTTATGAGAGGTTTGTTTTTTCATTTCCTATCTTGTAATCGACAAAAATTACCTTGGTTTTACTTACAAAAGTTAAAAAAAAAATACTATTACACCAAGTCACAAATCTTTGTATCTCTAGCCAGTAAACCAAATCTGGTTAATTGCTAAGACCAACCAATGCAGTGTCTACTGCGTAGTTGTACAGATTATAACCGTCAGAATGGCCCTGCAATCAGTAGTGTACAATGTGAAAAAATGGGTGCATTGAACTCATCCCTGTGGAGCTCCTGTGAATTTCTCTTGAACTTACATTATATACCATGACCATTATATATCATGGCGTCTCTTTGTTAAAAAATATGTATTCAGCGTATAATGAACGAATTGACGTTCATATTCAGTAGTTTTCCACGTGGTACATGTGGTTGTATGGTATTGAAAGCGCTTGAAATGTCCATAATAAAGATCTTTGCTCACTTGCAATGTCATTTGCTACTTGGTGTTTCAAGAAATTTCAGAATGTCATGTTTGATAAGAATTCTAGGATCACCTCGATAAGCAGTATAAGCAAACTGTAGGTAGGGGATCTTGACGCTGCTTTATATGTCTACATATATTTTTTTTAATTTTTCAAAACATGTCATTACAACAGTGTCACTGGTCTATAGTCATAATATTCTGTGGAAGTGTTGTTTTAAGCAACTGGAATGATTTTAGTGGTTTTCCAATTGATAGTTACCCAGTGTATAGTTAAATCTGGTATAATGTAGTTAAAATGTGAGCCAATTCCTTACTGCATACTTAAGTATATTTCCACCTAATTTGTCCGGCCCCTTAGCTTGCATACAGGTACACTATTAACAATCTTCCCCACAACTTGTTCGTTAATTTTCATACATGTATCCTATTCCAAAAAAAAAGAGTTTGTTTGTGTATGCGAATGTAGCGTGAAAACGGACGCTTGTGATTCTATTAATATGTGTGCGTATGCGGTACGTACGCGGCAAATATTGGGCCAATAGTGTACAGCTGTATGAGCAGAGAAGGCATCTGCCAGAGGAAATACCCAACCACTGAAGTCAAAGTTTAGAATTTACGTGTCCGTTATCATGCGTATGCGTTTTCAATCGCTACCCTCAGGGATCGAAACGTGCTGCATAGGCATACGAATATATTGAAAATCCCTGAATAAAATGTGTGCGATTTCTAGCTGCATACGCATACGTAAAGCACACGCATATAGGAAATGCTACCTTAATGCAGCAAAAAAAAAAAAAACTCCTTAAACAGCAGCTTTGATGTTATGAACCGGATTCCAATGTGTCACATTTGTAGTCCGACTTAAGTTAAACCACTATAGCATACTCTTTTGGTGTCTGGTGAGTCAAAGCTGAACGGGATAGTTCTTGGAATTTTATATTTCAACGAACTGGACGTACACAACGGCACATACAGTATAACCCCTTTCATTCTCCAACCTAGGGACGGGGAATTTTTGGCGGTGTGGCGAGGGTGGCGATTGATCGGGGATAAAAGCAAGGTAGCTTAAATCGGGCCATGCATTAATTAGGCATGTCTTTTACTAGTCATATTAAAACAAATTAAAACTAAAATTTAAGACAGAGAAAGAAAAATTAACAAATAACTACAGAAAAATACTGTGTGTTTTACTTTGTAAAATTTATTTACAAAGATATACATGTAAAACATATCCAGTCAAAATATAAAATATTCGAAGTTCTCCTTGTGCCGTTTCACTTTCTTCCAAGTCTGCCCCCAAAGAATTCCGTTACTGAGCATTGTTTACCAGCTTGTGACTGAAGAGCTGAACTTATTCTTTGGTCAATCCTGTAAAATTAGCCAATATCGGACTGTTCGCTGTAGTTGGAGCTCTGGAAATATTGCAAGACGGCCTTCAAGTTCATGGACGGACTTCGGCGGATGTGGGCGGAGGTTGGAAAACTTTTTCCACAGGTTCACAGGTTGGACCGGCTGTATCATCGCTGCCTCTGACTGATTCAACGATATCTTGATCGCACAGTGGTTGTGCTGTTACGATGTTCTGATCGGCATTGACGAATTCCTGAGGAGACATCCGTGCACCGTGGTCAATCTCCATGCTATCTGATACTCGATGTAGAAGCGGAAGGATAGTGTTTGCTTCTGAACCGTCTTGCCGATTTGTTTCATTTTGCTGCTCACCCCTGGGTATAACGCTTGCGTGTTTCCAACAAGTGCCGATGGTGGCGCTGCTGACGGAATCCCAGGTACACTTCGTCCAGCGATCTGCGTCATTGAGGACAATCCTCCTGTAGGTTGGTCGTTGTCTATACACGATATGATATGTACAGAAAAGTCTGGAGCTACCAAAACTGGTGAACTTTGAAGAATTGCTTTCACACTGAACATTCAATACAAAGTTTTGTTTTTTCTTTAACAAGTTAGTCAAAGGTTCAGTTACAGCAGAAAAATTTGGACAAAACTTCTTTTAGTATCCAACCATACCAAGAAAACGCATTCTTTGCTTTTTGTTTTCTGGTCTAGGAAATGCAGAAATAGCACTTAATTTAGCATCAACAGGTTTTACCTGACCCTGCCTTACAATATGACCCCAAAAAAAGTGACTTGTGCATGACAAAACTCAGATTTTAACAAGTTGACGGTCGACGTGCTTCACTGAGTCTTTCGAAGAGGTCGCGAAGAATTTGCAGATGTTTCTCCCAGGTGTCGCTGTACACGATGAGGTCATCAATATATGTGTCGCAGCCCTAAATGTCCATATGGATGAGGCGCTGGAACGTGGCTGGCGAGTTCTTCATGCCACACAGCATAACTTTTTACTGGTACAGTCCTTGCGGCGTCACAAATGCGGACACTTCTTTCGCTCGATCTGTCAGCGGAACTTGCCAGAATCCTTTTAGCAAGGCAAACTTGGAAACATACCTGGAGCTACCGACTCTATCAATACAATCATCGATCCTCGGAATCGGGAACGTGTCAGTCATGGTGACAGAGGTCAGTTTTCGATGATGTGTGCACATACGGTAACTTCCATCAGGTTTTGGTACAAGAATACATGATGAACTCCGGTTACTGTTACTAGGTTCAATAAAATCATTGTTCTTAAAATCATTTATTCTTAAAACAACCCTAACATTACATTACACTAAATCAATACAATTACACAGTATAACAGCGGTATAACAACAAATCAAAACACTCACACAGTAAAATATTCAAAGTGCACAGTAACTGGATACCACAACTGTCACAACGATAAGTCTTTTAAAATGTATAAGCCGGATGAAAAGTTCACACAAATTCTCTCGGATAATAACAGTCAAATGTAAAGCTCTTGTAGCAATCCAGAAAATAAACTGAAGACCATGTAAGATTTGTCCAAAAATCCAGAAGTAAATCTGAAGAAAATCTGTAATTGCCCAATTATCGGAATAGGTCCCAGAAACTGACACACACGCTTCTGTGTCCGCTGGAATATTCTCTCCCCTCTCTCGGCTCTAAAACACAGCCCCCTATTTGTAACTTTTCACCTCCAGCCGAGAACCTACCATTGCTCGAACAGTCTAAAGAATCTAACACAGTACACACGTTCAAAGAACATACCAGAACAAAGAACGCTGTGTATCTAGGGTTCAAACAATTCGGATTAAACCGAGCCTGCAACATCCGGCCAGGCGAGGCCGCTACAACACGAGCTACGCGTGGCACACAAACAAAATGCCAACAACACATGGAACATCCGTATGCACAATAAAACAATCATCTGTAAGACCACTACACACTATAAAAGGGCACCTTTAACAATATATATAAATATATATATATATATATATATATATATATATATATATATTTATATGTGCATTTATTTTATGTTAGTTTATGCACATGCTTACATGAATGTTCAATCACAATTAGCTCTCTCTCTCTCTACCTCTCTCTCACAAACACCCTCACACACATACATATATATATATGTGTGTGTATTTATATATGTCATGCAGTTTTGTTTTATACATTTAAACACACAAGAAACATGGTTGTCTTTTAACATTTGATGTTATAATTGGCAATTTCTTCCGAGAGGCGGTTTCTTCCATGGAAACTTCCGGCTCAGATGAAATAGTTTTCTCCAATTCTTCCGGAAAAAATTTTCAAATTTCATGCGAGAATGTATAAAACTAATAAATTTTCAGCTTTATTTCTGCTTAAGCATAACTGTTCAATCTTATTTGCAAATATAACGGATTTTTTTATCTACTGATATCTTTACAAACAAAATGTGCATCCTCTGGCTCAATTGACTAACCCGGTCATGTATTATACAGGTAACAAGCTCTGATGATAAAATCAAGCATGGGTTCTACTGGAAAAAGGTAGTACAAAATATAAATTTAATTAATTTCAATTTACAAATTAATTTTCCAGGAATCTTACACAGTTTTTGATAACACAACTGATTTTGAGTACTCAGAATCAGTTAAGTGAAAACTTCATTAAAGAAAAACAAATGCAGTGACCACACTGGTTATACAATTTATTATACTGGGGGGGGGGGGGGCTCATGGTATATAATAATAACAATTCATTAATGTTTTCTGGAAAAGCATGAAAAAATGTAATGCAATGGTTAAATCTAAAGCACTTTGGTATTACTATTTACTGATAAATAGTCAAATACTAATAAATAATCAAATCTGCACATAACATATGTCAAGGTGCGGTGATATAATCTTCATTTTACACACATATCAAAGACATCCAAGACACACTTTTTTTTATACTGTCTATAAAGAACGCCGGCTCCAAACAGATCGGAAATCTTTCAACAGCTGAACTGAAAAACAACATAATGGAAAAAAACACATATAACGTGTGCCAATGATACGTTTATATGTTGAAGAACACTGTTCCTTATATCGTGATTAAGGCTCTCTCTCTCTCTCTCTCACACACACACACACACATATATATTTATATTTTTCTGAACTATAAATGTACCATTAATTTATTATTATATGAAGTGATACATAACGGCCTGCAAAGCAACCCTATGTAAAAAATAATTAACCTTTGCTTAGAGCTAATGCCTTTCACATTTTAGCTATCCTGTGAGCCTCTACCATTGTGCTCCGTAAATGAATCGATCGTCCGTCACATGCCTACCTCTACAATGGAAACAATGCATATACACATTCACACGAAATTTAACATTTATGTACATCTGGGCCACAATCGGCCACTGCCGGCTTTGCAAAATTCCCTCCATTTATAATTCTTTTAGGTTTTAGAGTATCTGGAATTTGAAAACCGAACTCTGAAAGTAACCCTCCCCCCCCAGAATAATTAAAAATTTGATACAAAAGCTTCAATATCTGAAAAACGAATGCATTGATGACCATGATTTTTGTATGCATATTGACCATGGAGAGGTTCATCATTCCCTGTAGAATGGTAGCGCCACCTGCTTTTTTATTATTTTTTTCTCAATTTTTGAGATCTTTAAAGCAGCAGATTTCCGTCAACCAATCACAAACTGTAACCTTTTGAACTAGAATCTTCTTACTTCACATCCAGGGTGTTCCTTGAAAAATCTCCTGAAAACATGAAATTAGGTCTCTGTAACCAATATCATCTAAGCTATTAGGCTCAGAAGTACCCCCCCCCCCCAGAATAATTAAAAAAATTATACAAAAACTGCTGTATCTGATTAACTAATGCATTGATCACCATGATTCTTTGTATGCGTATTGATCATGGAGTATTTCATCATTTCTTGTAGAATGGTAGCGCAACCTGCCGGTTTTTAAAAATAATTACGTATATTTTCACAATTTTTGAGACCTTCAATGATGTGGTTGTCTGTTAACAGGGCACAAATAGTAACCATTGGACCTAGAATCTTCTAACTTGACATCCAGGGAGGTCCATGAAAAAATCTCCTAAAAGGCCTTAAATAGGTCTCAGTCACCCGTATCCTCCAAGTTTAGCTTCGGTTGAATGGGGATACCACCTACAAAATTCGGCATACAGATGATAAAATTAGTTTTGTGAATGTCTTCTTAGTCAGCTAAGCGTCATGACCCACGTGTCACTTGTTTTTGAAACCTCTAACCATACAACACGCCAACACAACAGCTTTATACCTAGGCGTGTGATTTAGATAGGGATGAGCTGTTACAGTAGCTGTTCTTACCTCCTGGCATATCTGAAGAAAAGTGGAAAACATTTGGGATCACATTTTACCAGAGCTTGCCCAAACCACACGTGCTTAAAACATGCCTGTCATCATAGTGTCATGTAAGAGCAAGTCTGCAAAATATGGAAAAGAAAGCTGAAGTGGTTCTAGTGATATCTGGTAAAAGAATTAATGGGCGGAAGGGATGGACGGATTTAGGAACAAACACACTCAGGCCATTTTAGTAGTCCTTACCCCTATGATAGTGGGCTTAATAGAGAGTGCTTTAAAAGTTATGATGATCTAAGAAATACTGCATTTTAGCTGATTTTAACTTAAAGATCAAGGTCAATATTCCAAATTTTTCAAACTCAGCTGAGATCTTGTCTAAAACAAATGTGTTTCAGGCATAAGTACGCAGTACCTGTACTTTTGTTGTTCCCAAAATTCATTTATTTTTCCGTCACAGTCAAGGTCAACAGGACTTCATTAAGAGCTTTGTTGACACAAACGTATGTCAAATTGAAGGGAAAATATGCAGTTCTCAAAATGTTAAGGGGTTCACAAATGTCCAATATTTGCCAAAATTTGATCTTGAACGTCAATGTCACCAGTTTTTACACTTATCGCACAACCTGGGTAATACAGTCGAAGTGGCAAATTTCAGGGGTGATATGCCGTACTTCAAAGGTTTAACGGTCCACAGAATTCCTGGGTGTCTGCAGATTTGACCTATAAGATCATGATCAAAACGTCAGAGTTGAAACAATAACTGTATAATTTTTGTAGGAAAACTATGCAAAGTTTTTTTTTAAGGGGGGGGGGGGGTGGTCAACGGGTGTCCATTGGTGATTATTCAGAGCAAACTATGGTTTAAAATTGGTCAAAGGAAAGGTCGTTGTTTGAGACAAAGCTATCCAAGATTTGTTTTAAACACTCGCGATGTTTCCACAGTTTTGATGTGACCAGTGGCATAATGGTTTAAGTGTGTACACATAAGGGCAGCCCCTATGAGTGGTTCCGAGGAAATTGGGGAAGAAACATATACACGAATGAAATCGCCAATCCTATGCAGTGGCAATTCAGTTTAACACCGACTGGGCCCATCTAAATGTACAGGACTGGTGGCGCAAACTTTTTAGGTCTTGTTAATTTATTTGAAAACAAGTCCGGCAGATTTTCACATTAATGTCCAATTTATGAAAGAAATATTTTACAATGTATAAAAATACCTGTCAGACTGATTGCTTACACATATATCCTGGTGGTCATGAACGTTAGGAATAAAATCAAACAACTCGAATCTTCAAACCAGGAACGATGTAGCAGACGACGTTAATTCGAAGATTTGATTCGTTTGAAAGTCAAACACTTCAAGGAAAAAATTCAAATTATTCATCTAGTTAATAATTCAAATTCTTATTTTCGCTGTTCTTCAAATATTGTAGAATGCAGGATTATATATGTTTATGTGCGTATATATTATGCATTTTGAGTTGTATTTTTTTAATCTCGATCACAAATGTCAGTAATAAATAACGCTAGACCACGAGCCATTGAGAATGCCTCATCTTAGTTTATGTAACTAGCTGTACAATCCCTGTCAACTAGATGAAGTGTATATCTGCATAAACTATGAACCGTTTATCCAGGCCTCTATCAGAGACTAGTCTGTACCGGAGGCGGTGCTGGTAAGCCGCTGATAATCAACACTCCTCTCCCTTCTGAACAGAAGGGTTGCCGCTACGATGTGGAGAAAGGTGTTTACCCCATGTACTTACATACAGAGTAACTTGATGACTACGAGGACACCGTATAAAGTAATGAACAAACGTGTTTTCCTTTACACGTCCACAGGAATTAGAAAGTGGTTGTGCTGCAAGGTGTAAAAGACCAACAAAAGCGCAGCAATGACACTGATGACCACTTTCTTAGCGTGTTGAGGCCTGTTTCTCCCTGACTAAGTCCGTCCACCTCGGGTTTGGTATTTCCTCAGGAGCACTTTCTCAGCGTGTTGAGGCCTGTTTCTCCCTGACTCAGTCCGTCCACGTCGGGTTTGGTATTTCCTAAGGAGCACTTTCTCAGCGTGTTGAGGTCTGTTTCTCCCTGACTCAGTCCGTCAACCTCGGGTTTGGTATTTCCTAAGGAGCACTTTCTCAGCGTGTTGAGGCCTGTTTCTCCCTGACTCAGTCCGTCCACTTCGGGTTTGGTATTTCCTCAGGAGCACCTTCTCAGCGTGTTGAGGTCTGTTTCTCCCTGACTCAGTCCGTCAACCTCAGGTTTGGTATTTCCTCAGAAGCACTTTCTCAGCGTGTTGAGGCCTGTTTCTCCCTGACTCAGTCCGTCAACCTCAGGTTTGGTATTTCCTCAGAAGCACTTTCTCAGCGTGTTGAGGCCTGTTTCTCCCTGACTCAGTCCGTCAACCTCGGGTTTGGTATTTCCTCAGAAGCACTTTCTCAGCGTGTTGAGGCCTGTTTCTCCCTGACTCAGTCCGTCAACCTCGGTTTTGGTATTTTCTCAGAAGCACTTTCTCAGCGTGTTGAGGCCTGTTTCTCCCTGACTCAGTCCGTCAACCTCAGGTTTGGTATTTCCTCAGAAGCACTTTCTCAGCGTGTTGAGGCCTGTTTCTCCCTGACTCAGTCCGTCAACCTCGGGTTTGGTATTTCCTCAGAAGCACTTTCTCAGCGTGTTGAGGCCTGTTTCTCCCTGACTCAGTCCGTCAACCTCGGTTTTGGTATTTTCTCAGAAGCACTTTCTCAGCGTGTTGAGGCCTTTTTCTCCCTGACTCAGTCCGTCAACCTCAGGTTTGGTATTTCCTAAGAAGCACTTTCTCAGCGTGTTGAGGTCTGTTTCTCCCTGACTCAGTCCGTCAACCTCAGGTTTGGTATTTCCTCAGGAGCACCTTCTCAGCGTGTTGAGGTCTGTTTCTCCCTGACTCAGTCCGTCAACCTCGGGTTTGTTATTTCCACAGGAGCACTTTCTCAGCGTGTTGAGGTCTGTTTCTCCCTGACTCAGTCCGTCAACCTCGGGTTTGGTATTTCCTCAGGAGCACTTTCTCAGCGTGTTTAGGTCTGTTTCTCCCTGACTCAGTCCGTCAACCTCGGGTTTGTTATTTCCACAGGAGCACTTTCTCAGCGTGTTTAGGTCTGTTTCTCCCTGACTCAGTCCGTCCACCTAGGGTTTGGTATTTCCTAAGGAGCACTTTCTCAGCGTGTTGAGGCCTGTTTCTTCCTGACTCAGTCCGTCCACTTCGGGTTTGGTATTTCCTAAGGAGCACCTTCTCAGCGTGTGGAGGCCTGTTTCTCCCTGACTCAGTCCGTCCACTTCGGGTTTGGTATTTCCTTAGGAGCACTTTCTCAGCGTGTTGAGGCCTGTTTCTCCCTGACTCAGTCTGTCAACCTCGGGTTTGGTATTTCCTCAGGAGCACTTTCTCAGCGTGTTGAGGCCTGTTTCTCCCTGACTCAGTCCGTCCACTTCGGGTTTGGTATTTCCTAAGGAGCACCTTCTCAGCGTGTGGAGGCCTGTTTCTCCCTGACTCAGTCCGTCCACTTCGGGTTTGGTATTTCCTTAGGAGCACTTTCTCAGCGTGTGGAGGCCTGTTTCTCCCTGACTCAGTCCGTCCACTTCGGGTTTGGTATTTCCTCAGGAGCACTTTCTCAGCGTGTTTAGGTCTGTTTCTCCCTGACTAAGTCCGTCCACCTCGGGTTTGGTATTTCCTCAGGAGCACTTTCTCAGCGTGTTGAGGCCTGTTTCTCCCTGACTCAGTCCGTCCACGTCGGGTTTGGTATTTCCTAAGGAGCACTTTCTCAGCGTGTTGAGGTCTGTTTCTCCCTGACTCAGTCCGTCAACCTCGGGTTTGGTATTTCCTAAGGAGCACTTTCTCAGCGTGTTGAGGCCTGTTTCTCCCTGACTCAGTCCGTCCACTTCGGGTTTGGTATTTCCTCAGGAGCACCTTCTAAGCATGTTGAGGCCTGTTTCTCCCTGACTCAGTCCGTCAACCTCAGGTTTGGTATTTCCTCAGAAGCACTTTCTCAGCGTGTTGAGGCCTGTTTCTCCCTGACTCAGTCCGTCAACCTCGGGTTTGGTATTTCCTCAGAAGCACTTTCTCAGCGTGTTGAGGCCTGTTTCTCCCTGACTCAGTCCGTCAACCTCAGGTTTGGTATTTCCTAGAAAGCACTTTCTCAGCGTGTTGAGGTCTGTTTCTCCCTGACTCAGTCCGTCAACCTCAGGTTTGGTATTTCCTCAGAAGCACTTTCTCAGCGTGTTGAGGTCTGTTTCTCCCTGACTCAGTCCGTCAACCTCAGGTTTGGTATTTCCTCAGAAGCACTTTCTCAGCGTGTTGAGGTCTGTTTCTCCCTGACTCAGTCCGTCAACCTCGGGTTTGGTATTTCCACAGGAGCACTTTCTCAGCGTGTGGAGGCCTGTTTCTCCCTGAATCAGTCCGTCCACCTGGGGTTTGGTATTTCCTCAGGAGCACTTTCTCAGCGTGTTGAGGCCTGTTTCTCCCTGACTCAGTCCGTCCACCTCAGGTTTGGTATTTCCTCAGAAGCACTTTCTCAGCGTGTTGAGGCCTGTTTCTCCCTGACTCAGTCCGTCCACTTCGGGTTTGGTATTTCCTTAGGAGCACTTTCTCAGCGTTTTGAGGTCTGTTTCTCCCTGACTCAGTTCGTCCACCTGAGGTATGGAATTTCCGCAGGAGCACTTTCTCAGCGTGTTGAGGTCGGTTTCTCCCTGACTCAGCCCGTCCACCTCGGGTTTGGTATTTCCTCAGGAGCACTTTCTCAGCGTGTTGAGGTCCGTTTCTCTCTGACTCAGTCCGTCCACCTCGGGTTTGGTATATACTCAGGAGCACTTTCTCAGCGTGTTGAGGTCTGTTTCTCCCTGACTCATTCCGTCCACCTCAGGTTTGGTATTTTCTCAGAAGCCCTTTCTCAGCGTGTTGAGGCCTGTTTCTCCCTGACTCAGTCCGTCAACCTCGGGTTTGGTATTTCCACAGGAGCACTTTCTCAGCGTGTTGAGGCCTGTTTCTCCCTGACTCAGTCCGTCCACTTCGGGTTTGGTCTTTCCTCAGGAGCACTTTCTCAGCGTGTTGAGGCCTGTTTCTCCCTGCTTCAGTCCGTCAACCTCGGGTTTGGTATTTCCACAGGAGCACTTTCTCAGCGTGTGGAGGCCTGTTTCTCCCTGACTCAGTCCGTCCACTTCGGGTTTGGTATTTTCTAAGGAGCACTTTCTCAGCGTGTGGAAGCCTCTTTCTCCCTGACTCAGTCCGTCCACTTCGGGTTTGGTATTTCCTAAGTTCACTTTCTCAGCGTGTTGAGGCCTGTTTCTTCCTGACTCAGTCCGTCCACTTCGGGTTTGGTATTTCCTAAGGAGCACCTTCTCAGCGTGTGGAGGCCTGTTTCTCCCTGACTCAGTCCGTCCACTTCGGGTTTGGTATTTCCTTAGGAGCACTTTCTCAGCGTGTTGAGGCCTGTTTCTCCCTGACTCAGTCTGTCAACCTCGGGTTTGGTATTTCCACAGGAGCACTTTCTCAGCGTGTTGAGGCCTGTTTCTCCCTGACTCAGTCCGTCCACTTCGGGTTTGGTCTTCCCTCAGGAGCCTTTTCTCAGCGTGTTGAGGCCTGTTTCTCCCTGACTCAGTCCGTCAACCTCGGGTTTGGTATTTCCTCAGGAGCACTTTCTCAGCGTGTTGAGGTGTGTTTCTCCCCGACTCAGCCCGTCCACCTCGGGTTTGGTATTTCCTCAGGAGCACTTTCTCAGCGTGTTGAGGTCTGTTTCTCCCTGACTCAGTCCGTCCACCTAGGGTTTGGTATTTCCTCAGGAGCACTTCCTCAGCGTGTGGAGGTCTGTTTCTCCCTGACTCAGTCCGTCCACCTCGGGTTTGATATTTCCTCAGGAGCACTTTCTCAGCGTGTGGAGGCCTGTTTCTCACCGACTCAGTCCGTCCACCTGGTGTTCGGTATTTCCTCAGGAGCACTTTCTCAGCGTGTGGAGGCCTGTTTCTTCCTGACTCAGTCCGTCCACCTAGGGTTTGGTATTTCCTCAGGAGCACTTTCTCAGCGTGTGGAGGCCTGTTTCTCACCGACTCAGTCCGTCCACCTGGTGTTCGCTATTTCCTCAGGAGCACTTTCTCAGCGTGTAGAGGCCTGTTTCTCCCTGACTCAGTCCGTCCACCTCGGGTTTGGTATTTCCTCAGGAGCACTTTCTCAGCGTGTGGAGGTATGTTTCTCCCCGACTCAGTCCGTCCACCTAGGGTTTGGTATTTCCTCAGGAGCACTTTCTCAGCGTGTGGAGGTCTGTTTCTCCCTGACTCAGTCCGTCCACCTCGGGTTTGGTATTTCCTCAGGAGCACTTTCTGAGCGTGTTGAGGTCTGTTTCTCCCTGACTCAGTCCGTCCACCTCGGGTTTGGTATTTCCTCAGGAGCACTTTCTCAGCGTGTGGAGGTCTGTTTCTTCCTGACTCAGTCCGTCCACCTAGGGTTTGGTATTTCCTCAGGAGCACTTTCTCAGCGTGTGGAGGTCTGTTTCTCCCTGACTCAGTCCGTCCACCTAGGGTTTGGTATTTCCTCAGGGGCACCTTCTCAGCGTGTTGAGGTCTGGTTCTCCCTGACTCAGTCCGTCCACTTCGGGTTTGGTATTTTCTAAGGAGCACTTTCTCAGCGTGTGGAAGCCTCTTTCTCCCTGACTCAGTCCGTCCACTTCGGGTTTGGTATTTCCTAAGGAGCACTTTCTCAGCGTGTTGAGGCCTGTTTCTTCCTGACTCAGTCCGTCCACTTCGGGTTTGGTATTTCCTAAGGAGCACCTTCTCAGCGTGTGGAGGCCTGTTTCTCCCTGACTCAGTCCGTCCACTTCGGGTTTGGTATTTCCTTAGGAGCACTTTCTCAGCGTGTTGAGGCCTGTTTCTCCCTGACTCAGTCTGTCAACCTCGGGTTTGGTATTTCCACAGGAGCACTTTCTCAGCGTGTTGAGGCCTGTTTCTCCCTGACTCAGTCCGTCCACTTCGGGTTTGGTCTTCTCTCAGGAGCACTTTCTCAGCGTGTTGAGGCCTGTTTCTCCCTGACTCAGTCCGTCAACCTCGGGTTTGGTATTTCCTCAGGAGCACTTTCTCAGCGTGTCGAGGTGTGTTTCTCCCCGACTCAGCCCGTCCACCTCGGGTTTGGTATTTCCTCAGGAGCACTTTCTCAGCGTGTTGAGGTCTGTTTCTCCCTGACTCAGTCCGTCCACCTAGGGTTTGGTATTTCCTCAGGAGCACTTCCTCAGCGTGTGGAGGTCTGTTTCTCCCTGACTCAGTCCGTCCACCTCGGGTTTGATATTTCCTCAGGAGCACTTTCTCAGCGTGTGGAGGCCTGTTTCTCACCGACTCAGTCCGTCCACCTGGTGTTCGGTATTTCCTCAGGAGCACTTTCTCAGCGTGTGGAGGCCTGTTTCTTCCTGACTCAGTCCGTCCACCTAGGGTTTGGTATTTCCTCAGGAGCACTTTCTCAGCGTGTGGAGGCCTGTTTCTCACCGACTCAGTCCGTCCACCTGGTGTTCGCTATTTCCTCAGGAGCACTTTCTCAGCGTGTAGAGGCCTGTTTCTTCCTGACTCAGTCCGTCCACCTAGGGTTTGGTATTTCCTCAGGAGCACTTTCTCAGCGTGTTGAGGTCTGTTTCTCCCTGACTCAGTCCGTCCACCTAGGGTTTGGTATTTCCTCAGGAGCACCTTCTCAGCGTGTTGAGGTCTGTTTCTCCCTGACTCAGCCCGTCCACCTCGGGTTTGGTATTTCCTCAGGAGCACTTTCTCAGCGTGTTGAGGTCTGTTTCTCCCCGACTCAGTCCGTCCACCTGGGGTTTTGGTATTTCCTCAGGAGCACTTTCTCAGCGTGTGGAGGCCTGTTTCTCCCCGACTCAGTCCGTCCACCTGGGGTTCGGTATTTCCTCAGGAGCACTTTCTCAGCGTGTTGAGGTCTGTTTCTCCCTGACTCAGTCCGTCCACCTAGGGTTTGGTATTTCCTCAGGAGCACTTTCTCAGCGTGTTGAGGTCTGTTTCTCCCTGACTCAGTCGGTCAACCTCGGGTTTGGTATTTCATCAGGAGCACTTTCTCAGCGTGTTGAGGTGTGTTTCTCCCCGACTCAGTCCGTCCACTTCGGGTTTGGTATTTCCTCAGGAGCACTTTCTCAGCGTGTTCAGGTCTGTTTCTCCCTGACTCAGTCCGTCAACCTCGGGTTTTGGTATTTCATCAGGAGCACTTTCTCAGCGTGTTGAGGTCTGTTTCTCCCTGACTCAGTCCGTCCACCTCGGGTTTGGTATTTCCTCAGGAGCACTTTCTCAGCGTGTTGAGGTGTGTTTCTCCCCGACTCAGTCCGTCCACCTCGGGTTTGGTATTTCCTCAGGAGCACTTTCTCAGCGTGTTGAGGTCTGTTTCTCCCTGACTCAGTCCGTCCACCTCGGGTTTGGTATTTCCTCAGGAGCACTTTCTCAGCGTGTGGAGGTATGTTTCTCCCCGCCTCAGTCCGTCCACCTAGGGTTTGGTATTTCCTCAGGAGCACTTTCTCAGCGTGTGGAGGTCTGTTTCTCCCTGACTCAGTCCGTCCACCTCGGGTTTGGTATTTCCTCAGGAGCACTTTCTGAGCGTGTTGAGGTCTGTTTCTCCCTGACTCAGTCCGTCCACCTCGGGTTTGGTATTTCCTCAGGAGCACTTTCTCAGCGTGTGGAGGTCTGTTTCTTCCTGACTCAGTCCGTCCACCTAGGGTTTGGTATTTCCTCAGGAGCACTTTCTCAGCGTGTGGAGGTCTGTTTCTCCCTGACTCAGTCCGTCCACCTAGGGTTTGGTATTTCCTCAGGGGCACCTTCTCAGCGTGTTGAGGTCTGGTTCTCCCTGACTCAGCCCGTCCACCTCGGGTTTGGTATTTCCTCAGGAGCACTTTCTCAGCGTGTTGAGGTCTGTTTCTCCCTGACTCAGTCGGTCAACCTCGGGTTTGGTATTTCCTCAGGAGCACTTTCTCAGCGTGTTGAGGTGTGTTTCTCCCCGACTCAGCCCGTCCACCTCGGGTTTGGTATTTCCTCAGGAGCACTTTCTCAGCGTGTTGAGGTCTGTTTCTCCCTGACTCAGTCCGTCCACCTAGGGTTTGGTATTTCCTCAGGAGCACTTCCTCAGCGTGTGGAGGTCTGTTTCTCCCTGACTCAGTCCGTCCACCTCGGGTTTGATATTTCCTCAGGAGCACTTTCTCAGCGTGTGGAGGCCTGTTTCTCACCGACTCAGTCCGTCCACCTGGTGTTCGGTATTTCCTCAGGAGCACTTTCTCAGCGTGTGGAGGCCTGTTTCTTCCTGACTCAGTCCGTCCACCTAGGGTTTGGTATTTCCTCAGGAGCACTTTCTCAGCGTGTGAAGGCCTGTTTCTCACCGACTCAGTCCGTCCACCTGGTGTTCGCTATTTCCTCAGGAGCACTTTCTCAGCGTGTAGAGGCCTGTTTCTTCCTGACTCAGTCCGTCCACCTAGGGTTTGGTATTTCCTCAGGAGCACTTTCTCAGCGTGTTGAGGTCTGTTTCTCCCTGACTCAGTCCGTCCACCTAGGGTTTGGTATTTCCTCAGGAGCACCTTCTCAGCGTGTTGAGGTCTGTTTCTCCCTGACTCAGCCCGTCCACCTCGGGTTTGGTATTTCCTCAGGAGCACTTTCTCAGCGTGTTGAGGTCTGTTTCTCCCCGACTCAGTCCGTCCACCTGGGGTTTTGGTATTTCCTCAGGAGCACTTTCTCAGCGTGTGGAGGCCTGTTTCTCCCCGACTCAGTCCGTCCACCTGGGGTTCGGTATTTCCTCAGGAGCACTTTCTCAGCGTGTTGAGGTCTGTTTCTCCCTGACTCAGTCCGTCCACCTAGGGTTTGGTATTTCCTCAGGAGCACTTTCTCAGCGTGTTGAGGTCTGTTTCTCCCTGACTCAGTCGGTCAACCTCGGGTTTGGTATTTCATCAGGAGCACTTTCTCAGCGTGTTGAGGTGTGTTTCTCCCCGACTCAGTCCGTCCACCTGGGGTTTGGTATTTCCTCAGGAGCACTTTCTCAGCGTGTTCAGGTCTGTTTCTCCCTGACTCAGTCCGTCAACCTCGGGTTTGGTATTTCATCAGGAGCACTTTCTCAGCGTGTTGAGGTCTGTTTCTCCCTGACTCAGTCCGTCCACCTCGGGTTTGGTATTTCCTCAGGAGCACTTTCTCAGCGTGTTGAGGTGTGTTTCTCCCCGACTCAGTCCGTCCACCTCGGGTTTGGTATTTCCTCAGGAGCACTTTCTCAGCGTGTTGAGGTCTGTTTCTCCCTGACTCAGTCCGTCCACCTCGGGTTTGGTATTTCCTCAGGAGCACTTTCTCAGCGTGTGGAGGTATGTTTCTCCCCGACTCAGTCCGTCCACCTAGGGTTTGGTATTTCCTCAGGAGCACTTTCTCAGCGTGTGGAGGTCTGTTTCTCCCTGACTCAGTCCGTCCACCTCGGGTTTGGTATTTCCTCAGGAGCACTTTCTGAGCGTGTTGAGGTCTGTTTCTCCCTGACTCAGTCCGTCCACCTCGGGTTTGGTATTTCCTCAGGAGCACTTTCTCAGCGTGTGGAGGTCTGTTTCTTCCTGACTCAGTCCGTCCACCTAGGGTTTGGTATTTCCTCAGGAGCACTTTCTCAGCGTGTGGAGGTCTGTTTCTCCCTGACTCAGTCCGTCCACCTAGGGTTTGGTATTTCCTCAGGGGCACCTTCTCAGCGTGTTGAGGTCTGGTTCTCCCTGACTCAGCCCGTCCACCTCGGGTTTGGTATTTCCTCAGGAGCACTTTCTCAGCGTGTTGAGGTCTGTTTCTCCCTGACTCAGTCGGTCAACCTCGGGTTTGGTATTTCATCAGGAGCACTTTCTCAGCGTGTTGAGGTGTGTTTCTCCCCGACTCAGTCCGTCCACCTGGGGTTTGGTATTTCCTCAGGAGCACTTTCCCAGCGTGTTGAGGTCTGTTTCTCCCTGACTCAGTCCGTCAACCTCGGGTTTGGTATTTCATCAGGAGCACTTTCTCAGCGTGTTGAGGTCTGTTTCTCCCTGACTCAGTCGGTCAACCTCGGGTTTGGTATTTCATCAGGAGCACTTTCTCAGCGTGTTGAGGTGTGTTTCTCCCCGACTCAGTCCGTCCACCTGGGGTTTGGTATTTCCTCAGGAGCACTTTCTCAGCGTGTTCAGGTCTGTTTCTCCCTGACTCAGTCCGTCAACCTCGGGTTTGGTATTTCATCAGGAGCACTTTCTCAGCGTGTTGAGGTCTGTTTCTCCCTGACTCAGTCCGTCCACCTCGGGTTTGGTATTTCCTCAGGAGCACTTTCTCAGCGTGTTGAGGTGTGTTTCTCCCCGACTCAGTCCGTCCACCTCGGGTTTGGTATTTCCTCAGGAGCACTTTCTCAGCGTGTTGAGGTCTGTTTCTCCCTGACTCAGTCCGTCCACCTCGGGTTTGGTATTTCCTCAGGAGCACTTTCTCAGCGTGTGGAGGTATGTTTCTCCCCGACTCAGTCCGTCCACCTAGGGTTTGGTATTTCCTCAGGAGCACTTTCTCAGCGTGTTGAGGTCTGTTTCTCCCTGACTCAGTCCGTCCACCTAGGGTTTGGTATTTCCTCAGGAGCACTTCCTCAGCGTGTGGAGGTCTGTTTCTCCCTGACTCAGTCCGTCCACCTCGGGTTTGATATTTCCTCAGGAGCACTTTCTCAGCGTGTGGAGGCCTGTTTCTCACCGACTCAGTCCGTCCACCTAGGGTTTGGTATTTCCTCAGGAGCACTTTCTCAGCGTGTGGAGGCCTGTTTCTCACCGACTCAGTCCGTCCACCTGGTGTTCGCTATTTCCTCAGGAGCACTTTCTCAGCGTGTAGAGGCCTGTTTCTTCCTGACTCAGTCCGTCCACCTAGGGTTTGGTATTTCCTCAGGAGCACTTTCTCAGCGTGTTGAGGTCTGTTTCTCCCTGACTCAGTCCGTCCACCTAGGGTTTGGTATTTCCTCAGGAGCACCTTCTCAGCGTGTTGAGGTCTGTTTCTCCCTGACTCAGCCCGTCCACCTCGGGTTTGGTATTTCCTCAGGAGCACTTTCTCAGCGTGTTGAGGTCTGTTTCTCCCCGACTCAGTCCGTCCACCTGGGGTTTTGGTATTTCCTCAGGAGCACTTTCTCAGCGTGTGGAGGCCTGTTTCTCCCCGACTCAGTCCGTCCACCTGGGGTTCGGTATTTCCTCAGGAGCACTTTCTCAGCGTGTTGAGGTCTGTTTCTCCCTGACTCAGTCCGTCCACCTAGGGTTTGGTATTTCCTCAGGAGCACTTTCTCAGCGTGTTGAGGTCTGTTTCTCCCTGACTCAGTCGGTCAACCTCGGGTTTGGTATTTCATCAGGAGCACTTTCTCAGCGTGTTGAGGTGTGTTTCTCCCCGACTCAGTCCGTCCACCTGGGGTTTGGTATTTCCTCAGGAGCACTTTCTCAGCGTGTTCAGGTCTGTTTCTCCCTGACTCAGTCCGTCAACCTCGGGTTTGGTATTTCATCAGGAGCACTTTCTCAGCGTGTTGAGGTCTGTTTCTCCCTGACTCAGTCCGTCCACCTCGGGTTTGGTATTTCCTCAGGAGCACTTTCTCAGCGTGTTGAGGTGTGTTTCTCCCCGACTCAGTCCGTCCACCTCGGGTTTGGTATTTCCTCAGGAGCACTTTCTCAGCGTGTTGAGGTCTGTTTCTCCCTGACTCAGTCCGTCCACCTCGGGTTTGGTATTTCCTCAGGAGCACTTTCTCAGCGTGTGGAGGTATGTTTCTCCCCGACTCAGTCCGTCCACCTAGGGTTTGGTATTTCCTCAGGAGCACTTTCTCAGCGTGTGGAGGTCTGTTTCTCCCTGACTCAGTCCGTCCACCTCGGGTTTGGTATTTCCTCAGGAGCACTTTCTGAGCGTGTTGAGGTCTGTTTCTCCCTGACTCAGTCCGTCCACCTCGGGTTTGGTATTTCCTCAGGAGCACTTTCTCAGCGTGTGGAGGTCTGTTTCTTCCTGACTCAGTCCGTCCACCTAGGGTTTGGTATTTCCTCAGGAGCACTTTCTCAGCGTGTGGAGGTCTGTTTCTCCCTGACTCAGTCCGTCCACCTAGGGTTTGGTATTTCCTCAGGGGCACCTTCTCAGCGTGTTGAGGTCTGGTTCTCCCTGACTCAGCCCGTCCACCTCGGGTTTGGTATTTCCTCAGGAGCACTTTCTCAGCGTGTTGAGGTCTGTTTCTCCCTGACTCAGTCGGTCAACCTCGGGTTTGGTATTTCATCAGGAGCACTTTCTCAGCGTGTTGAGGTGTGTTTCTCCCCGACTCAGTCCGTCCACCTGGGGTTTGGTATTTCCTCAGGAGCACTTTCCCAGCGTGTTGAGGTCTGTTTCTCCCTGACTCAGTCCGTCAACCTCGGGTTTGGTATTTCATCAGGAGCACTTTCTCAGCGTGTTGAGGTCTGTTTCTCCCTGACTCAGTCGGTCAACCTCGGGTTTGGTATTTCATCAGGAGCACTTTCTCAGCGTGTTGAGGTGTGTTTCTCCCCGACTCAGTCCGTCCACCTGGGGTTTGGTATTTCCTCAGGAGCACTTTCTCAGCGTGTGGAGGTCTGTTTCTCCCTGACTCAGTCCGTCCACCTCGGGTTTGGTATTTCCTCAGGAGCACTTTCTGAGCGTGTTGAGGTCTGTTTCTCCCTGACTCAGTCCGTCCACCTCGGGTTTGGTATTTCCTCAGGAGCACTTTCTCAGCGTGTGGAGGTCTGTTTCTTCCTGACTCAGTCCGTCCACCTAGGGTTTGGTATTTCCTCAGGAGCACTTTCTCAGCGTGTGGAGGTCTGTTTCTCCCTGACTCAGTCCGTCCACCTAGGGTTTGGTATTTCCTCAGGGGCACCTTCTCAGCGTGTTGAGGTCTGGTTCTCCCTGACTCAGCCCGTCCACCTCGGGTTTGGTATTTCCTCAGGAGCACTTTCTCAGCGTGTTGAGGTCTGTTTCTCCCTGACTCAGTCGGTCAACCTCGGGTTTGGTATTTCCTCAGGAGCACTTTCTCAGCGTGTTGAGGTGTGTTTCTCCCCGACTCAGCCCGTCCACCTCGGGTTTGGTATTTCCTCAGGAGCACTTTCTCAGCGTGTTGAGGTCTGTTTCTCCCTGACTCAGTCCGTCCACCTAGGGTTTGGTATTTCCTCAGGAGCACTTCCTCAGCGTGTTGAGGTCTGTTTCTCCCTGACTCAGTCCGTCCACCTCGGGTTTGATATTTCCTCAGGAGCACTTTCTCAGCGTGTGGAGGCCTGTTTCTCACCGACTCAGTCCGTCCACCTGGTGTTCGGTATTTCCTCAGGAGCACTTTCTCAGCGTGTGGAGGCCTGTTTCTTCCTGACTCAGTCCGTCCACCTAGGGTTTGGTATTTCCTCAGGAGCACTTTCTCAGCGTGTGGAGGCCTGTTTCTCACCGACTCAGTCCGTCCACCTGGTGTTCGCTATTTCCTCAGGAGCACTTTCTCAGCGTGTAGAGGCCTGTTTCTTCCTGACTCAGTCCGTCCACCTAGGGTTTGGTATTTCCTCAGGAGCACTTTCTCAGCGTGTTGAGGTCTGTTTCTCCCTGACTCAGTCCGTCCACCTAGGGTTTGGTATTTCCTCAGGAGCACCTTCTCAGCGTGTTGAGGTCTGTTTCTCCCTGACTCAGCCCGTCCACCTCGGGTTTGGTATTTCCTCAGGAGCACTTTCTCAGCGTGTTGAGGTCTGTTTCTCCCCGACTCAGTCCGTCCACCTGGGGTTTTGGTATTTCCTCAGGAGCACTTTCTCAGCGTGTGGAGGCCTGTTTCTCCCCGACTCAGTCCGTCCACCTGGGGTTCGGTATTTCCTCAGGAGCACTTTCTCAGCGTGTTGAGGTCTGTTTCTCCCTGACTCAGTCCGTCCACCTAGGGTTTGGTATTTCCTCAGGAGCACTTTCTCAGCGTGTTGAGGTGTGTTTCTCCCTGACTCAGTCGGTCAACCTCGGGTTTGGTATTTCATCAGGAGCACTTTCTCAGCGTGTTGAGGTGTGTTTCTCCCCGACTCAGTCCGTCCACCTGGGGTTTGGTATTTCCTCAGGAGCACTTTCTCAGCGTGTTCAGGTCTGTTTCTCCCTGACTCAGTCCGTCAACCTCGGGTTTGGTATTTCATCAGGAGCACTTTCTCAGCGTGTTGAGGTCTGTTTCTCCCTGACTCAGTCCGTCCACCTCGGGTTTGGTATTTCCTCAGGAGCACTTTCTCAGCGTGTTGAGGTGTGTTTCTCCCCGACTCAGTCCGTCCACCTGGGGTTTGGTATTTCCTCAGGAGCACTTTCTCAGCGTGTTGAGGTCTGTTTCTCCCTGACTCAGTCCGTCCACCTCGGGTTTGGTATTTCCTCAGGAGCACTTTCTCAGCGTGTGGAGGTATGTTTCTCCCCGACTCAGTCCGTCCACCTAGGGTTTGGTATTTCCTCAGGAGCACTTTCTCAGCGTGTGGAGGTCTGTTTCTCCCTGACTCAGTCCGTCCACCTCGGGTTTGGTATTTCCTCAGGAGCACTTTCTGAGCGTGTTGAGGTCTGTTTCTCCCTGACTCAGTCCGTCCACCTCGGGTTTGGTATTTCCTCAGGAGCACTTTCTCAGCGTGTGGAGGTCTGTTTCTTCCTGACTCAGTCCGTCCACCTAGGGTTTGGTATTTCCTCAGGAGCACTTTCTCAGCGTGTGGAGGTCTGTTTCTCCCTGACTCAGTCCGTCCACCTAGGGTTTGGTATTTCCTCAGGGGCACCTTCTCAGCGTGTTGAGGTCTGGTTCTCCCTGACTCAGCCCGTCCACCTCGGGTTTGGTATTTCCTCAGGAGCACTTTCTCAGCGTGTTGAGGTCTGTTTCTCCCTGACTCAGTCGGTCAACCTCGGGTTTGGTATTTCATCAGGAGCACTTTCTCAGCGTGTTGAGGTGTGTTTCTCCCCGACTCAGTCCGTCCACCTGGGGTTTGGTATTTCCTCAGGAGCACTTTCCCAGCGTGTTGAGGTCTGTTTCTCCCTGACTCAGTCCGTCAACCTCGGGTTTGGTATTTCATCAGGAGCACTTTCTCAGCGTGTTGAGGTCTGTTTCTCCCTGACTCATTCCGTCCACCTCGGGTTTGGTATTTCCTTTGGAGCAATTTCTCAGCGTGTTGAGGTGTGTTTCTCCCCGACTCAGTCCGTCCACCTCGGGTTTGGTATTTCCTCAGGAGCACTTTCTCAGCGTGTTGAGGTCTGTTTCTCCCTGACTCAGTCCGTCCACCTAGGGTTTGGTATTTCCTCAGGAGCACTTTCTCAGCGTGTGGAGGTCTGTTTCTCCCTGACTCAGCCCGTCCACCTCGGGTTTGGTATTTCCTCAGGAGCACTTTCTCAGCGTGTTGAGGTCTGTTTCTCCCCGACTCAGTCCGTCCACCTGGGGTTTTGGTATTTCCTCAGGAGCACTTTCTCAGCGTGTGGAGGCCTGTTTCTCCCCGACTCAGTCCGTCCACCTGGGGTTCGGTATTTCCTCAGGAGCACTTTCTCAGCGTGTTGAGGTCTGTTTCTCCCTGACTCAGTCCGTCCACCTAGGGTTTGGTATTTCCTCAGGAGCACTTTCTCAGCGTGTTGAGGTCTGTTTCTCCCTGACTCAGTCGGTCAACCTCGGGTTTGGTATTTCATCAGGAGCACTTTCTCAGCGTGTTGAGGTGTGTTTCTCCCCGACTCAGTCCGTCCACCTGGGGTTTGGTATTTCCTCAGGAGCACTTTCTCAGCGTGTTGAGGTCTGTTTCTCCCTGACTCAGTCCGTCAACCTCGGGTTTGGTATTTCATCAGGAGCACTTTCTCAGCGTGTTGAGGTCTGTTTCTCCCTGACTCAGTCCGTCCTCCTCGGGTTTGGTATTTCCTCAGGAGCACTTTCTCAGCGTGTTGAGGTGTGTTTCTCCCCGACTCAGTCCGTCCACCTCGGGTTTGGTATTTCCTCAGGAGCACTTTCTCAGCGTGTTGAGGTCTGTTTCTCCCTGACTCAGTCCGTCCACCTCGGGTTTGGTATTTCCTCAGGAGCACTTTCTCAGCGTGTGGAGGTATGTTTCTCCCCGACTCAGTCCGTCCACCTAGGGTTTGGTATTTCCTCAGGAGCACTTTCTCAGCGTGTGGAGGTCTGTTTCTCCCTGACTCAGTCCGTCCACCTCGGGTTTGGTATTTCCTCAGGAGCACTTTCTGAGCGTGTTGAGGTCTGTTTCTCCCTGACTCAGTCCGTCCACCTCGGGTTTGGTATTTCCTCAGGAGCACTTTCTCAGCGTGTGGAGGTCTGTTTCTTCCTGACTCAGTCCGTCCACCTAGGGTTTGGTATTTCCTCAGGAGCACTTTCTCAGCGTGTGGAGGTCTGTTTCTCCCTGACTCAGTCCGTCCACCTAGGGTTTGGTATTTCCTCAGGAGCACCTTCTCAGCGTGTTGAGGTCTGGTTCTCCCTGACTCAGCCCGTCCACCTCGGGTTTGGTATTTCCTCAGGAGCACTTTCTCAGCGTGTTGAGGTCTGTTTCTCCCTGACTCAGTCGGTCAACCTCGGGTTTGGTATTTCATCAGGAGCACTTTCTCAGCGTGTTGAGGTGTGTTTCTCCCCGACTCAGTCCGTCCACCTGGGGTTTGGTATTTCCTCAGGAGCACTTTCCCAGCGTGTTGAGGTCTGTTTCTCCCTGACTCAGTCCGTCAACCTCGGGTTTGGTATTTCATAAGGAGCACTTTCTCAGCGTGTTGAGGTCTGTTTCTCCCTGACTCATTCCGTCCACCTCGGGTTTGGTATTTCCTTTGGAGCACTTTCTCAGCGTGTTGAGGTGTGTTTCTCCCCGACTCAGTCCGTCCACCTCGGGTTTGGTATTTCCTCAGGAGCACTTTCTCAGCGTGTTGAGGTCTGTTTCTCCCTGACTCAGTCCGTCCACCTAGGGTTTGGTATTTCCTCAGGAGCACTTTCTCAGCGTGTGGAGTTCTGTTTCTCCCTGACTCAGTCCGTCCACCTCGGGTTTGATATTTCCTCAGGAGCACTTTCTCAGCGTGTGGAGGCCTGTTTCTCACCGACTCAGTCCGTCCACCTGGTGTTCGGTATTTCCTCAGGAGCACTGTCTCGGCGTGTGGAGGCCTGTTTCTTCCTGACTCAGTCCGTCCACCTAGGGTTTGGTATTTCCTCAGGAGCACTTTCTCAGCGTGTGGAGGCCTGTTTCTCACCGAATCAGTCCGTCCACCTGGTGTTCGGTATTTCCTCAGGAGCACTTTCTCAGCGTGTAGAGGCCTGTTTCTTCCTGACTCAGTCCGTCCACCTAGGGTTTGGTATTTCCTCAGGAGCACTTTCTCAGCGTGTGGAGGTCTGTTTCTCCCTGACTCAGTCCGTCCACCTAGGGTTTGGTATTTCCTCAGGAGCACCTTCTCAGCGTGTTGAGGTCTGTTTCTCCCTGACTCAGCCCGTCCACCTCGGGTTTGGTATTTCCTCAGGAGCACTTTCTCAGCGTGTTGAGGTCTGTTTCTCCCCGACTCAGTCCGTCCACCTGGGGTTTTGGTATTTCCTCAGGAGCACTTTCTCAGCGTGTGGAGGCCTGTTTCTCCCCGACTGAGTCCGTCCACCTGGGGTTCGGTATTTCCTCAGGAGCACTTTCTCAGCGTGTAGAGGTCTGTTTCTCCCTGACTCAGTCCGTCCACCTAGGGTTTGGTATTTCCTCAGGAGCACTTTCTCAGCGTGTTGAGGTCTGTTTCTCCCTGACTCAGTCGGTCAACCTCGGGTTTGGTATTTCATCAGGAGCACTTTCTCAGCGTGTTGAGGTGTGTTTCTCCCCGACTCAGTCCGTCCACCTGGGGTTTGGTATTTCCTCAGGAGCACTTTCTCAGCGTGTTGAGGTCTGTTTCTCCCTGACTCAGTCCGTCAACCTCGGGTTTGGTATTTCATCAGGAGCACTTTCTCAGCGTGTTGAGGTCTGTTTCTCCCTGACTCAGTCCGTCCACCTCGGGTTTGGTATTTCCTCAGGAGCACTTTCTCAGCGTGTTGAGGTGTGTTTCTCCCCGACTCAGTCCGTCCACCTCGGGTTTGGTATTTCCTCAGGAGCACTTTCTCAGCGTGTTGAGGTCTGTTTCTCCCTGACTCAGTCCGTCCACCTAGGGTTTGGTATTTCCTCAGGAGCACCTTCTCAGCGTGTTGAGGTCTGTTTCTCCCTGACTCAGCCCGTCCACCTCGGGTTTGGTATTTCCTCAGGAGCACTTTCTCAGCGTGTTGAGGTCTGTTTCTCCCTGACTCAGTCGGTCAACCTCGGGTTTGGTATTTCATCAGGAGCACTTTCTCAGCGTGTTGAGGTGTGTTTCTCCCCGACTCAGTCCGTCCACCTGGGGTTTGGTATTTCCTCAGGAGCACTTTCCCAGCGTGTTGAGGTCTGTTTCTCCCTGACTCAGTCCGTCAACCTCGGGTTTGGTATTTCATCAGGAGCACTTTCTCAGCGTGTGGAGGCCTGTTTCTCCCCGACTCAGTCCGTCCACCTGGGGTTCGGTATTTCCTCAGGAGCACTTTCTCAGCGTGTTGAGGTCTGTTTCTCCCTGACTCAGTCCGTCCACCTAGGGTTTGGTATTTCCTCAGGAGCACTTTCTCAGCGTGTTGAGGTCTGTTTCTCCCTGACTCAGTCGGTCAACCTCGGGTTTGGTATTTCATCAGGAGCACTTTCTCAGCGTGTTGAGGTGTGTTTCTCCCCGACTCAGTCCGTCCACCTGGGGTTTGGTATTTCCTCAGGAGCACTTTCTCAGCGTGTAGAGGTCTGTTTCTCCCTGACTCAGTCCGTCCACCTAGGGTTTGGTATTTCCTCAGGAGCACTTTCTCAGCGTGTTGAGGTCTGTTTCTCCCTGACTCAGTCGGTCATCCTCGGGTTTGGTATTTCATCAGGAGCACTTTCTCAGCGTGTGGAGGCCTGTTTCTCCCCGACTCAGTCCGTCCACCTGGGGTTCCGTATTTTCTCAGGAGCACTTTCTCAGCGTGTTGAGGTCTGTTTCTCCCTGACTCAGTCCGTCCACCTAAGGTTTGGTATTTCCTCAGGAGCACTTTCTCAGCGTGTTGAGGTCTGTTTCTCCCTGACTCAGTCGGTCAACCTCGGGTTTGGTATTTCATCAGGAGCACTTTCTCAGCGTGTTGAGGTGTGTTTCTCCCCGACTCAGTCCGTCCACCTGGGGTTTGGTATTTCCTCAGGAGCACTTTCTCAGCGTGTTGAGGTCTGTTTCTCCCTGACTCAGTCCGTCAACCTCGGGTTTGGTATTTCATCAGGAGCACTTTCTCAGCGTGTTGAGGTCTGTTTCTCCCTGACTCAGTCCGTCCACCTCGGGTTTGGTATTTCCTCAGGAGCACTTTCTCAGCGTGTTGAGGTGTGTTTCTCCCCGACTCAGTCCGTCCACCTCGGGTTTGGTATTTCCTCAGGAGCACTTTCTCAGCGTGTTGAGGTCTGTTTCTCCCTGACTCAGTCCGTCCACCTCGGGTTTGGTATTTCCTCAGGAGCACTTTCTCAGCGTGTGGAGGTATGTTTCTCCCCGACTCAGTCCGTCCACCTAGGGTTTGGTATTTCCTCAGGAGCACTTTCTCAGCGTGTGGAGGTCTGTTTCTCCCTGACTCAGTCCGTCCACCTCGGGTTTGGTATTTCCTCAGGAGCACTTTCTCAGCGTGTTGAGGTGTGTTTCTCCCCGACTCAGTCCGTCAACCTCGGGTTTGGTATTTCCTAAGGAGCACTTTCTCAGCGTGTTGAGGTCTGTTTCTCCCTGACTCAGTCCGTCCACCTAGGGTTTGGTATTTCCTCAGGAGCACCTTCTCAGCGTGTTGAGGTCTGGTTCTCCCTGACTCAGCCCGTCCACCTCGGGTTTGGTATTTCCTCAGGAGCACTTTCTCAGCGTGTTGAGGTCTGTTTCTCCCTGACTCAGTCGGTCAACCTCGGGTTTGGTATTTCATCAGGAGCACTTTCTCAGCGTGTTGAGGTGTGTTTCTCCCCGACTCAGTCCGTCCACCTGGGGTTTGGTATTTCCTCAGGAGCACTTTCCCAGCGTGTTGAGGTCTGTTTCTCCCTGACTCAGTCCGTCAACCTCGGGTTTGGTATTTCATCAGGAGCACTTTCTCAGCGTGTTGAGGTCTGTTTCTCCCTGACTCATTCCGTCCACCTCGGGTTTGGTATTTCCTTTGGAGCACTTTCTCAGCGTGTTGAGGTGTGTTTCTCCCCGACTCAGTCCGTCCACCTCGGGTTTGGTATTTCCTCAGGAGCACTTTCTCAGCGTGTTGAGGTCTGTTTCTCCCTGACTCAGTCCGTCCACCTAGGGTTTGGTATTTCCTCAGGAGCACTTTCTCAGCGTGTGGAGGTCTGTTTCTCCCTGACTCAGCCCGTCCACCTCGGGTTTGGTATTTCCTCAGGAGCACTTTCTCAGCGTGTTGAGGTCTGTTTCTCCCCGACTCAGTCCGTCCACCTGGGGTTTTGGTATTTCCTCAGGAGCACTTTCTCAGCGTGTGGAGGCCTGTTTCTCCCCGACTCAGTCCGTCCACCTGGGGTTCGGTATTTCCTCAGGAGCACTTTCTCAGCGTGTTGAGGTCTGTTTCTCCCTGACTCAGTCCGTCCACCTAGGGTTTGGTATTTCCTCAGGAGCACTTTCTCAGCGTGTTGAGGTCTGTTTCTCCCTGACTCAGTCGGTCAACCTCGGGTTTGGTATTTCATCAGGAGCACTTTCTCAGCGTGTTGAGGTGTGTTTCTCCCCGACTCAGTCCGTCCACCTGGGGTTTGGTATTTCCTCAGGAGCACTTTCTCAGCGTGTTGAGGTCTGTTTCTCCCTGACTCAGTCCGTCAACCTCGGGTTTGGTATTTCATCAGGAGCACTTTCTCAGCGTGTTGAGGTCTGTTTCTCCCTGACTCAGTCCGTCCACCTCGGGTTTGGTATTTCCTCAGGAGCACTTTCTCAGCGTGTTGAGGTGTGTTTCTCCCCGACTCAGTCCGTCCACCTCGGGTTTGGTATTTCCTCAGGAGCACTTTCTCAGCGTGTTGAGGTCTGTTTCTCCCTGACTCAGTCCGTCCACCTCGGGTTTGGTATTTCCTCAGGAGCACTTTCTCAGCGTGTGGAGGTATGTTTCTCCCCGACTCAGTCCGTCCACCTAGGGTTTGGTATTTCCTCAGGAGCACTTTCTCAGCGTGTGGAGGTCTGTTTCTCCCTGACTCAGTCCGTCCACCTCGGGTTTGGTATTTCCTCAGGAGCACTTTCTGAGCGTGTTGAGGTCTGTTTCTCCCTGACTCAGTCCGTCCACCTCGGGTTTGGTATTTCCTCAGGAGCACTTTCTCAGCGTGTGGAGGTCTGTTTCTTCCTGACTCAGTCCGTCCACCTAGGGTTTGGTATTTCCTCAGGAGCACTTTCTCAGCGTCTGGAGGTCTGTTTCTCCCTGACTCAGTCCGTCCACCTAGGGTTTGGTATTTCCTCAGGAGCACCTTCTTAGCGTGTTGAGGTCTGGTTCTCCCTGACTCAGCCCGTCCACCTCGGGTTTGGTATTTCCTCAGGAGCACTTTCTCAGCGTGTTGAGGTCTGTTTCTCCCTGACTCAGTCGGTCAACCTCGGGTTTGGTATTTCATCAGGAGCACTTTCTCAGCGTGTTGAGGTGTGTTTCTCCCCGACTCAGTCCGTCCACCTGGGGTTTGGTATTTCCTCAGGAGCACTTTCCCAGCGTGTTGAGGTCTGTTTCTCCCTGACTCAGTCCGTCAACCTCGGGTTTGGTATTTCATCAGGAGCACTTTCTCAGCGTGTTGAGGTCTGTTTCTCCCTGACTCATTCCGTCCACCTCGGGTTTGGTATTTCCTTTGGAGCACTTTCTCAGCGTGTTGAGGTGTGTTTCTCCCCGACTCAGTCCGTCCACCTCGGGTTTGGTATTTCCTCAGGAGCACTTTCTCAGCGTGTTGAGGTCTGTTTCTCCCTGACTCAGTCCGTCCACCTAGGGTTTGGTATTTCCTCAGGAGCACTTTCTCAGCGTGTGGAGGTCTGTTTCTCCCTGACTCAGTCCGTCCACCTCGGGTTTGATATTTCCTCAGGAGCACTTTCTCAGCGTGTGGAGGCCTGTTTCTCACCGACTCAGTCCGTCCACCTGGTGTTCGGTATTTCCTCAGGAGCACTGTCTCGGCGTGTGGAGGCCTGTTTCTTCCTGACTCAGTCCGTCCACCTAGGGTTTGGTATTTCCTCAGGAGCACTTTCTCAGCGTGTGGAGGCCTGTTTCTCACCGAATCAGTCCGTCCACCTGGTGTTCGGTATTTCCTCAGGAGCACTTTCTCAGCGTGTAGAGGCCTGTTTCTTCCTGACTCAGTCCGTCCACCTAGGGTTTGGTATTTCCTCAGGAGCACTTTCTCAGCGTGTGGAGGTCTGTTTCTCCCTGACTCAGTCCGTCCACCTAGGGTTTGGTATTTCCTCAGGAGCACCTTCTCAGCGTGTTGAGGTCTGTTTCTCCCTGACTCAGCCCGTCCACCTCGGGTTTGGTATTTCCTCAGGAGCACTTTCTCAGCGTGTTGAGGTCTGTTTCTCCCCGACTCAGTCCGTCCACCTGGGGTTTTGGTATTTCCTCAGGAGCACTTTCTCAGCGTGTGGAGGCCTGTTTCTCCCCGACTGAGTCCGTCCACCTGGGGTTCGGTATTTCCTCAGGAGCACTTTCTCAGCGTGTAGAGGTCTGTTTCTCCCTGACTCAGTCCGTCCACCTAGGGTTTGGTATTTCCTCAGGAGCACTTTCTCAGCGTGTTGAGGTCTGTTTCTCCCTGACTCAGTCGGTCAACCTCGGGTTTGGTATTTCATCAGGAGCACTTTCTCAGCGTGTTGAGGTGTGTTTCTCCCCGACTCAGTCCGTCCACCTGGGGTTTGGTATTTCCTCAGGAGCACTTTCTCAGCGTGTTGAGGTCTGTTTCTCCCTGACTCAGTCCGTCAACCTCGGGTTTGGTATTTCCTCAGGAGCACTTTCTCAGCGTGTTGAGGTCTGTTTCTCCCTGACTCAGTCCGTCCACCTCGGGTTTGGTATTTCCTCAGGAGCACTTTCTCAGCGTGTTGAGGTGTGTTTCTCCCCGACTCAGTCCGTCCACCTCGGGTTTGGTATTTCCTCAGGAGCACTTTCTCAGCGTGTTGAGGTCTGTTTCTCCCTGACTCAGTCCGTCCACCTAGGGTTTGGTATTTCCTCAGGAGCACTTTCTCAGCGTGTGGAGGTCTGTTTCTCCCCGACTCAGTCCGTCCACCTCGGGTTTGTTATTTCCTCAGGAGCACTTTCTCAGCGTGTTGAGGTATGTTTCTCCCCGACTCAGTCCGTCCACCTAGGGTTTGGTATTTCCTCAGGAGCACTTTCTCAGCGTGTGGAGGTCTGTTTCTCCCTGACTCAGTCCGTCCACCTAGGGTTTGGTATTTCCTCAGGAGCACTTTCTCAGCGTGTGGAGGTCTGTTTCTCCCTGACTCAGTCCGTCCACCTAGGGTTTGGTATTTCCTCAGGAGCACCTTCTCAGCGTGTTGAGGTCTGTTTCTCCCTGACTCAGTCCGTCCACCTCGGGTTTGGTATTTCCTCAGGAGCACTTTCTCAGCGTGTTGAGGTCTGTTTCTCCCTGACTCAGTCGGTCAACCTCGGGTTTGGTATTTCATCAGGAGCACTTTCACAGCGTGTTGAGGTGTGTTTCTCCCCGACTCAGTCCGTCCACCTGGGGTTTGGTATTTCCTCAGGAGCACTTTCTCAGCGTGTTGAGGTCTGTTTCTCCCTGACTCAGTCCGTCCACCTCGGGTTTGGTATTTCATCAGGAGCACTTTCTCAGCGTGTTGAGGTGTGTTTCTCCCCGACTCAGTCCGTCCACCTCGGGTTTGGTATTTCCTCAGGAGCACTTTCTCAGCGTGTTGAGGTCTGTTTCTCCCTGACTCAGTCCGTCCACCTAGGGTTTGGTATTTCCTCAGGAGCACTTTCTCAGCGTGTGGAGGTCTGTTTCTCCCTGACTCAGTCCGTCCACCTCGGGTTTGATATTTCCTCAGGAGCACTTTCTCAGCGTGTGGAGGCCTGTTTCTCACCGACTCAGTCCGTCCACCTGGTGTTCGGTATTTCCTCAGGAGCACTTTCTCAGCGTGTGGAGGCCTGTTTCTTCCTGACTCAGTCCGTCCACCTAGGGTTTGGTATTTCCTCAGGAGCACTTTTTCAGCGTGTGGAGGCCTGTTTCTCACCGACTCAGTCCGTCCACCTGGTGTTCGGTATTTCCTCAGGAGCACTTTCTCAGCGTGTAGAGGCCTGTTTCTTCCTGACTCAGTCCGTCCACCTAGGGTTTGGTATTTCCTCAGGAGCACTTTCTCAGCGTGTGGAGGTCTGTTTCTCCCTGACTCAGTCCGTCCACCTAGGGTTTGGTATTTCCTCAGGAGCACCTTCTCAGCGTGTTGAGGTGTGTTTCTCCCTGACTCAGTCCGTCCACTTCGGGTTTGGTATTTTCTCAGGAGCTCCAGGTAGAGTTCCTCCTCCTCATCTGTCATTTGTTCTGCCTCAGCTCCTCGTATTTTTTCTGCGTCCAGAAAGATATAGTCTTGTTCCGGTTGTCATCTCTGAGGTTATCTGAAATTCACACGTCCACAGTCATACTAATGTAATTTTTGCTATTTGAGGGTATCTGAAGTACATAAGTCCACAACTATAATAATGTCCTTTTGGCTACGTGGGGGTATTTTTAAAAAACGCATTTTCACAGTTACGATAATAAAATCTTAGCTATTCGTGAAATTGAAATTGTGCAATATTCACGTGTTGAAAGCACGCAGTAGTGGCTTGTGCTGACTGTTACAAATCTGCTCACTTGAAGCGTTTTCTGCTCATTATTGAACAAGTTACGAAAGTTGAGGTATTTTTTTTTATGAATCAGTAAAACTGCTGCAGCACAGAAAGCATTATGATAAATGATACCCACTCATAATACAAATTCGTCAAATGAGACCAATGAAACTATGACTAACCATGACTAAACTATTCAGAGATGAAAGAACATCGACTTCTTACATGGTGATGCGTTTGTGGTTGAATAAAACCTTTTACTATGTAACATGTAATATCCATTGGTAATCTCTTATCATGTTTCTGAAGGGTCAATTTCTGAGTGTAGCTGATATGATTTTAAAATACCAATTGCCCCCCCCCCCCCGCCCCCCGGCTTATAACAAATGCGCGTTTTACCACTAACATGTGGATTAGCATGACCGTATTATGCTGTGTTTAGTTGAAACTACACAAATTATTGAAGACTTCTTTAAATGGTGAAACTGATTTATTATTTCATTAAATTAGCGTGAATTATAATCATGTTAATGTGCACTGGGAATATCCATATCCAAATGCAACTTCTTTAAATTTATTCATGCCGTGTTCTTTTTTGTTTGAGACTAATAAATCACTTCCTAAAATGTCCGTGTGCCGTTGAAATAGTTTTTTTAAGACTATATACGTGTTTTAAAACAGTTTGTTCGAAAAAATGGAAGACGAGCTATCTACAAGGATTATTTTTTTTGTGAATGAAATGAGAGCAATCGTATCGTTAAAGATAATGTTTTCATGATTTAAAATAATACATTGACTTAGTGCCAGTTTTCCCTGGTAGGTGACGCTTTTATGGGAAAGGTTTGTTAGCAAATACCTATATATGTATCTCCGGATAGCGCTTAATTGGCGGAGGTGAAGTGCGTGGGGGTGCAGTGTACAATTGCGGACTGGAAAAACGACTCATTTCAATATGTTTAAAATAACACCCGGGATGTAATGGTAACTAACAGTGGCTCATGTCAAACTCCTAACTAACAAAAGGATTCCATGTTGACCATATAATAATGTTGTTATATACCTCAGTAATTACAAGTGTGGCTTTGCTCAGTTTTATTGTCTGGTACAACAGTGCATCTTCCTGTTACCATAAACTGTTAAACCGAGTTAGGAAAATAGCTCAAAAAGAGATAGGTTTGCAGGTCGGCAACTTTCCATGGTGCTTAAAGAGAGAAAGTTCTTGCTAAAGTAAACAAATATTGTAAGTACTGCAAGTCATCCATGGATGTGCATTATAAGCTGCTGCCATCTTGTCAGAGACTGAGGAACCAAACATGGAAAGGGAAAACCTCCCACTAAATAAGGGGAACGCAGAAAAAAATATTTGACTCTTTAGCCCATTTGCGATTAATCAGTATGCGTACAGGAACACCACTTATAATAATATTAAATATTTCATGCAGATGAAAATGTGACAAAAATCATTTAAAAGGGCCAATGAGACCGCGCTTGAGGTCAGCAGGTCACGCCACCTGCAGAAGAGAAACTTTCCAATATGTTGTAAAGTTAAAAAAATGAGCTTATCTTTTAAAATATCATATTATATCAGAGTACTAGAAATATGCATTCTAGGAATTGCAGGCTTCTTCCGGGGGGGGGGGGGGGGGAGTCCTCTAGTGAGATGCTTACAAAACCCTGTCTGCATTTACTATATTTGCCCATATTCCCAGGTTCGTTCATACCTGAGTGACTGTACTTTTGTGAATACTCCTTGATGACGCTCCTGAATCTGGATCATGTGCAGGATCTACACCAAAATCTGATCGATTTTTTATTGGCCAATTCCCGAAATGCTCTAAAAATTTCATGAGATTTCGTTTAATGATTACGTGAGACATGTTTTGAACAAACATCCGAACACACAAAAACACACTCACTAACGGGTCCCTGGTGGCGGCAATCAGTTAAACTTGTTAAATTGTTAAGATGGTAAAGATTCAAATATGATATATGATATATAATAGTACAACTGCAATTCATTTTAGTTTACGCCTGTTAAGGTTACAGTCGCAAATAGACCGACTCTAATTTTTACTGGGCGACACCTACTGAGACTGTTATTCTGGCAATTATTGATAATGATTATGTTAATTTTGTCAAACATCCAACGTGCATTAAGGTAAAATCACCTATTATTGATGTTGTGTCGAGCCGTATTTAAATAGTATTTAACACTTGGTTGAGTTGCCTACATCTTTGATCTTTGAGGGACTGTGCATTAATACATCTGGTCACGACATCTTATAAATGCATCATGAACAGTACCTATTTATTCCTATCCAAAATAAGTTCTACCTGAAGTTGACAACCACGGCTTATGGCTATAATTAGATACATAGACCCCGAGACCTTTAGAGTAAAAGCGCAAGTCAATGAACAATTTTCGTGGAGGCAGCTGTAATATTTTGTTTCGAATAATTACATTTCTAAGAAATAAATGTCAATGATATTATCGATGATAGTTATTAAGACTAAATTTCAATATGGCTAAGATTTCAATGGTATTTAAGGTAGTTATTGTGTTGTATTTTTTTACTACTTGAAGGCTTATAACCGTTCTCTCTGAAAGGAACATATTCAAATCAATATTCACATATTTGATAATCACTAAGCACTTATTTCTTATCAAATAAGTTGGCTGAGCACAACACTCATATTCAATGTCATCAAGACGAAGTGGTTCTTAAAACTTCCTTCCTTAGAACTTCCTTTTTTATGCTTGATTTCCGTGAAAAGGGTGGACAATTATTAGGGCGATGAAACGAACCTACTAAGCACTTGACGTGGGCAGACCCTCTTAAATCATTCTATGGATGTACGCTATCCACCTGCAAAGTTTAACCCGTTTATCCAGTCTGTAATGATATGGTCCAAACTAACTCACAGCAACAAGACTAGAAGGAATCAGTCTTGATATAACATGTTTGACTTTATCCGCAAGTCCCCCTCGACAACCAATGCATAACACTAAAAGGTATCAAGTCCTAGTCATTCAGCTGCATTGCGGTAATATTAGTTGTTTTTTTTATTTTATTTCAAACATCCACATTACCACGAACTGTGAACATCTGTTATATCTAAGATCATGGTGTCCAAAGTAAATTTGACGGTGCCATCTTGATTTTCCCAATTTTTACGGATTTTTGTCTCTATTTTTGAGACCTTAAAAAAAGCAGTTGTCGTTAACCAGGCACAAATCGTAACCACTACTTTAAATCCACGGCGGCCCCTGAAATATCTCCTTGGAAAACTGAAATGAGGATTCCGTTACCCATATTATTTGGGGTATGGGGCTCAGAAATACCCCCTGAATAATTAAAAAAATGATGAAAAAGCTCCAGTATCTGAACAACTAATGCATTGATCACAATAATTTTTGCATGCATATTGATCATGAAGTGTTTCATCATTTCTTGCAGACTGATGGCGCCACCTGGATATTCTCAATTTTTAATGAATGTTTTACTTTCTCTACTTAGAGATCTTCAAAGCAGCGGTTGTCCGTTAACCTTTCACAAATCGTAACCACTGGACCTAGAAGCTTCCAACTTGACATCAAGGGAGGTCCATGAAAAATCTCCAAAGAAACCTTAATTTAGGTCACTGTTACCAAAATCCCCCGAGCTACGCATCCGTTGAATATGATACCACCTTCAAACTTTTGCATTCAAATGATAAAATTCTTTTTGTGGATGTCTTCTTAGTCAGCTTAGCGTCATGACCCATGGGTCACTTGGTTTTTTTTTTCCTGTAACATTCTGCTGCCTTGCACTGTTCACTGCCCTGTACAGTTTTGACGACACAAAATGGACAGAACAGACCTAACCTGACCTGACCCGGTAATAGGCCACTCTAACCTACAGTGATAAGGATTTCTGTTTATCCGTCCTTCCGTCCACTTGTCCGCCTGTCCGTCATGATTCGCGCGCTTTATTCCATGAAAAGATCAAGTATTTCCATGAAAATAATTATCAAAGTTTGACATTTATGAGCGGATGTGCGCTATAGAATTTCAGACCCCGTCCGAAATGAAATATGGCTGCCAGGCGGCTATCTTGAAATTCCTGTTACATTTATAGGTCTGTCATGGCACTTTCTAAAAATCTAATTTTTTCCTGTACCATGTTTCTTTGATGTCTAAAATGAAAGTTAAAAAGTAATTTTCAAAATATTAAATTTTATTTATAAATATTGTGAAGTTTATCATTACTTTTAACGTAAGAAAGAGCTGTTTACCAGGTTTAAATACTTTATACTTTATTCGAAGTAATATGCATTTAAAGGAGCCCTTCATTGATTTTATTTAATACAGGGATTTGCCAGGGATGCTTCCTTAACATGTTAATAAAGACAATCTAAGGCAGTGGAGATCAATACTTTTTTTTCAAATTTCCAAATTATTTCTTTGCCGTGTTAAGGCAGTGTTTCATTTTATCAGTTTTTCCCACCTGACTATAATATAGACGATCTTGGCGCCCTAAGTATAGCGCTCTTAAGATGAACCCTAAACACTGGTTGTATGAAGCTAGCCACATACAACAGATGGTCTTAACAGACAGATGTACTTAATAGATAGATGGTCTCAACAGACAGATGGTCTTAATAGAAAGATTTCCTTAATATACAGATGGTCTGACCAGACAAAAGGTCTAAATAGACAAATTTTCTTAATAGACAGGTGGTCTTAAGTAACAGGTAATCTTTCAAACGGGTTCCACTGTAACATTCTAATAATGTTATTACCCCCGCCAAGGAGGTTACGGTTTTGCCGGCGTCGGTTTCTTTGTCTATTTGTTTTTCTGTTAGCAACATTAGTCAAAAAGTTATTAACGAATTATGAAGATATTTTCAGGTTAGCTCGGCAATAATACATAGAACAAGGGACAACTGATTCATCTCTTTGGTGATACGGATTGCCATCTGGATCAAAAAAGATTTTTTATGGAAAAATGCTGGATTTCTGACAATGCCATGTGTTGGTAATGAGCGGTATGGGCGGAGGTCTGGCCTCTCTGATTTAAACAATAGGCCTTATAGGAACATGCTTAAATGAAAAAACCGGAAATGTTTTCTTAGTCAAGGGATTCAAAAACAGATCTGTCCTAATGATTCCGCCAATTAAATTCTACCTTTGCTAGTTAAATAAAAGCACAATTTGATTATAACTGGTCTACATTGTAGAAAACTTTGAATGACCACACATCGCCACATTCTGAGCCTTTGAGAATGCCTCGTATTATGTGTTCAAAACTTGTTATACAATCCATTAAAATCAATAAAGTTTATATTACAAGGCGACCCAGCGCTTCGGAACGCGTATTCGTGACTTTGGATGCTTTTAGTTACACGTAATCGTGGGATAAATCCTGTCAGACTGGTAAAGTGTGATCTGACCTGTTCTGCATGAATTCATGTTCGAGTACGGAACTACATGGAATACACAGAGACACCTGCAAGGTTTGTTCTCTAAAACAAAATAAAAGCTGAAAGATTTGGCTCATTTGACACTTCTGGTCATGCCGTCCTTGTATTTACATGTACTGGGGTCAGGGCAGAAAACTGAATGGTTGGGCTTGTTCTGGTTGGCTAAAGTCATTATACCAGGGGCAGGGGGCACATTTAGCATAAATAAATTGAAAGTTTTAATTTTGTAACCTGTTGCAAATTAAAGACATATTGTCTAAATTCTTGTTTTGGTCTCTCTGGGGGGTGGGGGGGTGGGGGGGGGGGGGGTTATTTGGGTTTCACTGTTTTCGGACCATGAGAGTTGGAAAAGGACACAAACATGCCCCATTTTCTTGGCCCATGTTTGACTATACAAACAATGAACACTCAGGTAAATTAGGTTTAATACCAGAATTTATTTTTAAAGTTGTCCAGACAAGGACCAGACTTTATGTCTTTTATAGATATTATACAGGGAAAAACGGGTCCTTCTCACCCGTGCCATCCACCTATCTATGCACAGCTGTCATCTGTCGGCAGCCACCGCATCTAATGGTAACGATCCATGAGAGACTGGAACAGTCCGGTGCCCTCGCTGCTTTTATTGAACACAAGGTATGCCAAACAGATTGTTCTTGTAATCCGACGTGCCAGTCTGCTCCGGTCCTGACTGCTGATTAATTCAATTAGCCATGTCGTTCTGATCCTGTGCCTGATCTTGACAGATTTACCACTTGGCGGTCTCCGTTTACTTCATTAACTGAGTTTAGTCTGGATACAGCGCCCTACGTGCACCTAAAGCGGGTTGCTTGCAATCAAATTAAGAATTGTTTGGAATGAGGTCAATACGCAAAGGTGTATTCTTTCAAGTTTCTTGATTCATATAAGACGAGTACACGATTTCCACAGAAAAACGGATAACAGAAAACGCACTTCGTCACCGGAGTGACATCTTGAAACAAAATCCAATCAAAACATATCTGTAAATTGTTGACAAATGCCTTCTGTCTCATTCATTCATCCCCATAAATTAATCGGAAAATTATTAGAACTGGGTCTCAGTATTAACATGTGTTATTTGATCTTAGGCTTTATAAGAGCACTCCAAGGTTGTTTGCTTTCACCACTCGGCTCATTCGGGGAAATAACGAAAGTGTCTACCGAAATGAAATTAAAAGTTCAACTTTGTGGTGCTCTGAAAATAATTTGGAGTTAAATGTAAAGAAAACCAAGGAGATGATTATTGGCTTACGATGGAAGAAAACTATAACATTACACCTTTATTTATTCTAAGGAACCTAAAGATTTTAATCCTGTTAGAGTTTTATCGGGCGGTAATTGAGGGTGTCCTGACGTTGTCAGTCACTGTATGGGGAGGTAGTACCACTGTCGAGGAAAGGAACCGTCTTTCGAGGATAGTTAGAACAGCTGAGAGGATTTTTGGGTTCCTTTACCCCGATTGACTCCATATTTCAAACACAATTGTTGAAGAAAGCAAACGATATTATAGAAGACCAAAGTCATTCGGTAACTGTTTGTTTAAAAAAATGAAATCAGGGGTTCGCTATAAGTCTCTATCAGGCAACTCTAAAAGAACTCAAACAAGTACATACGCGTCGGCCGTTCGGCAATAAAAATATATCACTTGCAGGACAATAATCTAGTTAAATATTTTGAGTCACATGTCTTTTTTTGTACACAATTTCATTTTATTATTTCTTGTTTAATGTGTTTGTTTAGGCAAGCCAGTCAAGCCAAATACTAGTTTTTTATTACACACACAGACATATATATATATATATATATATATATATATATATATATATATAGCTATTAACTATATCTTATATCTTTAACTTATTAACTTCTATTTTCTGTGTTTACATGACTTCTTCCAATCAGCAGCTGTGAGCTGAGGTTATTTTTCTACGGGATTAATGACCTTGACCGACATAAATCGCACCGATAGGTGTTTCATGTGTATTGATATCTCATATTTTGAAATTATAAGTTTTTTTTATGTAACGGGAAGGTGGTGTCTTCTCCTTGTTGAAAATTAGACCAATTATTCTTTTAAACTACATAACCATTTGCCCTGGAAGTATAACTAAAACAAATCCGTAATGATGGACCGAACTCTATGATTTTTATAAAACAAAATTGGGCACAACTGTTATAGCTGAAAGTTTATCTTATATGATTATACGGAATATGTTAGTCCGCGTGACAGACATGATGTATATTTAAAACCCTGCGGTAAGGCCTTCGGAATTGAATTACAAAATATGTGTGTGCTGTTTTGTTCTTGTAGCGTTTCTCACTTACGACAATCTTACGGTCACAAGTCCATTAAACCCAAGGCCAGTGTCTGTGAATTCGAGACGGGCGGTTAGTGAATGGCCAGGGGGTGGTGAAAAATGTTAATTGGTTTTCAAATTTCAGTCGGATTTGTCTGAGGACATGCTGTCGTGACCAGCGTTCCTGCAGCAGTGTCTCTGCGTGGAAAAGTGTAATTAGTGACTGCAGTTGAGACAAAAGAGGTCGATAGCCGCTGGTCAAAGGGTCAAAGTCCGATAAAAAAGTATGGAGAGAATATAGAGATTATCTACATAACTAAAGAAAATGTAAAAAATATATTTTATTTAGTGTAACTCTCTATATGACATGCACACACACATACACACAAACACGCACACAAACTTACAGATTAACTTGTCCTCCTCTAGCGTATACTTTTTATTGAGTACCAAAGATATCTTGATAGGGACTACCTGATGTTGAATACCCCCAGATATGAAGATTACGGGGAAAAAGTAACTCATTCGGTTATAGTATCATTAAAATAAATTTACTCGTTTTTCTATATAAATTATATGTGCAGCGCTACATGCTACATCTTTTAATTGTGTGGCGTAAAATTTCGGACACGCGCTTGGAAATTATCAATCTCCAACAGAGGTCACTACCGCTACGCTAAGGCTACGGACTGTCTCCTATTGACCCGGTGTTACGTGCCCTATTGTAATAACGTCCCCTATTGTAATGATTATTACATTAGGGGTTACAAATGAGCTGTTTCTCGTAACCCCTATTGTAATAACGTGCACTATTGTTATAATTATTACATTAGGGGTTGTATTTGCAACCCCTATTGTAATAACACTTTTATTACATTAGGGGTTGCGGTTGCATTAGTTTTTGCATACCAGCTTTAGTAAAAAAAAATGCGAATCCAGTGGAACAACGTATATATCGATACCTTTGAACGTGTTAATATAAATAATTTGTTTCCAGCAAAGTATATCCATATTTTAGTGCGATATTGTAATGGTACGTGTTTATGATTTGTTTTTAAATTAAACAATAAAAATGACTATTGTATTTTAAATTGATGATCATTTATTTATTATATTGATTTTAAACGGGGTTGTGTATAAAGTGCATGTATGTAGTACACATAATAGTGACTGACCCTTCATTCATTACAACAGGCAACATTATTTTAATTTTCATTAATGACTGTACTATTTTGTTCTACATTGTCTAGAAATGACAATTATTAATACTTTTTTTGTATGTCATCAGTTTGGCCACGTGATAAAAAGTATATGTTTACACTTAATAATCAACATAACATAATCAAATAACTGTAAGTTCCTCAATTATTATTTATTTTATTACAATAGGCAACGTTATTACAAAAGTGGTTTGGCCCAAGTAACCCCTATTGTAATAAATTTCGTTTTTGTAATAACCATTTAATAACTGATTTTATTTACAATATAAAAAGGGTATTTTGATATTTCCTTAAATGAAACTGTTGTTAGGTGTGCTACTACCATTATGTCTATAAATTATAACTGTTCATATAGTATCACCCATGCAGTAAAAAATATCTATAATATTTTTCTGGCTTTAATATATATTACAATAGGCAACGTTATTACAATAGTGGTGATCCGAGTAACCCCTATTGTAATAAAGTTCTTTAATGTAATAACCACTTAATTACCTATGTCATTTACGGTAGAAAAGGTGTTGTAATATTTATTAAAATGTCACAGTTGTATGGTTTACAAATGCTAAAATGTCTGTAAATTATAACTGTTCTTAATGTATCTCCATGTACTACAAAAATATCCATAAGGTTTTTCTTGCATACATTTTTATTACAATAGGCAAAGTTATTACAATAGTGGTGGGGTCAAAGTAACCCCTATTGTAATAAAGTTCCTTAATGTAATAACCACTCAATTATTGATGCTATTAACTGTAATTAAAGGGTACTTTAAACGGTACCCGTATTGAGAAATAAAGGAGATGAGATTCCTCACGACCGTTATGTGAAGCGATATTTTTAAGTTTCCGGATTGTACCCAGGAGCAACACATAGAAAAAATTGCATGCCGCCGTGCAGGTCTATAGGAAATCTCTCCACACGCCTTCCATATTCCATACATAAGGAATCTTACACGTTACTTCTGAGGAGACAAGCCCTCGAAACATGTCAAAGTCGGGGTTTTGTGCCCATCTCCAATGGGGGTTGGGGGAACTTAAGTCATTTACTCTCATATAACAACAGCGCCAAGGACTATATATATATATATATATATATATATATATATATATATATATATATATATATATATATATATATATATATATATATATATATAACGAACAAAAATCGTGGCCCTCATGCTGTACGTTAATCTACTGACACCTTTAAGGGAAACTGCACGTACACGTGGAGTGACGTCATTGTCCTCTATGACGCCAGGACTCCTATCCGAATATGGCCATATCGTCACCTGTGATGTCTCAGTCTTAACAGCTAGCGTCATATCGACCCTCTGGCATTACGACCAGATTTCTAGCGCCAGAGTGTCATGACATCTTTGTCTGAGGAACGCATTAATGAAGATGCAAATATTTTCGTCATTTCTGACAACGCTTCATGGCCTACAGGTACACTGTCAATCAACATAAACCAGACCAATCGTTAGCATTTTTTGTGTACTTTCTAATAATACCAAACATGAGCGAGAAAAGTTCCGTTTTAACCCAGCACATTGGTAAACCCTTTGGCGTGTTTGTTGAATTTATGACCGTATGAACACAAGCATGGCTCGCACGGGTTACAGGACGCAGGCAGCGTGCAGGCGATACAGGAAATGACCCGTGTCCATGGAGACAGTGTTTCAGTTTGGGTTGTGAACTCACATGTATTGAGTAAATTCATTATTTTTAGCATAATATTGAGATTAAGGGCCGTTTACCACGATATGAATGCAACCTGATGCAAGGCCACTGCGATACATTCCTAGATATAACTAAGATCACGACTCGAGTAGGGTTACCAGCCCAATTATACGATTACCTACTGAGTCGTGTTGTCACGGCTAGTAAACAGCAAATGACACAAACACTGGCCTGAGCCACTTTATCCAAAAAGAGATATCAGTATTTAAATAAATCATACTTGATTATAATTGTGACGTTTTATAAATCTCCATCAATTATTCCCTCTGATATAGGATTGTCGATCCGAGTTTCTGCAGGAGCCGCTATTGTCTAGTATATACCAGTGAGCCGCTGGACTTTCCCGGTCTGTCTGTCTCTTTCTGTCTCTGTCTGTCTGTCTCTCTCTGTCTCTCTGTCTCTCTGTCTCTCTCTTTCTCTCTCTCTCTCTCTCTCTCTCTCTCTATATATATATATATATATATATATATCGGTTGCCTTTAGTCATTTATGTTTTTTATTGCAACAGGGCCAAGGACTATATTACAAGGAACAAATAACAACCGTATCCCCCCCCTCCCCCACTGTACGTTCATTCAGTGACACCTTTCAGGGAAACGGCACGTACACTAGTAGTGACGTCATCGTCCTCTTTGACGTCAAGACTCGCATCCCAAATATGGCCATATCGTCACCTGCGTATTCAAATATACTATGGATCCCATAAAAAACTAGAACTCATTCCGCAGTTATTTACCTATGGATCGCCCCAAAAATTTAATAAATTATTCCTGGTATCATTGTCAAGCTATCGTGAAAATTTCATCAAATTCCGTTGAGGATATTTTGTTTGATCGTGCTAACGGGCAAACAAATAAACCGACAAACATACACTGCCCAAAACATAACCCTCGACGCTATATATATACATATACACATATATTATATATTATGACACAGGTTTTATAAATAAATAGCTCGAAACAGCTAAATTTTTTTTTGTAATTTGACTACGTTAAACTTTCAACTACGACAAGCGACTACGTGTATCCGCCAAAATCAGAGTAGGACGAGTGAAGTGAGGCATGAATAGAGTGGCAAGGGGAAATAGAGTTAGATGTATTACATATTAGCATGGATGTCTGCCACATAACCATGATTGTAGGTGGCACCACCTGTAATTTAAACGAGAAACTATGCAAGATGTATACACATGCAAAATTTCAGGTGGAAAAGTCAAACCACTGCCGAGATATGAGTGATTTCAACCCAAGTCAAACTAATAGATGAACGCTGTGCAAAAATAATTGCAGGTGGCGCCACCAGTTTCTTGTGTGATCAAAAGCTATGTGAGATCTAAACACATGCAAATCTTCAAGAAGATACGACAAACCAGTCCGGAGATATAAGCATGGGTGTCTGCAGCGTGAAGTGGTCTTGAAGTGGAAAAAGTGTAATTAGTGTAAAGGATATATATATATATATATATATATATATATATATATATATATATATATATATACATAAATTGGAAAGTTAACCTTATCAGACCAGACACAGACACAATTCAAATATTGTGTACAGTATATATAGTGTCTATGTCTGAAAAGGTTTATTTTTCCATGTTTACACGTAAATCTCGAGTAATTTGACACCATAGGAGAAATTTAGCGACGGGTCTGTCGCAGCGCCATCTATCAGAAACAACATTTGGGTATCTCCACAGGGTGAATTCGGTCGATGGGGACCCACACACCGACCTCCTGCCGAACTCAAGCGCAAAAATGTGTCAATCTCAATCACCTAACAATCTGTATGGTTATCACTCAGAACAGGGGTGTAACAGTGAAATGTATGAACATCTGTTTGTTACTACCCTATAAATGACATATAACAAAAGTCTAATGTCGTGGTTATTACATTATTGCCCGATCCAACCTGTATTGTAATAACGTTGCCTATTGTAATAATTGACCATGATACTATTGTCCACAAATAACAAAATAGTTCTTGGAATAAAATGAAAAAAAAAGAATAATTTCCAGAATAAAGCAATAATTGTCTTAAAATTATCCGTTCATATTATCCGGCTTATTTTTATTTAGATATATTACTTATATGATATATCACATTAATTATGGTATAATTTATTTATAACATATAATATCATATTCATAATAATTTAATTGACGGGCAAAGGCGGCAATTCACTAGCCCTCTCAACAGTATTTAACAGTTAATCACTGTAACAGTAAGTGTTTGTTAAAATCACAAATGTAACTTGGTCAAGGGATAATAATGTTCATGAACGATGGTGATATTTTATAACATTATAAATTACAATTTACATGTCTATAGGTATCGATTTGTATTTGGTATCACAGTATTCACATTTTGTTACCAAATCTGGTGTGCAAAAACCATTGCAACCGCAACCCCTAATGTAATAAAAATATTATAACAATAGGGGTTGCAAATAAAACCCCTGTTGTATTAATTATAACAATAGTGCACGTTATTACAATAGGGGTTATGAGAAACAGCTTATTTGTAACCCTTAATGTAATAATTATTACAACAGGGGACGTTATTACAATAGGGGACGTAACACCCGGTCATGACATCGAGGCACTCTTTGCTCACATGTTGGCACCATGGCCAACATGGCTGTGGGAAAAAATGATATTATAAGTCACGAAGACTTATGACAGTCGTTTGGTGCTTAGGGAAAAGCAGATTCTAAAGTATTGAAGCATTTACTTACGTCCAAGGATGATCTCGTTGTGAGCATACATGTCGGTTATTGGTGAAAGTATCATTAGCCATTTGTGATAAGCAATGATCGGTGATGAAAAATATCTCCTCGAGTTTCTCCCCTGGCCAGGTCGGGCCCGCAGGGACTTAGGTCAACTGTTCACAATGTAGCAACTGCCAGCGGTGTGGCTCTGTGAGCAAAGGTTGTTATTCAAAAACACAATATTTAGCTTATTGTCTTGGTTATGATTCATATGAATTATTTTTCTACTGCAGATTACAAAGGTTTCACTGTCATAAACGCAACGCGATATTTGATTTTTTTCTGGCAAGGGTTCTAATTTCTTCTTTTTTTTCGATGTTTTTATGCAGCATTATCATATTATTAAGAATCTGGATACATTTGCCATTTGTTGTCAGAACTGTTATCGACATTGAATCGACATAACCTTGGCAAATTATATTCCTTAACAGTAATTTAAAACAGACATTCATTGCCAACTTTTATTTTTGTCTTATCTGTTCTATGCACAGGCGTAGATCCCGGGGGGGGGGGGGGGGGGGAGGGGGGGTTATATACCCCAAGGGGGGTATGGCCCATTGCATTATAACCCCCCCCCCCAATGTTTTAACTGTGTAAGGGATAAAATGGGGATTTCACACTTTAAAACCCTGCCACAGAAGTCTAGTAAAAAATTGTATGTCTTCAGTTTTTGCTACCAAAATGCTTAGATTTGAAAAAAAAAAATTGAAGAGGAAAACCCAGAAATATTATGAAACAAACATTAATCAGTAAATTCCCACATTAGTCAACCAGGGTTGGTTAACTTTGGCTGAACAGCGCCTATGACTGAACTTAATCAAAGAACGAAACCAATAATTTTGTAAATCTTGAAACCCTTTGCATGCGGTGATCATTATCATAGACAAATTTGTAAACCCATCATCAAATAAACAAACATAAAAAAAAATTACATGCTTGACAGAATCATAAGTAGAGAAAATTTGCTTACATAAGTGTATAGCATATTTCTTTCTTAGATATGAATTGAACAAATTTAAAAATGACTCAATGTATACAACTTCACAAAACCTCCTCCTTTTGTTAATAATCTGCTGGAAGTGAAAGAATGAATTAAAAAAACAGAAAGTAAACATCAATTGCCCATAATTCAAATGTGTTTTCTGATGAGATTTCTTAGATGATATGTGTAAGTTATGTGAATAAAATCTTTATACTAGAAGTATTTTGCAATGCCTTATGTGTATACTAAAAAAGAGTAATAGCAACATTTTGGTGACAGAATTATAGAAATAGCATAGGAATTATCTGGTACCAATAGGCCAAGCTTTGCACTTCTGTCCTCAGATCTTGTATCTACAACAAGTCACATTTTCACAATGAAGAATTGTGTACTCTCACATCAGTTATTTTATGTCAAATCGAAGCATTTTTAGTTTGATAGGTATATATCTGTTGACTTTCTTTTAATGATTTTTTCTTTAAAAAATTATTACATGAATTGACAAAAATGTTTTAACATATATTACGCTTTGTCTGCATGTGACAAATGGTTTCATATTTACCCTTTAAAATAATGAATTTTCCTCTGTTTAAATATCGATAAAGTGTCGATAATTAGTCACCCGACTTTTTTTGTAAGCCAAATTTAAACAGATAACTATAATAATCCCAAGTATCCAAAATGGAATGAAACACACTCGTAAAGATGGCAACCTCTCTGAAATTTAAGCATATGTTTAATCATATCATATTCTAGCATTATCGGTGATAAATAGTTACTCCTATCTTCATGCCTCTGTTATTCTTCAAATCTATATGCCTATTGGGCAAGTATTTTGCAAGCATGTCTGCAAACATATTTGCAATATGTTTATCCAATGGGAAGAAACTGTTTGCCTTAACATAACGGCAACTGTAGGTACCACTAGTATTTGTAACCAACAATATGACTGTTCAGTTAGCACACAAACTTTCAGGTTTTTTACAAATATTAGTCCGAGTGTGAATTTTCACTGTCAGTGGGCTTATACTGTCAATATGTCGCAAATTAAGAAATTGCGGGGCTATCATTCCTCCTGACAAAAACACGTTTGAATGGAGGTTTCTCTTGTATAACCTTTCAGTTTTAAACATTTATTTGATAAAAGAGTGGGGAAAACATAAAGATGGCATAATCAGTGTTGTGAAACTGCTGAAGTTATTCCTCTGAATAAATTTAGTTTCATGGCGATCAGTATGGCTATTATATGAAATTTGAACTTCAGACACCCCCCCCCCCCCCCGTTCGAGCAAGCGCGCATATTGCCACTATCGCGCCATTCATACCCCTCAATGAAAAAAAAACAACTTTTCCACGCCTCTGGTTCTGTGTGTCTTTATTTACAACATGGTGGATGAATATTTGCCTTGTTACACCTACAGTGCCCTATTTAAGCCTGCGCGTGTGTAGTTCTTAGTGATTAAGCAAAATAATCAATTAATCACGTGTCCTTCGAATTATCAGGATTACTTAAAAAACATCACGTAAGTGTGTTAATGCATAAATAACTTCGGGGGAAAAACTTCCGTCTTTCTTTTGGGCAAGAATCTTGCCAAATGGCGAGCCTGCAACTGAGGTGGTATCACCGTAGCGTTAGTGACCTCTGGAGGAGATTGGGAAATTATGCGTCCGTTACAACCTATACAACCTGGATGTACGCTACCAAAAATAGACAATAAACAATATATTGGACTCCCCTCTCAGATGAAAAATTGACAACAGGACGTAAGCTGCTACAGGCGAAATGTATGTCACATAAGGTATTTTCGTACGTCGCCACAGGATTCGCTGAATAATACACGCAAACAAGCATTATATCCGGGTGTGGCTTACTCCTGATATATAGTAAAACCAAAATTTATATGTTAATTAGTAAATTTTTCATTATTTTCAATCTGACATTCTAACGGTTCTACAATGATTTCGACATGCGACCTGTGACATCCGGGTTTTAATGTGAAAAATTGACAACAGGACGTACGCTGCTACAGAAGAAATGTATGTCACATAAGGTATTTTCGTACGTCGTCACAGGATTCGCTGAATAATACACGCAAACAAGCATTATATCCGGGTGTGGCTTACTCCTGATATATAGTAAAACCAAAATTTATATGTTAATTAGTAAATTTTTCATTATTTTCAATCTGACATTCTAACGGTACTACAAGGATTTCGACATGCGACCTGTGACATCCGGGTTTTAATGTGAAAAATTGACAACAGGACGTACGCTGCTACAGACGAAATGTATGTCACATAAGGTTTTTCCGTACGTCCCCACAGGATTCGCTGAATAATACACGCAAACAAGCATATTATTCGGGTGTGGCTACTACTGATATATAGTAAAACCAAAATTTTATATGTTAATTAGTAAATTTTTTATTATTTTCAATCTGACATTCTAACGGTCCTACCAAATTCGGGTGTGGCTTACTCATGATATATAGTTTTACCAAAATTTATATGTAAATTAGTAAATTATTCATTATTTTCAATCTGATATTCTAACGGTACTACAATGATTTCGACATGCGACCTGTGACATCCGGGTTTTAATGTGAAAGCAAAATGGCAGCCCCCGTATGCGGTGTGGAGAAAATGAGAGAAATAACCCTGTCACGTGAGGAGACGCGAAAGTACTCTGAAGACAGCGTCTAGGCAAGAATCGATTTGTGGAGAGAATTTTGCGAAAAGGGATGCACATCGGGAAAGTTAGAGCGGAATTTCGCTTTTGAGACAACGCTACAATTTTAAGTTACTGTAAGATTAATGTATTCGGATTGCAAAGTAACTTGAAAAAAAAAACACAAATTCAATGTTTGTGTGTAGCGATTTGTTGTCATCTGGAGATATGCCACATTAAGAATATACTGTTATTTTAGGGTAAAAAAATGTAGCAAAAATAATTTTAACCAATTCCATGTAGTGTTCTTTACGTTATACGCCCCATAAGGATTTTAGCTGGTCACAACTGCCCGCACATGCGCACATACAATCAGACATTGACCATTCGACAAAACTCAAATGAGTGCTGTTCTAGTTTATAGGTGTGGCAGGAAATCTTATAAAATCTGCCTGATTATAAAAATGCCTGCTTTAGATTTACAAAGGAGCTGATATCACGCTGGACGAAAGTGATATGATATTCACGAAAATAGTCATATCTTGTCTCATAACATCTGAAAATGTACGTTTCATACTCAGTGGAGTGTGATTTTGTTTTAGAGTTTGAAGGCAAATCGAATACTAATAAATGCCATTGTCTATAAGAAAAAAAATTCTATAACACTGACATTTGTGTTCATAACTGATATAGAGGATATTTTTTTTTTATTTTTATAAAATTGTACAAAGTACTTTCTGTTCAAACCAGTTAGCAGAGAAGGTTGTCGCTTGTGTTATTGTGGGAGTTAACTGAAATGAGCTATATTATTATCATATAATTATCGGAGATGTTATCAGGGCATGGCATGTGCCGAACACATGTGTAATATCGCATATTATCAAAACCGAGCTTGCTACTTATTAATTGAAATCAATTTCACCAATATTTAAAGCTAATATGCAGCTTTATAATTCTGAAAGCAACTGAAGGTGTGTAGAGTACTTTAATTTAAGGCTAGTGAACACGTTATTAAAAAACTATAAGGCGGGTCTAGAAATGTAAGAGTAAATTTATTCTTTAGATGTTCAGCGAGGCAAATAACTTCCTCCCCTTGAGAGATAGGATGATAGCAGGTTTTCTTTTGATATTGACGCAGAGTTATTTAACAAGTAAATTAAAATGATACCACTCCTTACGGGAGCTCAGCTGAAGAACCTCTTTCAGCGTTGTATATGATCCAGTTCCATCAGTAAACGACCACAAAAACAATACCTGCCAGCGTTATTAATATCACCCTTAGGCTTATGGTTTTGAATCTCATTCCATCACTGGTTTGGTCGAAATGATCCACGTTCCACTCAAGATTCCATTTAATAGTTCTTTAGAGAGAATTATACATAGAGAAAATATACTCAAGTAAGATGTTAACATGCATAATAAAAAATAATGATATAAAGTATATTACTTTGCCACAATAAGACTTTGAGGGATTCGATCTACGGAATCCATTCGGTTATGAAGTCTGAATCTAAACTGCTTCAGTAAAATCGCGCATAATTTTAAGTTCTACATTAAATTTTGGTTTACACAGACGTAAAAAAAACAACAAAAAAACTGGCAAACTCGATGGAGGAGGGCCCTTTCCTGTCGTTATTTATGTGGGTTGACTGTAGATTTTTTCTGACTAATGGACACATTCTTTCCACGTATAACAAATTTCTTTCTATATAACAAATAGACCCGATAATGATTAATTCAGATAGATAGGTAAATCCCATTGGATGTTCCTTGTTCCTGGATAGATTTAATTGGCTTCGAGACCCATTTTAAACGGAACAATGTGCGTGAATTAATAAAATTGACCAGAATGCTCTAAAAAACCTCAAATCAACGCCATAGTCGCAAGAAAAACCTATAGACAATTTTCAAAATGTAATAAATATCTTTTGTTGTCAATTGATAATTCTTACATACAAATTGTGGCTATATTTAGTCTCAGTTTTCAAAAATATCTGATCCACACATTCCACATAATCTGAAAATATGCAAACTAGAAAGTAGTCAGAAAAATAAATACCTCCGCTAGCATCCTCGTAAAATATTGCGTGTATCCTTGAAACACAGGATAAATATATGTACTTAAGTCAAGAGAAACAAAGGAGCAAAGGGGGTTCCTTTTATCAGCGACTGACTCTGATCCAGGTCCGGGATAAGCAAGTGACCATCTCCCAATGGTAAAGAATTCATTCATAACAGTTAACAGACAACCTATACAAACAGAAGCAAAACAAAGACATAAATATAAACAAATCGATACTTGATCTGTCTTTTTTATGCAATATTTTATGTTATGGACTGGGAAGGGGGGCTGCAGAAACACACACAAACACACACATATATATATATATATCTATATATATAGAGAGAGAAAGAGAGAGAGAGAGAGTATGTGTGTATAAAACTGTTTATTTAAATGAGACAGATTGGACTGAATTCCAAGTTAACTATATATTCTGGAAAGAATTGGTCTAGAATTGTCCTAGTGTGATAGGTTTAACTTCAATATTACATGGCAAAATCGGAAGGGTAGGGCGAGGGCCTGGCTACGCCCCTGCAAAGTACCAGCGCTAGAGAAACCAATGGGCCTGTTGACTGACCGAAAGCATAAATAAGGTCTCTGTTTGAATATAATTCGAAAAAATGTGACTTTCAAAAGTGTGTGAAGCCAGAGATAATTGGTTTTCTAAAATAGGTGCTGTCAGTTTGATCGGAGACTTTCAGTTTTTGCATAAGCATAGAAACGCATCCTTGCTGGACTGTTTCAGTCTCCATCCGGTGCTTCCTACATTATTCATGTCTAGATTCAGTCTTTGGAGTTCACAAATTCAAAACAACACCAAAGCATGGAGTACAAATTGAAGCAGTCTGTAAAATGTTAATAATTTCTCACGCCAGTCATGTCAAGTCGAGCCCTCACAAAATATGTGCCCTTTAAAGGTTCATTTTGTATTCGCCAGTGTAGCCTTTTCTGAAGGCCAATCAGCAGAACACTTTAGTTATTTCTGAAAAAAAAGGAAACAAAAATTTCTTAATAAATCTATTTTGTGTACATCCTTCGGCATTTTCACTCACTCAAAGATGAAACTGCACAAACCGATCGAGTCCACGTTGTTAATTGATTACCTATGCAGTAGATCATGTTTAAAAGTTTGAGCTTATATTTTATTTATTTATTAAAACATTCTTCAGAGCAGTCTGCACCAGAAGAACGCTTCTGTTGTAAGCAGAGCCCTGTTCCAGATACAAGATAAATGCGACACATTTATGATCAGCATGACAATAAATATAAGAGTACAAGTTACAATACAAATATAAATGACATATTAAGACTGTAAAACTAATACAAAATGAAAGATTATACTAAAAAAAATACTGGGTTATCGGGGCTAAGAGGGCAAGATGCAACAGGCAATCGACTATGCAAGATAAAATAATTTCGTACAGTGCAGGAAGCTGAGACCATTTGTGCATTTATAAATTCTAACAGATAATATATATAAAATATAGCAGCTCGATTGGCATTATATCAATCTCTTTAATTTATTCCAGACTTCTTCCTGACGGGTCATAATTTATTGTAATATTCCTCGTCGGCCGACACTGAATACGCTGAATAGCGGCACGGAGAATGCTTGGACAGTAAAGCAACAGTCTATTGTTGGCTGGACGAACCCATGATAAATTGTGAGTAGAAGCGTCTGTGGAAGAAATTTGCCAAGTCTGTGTCATATCCCTATATTGCAACAACTTTTTAAAAATACCTTTTAAAAGTATTTGCAAACATTTAACTTTCATATATCGCTTACATGTAACAAGGTGTTTACCCGTAAGTCCCTCAGCTAAAAGTAACTCAAGTAGTTAAGTGGATAAAGTTTTTTTCTTCTTTTTCAGTTCAAGACTAATAATAGCGCAGTATCTCATTGTGCATCAATTCCAAGCTTTAAATCCGCGACGCCCCGCTCTCGCCAATCTGATTCCAGATCCTGTGTGAGCCCTTATGTCGGAACCTTGAAAAAAACTATTAACAATGCAGCGGTTAAAGAGAAGGAGATCTGGAACGACTGTAGTGTATAATCCGCTGTGCAGGATAAACAAACAGCATTTTATCATCTTTAAACAGCTTAGAGTATTATTTTCGTATATGGCTTGCGGGTTCCTCCCTTTCAAGGATTAAAATGCAAATGAAAAACAACACTAAAAACATTGTACACCCCAATGAATATTTGACTAAAATCATCTTTCGAGTGTTTACAAAACAGTCATTTATTTCTGCTCTGATACCATTATATGCTTTGTTCTATATGCTGCTATCTAAGTAAATGAGTCGGAGTATAGAAACAATAATCACAAGGACCAAATAACACCTGCGTCTTATAATAGGGCGCTTACTGTATTTTATAAGGTTAAGTCTATATGCTTTACCATGTGACCAATTGTTATGGAACAAAACATGAAAATGTTCCGGAGAGGTTTCCCAAGAATAATTTTACAGGATAAGAAGTGTCCAACATGTTCAATAAATTTACAGGGTAAGTAGTTACAACGACTTATACGGAACGATCTAAAGACATTGTACAAGCAGTGGTCCACACTGGTATACGCAGCTGGGCAGAGAAGCTGGGACCGACCTCCCTCTGTTCACAGGCGCTTGAATTATAATTGGTACAAATACTGGCTTATAACAACACGGACCATCCCGGATTAATCCGTGGTGTTCCGGGGACGGCAGCGCGATATCGTTTATGGGGCTTTCACACATTTATACCAACACCGATCATCCCGGAGCATTGTTGGAATACGTAGCTCCCGGTGGACACACGGACTCCCCGGATGTATGCTACACGAAGGTGCACGGTGCCAACAAGGAGCGCTCCGGACCATTTTAATCCGTGTACTCCGGGGCGAAAAATTGCGCAGGTTTAATTTTTCTCCGAAAATGCTTGTGCATCAAGAATCACCCCGGATGCCTACACGGTGATGCCGGAGTTAACACGGATGATGCCGGAGCTAACGCGGATGATGCCGGAGTTAACGCGGATGATGCCGGAACGATGACCCGGGATGATCCGTGATGCTGTGCGTGTCTGTCAGAAAGGGGCTTTAGAGAACATTTCCCCCATGTCAGGTATGTTAAATATAACTGAAACATAATGGTACCTGCTCATATTTCGTATTAAGACCGTCTACTTTCTGCTGCACACAAATGCAAATAGGTTTGTACCAGGCGCTATCAGTTAACATCAACAGACATACCTAGGCACCTAACTTTTTCATGTTTATTTACTTGCTTTGGAGTTGTCTCACATGCCCCATACCAAACCTCAAGATACGCAGACTTACCACGGTAAACATACACACATGGACTGTGTTATTCACACAGAATCATAACAAATAACGTAAAAACAGATTAGCTGGAGATATTAAGTCCATGTGCCGGGATGTTTATGCTGAGAAATCATTGATATTCAGTTAAAATAAGCAATTATTTGGAAATAATACACATGGTTGCCCTTGAAGAATATAAGACGAGCAATAACTTATTGGACTACATTGCTAAAGATAACCCATATTAGATTACCACAGCAATTGTGTAATAAATTATATTTATTAGATGAAGCAGGAAACACAATTAGGGAACTAATATTAAGAAAGTATTATTTTTTTCAAGGATTTGACTATGCTTGGATTGAACAAGATATAGAGTTTGTTACATGAAACAGAGATTAAATGATCTTTATGCAGGACTGGGTGGGTAGTATATATAAAATATTTATCTTTTAAATTAACATTAAACACTGATAAAATATTAAACAAACTGTTAACTTTAGGAAAGGTCTTTTAAGACTAAGATGTTCATCAAATAATTAAGCAGTAGAAAAAGAAGATATAGTAATATTCCATTTATGACAGGTTTTTTTTTTTTTTAATATTGCTTAAGATATGGGGATGCTATTGTGGAAGATGATAATTATTTTATTAAGATACGTCCTTTGTATACAGACTTAAGAATCAAGTACATTTGTGATTTAAATACACTTTCATCCCTATTGTCAGATAATAATGCTCATACAATAAAACATTAAGCAGCCTATGTACACAATGCCTTTGTCCGGAGTAATGATGAATTGAAAACCACCATCTAATTAACTGATTTATAAATATACTTCTTCATTTACTAATCATGAATGTGATAAACTGCTTTCCATTGATGAATTGTACTACTGTCTGTTTGTAATATTACTTGTCTATTTTATTATTATTATTATTATTATTATTATTATTATTATTATTCATGAACTCTAAATGGAATAAAAAATTTCTGTATGTGCTTAGAAATTGCAAACATGGATTTTCATTCAAAATTGTGTTTCAATGCTTGTTATGTTAGTTCATTTTATGCTGTTACCTTTGGTTATTGTTGAATTCTTAACACATTTTTGCTCTTTGTGGAACAATGGGCCTGAGGCCTTTTATTTCAGAAATAAACTTCTATTTATTCATTCATTCATTCATTTAATACACATATTATTGCAAATGTTTATCTACCTTTAAACAGTTTTCTATCAACTTTATAAACATCCCCCACCCGGACTGAGCGCTAGTATCTTTGTTTGCAACTGCTTTGAGTCAATTAATTAGTATACAAGCACAGAATTAGAAGCAATCTTAATGAACATTTAATGGGTGCAATAAACCGCTTTTACCAAGAAAAAAAGAGAGACTTAAACATGGCATGAAACAGAGCCATTAAACTGCGTTATTAATGGGCGGGTGGTCTGCGAAAAAAATATATTTAGCGCTCTAGTAATTAAAATAAAAAAGTTTACCGGGCATGCGATATGCTGTTGTAGACGCGTTTATAATGTAGAAATTAATCAGTGGAGTTTTGGATCCGCATGCTGCGCGCGGTGTATAGAGCACATTGGCTCTAGTTACCACATGTATGACCTAAGGAAGCAGCGCGACATAGCGGGTTTATAATGCATCAGGACGCCATCGCATTGTTTTACAGCCCTCCAAGTAAATCCCCTACGCGAATTTTATATTGATTTTGTATAACCCTCTTTTGAAAGAGAGTTGTAAGGAGAGGTGAAAACCGCACTTGCATATAAGCCATTTAAACAAAAATCTTGATCATGGCATGAAATAAAATGTTTTGTATATAAATATATATATATATATATATATATATATAAATATAGTTATATATATATAGTTATATATATAAATATATATATATATATATATATATATATATATATATACAAAACAATATTAATATTCTATGACAACGTACATATGGCTTATCTATTAAATCACTGATTTTTTTCTGCTGTAGAAGATACCATTATAAATTACCTGCAGCCTCTCTGAATGGCCTTTCTTGCTTTTGTTTCAGCAGCGCCAGCAATAAACCCAAAACCTAATCAAGTTTATCTGTCGGCTCCTGTTTTATCAGTGAATAGGAGGTTCTGTAGGCATTTATATCGGACTGATTGGCTTTTACATATCGGCCAATCTAATGTTGGAGGTAGAAAGCTCCCGTTCCTAATGGGTGCGAAAAAGGTCTGCTGGGTAAAATGATATCAATAATGTCAGGTGAACCTAGGGAGGAAAAAGCTCATGGCAAACAACCTTTGCATACGGGCTTTAAAGCCATCTATTTACCAACCTTTTAGGTAGAATTAGTGTAATTCCTGCCTTATTAGGTTTTTTTTTATCTGGGACACGTCTTTTAACGCCTGTATGAGCTTATCTATCTCCAAGCTGTTCATCAGTGTTGACAAAGGGACACTCCATGTTGCCTAAGGTGGATGGTTGACTATACCTGCAGAAGTTTAAAAGTCGCTAGTTACATAAAACTCAGGTTCGTTAGATGTGCCGCCAGTTGTCGTTGGTGTGTGTGTATGGATATTTTGGCGGCCCCAACATGTTATAAACACGTGGATATATACAAAACGAACAGCCTGTGTGCGTTTGGATTTACGATTTCTGGCCTTTTTTTATCAAATGTTCAGGGAATTATCTTTAATGATTAGGCGTCAGATTTTGGAACAGGTCCTTTATAAACAATAACATGTTATGAGTTCTGAATAAGCAAATTCAAGGGCGGATCAAGACATTGGGGGGGGGGGGGGGGCAAAAATTGGGGACAGCCCGACAAGGAGCGTGTAGACCAAACGACCGGCTGGCCCCCTGTTCGTTAAATGACAGACTGACTCATTTTAAAAAATCTAAGAAAAAAATTAGGATCTACGATATTTTCAGAATTATCTAGCCTATTAGATAATTGTGAAGATAAGAACCTTGTTTCCTATGGTATACTAATTAGTTTTGCTAACCGAAAAAAGTGGGGGAGGGGGATCCACTTTGGTCCACTGCTCGATAACTATTTACATTTCAAACTTCCAATATGTCGCACATATATATTCGACATAATGATGTCTAACTGCAAATCTTTCAACACAGACGCATATAGAATTATATAAAAATATGAGTACAAAATATTGAAGAGCATTTATAATGATACGTTAATAATATCTTTATTACATAATATAAATATATTATCGTAATAAAATCAGTTTCCTTGTTATTATATCAAATATTCAATGCTTCGAAGTTGAGGTTAAATGTATCTGTTCACGCAAGTTATCCGAGCCAATCAAAGACCAGAACATAAATTCAGTTTTACTGCAATTCTAAGTACCGAAAGGTCAGTAATATGACCACAGTTAATTCCTGCCAGGGTATGTGTGTGGTAGATCTATGCAATAGATTATTGGTGAGACGAAAATATAAATATCTTTTACTCATTATATTGATCGATTTTTTCTCTCTGATAATTTCCCAGAAGAGACAAGACATGGTGGATACGTACCAGTTAACATAATAAAAGAAACGCCATAAAGGAACTCAGTTCTTGGGGAGATTACTTCTCAATTCATGCAGGCAGGAACTGATTACTTGCATTACATGGAAGTAATTGGCGAAACTATTACCTCGTAGCGGAAGCTCCATTCAGTTGATAGGAGTGATTGCTTGCATTACGTGGCAAAAATTTGTAAAACTGATATTTTATTATGGAAAATGCCATTGACTGGTGAGACTGGCATTTTTCCAGCAGTCATACGTTTCAAGACATTTAACTTTCATAGCTGGTACTGTGTACGCAGCTGTTACATCAGCCAAATGGTCATTTCCGCATTGGCTTCATTAATGCACTTTAAAGTATGCATGCACTATCTGTTTGAAACATTCTTAAAATTTTGATCATCATTACTTATCTTTGTCTCTCTCTCTCTCTCTCTGTGTCTCTCTCTCTCTATCTCTCTCTCTCTCTCTCACTCCCCCCCCCCCCCCTCTCTCTCTCTCTCTCTCTCTCTCTCTATATATATATATATATATATATAATAGTATTTTATAGCGCTTGTTTTCCGATGGTCGGACTCAAAGCGCAATTCACACACCACATACAGTTTCATGGAAATCTACTCCCTTTGCCTGGCCAAAGAAGACAATTATGCATATTAATTACCAAAAGCTTGCCGAATGCGACACTTTTTTAAATATGTTTTAAATGATTCGGATATTTTTTAGGTGTAATAGGAAGTGAATACCGAATTTGGGGCTATGAAACGCAAGGAACGTTAACCGACTTTCCTATTCAGTTATAGGCACTTTAAGGAGATTTCCACCAGCCGAGCGCAGCGTACGCAAAGGACGATAGGTTATTAATTTTTCAGACAAATATGATGGAAATGAACCATCAAAGGTAAACAAAAACGGCATTTTTTATTGTACGCGGAACTTAACGGGAAGCCAGTGGAGCAGTTTGAGCAGCAGCGTGACGTGGTCGGTCTCACGCTTCTTAAGAATGAGACGCGCAGCATTATTCTGGACCATCTGTAGCCGCGAGACCTGCTCTGCAGGTAACCCAACAAGAACTGAATAACAGTGGTCCAGGCGAGATATTACTGTGGCGCAAATGAGCCGACAGCACGCATAAGGAGAGAGGAAACGCCGGATGGAAGCTATACGGCTGAGCTAAAGAAAGGCTGCACGACATATACTACTAATACTACTAATACTACAAAATACTACATAATACTACATATACTACATATACCACATAATATAATCATGCATTGAAAGATTACGACCAATCTTAATATCTAGATACTTCAATGAATTTTGAAAAGGAACAGTGCAGCCCCATAATACCAATGGACTCACTGTGAGTCATCCTTAGAAGAGGCTTAGATCCGACAGGCATAATTTCAGTCTTGTCAGTATTCAATTTAAGTTTGTTGCTGGTCAGCAATGATAGTACTTCCTCCATAAACGCCTGTATGCTGAACTGGACAGAGCTGAAATCATTTAGTTGACTACTTTTTACAGTTCAGTGTCATCAGCATACTTATGAAAGGATATACATATATATATATATATATATATATATATATATATATATATATATAAATAAATAAAGGAACAAGAATACAAAGATATGTCAAGTTTTCTATGTATTCATGTTCCATTTTTCTATACGATGAGCCACACGGCTGTTCATATTATAGATCGACTTTTGTTCCCTGCGTTTCCGCTTCATGGACGCAGAGGGAGCAAAAATCGACCGATTACTTATATATATATATATATATATATATATATATATATATATATATATATATATATATATATATATATATATTGTAAATTTATGATCATGTTGAAATATAATGTATTGACGACATAAAGATCCATGGAAACTGATTACACCGGTTCTGGCACAGGGACAAGAATGGGTGACATGATTATTAAATGGTTTGGTGTGAGTAAGCACTATACGTGAAGGTTCTCTGATATGCCAACTGCAACCCCAGCACCCTCAGTAATAGCCGTTACAACCCGGCTTAGTAGGCAATAATAAAAAGGCTGGTAACCCTAATTGAGTTGTATTATAAGCAATATCGGGGAATGCATGGCAGTGGTCTTCCTTCATGTGGCATTCATATTTTGCTAAACAGCCCATAATCTTAACGTTATGCTACGGATAATGTATTAACAAAAGAGAATACATGTGAACTCACAACCTAAACTGAAACCCTGTCCATATAGTAACAAGTCATTTCCTGCATCTCTTATATGTTGGCTGCTTCTAGTAATCCGTGCGCACCATGCCTGTAATTTACCAATATGCTGAGTTAAAAGGGAACTTTTCGTGGCATTGATTCCTAGTGTTAGAAAGTTCATTTAAAATGCTAACGATTGGTCTGGTACATGTCAAGTAGGCCATGAGACGTCAAAAATGATGAAAATATTTGCATCCTCGTGGGGCCTTTTAATGCGTTCCTAAGACCTAGATGTACAGACACTCTGACAGCCAGCAATCTGGTGGTAATTTTAGAGGGCCGATATGACACAACCCCTATATAACGGATAAAGGGTGTGTGACCCCATACAGGGAGGGGCATTCCTCAAACAGTGAGGGGGCCCTAAAGGTTCGCGAAAGTCCAACCGCCATAACCTGGGTGATATATAGTGATATATCTATTACTCAATCACAGCAAGATGATTAAGATTATCGATGGCCATGACAAAAAACGACATAGTTATCGGTGGCTGTCTGGAATTCTTATGAACATAAAAACAAACTTCATAGCAAATCGAACATATCTTAACCTGTAAACTTGGAAAACGAAACTACAATCATTTCGAAGACAATGGTGACAATTTATTACATTTGTAACTGCGCTTTTATCACGTCCAAGCGCAGGTATTTAAATAACAGGCTCCATTGCCAGGGAAATATGGAAACTTTTTTTAAATTCTCGACAAGATAATTAATATTAATGGTTCTAGATATACCGCAAACTTATCGGTAATCAAGCATTAAGCCGGGCAAATTGTCGGTTATTTCATTTCTTTCTGCAGTCATCGTACCATCCTTTACCGTTTTATCTTAACACCGAGAACTTAAGGACATGCATGTATAACACAACAGCGGGCAGCTTTGTCCTCGATTTCACTGGCGGTCTTTCGAGATTATTAATTTTTGGGGGCGGGGGGACCGGAAGCTTCGAAAACGTCACGGAAGCGTGACTGTGATCAGTTCTATTGCTGTATTTTGCTGTATGTTTTGTGCGTTTTATCACGTTCCTAACACGAACTATTTTGCGCATGCCCATTCTGTTTCAGTACTTCGCGCCTATATCCACGTTAGTACAGGATGTCTGCGTTTTCGTGCGTTTATGTGCGTTTTTATGCATTTTCATGCGATTCGGTGCGACGTCACGAGACGATTTCCAAACATGGTTACCATGAAAGAAAAACGTCGTTCAATGGGGATGGTTTAACTCTTTTTTTGGTTGTAAAGAAACCTGGTTATTTGTTCTGGCAGTAAAGCGCTTCTCTTAATATCTTCGCTTTTCAACCTGCGACCAAAATTCCTTAAAACGTTCCATCTGAGTTTTCCGTTGACAGGTGTACCGGGAACTCCTACTGCCGTGGACCGAGTGACCTATCTTGTTCCACCTCCGTAAATTTCTAACTATATCAGTTCTGGATAAAATCGAATTATGATGTCTAAAAAATCTCTACACGACATTAAAGCTTAGGAAGCACGCCTGCGCTCCGTTTCCTCTTGACATGTAGTAAAGTATCTGGATGGCGTTTAATACTGAATAAGCTAGTTTCGGAAATCAAAGCAAAGAGAGTGGTTACTGGTCTCAGATCCGTCTCAGCATCTGAAACCGAACATGACAACCTGTTAGATGAAACAGACCCGGAAACGCAATTTATGCAAGCAATCAGACAGCACCTGGCCAAAATAAACACAAGCTGGGATTAAACACGTAGATCTTTGTCGGCCTCTTGCCGAATTATCTTAAATAATTAATTAATTGTCTTAATAGTTCCAAATATAGTAACAAAATAATCCCGATTTTTTTTGTTTAAAGTCAAAAAACTCCCTCAGAGGTTAAGGTTGATCTTGCTTCATAATATTATTTAACCCACTGGTGACTAATTGGTTTCTCAAACATAAATGTAAAGATATTTGACAATAAGAACAGAAAATCACCAGAAATACAGACAGACTAACCAGTAAAAATTCGACCTCTGAAACGGCACGGGTGAAATAATATCCACTTGTATACTTCTTACTTGCCAGAAAGAAGAAAATTTGAAAAGCGAGATATTATTAAATCTTATTTGTTTAAATGAACACACACACACACACATATATATATATATATATATATAACAACATAATAATAGACCTGGCTGCATTTAGTGTTATAGAGTCGCGGAGAAAGGTTACAAAACCCCACTTGGTTGACAAGAGTGGTTCGCTTGAAGGTCAGTTACTAAAAATCCCTGTGAATTTGGCTAGAATACAATATCAGCAGACAGCGCACAGGGGAAGGTCTCTGAGTTCTTGAAAATCAGCGACGTGACAAGCGAGCAAAGTTAAAATTCCTTCAAGACTCCTTCAAAGTCTCAAACCTGAAAATATCTCTCGACAAGCATTCAAGGAGACTGAAATAGATTTTCGATTCACAACTTATTGTTGGTGCATGCTTTAACTATTCATATGTTGTATCCGTTATGTCTATCCCATAAGTAATTAGGAAACTAACTTGTGTCTAGTCTTTGCCTACATACTGACAAAGCTTATTAAAGCACAGACAGGTGTCGCAACCTCAAATATCCTAATTGGGTTGCAGTTTCATGAACTTGTGGTTGCAATAAAATGCGCTCTTAAAACTGGTTTCTTTTGGTGATAAAATATGAAAAGTTCACGTTCCATGATTTCAAAAGCCATCGGTTGGGAAAATGTAATAATTATTCCCCGTCTTCATTGAAATTATACAAAGAGTATGTGTGAATACGTTTGTCTGACATGCTGGTCTTTTCTAGTTTCGGCTATGGTCCCTTTTCCATGCACACGTTTCCGTACGCTGAAACCCGTGTGGTTTCCGCGTAATTCCAAGTCCGCGTGACGTTTTTTCTACAAGGGATTCCCCGTCTTCAAATGTTCACGGCAACATGTTGTTAGATTACCCCCGGTTTAACTTGACATTGATTTCAAATTACCCCGAACTTGAATTTGATATCAGATTTCCCCTCAGTGTAACTTGAATTTGATATCAGATTACCCCCGGTGTAACTTGAAATTGATTTCAGATTACCCCCGATGAAACTTTAATTTGATTTCAGATATCACCCGGTGTAACTTGAAATTGATTTCAAATTACCCCTAACTTGAATTTAATATCAGATTACCCTAAGTGTAACTTGAATTTGATTTCAGATTACCGCCTGTGTAACTTGAGTTTGACTTTTGATTACCCTCGGTGTAACTTGAATTAGATTTCAGATTTCTTTGGGTGTACTGGAATTTGATTTAAGATTACACCCGGTGTAACTTGAAATTGATTTCATATTTCAGCCGGTAAAACTTTAAATTGATTTCAGATTACACCCAGTATAACTTTAAATTGATTTCAGATTACCCCTTTATTGCAGCTGCCTTAAATAATTGATTGCCTAATATTCTTACGTTTTCTGTCTTTTGGGTTTCTCAAATAAGGAGCGCTTCGGTGAAATGTATGAGTCAATAGAAATATAATTAGCAAAATAATTAACATTTTGTGACAATTTAATATTTCATAGATTAATCCATCTTTGAATTGTGTAATCGTCCACGTGGTTTATTAAAATTATATGAGTTAAACGCATAAGAATGTATTTTTTTTATTAAATCAGTGATTCGGAAATCTTAGCACGGCGGGTATACCTGAAATTAGATATACACTTCCCCCAGGGGTAATCTGAAATCCGGGGGGTAACTGGAACGGGGAGGGGAAATCTGAATTCTTTACACCAGTTTTATCCGCCTGGTATATTATGTAGACATCTGGTTAACTGAATGTGTCAGATTATATATGTAACATTACGAAGTTGAACTTGATCAAGACAGGCATTAGTTAAATCCAGGGTAACCCTGGACACTGGAAACGTTTTTTAACAAGCATGCCAGGAGCTTAAATCTGGCTATTAAATCACAAATAACGTTTTGTTGAGCGTGGAAGCTAATCATGTGTCGTGGCAGGTGTGCTGACTGATATTTTAATGGAGACACCGAGCGCCTTCTCAAGCTCGCGTGTCGTTGTAAATGACTAGCACATAACAAGAGAAAATGTCACAAACTCAAATGGCATATATCCACGCCAACCTGCTTTGTCAATTACTTATACATTAGGAATCTGAAAATGATTGTCTGACCTTTTTTCCCAAGCTGAATTGTCACCGAGAGCAGGGGTGGCCGTCGTGACATTTTGCTTAAATAGAAAACCACAAATCATACATTAATAGCAAGGACACGTTCTTATTTTTCTGCCTGCTTTTATAAGAACATACAATAATCACAGTTGCAGACCGTGTTTCAAATATTATACCTGACATAACACGCAGGCAACTGTTTAGGAAGATCAGCGAGGGCGTATTATTTTTCAACGCTGGCCCTACCCCTAAATAGTTCATTAGTCTCCACATGTTAATGAACATCAACGATGCGTAATTTTGAATTAATTTGTTAGTTCGTTGAATTTCAATGATTTACACGTGCCATATATTGCTGTAATAATAAGTACGTCGACAAATACTTAGTATTACATAATGTGGACAAAAGTCCATAAAATTACAATTCGGTTTGACAGAATTATTGTATTTTTTCCTTATTTTACCAGTTTGAAGAAAGGGTTCATGCTTTTAGTACAACCAGGGGCCCCATGCAACAATAACCCGCCCCTGGTTTCAGTTAAGTGCAACTGAAAGAATAACAAAAATTATGGATGAACCATTAGAGCGGTACTCGGGGTTACATAAACCCGACCATAATGGCAGGACTTTGATTTGGCGTGAATCGCTGAAGAAACATCATTGCCTTTTGTTCAGCCAAAGCACTTGAATGAAAAAAAATAAAATTGAATAAAATATTGGCGGCACCACGAGTCTGCAGAAACTGATGAAACACCCCATAATCAATATCCATGCAAAGAATCATGGTGATCTCTGCATTAGTTGTTCAGATACTTCAGCTTTTGTATCAAATTGTCCATTATTCTGAGGGATACTTAGGAGTCCTATAGCTTGAAGGATATGGGAAACAGAGACCTAGTTTCAGGTTTCCACAGACACTTTGATGAGCCTCCTTGCATGGCAAGAATGAAGATTCTAGGTCAAGTTGTTACAATTTGTTAACTGTTGACAGATAACTTCATCTTTAAAGGTCTCAAAAATATTTGTGCCCTGTTAACAGATGTCCACATTTTTAAAGGTCTCAAAAATAAAGAAAACAATTCGTAAAAAAATCGAAAAATACAGGTCGCCACCAGTCTGCAGAAACTGATGAAACATCTCATGATAAACATGTATGCCAAAAATCATGACCATCATTGATGTAGTAAATGAGATATTAAAGTTTCTGTATGATATTTTTTACTATTCTTGGGGGTACTTTGGGGCCCCATAGCTCGAAGGATATGGGTAACAGAGACCTAATTTCTGGTTTCCATGGAGACTTTTAATAGGTCTCTCACTATGTCAAGAATGAAGATTCTAGGTCTAGTCTATACGATTTTGTGCCCTGTTAACAGATGTTCACATTTTTAAAGGTCTCAAAAATAGAGAAAACAATTCGTAAAAAAATCGAAAATTACAGGTGGCGCCACCAGTCTGCAGAAACTGATGAAACATCTCATGATCAATATGTATGCCAAAAATCATGACCATCAGTGATGTAGTAAATGAGATATTGAAGTTTTTGTATGAAATTTTGACTATTCTGGGGGGTACTTTGGGGCCCAATAGCTCAAAGGATATTGGTAACAAAGACCTAATTTCTGTTTTCCATGGAGACTTTTAATAGGTCTCTCACTATGTCAAGAATGACGATTCTAGGTCTAGTCTATACGATTTTGTGCCCTGTTAACAGATGTTCACATTTTAAAGGTCTCAAAAATAGAGAAAACAATTCGTAAAAAATCGAAAATTACAGGTGGCGCCACCAGTCTGCAGAAACTGATGAAACATCTCATGATCAATATGTATGCCAAAAATCATGACCATCAGTGATGTAGTTAATGAGATATTGAAGTTTTTGTATGAAATTTTGACTATTCTGGGGGGTACTTTGGGACCCAATAGCTCGAAGGATATGGGTAACAGAGACCTAATTTCTGGTTTCCATGGAGACTTTTGATTGGTTTCTCACTGTGTCAAGAATGAAGATTCTAGGTCTAGTCTGTACGATTTGTGCCCTGTTAACAGATGTTCACATTTTTAAAGGTTTCAAAAATAGAGAAAACAATTCGAAAAAATCGAAAAATTAAGGTGGCGCCACCAGTCTGCAGGAACTGATGAAACATCTCATGATAAATATGTATGCCAAAACTCATGACCATCAGTGATGCAGTTAATGAGATATTGAAGTTTTGTATGAAATTTTTGACTATCCTGGGGGGTACTTTGGGGCCCCATAGCTCAAAGGATATGGGTAACAGAGATCTTATTTCTGGTTTCCAGGGAGATTTTTTATCGACCTCTCAGAATGTCAAGTTACAAGATTCTAGGTCCAGCGGTTACGTTTTGTGCCTAGTTAACGGACAGACGGACGACGGACAAAGAGTGATCGCTATAGCTCAGCATGACTGAAAGTCAGCTGAGCTAAAAAGGTTTGTTTCTATGGCACATTTTCACTAATTCAGAGCAGTCGGGCTATTCGTTTTACCTCTTTCTTATAATTTTTAAATGAAAAAAGTCATATGATTATGGGACAATATGGTAATAATAGCATTGATTTGCTAAAACAATGATAAAAAATGTTTCCCTAAATATTGAATAAACTGCTCATTAATAGCAGTTATCCTTTAGATCATTGTGAAAAAGCAGCATTTTCACGTTTAAACCTATTGCATCATTCACTAACCTTCCTCATGATCTGCATAGGTCTTATCTTTAAATGTTTTCCATTTTTGAATTAAATAAATAATAGGCAAACCTTATATCTTGGAAATAATAGTCCTGTTGTCAATTATAACAAATATTATTATTCACATTATATGGTTATGTTTATAACATCTTAAACTCCGAAAACTTATCTCATTCATTTTAAAACTTCTAAAGCAAAATAACTCGATATACAAGCAAAATTAAACCAAGTTAGGTAAATCCATATAAATAAAAAGTATTTGACCCAACTTATATCACAGACCGTGTGAACATTTAAAGGGAGTCGCATACAAGGTGCTTTAACAAATATACAAACGCTGAGAAATTTGACAGCGGAACTGATAGATGTATTACAAGGACCTAACCCCAGGGTGTCTAACACATTAGTAATCATTTAAGTTTTCATATTAAGGAGACCAGTTAACGGAGGTGTCATTTAACACTAGTTTCATTATGATCTTGTCGTGTTAAATATAAATGAATGGTTTTCGGCATTGAGAAAAGCTCTCATTTATTACAAGAAATGGTTTTGGTAAATTGCTTGTTCCAAATATCATGAGTTTAAAATTGTACCGGAAATTTGTTGTGTGATTTTGGAGGCATGGAAACACCAGATTAATCATTGTTTTCCGTTCAACTTCAGTTTGGTCACAGGACACTAATGATTTCATTATAGTAACTGTTATTTGTTCCTTGAATTCTAAGGTGAAAATATTAAATAACCATTAAATGGAGAAAGACGAAATTTGAGGCAGCACTGTGTCTAGAGAAGTGCTTTAAACCGGGATAAATGTTCCATTAATTAAGCGTTTATGGTTTTAAACCAGACAGCCTCGATCTGGCGAGTTTTCATGTGAAAAGCTTAGACCTCTAACTTTCTTAACTGCTAGGAAGGTCTTTCAACATATATAGATTTAGAGCTACTTTGTTTTGTTACGGGTTTACATAAAAGTCGGTTTGAATCCCGGATCGGCCAAATATTTGCCCCTGAACAATTTATCTTTGTAACAAAATGGGGGCTCGTCCGGGATAACGAAAAACTTTGTGGCCCAGGGAATAATTTCACCGAAGTGGGACTCCTGGGATAATAAGTCTTGTTCTGATAGCAGAACGTTCTTAAGAGGGGGTATGTAACAGGGTGACATAAAAGCGGATTGACCTTACTCGCTAGTGAAGTTTGCTTTACTAGCGAAGCGGTTGGAACGCCGGACATGTGCGCCACCGACATGGGTTCGAATCCTGGATCAGCCCAATATTTTTCCCATAACAATTTATCTTCATTACAGTGTACAAACGTTGCTTAAAACAAATGCTGAATCGAGTTAAAGAAACACTGGATGTCATAGGGGGTCCGTAAGAGTAAGTATTATTGACTCTAGGAGGTTATGACCTCAGGTGCCATATGAGGTCAGGTGGTTCATAACCTCTCTGGTCCATATTCTTATATGTTATTCCATAACTTCCTTTAGACCGCAATCTCAGGTGGTCCATAACCTACGGTTCTCCATAAGCTCATATTTTCAGAACTTCTCTGGTCCATAACCACCAGTGGACCAAAATCTTAGTTGGTCCATAACCCTCGGTGTACAAAAATCTCAGGTGGTCCATAACCTCCGGTGTACAAAATCTCAGGAGGTCCATAACCTCCAGTGGAACAAAATTTCAGGTGGTCCGTAACCTCCGGTGTACAAAATCTCAAGTGGTCCGTTACCTCCAGTGGAACAAAATCTCAGGTGGTCCGTAACCTCCGGTGTACAATATGTCAAGTTGTCAACCATAACCTTTGGTGTACAAAATCTGTTGGAACAAAATCCCAGGTGATCCTTAACCTCTAGTGGAACTAAATATGAGGTCCATCACCTCCGATGGAACAAGATCTCAGGTGGTATATAACCTTAGGTGGATCAAAATCCCAGGTGGTCCATAACCTCTGGTGGACCAAAATTTCAGGTTGTCCATAACCTCTGGTGTACCAAATCTTAGGTGGTACATAGCCTCTGGTGGAACAAAACCTCAGGTGGTCCATAACCTCTTGTTGACCAAAGTCTCAGGTGGCCAATAATCTCCGGTGTACCCAAATCTTAGGTGGTCCTTAACCTCCGGTGGACCAAACTCTCAGGTGGTCCATAATCTCCTGTTGACCCAAATCTCAGGTGGTCCATAACCTACGGTTCTCCATGAGCTCATATTTTCAGAACTTCTCTGGTCCATAACCACCAGTGGACCAAAATCTTAGTTGGTCCATAACCCTCGGTGTACAAAAATCTCAGGTGGTCCATAACCTCCGGTGTACAAAATCTCAGGTGGTCCATAACCTCCAGTGGAACAAAATTTCAGGTGGTCCGTAACCTCCGGTGTACAAAATCTCAAGTGGTCCGTAACCTCCAGTTGAACAAAATCTCAGGTGGTCCGTAACCTCCGGTGTACAATATGTCAAGTTGTCAACCATAACCTTCGGTGTACAAAATCTGTTGGAACAAAATCCCAGGTGATCCTTAACCTCTTATGGAACTAAATCTGAGGTCCATCACCTCCGATGGAACAAGATCTCAGGTGGTATATAACCTTAGGTGGATCAAAATCCCAGGTGGTCCATAACCTCTGGTGGACCAAAATTTCAGGTTGTCCATAACCTCTGGTGTACCAAATCTTAGGTGGTACATAGCCTCTGGTGGAACAAAACCTCAGGTGGTCCATAACCTCTGGTTGACCAAAGTCTCAGGTGGCCAATAATCTCCGGTGGACCCAAATCTTAGGTGGTCCTTAACCTCCGGTGGACCAAACTCTCAGGTGGTCCATAATCTCCTGTTGACCCAAATCTTAGGTGGTCCATAACCTCAGATGGACCAAAATCTCAGGTGGTATATAGCCTCTGGTGGAACAAAACCTCAGGTGGTCCATAACCTCTGGTTGACCAAAATCTCAGGTGGTCTATAACCTCCGGTGTACAAAATCTAAGGTGGTCCATAACCTCTGGTTGACCAAAATCTCAGGTGGTCTATAACCTCTGGTGGAACAAAACCTCAGGTGGTCCATAAAGTCCGGTAGATACAAAATCTCAGGTGGTCCATTACTTCAGATTGAATAAAATCTCAGGTGGTCCATAACCTCTGGTGGACCAAAATTTCAGGTTGTCCATAACTTCTGGTGTACCAAATCTCTGGTGGTCTATAACTTCTGGTGTACAAAATCTCAAGAGGTCCATAACCTCTGGTTGACCAAAATCTCAGGTGGTCTATAACCTCTGGTTGACCAATATCTCAGGTGGTCTATAACCTCCGGTGTACAAAATCATAGGTGGTCCATAACCTCTGGTTGACCAAAATCTCAGGTGGTCTATAAGCTCTTGTGGAACAAAACCTCAGGTGGTCCATAACGTCCGGTTGATCCAAAATCAGGTGGTCCATTACTTTAGATTGAATAAAATATCAGGTGGTCCTTAACCTCCGATGGAACAAATCCTCAGGTGGTCAATAACCTCTAGTGGACCAAAATCTCAGGTTGTCAATAAACTCTGGTGTACCAAATCTCAGGTGGTCCATAACATCCGTTGGACCAAAATCTCAGGTTGTCCATAAAATCTGGTGGACCAAAATCTCAGGTGGTCCATAATCTCCGGAATACAAAATCTCAGGTGGTCCATTACCTCTGGTGGACCAAAATCTCAGGTTGTCAATAAACTCTGGTGGACCAAAATCTCAGGTGCTTCATAACCTCTGGTGTACAAAAATCTTAGGTGGTCCATAACCCCTGGTTGACAAAAATCTGAGAGGGCTATAAACTCAGGTGTACAACATTTTAGGTGGTCCATAACCTCCGTTTCACCAAAATCTCAGGTGGTCTATAACCGCTGGTTGACCAAAATCTCAGGTGGTCTATAACCTCCGGTGTACAAAATCTAAGGTGGTCCATAACCTCTGGTTGACCAAAATCTTGGGTGGTCTATAACCTCTGGTGGAACAAAACCTCAGGTGGTCCATAAAGTCCGGTAGATACAAAATCTCAGGTGATCCATTACTTCAGATTGAATAAAATCTCAGGTGGTCCATAACCTCTGGTGGACCAAAATTTCAGGTTGTCCATAACTTCTGGTGTACCAAATCTCTGGTGGTCTATAACTTCCGGTGTACAAAATCTCAAGTGGTCCATAACCTCTGGTTGACCAAAATCTCAGGTGGTCTATAACCTCTGGTTGACCAATATCTCAGGTGGTCTATAACCTCCGGTGTACAAAATCATAGGTGGTCCATAACCTCTGGTTGACCAAAATCTCAGGTGGTCTATAAGCTCTGGTAGAACAAAACCTCAGGTGGTCCATAACGTCCGGTAGATCCAAAATCTAAGGTGGTCCATAACCTCTGGTGGACCAAAATCTCAGGTGGTCCATAACCTCCGGTGTACAAAATCTCAGGTGGTCTATTACCTCGATTGAATAAAATATCAGGTGGTCCTTAACCTCCGATGGAACAAATCCTCAGGTGGTCAATAACCTCTAGTGGACCAAAATCTCAGGTTGTCAATAAACTCTGGTGTACCAAATCTCAGGTGGTCCATAACATCCGTTGGACCAAAATCTCAGGTTGTCCATAAAATCTGGTGGACCAAAATCTCAGGTGGTCCATAATCTCCGGAATACAAAATCTCAGGTGGTCCATTACCTCTGGTGGACCAAAATCTCAGGTTGTCAATAAACTCTGGTGGACCAAAATCTCAGGTGCTTCATAACCTCTGGTGTACAAAAATCTTAGGTGGTCCATAACCCCTGGTTGACAAAAATCTGAGGGGGCTATAAACTCAGGTGTACAACATTTTAGGTGGTCCATAACCTCCGTTTGACCAAAATCTCAGGTGGTCTATAACCGCTGGTTGACCAAAATCTCAGGTGGTCTATAACCTCCGGTGTACAAAACCTCAGGTGGTCCATAAAGTCCGGTAGATACAAAATCTCAGGTGGTCCATTACTTCAGATTGAATAAAATCTCAGGTGGTCCATAACCTCTGTTGGACCAAAATTTCAGGTTGTCCATAACTTCTGGTGTACCAAATCTCAGGTGGTCTATAACTTCCGGTGTACAAAATCTCAAGTGGTCCATAACCTCTGGTTGACCAAAATCTCAGGTGGTCTATAACCTCTGGTTGACCAATATCTCAGGTGGTCTATAACCTCCGGTGTACAAAATCATAGGTGGTCCATAACCTCTGGTTGACCAAAATTTCAGGTGATCTATAAGCTCTGGTGGAACAAAACCTCAGGTGGTCCATAACATCCGTTGGACCAAAATCTCAGGTTGTCCATAAAATCTGGTGGACCAAAATCTCAGGTGGTCCATAATCTCCGGAATACAAAATCTCAGGTGGTCCATTACCTCTGGTGGACCAAAATCTCAGGTTGTCAATAAACTCTGGTGGACCAAAATCTCAGGTGCTTCATAACCTCTGGTGTACAAAAATCTTAGGTGGTCCATAACCCCTGGTTGACAAAAATCTGAGGGGGCTATAAACTCAGGTGTACAACATTTTAGGTGGTCCATAACCTCCGTTTGACCAAAATCTCAGGTGGTCTATAACCGCTGGTTGACCAAAATCTCAGGTGGTCTATAACCTCCGGTGTACAAAACCTCAGGTGGTCCATAAAGTCCGGTAGATACAAAATCTCAGGTGGTCCATTACTTCAGATTGAATAAAATCTCAGGTGGTCCATAACCTCTGTTGGACCAAAATTTCAGGTTGTCCATAACTTCTGGTGTACCAAATCTCAGGTGGTCTATAACTTCCGGTGTACAAAATCTCAAGTGGTCCATAACCTCTGGTTGACCAAAATCTCAGGTGGTCTATAACCTCTGGTTGACCAATATCTCAGGTGGTCTATAACCTCCGGTGTACAAAATCATAGGTGGTCCATAACCTCTGGTTGACCAAAATTTCAGGTGATCTATAAGCTCTGGTGGAACAAAACCTCAGGTGGTCCATAACATCCGTTGGACCAAAATCTCAGGTTGTCCATAAAATCTGGTGGACCAAAATCTCAGGTGGTCCATAATCTCCGGAATACAAAATCTCAGGTGGTCCATTACCTCTGGTGGACCAAAATCTCAGGTTGTCAATAAACTCTGGTGGACCAAAATCTCAGGTGCTTCATAACCTCTGGTGTACAAAAATCTTAGGTGGTCCATAACCCCTGGTTGACAAAAATCTGAGGGGGCTATAAACTCAGGTGTACAACATTTTAGGTGGTCCATAACCTCCGTTTGACCAAAATCTCAGGTGGTCTATAACCGCTGGTTGACCAAAATCTCAGGTGGTCTATAACCTCCGGTGTACAAAATCTAAGTGGTCCATAACCTCTGGTTGACCAAAATCTCGGGTGGTCTATAACCTCTGGTGTACAAAAATCTTAGGTGGTCCATAACCCCTGGTGGACAAAAATCTGAGGGGGCTATAAACTCAGGTGTACAACATTTTAGGTGGTCCATAACCTCCGTTTGACCAAAATCTCAGGTGGTCCATTACCTCTGGTGGACCAAAATCTCAGGTGGTCCATAACCTCTGGTTGACCAAAATCTCAGGTGGTCTATAACCTCTGGTGTACAAAAATCTTAGGTGGTCCATAACCCCTGGTTGACAAAAATCTGAGGGGGCTATAAACTCAGGTGTACAACATTTTAGGTGGTCCATAACCTCCGTTTGACCAAAATCTCAGGTGGTCTATAACCTCAAGTGTACAACATTTTAGGTGCTCCATAACCTCCGTTGGACCAAAACCTCAGGTGGACCATAACGTCCGGTGGATCCAAAATCTCCGGTGGTCCATTACTTCAGATTGAATAAAATCTAAGGTGGTCCATAATCTCTGGTTGACCAAAATCTCAGGTTGTCCATAACCTCCGGTGTACAAAATCTCAAGTAGTCCATACCCTTGATGGACCAAAATCTCAGGTGGCCAAAACCTCGGGTGGACCTAAATCTCAGGTGGTCCATAATCTCCGGTGGACCTAAATCTAAGGTGGTCCATAACATCAGATGGACCAAAATCTCAGGTGGTACATAGCCTCAAGTGGAACAAAACCTCAGGTTATCCATAACCTCCGGTGGACCCAAATCTCAGGTGATCTATTACCTCGATCGAATAAAATAGCAGGTGGTCCTTAACCCTTGATGGAACAAAACCTCAGGTAGTCAATAACCTCTGGTGGACCAAAATCTCAGGTGGTCAATAACCTCCATTGGACCAAAATCTCAGGTGGTTCATGACCTCTGGTTGACCGAAATCTCAGGTGGTCCATAACCTCAGGTGTACAATATTTTAGGTGGTCCATAACCTCCGGTGGACCAAAATCTGAGGAGGTCCGTAATCTCCGGTGGACCCAAATCTTAGGTGGTCCTAAGCCTCCGGTGGACCAGAATCTTAGGTAGTACATAGCCTCTGGTGGAACAAAACCTCACGTGGTCCATAGCTTCCGATGGACCCATTTCTCAGATGGTCTATTACCTCAGATTGAATAAATCTCAGGTGGTCCTTAAACTCCGATGAAACAAAATCTCAGGTGGTCCATAACTTTGATGGACCAAAATCTCAGGTGGTCCATAGCCTCCGAAGGACCAAAATCTCAGACGGTCTAAAACCTCCGGTGTCCAAAATCTCAGATAGTCCATAACATCCAGTGTACAAAATCTGAGGTGGCCCATAACCTTTGGTGGACCGAAATCTCAGGTGGTCCAAAAACATTCATAACGGGATTATACATAATAAAGTTTGTAAATTACAGAAAGACTACACAAAATTTGGGTTATTTTAGTAGATACATATGACCAATATGTAGTTTAATCCAAATTCAATTACCCTTTAATGTAAAATCATATTTTTATTTAATACTTCAATATAATATACAAGGGTTTATTGGAATATTTGAGACAAAAGCAAAAAATCACCATGAAAACAAAGGAATTGGTGTTAATTTATTGGTGATAAGAGTGGCCCATGACATAATAACAGGATCATCGTTTCTGTAGGAATTATCCCTTGGTGTGGCGCAAATAACAAAGCATTATTATATGTCGGGAGACAAGATTAAGGATACAAATCTTTGTATTCAAGTCACGCTTGCTCCTTACAAAGGATATAATTAAGTTTATCCGGCCCCATGGACAGAACTAAACAACAAAATATAACCTATAGTCACATTTCTTTTGATTTAGCCTTGTATTCACAGTGGACTTTGTCATTCATTTGGCAAAAACTGAGAAAGCAATTAATCCCTTGACGATTAATGAAACATATCACCGGATATTTGGATTTCTATGAGACTACGGGGTAGGTTTGGTCAGTATTGCGTGCATTTTCATTTAACCCTGAATAATGAAACAAATAGTTTGGCTATAGTTTAACGTGTTGGAGGTTGGTTTCAGTAGGTTACTAAACCCGGAGTTCACTTTACTACAATGGCTGGTCGTGCACTCTTTCTGATAAGCTATATACCCGGGACAAACTTAAGAGACAAACTCATGTTTGCAAGATTAATTAAAATCAATTATAAAGAACATATATATATATATATATATATATATAAATATATATATATATATAAACATATATATATATATACAAACTAATTAAAAATATAAAAATAAAAAAAAATATAAATAATTAAGTCTAATTTACTTTTATATCATAGTGAACCAAATATACATGTGTTTACTGAAAGGTGCCGATTCACCTACCTTTCAAAAAGAATTTCTGGTTTCCTATGTGTATAATTAATGACCTAAGGGTAATTCTTGTTATGAAAAGTTCCTATAATGCCTCCGTAAAGAATGCATGAACTTGTTTATCAACAATCTGTTTGTAAACACAGCTCTGAGGACAAACGGGAACAACATGTAATCTAAGGTGGTAGGTTGCATATAGTTAATAGAAGAAAGGTCACTTGTTGCAAAACGCCATTTACAGAGCTCTGGGTTATCTGACTTGCCGCCGGATGCTCTTTTGTTGACTTTTTTTTATTATTTTTGCAGGCCCCCGCATATTATAAACAAGTGGTAAAAATTTGAAAAATATGTATATCATCAGGGAGAACCCTAAACCAGGATATAAAATAATGTATAACCTATGAAATTTTACAACGTTTGGGTTGATTTTGGATAATTTTGCCAATCGTGCTACATTAAGTAAATGCAAACTGCCCACAATATCCTCTCACTTTAAGAGCAAGAGCTCGGCGTCAACGTATAAGACTACTAGCAACATAATGTTAAAGCCCTGTAGGAAACTCTCAAAAATGAAGTAGAAGGTGGTGGCCACTTTGTATCTTGACTCCGTGGTCCAGGAAAAAACCCATCAACCTGATTTTTGGTTCCTAGCCAGAACACCAACCTCTTTCGCCTCCTTCAGACCGAATAGATTTTTAAGGCGGCAGCCAATCTTGACCTGAAAAGCAGAACAAGTTTAGTTTCGAGAAAAAAGTGCTCTCCTTTTATATCTGATCAAAATGTTAAAAAACCATGTTGCCGGACATGAATAAGACTTTGTTCTTTAAATTTAAACATCAGAGACATGAAGGCTTTAACATTGTAATGAATAACAAGAACGCCAGCAATATTATTAAAATTATCAAATATATATATAACGGAATTGACCTTGTTGCCGGACATGAATAAGACTCTGTTCTTTAAATTTAAACATAAGAGACATGAAGGCTTTAACATTGTAATGAATAACAAGAACGCCAGCAATATTACTAAAATTATCAAATATATATATAACGGAATTGACCTTGTTGCCGGACATGAATAAGACTTTGTTCTTTAAATTTAAACATAAGAGACATGAAGGCTTTAACATTGTAATGAATAACAAAAACGCCAGCAATATTATTAAAATTATCAAATATATATAACGGAATTGACCTTCTTGCCGGAAATGAAATAAGACTTTGTTCTTTAAATTTAAACATAAGAGACATGAAGGCTTTAAAATTGTAATGAATAACAAGAACGCCAGCAATATTATTAAAATTATCAAATATATATATAACGGAATTGACCTTGTTGCCGGACATGAATAAGACTTTGTTCTTTAAATTTAAACATAAGAGACATGAAGGCTTTAACATTGTAATGAATAACAAGAACGCCAGCAATATTACTAAAATTATCAAATATATATAACGGAATTGACCTTGTTGCCGGACATGAATAAGACTTTGTTCTTTAAATTTAAACATAAGAGACATGAAGGCTTTAACATTGTAACGAATAACAAGAACGCCAGCAATATTAATAAAATTATCAAATATATATAACGGAATTGACCTTCTTGCCGGAAATGAAATAAGACTTTGTTCTTTAAATTTAAACATAAGAGACATGAAGGCTTTAAAATTGGTTATGAATAACAAGAACGCCAGCAATATTATTACAATTATCAAATATATATAATGGAGTTGACCTTGTTGCCGGATATGAATAAGACTTTGTTCCTTAAATTAAAACAAAAGAAACATGAAGGCTTTAACATTGTAATGAATAACAAGAACGCCAGCAATATTATTAAAATTATCAAATATATATAACGGAATTGACCTTGTTGCCAGACATGAATTAGACTTTCTTCTTTAAATTTAAACATAAGAGACATAAAGGCTTTAACATTGTAATGAATAACAAGAACGCCAGTAATATTATTAAAATTATCAAATATATATAATGGAATTGACCTTGTTGCCGGATATGAATAAGACTTTGTTCGTTAAATTAAAACAAAAGAGACATGAAGGCTTTAACATTGTAATGAATAACAAGAACGCCAGCAATATTATTAAAATTATCAAATATATATAACGGAATTGTCCTTGTTGCCGGACATGAATAAGACTTTGTTCTTTAAATTTAAACATCAGAGACATGAAGGCTTTAACATTGTAATGAATAACAAGAACGCCAGCAATATTATTAAAATTATCAAATATATATATAACGGAATTGACCTTGTTGCCGGACATGAATAATACTTTGTTCTTTAAATTTAAACAAAAGAGACATGAAGGCTTTAACATTGTAATGAATAACAAGAACGCCAGCAATATTATTAAAATTATCAAATATATATAACGGAATTGCTGGGTGTGATAAAAACATATCAGCAATATTATACTGAAAAATATATTCATTTACCTGTTGTTAGAATCAGTCATTATCGCCTATCCCTTGATTCTGATTCTTTTTCAAAGCCGTTCAGCAATATTATACTGTAAAATATATTCAAAAGCTTCACATAACAAACAAGGCACGTGTCTATATATACAATGGCGATACACTTGAAATGTGTTGTAAGGAAAATAAATGCAGTTGATACATGCTATATATCTATTATCTCTATCAGTGAGAAATCCGATTGTTGCATGACATATTACTGCGTAAAAGCACATGAATTATATAACGCATCGCACAGCGCTACCAACGGCTACACTCAAAGAAAAAGGGTCCTTGAAGGTTATATCTGCAAAAACGATAATGATAACAAAAACTGAATGTAGGTAAAAGTTTCATTTGTTAATATTATAGGAATTTGAAAATGATGACTTCTTCATGATTATGCCCCGTGTGAGACGGAGTAACAAGAGGGACGCCGTGTAAACTGATCCAATTGAACAGACATATAATCATAGGAAACTTGTAGGCAAATGCAACAACAGCAGTTATAGTGCACGTCAGGCTGTTTATGGTTGTCTTATATCTGGTGTCACGTGGCTGCAAGATCAAAGAACAAGTGATCAAATAAGAATACATACAGACACAGACTCGAAAACATTAAAGTCGTCATCACCAAATATGAAAAGAAATGAATAAGCAGAAATATATGTTGACTGAATTCTTTGTTTAATTTTCAAAAGAGAGGAACACATGGCATTCGTTTTAGCACTGATTTAATTCCTGCTAATTATTTGTCTAATTTGTAATGTCTATACAGACGATGTTCCTGGAAGACACCAGACAGTCACACGTATGCTCTTGATCGCTTCAGCCAGTGGTTGTACGTGCCGTCTTCATATAAATATTCCCTATGCTGTTACCCAGAGGGCATTGCGATGTGCTATCGTCTAGTCCAGGCTCTTGTCCCTGCCCACTGGGGCTTTTCCCGCCTGCGGCGTGTCTATCGCTAAATCAAATACTAATTACATTACACAGAGAGTTCTTGAGTTGAAAGCATTGTATAAAACAATACGGTCTGATACCCTTGTGAGATGAATAAACTAACAGAGACAGTCCACGTGTTTGTTTTGATGAAGGAATAAACTTGCTTCGCCAAACCGAATCGGAAAAAAACAAGGCAGCAATATCTTGTGGGGGTTGTTTTCTTGTGAATCAATAAAAAATAATATAAAAAGTATCCACGGCAAAAAAGATATTTGTAAGAGAAAAATTGTTGAACTAAAAATGAATCTATTTTGAAAACAGTTCGTATACTGAACGTGTTTTGCACACCAGATTCCACATATGATTATATGTAAATTATTAAAAATTATTTAATTTTGTACAATGAATGATTTTGTTGGAAAACGTCTGTATTACAAAAAAATAAAATATTAGCACGAGATAATAATAATAATATATATAATAATAATATAAATAATAATAATATAAATAATAATATTAATAAATAATATTTTATTATTTTGTAAAGCGTAAAATTCACAGTGCTGTGCTCTAAAACGCTATTTCAAGCAAGCATTTGCATTAAAATGACTGAGAAAAAATATTCATTAAATAAAAATTAAGACAAACAATTATCTATTACTTAGGCTAGATAAACCATGCACATAATCCATTAGAGATATAGACAAGAATACACAGAAAAAGTCGGATCACCCCATATATTAATGGATTATGGCAAATATACAATAACTATGATACTAAACCAATAAAAGACATTAAACCTATAACAGTGTAGTTAAAAATTACGGTAAGGAATTGAAAATCTGCACATATGCAAAATCACAGCTAATCGAAATATTCCACAAATAAGTATGTCTTAAGCATTTTTAAAAAGCGGTTAGGCTTTCAGCTTTTCTTAATTCTAAAGGAAATGAATTCCACAAAGTGGGACCTGCCACACAAAATGCTCTTTGACCAACTAGGAAGACTGAATGTTGAACAAAAAGGAAGTCATGATCGGTCGATCTGAGGCATCTACCTGGTGAGTACGAATAAATTATATCCTGTTAATAGACCGGGGCCATGCGACGTTTGCTCTTGAAAAGTAGTATTGCCACCTAAAATTTAATACGCTGACTTACAGGGAGCTAGTGCAGCTCCCGCAATACAGGTGTAATATGATCTTGCCTGTCACATCCAATAAGTATACGGGCTGCACTGTTCTGAACTCGCTGAAGCCTCTGCATTAATGAAGCCGGATACCCAAGAATTAAAGCATTTGTAAAACCTAACTTGGTATTGACATTAGAATGGATCAGGCTCTCAAGAGAGCGTTGATCCAAACACTTTTATTTTATAGATGTTGTGGAGATGCATGTAGGCCACACGGCTTATGGTAGTCACATGCTGCTCCATGCTGGAATGAGAATTAAAAAACACCAAGGCTTCGAATCCACTGAGATGGTGGAACATTATGTTCGCCAATTAGAAGATTTGGACATTTAATCTTTGTCGCCAAGTGTTTCGGTGTAATCAGTATCACCTCTGTTTTATCATCGTTCATTTTCAAGCTGTTGTTGGCCATCCACTTACGTACTAAACCAGCAGTAGCCTCCGCATATTTGATGTTATTGCTGAGGTGCCCAGGCCTAAAAATCAGATACAAAGTAGAACCATCAGCATACATATTATAAAAACAATAACACCACAGTCCAATATTTGCAACTTAGACTTAATCCCTTTAATCTGGACTGACTGGCTACGTTTACAAAGACATGATGCAAACCATTCTAGGGCAGTGCCAGTAACTCCCCTTGACCGAAGTGTATCAAGCAAGATCTCATGACTGACCATGTCAAAGGCAGCTGACAAGTCAATCATGACTAGTAGTACACCATTATTCTCTCCAAGAGCACATTGGATGTCATTTTGTACTCTCAAAGTAGCAGTCTCTGTGTAGTATCCAGCTCGATAAGCTGATTGATATGGCTCCTCTAAATTATTATCTTCTAGATGTTTGCGGAGTCGTGAACACACGACCGTCTCCATCACTTTGGAAACAAACTAAAGTTTTTTTTTTAAACTGCAGGATCCAGTTTAAATTTTTTTAATAAGCGTGATGACGAGAGCGGTTTTGTAGTTCTGTGGAAATACACCAGCTGAAAGTGACAGGTTAACTATGTTGGTAATGACAGGAGTTAATTGCTTGCAACATGCCTTTGGCAGTCTGATCGGTAGGGGGTCAAGGTCGCATTGCTTGGCGGCAGATGCTGTGATACATATCATTTGCGAAGTGGCTGTCTCTTCAAAATACCAAATGTAATGAATGTTCATTTTCTACCTTCCTGTCTCCGTCAGCCTGCAAATTTAAAGCATTGCTTCAATGACAGTTTTTCATGATTGTAAAAGCCTGTACTCTCAAATCACCTGTGACGTAGTCACAATGTAAAAAAAATACAAGAATTCGTTACAAATGACACGTGCATGTATATCAGGTGCCTGTCTTGTCAAGTGTATAAGTGACCGTTCTTTTGTGAATATTCATTTTTGACCCTCAATAACCAGAAAAGATGCTGGATGCACAACAAAATCGAATCGATTTTTCCCGGACCAATTCCCGTAATACCCTAAAAATGTCATGAGATTTCGTTTGGAAACATAAACAAACTCACCCACAAACACACACGAACGATAATGAACGCATACCATCATGGCGGAGACGATGACGTTGGTTTTACATATGTTTATAAGATCTGTTTAACTAGCTCCGAGGAACAACTAATATAACAGTGACAAATGAAGGAGTGTACATCGGGATTTCAGTTGATGGCGTCCTGAGGACGTAGTAGATTGCTGATGGAATAATTTATATATTTATATCTTTATTATAGTTAAGGTAATCAGAAAACTTCAGAAGTTATTTGTATTTGATAAATCTTCGAAAGTTTGTAAATTGAGAAATCACTCATGAAGGTGAAAGCCATGTTGAGCAGTCTACCACTGTTGTGTAGAGCAATCAGATGGCTGAAATGTGGACGACGGATACAGTCATATATGTTGAAAATATTGCTCCTGGGACTTATTAGGCCCAATCATTAAAAACTGATTGCACGCTCACCTAATATATATATATATATATATATATATATATATATGTGCACCAAATATTTCAGAACATGCCTACTTTAAAATTTTTATTAACTCAGCAGAAAATGAAGTGAAATTATGTAAATATGGAATATGTGTATATGAAAACAGTTAAACAAATCATCGTAAACATCAGTATCATCCCATTGAGGGACCGTCTAGCCTCCTATCAGTCTGGGACACAATAGTAGCAATCAGCTACTCTTCATATGTCAAATCGGAAAATAAAATGTTAGTCAAGTAAACTAATTAATTAAGTTATAGAAACGTGTTTATATTAGAAGAGATATAAATAAACTTTATATTGATCGAATTCCCCAAAACATCAAATGCTGAAAAGGATTTTCTCAGCCAACCGTCAACTAATGACAGTAGCACCAGTCTGATAAACATTTTCCCCAAAAAATATGTTAACAAAATACATATTAATATATATATATATATATATATCTATATATATTTATATATATATATATTGATAACAGAAAAAAACATTTTTTCTTGTTAAACTTCGGCTGCGGATAATAATCACTCGAAGTTTAAAAAATATAAATATACATTTAAAAAGAAACCATTTTACTTTATCATTAAGAATTAAACAACATATGATCTTTCCTGTCAGTTAATCGAGATTTAAACACTAAGTCTGAGTATAAATCATCGCTGGCAGTTGGCGATGGTGAGGCCTGAAAATAAGTAGAGCGATTTAACTGCTTTTAATCTTCACTTTTGTATATAAATGACGCATGAATGCAAATTTGATTTTCTCAGGAATAACAGAAATAACAAATAGATACACAGAACTTTCTGTTCAATATTTCCTAGTGTTCAAGTATTTTTAGTCGACTTACTTAAAGATTCGGCGTGAATAAAGCACACGAAACACTATCAAGTAATAAAAGTGGGGCCCGTTTTCTGTTAGTATAATTTAGATATGGTTATTTCCGCAACATCATTTTAAAATCAAAATGTTAGGAGTCTGTTATTTGCGTCACTGAAGGGACCTTTACACAAAATACGACCTTTATGCTTCCCGTGTGTGACTACAAAATATACCAGGTCGTCGAGGTTCAAAGAAGGTAGAATGGTTGCCTAGGTCTTTCAAAGGTAATACAGCAGTTTCAGACTTCGCCATGGACGCCATGGTCACTTTGAAGATTTTAACACATTTAAAACAGTTGCACAAAGGTAGCCGAGGGTGTTGGTTGCTCAAAGGCGGCACAAAGGAAGTTCAAAGGAGGCACAAGCATTGCCGTTGTTGCAGAATGGAGACAGTGATCGCGTTAGTTGCACTGTGGAAGCAGAGAGGCAGGCGTGAAAATTAAGAGGAGGCACTGGAGCAGTTAAAAAGAAACATAATTTTCTCGGTTTAGGCGACCATTGAGCGACCAGGCCATTATTTGGTTACTCAAAGGTGGCACAAAGGTCGCAGGCCTGTGTAAAGGGGCCTAAATGAAACAAGCGCTTGAAAATGAAAACTATTGGTTAGATTTTGATAATCTTAGCTTCGGCCGATCTTTCATTTTCCAGTCTGTGCTACTGGGGTCTGTGATTCGTTATACAGCAATTAGGACAAGAGGCGGTCGCTGCATGGAAGTCAAGCAAATCTAAGTAAATCGACTTTAAAGACCCCGCGGGAAGGTAAACGAATAATCCTACTGCCTAATCAGGGGCTATTGTGGTATACATGTATATAAATTAACCCTCAATTGATAGCGTTTCATTTAAAAGGTCATAGACATAACATAAAAAAGATAATATCATTTCAGACATTCATATTCCATGTTTGCTGTGATGAATACTAATTAAGCCCGTCAGGAGCTAATTAATATTGGACAGGTTATTGGACATTGAGTGCGAGCGTGCGAAGCCTTTCTAGCGGGTATATGGTGCCATATCCCGCAACCCCGAAAACAAATTGGTGCATAATTTCATCATACAAAACATTCTTACAAATTAGTCATTAAATGGTTTAAATAGTTTTGCCCTAAAAGTAGAGTATAAACAGTTTGAAATTTAAACTTAACGGTTATAGACAATGTGTTTAAGGTTGGTCTTCGTCAGAGGTTATATCAACATTCAATGATCATAACATTTTACTCTGATGGGCGGTAAGGGGGGGGGGGGTAAAATACTGTAAGCAAACCATTATTCTAACCAAACCTTTTTTTATTTCGATAAAACTCTAAATCTCGACAGATAAATAAAATAAACTTATCCTATTTCATTTTCGCCAAACTATACAAAAATCAAAAAGGTTCAAACAGACTCTGTACAGGTAGCGTGCTGATCAATCGTGTCGTAGGCTTCTGATAAGTCTAGAAGGTTTAAAATGGTAATCTTTACCTCAGTAATAGCTGGCTAAAAAAAGATGTTGTCCTGGTGCATAGGGTCCTATCTTTTAGATAATGGACATGTTACTTTTCTTCTTCATCAGTGATCTTATAAACAGAAACACTAAACTGGATATATATATATATATATATACTTTTCATGCTAATAAAATGAGGATCACATTTGCACGATTTGTTTGCTGATATACTAATCACTTTTCTATTTTTTTTTCGAAGCAATATGCACTGGCTAGAAAAACAAGACATACCGTATTTCCTCGATCAAACGCGCGGGCGTTTATTTATTTTTTTAGACCTTACTTTGACCCGGAGTCTAAACATGCCGCCTATTATTCGGCGTTTATTAAAAAAAAATATGTTATCAGGCTCATCATACAATACTAAAAAAGAACACATCGAAACAATAAACCCGCCGGTCACTACTTAGGGACACAATAGAAAACATCGCCGCTACACGGATTGTGTTTATAAAATTTCCTCAGATGGCATAGGCGTTTATTTTTTTCAGACCCTGCGTTAACCCAGCTTCTAAGCAAGGCAGGCTTCTATTCAAGCCCGGCGTTTATAAAAAAAATACATTATCCGGCTCATCAGAAAAGAACCAATAGCTGGACTTGTATCAGTTTTTTTCTGGCAATGGATACATGGCTACGATAAAATAGTTTTAATTTCATAATAGGTCGATGACATTATGGATCCACTATATAAACAGGAACAGGTGTCATCAGACTTAAGTATGTGGTACGTAATCGCAGAAATATATTGCTCCTAACCAAGAGTAAAATGGTCATAGTTCACTAACTCTTTATTTGCCTCATAGGTCAGCTCTACCTGTAAGAACAGAATCAGTGGCGAAAGTGTTTTAGAAATGGTAGGAAGGGTATTAGAGGGGTGGATTCCGAAACTTTCTCCCTGTTTTTCGGTATTAAGTATATTTTGTTCTGTTTCCAGTGTTTTGATAAATAAGAGGTAGGGGCAACCCCTGTCCATTCAATCGGCCCCTCGGAATCATCAGTATTAGGTTGGGTTTGAATCACTTTTCGACACAAATTCATAAGTTTGGAAAAAGATGTTTGAATAAATTCCCATTATCATGCAAGCTCGGAAAACTTTCAGGCCATTACACTATACTAGGAAATTGCGTAAAATATTTATAAATGATATTTTATTGATAAACGTGAGTTAATTTGAGATAAAGAACTGTAAAATTTAGGTCCAGAAATCAATATCGGAAACTAGCAATGAGAGATAATTGATACCGTCTTATAGCAACTGTATACACGCAATGTTACCGCAGACACGTGCTGTTCTGTCGTCGTTTTAATAACACGTAGCAGAATTTCGAATTATTATACTAATGAGTCTTCAGTCAATAATTTAGTATAATTATGTATAATTTGTGCAAGTGCTTTCTACATCATTTCCTGTCTTGTGGAAGCCCTGCATCGATAATTTGAAGTTTCAACATTCTGTTTTCCCATTTTATGATATTCTTTATTTGCAACTAAATTACAGTAAAAGTTCCCGCCAATATTAGAAGCTGATGTTTTGGATTTAGTTTAATAAAGGAAGTCTTTAGAGCCCTGATATTACGTTTCAACTTTAATTTCAACAATTTGAAATTTTGCTACCAGGTAAATTCCCGCCAATATTATAAAGCATGTCTCGACTTATAAAGCATGTCTAAATTAGTGTTGTAACACACGACAAAATACCATTAGCATGTCATCCGAATAATGTTATTTTTGCGATATGCAGAAAATGAAATTGCTTGTTAATAAGGACACATGATATAAAGTGACATAACATCAAATTGTTGAATCACTAAGCCTTGGGGTAGAAGACCGCTTTCAGACATCCGCTCGAAGCAGACCCGTGAGCCACTCTCGTTCTTTAGTGCCCATTAGTGGAATTAAAATCTGCTTGAAATCAAGATTGAAATCTATTGTTTAATTCAAATCGAAAATGAAAGGAAAAAGCAATAATGGACTGAAGAAAACTAGATGTGTCGGAACGACACGAATGCCCCCGCCTGGAGCAAATTAGAAATATTTGTTAAATTTTGTAAAAAATTTAATTTCAGGAGGTGTCGTATGGTCAAAAGTAGGTCAACAAGGGCAAAATGCAAACTCGATCTGTTACGGGTCATTATCAAGCAACACACCAAAAATCAGGCCAGTATCTGCAGGCATCGTGAAAAAAGTCCATACATGTGCATTTTTCATAAAAATTTCTGTCTTTCATGAAATTTTCTATGTTCAGGATCTATCATATGGTCAAAAACAGGTCAACTGGAAAACGAAATGCGAACTCGATCTGTAAGTGGTCATTATGTGCCCACAGACCAAACTTTAGGCCAGTATCTTAGTCAAAAGTAGGTCAACTGGGACAAAATGAGAACTTGATCTGTAACTGGTCATTATCTGCCCACACACCAAAAATCAGGTCCGTATCTGTAGGCATTGCGAAAAAAAGTCTGTACATGTACACTTGTCATGAAAATTTATATTTTCATGAAATTTTCTATGTTAGGGCACCGTCAAACGGTCAAAAGTAGGTCAACTGGGACGAAACGCAAACTCGATCTGAAACTAGTCATTATCTGCCCACACACCAAAAATCAGGCCAATATCTGCAGGCATTGCGAAAAAAAAGCCCGTACATGTGTATTTGTCATGAAAATTTCTATTTTTCATGAAATTGTCTATGTTCAGGAGCCGTAAAACGGTCAAAAGTAGGTCAACTGGGACGAAACGCAATCTTGATCTGTGACTAGTCATTATCCGCCCACACACGAAAAATCAGGCTAATATCTGCAGGCATTGCGAAAAAAGTCCGTACATGTTTATTTGTCATGAAAATTTCTATTTTTCATGAAATTTTCTAAGTTTAGGAGCCATAAAACGGTCAAAAGTAGGTCAACCGGGACGAAACGCGAACTTGATCTGTAACGGGTCATTATCTGCCCATACTCCAAAAATCAGGCCAATATCTGCAGGCATTGCGAAAAAAAGTCCGTAAAACTGTTTGATTTCGGAATGACGAAATTACGGACATGGGTAAAACCCGGCCACTTTCTGGCGGGGGCATAAAAATAGTGAAACTTTCGCAAGTGGAGATCTGTTATGTTATGGATTATCTTTTGTGATGTTCACCATGCGATACACACTAGATACAAATTTTATTATCTTTAGGAAAGTATAAAGGGTTTAAAGTTAAAGGGGGCGCAGTTTCAATTCGTAGGAAGGGGGGTCTACTTCTGTTAAATATATATTGTTACAGATGTCCTTTTTATTGTGTGACAAGGGCGTAACTCGTGTTGTAGCGGCCTCGCCTGGCCGGGTGTTGCACTCCCAGTTCAATCCGTACTGGTTGAACTCTCGCTGTCATGCTAGTCTGGGGCTTTCTCGCCTGGCCGGGCCGGGCCGGCTCACGTGTCGACCCTGGCATGTATAGACACAGCGTTTTTTTTCTAGATGTTTCCTGTAAGGTGTGTTTACTGTGTGTCATGTTGGGTTCTTTGGGTTGTTCGAGAAATGGAAGGTTCTCGGCTGGAGGTGAGAAGTTACAGATAGGGGGCTGTGTTTTAGAGCAAGGAGAGAGGGGAGAGAATATTCCAGGGGACACAGAAGAATGGGACCTTTTTCGATACATGCAGCAGTTAGCGATTTTCTTCAAGTTTTATGACGGATATTATGAAGTCTTCAGTTTGTTTTCGGATCACTGCCAGGATTTCAGTTTTGGATAACAGCAGATATATTTTGTAATTACATTGGACTGTTTTTCTCCAAAAAGATTTGTGTGAACTGTTCATCCGGCTTATACATTTTAAAGGATTAATCGCTGTGACGGTGGTGGTTTCCAGGTACTGTGCACTTTGTTTATTTTACTGTGTGATTGTATTGCTTTGCTGTTTTAGTGCTGTTATACTGTGTGATTGTATTGATTTGGTGTATTGTAATGTTAGGGTTGTTTTAAGAATAAATTATGATTATTTGTTGAAAAAAAACCCCACTGAATTCTTTATTCATTCCCCTAGACATTTCACGCTGCATAGTGTTACAGAATCTGATTTTTTTTAATCTGCATGAAAAAGTTTATGTTCGTCATGCATACGTGATCTGTTGATATTAGGTTCCGTAACTATATATATATATATATATATATATATATATATATATATATATAACTAAAGGTTAAACGCCAGTGGTCAGGTGGTATGAATGAATGAAGGGCCATAGTAGTACGGTTTTCCGTGTGACTTAAGGTATGACCAAGTCATCTGAGCTATAGTCGTAGTCCATTGTCCGTCCGTCCGTACGACTGGCACGTTTCGACACCATTAAACCTACGAATCTGAAATTCGGCATACAGTTAGATATCCCCACAATCTCCTACCATGCCAAAAATTGAGTCAATAGGACTTCGTTCCTTCGAGATATTAAGGAAAAACCTCAATTTTTTTTATTAGAAATCTATTTTCACACTTCAGGACTGCCTAATATTAAAACCACTCATCTGGTTTTGTTCATATTTACCATTAATATTCCTCTATATAGTTCCTGTGCACATGCTAGAAATTAAGTCAGTATTATTTAATTTTAAAAAGTTATCGGCCCAAACATAATGGACTTTGTAAAAAAATCAGGAAAGATATTTATTCACTTTAGACCAAAAGTGTTTAAGGTAGGGACTTTTTTTTCAGTAATACAACTTTAATTAATCAAAATTTAATTGTATACCAAAAATTAGATCAAAATCTGTTATTTTTTTTTTTAAATATTGGCAAAAATATAAAATTGGTACCTTAAATTTTGCCCAAATTTGGCCACGGCACGTTTTTTTCCTGTAAGTACTGTGGATTTAATTTTCACAGCATGTACACATAAGGATTTAATCTGTTTAAATCTGAAATTTGAAAATAAAAGCTGCAAAATTAGGCTAGTTATTGAATTTTTGGAGGCTCTTGTTGTTTTCCCTTACATTGTCAAGCAGTCCACTTTGGTGACTGTAGGTCATTCAGTGCATATCTCTATGCTCCCCAGGCTGTCAGCATAATGTTAGATGTCCCAAAGATCTCCTACCAAGCTGAAAACTGGGTCTTTGCGACTTTGTTCCTTTGAGAAATTAAGGAAAACCCTAATTTTTTTTATTAAAAACATATTTCACACTTCAGGACTGCCTAATATCAAAATCACTCATCTGTTTTTCCTCATATTTACAATAAATATTCCTCTATATAGTTCCTATATACATGCCAGAAATAAGGTCTGTATTATATAATTTAAAAAAGTTATGGGCTCAAACATAATGCATTTTGTAAAAAATCAGAAAAGATATTTGATCGCTTAACTCAAAACATGTTAAAGCTAAGGACTTAATTCCAGTAATATAACTTTAATTAATCAAAGTTAAATTGCATACCCAAAATTAGATCAAAATCTTTTGAATTTTTTTAAACATTAGCAAAAATAAAAATTGGTACCTTAAATTTTGCCCAACTTGGGCCACGGCACGTTTTTTCTGTAAGTACTGTGGATTTAATTTTCACAGCAGGTGCACATAAGAATTTAATCTGTTAAAATGTGAAATTTGAAAATGAAAGCTGCAAAATTAGGCTGGTAATTGAATTTTTTTCGGAGGCTCTTGTTGTATTCCCTTACATTGTCAAGCAGTCCACTTTGGTGACTGTAGGTCATTCAGTGCAGCTCTCTCCACTGAATTGAGCTTGATCAGGCTGTCTGCAGTTAATACCATACCACAGGGAGCCTTTTTCTCTGGCACAATCTAACTTAAGAAAATATACCCTGTGACATATTGTTTTCATACAAATGTGCTATTTTAATTCTTTCAATGCTTTGTCAAATGTTTAAACGTCGAGCATCGATGACGACACATTAATTAGATACGAATGTCTGTCTGTCCAAAAGACGTCATGTTTTGCTATGTTGTACACAAAGCTAAGTAAAATGTGTTTCAAGTCCTAATTTACTATTATATGACGTACTTGACTGTAAAATAATAACTTATACTGACCTTACAGAAGGCGCAACTTTTTTTTTCCTGTCAGAGTATCAGTTTGCTCTTTATTTTCATACATAAAACAGGAGCTACATGTGTGAGTTGCAAAGCTCTATCATGGCCATTCTTAATATGAGCTTACTACTGAAGCCACTATTTGCAGCTACACCTGCATGTATTACAATACTATCGTCTTTTCTGAATACAGCCCATAATGTCTGGACAAATTTAAAGAAAACACGTTCGGAATACGTTAAGCTATCTACAGTTACGTTCCTTTACACAACAAGGTGTATTTTTTCAAGTGACATCGTTGTTTGGGAGACATGACGCTGCGTACACTTGCCCAAATCGCTTTGGTTCATTTGCAGTGAACAAAGCAACAAACCTTGGGTCGTGTTTTTCGTGCCGTGTAACACGTTTCTGTTCATAACCACAAAAAAATGTAACCAGGAATGTGTTCTTGTTCCATCACGAAAACGCCAGACTAATACTGAGTCTGTATAGGCCTAAATAATTTCCAGGCACCGACGTAAAAAAACAGCATTAATTTGATGATATTGAGTCTGGGTGATATCAGATCCAGCTATGACTCAATTGGAACTTGAATGTTCACAATGTTGACAACAGCTGGGTCTTAACGATAGTCACCCATAAAACAAGCTCATCATTGAGCTTGATGAGCATCATCATCATCGTGCAGGTGGTTTTATTAAAAATGATACAGATTCCCTCAATATTCATTCATACCAAGGAAACTTAGAACCATAAAAAATTAACAAAATTTCAATAAACTGTATTTTCAATAAAACTGTTATGTATCTGTCTTCCAACTTGACCTCGCTGCCGAGCGCCCTCTGTCGGCCGAACCAACTTCCAAGCGATGTTCATTTTTAGCGAACCTGTGAACTTATGCGATGGCGCGGCGTCGTCCGTCCGCCGTCCGTCGTCCACTGCACCCCGACCAAGGTTGGCTGTCCGCCGTCCAGAGCTGTAAGTCAGAAACAGTCGGAGCTAGCATCTCCAAATTACATGTAAGAATTAGTCACATGTGAAACTTGGTACCCTAGAGCTAATTATTATTATTATTATAGAGAAAAAGCTTAAAAACCTTTAAAAATTGTCTTTCTCTGAAACTGTCTGGCGAAATTGTTCAATATTTCACAGAAATGTTCCCTTGAACAATCTCTCTCAAGTTTGTTCAAATCGTTTCAGTTCAGTGATTTTTGACCGAGTTACAGGAAGTTGAACTTATTAATTTGCATGCTAAAACTACAACCTCAGGAACGGCTTGAGCTACCATCATCAAATTTTATGTTAATTTTGGTCACTTTAGTCATATCTGAATTTGAGGTATTGGTGGCACCACCTGCATTGGTCTTTTTGTACGGGGGTCAACGGTGCCCGGAGCATACAGAGGGCTTCAAAAAACTTCTTCTCTGAAAGCGTAAAACCAAATTGTTTAATATTGCACAGAAATGCTCCAAGGGTAGTGCTTTCTTAAGTTTGTTCAAATGGTCACCGTTAAATGACTTTTGGCCGAGTTATGGAAAGCTGAATATAGTCAAATGTTATAGCAGCCCATCTTGCACAGTGGCTTCAAAGATCTTCTTCTCAAAAACCACTGGGTCAAATTCTTGAATCTCACACATGAATGATCCTTAGATGTTGATAATTTAATTTTTGTCATATGATTTTGATTCTGTGAACTTCTTAGATTTTATACAGGAAAAGTTAAAAAGATATAAAAATCTTCTTCTCTGAAACTCTCCAGCAAAATTGTCTAATATTTCACAGAAATGATCCCCAGAAAAAACTCTCGCAAATTTGCTTGAATGGCTCCAGTTTGGTGATTTTTGCCGAGTTACAGCAGGTTTAACTTAGTCATCTGTGCAAAAAAAGCATACTAAACTTGATATCTCAGAAACAGCTGGAGCTGTCATCACCAATTTTTTTGCCAATGTTTGTCACATGAATCATATCTGAAATTGTCAACTGTGTCAGATTTTACGATAGGTCAAGTTATGCTCTGTATGTATAAATAACTTTGGACGACTGTCAACCATTTCAGCTTTGCCAACAGGTCAAGTTTCAGTCTGTAAGAGCCAGTGGTAAGTTTCAGTCTGTAAATGCCAGTGGTGCACATTAGGTACCCTAGACTAGGGGGAAAGCTGAGCCTCCATTGCCAGGTTGCATGAATAGGTGTGACTCAATACCAAGGCTAAAAGAGGAACTTGTTCTTAGATTTTATAGGGAAAAAGCTAAAAAAAAATAAATTTTCTTCTCTGAAACCAAGCTGCCAAATTGTCCATTCATCTGTCCTAATATCCCTCCCTGGCAAAAAGAACATATCCGAAATATCCTGACTGGTACATCCTAGTTTAAAAATGTCCTAGTTCGAAACGTGCAGGTCAGAAACATCCATTTGGCTGAAATCATAATGACTCAGGTAGATATGCAGGACATGAGAGGATCAACATTAAATTTTATAAATAAACATTCATATTCACAAACTTTGCACAGGTTCGCATTTTGCCTGTAGGCCTTGATTCTTAATCAAAGACCAGGGACGCGTTACGAAAATGATTTCGGTTTGGAACAACTGCTTGAACAGAAACACGTTCCGAGCACGAAAATACACCCCAGGTTTTGCAATCGGCATTTATATAATTTGTATAAACGGTTTGAGCGTAGCTACCGTGTGAACGGGGTATACACTCAATATTAAAACAGACGCCAATACGTAACTGTTAATCATGGCATATAGCTAGCTTATTTCTGCATACTATAATACAATTGAAATACCGACGAAATGAACCCGATTTGTAACCCTATATTAAATAAAATATCTCATTAAACCCGCTGTCACATCCGTCCCGAAAGATGCTACACTGGATTGGCATTTCTTTCCTCCTGAGGTAATAGTCTTATTATTTCACATTAGTTACTCCATTAAATAGGGATGGGTGCTGGCCATTAATCTTTCATCTTTCATTTGTTTAACTGATACGGGGCAATGCTAATGGGTGCGAATTTCATTTTTTTCTTAAAAATACTGTTGCATGTTTCTCTTTATCTTTCACTTCTGTAGAGATAATGGGTAATTTTGCCCCAAGAAAGTTAAACAAAGTATCATAGAGCTCACATTTAATGTATTTTTTTCAAAGATGTCAGATAAATGCATGTTTAATGGCCTTTAGAAGTTTCAAGGCTACGTTTTTTGGTACTCCTTATCGATTTTAACTATTTATCAAACCTGTTCCATTAAGTGAAAACCCTTAGGCTTTTACATAAAGGAATATTTATAAGCAATTGATGCCATTATTACCAATATCACTGGGCAGCTTGAACTTTGGGTAGCTTTGTGAAAAAAGTGTGACATCATTTTCAAGGGAAAAAGCTGAAAGAATAGAACGGATCTCGTATAAAGGGTAGAAAAAAGGTCTTTATGTTAAAAGTGGAGACAGATTGGATTAATCAAGTATAAATTTTCCAGTCACCCTGACCATCAACATGCTAGCGGAACACGTCGAAAACTTGAAGTCTCCGCGATGCTCCCGAAAGCGTGTTTGAATTTGTTTATTTTGCCCATATTCCCATGTTCATTAGTGACGGTACATTTGTTACAAATATGATGCCGGAGTATATTACAGATCCACACCAAGAGCTAATTGTTTCTTCCGTGACCCATTCCTTAAATGCCTTGTAACTGTCAAGACATTCGTGAGTTAAACTGCAAACAAACCCACAAACACACAAATACGAACAGGGGTTAAACCAAACTCACTGAAGATTTTGGATAACAATAAACAACTGAATGTATAACATTTCCGGGCAATCAGGTCCATTGCTGAGCAATAATGGGGATCAGCTATAGAGTTTGGGAATACGAACTTTGGAATAAGTTCAAAGTAAAAAGTAAATACAAATTACAAATCTGTGAACTAGGATTAGATAATGTGCCAAAATATCAGTTTTTGAACTTCAGCCTTGCTGGGGATTTAGCAAAAACAGGAATTGCGGAAAATTGATAAGTAACAAAATTGAAATCGATGATTTTGCGCTCGGGAATACCTAAGTAGGGCCATCCACAATTAATTATCCAAATAAAAACAGAGTCGTTAACCCATCACCCCTATAGGCCTCCTTGTGCTGCGGGGGTAGGCGTAATGTACGATGAATCTGGAACCAGATGGCGAGCATCTGAATAAAAAATGCCCCCTTGTTTCCAAGTCCTTGCCCGCTGCAGGGGGAAGGGGAACTGGCTTTCTTTTGACTACTGTCGTACATGCGCGCGCATACCAGACTTCCGTTCACTCTAACCGGTAGCTGACTTGGATATGGGCAGCTAGACTGGTACCCCGCTCTATTATGGCACCGCTGCTCTAGCTTGAGCGCCTTAATAGAGCAGGGTACCAGTCTAATGGGCAGCCACCAAGAGGGTCACACCACGGATTTTTTGTAAATAAACATCTCGCCACCAACAAAGTCGGTGAACATGACAAGAACAGAATGGCGGCCACCACCAACATCGTATCTGTTAACAAAATAAAGTACAAGTTTAATTATATTGATAAAAACTATTAACATCTATTGTACATTGAAATATCATTCAAATATCAATGACAATGGCGTAAAAAAAATAATTATATATCCAAGTGAATATACAGATATATTCACATAAATAATGAATAAGACGAAACTGAGGACGCACCTGTCCTAGCACATTTGATATCCTTAAATTATTGGTTATTATTAGATGATGTAATTTATATATAAAAAGGACAATCAACACACGAATTGATAGTTATCCCAAGAATTAAGGAATAAAGAAAACATCTTAATTTTTAGACTGCCAAGATCCATTATATAAGCTCTGATCTTACATCAGGCCAAGCCACCTGCCTTTTCTGTAGAATTTGTGTGGTTGTCCCGCTTACAATGCGTACATTTGAATGAACATATTAAACACTATTAAAAATTCTTTAAAGGCCTGTGAAGGATGTATGCAGTTGTTTATCTTCAAGCTGTTTAGAATCACGGTTTATGTATAAATGTTTAAAACATAAAAAAAATTGTACCCTTGGTCGTTGGTTGTACATATGTGGTTAAAAAGACCAAGTGGAAAGGTCACCAGTTGTAAAACACTGCAATGACATGCAGCGAGATGTTCGTGTTGAACGTGTTTGGATTATTTTGGCGCGCCCCACATGTTATAAAACGCGGATATAAAAAACGAACACCCTGTGAGCGATGGGAGCGTTTTCTAGCCTATTTTTATATAAAAAAAATTCAAGAGATTATATTTGTTGAAAGTATTGGTCAGGTATCGGAAAAGGACCGTTTAAATGAACATACATCAAATTATGCTCAGTTTTAGGGGCAGCCAACATTTTTTCTTCATTAGTTATAAAATAAAGCTCGACCACATAAGCCTCTGATGTCAAATACTACCACACAATACTTTGATCCGACCCTTGGTATGGTTCTTCAATTATGACATATCGTGACTCGCAGGCCCCTATCAGTTTATTTTAAAAAGGCCTGAATGTCATGTCGTCATGGCTCGCTCAGTGGGAGACCGTTAATAATGGTCTGAAAAGTACATACCCGTTATTTATCATGAAACCCGATGGCACTGTTATCTAACACGAAATACTAAAGTGCAGAAAGAACAAGGGTCCACAGACTCGAATAGTATACCCGCTGAAGGTCCTGTATTTTTTTTTTTTATTATTATTTTTTTTAACTTTAATGTGCCGAGTTGATTCTTAAGCCGATAGGCCGTGTTTACCTATTATTCCTCTGTTTTCCTCATCCTATCAGCCCCTTTGTTAATTTATACATGCATTATGTTTCATTAGATATTATTATTAACAGGAAAATGTGAACATAAGGAAATTATGAAGATCTTACAAATAGTTAAATCAAGAGGAGAGGAAGCGAAAGCATGGCCGGATTCAATTTTTTTAGAAGATGGTTACCTGATTATTTATTTAAGCTGATTGGAGCCTAACGCATATAAGCGGCGTAAAGATATCCAGAATCTTTTCACAGCATACAGCATGTTATGCTTCTGGGCGTGAGTAGACATGATCCATGTGTGTTTGTTTACGGTAACAATGCCGCATGACGGAAGTCAAAGTCGGCGCATACGCAGGCGACATATCTCAAATAAGGAGTAGGGTGGCGCTCGGGCCATATTTTGTTGGAGCCGATGATCCTGCCCGGTCCAGGCGTAAACCAACGGTTCCAGAGCAACATTTATATCAGGTATTATTGTTTTCAAAGAGAACAGGCTATTTTTCGTGTAAACTCATAATGCTTTGTACGTGATACGGTTCCTTTAAAAAACATAAAGCCTTTGCCCAATCGGCAATCCTAGCAAATAATCGGTCATTAAATTTCACTCTTTTTTTACGTTTCAGTATTATTTGGCCCTGTCCATTCTTGTTCCAGACACTCTAGTCCATTTATGTGGCTAACATTTCGGTACTGACGTTTTAGTAATACATACGGTTCTGTCTCCTATGGGTCGAAACGTTTCCCCGTGTTCATATGGCTATGTGTTGATGGGCATTAGCTGCTCTACATGAAAGCTGGCTCAGGTTACGCCTCCCCTCTCCTTTCTCTTCTGTTTACCGCGGGTGCTGGATCACTGATAGCACATACAGGACCGCAAATATGATGGTGCCTATATAGAAGTGATTATGTTTGCTCTCAGCATAGAAAATATATAAATATGTTTATGTACGATGTAATGGGTACACTTATAAAAGAAGAGAACCACGACCGCTTGTTCAGCGAGCTACCGTTGTAGATTACCCGTGGCTTAACTTGAAATCTTCAGAATACGCACAAGATAAAATTTGAAACCGATGAAATCTTATTCCCAAAAACTTTATCAGAAATTGATTTACTATCAGTTATATTAGGTTATAAGTTTTAACAGCGACTATTGTTCGATTGTTCGATTCTTGGTTAGTTGTTAGCTGCTTATAATTGGACATAAAAAAAAATATTAACAAATGTTAGTGAATTTTGTGGGAAGGATAAACTCGAATATTCAACCTATTAAAATATTTAGGAAATCCTAATCACCAGAACATGTTTAAAATTCAAATGATTCCATAATGTTTAGAGACATTTCCATTCCTATTAGGGTCAAAGCTAGATGAGCTTTAGGGAACTTTGTGCTGGATGTGACCTGGGATGGAGTTGAGTGTGTACACCCACTGTATATTTTATAATGTGTACCATCTCGAAGACACTTCGGAGTAGCAGCATGTAAAACCAGAAAAAATAGAAACTCATTTATTCTTAAGGCTATTACTTTGCGTAAGACCTTAAACATTTTGACTTTAAAATCTTAAAATATCTAATAATATTTTACTTCTTTCTACAATAAATCATAAAATTTCTCCCACTGTCATGTAACTCTCATTTATTTTGTCATTTGACAACAGCGCGGCATAAACCTGTTTTCTTTATATATATTATCTGGTTAAATGATCTATGTATATATTTTATGCAATACGGCAAAGTTTGATTGGGGCCTGGTGGAGGTTGTGGTGTGACGGCTCTCTTGTTGACTGCTATCCAAAAGCGAAAATATGCAAGCAATGACAGTAATTTTACTGGATATGTTTCCTGAACCTTTCTATGCACCCAACGTGTAATTTATGACTCAGTGTTTTTCATTGAATTTTGCTAATTTTGATATAATATAAAGTGATCCACTTTGGCCCCGCTCCTGACGTCGCTGACGTGTTTAAGAGACAATCGCTTTACATGAGCTACTCTTTATTAACATGTCCTGCCTTTGGCGTGGGAGGGAACCCTTTCGTTCTTCAAAGAGTACGAGGCATTCTCATGCCTCATAATCATAAAGGATGAGTGGTTCCTTTGTACATATGACGTCACTAACTGTTAATTCTCACAAAAAAATTTCATCAGAAAAGTCAAGTTCGAGTCATCGATTTCAAAATTTGTTCAGAAAATCTCATTGATCGTAAACTAGACTGACCCAGTCGATGCAGGGGTTGAGCTTTTATAATCCCCCCCCCCCCGACAGACCCAACAAATCTGCTCTTGCTGTCGCACAACGCTTTAAACAGGTACTGCCACCTCGTGGCAAATCAGACAACCATAATACCAATTTTTAAATAGGACAGACTGAGAATGCGTGATATGTCCCCTCCTGCTCCATCTCAAACAATAAATGCCACTAGTTTTACCTGTGTGTCCGATTTACACAGATCTGATAAACCGGATAACAAGATAATCGTTAATACACGGGAAAGCACATATTTCCGTGTATGACATCGTCACTTAAAAGTGAGGTATTACCAGTAAATTTTGGTGAGAGATTTTTAAGCAAGAGTTGTTTAGTCCCTGATCTTTTTAAATAATTAAATCCCCTATAACAATAATAATTTTTGTTTGTTTGAATGATTTCTTGACACAATACATAGTAAGTACATTCATGTGGTATCCTACCTAACACACACATATATATAAACATGTATCAATAGATTGAGCGCAAGCTACTTAAAGCTTATGAAGCTCGCTCCTGAATTCTAAAGTGATAATTTTGTGATGCATGGCAGGAGGGGTGTGATGTTAACACATTGATGACTCTGGTTTCTCTTTAGCCACGCATAAATCTTTTGCCTTTTACTAAAGATTTCCGTGAAGAGGAACACTACAATGAGTCTATGACAAAAAACAATTATAATGGCAAGGGAATTACGTGTTTTGGTATGTTTTCATATGAAACTTTAACATTTTGGAAATTTTGAATTTTTAAATGGTACACAATGTGAAGGAGTAACAAAAAACCAATTTTTAAGGCCTAGTATCAAACTACAGGGCAGTATCTCGAAATTAATGTCTCTTCCATTATCGAATTGCTTTCTTACTTTAAATTGAATTTTAAAATTTTGATTGAATAAAAAAAATTAACTTTCATTTTTAAAAAAATGGAAGAAAGAAGAAATAAAAAAAAAAAACAAAAGGTGTTGAGATTGTGTCATGTAATTTCCTATCAGCCCATTTAAAAATGCGTTGCTGTCACTCGTTGCTTAAAATTGTGGCGCCACAAGTTTTGTATATGACAAAGCTATCCGAGATGAATAAATATGCCCCATTCATAGCTGCTCAATCTCTCCTAAAAATAAGCAGGGATATACACTGCTAACATTTTGCAAACGGTGCCACCAATATCATAATTTCAAAAATGACTCATGTGACCAACATCTGAATAAATTGGTGATGATAGCTTCAGCCGTTTTGATATTGTAATTTTAGTATCCTTTTTTTGGCCTGCACCGCTTCCTGTAACTCGGCCAAAATCATTTCTGTGAAATATTGAACCATTTGGATGGAATGTTTTGGAGGAGATTTTTAAATTTTTTTAGCTTATTCCCTATAAAATTTTGGTAAAGGCAGGTGGCAAAAAAATAAGAAAAACCGATAGTTTTTCAGATTCGTGATTTTTGCATAAAATTTGGTGATGCTAGCTCCTGCCGTTTTTGAGATAGTATAGGTTAACGTACGGACGACGGACGAAACCACACGATCGCATTTAAAGCGCAGAGGTTCACTAAAAAGGAAGGTTCTCACCCAGAAAGACTGATGACAAAACCCCAAACAAGGTCCCAAAGTCGGGAAAGGGGGATTAAGGTCGCACAAAATTAGGCTGAAACCCTTAAAAATAGGTTGTGGTGGTTGAAAAAAGCGCGTTAGGGGAAGGGGGGGGGGGGGTGTTGTGCTGGATCCGCTTTCGCCCCTGGTATCGAGATCTTATATGTTAGCTTGTATGCTTGAAAAAAGACATGTATTACTGTTTCTTAGATTATTCTAAATATTTTCTTCTTTGTCTGTAGATTAGTTTGTGGATGACATTCATTTACTTACATACCACTTGTATTTTCCAGTACTCTAGTCGATAGTAGAGTTCGTTTAAATTACATCTAGGGACTAAAAAACTGGATCCTGCTCCAACTTCCGGTGTGACTTCCTCAGTTTCATGATTTCGTTAATCGTACACTTGGAAAGTCATATTTGTTTGCTTGTGGAAGTTATATTGGAAACCTGACTTGGGGGCTACTTTGTTCGGAAGCCATCAAAAGTATGCCTAAATTAAGTTTTATGTATAATTCCATAATGATCAATGCTACGCGGGCTACTAAGATTAGTCTTTCATTACTGCCAAGAAAGGAGGCTCTGGAGAGAGCAGACAGCAATTAAAGCTACAAAGGCAGTAAAAGTTTGTAATTATGCCACCATAGCTCTAATTTAGTCAGGTACTGTCAGCGAGTCACGACCGCTAACCTCAGAGGAGCAAGTAACATCAAACCGTCAATGAACGTCTAGACACCCACGGACTTCTGTGTCTTAGTCCTCTGGACGTTGAGATTACCTCGGTCGATTCCCGTGTTCAGACGCTCTCAGACTTGTGTATGGTCATGACGTGAAAAGCCTGAGATTCTTCAGTAATCACCAAAGGCTACAAGCACTTTCGATTTTCCATCAGTTTTGTTTAAAACATAATTAGAGGGAAATTGTTAGCTTTTCCTAGAAAGGAATTAAATCTTCCTCGATGTTCTCGTATGTGTAGTATCACTATATATAAAAGATGGTGTATCACACCGTATGGACCCGGATCATGATCCAGACCCACGCCAAAATTTTATAGATTCTGCCTATTCCCAAAAGGCCCTAAAAAACTTCGTTCATAATTGCTTGAGTTATATTGTGAACAAACACACAAACACATGAGCGGGAATCCAAGCATACCCTTCTACCTTAGGCAAAAAAGTATCGATTTTCCTGGGGCCTCGTAACTATAGGAGCGGTAATCCATGATACAGTAAGGGCGGGCAGCTGTATGGAGTTTATGATCCCGCCAACCCGTATATGCAATATTTATCCGCAACCCCTGTTGTCATGATTTTACGTTCCTTGTCATTTTGTTCCTCGTTCTTGCTTTACTCCTGTCGTAGCGGCCTCAGACTCCGATTACCGGTGGTTACTTTCTCATACACTACATCATTTTGGCCTCCAGGGAAACTCCCCATTCCTCCATTCACCATCGGAAGCATCACAAAATTTAACAAACGAAGGATTTGGTAATGAGAAAGATCGTAACGACACAATGATAATATACAGAAAATGAAAAAAAAAAAACAAATCACTCGCTCCCGCTGAATTAGGCTGGTTATGACACATATATGTCATGTGAGTTCCTTGGCATTCACGTTGTTCTTTGAACTAAAAACAAAATGTTTTTTTAATGTTCTAGGAGCACTCATAAATGTGTAATTTGATATATGTATTATGTCTAAAAGCATTTGCTGTTTTGTGTTCCTTGGTCAAATGAAGCCTATACTAATGCAAATGGTTCATGAATGAACAACACACACACACATTTGCATTTTGGATTTTTGCCTTCTGTCAGAGTCCTTGGGTTCAGTCCCTGAAGGCATTGACATGGCGTTCTCTTAAAGGTTATATAAGTTATCAAATAATTGAAAGGAGATTAAATAGTGCCGTTTTATAGGCCGGACGTCTACCTTAAGGCCCGATAGTAAGGGATTCCAACCAATTGAACTGGTTCGGATCCTACTGAAACTAGCTGCAATTTTCCAAACGGTTGTAAAGGAACCCCCCCCCCCCCCCGCCAACCAACACCGCCTAACAGACACTGAGAATATGAGGTCATAATAGGCTTTGTAGCTAGAAGATTATATCCGACCTATAAAATCGGGAGGATCGATAGACGTGAGTGTCAGAGTGTCAACGATTTTGCAGCCGATATTTATCCGGCCTGAAAATTCTGTAATTGTGATAACAGAAAGAAATTACAACCTATAAACCCTTCTTTCTTTTTATCATTCCAAGCGCAAATAACAGTCCTTGAGACAAAATCAAAAGTGACCAAAATGACCGAAAAAGTCTAGTGATTCGCACGGGAACTGGAAGGATGGCGGACACTCGCCGGCCGGCTAGACATGTAGATTTTTCTTGCAGCTTAAAATAAGTCGGCCGCCAAAAAAAGAAGATCGGAGGCCTGTCGCGGATGTTGGGCCGTCTGTCTCATCCTTTGTCAGACATCATGGGACTAAAGTCGCCCTCCCACGTACCGATTTTTTTGCCAGCCAGGTTTTATATCTGTACATAACTTCTGCATGTATAAAGTACTGTTTATTGATGTTTGTATATTTTGTCAGGCGCTTTGAGCGGATTATTTAAATTCTGGATACATGCACAATATAAGAAATTATTATTATTATTATTATCATTACTATTACTATTATTATTATTATTGTTTGATCCAGACGGCAGCACCCTCACATCTTGGTCGGTATAAGTGGAAAACAGCTCTGAGTCAGAGTTTTAGATTTTTACACACATGCCTAGAAAATGCTTTGATGAAAAAAACCTGCTATGTCAAAGACTGCCTTACACTTGCGTCCCTGGCAAAAAAAAAAAAAAAAACACTTTCATTTAAAACAAATCCAAAAGTTGTTTTGATCTCATATTGGACCCCGTGAAGTATAAATGATTTTAAACTTGGTACACTGTTCCTTCTGGACCCTATAAAATTTACACTTTTATCTACGATGTTTAAAATAATTAAACAATACATTTAAAAACAAAATAGGCAATGGACCAATATCAGAATTCATGACAACATCTCTAAAAAGTTGTTTTGTTTTTTCCTCTCTCGTGTTTCTTTTAGTTTACATTTTAATTCAATAATAAAAAAAGTTAAATTTTAAAACACAGTACGATTGGTTAACACCTTGATTGATGCCAAACCTACCTGTCTATCAGAAACTACATCATGTCTGAGGCTGATTTTTTACTACTTTAATGAAGGACATAGCGTAGGAAATTGCGTCAGGTTAGACTGGTTCCTGGCCGAAAGGACGTGCCCCAGATGCTTCTCTGTAGGCGACAATATTACTGAAAGGAATCATTTAAGAGATACCTATGTATAAAAATTTTATCTTCACATGGCATTTATCAATATTAGCAAGGCAATGAACAAGGACAGTTAAATGTAAAGATTATTAGTCATGATACGCCCTTCTTCTGGCAAGTTCAAAGAGGTCACTTGCAGACGGCCTGGTGCAGGTGCTAACAAACACAGTGAGACAAATAATCAACATCTGTCATAAGATAAGATTGAATTTAATGTAGAACATTAACAAAAACCAGGTCATTAATTTCAGAGCGGTAAACCACTCGTAAGTGAATTTATGGATACGTCCACCAATGATGCAGGACTCTATGTGAAGCTTGGGCTCCATTCTTACCTCATCATAAGTCAAGGAACCTATGAGCCTTCCATCCCCACGGGGAAGGACGAAAGGACCACACATTTTTTTTTCCGCACTGGGATTCCTTTTTTTTTGTAATCGGGAGGAGCCCGCCTTGAGAACCGGGCAGTCCCGAATTAGCGGGTGTGTGGAGGCGACTATCCCATCCTTATATCAAAATATCCCCATCAACTATTATGGCACGAATGAACAACAGCTCTGAGTTATGAGTGTTAGATTTGTTTTTCCACCCAAGCTTTCGAAAATGCTTTAAAGATTGATGTCACGGATTCTGCCTTGCTGAAGCACCTTTGACAATATTCTTTCATTTAAAATCAGTTAAAAAGTTGTTTTTCTTACTCATATCAGATCCCATGAAATTTACATGATTTTCAACCTTGTCTTTTTGGAGGTATATAAACCTATCCTATTTTAAAATCATAAATGATTACAGAATAAATTTTAAAAATATGCAGTTCTGAGCAGAAGTGACAGCGGAATAGTTTTGAATGGACCAATATCAGAATACATAACAATATCCCAAAACAGTTGTTTTGGTTTTTTCCTCTCTCATGTTTCTTTCGAGTATACATTTAAAGTCAATAAAATGTATTTTAACTTCTAAACAAGAAATAAAGTCATAAAGTCTGAGCCTGATTGTGAAGTATTCTAGTGTAGGACATAGCGTGGGTAACTGCGTCAGGTGGACTGATTCCTGGCAAAACTGATTTAATCCCTGCTATTTCTCTGTAGGCGGCTTATTATTACTTAAACGGAAGCATTCAAGGGTTACCTATGTATAGAATTACATCTGCAGGTCAAATTAATTGTCCTTAATAACAAGGGAAGAAACAAGGACAAATCAATGTAATGATTATTAGTCATTATACGCCCTCTCTGTGGAAGGTGCAACAAGGACACGCGCAGATGGTCACGTGCGCATGTGCACAAACACGTGCAGACAGTATGAGAGTATCTTTCCATGAACTTTCAGTTTGTGTTAAAATAAACATTTATAATAATAACATATTATATATTATATGAAATGTAAAATGTTAATAACTGCACAAGAACCTGATTATAAATACAGAAAAAGTGCGGATTATTTTGAAAAGACCGGTAAACCACACCAAATCCACCAGTGATGTATTACGTGGAGTCGTGAGAACATTTGCACGGACTTGGACTTGGACTCGATGGTTCTGGACTAGCACTTCTACTTGGACTAGGAGGTCTGGACTCGAGGAATGAGGCTCAGTCCATCAGTCACCTAAGCTGTTACTCTTCTTCGAATACCGCATAATCCATTAAGCAGACAGCAAGAAATCTAACCGAAGTCTATCATTCTCATTATTGAAAGTTTTTAATTGAAGTACAGGTATATAACACTTATTCTCTTCATAGCAGGGAGGATGATTACATTGATCATCTCCAGTTGATAAACTAGAGGGGGGGGGGGGGGGGTTAACCTCCATCCTGATCACCTTCGTTTTTACCGCTGCTTTGGTGAGCACCTTTTTCAGGGTCACAGCACCAGGGCTCGCACAGGGCCAAGAATTAGACAAAACGAGAGCGGGATGTCGCGGAATTTAAAACTTAGAGTTTGATGTACCATGCGATACCACGCTCTCAGTGGTTTGATTACAACTGTTTCTCTGTGCGAGCCCTGACGCTGTAACACAGAGAATCTGACAATACATAGCAGCGGTTACAGCGAAGGATCGAACGACTACAGTGTATAACCGCGGCAGCAGGAGTGGAACCTCAGCTTGTTGTACATAAAAAAGAAAACATTAAGACAAACAGAAAACTAAACCAGAAATATGCATCCTACGAAATGCAAGCCTACACCGTGTATGTGGTCCTTAATGCGGAGTACTGTGCAACCCGTAATTTCATTCACTTATTGCCCCATATTACCAGGTTCATTGGTGCATATGATTCCAGACAAGTGTAAGTATTTACTTATTCAGTTTTTAAAATAAATTAAAACAAATTAGGCAAGTCTGAGCACAAGTAACTGCGAGATACTTCTGAATGGATGAATATAAAAATACATAACTGTTACAATATCTCAAAATGTTTTTTTTCCTTCTGTATCTGTTTAGTTACAGAGGTATCTGTGTAGTTTACATTTTATTTCATTTGATGGTTTACTACTCTAGTGATGGACAGCGTCGGGTAATTGCGTCAGGGGTGGACTGGTTCCTGGCCTTAAGGATTTGTCCTCGGGTATTTCTCTGATTATTATTACTTCAGCGATGCATCCAAGGGATACCTATGTTAAGAACTCTCATCTACTGATTGACTGAAGATGTTTAAAGGCCTCCGAGCGCTCCACTTGGTCGGGTTCAGGACCCATTCCCTTGGCGCTCCATAGACGTAATACTGAAAATATTTCCTTCGAAGTTACCACCAAGCCCAGCAAGAACCAATCCAGCCACCAAGAAGCCCAGGGGACAAGAAGAGACATCTGAGTCAGGAGAGTAACAGCCACGAGGCATACACGCAGAAGCCCGTACATCAAGTCATTATCACTATTAGATAGGAAAGAGACAAGGGTAGTTAAATATAATGATTATTATTAATTGTATGCCCTTCTTCTAGAACGTGTAACGCGGACACGTGTAGACGGTCAGGTGCAGTATGGGTGAATCTGCGGATGAACTTTCAGTTAAAAATCAACATCTCTAATAAGATCAAAATGGAATAATATTTTACTTAATGCACAAAAACCTGGTTATTATTACAGAAAATGCGAATTATTTTCAGACGACCGTGATTTCCTAGATTTCCTAGTCGTGTGAACCTCTGCACGGACTGCGACTTGGACTCGATTGCCATGGACTATGGTGAAAAATTGATTAAACTAAAATTTCTATGCATTTTTAAGGAGACACTCAAGCTTAATAACTAACTATTCGCTCTTATCATATACATTATTTGATTCTTGGTGATTCCATCTTTGTCAGTTTAACCCTTTTTAAAGTTGTAACATTTTGTAAAAGGTGAAAAATGGTCATTTCTCATAATAAGAGCAATAGAATATACGAACAACACCTAATGCTAAATAACCACTGTTTAATAAGCCATTTCAGTCAAAAACTTTGTACTAGCTTTGTTGATTTCTTCTTTGATAAATACTTATGGACATTCACAATTTTCATTAACTAATTAAAATTAATTTAAAAGGGACGGAACCTTCGGACACCTGCCTTTTTAAAGTTGTATATAGAATTCTTCATCCTGTAAGATAAGGATTCTCAAATGTTTGACCCCCTTATTTGTTAATGTTTCTTGGCAATGCACATATAACACCCTAGTGTCAACAGACATTTTTTTGTGGACAGCACCGAAACTCTAATTCTGCCTGTAAACCGTTGATTGTAAATCTGAATATCCTCCTTGTACAACAAGCTAACTGCTGGCCACATTATCATAGTAACTGGTCTACTAACGGTCACATTGCAACATATCTTATATTGGTGAGTTACCTGTTAAAAAGTTACACCTTGATGAATAAAGGGCTAAGAATGGGATGAAATATGAAAACAGGCAAATTCGGCATGTTTTCCCATGTTTTATGCCATGAAATTTATGTGTAACTTTGTATGAGTCATAATTCAAAAGCTGATCTCCAGACCTTTAAAATGCTACAAAATGCCTGATGATACAATATTCAAAGTTAAAGCAATAAGGGATTAAAGAAATGGCAAGTGGAGTCGTAATTGACAGAAATTGGTAGCTCGTACACCCCTTGGATACATTACCTTGCATGTGGACTCAACGAACGACTCAATCTATGCATCGCTAACTCATAACCAGTGCACACGGGACACACGGAAGAAATATGACTGTTGCCTTTGTGAACTTAGAATGTCAACAGGACAGGTTAGTTAATAAACCACAGTGTTCATCAAAGGCCGGAACTGCACGCCAGTATGTATGAATTAGTGCTGTTTAAATGACCTCAAGACATGGGGCGTGTTTGTGAGGGGGACCATTGATCGTGGTTAGGACAAGGCTCCATCCATTTTATATCAAAGAGGACAAAAGTCCTTTTAACAAGGGTGATGCGTAAAATTCCTTTTCATTCCATACATATAACATGTAACATCCGTTTCTGTATGCGAAAGTAATTTTTGCTCAGCTTTCCACACTTCGTTTTCATTATATCATCTTATTGATAATCATTATGGCCTCATATGCCACCATGGGCATTAAGAGGATAGGAAGGTAGGTATTGATAATCATCCACTTACAAACAACATCCTACTGGTTATTACCTTGATGGCGATTTAGAAAGATGATTGACATATACCATATCCTGTTATTTTAACATGAAATGTATAATTAAACGATTTTCCAGAAAATTTTGAAAACAAAACTATCAACTTTACGACAAAATTATCTTAAAATCATTTAGTTAAAATGGTTTTATTCACATAATAAATCGAGTTCCTATTGTTCCCCACTCCTACAGAGAGTGACGCATGCCCCTCTGTTACCATGGAGGCAAAGGCTCAGGAATTACACATGCTAAGCACAGCAGGTGACAAGACCGAACTCGGGAAGGAATACATTTCCTCCAGTTTAATGCTCATGTTTGCGTAATCTTAAATTTGATAGGGTAGTTTATACTGTTGACAGAATAACAAATCTTCATTTGCAAATGTTTACACGAGATTATCATGCGCTGCTTGTTAAGTGGAAAGTAACAGAAAAAATGCAGTGAGCAGGGGATGTAATATAAAAAACTAGTTTTCATGTAATTACAAGTTCATTTTTTGGTAGTTGGTACACCATAATAAAACCAAACTGTATTACACAATATCAATCATATATATATATAATATATATATATATATATATATATATATATATATATATATATATATATATATATATGGAGTCCGTTCAAAAACTTCGAACATACTACCCCCTCCTCCCAACTGAAAAAAGTACACAGTCCCTTCTCAGGATGTTATAATTGTCTTCACTGTCAGGAACCGTATATTTTCATAATAACAAGATAATCTTTCTTTTTTTCAAATTCTATATTATTCATTATTAACATTAGAGTTTAAGACATTTGTAATAAAAACACGGGCTAACGTTTTATGAGATTTCAGTATATATGGCCGCTGATATATGCAATATTTTAATTTATTTAAATATGAGATGCATAATCGATTTTTTTAAAAAGAAAATATGACGAAACTTTAACAAATTTTCTCGAAATCTAAAAAAAAAACGAGTTTTATTTCCTTTAAAGTGAAGGGGGACAAAAGGTACTGTATCCAAAACGTTTGAGGACATCTCACCTCATCCCGCCTGAAGTTTAAAAAGTGGTGGCCATCCTGCATCAAATGGTTACACGCTTAGTTGTATTTCTGAGTGTATGCAAGGTTTTATTATCAATGTACATTATATATATATATATATATATATATATATATATATATATATGCGTGTGTGTGTCATGATCTTCATTATGATCTTAATAAAACACAAAAACGTGTGTTTCAAGGTTCATCGGCTCTATGGTTGAATCACAGGCGAGATCTGTTGGCTAGATCAAAGGCAGTCTCCAATACCATTGAACGGCTCTGGTCCTAGGCCCCATCTCACAATGCTTTATAATCCTTAATAGATAAAGGTGATTCAGAAATAACTCAAGATTTACTAATTGTTCCTGGGGTTTAACTCCAACCATAATCTAAAGTTAGTACGAGATAAACACGAGGATAAAGAACTGAGTCGATGAAACTACTGAGATAAACACCTCAGTATGTAACCATGGACTTGTTACCGACAGGGCTTTCAGGAAAGCGGGGGTCAGCGTCCGTGACGCTCGAGATCTCTTGCGGAGGCATAATTCTGGCCGTCCGATCGGACGCGCACTTTTCTCCAGTGAGACCGAGAAGATAATTGTTTGCCCTTGCAGCAGTCACTTTAATGCCGAGTACCTCAAACTAACCGGTCGGAACTGCGCTGTCAGCTTATACAGTTCACAATAATCCGACAACTTATTTAACCTTGTAATGACACGAAGATGATGTAAAATTATACTTAAAATGTTTGTTCAAATTTCACACGACCCTTCAAAATTTGGGATGTATATTATTCTTCTTGGTACGCCCAACCTTCCACCTGACTCTTCACGACGTTGGCCTTAGCGTCCCGGACACTCCAAATCTTCCTCCAATTAAACGCCCTTTAAATATATTACACTTTAAAAGGTGACATGTTACCTCATCCCGCCTGAAGTTTAAAATGTGGTGGCCATCCTGCATAAAATGGTTACACGCTAAGTTATTTTTCTGAGTGCATGCAGGGTTTTATTATTAATGTACATGTACGATAAATGAGTTTCCAGATATTTATATATTTACATAAGAGACTTAGATACGGCCCGGGGGCGTACCCAGGGGGTCCCGCAGGGAGCCATGCCCCCAATCCTACTTTTCATGTAATATTGAGAGACAACTTTCCAGACACTAAATATCTGCTAAGATAAATGAAGTTTTAAGGTAATTTAAAATATACGAACATATCTTGTTAACGTTCAGTTTCATTACAGTATATATTCCTCTGTCGGTGACAAATGATATAGTAGTTGGCTGATTTTTACACACAAAAACACGTGGGTGTGTTTGTGATGGATTGTGTGTGTATGTACTCTTTGGCCAGAAGATCTGCTGCATCCCTGCACCTCGTTCCATAAATCCCGGCTATCTGCATGTGCCCTATATCAACTATCACAATGATGTTGATTCTAGTCGCTGGTTTAAGTCTGTGCTCAGTGGAGAAATATGCTCCAAACAGGAAAAATAAGTAAGCATTCGCAAATGTGAGATGGTCTAAACAGAGTTAAACTCTGGGACCATTTATATTATATATATATATATATATATATATATATATATATATGCGTGTGTGTGTCATGATCTTCATTATGATCTTAATAAAACACAAAAACGTGTGTTTCACGGTTCATCGGCTCTATGGTTGAATCACAGGCGAGCTCTGTCAGCTAGATCAAAGGCAGTCCCCAATACCATTGAACGGCTCTGGTCCTAGGCCCAACTCACAATGCTTTATAATCCTGTAATAGATAATAGTGATCTAGAAAAAAACTCAAGTACTTACAAATTGTTCCTAGGGGGTAACTCCAATCATAAATCTAAAGTTAGTAGGAGATAAACACGAGGATTAAAAACTGAGTCGATGAAACAACTGGGATAAACACCTCAGTATGTAACCATGGACTAGTTACCAACAGGGCTTTCAGGAACGCGAGGGTCAGCGTCCGTGACGTTCGAGATCTCTTGCGGACGCATAATTCTGGCCGTCCGGGCGTCCGATCAGACGCGCGCTTTTCTCCATTGAGACCGAGAAGATAAATGTTTGCCCTTGCAGCAGTCACTTATCATGCCGACTTCCTCAAACTAACCGGTCGGAACTGCGCTGTCAACTAATATGTTTCACAATAATCCGACAACTTATTTAACCTTGTAATGACACGAAGATGATGTAAAATTATACTTAAATTTTTTGTTCAAATTTTACACGACCCTTCAAAATTTGGGATGGATATTATTCTACTTGGTACGCCCAACCTTCCACCTGACTCTTCACGACTTTGGACTCAGCGTCCCGGACTCTCCATATCTTCCTCCAATTAAACGCCCTTTAAATGTATTATACTTTAAAAAGAATACTAACTTGTCTTCAATAATTTATTCTTTGTAACTTCGACTAATGGACATGAACTTTCCTCCTCCTACATAAAATGATTAACAACGAAAGTCCGCAGTATCTACGCGTTCTTCTTCCACCTCCACATAGTAACATATACGAAACCAGATTTGAAATACATACCTAACTCTAATAAAAGCAAGGACTGATTTATATATCAACTCTTTTCTCTCAAAATCAATCAGATTATGGAACCAAATGGATCTTGATAAGAAAGCTTGCTTAACAAGTGCTTCATTAAACTACCAATTGAAAAAATCAACTCTGAGAACTAAAACACCTAGGTACTACAACTCAGGAACCAGAAAATCACAAATAATCCATGCACGCATAAGAATGAAATGTAGTGATCTAAATTATCACATGTACACAAGACATATTAGCGACACCAAAAAATGTCAATGTGGCCACCCATCAGAAGATCCCAACCAGTACCTACTGCTATGCCACCTCTATAACTCCACTAGAAAACATACTTACCTAGGGATACCCAATTAAAAGTTCTACTTTTTGGCGACCCAAAAATAGATGACAAATCAAACAAGGAATATTCGAATCGGTAGCAAACTTTATTGAAAACTCAAACAGATTCTAACATAAAATAATTTGACGTTCTTGACAAACTCATCCCACACCCACCAAAACTCTCTCTCTCCTCTCAACTGGCACCTTACACTTTCCAAATCACAACTAAAAACAGAGTCATTATGCTATCCACATCTTCCATGATATTTCAGTCATCAAAATGTGAACATCACACCCCTCCTGCCATGCATCAGAAAATTATCACTTTAGAATTCAGGAGCGAGCTTCATAAGCTTTAAGTAGCTTGCGCTCAATCTATTGATACATGTTTATATATATGTGTGTGTTAGGTAGGATACCACATGAATGTACTTACTATGTATTGTGTCAATACATCATTCAAACAAACTTTTTTCAAGCCAATTAGAGCCAGCCTAGTTTTGCCAAGGCCTGTTAGAGTTTAAAGGCTGACAAAACATTGAGCTTTAGTGCACTTGTATTTTCCCCTCTAACAATTAAACGTAAGTACCTTATTTAAGATGAATTCATATTATACCATGTTTTCCCGAATGAGAAATTTAAAATGTGACAGATTAGATTTTCAAATTTAACAATTGAAACGAGTGGTCCCGGCCTCTGGTAGAAGGTTGGTAGCTTAATTAATTGCCCGGAGCGTATGCGCAGATTTTAATTGGTACTTTGGCATTTATTCATGAGGCTGATCAGTGTTTGTTCAATAGGAAATGCAAAAGTGGAGTTTCCTGTTAACATTTGATTACGATAAAACCGTGAGTTTTGCAGCCGGATAGAAGCGGAGAAGCGGAAATTTCTCTTCTCGTAAGCTGTCAGCTGCTGGGGTCTTATTTAAGTCGTTTCTGTTGAATGTTGCAAGTAAATAAAATATTTCTCCCAATATTAATTTTGCAGTAACCAAGGTCGGTGCGCGTCAGTGTTATAAGAGTTGGAATTCATAGTTTTTGTTATAGAAAGTGTCATAAAATCAAAACACGCATGCAATTCATGAATAAATATTAACATTAAAGAATTCTAAATTAATATCATTATTAAATCATTGCAAGCTAAATTATCAATTACCCTGGATACGTCACATGCCAACGGTGGATGGTCTTCTCCTCAATTCGATCTTTTTAGCTGATGTATCACAATAGTTAATGTTCTGTTTTATATTCTTTATATATATATATATATATATATATATATATATATATTTAATACTTATAAAAGGAATTCGGTTCACGTTTGTTCGCAATGTTCTCTAAAACCGCGTTGTGTACAATATTGTGCCATACATCATTTTAAAGGTTATTATCTCCGCAGTGACATGGGCGATATGAAAATAAATAATTTTTAATATACATATAATTTTGAGTGATTTTTCCGTTTTTTTACAGAGCACAGCCAAATTGCATTCGGTAATCACCGCAATGCGTGCATCGTGGTCACTTAACCTCTAACACTGAGGACTATTGTTCATATGAATAACGCTTGCTTTAAATAAGGGATTTGACCCACGTGCGTGGTCAGTAAAAGAGAAAAACACATGTTTCTCGCTTTATGAAATGGAAAGTTCAACCCAGAAGGATTAATGACAAAACCTAATTCAAGGTCCCAATTTCAGGAACAGGGCTGGGGTGGTGGCGGGGTTTCAGGCCTCAAAATTTGTCTGATACGATGAAAAAGGGGTTGCGGCGGTTGAAAATGAATACAGACCCTCTGCATGGAGTCCCTTTGGGTCCGCTTCTGCTACTTACGAGATATATATATTTCTGTTTCTTTCTTGAGGAACAGTTTCCTTGCAACGTACATTTAATAAATCTTTCATGAGTTCATACAATCAACCTAATCTTTATACGTCCAACGATACAATCCTGTCAAATATTATCGAAAACCTGAATACCCCCTCGTCTCATTCTTGTTCGCAATGTAAACACCATCACTGACCAGGTCTTCGAGTTAAACATATCGGGGTATAAATTTCTTGCCACGAGGACAGCCCCACAAAAAGTATTTGAGCGACTGCAGGATCACTCACGCACTGTCTCCACCAGGTTATGAGTTAATACGGACGGACGGTATGATGTTTAGGATTCATGTAAGTGGCAAAATTAAGATACAATAAGCTGGACATAGAAACGTTTTCTGATCACAGAAGTGTTGTGCCTCAGAGAGGTGCGCGAGTTATTCTGCAGTCGTGCCAAAATGTTTATACATATCTCATGGAGACAGTTTCCCACTGAAAATCTATATTTTCTGTTAACTTTTAAAACAAAAAAATGAGCCATCATTTCACGTCTCAGTTAATAAATCTCCTTAACCCCGGTAATAAGCCCGGTATACCGGGTCTATCAGCTAGTATATATATATATATATATATATATATATATATATATATATATATATATATATATATATATTGGATATGTGTGTATATATATAGAGAGAGAGATTTAAATTGAAATTAAAATTAAATTGTACGAATTGTTTCTATCCTTCGACTTGATTATGTTTTCCTTCGCTTTCCGAAGATGTCCATGACGACCAAGGTGTTGTATATGATCTAGGGTTGTGTCCGGAGATGACTTCAGGCCAATCCGGACGTAAAAAAACCTACCGCATGCTGGATACATGTGATCGGTAGTTGCTGTTGAGGTGGTTACCATCTTTCCCTTGCGAACCTCCTGGACTCCGCCAATCTCTACAATTCAGAAGATACATTCAGGACAGTCTTCAGCAAACAACAGGTCACGTATGGTGGTTGTTCTGACTTTCTTGAAGGCATTCAGTCTTCTGTGGTTGAGGAGCTTTCCATCTATGAGGTGTTTAACAAGGACTCCATGATCATCCTTGTTAAAAGCATCTCTTAGCATGGCAGAAAACGTCATGCTGAAAAGTGTTGAAGCTAGAACGTTCTACGCTGTTGCTTATTTGAAAGACGGAAGATGCCCAACCATTATCGAGGACGCGCGCCATCATGCCATCGTGAAAATGGCGGCTGATGACGCTGACATCAGAATTTGATTTTCTAGAATCCGTCACGGCGGACAGTGTCGAAGTCGATAAACCATTTCATTTTAGGATTACGCTTCTTGTACGTATACAGAGCCACCAATTCTCTTTCAGAATGTTCAACAGACAATGAGGAGCTTGTGTTCGCTTGCAATCAACTGGAGAGAGACCCGGCCAAACTCCGTGAAGAATTCCTTTTTTTTTACTTCACCAAGGCCATTGAGGCCAAAGTCAATCCCCTACTAATCTCTTTCGGATTACTTTGACTTACAAGCTTAAAGGATAAAAGATACACTTAAACGAACATATAAAGATTATAAACATAGCAGAACATTTTTTTTTTAAACAAGATGTTTCTTAAATACATCCCAAAGTACAATATTACCAATGGTTGCAATTTTACATGCAAATTGAACCCACTAGGTGGATATTTGAATATATATTATAATCGAAAGGTAATGTTGAAAATATATAATCACCTTTAGATTTAAAGTAATATCTGTTTACTTATGTTAATTCTTTTGATGGTGAATCTACAGTCAAGAATGATTTTACGATAAAACCACTGCTTTATCTCAAGGCAGAGCGCTTAAGTGGACAATTTAAAAGGAGACTGCACGAGATGAAAATTGGGTGGTGATAATGAACTGATAGAAATGTAATTATCTCTCGACCATTAGCAGCTTTACCAAAACGCAGAGGAAAATTTCACACATTTCAGTTGGGTGCGACCTCCTTGATCATGAGACATTGGCAAGGGAAACGGAGGTATAAATCAGTATAGTCAGCGTGTATGTGTAGGCGTTGTCTGTGTAGGAGGGGAATACTGAGGTCATATAGTGGAGCGCTGTTCACTGGAACCTCTCCGGGGACAAGGATTTTTGTTAGTTGGGAACGGTTGTGCGTAATCTATCGGGTCACAGTGTCTTCCCCTGATAAGATGATCAAACTCCGAACGTCAACTGTCAACGATCGAACTTACCTAAAAGCGACAAAAGGCAATGAAAATTTCAGCTGGATTACAATACTAATACTATCACAAAACAATTAAAAAGGTCTAAAGTCCTCGTGCGAACCTGTGCAATGCGATATACAACAGTTATAATGCTTTCATAATAACACGCTTGACCATTATCGGAAAAGTACTTTATTACTTTTCAAATACAATAAAATTTACAAAGCAAGTTTGAACATAAATACTATCCCGATATACACAAACGTCCCTCCTGAAATATTGACATGAACGTATAAAACAAAAATTGATTATAGCTGGCACCATCAGTTTTGTGTATGAGAAAGCCAGCAAATAATTATGGACATGCAAATTTGAGACACATACTTCAAACAACTCTTGAGATCTGTGCAAAGATGCATGAAACCTGTAAAGCAATGGCGAGTGGCACCGCAATCTTGTTTACTACAAAGCTATCCGATATGTACATATATGCAGAATTTCATGGTAGATCAAATCCCCCTTCAGAAACAAGTCGGAATATAGACTGTGCAAAAAACATCTTAGGTGGCGACACAAGAAACATCTGTTTTGCAAAAGAAGACTATTGCAGCCCTCAGTTTGATATAGGTTTACTTGGCCACAATACCAACTCTAGCTTCCTATGACTCTACCAATAATCAATGAACTGGATATATTCTCATAAAATTGAGAGAACTGTACCCAAGGATAATTCTTGTGAAAAATTATACTCTTCGGTTTGACATTTTCATCATTAAACCCTTCAATGTAGAATCCAAAAGCGGCTAAATTTACGAGGCTATGCCCTTAAAAAAGTTCAATGTAGGTGGTGCCACCAATACCACAATTTCAAACATGATTCATCTGACCAACATTTACATAAAATTTTGAGCTTCCTGTAAATCGGCCACAAGTCGCCGAACTGGAACCATTGGGACAATCTTGGGAGATACTGATTCAGGGATAATTTCTGTGAAATATTCGATAATATGGCTGAATATTTTCGGAGATGAAGATTTTAAAAGTGTAGATAAAGAAAAAATAAGCTCGATCCGACAAAGTTTGACATGTAACTAATTGTCCCATAAATTGTGGTGCCGCAAGCTCCAACAGTTTTTCGAGATAGCATGGGTAAACGTAAGGAAGACACGGATGGACAACGCCGCGCCATCGCATAATCTTAGTTTCGCTAAATATAGAAGATTGTTCACTCAATTTAGTATCTCCCCCCCCCCCCCCCCTCCTCCAACGTTCGCAGCAGGTTTAACTATTGAAGAATGCACGATCATTAACCAGTAAGAATCAGAAGTTAATACTACAAACATATTAATTTTGAAAATAAAATCGGTTTGCAGCTTTCTTCAGTGTCGGTTCGTGGAGATTATAAACTCCTTGGTTGGATGAAAGATGCATTTGGATGAACTGCCTCCCACTGCAGGTAGTTTTAACTATAGATCAGGACCTCCCACGCGAGTTAAAAGCAGTTAATGAGCACGCAAGTTAAATGCAGTTAATGAGCACGCGAGTTTAATGCAGTTAATGAGCACGCGAGTCAAATGCAGTTAATGAGCACGCGAGTTAAATGCAGTTAATTAGCACGCGAGTTAAAGGCAGTTAATGAGCACCAAGTTAAATGCAGTTAATGAGCACGCGAGTTAAATGCAGTTAATGAGTACGCGAGTTAAATGCAGTTAACGAGCACGCGAGTTAAATGCAGTTAACGAGTACGCGAGTTAAATGCAGTTAACGAGCACGCGAGTTAAATGCAGTTGACGAGCACGCGAGTTAAATGCAGTTGACGAGCACGCGAGTTAAATGCAGTTGACGAGCACGCGAGTTAAATGCAGTTGACGAGCACGCGAGTTAAATGCAGTTGACGAGCACGCGAGTTAAATGCAGTAAATGAGCACGCGAGATAAATGCAGTTAATGAGCACGCGAGTTAAATGCAGTTAATGAGCACGCGAGTTAAATGCAGTTAATGAGCACGCGAGTTAAATGCAGTTAATGAGCACGCGAGTTAAATGCAGTTAATGAGCACGCGAGTTAAATGCAGTTAATGAGCACGCGAGTTAAATGCAGTTAATGAGCACGCGAGTTAAATGCAGGCCCAAGCAGTCTTGAATGGAAAAGCGTTTGCGCCCGCTTTCATGGTTCTGGAGTAGATCACAGGATTTAATGCCAGGGAGATCGTGAGTTTGAATCTCCGACTAGAAGCGATGAGAGTTTTCACGATCGGTTCAAGCCTAGGGTGAACGATCTGCAGGCTAAAGCCCATGTCCTATATAGGTGCAGGATCGTCACGGATCTCGGCACGGTCCGGCGTGTGAACTGTGTAGCCGCCGTGATGGTCCGCGGCGAACCCTGTTAGTCCTGGAACTTCCGGAAAGGTCGTTGGGGCTCTGGGAGGCCAAAACGGCAGTTTTTGAAAGATCAAAACTTCCGTGTTCGTCCATGACGGTCCGGGGAGTTGGCATAACCGTGGTTGTCCGTGAAGCCGCCGTGTAGGGTCTGGGGACAGCCGTAGCACTGCTTTGGTTGTCCGTGTGAGTACCTGACAGTCCGGGATGGTCCGTGTTCATTCGGGGCTGTCCGTGTTCTTGCCGTATTGGTCCTTTCTCTGCCGTGACTGTCCGTTCATCGGTCATCCGTTTTGTGCGGGTTCGTCCGTGTAGCTGCCATGTTGTTGGACGCTCGATAGCCCCAAAATGAGAACGGATCATCCCGGATCTTGATCCGGCGGGATCAAGCACTTTCCGGGACTGCCGTGTTCATCCGTGCTTATATTGGGACTGGGGCTTTAATGAGAAGACTGTGCCACACTGGTATTACCAGAGGCGTCAATACAGGGGGATGGGGAATACATCCCCACCTTTTAGCAAGGGGCGTGGTCTATGTAATCATCGACCCTGATTATGAGAGTATAATATTTTTATATTGGAAAAGAGATATATAAACAATTAGAATAATATATTTGGTTCGATTTCTGAAATTACCACCCTGCAAATGTATTGTTTTTGGTCCTTTGCTTTGCGATAATGACCATGACGTTCAGGGTTTTGTAGCTGATCTAGGTAGGTGTGTCCGGCGATGACCTGTCAGGCTAATCCGGGCACAAAAAACCTACCACATGTTGGACCCTTGATCGGTGATTGCTGCCGAGGTAGTTGCCATCCTCGCCTTGTTTTTAGTTATAAAGATAAATCTGTTTACTTATGTTAATGTCTTAATTTGTTTTGCTTATTAGTGATCATTGTTTTTTAATTACGAATATTAGTCTCCTGTTAAGATATTTTTTTTACGATAAAATCGCTGCGGTTTCTAAAGCCTGCGTCACATATCCACAACGGAGCCCGTCCGACTTCTCCGCGAGCTGAAAAGGGCGTTTTCGCCAGGAATACGGCCGGTGTTTGCTCGATCACTGCGGACTCAGACGCGATTTTCAGGGGTCGGCCGACGATCGCAGGTCACCGAAACCTGTTCTTAAATCTGTGATTTTCCTATGGCGATTTTTGAGGACGCAGAGCTTGTTAACAGGTCGCCCGTAGATCGCTCGGGCAACGGCAAACATGCTATCAATATTCGAGCAGCGATCTTACGATTTTAGACCAATGTTTGCTTTAAAAATCGGAAGGAGGTCGATAGAGCTGCGTGGCTGCCGCATGGGCTCCTAACGATACTCGAACGACCCCCTCCCGTATCCCGGCCGACTTGTACAAAGTCGAAATGCTATGAGCGCGCTCCGTGTCCGGCCGCCGTCGGGCGGCTACTTCGGCCCTCGGCCGGGCTCCTCCTGTCAACTCAACTTCCAGTTCATGCTTCGATGAAGCGGTCCCAGGCTCACGTGCCACCTTCTTAGGAACGAGTTTCTCTGCTCTCCTGGTCTTATTTGGCGGCATTTTAGCTAGCCACTATGACTTAGTACCTGTGCAGTGCTCTTCACTCTGTCAGACTTAAGAAATATGATGTGACAAACTTTTTACTTGCCATATATATACTTGAGACGCGGTCGTTGGACGACGTCAGGCAGGACGTCGGGCGGAGCCCGCTCGGATGGAGCTTGGGTGTCTTGCGTGCATCGACGACCCTTGACCGCGTGTCATTATGCCGGGAGGCCTTCTTCCGACTACCTTTTGCTAACACTCGGCGACCGGGCGATTTTTAATCGCCATTGTTAAATGGACACCGCCCGATCCCCGTCCGATATGTGACAGGTTAGATTTTAAGCGTATAATACGCTTGACGTCCTGGCGGGCTTGGGTTTCGGCGACCTTCTGGCGATCCACAAATTCGGCCGGAGGCTGTTGGATATGTGACGCAGGCTTCAGGGCAGAGCTCTCACCTGGAGAATTCGATGTAGAATCCCCTTTCAGTCAAAGTCAGCCCAGAAGTCATTCAAGATTAAACTTAGATCCAAAAGTATATATTGTTACAGATATCCCTTTTCTTGTGTGCAGTGGTCTTACAGATGATTGTTTTATTGTGCACACGGATGTTCCATGTGTTGTTGGCATTTTGTTTGTGTGATACGCGTAGCTCGTGCTGTGGCGGCCTTGCCTGGCCGGATGTTGCAGGCTTGGATTAATCAGCATTGGTGGAACCCTAGATAAACGGCGTTCCCGTTCTTGTATGTTCCTTGAGCGCGTGTACTGTGTATTTTGGATTGTTCGTAAAAGGGAACTTTCTAGAATTTTCGGAGGTAAGGTTATAAATAGAGGCCGTGTTTTAGAGCCGTGAGAGAGGTGAGAGAATATTCCGGCGGACACAGAAGCGTGTATGTCAGTTGGGGGACCTATTCCGATAAGTGCGGCAATTATAGATTTTCTTCAGATTTTCCTCTGGAGTTGTGACGAATCTTATTTGGTATTCAGTTTACTTTCGGGATTGTTACAAGAGCTTTACATTGGACTGTTATTCTCCGAGAGAATTTGTGTGAACTGTTCGTCCGGCTTATACATTTTAAAGAACTTGTCGCTCTGACAGTGGTGGTATCCAGGTACTGTGCACTTTGTTTTTTTTACTGTGTGATTGTATTGATTTGCTGTTATACTGCTGTTATACTGTGTCATTGTATTGATTTAGTGTAATGTAATGTTAGAGTTGTTTTAAGAATAAATTTTGGTTATTTGTTAACAAAAAAACACTGACTTCTTTATTCATTCCCCTTGACATTTCACGCTGCCTAGTGTTACAGAATCTGATTTTTTTTTCTTTCTATTTAACAAAATTTATGTTCATCACGCATACGTGATCTGTTGATATTAGGTTCCGTAACATAAAATTGTGGGCTCGTCTGGATGGCTTAATAGTTTTGAAAATTTATTAGGCCTTGACCTGGACACAATGTTTTATCATAAATTATTTACAAGATTACATACTGTTTACAATACATTGTTTACAAGGTTTATCTCAGTGTTTTTTATTGTGTTATGATCTTATATAGGCAGATTTCAAACCTGAGACATTTGTTGAAGATCCCGACCCTGATCAACTTGAACAGTTTACAAAAGAACAGATGTTGCGTTCGTGGCGACACTTAGGGCTTAGTGTGAAATAAAAAAAGCTTTGAAAAAGCCTGATATCATTGCTAAATTCATGCAAGATCTAGTTAGCAAAGGTTTAATTGAAAGGAGTGACGTGGAAACATTAAAAAATGACAGCCTTGCTATGCAGTTGGAATTTGAAAAAAGTTGGAAATGCAACATGAGATAGCATTAAAAGAGAATAAGAAATAGAAAAAGAAAGACTAGAAAAAGAAAAAGAAATTAAGTTAAAACGACTGTTAGAAAGACTTAAACTAGAACATAGTCTAAGTGCTGCTCAAACTCACAGTTTTGATGTTACTTAACACAATAGACTTGTCCCACCTTTTCCCGAAAAAGAGGTTTATTAATATTTCTTACACTTTGAGAAAGTAGCTAAAAATTTAAAATGGCCTAAGGAAAATTGGACTATGCTGTTACAAAGTGTATTGACTGGCAGGGCCAGAGAAATTTATACAGAACTTTCAATAGAAGCTGCTGCTAACTATGACCTGGTAAAACGGTAAATCCTGAAAGGTTATGAGTTAGTTCCACAGGCGTACCACCAGAAATTCAGAAATTGGGAAAAGCGCAAAGAACAGACGGACGTCGAATTTGCTAGGACAAAACAGCAGTTATTTGATCGCTGGTGTAGTTCTAAAAATGGAATGAAAGATTATGACAATTTTCGCACATTGATTTTGCTTGAAGAATTCAAGCGGTGCATTAACGCAGATGTTAAATCTTTTCTTGATGAGAAAAAGCTGCTGCTAACTATGACCTGGTAAAACGGTAAATCCTGAAAGGTTATGAGTTAGTTCCACAGGCGTACCACCAGAAATTCAGAAATTGGGAAAAGCGCAAAGAACAGACGGACGTCGAATTTGCTAGGACAAAACAGCAGTTATTTGATCGCTGGTGTAGTTCTAAAAATGGAATGAAAGATTATGACAATTTTCGCCAATTGATTTTGCTTGAAGAATTCAAGCGGTGCATTAACGCAGATGTTAAATCTTTTCTTGATGAGAAAAGTCCTGAAACGCTTGACATTGCTGCTCAATTAGCTGATGATTAATCATTAACACACAAAATGTCCTTTACTAGCAAATCAAACCAGTCATTTACAAACAAGAATGTAAATCAGTATGGTCAAAAGATGTTCAAAGCGCAGTCACCCAGTACTAGTAGTCCTGATAGTTCAACAAAGTCCATTGCTACACCTCAGTCCACGTCTACTACAGGATACTACAGGAAGTTTTGTCCAAATTTTTCTGCTGTAGCTGAACCTTTGACTAATTTGTTAAAGAAGAAACAAAGGTTTGTATGGAATGTTCAGTGTGAAAATGCATTTCAGAATTTGAAAGCAATTCTGCAAAGTTCACCAGTTTTGGTAGCTCCAGACTTTTCTGTACCTTATAAGTTAGCTGTATTTGTTAACAAATAACCAGTGACTTCTATATTCATTCCCCTAGACATTTCACGCATTGTGTTACATAATCTTGTTTTTTTCTTTCTCCATTACAAAATTTATGTTGATCACGCATACGTGATCTGTTGATATTAGGTTCCGTAACAATATAAATCTAAACATTTTGTACTTTCCTTACTGGTGAAATGTATGATATTCATACATTATCATGCGGTTTGATATTTGCCATTTAAAAGTGGGTCGCTGTCACAGGTTGCTTAAAATTATTTACCATTTAAAAAAAAATATTTTCAAAATTGTTAACATTTCTTATGAAAATGAATGTGGATTTCATTAATACATATATCATTAGTAAGACCTGTCGCAGGTCAATGGAATGGTTTTTAGGTGTTTGGTCTTCGTCATAGTGATAACTGGGTGTTAATGAACTGATAAAAATGTAATTATCTCTCGGCTATTAGTAGCTTTATTCCACGCAGAGGAACATTTCACACTTTCAGGTGATTACACAGGAAGTCCTTGAACCTGTGTAATAATAGCCCGTGATGCGGGGGTCGACTTGTTACTTTTGTGATATACGCAATAACTGGATTACCTTCTCAACCATGCCCACATACTGCTATGTAGAGATATAAGGTTTTGACACCCAGTTGAGAATTGACGCAAGTGACTGAAGTGATAATTTTTTTTATCGCGCAAATGTCTTAAATACAATCCGTCTATAATAACTGCACACAATTGTTGTACACTTAATTGGTGTTAAATGTTACAGTGAATGTGTGAAATCAGGAAATACACGTATTTCCTAAAACGTTCATTAAATACCTAAAATTCCTACTTCACCCGGTAACTTCATATACTTACTGAAATTTTTAGGAAATATATGTATCTCCTAAAATTCAGGGCCAAATATTTCACATATTTACTGAAATTTTTAGGAAATATATGTATCTCCTAAAATTCAGGGCCAAATATTTCACATATTTCCTTATATGAAAAGCATGGACAATCAGTTTCTGTTGCTTATTTATTTACTTACATGGTAATAAATAATACTACCCTGGCCTAACCGTGCATCAGTATGGCATTTTATGAAAAAGTTATAACATTTAATGGTATAACTATTTTATATAATATCATCAAAACAATAATGAAGACTAACGATGTAATTTTGAACTTCACTCTGTGAACCACTAAATAATTTAACGCCCTGATTCAATCAGCATTCGAGAAAATGAAATGAAATAAACCTTTAAACTCTTAATTATCTGTTTTTATTAAGGCATTTTCTAACTTAAATTTAGCCACCGTGATTCTTTGGACCCGTGATTCTTTTTCATTCATCCTAAGAAACCCGTAAGTAAATCTTGGTACAAATTACACCTTATTCTAAGGAAAAACATGTTATTCCACACGTATTTCCTAAGATTTTTAGTAAACACACGACGTTTTTTTGGTGATTTAAGAATTAGGTGTATTTACTGAAAGTTTCAGGATATACACGAATTTGCTGGTTTCACACATTCACTCTAACACACACAAATATATAATATATTATATATTCATGCATTTTATCATATGTGTGTGATTATTTACAGATGACTGGTTTTCGTTGTGTGATACCTGCACCTGTTAAGGTATTCACTTCGTGTATTCTTTCTACGTCAAAATTTGTAATTTCTCCTTTTCGCATAGGGTACCTCTGCGGGCCATTGTTGACATAGTTCGATCAGCGATGAAGTCACCCGAAGAATGCCATGAAGTGTGCACGAAACCTGCGGGTTGAGACAATAATGCACTAGTGTATTTTATGATCTTATAGCAGGCCTACATTTAGTTATTGAGCACTTTGATCCCTGACCGGCAACCAACTATTTCAGTAATATATGCATATATATTTGATTAAACAATGTGTGTGTTTTTTTTTACTGAAAAGAAAGCGTATCAGCTAACATCTTAATTATTAAAAAAAATGATTCTTCAATATGAGCTGGGACAATTCAACAAGCAGCCGATAGTTACTGATAGTTAGCATTGATCTACTCTCCATGCTTTTACTGTTGGGCGTATCAAAGTCCAGCTCATGCGAGACACCCTGGCAGGATTTGAAGTGGATCGCCGTTTCGGTTCTCCCTCGAATGGGATTATAATGTTTCGATAGCTGTTGGAACGCCGTAAGGATGTTTTGAATGCAGTTATACTGCAGCTGAAACACGCTTCGAATGCTGATGATAATTCTCCACTTCGCATGCACCTCGAAAGTTTTGAGCATAAGCAAAACATTCGAGTCGGCCACAAGAATAGGCCCCAATATTTGGAATAAGGGCAGAGATTTTAGAATGCAATTCCATTTTAGTGTGAATATTTGTACATCTTATGTTGCATGCGATGTGTAAAGCGCTTTGGTGAAGTGAATAACTCGAAATAAAAAAAACAGTTACCAATATAACTAACATTTTATTTTTCATTAGTCGATTTCATTTTTGAAATTCGTATATTCCACATTTTTAATAATGAATCATGAATTAAAAGCATGGAAATTTGTCACTTAATTCAATCAGCTACGGGGAATTCAGAGAACAATGCGCGAGAACTATGAAATAAGGTTCGGACTGCCCCAGGGGTAATCTGAAATCAATTTCATGTTACTCAAGGGTAACCTAAAATGGGGGGGGGGGGGGGGTTTACCTGAAATCTTTCCACCCCGGAGCCGAGTTTATCTTGTGCCGTATATCTAACCACTAGGCTACGGCCTGTCCCTTGAAAATGACTTATTTTTTTAGAATGAGTGTAAGAGGAAATAGCGATTCGAAAAATGGAATGTGTCGACCCTAACCTGAATCTAGATCAAGACAAACGGTTTTTTTAAACAAAACTTAGAAAAAAATCGAAATATAGCTCCTGTTATTTCTTGCATCCAGCGACAGTATGATAAACATTTTCGTCACGGGTTACAACATTCAGTTAGTATCTGTCGCCTCACCCGTTTTATTGGGTGGGTATCCTTGAGTAGGTTCTAATTAGTTTTATTTCACCGGAAAGCTTTGTTTGAGGTATTTCAGTTAACACTAATTAGACATGTGTTTAAGTTACCATGGTGACACCTCCCCCCTGTCAAGATTTATTGTACATGGCCACCTCTTATGTACTGATTTTCATACGTACTTTTTATTCAGTAATATCCCGATGTAAATTCAGATACATCCCCCCCCCCCCCGCACACACACACACAATTTCAGGCTACTCCCGGCAATCTGAAACCATTTTACATGAGAAGGCAGTTAGATAGATTGGAGAGAGCGGTTAAACTGAAATGGGTACAACGTTGGAATAGTAAATGATAATGATTGTAAGAAAAGTGAGCTAGAAATGACGATCATAATAATAGTCTGTTCTAACCGATGGTGCCACACCTCGTAAAATTAAAATGCCCGTTTTGAAGTGTTGGAATATGGGCATTGTATATACTACGTTGGGACATTTTCCATATTTCCCGATAAATCCTGAGGTATTAGACATAATTTTGCTATAGGTCTCTCCCAGTGCCATCCATAAGAAACAACGCCATATTCTCCAGCCAATAAATGCCATTAAATATCCTGACAGGTTCGAACTTGGCCCATAGAAAACCCGCCCAGTCGAAGTGGCGAGCCCCTGTCCTAAATTAATAATTATAATAATAAATAAAGATAATAATACTAATATTACTAAAACTGCTAATATGATTACATAATACTAAATAAATTTTATTTTAATAATATAATATTAAATATAAGAATAATTAATAATAATATTAATAAATAGAAATAGTTTCAAACCCACATACAACCTTATACTGAGAACTTATTCGCTTATTAAGTAAGTCTTTAGATGTGAACCTATATGACACAACCATTGGTTTGGTAAGTAATCAATCACCCATATTACAGTCATATTAGCTAAAGTATGCATGTATAACGCGATAAAATTGGCCACGGATCACCTGCTCCGTGTAAAGATAATAAAACCCGGACGTACTTCATAGAGGAACCCTTTAAAAATGTCTACATTAACATTTCAAGTGTCAAACAGGACTAATCATGATATTCTGGAAATGATAATGAAAAATATGGACAAAATAGATGATATGTAGACAACACTTGTGAATTCAAGGAAATGAAACAAGAAATAATCTATTTAAGTAACCGCCTGAGAGACAATAATTAAGTGATTCACAATATGCAAGAAGGTTCAGAAGGAACAGGAAATGAAACAGACTTAATTTTGTAAATCATTTCCTGCCAGCAGAAATAGGAATGGATCGAGTTTCCGAGATACAGCAAGTGCATAGGACTGGTCGACGCGATAGTAAGATACGCCTTAACGAGCGAGACCTATTCATGTCACATGCAAAAACCCGTAATGATACAGATACATTACCAAAGATATCAGTGTCTGTGCTAAGAGAACAGGGAAGCAAAATATATTTTACTGATGACGTACACCCACACACAGGAGGTATCCATAAGAAGTTAATCCTAGTAATTAAATAAATGCGCCAAATTGGTAAGTTCGCGTTTATACCTTTGACCGTCCCTCGAGTGATTAAATATAAGAACAGTCCAAGGGGAACAAACGATCCGTTTTTACCGCCCAGGCGGAGACCACAGGTCATGGCATGAACAATCCAAGGCTTAACTGGGGCCACGACCCATACAGACGGTGTTAGACCATTAATTAAAACGCTGTGTATGTGATTTCGCTTTTGAGAGGGAGGGGGACCGAAGTGAATTCCCTGCGGTATTATATTTGAAGCGCCCCACTGTATGAACTTCACTTTATTGTCAATTGTCTATTATCGTTCATGTTCAATCGAGGGTCTGTCTAAGAAGTTTGTAAAGCCTTTGTTTAATTCTGAGCTGTTACAATATAAGTTGGGTTTTTGTTGTAGAAAGCAATAGATTCATGTTCGAGTTTGTTTCAGTGCTTTGTTATTGATCAAATGTTACAGAATGATTTTCTTAATAAATGGCTAATTTTAACCTAAACAAAATTTAAAATTAAGCTGTATTCTTACAATGTCAGAGGACTGGGAGTACTTTAAGTTCAAAATCATGGAACTTACGAATTTCGAAAAGATCCACGCGAGTTAGAATCAAAAGTAAATCTATTGAAAACACGTTATCAGGCGTTATTTTTTATATTCTAGGTAAAGATATTTTAATCTTTCGAATGTGAGTCACAGAGCCCTAAACAAATTAATACTGTCATCATCCTCACTGAGATACAGGTTAAGGAAGACCGACTATTAAGAGGGCGGAGACCCATCTACCTTATACATACTGACACAAAACTTATTTGTAAATTTCTTGTATCGCGTATTAAGCCGATTTTGTTTAAACTGATTTATGCCGACCAGTATGCATTTTTTCCTTGCAGTTCAATAGCAGAAGCTAATGGGTTTATATCAGATATAATGGAATACACTTGGGCAGAAAACATGAAAGGCTGCAAATGTTGCAATAGCCTTTAACAGTCTGGGACAAACATTTTTATTTACAGTTCCTGAGCGTTTTATTCTCTTTAAACTTTCATGAATAGGAGTGAGAATCCTTAACACTAATGTCGAAAGTTGTGTGATGAATTTGAGCAGATCAACCGGATATTTCAAACGACTTATGGCTCCTTTTCTTTTCTGCTATAGAAATTTTGTCAGCCAAAGTTAGAGGTAATTATAGCATTAAAGGAATTAGCATAAATAATGATGTTATAAAACGCAGCCATTTTGAGGACGATGCTAGTTGTTTCTTAAAAGATTCCAGCACACTTGAATATTTGCTTTCCACTATGGCCGAGTTTTCAAGTAACTCTACATTAGAATTAAAGAAAAGAAAATTAGAAATTGCATGGATCGGTCGAAGCAGATATTCATCAGAAAAGATTGGAGAGTTTTTATGGACCAACCTAACAACGGAAGCCAGCATTAGGCATATATTAAACCTACAATAGTCCTTTCTGTAAAACTACATTACGAAAAGGTTATAGGTAAACTTAGTAATACATTGTGAAGATGTATGAGATTAACGATTTAGGGAAAAAAGAGATTGTCCAGTCGTAAGGGATGTCAAAAATATAATATGTTAGTAATATAATAGATCCACCGGTCAAGAATTGCACCAAAAATTAAAGAGCTCATTACAAACTTTATTTGGAATGGGCGGCGGCCAAAGGTGGCGACCAGAAATGAAATACAGGTCATTGATTGAGGAATACGGTATTGGAGGATTTAGTTTACCAAATTTTGAATAAAAATATACACGCAACGAGATATATGAATTAAAAAATTATTACATGGACACATCGGAAAATGGAAATTCATTCTACTTGTTTATTGAAAACTGGAATCCATATACTGAACGTGCGAACTAATTTTGATCTGTTAACAGTTTAGTGTCTTGCATTATTTTTTTTTGTAAGAATGCGTTTCGTATATGGTCTCAGTTTGCAAACTGTACCCCGGAAACTCCAGACGAAGTACTAGTCCAACCTCTCTAGCGAAATAAACTTTAAAATAAATATCCAGTCCGTAAACTTTAGCAAACTGTGCAAGGCTGGTCTAAATCATATAGCAGATTAGGTTGATAGAAATGGTTATGTTAAACAACTTAATGAAATATTACCAGAAGACAAATAAAACAGCTGTGTCATGTTATGCAATTCGCTATTATGTTCAATCCCTCCGGAATGGTTTTCTCTTATTACAAATAATGTTACACAAGGTTTAGTTGACAAATATAGGTGCTCTCATTACATTGAATGTAACAGTTAGTTGGCAAACCTACAACCTAAATTCAATTTAGCTATATGAATTGCTGCTATAAAATGTATGTGATGAAAAATCAGCAAAAAGAAACTTTGTGAGGAAATTTGGTGGAGCAGACTCAGTCGAAATATGCAATAATATAAAACTTGTTATGATACTTATACTCGTTAGTTCCAGTTCAAGTAATTCAAAACTATATAGGTGTCAATAATAAACTTTATTTATGGAAATTAAAGGAGTTCCAGTTCAAAGTATTTCACAACTATATAGGTGTCAATAATAAACTTTATTTATAGAAATTAAAGGAGTTCCAGTTCAAAGTATTTCACAACTATATAGGTGTCAATAATAAACTTTATTCATGTATATTGATAGAGAGCAGATTATGTTCAAATTGTTTCCCCGCATTGTTTCCTATTAATCACCTATTCTGTAGTTGTCATAATGTGAATTATATCTTCAGACCATGGTATGGACAATGACGCTTATTGTAACGATGTCGGGTATCTCAGAATTAGTTATTGTATTTTGTTAAATTATACAAAGAGACAACCGTTGTCTCATTGTTACCTTGGGAAATATATATAATGTTTATTTTTAAGAAAATATATATAATAATATATATAATAACTTAAATGTGTATAATGTTTATATGAAAAGGGACGCAGGTAAGTTGAGCTTGAAAGCGTATCAAATTTTAATAATGCTAAAATTTTTGAACATAAAGTAGCAAAAAAAAAGAAGAATAGATTGCGGCTGCATTATTTGAAATAGAGACCAACTGAAAAGACAAGGAAACTGAATTTTTAACGAGGCAATGTACTAATATTATATTTGTTATACTTGATATATTTTTGTTGAAATAAAGATATATAAAAAAATGTCATCGGCGGTCAGAGGACTTTTGAATATGGGACCAGAAAACCCTGGCCCGGGAATAACAGTAGGATGGATTTGTACATAACTATTGTATGCATATGAAAGGAAACGACACTTTTTCGGCATCAAGCATGGATTTTTATATTTGTAGGTCAAAAAAGGGGAGTTCGCACCCTATGCTCCCCCTTAATCCGCCAACACGTTTAAGTTGTGTAAAGCACCTATTTTCCTATATTGGTAATTGTATTCTATCTACATAAAAGTCTGCATTAAAACAACCATTCCTGCCAATAAAATTTCTAGAGTACAGAGACGACCTCCATGATCGGGTTGTTTATGGTCTGAACAAGGGGGTTCTTGATCTGTATTGACTCTGTGTATGTGTAGGCGTTGTCCGTGTCGAAAGGGTGACTGAGGTCGCACATTGGAGCGCTCCTTATCAGAACTTCTCACGGGACAAGGCTTTGTTTCGGTTAGACGCGGTCGTTCCTAAACTACCAGGTCACTACTATAGTCCGGCAGCAAAACGTGATTTTTTGGGCTAACCTTGTTTTAAGGTCTTAAGTTTTTTCCTTTGTGGATTTGTTTGCCTATATTTCAGGTGTGAAAAATATGTTGGTTGACCCTCTGTCAGCCTTGGACAATTTTTGCTAATTAGCATAAAACAAAATGGCCGCCAAAATAATGCGAAAATAGCAACAATGCCATAATTACCTTTACATTAGACATGGAGGGTCATCCAATATAATTTTTGGTATTGGTTTATTCATAATACCCACCATTTTCAAAGTAGCTGTTCTCCCATTTGTAAAAAAACTGTAAATTTACTTAACACATGATTTGTGCAGTACGTATGTTCCAAAGCATTCTGCAGATCGAGGATAATAAATTAAACTAATTAAACACTCTAGTTTAGATGAAGATGAGATGATCAAACGTTCTGGAAAACAGCTGTTTTACATCATAAAAGTAATATGTTTTTTGTTACCTAGACCTTCATGGTGAGACATAAGACTCAGTTTTTATTCCCCCCCCCCCCCCCCCGTGTCACGACGAGGCCCGATTTTTTCAACTTAAACGATATTTTATTTAGTTGGAGGGGGATAAGTGAGTTTAAATTGGGTCCGTTTTAATCAAAATGGCACCTTTGCGGAAATTCATCTTTACTGTAACAGTTGTATGTGTTTGTATATAATATTTGAGGGACATGCATGACAAAAGATTATGTAGGTTTTAAAGAATGTATTATGAAGGGTGTATGTACGAATGGACAAAGCTGTTACATGCATGGAAAACTGCCTGGTCTCTCAAAAATATTTATATATGGTTATGGGTCCGTATCTGTCCGGCTCAGATCACACATATGCTTAAACCTCTTCAAAAGCGTTTTTAAAAGAATAGTTGCGCTGTGCCACCAGTATATAGTTAGATATCTTTTGAGACACAGAAGCTCAGTAAATGGGAAAAATGCCTCTGGGTAAGGTTGGAACACGGCTACACAGCTCAGACAGGTGCACATGGATCTCGGAATCAACTAGTATAGTCTCAACCCAACTGACATGCACTCGGCCCTCCATGATTTAGCTGAAGCATGTTTAATCTTCTGCGGGCTTCCTGACAAAAAAAAAATTCATGGGAAATTATTTCTTGAACAATTCCAGAATCGACAGCAGGATAGACTAAAGATTTCAAGTCCAAGACTTGTAATATTTCTTGCTATAAGCACCGTTTTAGAGTCGTAAATCTCATTTATAAATCATATTAGTTCTTTAAAGAAATGAAAGCTTTAACTTGCACCCTAATATGCAGACTCCCTATTCAAATTAAGAACTTTAGTGACAAATACGAGGAATGCTGAAAAATATTATTACAAACCAGACCTTACATATCTAAATAAGATTGTATAGCTGACATGAGTTTGGCGACATTATTCAATAAGGTGGACAATATATTTTAATTCTTATAAATTTTCATAGAGCAATAAGGAAAAGAATGTGTATGGTGAAATTCCATTATAAGTTTTTCTTTCCTTATGCATGCCACCCACAGCCTTTGCTATACGTTAATCAATATAGTTGACTTCATCGAAACATGAGCTAAACTGAGATATTTTCGATATCCGTGTCCCGATCCATAGCCAACTATTACTTGTGATTAAAGGTCCCTCCCCCATAAGACCATTTATATATAACGGTACCTATTACAGTCCAAGGTCATCATCCTTTTTTTATTTGGGAAACGTAGCTTAATCATCCTCCTGCAATCATTGATGGCTTATTAAATGCATATGAGTAATTAATTAGCGATATTTTAGCCATAGGTTGTTCACGGCAAATCATTTTTTTCCCTGCATTTTCAAGTCTCTTAGATACAAGTATAAATCCCTTAATTTGAGATATCTTCTCACAGATCAAAATTTACATTACTAATTATGTTACGTATTTCTATAACATGTGCCAGCTTAATATTATACGATTAAATGCATTTATACCTCGGTGTTTTCTGTATGCATACATGGGAATACATTTATATGTTGCCGATTTGCGCTCATGCATTTTTTAAATTCAAAGTTTCAGAAAGACTTTTTTACCTCATTATGACGGCAAAATTTTTCGGGGGCGGGGCATTTTATAAAACTCTAAGGCATTGTCATCATTATTAATATAGCATGAATTTTGGCACTGAAGGTTTCAAGTATTCCTGAAATATTTGATATCAGAAATAACGTCAGAACCATGTGTTCATTCACATCGGTTGTCATATGTTGCTATTGACTAATTTTGTATTTTTCCATAATACCATTTTAAAAAAATCCGATTAAATTTATGATCATTTGGGTAACCTTCCTCTAAAAAGCTGTTAATTTTAATATTAAATCTAAAGAAATAGTCTTTTCTGGTTTAGCGACATAAAGTGGAGAAATGAGTTCAGTTTGCACGGACAAGTCGACATAGTTGGCGATCTTATGGCAAACAAATAATCCATATAAAAATGATGCTGATGGAAGCTTGCAGCAGCATATTTGAGAATGTTGGAATATACGTGATATGACATGACATAGTATATGCAAACACATACAACTGTTACATTTGCCTAAAAAGATGGCTTTCCGAAAAGGTGCCATTTTCATTGAAATAGACAAAAAATTATGCTCACATAATCCCCCTCCAACTAAATAAAATCTCGCCTAAGTTGTACATATCGGGCCTCGCCTTGTCACAAGTTTCGCTCTTATTGTTTCATTATGGAGGTCACACAAAGGTAACCAAAAAAAACCCATTATTTTTATAATGTATAACAGCTGTTTTCCAGAATATTTGATCATCTCATTTTCATCTATACTTGAGTGTTTAATTAGTTTAATTTATTACCCTCGATCTGCAGAATGCTTTGGAACATACGTACTATACAAATCATGTGTTCAGTATATTTACAGTTTTTTTTTAAATGAGAGAACAACTACATTGAAAATGGTGGTCGTTATGACTAAAGCAATACCAAAAATGAATTCTCTCGGTCATAATACCCAATAATTCGTGTATTGGATGACCCTCTATGTCAAATGTAAAAGGCAATTATGACATTTTTGTTATTTTCGCATTATTTTGGTTGTCATTTAGTTTTATGCTAATTAGCAAAAATTGCCCAAGGCTGACATAAGGCCAACCAACATATTTTTCACACCTGATATATAGGCAAACAAAATCCACAAAGAAAAAAAACTTAAGACCATAAAACAAGGTTGAGTCCAGTGGCGACCGGACTACTACCCTAATTATGTGTATAAAATAAATGTTTTTTAAATAAAAGGGATGATTTAAAAGAATATTAATTTATATGTTGTGGCCTTTATAGAGTAAGAGCATGTTCTGCCTAATCGGTAAAATGTGTCAATCAATGATGATTTCAGACTTCTTTTTTAACCCTAGTAATTATCTTGGAAAAGAAAGCGGGGCATGAAAAATTAACCTACTTTGGAGAATTGACACACTGGATAAAAATAAATGCTTTTACACAGCAAAAAACCATAAAAGACGTGTGTTCAAGCTACGATGAATTTGGGTTGACCCCCCTTTTGCTTTGTCGATAAATGTCAACCAGGGAACTGCTGATTATCTTGTATTAGATTTATCCAGGACAACGAAAGCTTAATGGACATACCATTAGTAGGTGACTTTTGGTATATTTTATTCCAAACAGGGTACCTTGTACAAAGAAGCTGTCGCATGAGAACGTATTACTTTCCATGTCACGCGAGATACGACCTTCCGAAATAAATAAAAATATCCAATGTCCTCGTCCTACTCCAGCCAGCTGAGCGTTTGGTTTACGAGACACTGGCAGTTATCGCACGGGTCAGGGCTACCAGCTGAAGAAAGCTATCTCTTCTAATCAAAGTCCTATAAATGACACAAAACGACAATTCCCACGTTATCATCGTTTTCCAGCTGACAAAATGAGGACAGCAGGATTTTGTGAGGCTGACGGGAGATCGTCTAGTCTCTTTTGCCACTTCTCCCACCTGACAACCAGTCAACAGGAGAATACCGAGTCGCTGTCCCAGCTGGGGTATACGTTATTGACTGATGGATGACCCTTTGCTTCAAATATAGGTATATTTACCATCCGACAATGTTGTGATATTTTATTCTATCACGACGTTGGTTCATTCAAATGTCTTTCTATAACTGCAAAGACGCTGGGTCACCAGAAGCGGATCTAAGGGAGGGGGGGGGGGGGGGTCCAGTGGATCCGCACCCTCTCCTGCTGTGTTCAGCCCCCGCAACCTTTTTTAGTATTTCAGACCAATATATGCAGTCTGGACCCCGTCCCCTTTTCCGACCCTGGAACCCTTTTTCAGTTTGGTCATTAGTTATCCTTGGTTGAACCACTCCTTCTCCTTAATCCTGGATCCGCCCCTGGTCATTTGAACCCTTCATGTACACCTTTAGAATAATAATATATAATTTATTTCCATAATTGTGATCGCAACATCAAGCCGTACGTTCCCTTCCGCTATTGACCGATGTCACTTGTTTGCTGCAGATACAGTTAGCATTGGAATCTTCATTAATGGACTCAACAAATTACGGAAGCGTTACAATTACGGACAAATACCTAGCAGTCACGGACACGAGTGGAACGGACATATTCCTGTAGGGGGAGGGGGCAATGTCGCGGTCCCGTTACCCGATATGCGAGAAATCGGCAGAATTTTCCCGAAATACGATTGGCTGTTCGGCTACGGGACTACGTCATTGCCGATTTGAGGGTTACACTGTAAGTTTTTAAAATGCTGATCTGTCCCTAACATCCTACTGGCAAGATGTGTTAAGTAGAACTCTCAGAATTTCGGGCAAAGTCAGAATCTCCCAATTCGCTTTCACTGTGTCGCAAAGCATAGAACAGGTAATGCAACATCGCGGTATGATTCGACTTATTTATGCTCTCGAACTTAATCGTAATGATGCGTGCTGGACTTAGTTACGTGTATCCATATACATGGATCACGTTTTTAGCCGGCCTCCCATCTACCAAAACCAAAAATAACCGGCCGGAAAAAAATCCGAAGTAATGGTAGGTGTGAGGATGTCGCCAGCCGGATTTTGTTAAAAATCCAGCAGGAAGAATGGGCTGCAACAACCCTTGACGATTTCCGGCAGATGTGATGACGGTACCTTGGCATTTTTATAATTTCTGACGCCAGTAACAATGTTAAAGACGTGATCAGAAGTGACCACAATAGCCGGAAACCGGAAGGTGTGCGGGTACACAACGTCTGGCGAGACTTGTAGATTTTTTTACCGCTTAATAAGATCGGCTGGCAAATAAATTGTACAAGGGAAGCCAGCTTACTTTTCGCCTTTTAGTAGCAAATAGTAATATTATAGCCATGAAAGGGCTATTAGGTCGACAGCATCTTAAAATCTACAGATTCTTTGCTGGCCGGAAATGTTTTGTAGATGGGTCTTAATGAAAAATCCATTAAATTTGTTGTGGAGCCGGCTCATGATCCTGATCTGGAAACGTCATCAAGGGATATTAAAATGTTAGTCATTTATGCACGCATATTCCTGGGAATATGGGCCGAATAACTGAATTCAAACACGGTTTGGGGAGCATTCAACTGCAGGGACCCGAAAAAAGTACTAAACGCTGACGGACCATACAAACAAATGAAGCAGGAAATGAACGGGTTTTGTTTCATTCCTGGCCTCACTATGCGTTTTATTCCAGATATCGGTCCGCGGGGGAAAGTACCGAGAAAGCGTTTCCAGTGTCGAGCTGTTCCATATTGCTTTAATGAGATCACGGATTGTTGCTCGCGCTCAAAGAAGGTAAACCGGCGAAAAGGTTCAGTTATCTTAAAAGGGGACTACAAGTTGATTTTGCTCAAAGGGACAGTATCTCTTTATTGATTTCTCTCATCCTTGACCGAGGAGCAGAATGATTAAAAGATTTCTCACGCCAAACATCTGCAGGAAATTCTATTTTTTTATAGCGAGTCTCCCGTAGTTTTTTTTCTTTTCTGAGAGGGGTTACCGTCTCCGTTTTTAAACAGCTGAGATATTCTCTTATCTAGCCAACATATCGCTTTGTAAACATACCAATCTATCTTCATATACCCATACTTACGTACCGATACAGAAGATGGGGCTCCTCTGCCTGATGTACGTGTGACAAGTTGCTTGTGAGCTTTTTTAAATATTCAGATTGGTTCAGGTTTTCTTCCAAATTACTAAACTGATACCTATTTGACATATTTGTTTGATCTCATCAGATTCCAAGCTGATCAAGTTGATTTTATTTGTATGGCAGTACTAGAACTTCTAAAAGCATTTAACATTATTAACCATTTTAAATCTGCCATGAGTGTAAATGCGTCCACAATTTCGTGGTTTTAATCACACATCGGTAAAGGATGTCAAGATAAAGAAGTTTCAGACACAGTGCCTATTACATATGGTGCCTATAACCTCAGGGGTATTTCTGGGACCTCTGCATGTTAGTTTCATTTTATATAACTGACACGCCGATAATAAAATTTGGGAAAAATTGAATCAATTTATTTGGTTCAATGCAAAAAGCTCTATAAGGTGAATGATATGAATAACCAGTGAAATCGTCCATGAGCCAGACCCCCCAAAATGCGATTGACTTTCAAACGGTTGGATTAATACTGTAATGTTTTTTTCAGTTGCTACGGGATTTGAACTGAAGGACGTGCAGCATACCCAGCTAAATGTCTTTTTGCGGCGATTTTTAAAATATTTTGTTATATTTATTAAGTTCAAGTCTAGAAGTCCCGTTTGAGTCAGAGAGAAAATCAAGTGTTTTTACGTGATGTATTTTTACTCTTCTCCAACTTAATCCTGGTCCTCGTTATCCAATCAATACATTTCATTATCCTCCGCCTCCATAGTGGCAGGTACGCTCTTTACACAGCGCTTTACATATAAGCCTACTACCTATATAGTAAGCGCTGTTTGTTATGAACTCGTATCCTGAATTGCTACACCAGAGGGGAGCACTGTATTTTTGTCCAATCAGATGAGACCTTGTGCTGGTAGACACATCCAAGCGAGGAATACACGGAGCCAAGGTTGTTCATTTCGTTTTGAGTGACAGCTCATCGCCCCGGTAACCGTCTGAACTGGCCACAAGCTCAGAGAGTATTGCCGCAGACGTGGTTTGCTTAGGGCCTTTGGCACATAGGATGCAGCCGGTGTGCTGTAATTCAAACGAAACGTAACAACAAAGGCTGCGTGCACACCTCAGTTGCTGGTTTCAGTTCTGCAGACAACAGATACACGGCTACGCTCACACAGTCATACTGTCAGAATCGAATCGGTCGATGATGCGAGAATGCAGAGGGAGCAATGAAAATTCGACCATAAACTGTATTCAAGCGGATTTTGAAGCGCAGTTATGGGCGGAGCCAGGATGCCTGTCGAGTGTTTGTTTATTGGCATCTTGTTGGCTGCTTGTCACATCATGTATACGCACGTTTATTTTTCAGCGGACAACGAACCGCCATCTGGTGTCCAAATGTATCAAAAACGTTCAAAGCAGCATCGTGAAAATCAGTTGCTTCTTTAGAAGCGCAATATTTCCGCTGCCTCGGGAGCGTAAGTGGCAGGCCGCTTTGCGCTTGGTTCTGTTGAGAATACATGTACATATTGGTGCAGGACCGAGAACACTTGCATGAGATAAAAACTGTTACAACTTCTGGAGCAGTTGGTTTTGTCATCCACTGAATCACAAGAATTCCGTCTGTGTGTCGCCCATCGTGTCCATTGCAAGGATCCGGTATTTCTCAGGAATTTGCCGGATTCATTTTCCAATTAGAATCTTGGTAGTTTGCCCGCGGGGTATGTTATAGAAGGTAGTTTTCACAGTGCGGGGGTTGTCCTGATTCGCTGTCGCCTTGTCTGCAACAGAATATTTGATCCCGCATTTCATTGACTTCTTGAAAAAAAAACTTGACACATTGTATAAAAGGCAAAAAAAAAATCATGTTTAGCATGGAATCTGAAAAGTTTATCATGTGATTTGCCACAATTTGGACATCCTGATACATTGATGAAGAGATTGGTTGTCAAATCTGTTCTGGCTCATGAACTAAACCCGTACTCCCATTGCTGCTAAAAGGACAATGACAGAACTAAGCTGATTTTTTTTCATAATTTTAATTGTAATAATAATGTTACTTAGACAAAGAATATATAATTCGGGCTCAGATTCCGGGACAGAAAACTACAAAATATCTTCCATTTAACATTAAAAAACTGACTGGTTTTCTTAATTCAACCGAATTTTGATTAAACCCGTTTAGCCTAATCAATTAACACTGTCAATTCATTACAAAGATTTGAAAGAGCTTAAATGGATATTTTTAAAAATATTTTTAATGCCGAAGATCAGTAACTTGTATTGTAGATTAAATAGGTCTTCTTGGTCATTTCATATATATTTCATAACTATATTACATTAAAGTATGTTAGATCATTTTGTAGTCATCTTGATGTTCTTTACATGAATGTCTGTCTTATCTTAGAAACAACAAACATAAGCTTTACTGTGCTGTCTTTTTGTAATCCTCATGCTTTTTTTGTCATTTTAATTTATGTGTTTATATAATGTGAAATGTCATATCCTAGTGTAAATCAATTTTGTATTTGCCATTTGATAGATAGCTGAAATATGTAAATACAGTCTGAGAGATAGTGATTTGAAAATTTGATCCATGTATTGCCCCCGCCTTACAACATTTGACACTTTGCTTTTCCCTAATCCTGTTCCTGGTGATTAAAATGTGACTATAAACGTTTCAGCTTCAAAGTTATTTGGCCCTGAGTCTTCATTACAAAGGTCCAAAATGCTTTATTTTTTAAGGAACAGTTAATGTTAATAAATTTACATATGTTCTTGGATATTACTTGAAAAAAAAAAGAATTTGATAATGTATAGAACATGGAAACTAGGGCATAGATACGGAACACATTCCGACTTTATGGAAACACACATTGTGACCAAAAGAGCAAGACTAAAATAACAACATGTTATGTTAAGCTAACTCTTATCATTATGAACCATTCGAAACATTGTCTAATGACAAGACATTTACACCCTACACTCAGGAGGAGAGACATCATTTGCTTTCGTGTGAAAATAAAATACATGTATTTCTCGTTTCAGGTTCAGCTAGGCCAATTTGCCAGTGGGCAACATGTTCTATGAATATTGTTTATGGGTAAACATTTTCAAATTATTTCCTTCGTAACAGTAAATCCGTAGAAATAACAGTTCTTCGATAATTTCAGGTTGGTTTAATTTACAACAGTTTCCTATATATCGCAGATGAAATGCACTTAAAAATTCCTTTTTCTCCAAACAATACTGTTGTTATTCTTCCATTATAAAAAAAATGCACTGAAATTTGAAATGTGTTTGATAATATAGGTTAGGTTATTCAAACAAGATTTTCAGATATATCCGAGGTGAAATACATATAAAAAAATTTCTTTTTCTCCATAAAGAACCAATGTTATTCTTTCATTCCCAGAATAATTGAGTGATATTTGAAATTTAAAAAAATTCGTATACATTTAAGGAAGAAAATTTAGACCTTTCAAATCATTTATTGAGTAACTGTTTGACAAAAACCTGGGTTTGCATAGGTGGCCTAAAAAGACATTTTGTTTTATTTAATTTGACTTTGTAGCTCTTACTCATTCTCTATAAATTATTTTCTTTAGAGGAAAAACAAGAAAGCATTTAATGGTGTAAATAAGTAAAACCAGTTAAAGCCATAGGAAACCTGCCTTAAAATTCCTGAATTATTTTAACAAAAAAATTAGTCAGTTTTATTTCATATATTGGCATAGATATAGCCACACAGGTCAGACAAGTATCAAAGGACTGTCACTCTCTTTCCACCAATTATTTTGCAATTCTTTCTCTTTTCCATCATTTAATATGCCAATCTCTCATTACTACAACAGTGCAGTATCAGTTGAAATCCGGCAATCCTATTCGGACATAATGTGTTGAATGAAATTTTTTAAGAACGTGATTAATATACAAAAAAATGATAAACATCATAGTTACCATAACGAACTAAAACAAAATGTCCACTATTCTTTTTTTTATATGACAATAAAACACATAAATGCCCTAATAATTTTTCTTTTTTTTTAAAAGGATTTGTACGCTGCTCATGCTGTCACTCTTGACCTTATATTGTACCAGGCTGTCATTAAAAAAACTTGAAAGAGTAAACAACCAATCTATAAAGAAAGTTATCACAACATCAGGTAAATCAGAAAACTTTGTCTTAAAGTTCTAAATACAAAAAAATATATATCGCTATTAAATGTTGTGTTAGTGTTACAAATCATTCTTTCACTTTATCCCAATTTCTGCGGGGGTAATTCACTTGAATAACTTAAGCTGTTTTTAGGCCTTTAATATACCGTAGACGGCCTAATTAAATCAAGGAATCCCTTTATGAAATTGCATGTAACTTCCTTAAAGTGATGATATAAACTCATTTGAAAGCTAAAAATTGCTGAATCAAATGACACACACTAATAAGTAATAGTTTAATGTGGGTGCAACTTACTCAAATTATAAGGCTCTTACTGATCATTGGCTCCCTGATAAATAAGTCAAATAATAAGTATTCAAGGTGTTCTCCTAGTCACACTAGATTTGGTACAGACGACACAGGTACAACTGTACTTTGAGAGAAATCCTTGTCAGGTTGTAAGATTTTACCACAGAAAATAAAAATCTCAGGAATTTGTTCAATATGAACTAATAGCCAAAAGGTCTGTTCGACTTTAAACATGCTTATTACTTATATGCCAAAACAGTATACTGCCAGTTAAAACATGGAGTGTACTTTTTACTACGGACATTGAGGACAGGTCCATTTCCCATGCCATCTACGGACATTCTTCGTTGTTTTTATGACACTAACTTGTAAAACAAAATTCTCGTACGGTGACTTATGGATCGGGCGTTCTTCCTTCATCTTCGATCTTCTAAATTTGATCTACCTTTTTACTTTGTTCATGTATGGCAGTGAATTAACAAATTCGAAGAAAAAATATTGCTAAAGATGCATGATCGAATAACTACCTGCAAATAATTTTATTTGCAAGCTGGCACGCTCGTCAATGTCAGACTTTTACAGAAAATATGTAACCCAGTAATTTAAGTTTAACATCACCAAATAGCCAAAAGGTGTGTCCGACTTTAAAAGGCTTTATTGTTATATGCCAAAACAGTATACTTTCAGTCGATGCTGGGATGTATGCTTTACTACAGATGTGGAGGAGATGCATGAGGTGTTCGCTTTACTAAATATATAGAGAGTTGCGGATTACTCAACTTCCCCGATGCGATACCATCTCCATCTCCTTATATATTCGCTGAGAGCCCAGCTACTCTCTAAGTGACTTACATAGCGGCCATAGAAAAAGGTCTGCCCTCACGGCCCGCAGGCTAGTAAGTGAGTATATCCCCGCCCTGACCAACTGGCTGTGAATAATCATCTGGGCATTAATGGGTGTGTCCACTTATGGTCTAGCGGCGCGGGGGATATCTTGAAAGAGTACATGGAATATCCTACAAGTTAACGTTTGTCTTGTTACATATACATTAATAATTACATTAGTTTTAGAGTAAAGTTCAGATAAAAATTACTTTCAGTCAGCTGAGCTATAAAACTATTAGGTTCTAGGATATTTTCAACAATGGTATAATCTTGTCAGTATGGTTCATGGTTCGTCCCCTTGGCTAATATATTCCACCAGCTGATAGACCCGTTATACAGGGCTTATTACCGGGGTTGGGGAGATTTATTAACTGAGATGTGAAATGTTGGCTTTTTTTTATTCTTAAAGTTAAAAGAAAATATAGGCTCTCAGTGGGAAACTGTCTCCATAAGATATGTATATACATTTTGACACGTCTGCAGAATAACTCGCGCACCTTTCTGAGGCACAACACTTCTGTTATCAGAAAACGTTTCTGTGTGCAGCTGCTTGTATCTTAATTTTGCCACTTACTTTTAAATTACATGAATCATAAACATCATCCCGTCCGTCTGTATAAACTCATAACCTGGTGGAGACAGTGCGTAAGTGATCGCACTGCGGTTGCTCCAATATTTTTAAAATTTATTTTGTGGGGCTGGGCTCGTGGCAAGAAATTCATACCCCGGTATGTTTACTTTGAAGACCTGGTCAGTGATGATGTTTACATTGCGAACCGGAATGAGACATTCAGGTTTTCGTTGATATTTGACTGGTTTCTATCGTTAGACTTATAAAGATAAGGTTGATATGAGGAACACATGAAAGATTTATTAAATGTATGTTGCAAGGAAATTGTTCATGAAGAAAGAAAAAGAAATATGCATATCTCGTAAGCAGCAGAAGGGGACCCAACGGGGCTCCATGCAGAGGGTCCGTATCCCATTTTCAGCCACCGCAACATTTTTCTTCATCGTATCAGACATATTTTGAGGCCTGAAACCCCGCTACCACTCCACCCAACCTCACCCCTGTTCCTGAAATAGCGGGACCTTGAAATGGGTTTTGTCATTAATCCTCCTGGGTTGAACTATCCATTTCATAAAGCGAGAAACATGTGTTTTTTTTTCTCTTTTACTGTCCACGCACGTGGGTGAGAGCCTTGTTCGTATTTGAAGGGTCAGACATGCTTAAATCCCTCATTGAAAGCAAGCCTTTTTATATGAACAATAGTCCTTTGAGGTTGAGTGTCTACGATGCAAGCATTCCGGTCATTGCCGAAGGCAGTTCGGCTGTGCTCGTTCTGTTGAAATCAGTATAAACTGAAAAATCACTCAAACTATATGTACATTAACAATTTTTTATTCTCATATCGCCTATGTCACTGCTGGGATAATAACCTTTAAAATGATGTATGGCACAGTATTGTACACAACGCGGTTTTAGAGAACACTGCGAACAAACGTAAACCGAATTCCTTTTATAAGTATTAGATTATCTATGTTAAGGACAAAACCGCATGTGTGGGGAACGCCGGGCATGTGCGCCACCGACATGGGTTCGAATCCGGGGTAATCCCAATAATTTTCGCTGAGCAAAAGGTTTACGTTACATACGGGGTCTCGTCCAAATTACAAAATGACTCCAAACGTTTGGGCTCGAGGAATGCAGGTTTAAAGTAAATGAGTAATCCCCGCTGCCTTGTTCATCAGAAGGTGGGACTCCTGGGTCAATTATGTATGTTCTGAAAACAGAACGCTGTTAAGCGAGGGGGGTTGTGTTGTGTTGTGTTAAACGGTGGACAAAAAAGCCCGAACTGTCTCGCTTGAACGCTGAACACGTGCCCCACCAATAAGGGTTAGAATCTGGGATAGGCCAAATATTTTCCCCTGAACAAAATGTTTTTGTAAAAATATACTGTGGTTGCCTTTCTTTTTGTTCGCGGCTTTTAAAATTCGCGAACGGAAAATTATCGCGAAAATAAAACCTTAGTGAAAAAGAACACCAATCATCGAAAGAAAGTCAAAAAGCAAATATTAGTTGATTTGCATATTACCTTTAATGTACCATAGTTATTATAAATAACCAGGTCCTTCAAATTATCTGTGAACTATGAACATGGAATATCTACACGTTCAATATTCACTTGAGATCTCCGTCCAAATGTTACGGTGTTGCGCACATTAAACTGCCCTGTAGTGATCACCGTGTCAGTCCGTCCTTCCGTCCTGCCGTCAGGGACACTTTCTTTGGCACGCAATAACTCAACAACAACATACTTCAGCTTTCCCAAATTCACAGGGATGATTAGTACATATGAGGGCTCAAGACCTTTTGAATTACAGACCTGTCGGAATTCCAATATGACCATCACAGCCCAATCGCTGATTTTCTTTCGCACGCGATTACTCAACAACAACGTACTTCAGCTTTTCCAAATTCACAGGTTTGTTTTGTACATACAAGGGCTCCAGACCTATTTAATTACAGATCTGACAGAATTTCAAAATTGCCGCCACAGGCAAATCGCTGATTTTCTTTGTTGCGCGATAACTTAGCAACAACGTACTTCAGCTTTCCCAAATTCACAGGGATGATTGGTACCTTTGTGGACTTAATCCCTAATAATGTACTGGTCTGAATTCCGATATGGCACTAGAGCTCAATGGGTAATTTACTTTCGCACCGGTACCTCAATAAGAACATGCTTGATCTTTCTCATTTACATAGAGATGATTGGTACTTATTAGGGCACAATCTGTATTGAATTGCAGACCTGTCTGAATTCCAAAATGTCCACCAGAGGATTATTGATATTTTTCACACCCGACATCCCAACAAGAACATGCTTGATCTTTCTCATTTATATAGAGATGATTGGTACCTATTAGGGCACAATCTGTATTGAATTGCAGACCTGTCTGAATTCCAAAATATCCACCAGAGGATTATTGATTTTTTTTCACACCCGACATCTCAACAAGAACATGCATGATCTTCTCAAATTCACAGAGATCATAGGTGCCTATATGGGCTACTGACCTATTGAAATACAGATTTGCTCAAAATCAAATATAGCCAACATAGTACAATCGGTGATTTTCTTTTTATTATTATTTCAGACATATCTTCTTTTATAAGATTTAAACCAATATGATTTTTCCCTCATGCATATGGATAAAAAACTATTTAAAATTGTCATATTTTAAAAATTTTTTAACCTTAACTTTTCACCCATATGTAATCTAGCCCGGGACACCTGAAATGCGGGGCCCTCTGAGGACCATTGTCCGACCACATCTAGTTATTTTATTAAATGAGGGATATACTCTGTGTAGGTTATTGATAAGAGAAATCGCGAAAATTGAACCCTCACGAAACAGTGAAAGGGCGTTAACTGCAAAATGTTAACCTCGCTTAGACATCTGCTGATTAAACAAATAAATATGACTGTGAACAAAAAACAGGGATGTAACACATAGTCCCTGAAACAACACGACAAAAGAAGTTCATCAAGAACACACTGGAACCTGGGAACAAAAGTGACGCAAGGCCTAAAAATAAGGTTTGGTTCCCAGGTACTTTAAAAAAAAACAATGCGCGGGGAGCGGTTTTAATTTTTTTTTTTTTTTTACCTTTTTTTCCGAATGTTTCGATAAAAATGTCATATAATCAGGAAAAAGCATGATAATATGAATAATCTTTTTCGTTAAACAAGTATAAGCACAAAACAAAGGAAATTTTATCAAAATGGTATTATTTTATCTTCTTGAAAAAAATTTAAAATTTAAAAAAAAGTTTAAAATTGATGCGGGCGGTGCCCGATAACCCTACCTTTTATTATTTGTGGCCTCGTTACTCATACAAATCGATCACAGACAGCGTTTATACTTTCTTTTCAGGATAAATGAGAACCAGGGACGATTAGAGGCAGGCCCTCTAATCAGATTAAAGATATTCCTGGGAAATTGATTATCCGTTTAATCCCTTTGATAAAACATTAAACAGGTGGCTTGAACTTGATACATTTTGAGCATGAGAGCTTGAAATGTAAAACCCAGACCGGTGTGATTTAAAAGGGATGGGCATTAGTGTGACGCAAACTGTCGCGTGACACGCGTGTTGACGGCCTCGATGGTGGAGCATTAGCAGTCTTTTAAATTGTCATGAGATGCGTTCTACAATTGGCACGTGCCTCTACGTCTACAGCAACAGAGTGGCGTTACTTTCATTGTTATTAAGTTCACTGTAAATTATCTGATACTTGATTCAGGACTGTATGAGAAGCTGACTATGGAACCCTTGCTTTCTTTATTTCTGTTCTACTTTAATATTTATTTGTTACTGTAGTTAATGTCCGGAAATCTTGCGTGTTTTATTGGAACCTCGCCTGAATACTCAACCATGCTTTCTGTCTGTTGTTACGGAACCTAATAATGACAGATCAGGTAATCATGACGAGCATAAATGATTGTTAAGGAGATTAAAAAATTCCAATTCCACAACACTAGGCATCGTTAAATGTTTTGGGGAAAGAATAAAGAAATCAGGGTTTTTTTTTCAATTAATAATTATCATAATTCATTTTTAGAACAATCCTTACATTACAATACACTAAATCAACACAATTACACAGTATTTAAGACGTAACAAAAATAAAAATGTTCATCACCAGAGTCCAGATCCTAGGCTTTGATTTTTAGATAATACAACAGTGTGTCACAGTCTTTTAGCACAAATAATCCACGTTTAACAGTTCAAGTAAATCTTCCCGGTCAATGGTCCAATTAAATCCCGAAGACAATCTGTTGTAATTCAGAAGTGAAGTTCAGGTAAAAATCCCAAAGTAAAACTGTAGACAATCTGCAATCTGTATAAAGGCTGTATAAAATCCATAGAATATCTATAACTATGCAATTATCGGAGCGGGTCCCAAGACTGACGAGAAAGTCGCAACCTTTCGTGCCCGCTGGTATTTTTCTTCCTCCCGGCTCTTAACACATTTATAGTTTTTACACCCGAATTCCAGAAATTCTAGGCACGTAAATTTCCGAAGAACAGACTCGAAGCTATTAGAACATAACGAACGCGCTGTATGTTTACTCTGCGAGCAAGCCACAGTTCAACAAGTGCGGTTTCCATAGCAACCCACAGGGTTTGCGCCTAACACGAATCAGAATGTCAAGCACATGTTAAACTATGCAAAATCCTGCGCATAATAAACAGATTCATTTTAAAATGGTTCAAATGCAATTTGTTCTCATGAATTTTAGCACTTAGTTCGACCTTAAACTACCCCCTACCAGGTCTAACTTTTTGCTTTAATCTCGTACTAAAATGCAGAGATAATCTCAGTTTATCTCTAGTCCGTTTTTGAGCATACGGTCTAAAGTTGGTCTGCAGATCAAACTGAGACTAACCATTAGTCGGCCTTTTTGCATACGGCCCATAATAACCGGAAACCTTGGGTGTTTATTAGAGACTCGCCTGAATGAGCGGGTGCCGTATTGTAATCAACCTGTCCGTCCGTCCTTCTTTCCATATATCTATCAAATTCGTTTCCTGATGATAACTCCAGTCTTGCTTGACATGGATTTTAAAATTGACTTATGCGTATATGTATTTTTTTGAATATATGAATATATGTATTTTGGGCTCATGAGGTCATAGGTCAAGGTCGCAGGACCAACATTTTTTAAAAGATTGTGGATGCATTTTAAGCCAAACTTCCACATGTGTCTAACCATAAATAGAGGAAGATTCACAAGGTAAAATTTACTGGGCCTATCTATTCACAAATTTGTTCATTAACGATAATTCGAGTTTGGGAAGACATATTGGCTAAAACATGTCACAGAACCTGTAAAAGCTCATAAAATATCATTATGGACAAATCCAGCTGAGCGTCGAGACCTACGGGTTCCTAGTTATACTCTATACGGATCTGTTTGAGCCAGACGTAGAGATATGACTCATCCATGTGTACATCACTACACAAGGAATGGAATTATAGACACAGCATTATTCTGAGTTCTTTATCCAAGCAGATCATATATTATGCCAGTGTAAATAAGTACTTGTGCTGTCAATGTCACACGATACTACAAGTGGTTCCAGGTAGTTAAAAGATAATAGGGCAATTAGGCAATGTCTATTTAAACTGACTGCGGGAGAAAATTCTGGTTCATGCACACTCGCGTCAAAGAAGCAAACAATAACTTTTAACAGAAAAAAAAATTTAATTAATAAAAGTGTATATATGACAACGAAATACATTATAAGAGCCAATTAAATACCACACTACTCTGAGTAGTTCCTAATCACAAGAACAAATCAGGATACATATATAGCAGAGTCATATTACACACAAAACCACACAGTTCTCCCTAGCCAGCAAAATTCTGAAAAGTCCTCTAGAATTATTTTTACGGCATCCCATGTTTATAGAAGCAATTCATGTTGGATATGTCCAGGGTTGGGAGGTGAAAAAGCTGTGGGTGGATGCCATCGTGAAATTTTGAATGTGAAGTCATGTCGATGTTTTCCTTGTTCAGTGTAATAGATCAATTGTTTCCATTCAAGATGAACTTACAATGAATAAAAAAAAACTGGAAAAATACTACATAGGACTCTGAATGTTTAACCCTGTGTCTGCGCTGTACATAATCTGATTGTCAGGTTTGTGTGTTTGTCTCTCACTCTTTTCTGAGAAGTCACGGACTTCAGACCTGGTCATTTTATCAACCCTATTGTTTTTTATACAAATGTGGCCACCAGGGGGCGCTGGTGACTATGACACGACTGCCTTTTGTTGTGCTTTGGTGTGAATTTGTTTTCAATACAAAAATGTATTCACAACTTAATTGCAGCTTCTTGAATAATATTAAGTTGTTATACTTCTTCCATTGTAGTGATACCAAGTTACTTTCTTTCTTTCTCATTGCCATGAAGCAGATTAATTCACAAATAGACGCATTCTGCAGTTTTTCTCGTGTGATAGTGCTTATTAGTGTAAAATCATATTTATACTGTTTTTAAAAGAGAATATCAGAAACACTAGCACGTACATGACGCTATGCCGACTATAGTGTAAAGAATAAAAATACGATAAAATTTAATTATAATGTTCGTAATAATATTTATTATTGAATATCTATGACTGATTAATTGACTGCATGCAGGGTTCATTTCTTAATAACTTGAATGAAAGTTCCAGGTGTATGGTAACAATTTAGTCATTTGCAAATATGATTACAGTTGTTATTACAAAAATAATAATATTTATTTAGTAATTTGACTGATAATGTCATCATAATAAATAATTTTTATTATTTAATTCAAATATATCATCTAGCAGTTTGGCGATATACCATGCACCATTTTTTACCTTGATTATTGGTCGACCAGATTATTGTTTATGATAGATTTCGTGTTTAATGTAAGCTGATAAAATCTTGATATACAAACCTTGGAGCTGTAATTCATAACATCTTATGGACGTAACATCGATGTACAAGGTGCCTGCTGATGATATGCGTTGGTAAGGATAAAATGGTTGCATTAGAAAAATTGAGCTTTATTAAATTACCTCCTTGTAAAGGTAACAAGGTGCCTACTGATGATTGGGTAAGGATGCGCAAGTTGCATCAGGAAAAAGAAGTTTTAATTTATTAACCCCTTGTAAAAGTAACATCAAGGTGCCTGCTGATGACATGTGATGGTAAGAATACAAAAGCTGCATTACGAAAATGGAGTTGTAATCAATTAAGTCCTTGAGAAAGAAATATTGAATAATGTACCTTAATAAGGAATAAGCAAAATACATAATTAGTCAGCTACACAGATATAGGAGGAGATAAACCTGTGAGAGCTTAGTATATTGCGATGGAGCGTATACTTCATTAGCCCTCTGTTTATTTATCTATCTTAAGCAATCTGCAGATCTGATAGGAACCTGACAGGCAACTGTTCCCCATCCCACAAGATGCCTGTTGATGATATGTGTTAATAAGGATACAAAAGATGCATTACGAGAATGAAGGTGGTTCCCTCTACAAAACATTTCCTTAAAAAAAGTATAATACATATTAAGCCAAAAAAAAAATAAAAGGTATGGTTCTCGGGCACCGCCCGCAACAATTTTTAACCCCGGCATCAACAATTTTTATTTAGATTTTCAATAGAAACTTACCAATTTTGAGCTGCAGCCGCTCGGACATTTCTTTCAAGAAGATAAAATCATACAATTTCCTTTGTTATGAAGTTCTTTTATTTGTTTAGCAAAAAAAATATGTTATTATCATGATTTTCCCTTATAATTTGACATCTAATATCGAAACATACGAAAAAAATTAAAAAAAAAAGCCCGCATGCATCGATTTCTGAAAATAAGTGCCTGAGAACCATATTTTTTTTATTTTGGCCTTAGACTGGAAGGTAAGGGGTCCCCTGTACCTTCATACCAGGAAGAACCACCCTTTATCGTTCTTTAACACTCTTGGATATTAAGAAAATAAAGAAAAGGTGTAAAAAAATAGCAGTAGCTGTTTCTGATACCTATCCGCAGATTATAGATACTTTATACCTAGAATCATTTACAAACCTTCATTTTAGCGCACAAAAAATAACACAAGAACACGTAACACGTAATGTACACGTAACCATCAAAATATAATGAAAGAGCCTGCTTTACCACATATAGTGGTCATTGTGTCTACCATCTCGGAAGTAACAAGGCAACCATTATTTTTCAATTTTTTTTTGGCGTACAAACTTTATTAAATGACAATTTAGAGAACCCTGAAAAGTTGGTTTCGTCGAGTTCCGGACGCATGGCGGCAAATATTGTGTCTTCATCTTATTGACAAATTCCCTTAAGTAAAGCATTTACTGATCCATGGATCATATTTATGTGGGTGCCGTAAGAGCTCATATCGAGCGTGGTGCGTAATGGTTAGGGCGCTGGACTTGTGACCGCATTATAGTCGGTTCGCGTCCCGTTCAGACCGCCGTCTGTGCTAAAACTTTTGGCCACAAGGGTACGCTTCAGGGGCGGATCAAGGATTTAGAAAAAGGGGATCCAACCCAGTAGGACCAATGACAAAGGCTATAAAACGTCCCTAGGTCCGAAATAGGGGGGCCCACTAAAATTGGTTAAATACTCTTTTACTCCGCCTCCATATGTCCTGATTCAGAGTAGTAAAAACACATTGTCAACAAAAACAAACATTTAAGTTGTACTTTTCATTCAGTTTTGTATAAGAAATGGACATGATTATTACATGGCTTGTGTACGTGTCACCAGACACAAACATAACCTCAGAGCGTAAGCTTATCGAATATACCTTGGTTTTATTAATGGGGAAACCTCGTACCCATTCAGGTTCAGTTTTGTTCGTTTTGATATTGAATATGGCATTAAAAATGACCTTGAAAGTTAAGCAGTGTCTACAACATGAAAAACCGACCTTTGCTGACCCATTTATTGGTTTAACCTTGGAAATGACTTTGAAAGTCAAAATATTTGGTGGCATCCGCCAAAAGTTTTTTCCTCACTCTATGACTGATTGATATAGCATAGACGCATACAATTATCAGGCAATGCCCTTTAAAGTGAAAACATCAACCTTGGCTGGTCCTCTACTAAGTTATCCACTCGCAAAGACATCACAGAAAGAACACACGAACTTGGAAAGTCCCTTTTGCACGGCACCCGTAAGTAGAACTCCAGCGAATATCGCTCCGTTGCTTCGGTCGGGTCTACAACTAATGCACAGGCTCCAATCAGCCAAATTTTCAGCAGTTGGGCTTCCGCCGTGCGTGGTCGGTCCCGTAAATCAGTTATCTCACCTACAGGACATGGTGGTCCTGATGCTAACATATAGTCCTATACAGTCCTTAGTTTGCAGGTCCTGACAGCGCGGGTTTGTCCAACGTTAAATCTTAGTGACCTGTTGCCGCGGTCCGGTGCTTTGGGTCCGTCCCTCTCCTGGGATTTATGAGTTCGTGGAAAATAATCTTCTATTTTCCCGCCGAATTTATAGCGGTTAATGGGCAAATTATTCCAGCAACGAAAGTCTTTACCCGCGGTTTCTGTCTGCTGATTCTTGTCGTCTGTCTTACTGGCCAAGTCCACATCACTGAAATTTCAACCACAATCCACAACCAAATTTCCCACCAACCTAGAATAAGCGCCCACGCGCGCCCACGACAAACAAAAGAACCCGATTCAAACCTGTTCCGGGAAACCAGCTTGTCACCGCTCTTGACATCAATACTCCCTTGAGTAAAAAGTACACAGTATTGCCACTGCTCTCTAGTGACAGCCAATAAACATAGAATTCACCATTATAAACATGAAACTGGTTTGTGTCAAGTTGGTCTTTTTGTTATATCCAGTGAAAGAGGCCAAGTTATGTGTTTTGCAGCTTAAAGGTGCATAATATTTGTAATAATATGTGTACATTTAATTTATTTTATGTTGTTAGGTCATTTTGGCTCAATACAAATGTTTACTAGTAAAACCATTCCGGACAAACTGTAATCTTTCCACTTAGGGTGCACGTTGTTTGGTTCTGTGAGTAAGTAAACAAGTCCACGTGCGTCTGTTTACTGTAACGTAATTGCGTGATCAGAGATCTGATCTCGTGCATTCCCGACAACCCCGAGACAAGAAAAGAAACATAATACGAATCACGGAAGAACCACCGGGTGGAAGCTTGAAAAATCTGTATTTTTGATGTTTCGCGGTGCGGCCACTAGGTGGCCAGTGAGTGTGTCTTATATTCATGTTTTGCTCTATCGATCGAATGCTCATTTTCACTTGTGTACCGGAATAAGCAAACGGGGTTGTAAGCAAGGGGTACCAAAAATCGGCAGATATTGATTTTATCAAGGAGAACACACTATATTGCATTTAAATTGAACATACATTAAATATGAATATACTTTTTGGGGGATTTTGTAAAGACATGGGCTCTGCTAAATAAATAACAAAATGATATCTGAAACTGAATTCAAACTGTCACAAAAGTGTCTCCTTCTGTCAGGGTTGCAATGAAAACGATTATACGGGAGACAAGACGGGAGGTATATTAAATACTTATGAAAGACATTTGGTCCACCTCTGTTCGCAATATTCTCTGAAACCGAATTGTGTATGACACTGTACCATACCACTTTATGAAGGTTATTGTTCTCGCAGTGACCTCGCCGATATGAGAATAAATTATGTTCGTTGTACACATCATTCTGAGGGAATTTTACGTGTTTTATGAATTGCATGGAAGTAACCACCGAAAACAGCCGAACTGCCGGTAAAGACCGGATTGCCTGTGTGGTCGCCTTTAGGATTAAGGACTGTTGTGCACATGAATAACCCCTATTGTCATTGAAGAATTTAAGCATGTTTGGCCTGACATTTGACCAAATCTCTGACCCACGCGCATGGTCAGTTAAAGTGAAAAACACGTGACTCTCGCTTTTGGAAAAGAAGGGGTTCAACATGGGAGGATTAATGACAAAACCTAATACAAGGTCCACCATGTGGAAAAGGAGTAGGGATTTCGTGTGTGTATGTGGGGGTGGGGGGGGGGGGGGTTGATTGTCGTGGCTTCAAACATTGGTCCGAAATGATTTAAAAAAGGTTGGTTGCGGCGGATGAAAAGGGGGTAGTCATCTTCTGGACTACCCTTTGGTCCGCTTCAGCTATTAAGGAGATATGCTCATTTCCGTTTCTTTCTTCAGAAACGGCTTCCTTGCCATAAAACGTACATTTAAATGATATTTTATGTCTTACTCACATCAACCTTTTCATTATACGTCTAACAAGAACAACCAGTCAAAGTCTTAATGTCACGCGTATATTTCGGTTAGCAATTGAACACATCATCACTCACCAGGCCTTCAAGAAAAACATACCGATGTATGAATTTCTTGCCACAAGCAATGCGCCACAGAATAAATGTAAAAAAAAATATTTGTACACATCTTATTGAGACATTATCCCACTGAAAATCTATTTTCCTTTAACTTTTATGATAAAAAAGAGCCAACATTCCTCATCTCGTGTACCGTGATATATCTCTGCTTTTCGAAATTACGGTCCATGGGCAAATTCTATTGTAGACAATGTTGCATCGACTTTGTACTGTGTATTTGTTTGTGTTCAAGTTACACATGTAAGTTTTGCCACTGTTGAGTTGCTTAACTCGCTGAACGTCGTGATCGTTTCAGTCAGCCGGGACATAATTAAGAGTTTGACTGCGTTCGTCGCGTGTGGGCCTGAATATCTCATGGTGATTGGCTGAGCTGGAGACACATTTTAAAACCGGCCTGTTGCGATAAGCAAAGGTCTGATAAACGGTGACACTGACTCGCTGAGGCTTAGGGTTATATGTAGTGTTAAAAAATCTTGCCGTACTCAAATAGGCGAGACCTAAACATATTAAGCGAATAAAATGGGAAAAGATATATAGCAAGCTGAAAGCCAATAATAGGCGGTTACTGAATTAACCATGTTGGTTTTGAAAAAAAGATTCTTAGAAAGCCCACTATAATTACTCCTTACGTCACTGGGAAAGACCTTAGTTGAGCGAGGCGGTGATGTGTGGCGCTGATTGTCCGGAACGGCCCAAGTTTACCAGTCGATGAAATAAGAGGATCAGAGAGTAGTAATTAGTCACGTAAGTTGCCGTGTTGTAGCAGTACCGGCAATAAGTGCGACACAGTGAGAGCCGTTTGATATCTCTGTCAGAGCCATTTCATTGACTGGGCCAGACTAAGTTAATACATATCTCCCCAAGTAAAAAGCCCGGGATACCGGGTTAATCCTTTTGTATAAACATAAAACAAAAGAAAACTTAAATCGGTAATGTTACATTCTTCCCCAAATGCAATGGGACTGGACAAGGGAAAGCCGGAATTGTGTATACATGTTCACATTGCTCACCTTCAACAACCTTGCGACCCTCAGCATGACGTCATTGGTGAAATCAGAACAGTATAATCAACTGGTCACGCGGTGACACGTGGTAACGTGTTCTTAATAGGTTCTCTTTGCATTATTTATATAGGCTTTGTACCATACACGGGTCCCGCGTGATGTAAGATAATTGGATCTTATTTATCTTTCTAAATCAAGTGAAATCAATGACTTCCCCGAGGCCATCGTAGTCTCAAACATAACTCAGGGTTAACTATGTCTTTAATTGACCACATGTAACAGAAACATCAATATGGTTAGCTTTCTACTTTTTTAAGTAAATGGCTGAAATGATACTAAGCAAGTATTAACAGTATGACGGATGTGTAAGGGGTAGTATAGGTATCATGCCAGAGATCTGAAGAGAGCATGTTCACAGAAACCCAGGGTTTACTATATCTTTAATTGACCCCGGATAACAGAAATATCTAGATTGCTAATTTCTAATTTTCCAATCAAATGAGAAATAAGGATGATCAAGTGTGGACAGCTATCAGCATGACGGATATGTCACGTGCAGCATAGACCTCGTCTTAGAAGTCTTATGGCAGGGAATTGCCATGTGACCGAGTGATAATACAGCTGTTGTTGATTATTAGAGCCAGCGATTCTCTTACTTTTTCTATAGCATTTTTTTTGGTGATTTCTGGCTTACTCTGTGTACATATACATGTATTGTAAGAATTCCTGTTTAAAAAGTTTTTTTCTGTATGAAATTGTTAATCTACAAGCTCTTAGTTAAACTCAGTGCATGCGTCAATGTTGAAATTGAAAGAAACATGTAAGTTTAGGTGGTTTCTTGCATATGTGAGGAAGCTGAAAAGTCAACGGCCTGTGTAAAACTGTGGTTCCTCTGAATTGTCGGCAGATGTCCTTGTTGAATGTGTCTCCCCCCACATGTAATAATCACGTGGACATAAATAAACGAACAGCCTGTGTGTGGAGGGATCGGGTTTTTCTGGTCTGTTTTACAAGATGTTCAAGGAATTTTCTTAATTACATTTTCTGAAATCGGGATAGGCCCTTGAAATAAACACATAATAGTGATACAAGTTACCTACAAAATGAGACGAATGGTTCCGTTGATACTTTTTGAGTAAAGTTACTAATAAACGCAGACAAAATCATATGACCTCCTGACATAATTAAAAAAAAAATACTTGTAAAAAATCCTCGTCCCCATATTTCCGCTCGGTATATTGTTCATATGCACCATGTGGGAATGCACACTATGAATTGTTGTGTAGATATATATTTTTTGGCAGCAGCTTGTATTTACGTTGGGAATTTTCGTCCCGTTAAACATATGCTACGTACGCTTACATCCCTTGTAAATGGAGGTACCGAAACGAAACTATTCCGAGAGTTCATTAATAACGGATTTTGAGGACGCACTTCCGTTACTGGTGAGACACCTGGATACTTTTTATACCTAATAAGTTAAATTCTGGACATCTTAAACATGTCTTCGGAAACTAAGTTCAATGGCCGGATTAACGGATCATTTAATATTGACAATTTCAAAAAACACAAATATCTAATAAAACCCAAATAATTTCCAATAACAAATTTCAATTTAATTAGCAAACGAGAAAAGCACTCAGAGACCAGACCTCCGACAAGGCAGCTCATTACTAAAATATGGCTTTGTCAAAAAATGCAGCATTTTTCCTTGAAATAAAATCCTGGATTAGGATGGTGATCCAGTTCAACCAAATAATTCAATTAATTGTTCCATGTTTCATTGACGAGCAATCCTTAAATAAATCCGTAAATACATTTTAGTAATGATGCTAACAGAAAAAAAACAGACAAACAAACAGACAAACTAACACCGGCAAAAACATAACCCCCTTCGCTGAGACATTAAGTGATCTTAGAAGAAGCGGTTCACCGCAAGTCTTTTACATGCAGCCATTCTTTGAATATCCTAAATAAAAAAAACAAAAAAAAAAAAAGCTTCTATTAATGTTCAAATGCAACTTTGCGAATTTAAATGCAAATGAAAATCTTCAAATAAATCCAATGCAAGAGCAAATTTTCAGATCAGACCAAATAGTAATATTAGGTTTTGTTAATTTCTGCCTTGAATATGTATTGTATCAAGATACTTCACGGATTGTTGAAAATTATGCACCAATATATTATGCCAATAATAACAGTGATGTCCAATTTCACATAACAACATCAGTAACTGTTTACATTAGATGCCCATTATATCTGGTGTACATTGCTACGGAACCTAATAACAACATATCATGGAGTCGTAACGAGCTTAAATTTTGTTATGGAGATCATACAAAATCAGATTATGTAACACAAGGCAGCGTGAAATGTCAAGGGGAATGAATAAAGAAGTCAGTGGTTTTTAAAATATAATTTATTCTTAAAACAACATAACATTACAATACACTAAATCAATACAATTACACAGTATAACAACAGTATAACAGTAAATTAATACAAGTACACAGTATAATAAATAAAGTGTACAGCACATGGATACCACCACTGATACAGCGACAACAAGTCCTTTAAAACGTATCACCCATAAGAACAGAATTTTGCATTACACCAAAAGAAATGTCCAAACTGTGGAAAGTATTTTTCCATGATGTATATATACACATTGTATACCGGCTGCTTTTATAAACATTAGGTACAACGAGAAACACGCATGGAGGATTGCGTAAATTTAATATATATATATATATATATATATATATATATATATATTAGGTAAAATAAAGAGTGACGCCTTTAGAAAGACAAACTCGTTTAAATGAACAAGTTTGTCTATCTAGAAGGCGTCACTCTTTATCTTTACCTACGCTTCAGCTACAGACAAACACGGCTATACCATTTTTTATATATATGTACATATATATATATATATATATATATATATATATATATATATATATATATATATATATATATATATATATATATTTGTATAGGCAGATCCGCTTGTAATCTTGTCAGTTTCGCTGACAGCTGTCTCTACAGAATTATTACTCGAAATTCCTGATAAAGAAAGACATCTCATTGCATACAGCCATGGTACGTTCAATTAATTGTATTGGAAAAACCGTCACATTGAGATGTCGAGTCTAATAATCGACTGCCTTTATATCATTAATTTCCAAACCAAATAAAATAGAGATTCTGGTTATTAGAAATAACGGAAATGTAAAATATTAGTTACAGTAATAACAGACTGGATTAATTAGACAAGTTCAGGGAAAAGTGTTTTTATTCTCCTCGGAGGAGAACCTCTTTTTCTTTCTCATTTTCACTATTCATAAAAACCCCGGTATTAATTAGACTTCATTGTGGTTGTGATGATTCTTCGACAAGATATCTGTCATCTTGCTTCCGACGTTTATCTTTTGTTCCAGGACCACCGTGGGAATAATTAGGACCACACTTTATCGCTCAATTAATCAGGCAAGATAGCTAGTTCTGAGTAGTTTATAATTGTTGTATGACACAGTATAGATCACCCATTGGCCTTGTTTCACTAGGACTAGGGGACATGCCCCCCTAATCATGTAAGAGGTTGGAGAGTACCCCATGCTTCCCCTAGTGTTAGGGGAATAAAACCGACAGTCAGTTTATAGTTTCGTTATATGTCAATAATCTTTTAATTACGCATCTAATATTAAGACAATATAGGGAATTGGATGTGGCAATTGAATTATCATATTTAGACTTTTTAATGTTTTAGAGTAATGCAGATTATGAATAATAGAGTGCTGCAGGTTCAATGTTTTCGTATAATGGAATATCTTTAAGAATTTGAGATCGGTAAAGGAACAGATTGATATTCTTGGAAAGGGATTTTTCCCTTTTGTCAAAGTTGGGTTTGGGTGTGTCTAGATAATTTGGAGTCTGGAGTGTCTCCCTCACATTTCCTCACCAAACAAGTCCCCATGCTAGTCCGAAGTGAACTGTATGGAATTAATGATAAATGTTGTATAACAACATATATACTTTCTCCGGTGCATAACTTTATTCATTTCCTTATACAGTGAGACTGGCTACTAAGTGACTTGCCTAAGAGCCAATTAGGGACCGGTCTACACCCTGCACCCCACAAATGGACAAGTTATCTTTTATACCTCCATCTCCGACCCTTTTAAGACAGCCTTCTTTTTTATAGGAGTGTTAATGGTTTAACTTATAGTGAAGGAGGGGTGTAAGAAAGAAAATATGGAATATCCTGCTACTACCTATCGAACCATCACTCATTAAACTTAGATTTATTGCTGTGTCTGCCTACCCACCTGAAATATCGTAAGATCGTCTCGAAAAAGGGTCGAAACCAATTTGACAATACTTGGCATTTACTGCCCATGCACATATTTACCACAAGGTATGAAAGTAGATATACATATGCCGTTTAATCAGTGGTCATTATAGGTTTCACCAGCTTACTTTAATCATACTGTAGTTTGATCAAATATCACAGGTTAAAAGGAAACATGATATGTATCCAGACAACACGTCATCCATTTTCACTGTACTGCCCTTAACGTCCGCGACTTAAGTGCAAAAAGTGTGAACACCATTAATAATAATTATTCTTGGGGCCTGCACACCAAGGCGTCCCCAATTAGCTTAAAGTGTAAAATTACAAATTATCCTAATTATATTTCAGGTAATAGCGAGGCCAATAGGTTCGCTAGGTTGCCACGTGCCGGGTGTGTGCATTTTTTAAAACTCACACCATCGAGGTACAAGTGCCTTGAAACTAGAACTTATTAACTTAAATCTTCTACTCAGAAAGCATACTTTGCATGACATTTTTAAAGTCTCACCGGGACAAGTTTGTCTTTCAGACTTTTTTCTTTGTGATAATTATTTAATCAAAAATTTCTGTTGATGAGAGATGTGAAAACAATTAAGTTTATTTTAGTTATATGGATTCATATGCCTAATGTTGGTTGCCACAAAGCGGAAGAATTGATTATTGTCACGAAGGCAATACTAGGCCGCACACAGTTACATTTTATTTTTTTTAGATATATATTTATTTTGATCACAATCATGTGTATCTTTTGAATCCTTTGGATGTCTAACCGAGACAGGTTTGTCTTTCAGCCTTTTTTCTGTGTGATAATTATCTTGACAAACATTTCTATCAATGAAGGATGTGCAACAGGTATGGGTTTATTCAGTTATACGGTTAAAAAGTTGTACTGCCAACAAGCGACGCTATTGATTAGTGTTTCGAAGGCAATACCATGCCTGAACCAATTCCTTATAATTTGGTCGCGATCATGTGTATTTGTTTAATAGTGGGTGGGTTAAGTGCACAAAATAGGCTGTTGACTTCAAGTCATGATGCAAAGGTCCCCTTTGGCATAGAAGTACCTTAGGACCATAGGAATAAATTTATCTAAAGACACAAGTTAGATCTCCCTTAGTATGTGAAATATATGCAAATTATTCAAAATGGCCGCCGAAAATGCTCCAAACCTCATATGCTTGTTTCTGTTACAGCTATAATGACAATTTTTGTGTCAAAATATACATTTTTGTGGTCAAGGAATCCAATGGAATAGGTTTCAAGATTGAGAAAACAATAGTTTTCTCCTTACCATGAAAATCTGGGTTAATCAGGAACACTTCATTAAATATCATTGTTTTTCTTCCATCATGGTAACCTGAGACACATCTTATCTATATAGGGAGGTATTAACAGCCGTGAATAGACCCTGTAGACGAACACAATCCGCAATCGACAAATATAGAGCATAAAACCACAGCAAATTTAATGCGTTAACTAGAGAATTACTGGTACGTGGCACTTACTTAATCTTAGTTTAGGCAGTGCAATAAGGCTATGCGGTTAGCTTAGATATACGGTTTGTTCTTTATTAAATACCGAAATGAAATACCAACATTCTTAGTCTTGCATCATTATTTGCTCACATGGTTTTATAAGTCGACACACATCGCTGTATATAAAACCAGCAAAAAACAGGTCTTGGTTGCGGTTTTTCCGCATATACTGTCAGTCCATGTAATACATTATCTGGGTAATATGACATAAAATGACCTTTCTCGACAGTACAGCAAGCACGGGATATATACATAACCAGAGTACCTGTACACACAAGAATAGGCAGACATTCCTGTAGCAGAACATAATAAAGTTGCCAATTGTGGTTCCTTCCGAGAATCTAACATCTTGATTCGACAGAATATATTGCTTGAAACACATCTTATCTATCTCAAGATCCATCTCATGATGGCCAACCCATGATAGTACATGATCAATGCTGAAAGCCATAGGCCATCAGTCATTGACACTCTTGGTGTTTATGCTTCGCCAATTAGTTTAGGGATTCATAGGGAACCATCCTGAAAACTTTGTTCACATTTTTTTACAAGTAATGTCAGGGAACTGAAGGAATTAGATGTCTTATATTTTAGATGTGGATGAAATGATTGTTGAAGTAAAGGTGGCAGTGCTGACTATTCCGGATGTGGTGCAGGTTATAACAATGAATCCAGTATTGTTCACAAATTTTGCAATAACGCCACTGATTATCAACATGTTAATGATGCAAAAATAAAAACTTTCAACCCAAGTGTAAGGACAGCAAGAAGGCGAGATGCCAAGTCCGCCTAACAGGCTTTACATCTAACTTCCGTGCTATATAACCTTTTGCACCAGTCAAAACAGAAAAGCAGAAAGTGTTGAATGTGATGTCTAATTGTTATTAAAAAAAGTTAAGAATTTGATAAATTGTAACATTATTACTTTACATGGATTGTGCAAATTGTTATAATAACGTATGCTAGGCACTCCCCATGGTAGAGATTGCCCCTTTTATTAATCTATAGAGCCAGAGGACCCGGGGAAACTACTGACCTGGAAAGGGTCACTATCACCTATTCTCATAGCTGTCCTGGGAATTGAACCCGGGTATAGCCAGCACAGAGATCAAAGTCCATTACCACTCGACTCCTATGTTCCGTGTTCTCAGTGATTAGCTCTTTTTTTAAACATTGCGTCCAAAGACGTTTCTTTCCATTGCCTTAAATCAGCCATAATCCTCGGGCAGAAGGATCTATCATGTACTCCCTGAGGATCCAGTCACCTCCTGGTCCACATATGTTCCTAGTGTTCAATGTCCATGGGGAAGTAAATAATTTTCATCTCAGTAAGACCCAAACTGAAGAAGCATTGTAGTGTCTTTCCTCATATAAAAGAGATTAAGACACTAATTTACTTATATCATGCAATGAAAATACATCTGAAAACTGGAAATGCACAAGTCGTGGTAATGCGTAAGTGAGAATAATATGTCATTTAACCTTAACAATACTCCTAACAGACATATCAAATTAAGTTATCAGTACCTGGGAGCATATGTGTTCAGAGCTTACACCAAGAAAATAACCCTTTTAGATCCATCAGTGGAAAAAAAATTATAGAGGGTTGTTAAGCTGTCCATTTGTCAATGATTCTCCAAAGTTAGGTAGTCTCTGATGAACTAATTTAGCAACTCCTATTCAGTCATGTCGCACTAGCAGCCCCCTGTTCCTCTGTATAACCCTTTTAAGGCATGGGCCACGTTGATAAACAGCATCAGCGCATTCTCTCATATTTCCAATCAAACAAATAATCTGCCTTTTTCAGAAAAAAATTACCCTTGCTAATAAGTTAATTAAAATGTGCATGTTATATTTTAAAAGTTGGTCACAACTAACCTGAAAAAAAGGGCTAAAATTAATTTGACGTCAGCAAAACTTGCCAGATTTATCACGCAAAAGGCAAAGGGCCTATAACATTAACAGTTCTGAACATTTTATTTAACCTAATAGCAAGATATACGTTTTCTTTAAATTTGGCTGTGGTACCACGATGTGATGATTCCTAGGCACACAATTCATTAGTTTTCATTGAAGTACAATGCTCCAAAGTTTTTTTCAGGGTCACCCGCCGATATTCTGCAGATAAATTTGGCAAGTAGGGCAATTCCAGGTCACCTCTTGGTTTTTAGGGAGATTTCTAAGATTGTAATACACGTTGTGCTTGCTCGTTTGAATTTCAACGGATATCAGGCGGTTATTTAGGTTCATTATAAATATTAATAAACACCAAAGTCCAAGAATCACTCCAACCTAAAAGATCAGAGGTTTGAGGATTTGGCTTCAGAAGTATACAAACATTCTCAAATGCAGTTCGACTAAGTCTGTTAACACGCAATGTTTGGCCAAGTTTATCAACTTGTGACTTTCCAGTGACAACTCTGATAGTAGTACTGCCTTTCTGTGCATAAGAAACTTTTACTAATGTGAATCGTGCAATGGACTTCATTATCCAGAATGCTAGATTCTGTGAAATATGTGCTTCCAATTTTATCAAATGCACATCTTAAAAAGATTATGTGATGGTTATATCACACAAGACCTGAAAGTAGTACATTGAAGCTCAAGCAGACGATAATCTTTTGTTGGCAATAAAGAAATTCTAATGTCCACTTTGTACGGCTGCCAATACCTCTGTGTACTCTGTCTGTGACATAGTGAAACCTGTGTAAGCCGTGCAATACGTATGGTTTTATGGGGTATTAACCAGATATTGTATTCCAGAACATGGTAGTCGATTCGGAAACTTACTGAGGCCAGACCATGGAAGTGTGATCTTATGTTCAATTAAATTACATCTGATCATTATTATAAGCAAAATTATATATTATTTGAATAACATTCAGCTTAATTATTTCTCCATATAAAACAAAAATGTTAATCACTTAGTTGTGGTTTTATGCTCTGTATGCTGTGAATCGCACACATCGCGTACATATACACTGTTATTGAAATGCTCCCCTGTCTTTATCAAGATAATAATAAGAACAATAATATAATACAAACCAATTATAGATGTTAAAAGCTTTCACGATGATACTTAATTTTTTTTTAAATTTGCATACTGTCCCCATAATTTCAAGGTAGGATGAATACTATTACTTCATTACTTCAACAATCATTTCATCGACAATAAAACAACCCATCTAATTCCTTCAGTTACCTGACGTTACTTAAGAAAAATAGAAATACGAATCCAGTTTTCAGGATACGTGTATTTCCCTATAAAACCCTATAGCTAACTTGTGAAGCATAAAAATCAAGAGTATCAATGACTGATGGCTTTTGTGCTTTTGGTTTTGATCAACTTTTAAGGGTTGGCCATCGTGAGATAGATAAGATTTGTTTCAAACAAAATATTCTGTTGAAACAAAATGTTAGATACTGAGAAGAAACTACAGCTGGCAACTTCATTGAATTCTGTTTCAGGTATGTCTTCCCATTCCTGTGTATACTGGTGCTCTGGTTTTTGCAAAGTAAATCCCATGCATGTTGTGCGGTCAAGAAGGGTCAGTTTATGCCGTATTACCCAGATAATGTATTTAATGAACTGACAGTACATGCGGAAAAACCACAACCCAAGCCTTATGTATTTTTGCTGATAATAGAGCATCGTGTGTGGGTTTATTGAACCGTGTGTACTGCCTTAACTCAGATTAAATAAGTGCCGCGTACCAGTCATTCTCTAGTTAATGCATTAAATTTGCTGTGGTTTTATGCTCTATGCATGTCGACTGAGGATTGTGTTCGTCTACAGGGTCTATTCACAGCTGTTTAATACCTCCCTATGCTAAGCACATAGATAAATGTGTCTCAGGTTACCATGATGGAAGAAAATCATTGATATTTTATGAAACGTACCCCCAATTTTAATGGTAAGGAGAAAACTATTATTTTCTCAATCATGAAACCTATTTCACTGGATTCCTTGACCACAAAAATGTATATTTTGACACAAAATTTGCCATTATAGCTGTAACAGAAGCAAGCATATGGGGTTTGGAGTATTTTCGGCGGCCATTTTGAATAATTTGCATATATTTCGCATACTAAGGGAGACCTAATTTGTGTCTTTGGATAAATTTATTCCTATCACCCTAAGGTACTTTTATGCCAAAGGGAACCTTTGCATCATGACTTGAAGTCAAAAGTCACTTAACCCACCCACTATAATCCCCTTTGGGCGTTATTAGCTGAGTGAATGTTCCTTATCCTTTGACATTATCGTCATAACAAAAAGAAGTGTTAGTGAAAATGATGTTGCTGTACATTGCATTTCGCAAAAAAAAAATCAGCTTATTTTATGCGATTTCATCCCCTGTTGGATGTTTCAGAATTAACCAACTTTTACCTTTCTCATTATTCTCATATGGACAATTTTCGATCGACTTATCTAACACATATACACACATTGTTATAGTTGCTCTAGTGTACTCGGAAGGGCCATCTTATTTTTGAAGACACTTTGTCCTATTCCTTATTATCACCTAGTTTGTGCTTTTCTTCTAGATTGCCTCAAAACGTGTAGCCTTTATTTTTTTTTATATTATTATGGCCGAGGGTTAAAGAAAAAAAAGACAGAAGAGTGTAAAGCCAGAAGGACAGAGGTACGTATAATATGTTATCCTTGGTGATGTTCGATTACAACCCGGGAGCCTTCACCCTATAGATAAAGCCGCAGGCTTCTGAAGAATCGCCGACCAAGTTCGCTGAAAAAAAGGCTGACACTATTAAGTTCTCCACCCTTCATTATTCCCAGACGAGGAACATACCTGAAGTCTGGCTCTTTTTTTGCAGACGGTCTTAATTTAATTTATTTACAAGTAGAAATGCATTACAGAGACTTGCGAAATCAGCAGATTTCACAATAAAATAATCTGAAGATAATTATATTTATAGAAAGCTTCTGGGTAACAGGTCACCCAACTCCATTCAATCAGCCTCGTGTGGAGACTATGATAAACCTATGATGAGAATTTACGGCTAGAAAATATCCACGGGCAAAGACTGGGGAACCTCGCTAATATTACCAAAGTATACCAATGACGTTAGGTTGCACACACTCCACTGGAAACTACTGCATAACATTTAGCCAGTACAAATTTTACTCGTTCATGAATGCATGCGTGTGTGTGCAATAAATGTAGCTGTAAGTAGCACGTTTTCTTTTCCATGATGTACTTATTATTATTATATTCCACATAATGAAACACCTATCTGAAATGGAAAATAAATATTGAATGAAGCAAATATTACATTAGACCTGTCTAGTGACTTGGATTTCAGTTCACTCCCTAGGTGACACAAAATACATAAAATTAACAGATCCATTTCGACGACCTGAAAAATTGTTATATACCGTATTACGTGTACACAATGGCGTGATGTGCTATCAGAATTCTCGATTATTCACTTAGAAACTGACAAAACATGAAAACCAATATTTTTTTTGTAATTGCTTTAAGTGGTTCAAAATATCATTTCATGAAAATAGCCTTTAGATTGATTGGGCAACTTGTATTCACAGTTTTCCGACGGTAGTAATGCAATACGTTAAATACGTCCATAGCAATGCACCATGAGCTAATGGTGCTGTTTTGTATATTTTAAACCTTGAAGGATATGATGATATGACTAGTTCCATTGCGAATATACTTATAATGCGTGTAAAGTGCATCTAATGTTTTGTATTCCATTCTTGAAGCACTGACAATAGAGAAAATGTACTAGTTAGGAGATGAGGGAAAGGAAGGGATGTCGTCGACCAATCAACTGTGTCTGCTTATGTTTCGAGCGGGCTTCTCCACACATAAGATTTATTTATTAATGTCAAGCATATAATTCAATACAACGGATTTGGGGCCGGGCTAGTGTGATCGCTGTTCACTGCTTCTATCTCTGGTGTCCAGATAGTGCTCAGACTATCAGGGAAACATATAAAAAGCTCGTCCAAACCATCGTCAAGTGTTTTAATCTTTTTTTTAAACAAATTACCTTATACACTACAACTCCATTCACAAAATTCTCTTGACCTTCAAATTAGTCATTTTAACGACAATCCCACCCCCATAATAGAAAACCAATTCTACTAAATAAATGCAAATAATGGATTGCTCATATATGACTCCTAAACATGACCTGCCCTAAAATACATATTATGCCAACTTCCAGAATAAATCGCTTTAACCAACATTCTCAAAGTGTTCATGAAAGTATAACTTTCTACTCTCATATACATAAATATAACACTATACATATATACATAGATATATCACACTTTATATATACATACATACATCCGCATACAAACATACATGTATATATATATGCATGCACGTCCTACTATAGTATATATTCTAACAAATTTATTTCTTGAAAGTATGGATGCCATTTATTTATAAAATTATCGACTTTATTATTTTTTGTGCAATAATATATTCAACTTGTACATATCTCCAAATAAAAATTGTAACTTCTGTAAAGTTGGATATTCTTTGTTATTCCTGCAGTTGTTTATAAATTCTTTTGTCAGTAAAATCATTAAATTACTACTCACTGAAGCATTAAAATCGCCAAACAGTTTTACTGATAAACATTTGTCAAATATTATCTTCAGTTTCCGAACCCATACTTCTAGCCCTGACCAGAGATCAGCTACTTTATCACAAAATATACATAGATCGGAATCTTTAATTTTCCATTTGCATAACCAATAATTATTGTTACCAAACAATTGTTCAGAAATTTATATTGAAATACTTTGATCTGACATCCATACAAATTTTTACAGAAAGTGAATATATTCTTTCTAAATTAGTATACACAGTCTGGACAATATATACGCACTTTTGAAACATAGGGCCCTTTTTCTAACATGTTTTTATAAGTAGAATATATTATCTTATTGGAGATCTCTATTACCTGTACAGTTTTATCTATGTAAATATAAAAGTCTAGAGGATTTCCCGAGTTAACCTGCCTGCATACACTTTCTTTTCTTATCATGGAAACAAGAGCATACCACTTAAAGAAATCTATTCCTGGTATACCTCTATTTGTCCATTGTTTGAAAGGAATAATAGAATTATTTAGAAATAAATCTGTCCTGTAATGATGCCTGCATCTAGAAAACTATCCCAATAGACAGGTTCTGCAGATAATGTTAACATTTTATTATTCCATATTTGTTTTTCTTACAGGGACCACTTCAAAGTAATTTTTGCCAAAGATTACATAAATTCTCAGTATTTCTTTAATTTGTTTATTTCATTTGGATCGATATTACTATTCAATAAAATTTATATATTTGGAGAAACAAACTGTTTCCAGATAATAATTTAAAAAATGCTTTCCAGATTTGATTGTCTGATTTAATGTATCTTTTAATCAATGATATTCTTGAAGTTAATATAATTGATTCAATATGTGGGGCATTTAGCCCTCCTTTCTCTAAATCCTGCATTAATCTTGATCTTTTAATTCTCTCTTCTCCTCCTCTCCGAATGAAAGAAAATATTAACTTATTAAGTTATTTTTAGAAAAATTAAGTGGAGAAGTCTCATTTGATATAAAATACTGGAACTTTGAAATAATAAAAGTTTTAACAATCTGAATTTTTCCTTTCAAAGTCAGATTTCTTCCTTTCCGAGTATTAAGTGTATGTTGTGCCTTCTTTAGAGTAACAGTTTAATTCATCAGCTGTCTTTTTATTATATGAAATATAAATTCCTAAAAACTTCACAGGGTTATTAGGCCACAGATTTCCCAAGGGTTTTCTTTTGTTCTCTCTGTTACTCCCTACCCACATCCCTTCACACTTATCTTTATTCATTTGTAGCCCACTATAAGTTCCAAATCTTGCACCATCTTCAAAAAATTGTTTTGCTGAATTTACATCCATTATTTTATTCCAACTGTGTCGTCTGCGTATTGTAGAAGTTTTATATTTTTTATGGTGAAAGTGGATCTCCCTGTCGCACTAATCATAGTACTTTAAAATAACATGAATTGTTGCCGTTGTTTATTTTGCAACTTTCAATATTTCCAAATAAAACTTTTACCCATTTAATAAAAGAAGAAGGAAGATTAAATTTGTCAAGGACAGAAAACATAAAATTCCACTCTAATGAATCAAAAGCTTTCTCAAAATCAATTCCTATTATTATACCTGGAGCTTTGTTTTGTTGGTATATGTTAATATATCTAATAGAGTTCTAATGTTTTCTCATATATATCTTCCCTGGATGTAACCAGTCTGGTTCTGGTTACCTTTTATAATATTTGGCATAACTTTCTTCAATCTAAGTGAGAGGGTTTTCGATAATATTTTATAATCTACATTAAGCAATGCCAGTGGTCTCCAGTTTTTTAACAGTGTTCTATCTCTTTTTATCAATTAAAGTTATAATAGCCTGTTTTTGTGAACTAGTTAATTCCCCTTCTCTAAAGGACTTGTTAACTGAAGCTACCATTAATGCACCATATGGTGGCCAACATTTTTTTTTATAAAATTCAGCAGTTATTCCATCATTACCTGGACTTTTTTCAAAGGTTTTAAGGGTATTATAACATTCTTCAACTTTTATTGTTTCATCAAGTATTTCTTATTCTTGTTGGGTTGGTGTATTCAGTTTAATCTCTTTCAAATACTGTGTTATGTTTTCATCTGATATCTCAGAATGTGAACTGTATAATCTTTATAATATTCCTATTGCATGCTAAATAAACATTTAGTATTTGTGACCATTTCTTCATCAGTGGACTGAAGTTTCCTAATGCATTTCTTTTGTTATTATATTTTTCTAAATTTAAGAAACATATCGAGCTCTTTTCAACTTTTTCAAACCATCGTATTTTTGACCGCAAGATACATCTATTTTTGAATTATCAATTTCTTCCAACTGTAATTTAACTAGATCTATTTCTTGGTTCATCTTTTCTCTTATTTCAGCATATGAATTATCTAATATCTCATATAATTCTTTCAGTTTGGAGTTCAAGTATATATCTTTTAACTTTCTATCTCTTGCTCTTTTTTACTATAAGATATAGAATACTGCCTTATTTGATACATCATTATTTCCCATTTTACTCTTTCATCTGATAATCCTTTAACTTCTTAATCCCACTCAATTTTGACTTAATCCTGAAACATAGTCTGGCTCGTCTTATAACTCTGAGTTAAGTTTCCAATATCCTTTTCCTTTAGATCCTGAAACATCTAACTTTTCTATATCTAAAATTATTGCACAGTGGTCTGATTTTATATATGGAAGAACACTTACATTCTTTACATTATCTTCTATGATATTAGAACCCCACCAATAGTCCACCCTGCTACAAATCTGACAATTATTCAATCTTCAAGTATAACATTTCTTTCTTGGGTGTTTTTTTCTATATATATCAACCGGATTAAGATAATCTGTAGTTTTAAAAAGAACTTCTAGCACTTGTTTTCGAATTGCCATAACTCCCCTTTTTTATCTAAATTTGCATCTAAAATTATGTTAAAATCTCCTCCTAACAGAATTTCTTCGTTGCTATCAGTAACTTTTTTAACCAAATTAAATAGTCTTTCATAAAATTTTTGTTCTGAGAATCTGTTTGGCGCATATATATTTATTAATGTATACTCAACTTGTTTTATTTTAGCTTTTAATATTCTACCGTTCACGGATGTATAGAGTACCTCTATATCTTCGATTTTTATTTTCTTTTGAAAAGTATTGCACCTTCTTTTACTGGATGAATTCTCATGACTAAAATATGCTTTTCCATTCCATTCATTTTGCCACAGGCTCTCTGTTTGTTTGGGGCTATGCGTTTCTTGTAAAAATAGTACATCAGAGTTATTCACTTTAGATCATCTAAATACTGATCTTCTTTTCTGTTGGTTACCAAGTCCTCTAACATTCAAGCTAATTACTCAGAAAGTCAGTCTCCGTACTTCCTATTAATCTTATCTGAGAGTCACAATATCTTAAATATGAAAAAGTAGTAACCCTACTTCTACTCATGATGTGGAACATTAAAACAAATATATTAAATTATAAATATAATATATAATATATAATATAATAATATATATAAGCTCTTTCTCTTAATCAATGTTTTAAGAATTTTATTCAAAAGACAGAAACCGACAAACCAAAGGTGCTCTATGATTACGTAATTTGACGTTAACCATCTTGATATTGACTTTTCAATTGGGTTCTTACATGAATTGGTGAAACAAAGATCACGGAACTCTGGTATATATTAATTTTAATTACCCGCCCCCGCCCCTTTCTTACTAAAGAAAGACTTTTTTTGGAGAGGTGCTCCATATATTCAAGCACTGGAGATCACAAGCGTTCAATAATAAACACTGAAAAAAACACTAAGTCCGTCAACCACCCACACTACACAGATTAGTCCCTTGTTAACACTTCTCCTGATAACATGACCATCGCGCACACGTGACATCACAATGTTGCGCTGCTCGCCTCACTGCCTGCTCGTGCTGTGTACACAGTACACAATCCACTTATAAATACACGGAGCTCCGACCACCAACACTCCCTTGCTGGAGTATTAATATGTCTCTCGAGACAGAGTTCAAACAGCACTTACTAATTATTGCACAATCTATTATATGTGGCCTAAGAATCAATGTTTTTCACAGTCTCCTGGAATCATCAAGCTCTAGGTACCCGAATATGCTTTATCTAGCGATATAAAAGTACCTCTACAGTTACATGTTTAAATAATGTCTTCGTTCTGTTCCTGGAAGCGCTCACAACAGGTAAAATTTACCAGATACCAGTCCATCGGCAAAATCCGAAGTGCGTTACAGAGAAATCACAGACACAGACTAACTTTTCTTATAGATATCATCTCTCAGCTGTTCAGACTGATACACGCAAAACTGCCCCTTGACTGCAGTTATCGTCAGGAAAAACCGTACTGACGCGTCGATTGTAGCGAATTTCTTCATAATCACATCTTATGTATGCTTGCTGACGCCTTGACCGTCTTTTGGCCAATCACCACTCTCTATTATGCCGACTGCCAATAATTACATGAATTTTAATTTGGACACGCCTCTAGAGACAAAACCCTGAGAAACCCAAAGTAAACAGATGCTCATCCTTTGAAGTTTACAACAAACAGTCTTTTCTACCTAGACCGCCAATCACAGACTACTCACACGCAATTTAACTGTACTATAATTAATATCAAACCTGACACGTGTACTCCCCAACCAAGTTCACACGCTAATATCTTAACATGATATAATGTTAATATATCTTATTAATGTACAAAAACAAATCATTAAAACTATCATCTTGTTATACTCCCTACCTGAATATGCAATAAAATGATGTCCCAGATCTCTGGTGATAGTTTTATTTTTATTTTATTTTTTTTTTGATAAACCTTCACTTAATCTACATACTATCGCCGGATCCATGCTACAGCCCTCCATCAATTCACTTTGTATGGCGAGAAGATGAAGGGGACAGAAGCCCCGCCTAGTCTTAAATAATGGTAAAAAGGTAAAGGTTGGTGTTTATAGTTTGATATTACTGATTATGTCAGTCTCATCCGATTTTACACTTTGCCTTCTCGGTCTTTTGGCCTGTTCAGTATTGCAGCTTTTCTCGGCTCCCTGGGGAACATACAACCCATGCATCCGATCAGAAGGTAAGAAGGTAAGTCGTCCTACATTTGCCTGCTACCGATTACCAGTACACATTCACTCCTTGGTCGAGAGAGCGCACCTTCGTGGGAAAATCTTTGGCTAGGTTTTTTTTAAAGAATGGACAGCGTCCAGAACGGTTTACGAACCAAAACTCACTACGGTCACAATTCCAGCGCCCTATCCATTACCCCCCTCCCCCCCTTCCCCATCCATACAACAAATAAAGAACTGTTCTAAGAAAAATTCTCTGGGTCTCCCCTTTATGACAAAGATCATAACAGCCTTTCTCTATAGGCCCTTGCTTGAACTTCTAATAGCTGTAAATGTGGGCTTACAACATTTTCTACTTAATAAACTTTACCAATAATGTGTTTATAAAGATAGGCACAAGGCCGAAATCTCCGTGTACAACTCTGTTACTTACGTTTATTTGTAACCTCTCATTGAATTGTTAGCAACTTGTGACTGGCTTTAAAACAAAAAATATATCAACTGGTACACAGCACAATTATTTCAGTGTAATCACAAGGCTGCAAAAAAAGGTGTGCGGGTTTCTCTTAATGGTAAATATGCAGTTGCAAACAAAGATACCAGCCTGTATCTGTTCATATAAGATGCCAGCCGTGTGTCTGTTCATATAAGAAAGCTACTGGCAAGCATTACTGTGGTTTCATTTTGTACTCAAGGGTTTCAAATTAGTTGTATTTGCGAAATAGGAATTATTGCGAAAATAAATCAGCGAATAAGAAGCCCTATGGTCGTAGGGAAAGTTGAAAAGTAAAAGGCTGACGTTAGGAATGAAGCTAGATTTAAATATTTAATGATATCATATCTTTGAAATTGTCTTTTCTATTTCCAATATTTTTGTTGATAAAATTTTGTATGCAAGATGCATATTTGATACAATGAATTCGCATAATAATGGCAATACTCTGCATATAGATCTTGAATTGTGAGATCCCTGAAATCGCAAAACGTTAACCCCACGAATATGAAGTCAACCCCAGTTTTTTTTTGCTCAGCTGACTGAAAGTCATCTGAGCTATAGCGATCACTCTTTGTCCGTCGTCCGTCTGTCTGTCCGTCTGTCTGTCTGTCTGTCTGTCCGTCTGTCCGTTAACCAGGCACAAATCGTAACCGCTAGAACTGGAATCGTCTTACTTGACATCCTGGGAGGTCCATGAAAAATCTCCTTGGAAACCAGAAATTAGGTCTCTGTTACCCATATCCTTCGAGCTATGGGGCCCCAAAGTACCCCCCAGAAAAGTCCAAAATTTCATACAAAAACTTCAATATCTCATTAACAACTTGACTGATGGTCATGATTTTTGGCATACATATTGATCATGAGAGGTTCCATCAGTTCCTGAAGACTGGTGGCGCCACCTGTATTTTTCGATTTTTTACGAATTTTTTTCTCTATTTTTGAGACCTTTAAAAATGTGAACATCTGTTAACAAGGCACAAATCGTAATTACTGGACTTAGAATCTTCATTCTCGACACACTGAGAGACCTATGAAAAGTCTCCATGGAAACCAGAAATTAGGTCTCTGTTGCCCATATCCTATCAGCTATTTGGCCCCAAACTACCCCCCAGAAAAGTAAAAAATGTCAAACAAAAACTTCAATATTTCATTAAATTCTTGACTGATGGTCATGATTTTTGTCAGATATATTGATCATGAGATGTTCCATCACTTCCTGCAGACTGGTGGCGCCACCTGTATCGTTCAATTTTTTACGAATTTTTTTCTCTATTTTTGAGACCTTTCAAAAAGTAAACATCTGTTAACAAGGCACAAATCGTAAACACTGGACCTAGAATCTTCATTCTTGACACACTGAGAGACCTATGAAAAGTCTCCATGGAAACCAGAAATTAGGTCTCTGTTACCCATATTCTTCGAGCTATGGAGCCCCAAAGTACCCCCAAGAAAAGTAAAAAAAATCATACAAAAACTTCAATATCTCATTAACTACTTGACTGATGGTCATGATTTGTGGCATAACTATTGATCATGAGATGTGTCATCACTTCCTGCAGACTGGTGGTGCCACCTTTATTGTTCGATTTTTTACGATTTTTTCCTCTATTTAAGAGACCTTTAAGGATGCTGTCATCTGTTAGCATGGCACAAATCGTAACGACTGGACCTAGAATCTTCATTCTTGACCCACTGAGAGGTCCATGAAAAATATCCTTGGAAACCAGAAATTAGGTCTCTGATAACCATATCCTTAGAGCTATGGGGCCCCAAAGTACTACCCCCCCCCCCCCCGAGTAGTCAAAAATTTCATACAAAAACTTCAATATCTCAATAACTACATCACTGATGGTCATGATTTTTGGCATACATATTGATTATGAAATGTTCCATCAGTTCCTGCAGACTTGTGGCGCCACCTGTATTGTTTGATTTTTTACGATTTTTTCCTCTATTTTTGAGACCTTTAAGGATGCTGTCATCTGTTAACGTGGCACAAATCATAACGACTGGACCTAGAATCTTCATTCTCGACACACTGAGAGACCTATGAAAAGTCTCGATGGAAACCAAAATTAGGTCTCTGTTACCCATATTCTTTGAGCTATGGAGCCCTAAAGTACCCCCATGAAAAGTAAAAAAAATTTCATACAAAAACTTCAATATCTCATTAACTACTTGAATGATGGTCATGATTTGTGGCATAACTATTGATCATGAGATGTGTCATCTGTTCCTGCAGACTGGTGGCACCACCTGTATCGTTCGATTTTTTACGATTTTTTCCTCTATTTTTGAGACCTTTAAGGATGCTGTCATCTGTTAGCATGGCACAAATAGTAACGACTGGACCTAGAATCTTCATTCTCAACACACTAGAAGACCTATGAAAAGTCTCCATGGAAACCAGTATTAGGTCTCTGTTACCCATATCCTTCGAGCACTGGGGCCCCAAAGTACCCCCCCCCCCCCAGAGTAGTCAAAAATTTCATACAAAAACTTCAATATCTCAATAACTACATCACTGATGGTCATGATTTTTTGGCATACATATTGATTATGAGATGTTCCATCAGTTCCTGCAGACTGGTGGCGCCACCTATGTTATCTATCAAGAGGGTACAAATTGCAACAACTGGACCTAGAAACTTCATTCTTGTCATGCAAGGAGGCCGATGAAGAGTGCCTGTGGAAACTTGAAATTAGGTCTCTGTTACCCATATCCTTCAAGCTATAGGACTCTGAAGTATTTGATACAAAAGCTGAAGTATCTGAACAACTAATACGGAGATCATCATGATTCTTTGCATGGATATTGACCATTAAGTGTTTTTAGCTCAGCAGAATAATGGACAATTTGATACAAAAGCTCAAGTATCTAAACAACTATTGCAGTGATCACCATGATTCTTTGCATGGATATTGATCATGGAATGTGTCATCATCTTCGGCAGTATGTAGGCGCCACCTGTATTTTTTTATTTTTACGAATTTTTTTCTCTATTTTTGAGACCTCATAAGATGCGGTCATCTGTTAACATGGCACAAATTGTAACAACTGGACCTCGAATCTTCTCTCTTGACATCCTGAGAGGCCCATGAAAAGTTTCCTTAAAAACTTGAAATTAGGTCTCTGTTACCCATAACCTCTGAGCTATGGGGCTCCGAAGTACCCCCCAGAATAATGGAAAATTTGATACAAAAGCTCAAGTATCTGAACAATTATTATATTGATCACCATGATTCTTTGCATGGATATTGATCATGAAATGTTTCATCAGTTTCTGCATTCTGGTGGCGCCACCTGTATTTTTTCAATTTTTAGCTCAGCTGACTGAAAGTCATCTGAGCTGTAGGGATCACCTTTTGTCCGATGTCCGTCCGGCCATCCAGGCGTCTGTCTGTTAACAGGGCACAAATCGTAACCGCTAGACCGGGAATCTTTTTACTTGAAATCCGGGGAGCTCTATGGAAATTCTCCTTGTAAACCTGAAATTAGGTCACTGTGACCTATATTCTTCGAGCTATGGGGTTCTGAAATACCCCCCAGAATAATGCAAAATTTAATACAAAAGCTCAAGTATCTGAACAACTAATGCATTAATCACCATGATTCTTTGCATGGATATTGATCATGGAGTGTTTCATCAATTTCTGGAGATTGGTGGCGCCACCTATATTTTTTTTATTTTTTACGATTTTTTTTCTCTACTTTTGTGATCTTTAAACATTTGGTCATCTGTAAACAGGGCACAAATCATAATGACTGGACCTAGAATCGTCTGTCCTCACCTCCAGGGAAGCCCACAAAAGGTCTACATGGTAATCCCGAAATAGGGTCCCTGTTACCCATATTCTGTGAGCTATGGGGCCCTGAAGTACCCCCCAGAATAAAGATTTGGTCATATATTAACAGGGCACAAATCATAATGACTGGACCTAGAATCTTCTGTCCTCACCTCCAGGGAAGCCCATAAAAGGTCTACATGGAAACCCGAAATAAGGTCCCTGTTACCCATATCCTTCATGCTCTGGGGCTCCGAAGTACTCCCCAGAATAAAGATTTGGTCATCTGTTAACAGAGCACAAATTATAATGACTTGACCTAGAATCTCCTTTCTTGATATGCTGGGAGGCCCCTGAAAAGTCTCCTTGTGCACCTGAAATTACATCTCTGTTACCCATATCCTTCATCCTATGCGGCTTTGAAATACCCCCCAGAATAAACATTTGGATTTGTTAACAGGGCACAATTCATAATAACTGGACCTAGAATTTTATTTTTTGACATGCTGGGAGACCCCTGAAAAGTCATCTTGTAAACCTTGAAAATAGGTGTCTGTTACCCATATCCTTCATGCTACAGAGCTCCATAGTACCCCAATGAATATTGGATGATTTTATACAAAAGGTCAAGTTTGGAAAAAGTATTTCATTCAAATTTGACATTCAGATGATAAAATTACTTTTGTCAATGTCTTCCTGGTCAGCTGAGCGTCATGACCCCTGGGTCACTTGTTTCTGGTTTAGTCCTCAGTAAAGGAAAGGTGGTGTTTTTTCACTCTCATCAAATATTATCGTGGCCCGAGTCCCCTCTGAAACAAGGCATTTGAATTCACGAGTTGTTATTTCCTTTTTGTAACAAACCTAATGCATTGAAACACGTCTTCAGCTATCAATACCGCTGTTCTAATACACCTTTCAAATTGTTCTTTATTTTTGTTTGCAACCAAAACTCATTGAGGCATTACATATTAGTTTCAGACAGTCGTTTCCACTCTTTATAGACACAAAACGGCTACTTTTGTCATTGGCTCTTTTTTTCAATAAAGGAAGAAAAAATGCGACGATAAGAACGGGACCATTTCTGTTGCACAGAATCGGGCGCCTGCGTCGAGCCATATCGATGTTTAAAGCAGCAGTCTCACAATAAAAGGGTTTCATTGTTAGATTTTGTATAGCCTTTGTAGTGTTCAGTTTAATGCAAGGTGTTTAATGGGTTATGCAAGTTTTTCAAAGGTTGTGACTAGACACGACAGGGAAAAAGAGTATTCTGAAAGTATTTACAAGCGACAGTGAAAGGGACACGTCTCGCAACAAAAACGCTCTAATTTAGAGCGGCATGATTGGCTGTGTACTCCCATATTATTTATATTCCCTCTGAACCGTGCTCTAACAGAAACCTTGGCCAATTACTCATTGTAAGGTTTTATACAGGGCACGTTTTATCTGTAGTGCCTATATTGCCTTCAGCTGCTTTAGTTGAATCCTCTTTTTGCTGTAGACGCATTGAACTCTTCCACGTTTTTCATCGTTTCTGTTCCATCAGTACCTGGTTTCACTTCAGACACATTCCCTATAAAATGTCCCTACTGCGTGTATTTTATTCAAACTGCTTTATGTGCAAGTGTATCCAACCTCACTTAGACTCCTAACAAAAGTTAGGATTTATCATTGTACGGTTCATGCTGATAAATTATACAGAAGGAAGAACGATGTCTTTGATAAGGTTCCCCAGATCTATCAGGATATGGATGGGGTCATTTATACTCAATACCATATATCTCTCTCTTGTGTATAGTTCGAGAAAAAATATGTTTAATTTCTCTGGATTACGGAAGGGTGGGCCAAATTACCCCATTGGGACATACTTGGCATAGTTCGACAGGTTATGACCTAAACAAAAGGAATTTACTACTTGTCCGGCGGTTTAGCTGCATTTTTGGAAGAATTGTGCAAAATATAAAAGATAAATGAACCTTGGCCTAATAATTGTCCAGTCCATACTCAATATGTTCAGATAAGGGGCCATGCTGAATTCAACCTTTCTTGGTCAAAATCAAAGATGGCGACCAAGATGGCCAACGGATTATCAAATACCAACATCCGGTTATATTTGTCCTAGAATGCATGGCAGGTGCACTGTTCCGAATATTTTGGGGTCGAGAAATATATTTATGGGGTTTTCCAGTCTGTAAAAAGACCCCGTGAGTATATTCTGGTTTTGTTGGTATTGAAACGGTTTTAAAATTTCCTTCATTTACTAGCACATTCAGATTATAATTTTTAAGTATTTATTCTATGTTTCAATGTTATGAAAAGGACTGTCGGTAAAAGGCTCGGCTCTCTCCACTGGCGGCCAAGATTCTATCCCAAGTGTTGAAATGAGAGTGGATTAGTAATGGCTCGCCCAGGGCCGGTGGTTTCTCCATGTCCTCTAAAACCGCCCTTCCCTACGAACGCCGCCATCCGAGCCAAAGAGAGTGCCGCGGATGCGGGGGACATTGATTTGGGTTCGTCTGTCTCTCTGTCCGTCCGTTAGGTTTCCCAGCGATAACTTTCCTAAATATTATCGGATTTCTTTCAAATTTGGGTCAGTGATTGCTCTCATGCTTACCTTGTTTGGGATTCTGATTCTTGTTGGATTTTGGTCCTTTTTCTCAAAGTATTTTGTTTTATGGTCGCCTGCAGATGCCTCCACAGGTCATTGTGCATTTGTTTAAGTTTTCATGTGCCATCAAGATTTTCTCAACATGTCATAATTTTGGTTGCTATTAAGCATGAAAGACAACAATACCCCAAAGCGGAGGACATTAATTCCACAAATTCTTTGTTTCAGGTCAATATGGGTCACATAACAAATTTGATATCAAATATGAATTTCCCGACCCCTTAAACCCCATAATCCATATACTGAACAGTATAGCAGACAAAACCATTGAAAAAAATACCCTTCAAATGGTGTATGGCGGCCATTTTGTATTTCAGGCAACCGGGACACCCTCGCTCTATTTTTAATATTCCTCATTGAAGACAAATCCACTAAGAAACCAACCAGAGCTTTCCACGGTCACGGAATGGCTCCAGATGACCCAACTAATAATTAAATCATGAAATGACGGATATACTCTGGGTAGGTTATTGTATAATAAAATCACGACAAATTGAATCCTTACGAACCAGTGAAAGGGCGATAATCACAAAATGTTAACCTCGCGAATATGAAGGCTTCTGCTGCATAAACAAATAAATATGACTGAGAACATAAAACAGGGGTGTTACACATATAACCCCTGAACCACACAACAACAGAAGTCCGCCAAGAACACACAGGAACCTGCGGACAAAAGTGACGTTGTTTCTCGTACAAATCGATCACAGACACAGCGTTTACACTTTGTGTCCAGGATAAATGAGAACCCGGGACCATTAGAGGCTCTCTAATCAGATTAAAGATATATCTAGTTAATTAATCATCCTTTTAATCCCTTTGGTAAAACATTTAACAGGCGGCTTAACTTAAAACAATTTGAGCATGTGAGCTTGAAATGTTAAACCAAGACAGGTTTGATTAAAAAGGGACGGGCATTAGTGTGACGCAAAATGTCACGTGATACGCTTGTTGATGGTCCAGATAATGGTGCATTAGCAGTCCATTAAGTTATAAAGAGACGCGTTCTACGATTGGCACGTGCCTACACGCCTACAGCAATAGAATGACTTTCTTTAACAGATTTATTTTTAAACTCATTCCATCACAGCAAAATTAACAATTTCAAATAGACATACATTAATACATTTATACTCTCCATATGTTTCTTTAATTTACAGTATTCTATGTAAAGATCAGTTTCTAACCTGTATTTAAGGTCCTGTAAGTATTCTAAAAAGAATAAGCATTTTCCTGAATATTTCACGGCGTATATTTAATTATTTACCATTAGCAGACAGTTATTCAGAGCTTTGATCATGATACTTTCAACATGAAACACCCCAAATATGATATCTCTCGCTTTTAAATGAAAGTAACAAGTGGATATATTTCGCCATCAAGACTGAAATGAGCTCCAGAATATTTCAACATTATCACATTCAAGAAAGTAGTGTTCTTTTGTATTTCGTAGCAATGGTTACATCTTGGTGAATGAACAATGTGCCATTGGAATAACTTAAGAATACCAAGACAAATTTGTGTTAATATTTCAAACTGAAGAGTTTATATCCTGGAATATTTTACTAATTTGAAAGCTAACGTAAAAACATTATCCAAATCAAGATCACAATATACCTTTTCCCATTTGGATACTGCTGACAGGATTTATATTCAATGGATATTGCGGTTTCATAAAAATCTCTTGTCCTGCATTTATACAAATATTATTTGCCTATAACAGTATCAGGTACATGTGGTTCTTTGATTTCCTTTACCTTGCCCATCGCTGAAACAAATATTTTTGTTACAGTTACTTGGTACTGCAGTCAACATTAAATACCCTTTTTTAAATAGCTTCCACGAAGTTTAAAATTTAAAATTACTAAAAATATCTTGCAAATATATCATATTTTTTCATAAAAAATCTTGATAAAATATTGTCTTTTCTCCACATCGTATGTTATTATTAATCCATCATGACTGATTCAAGATTACCTCCTAAACACACTTTTCTCTAAATATATTCCATGACTCTACCAACTGCTTATAGAATCGAGGTAATTTATGTGGTATATCTTCATTACCATATGAAAATACTGACATATCACGCACGTTAAAGCCTTTAAAATATATATCAGCAACTGCTTTGAATAAATCCTGACAAATCAAATGTATCCAGTTTAACTTTACACTCTCAAACATAACATTTAAATATTTTTTTATTCACCTTTTGTCACTGGTGCGCATATAGTTGCCCGTTTAATATTATCAGGTTTATTGTTCCATAAAAAAATATATAGTATACTGTTGGCTTCCTGAACTACTCATTCTCGAACATTCAGTGCACTCCCTGCGTACCGTAATTGAGATATGCCTAAAATTTAAAATATTTATATTTTTCCTTTTAATTTCAAGTGTCTTTGAAACCACATATTTATTATATTTCGAAGTTTCTGTATTCTGGTACGAAAATTGGATCTATCCATCTCAGCTTTATTTACTGAGAACTAAATCCCAGAATCTTAAATGGCCTATCCTGACAACTGCTTAGGTTATTGTAATTTCCCCTAACCGAATGATGTTAGATTTGTTCAAATTAATCTTTAACCAAGATGCACATCTTAGTTTTTTTCTAAAACATCAAGAGTTTTATGCATTGATACTTCATTCTTAATAAATATAGTTGTGTCATCAGCTAATTGAACAAGATGGTATTCTGTGTCACCTATCGTAACGCTATTAATATAGTGATTATTTTCATTGGTCATTTCCATTATAGCCCTTTTAACCTCTAATTTTGACAGTTCTAGGTCGCATTTAGAGGCTTCATCTTCTTATAATTTGTTTTCATAGTAATCATTAATAAAAAAAAAGGTTTTGTTTCATCTTTATTTGTTTGTTCATATTTATATAGTTCACAATAAAATTGTTCTTGTCGCATCATAATAAGCTTATTTTCATACAATAATGACTATATATTTAATCAATTGATTTCTATTTTCTAGATAAAAAAAAGTATGTTGTATTTCGCTCTACGTGTTTCACATATTTTGCTTTTGATCTCAGCTTAGCACCTTTAGTATTAAGACTATTAACAGAGTCTAGTTTTCTCAACAAATTTTGGAACCTCTCATCATCTTTTCTATCATAATTATTATCGATTTTTTCTTTCAATAACATTTACTCATTATTTTATAGATTCCTCGCCTTTCCTTTGCTTTTGTGGTGGAGTATATGATGCAATATGCTCATACCTGACATTTAATGAATTCCCAAACAATTTTTTTTTCATGGGCTTTATATTGTTCAATACTTTTACTTCTAATTTCCTTGCAATTATTCGTAAACATAGCGTGTCCGCCAATAATGATGCGTTAAATTTCCAGAACCCTTTTCCTGGATTCCTACTATGTTTTAATTTTATTTTTAGTTCTTCTTAACTGTGGTCAGTTAAGCAGGCTTAATTGCGACGTGTTCAGAATATTGAAGATTATTATAGATGAACCAATGATTAAGCCTTGGTTGTATTCTTGTTTTTTTTTTTGGAAGAAAGTATAACCAGAAATATTTGAATTTCGATGGCGCCATGTATCAATAAATTGTAGTTCTTCGAATAAATATATATAAGTCCTTGAGCAAATTTTGAAAGAAAATTTAAGGTTACCGGTTTATTTTTGAATGCATCTACGTGTGTATTAAAATACCCCACCCAATATAAGACTAGTAGGTCCTTCTATCTTTTCTATGGTTTTCATTAATAAATTGTAAATTGCTGTCAAAAATTCTAACTGCATATTCTCATTGTCAGCATTTGGTATAAATGTCCAAAAGTAATTATTTAGTAGAGTTTACTGTCAACATAACCAGTAGATATCAACCGCTATCATCTTTATCTAAAAATTCTTATAAATACACAGGATTATTAGGTATAAGAATAGTAACCCCTCTACTTAATGAAGTGCCATGTAAAAATAAAATATCTGCTCCCCATTCATTTTTTTCATTATCTTTCGTTTTCTTTCAGAGAGTGAGTTTCCTGTAAATAAATTATGCTTCTGTGAAATAGCTACAACATCTGAACATCTGCCTCCATTCAAGGTTACCTTCAAGACCTTTAACATTTAAAGTTAAACTTGTCAGTTCACCTGTCATATTTAAATAAAGTCGGCGTTGAAAATACTATAAGGCAAGTATGGACTGGATATATATGCAAGGCACAAAACACGCAAGACGCAACCAGCGAAGGTTTCTTCTTTCTCTTTCAAATATTAATTCGAATATACCATCTTAATCAGTCATGAGAAATGTGTCAAGTGTAAAATTAAAAAAAAAAATAAAGAAAAACGACTTTTTACTTATCTTAATATTCTGCCATCAACATGTAAGCTGGTAACATAACTTCTAACATAATTGATTTCTCCCTTAAATTGTACCACCACATCATATCATTAATAATACCAAATAAATAGTAGTGTTATTTGATTCCTTTGCATGAACATTAAATAAAAGGGTACATTTCTACATCATATTGTCATAAACAAAATATATAGACACGATCATATCGTAGTTTCGTTGCAATGTGAAGTTATATGTTCAGAACATTAGTGATCATACTATTCTGTCACATACCTATACTGTGGTAACAGAAGTGCCCTTACACACATTAAAGGTGTCAATAAATGAAGGGAGACGCATTGACACTGTGGCCTATCATTCTCCGTAACAGTTATACTAATTTAATTCTAATCGATGCTGGTAAAATTTTAAAATTTATAGAATAAACTGATTCACTTTCCCAACTTAACCAGTTCACGATATCAACCTGCTTGTATATGAAAACAATTTACTTGTATGCTCATATCAGCGCAATTACAAGAGGGCTTGTACCTTTATATCTAAGGTCGCTATGTGTATTAATGAAAAAAAAGGAAAATTATCTTTGAAGATTCCACTTCGCATGAAAAGAGAGGCCAGAAGCACCAGCTATATAACAGAGGTATGTTATTGCACTTATTATTATAAGTGAATTGGTAGCTGAATTAACTGTCATAAAAAAATCATAGTAACGATTTTCAAATTCTATCTGATCAGCAACGCCCTGTCAATTGTAATACAACCAATCTATGTTATAATGAAGCAGTTGAAATGTGTTGTGTTACATGTGTCTGTTTTATTGTGCGCAGGAGTGTTACATGTGTCTGTTGACATTCTGATTCGTGTACCGCATGCATAGTTCGTTGCTATCGGAACCTCGCTTGTAGGGCGCACGCTCGCGTTTGGGGTCTAAACCGTAGAGACATAGCGAGCACTAAGAATGTTACTTTCTCGTCAGTTTTGGGACCTCATCGATAATTGAAGTGGCGTCAGATATTTAACGGACTTAATACAGATTTAATACGGACTGTCTCCAGTTTGCCTTTGGATTATTACTATTTACGTGGATTACTGGTTTTAAAGGACTCTTGTTGAGCTGTGACAGTGGTGGTATCCAGAAATCAAAGCCTAGGATCCGGACACTGTGGTACTGTACAGTTTTTGTTATACTGTGTAATTGTATTGATTTAGTGTATTGTAATTATTAGGATTGTTCTAAGAATAAATTAAAATTTATTTGTAAACAAAAAAACACTGACTTTTTTATTCATTCCCCCAGACATTTCACGCTGTCTAGTGTTACAGAATCTGATATTTTTTATCTCCGTAACAAAATTTGTGCTAATCTCGATTACGTGATCTGTTCCGTTATTAGGTTCCGTAACAGATGTTGAGTATATATTAATATTAAGGTGACGCGTTTTCATGTTACCAAGATATGGAGTCACAGAATCACAACTAGATTCTGACATGACACCTGAATAATATGATAATAATCACTTCTACCATCATCACATCTTTAAAACATCAATAGTCAAATTATGCAAAACACTGGTATCGGTGCCTCACTTACATAGTGTGGCAGAATTCAAATCACGGTAACCATGCCAGAATGTCCGAAACAAAAATCGATGAATACAGATACATATACATACACCTGTACATACACACAATAGAATGAAGTTACTTTCATTGCTAATAAAAGCACTGTAAATTATCTCATTCTAGACTGATGACTGGTGACCATGGAGTGACCCTGGCAGTGTTTCTTAATGTTCCTCTTAAAAAGAATTATAGGCCCGTATGCTCAAAAACTAGCTAAGTAAACCTAATATAGTCCATGTATTTGCTAAATCTGGGACTGGCTAAAACGGGATTATCAGTCGAGTCTAAACGGCATGCACGAAGGAGGACCAACGAAGGTTAAGCCAGACCAAGTAATAACTCCTTAAACCTGGTACTAACCCAATATATGAATATTATAGCAGGGTCATTATGGGGATCACACTAAAAACAACAGTTATAAGAGCAATTTTACTGCTTTTTTGCTTTACAGAGTAAGTTAGGGCTAGTGTCTGTGTTATATTTGTGTATTTGTGTAAACTTCTTACAACTGAAAGGTCGATTAAAACGTAAAATGTTAGTAAAATGAGCCTCTTTAGTTCAAACTTTCAGTCATTCTGAGCTATTGTGATGGGTCTTTGATCATTTCAAGCCCGGATTTTTAACATTTTTTTTCTTAAGGGGAATGTCAAAGAAGATGTCAAGGCAAAGAATATATATATAATAAGTGATTTTTTTAACAAATACACAGTAAATATGCAAATATTATATGCATAAACTTTGTTATATGGCAAGGCACTCGTGTGATATGTGGAGACCTCCCCCATAAAATGTTGGTGATTTGGAAGGCAGTAAACTACATCACCCGGCTTCCCAGTGTCAAACTGAAGAGCTTTATCAGTTGGGACTTTCGGGCCAACATCAACAAAAAAAAAATGTAAATCGATATACATAATTTTAATATATGAGTAGATATTGGCCTTTTAGTTACACATGGATTAAATACTGCATGCTTTAATCAAGCCATACAGGAACTGTTACTTCTGATTTTAAGTGATATCAAGTAATTATCTTTAAAGATATAAGCATGAATTGATGAACCCCACATATAATAATAACAGTAGGTATCAACTATATTAGAATTTATAATACCTAAAATTAAATATTGTGTAAATAAATGGTAAATTATGTGTATTAGGGTTTTCGGAGCAATATTGTGCATGATTCAAAAGTCGGATGAAAAATAAATGTTTTTGTCAGGAGCAGGGAAGTGGTGTCGACCCCCAAAACCCCCTCTGGATCCGAACTTAGTTCAGTATCTTTCGGGCCAGCCATTAACAAGACACACGATACTGACCCAGAAAGGTCTGGGTAAATATCGTGACAGGTCCTGCAGAAATCTGCTGGCAAACTCCGAGAATCATGTTTCTTCAAAATCAGTCAATTTGGAGCACAAAATGATGAAACAAAGCTCCAGTTTCCCAATAAAATGAAGCAATTATTGCCTCGAATATACTGCGCTTATTGGTATTCATTTTTTATGGACTGACCTACTGTATTTGATATTAGCGTCATCTAAATGTTGTTTGGTTTATACGGAAATTAGCGATTGGTAATGAGACTTTTAAATGACAGTAAACTCTGAACTCTTACATGTGACTTGTCTTCAATTAGTATAGATTGAGTCTCTGTGTCAGACCTGAAATCCCTTTTTATTATGGAAATATTTACAAAAACAGGCCAAATACAATTCTTGAAAAATATGAATAACAAAATTGAATTATCACTTTAATCAGTCAATTTTTAGTAAAAATCCAAAATCCAGTTGCAATCTCTATTTTATTAATGCACGGAATCCCTTGAAAATTGCAAAATTCATTTTCTTATGAGATATTGGTTCTCTCTGTGATTTCGAGACTGACTTCCCAGAGTCATGTGAGAGTTTTACCTCTGAACAATTATGATATTTCACTAAAACTGGTCTATTTAGCAAACAAAAAAAAGAAAATCCTCCAACATCTCAGTAATTAATGCATTATAATTGATAATAACATGCTTTATATGTTACCCTATGATATCCTAATAGACTGAAAAATTCTATAGTAGCACCACCTTTTTTCATACATCTGTATATTTGCAGATCCGATGGCTTAGCTGACAAATAGCATTCACAGATCTTATATATCAGATACTTTGCAATTTACCATCACAACAAAATATTGTACTTCTATCAAACATACGTTGTAGGCTATATATTAATGGCTATTTTGAGACTTGCAAATGTCATGCAGCATGCTTGTCTGTTAGCACTATATATATCAGTCCGATTTTAACAGGTATTTGCATGGGGCGAAGTAAATACCATACATCGTTATTAAGGCCAAGATTGAAAAGCATGCATGGATCTATATAGTGATCACCTTGTTTTTACGTTCGTCCATCAGTGACACAATTATTCGTCCACAGTATCTCAAAGATAATAAATTTGATCTTGCTCAAATTCATATATAGGTATGATTGGGGTCTATGAGGGCTCCAGATCTTTGACGTGACAGGCCAACTAGAAATCCAATATGGCCACCAGATTAAAATGGGTGATATTCTATCGCGCAGTAACTCAAGAGAATATGCATGATCTTTTCTCAAAACCCATAAAGGTTATTGGCGCCCTTGAAGGCTCCAACCTATTAAATTACAGACCTGTCTTCTATCTAATATTCTTTCACAATATTAAAAGCTGTTCTAATAACCAAGAGGGGCTATGGGCCTTCAAATTTAAGACTCCTTTTATATCTAATATGGTTCTCAGGCAAATAAGCAAAAACTCTTACTTGTATATTATATCAATGATTAGATATTGCTGTGATTTTACTGACGCATAGTCCTTTTTAAATTATTTTGGATGCTATACTTCAGACAGATATATGACACCAAATATAATACGAGATAGCTACCATTTTGAATAACGGGTAATTCTATTATTATTATTATTATTATTATTATTATTTGAGCAGTACTCATGGGTCGAGTATTTTAGATATTCTGCTTCATGCCAAATTCTGGAACCAAATACCTTGAAATATTTATTCTGTAAGACGATGCAAGCTGTTAAAAGTTTTAACATAAACGAAAATATTCATACAAGCAACAAAAAAAATCATTTTATCATGCTTAAACTGGGCTGGATATATATATTTTTTACATTCAATCTCGCAATATCATAGAAATTACTTTCATGTGATATTTTATTTTTTTTCTGAGCGAAGTATTTTTATATATTTCCTTGTGTTCTGTTTCATGACACTGTATCTAGTATATAGAGTATAAATGCACCTCGAATTGACTTTTATATCGACATGAAAAATGACCTTGGCCTTCCTTGTCAGGTGCTTTTGTTTAGGAAATATTTTCATAAACAAAAAGAAAAAAGTTATGACATTTGTTATCTTAGTTCTGAATTTTATGACTAAATGGTCAAATATTATTGGCAATATCTTACTCAGTTAGTAGTGGACCCACCATCAGGTCGATGGTTTTGAAAATAAAATACTGATAAAGCCAAATTTTAGCACCTTATTTAGTTGCATTCTGTGTCAAAGGTAATGGACTCAACAGAAAAAAAAATTATTATTATTTACAGTATTATACGATTTAGTGCTACAAATATACATGCTATAGCAAACATTTAAACACAGTTCCAAGTGGAAACTTTATTTGTAAAATTCCTGCTTTTTTGCTACAAATTAAACATATTACATGTGACACTGTTTTTCCTAATTTTGTAATGGTCAGAAGGGTCTTCGACTAGAATTTAATACATTAATACTTTTAACAGCCTATAAAATGGTTCAAATGCAATCGGTAACCATGAATTTTACCACTTAGTCCGACCTTAAACTACCCCCCTACCAGGTCTAACTTTTTGCTTAAATCTCGTACTAAAATGCAGTTTATCTCTAGTCCGTTTTTGAGCATATGGTATAAAGTTGGTCTGCAGATCAAACTGAGACTAGCCATTAGTCGGCCTTTTGCATACGGCCCATAATAACCGGAAACCTTGGGTGTTTATTAGAGACTCGCCTGAATGAGCGGGTGCCGTATTGTAATCAACCTGTCCGTCCGTCATTCCGTCTTTCCGTATATCTGTCAAATTCATTTCCGGATGGTAACTCAAAGCTTGATTGACATAGAGATTTCAAAACTTGATTTACGAATGCCTTACCATTATAGCAAGAACCCTATTGATTTTGGAGTCTAGGTTTTAAAGGTCAAAGTCACATGACAAACTTCTTTGAAAAGATTTTTTATGCATTCTAAACCAAACATTTCATCCCAAACCTTCAAACTTGCACATATATCTGACAAAGGTCAAGGTCACAGGGGCCATCTATCAACAACTTAGTTAATGGACGATAACTCGAGTTTGGGTAGACAGATTGGTCTAAAACTTATTATAGAACCCGTATTTTGTAAAAGCTCATAAAACGTCTTTATAGACGAATTCAGCTGAGCGTCTAGACCTACGGGTCCCTAGTTATACTCTACGGATCTAGCTAAGCCAGTCGTAGAGATATGACTCATCCATGTGTTCATCACTACATTAGTTTTGGAATTATAGGGGCAGCATTATTTTGAGTGCTTTATCCAACCAGAACACATGTTATGCCAGTGTAAATTAAGGAGTTGTGTTGTCATTTAACATCGAATTAAACATATGGGGAACAAAAAATTTTTTTTGTCATTTTGGTCTTGTTGGTATTGTCAGTTACAGAAGCAAAGTTCTGTGGCTTAAAGGTGCATAATATTTGCAATAATATGTGAACATTTCATTTATTTGATGTTGTTAGGTTATTTTGGCTGAATACAAATGTTTACAAGTAAAACCATTCCCGACAACGGACTCAATCTATCCACACTCCGTAAATGAGTAAACAAGTCACCGTGTCTTGTACAGTAACCGACAACTCCCACACAAGAAGAAGAAACATATTGGGTATATCTTTGTTCGCAGTTTCTCTGAAACCGCGTTACGTATGACACTGTACCGAACCTCATTTTAAAGGTTAGTGTTCCCGCAGTAACCATGCCGATATGAGAATAAATAATGTTTGATGTATACATCATTGTTAGGGATTTTTACGTGTTTAGGCTTGGAAGTAACCACCGAAAACAGCCGAACTGTCCTCGGCAAAGACCAGATTGCTTGTGTTTTTGCCTCAAGGAAGAAGGACCATTGTGCATATGAATAACCCCTACAGTCAGTGGAGGATTGAAGCATGTCAGGCCTGACATTTTACCCAGTCTCTGACCCACGTGCATGCCTGGTCTGTAAATGTGAAAACGCTTAACTCTCGCTTTAAGAAGAGGGGGTGATCAACCCAAGAGGATTAATGACAAAAACTAATACAAGGTCCCCAGGTCCTGAAATTCCTGGGGGTTGATTGTCCAGGCCTCAACTTTTGGTTCGAAATGATTGAAAAAAGGTTGCGACTGATGAAAAGGGGGTACTCATACTCTGGACTCTCCTTGGGTCCGCTTCTGCTACTAAGGAGGTATGCATATTTCCGTTTCTTTCTTCGGGAACAGCTTCCTCGCCTTAAAACGTAAATTTAAATAATCATTCATGTCTTCCTCACATCAAACTATTCTTTAACGTCAAACAATAATAACCAGTCAAATATCATGAAAAATATGAATGCCTCGCGTATATTCCGGTTAGCAAATGTAAACATTATTACTGACCAAATCTTATTGTTAACATACCGATGTGTGCATTTTTTGCCATGACCACAGCGCCACAAAATAAATGTAAACAAATATTTTACATTTGTTATTGAGACAGTATCCCATTGAAACAGTATTTTCATTAACTTTTAGAATTAAAAATGAACCAACATTCCTGATCTCATTTAATACGTCTCCCAAACCCTGGTAAAAGCCCGGTATACCGGCTTTATCTGCTAATTTAAACATAAAACAACAGAAAACTTAAATTGAAAATGTTACATTCTTCCCTAAATGCAATAGAACTAGATCAGAGATAGCCGGGTTTGCGTGTACACGTTCACTCTGCTCACCTTCAACAACCTTGCGACCCTCAGCATGACGTCATGGGTTACATCAGACAAGGGTTATCAACTGGTCACGCGGTGACACGTGGTGACGTGTTCTTAATAGGTTCTCTTTGCATTATTTATATAGTCTTTGTACCATACACGGGTCCCGCGTGGGGTAAGATAATTGGATCTTATTTATCTTTCTTAATCAAGTGAAATCAATGAATACCCCGAGGCCATCGTAGTCTCAAACATAAACTCAGGGTTAACTATGTCTTTAATTGACCACATGTAACAGAACCATCAATATGGTTAGCTTCTACTTTTTTAAGTATTTGGCTGAAATGATACTAATATAGTATTAACTGTTATCAGTATGACTGATGTGTAACGTGTAGTACAGGTACCACGCCCGAGATCTGAAGAGAGCATGTCTACAGAAACTCAGGATTTACTTTATCTGATCTTTCAATTTTCAAATCCAATGACTGAAATCAGAATGATCAAGTGTTGACAGCTTTCAGCATGATGGACTTGTCAAAGGCAGCACAGACCTCGTTTGAGAAGTCTTATTGGAGGACATTGTTATGTGATAATACAGTTGTTGTCTATTATTAGAGCCAGCGATTCTCCTACATTTTCTTACTAACACTCGGTACATATAATGAATTGTAAGAAAATTCCTGTTTAAAAAGTCGTTCTTTATGAATTTGTTTATCTACTGTTACAGGTGCTCTTTTTATTATGTGACACGGGCGTAGCTCCTGTTGTGACGCTCTTGTCTGGCCGCGTGTTACATTCTATGTTTAATCCGTACTGGCTGAACTCTCGTTGTCATGTGAGCCTTGGGTTTTCACGCCTGGCCGGGGTCACGTGATGAGCCTGGTGTATGGAGATACACAGCGCTGTTTTTCTAGAGAATTCCTGAAACGCGTGTTGTGCAAGACCTTATAGACTGTTGGAGAAGTGGAAAATTCTCGGCTTTGGGTGTGAAGGTATATGAAGGAGCTGTATTTTAGAACGGCAGGGCAGAGAGCAGAGAAGATTCCAGCCAGCGGACGCAGAAGCGTGTGTCAGATTCTATGTGTTATCCGAAGAATGCGGCAATTATACATTTTCAAAGACTTTCTCCTGGATTTTATACATTTGGACTTCAGTTTACTTTCTTGGTTGTTGCAAGAACTTTCCATCTCCATTACAAAATTTGTGTTCATCACGCATACATGATCTGTTTATAACAGGTTCCTTAACACTACAAACTATTGCCCGGTACATGCGTCAATGTTGAAATTGAAAGAAATATGTAAGCTTAGGTGATTGCTTGAATATGTGAGGAAGCTGAAAGGTCAAATGTTGCAAAACGCCCTGTGTAAAACTGTGTTTCGTCTGAATTGTCGTAAGATGTCTTTGTTGAATGCGTTTCAGCCCCCCCCCCCACACACACACATATAATAATTGATCGCTTGGACATAAATAAACGAACAGCCTGTGTGTGGAGGGATCGGGGTTTTCTGATCTGTTTTACAAGAGGTTCAAGGAATTTTCTTAATTACATTTTCAGATATCGGAATTGCTAGGCCCCTTGAAATAAATACCTAAAAGTGATACAAGTTACCTACAAAATGTGACGAATGGTTCCGTTAACTTTTTTTCAGTGAAGTTGCCAATCGACGCAAACAAAATCAAATGACCTCCTGACATAATTTAAAACACAATACTTGTAATTACAGTTCCTCTTCACCATATTTCCGCTCGGTAAAATATTCATATGCACCGTGTGGGGATCCACACTATGAACGGTTGTGTAGATATCTTTTTTCTTGTATTTGAGCTGGACGTTTCGTCCTGTAAAACATATGCTAATTACGCTTAAATCCCTTGTTAATGGAGGTCCGGAAAAAAATCTATTCCGAGAGTACAATTTTGAGGACGCACTTTCGTTGCTGGTGAGACACCTGGATACTTTTCATTCCTAATAAGTTATATTCTGGGCATCTTATACATGTCTTCGGAAACTTACTAAGTTCAATGGCCGGATTAACGGATCATTTTATATTGACAATTTCAATAAAACACAAATATTGAATAAACCCAAATAATTTCCAATAATAACATTTCAATTTAATTAGCAAAATAGAAAAGCACTCAGAGACCAGACCTTCGACAAGGCAGCTCATTACCAAAATATGGCATTGTCAAAAATGTAGCATTTGTCCTTAAGAAAATCCTGGATAAAGATGGTGATCCGGATCAACCAAATAATTCAATTAATTGTTCCTTGTATCATTGCCGAGCTATCCTTAAATAAATCCGTAAATACTTTTGAGTAATGTTGCTTACAGAAAAAAAACAGACAAACAAACAGACAAGATGACCAGAGGTCACGCGCTTGCCGGAAATGGAAATGATACAGACAGATAGACAGGGAGTGCATATAGAAACAGTCATATGAATGAGCAACAATGTGGGGGCAGCAGAAACGGATAATATGTTTATTTATGCATGCTGACCTTTAACAGCTGCATATCTTTCTAGTGTAAAAGGGACCAAGTTCAAAATTTTTTCATGAAATCCCGTTAATCTCGTTTGACAAGAAGCAGTGAGACGTTTTCAGGTTTGTCATGTCAAGCTGGCCAAATGATATGAAATGCCGAAAACTAGACCTGTCTAGCTATAAAAGCCGCTGAGTTATAAGCATTTGCATGAAATCTTGTGTTTTCTCGTTTGACGGGAAATGGTGCCAGCTTTGGCGAGATTTCCAGTTTTGTCATGTCAGGTTTGTCAAATATTACAAAATGCCGGAAACTAGACCTGTCTAGCTGCAAAAGTCGCGGTGTTATCAGCATTTACGTGAAATCATGTTTTTTTCTCGCTTGACGAGATATAGTACGAGATTTGGCAAGACGAGCATTTTTATTATGTCAAGACGGCCAAACGTTACGAAATGGCGAAAACTAAATCCGTCTAGCTGTAAAAGTCACCGAGTTATAAGCATTTCCGTGTACTCTCGTGTTTTCTCGTTTGACGAGATATGGTGCAGGATTTGGCCAGTCTTGTAGATTTGTCATATCAAACTCTCTAAATGTTATGAAATGGCGAAAACTACATCTTTCTAGCTGTAAAAGTCGCCGAGTTATTAGCATTTCTGTGAAATCTCCTTTTTTATCGTTTGACGAGATATGGTGCGAGATTTGGCCAGTCTTGCAGGTTTGTCATGTCAAGCGGGTCATGTGGAACTAAATGCCGAAAACTAGACCTGTCTAGCTGCAGTTCCGTGAAATTTCGTGTTTTCTCGTTTGACGGGATACGGTGCGAGATTTTGCCTGACATGCATGTCTGTCGTGTCAAGCTGGTCTAGTGGAACAAAATGCCGAAAACCAGACGTGTCTATCTGTAAAACTCGCCGAGTTATAACCAATGCCGTGAAATCTCATGTTTTCTCGTTTGACGAGATACGGTGCAACATTCGGCCTGACTTTCAGTTCTGTCATGTCCAGCAGGTCATGTGAAAGAAAATGCCGAAAACTAGACCTGTCTAGCTGTAAAAGTCGCCAAGTTATAAGCATTTCCGTGAAATCTCGTGTTTTCTCGTTTGACGAGATAGGGTGCGAGATTTGGCCTGACTTGCACATCTATCGTGTCAAGCTGGTCATGTGGAAGGAAATGCCGGAAACCAGACGTGTCTAGCTGTAAAACTGGCCGAGTTATAAGCATTTCCGTGAAATATCGTGTTTTCTCGTTTGACGAGATACGGTGCGAGATTTTGCCAGACTTGCATATCTGTCGTGTCAAGCTGGTCTAGTGGAACTAAATGCCGAAAACCAGACGTGTCTAGCTGCAAAACTGGCCCAGTTATAAGCATTTCCGTGAAATCCCGTGTTTTCTCGTTTGACGAGATACGGTGCGAGATTTGGCCTGTCTTGCAGCTCTGTCGTGTCAAGCTTGTTTGGTGGAACGAAATGCTGAAAACCAGATCTGTCTAGCTGTAAAAGTCGCCGAGTTATAAGCATTTCTGCGAAGTCTCGTATTTTCTCGTTTGACGAGATATGGCGCGAGATTTGGCGTGACTTTCAGTTCTGTCGTGTCAAGCTGGTCATGTGGAACAAAATGCCGAAAACTAGATCTGCTTAGCTTAAAAACTAACAAAGTTACAAAAAAATGCTCGTGTTTTTTCCAATTTCCATGATTTTTGCCAAAAAAATGTAACCATGGTAACGGCAAATTTAAGTAAGCTACATATCAAAAGAAAGGCCAGGTGATGACAAAAAAAATGAGCTATTGCAGAAGTGGATAAGCCTATTTATGGCGAAGTTATAGTGCAAAAACCGTTAACCACACCTGTCGTGACCTTGACCCTTGACCTTGGAGCAATGTTGACCAAAAACAATAGGGTTCCAGGGTGTTCGGTTGTAAATCAACCCTGTAAGGGTCATGTCGATTGCTGCAAAATTGTGGCCAGGAGAGCGCAGACAAACACACAAAAAAACAAATAAACAAACTAGACGACCATAGGTCGAACGCTTGCCGGAATTTTAAAATGATAGACAGACGGACAGAAAGATCAAACTGTCGGTTTTCTATATTTTTTAGTTACTTTTAGAGTGATTTCTCGGATTCTGTGGCCTGTTGAACGACATATATCTCAAATAAAAACATGAAAGCAGAGACAGCTTACATAAACTGACAAACAGACAGACATACTGACAAAGTAACACAAGATTGACACCAGAGGACTTTACCTGGTTATGGAGAATACTCAGACGAAGAAAATAAGCTATAGTTTATGTAATTGAGGCTTATTATTTCTGAGATATGACTAAAACATGATATGTTGGGGAGGTTCGCATCAAGCGCCCCCTAGCGGCCATATCCGGAAAATGAAAAACTGCTTTGGGATAATACTGTAAGATATAAGATATATCAGTTTCAAAATGATTCCTGCTTACTTGTGGACTCATGCTATTACTAAGCGATATCTCGAAATATCTCGTTTGACATGATGACTTGTAATATAATCAAATAACACTTCTTGTATGTTACCTGATGCAAAAAAACTAGACCTCTCTAGCTTTAAAACTCCCAAAGTTAGAAAAATAAGACCCCATCATGAATTTCCCCCCAAAATGCGTAATTAAGGTTACAGCAAATTTGAGGCATCTACACACCAAAAGAAAGGCCTGGGAATGACAATGAAAATGAGCTAGGGTTGAAGTAGATACGACTTAAATTAACAATGATATGAAGAAAAAAACTATTTTTGGGGTTTTTGTGACCTTGACCTTTCACAGATCATGGCCAAAACCATGGCACCGAGGGACATTTATTTTACAGAATTCCTGTAAATATGGGCAATTAAATCACAGATGACGTGTGAACATCACAAAATGGTTAATTATATATATCAAGTATGTTAACTTAAATTGAATATACTGAGTGAATTATTGAATAAAACAGGCGTGTAACAGAAATTGAAATCATTTTTAAAGATTGTCTGTATGTATATTGATATTTTAAATAGGAACCACCCTGTTTATACACAAGAAGAAAAAAAAATTAAATCCATGTATGATACGGATATTATCTATGAGAGTCCTAAATCTTTTTTATTTTGTTAAAAGATGTGGTTTGACCAGTCCATATATATATATATATATATATATATATATATATATATATATATATATATATATGTTTATATATATATATATATATATATATATATATATATATATATATATATATGTGTGTTTATAGATGTTTATATATATATATATGTATATATATATATATCTATATGAAATGACAAAATAATATCATTTAAGTAACAAAACCCAAGTATGGTGGGGTCAAAACCGCCACACAGGTCATTTATGTACATGTATAAGACATATACTATATACTGGTGGGTAAGACCTGTATGAGCGGCCCAAATCCCACTGTTCTGCCAGTAATCCTTTCTTGGCTTCTCTTGGAGGGTAAAATAAAATGTGCCGCTCTCCAAGTTCAAGTTTCATAGGCCTATGGCAATACTTTTTTTAAATCTTCCTTTTAACTTTCATGTTCCGTATGTAATAATTTAAGTATATTGTATATATGACAATGAGAACTGTCAATAAAATCTTATGGTGAATTTGTGAGATAAATGTTGTATTTGTTTTTAGTAAAAAAAAAGACACTGCATGCGATACATCCAGATATTATTTACATGAAAATAATATCCTTTAATCTGTAATAAAGTAAGTATTAATTTTACTTTAACTATAACTTTTGAAAGTTAACACTTCGTATATTATTATATATTGTCAATGAATATTATTTATCTTGTGTATTGTTGAAATAAACAGTGTAATGATCGTATTCTTATTATAACTTATTCATGGTGGTCATTAAGTCACACATTAACCATAGAATATACAAGTCCCATGTACTATCTCATTCTCATGCATGTGTGATTCCAAGTGAATTTTTTTATTTGTTTTAATAATTACCAAAAGATGCATCTTCCCTTTTACTTTAATGAACAGCTTAATTATTCAAGAATGTAGGCCTACCTTTCATTGTATTTTGGTAGATTCTTGATGTTTTTCGGTATTCTTTTTCATTTGAATAATGAGAATATATATGTCGATCACCAAAATTTGAGTCGAGTTCGCGCTTTGTCAGTACAACAAATCTGTAACTAACATCCATAACAGCGATCTTGCATCTTTGAATCGTGTGAATGTCCATTGGTTCATTTTCAACATGGGTACAATATAAAAAGAACTATACAATTAAATTCGTATCCTCGTCATTAAACAGTTACTAACCTTTTCACCAGAGATATATGCCAAGTACATGTATATAAGTAATCACAGGAGAAAACATATCTTCGCATGCACATGACCACATCAATACATTGACTGGGACACGCGCTTCGACAGGACCAAGATTGTTACATTTTGTTTAAACTCATTAGGAGCTGCTGTGAAGAGTGACGCGCATATGTAGGGTAAATGTAACATTTTTTACTCTGTTTACCAATGTTTAACAAAAGAGGGGGTACAGGAACATATAGGCTGTGTCTTATGACTTTCTGAAACTGGCATATAAAATGTCCATATGGACTCATATATGGATGCGTCAAATCAAGCGTTGTCCAATCCCTGCGTTTCTCCTCCTCTTAACAGAAATGTCAAACGGGCCCGCGTGCAGGTTTCAGAGCCCGAAAGCTTCCGTGACAACCACCATAGCAACCGTGTGGGCCTAATTCACAGGCGCGGACTGAAAAAAAGCAGGTCCGGACTGAATGCATGTTACTTATGAAAGGGACACAGTGTGTGCTTTTTTTGCATGTCATGCAAAGAGTGTCTGTAGTTACATATTTTATACGGCGAAGGCTATAATTTTTGCAGTCATGGGAAAGCGTGTCTGTCTTTCATACTAAAACGCGTGCATGCATGCGTGATGGCATATGTATATGTGCATGCGGGTTTCCATTTTTTACAAAGTTGCTAAAACGTGTGGGGACCGTGCATAATTAAACAAAAGAGGCCATGGACAGAAAGGCCATGAAATGCCCATTCATATGGTGTACAGCTTATGTATCTTAAATGTTTAGTTTTGGAGATATGGCTTAACAATTATACTAGGTATGGGGTTGCAGTGGAGCGCCCCCTAGCGGTCATTTTCCCAAAGGTGAAAAACTGCCTTCGAGATATTAATGTGTGACATAACAGGTATCAGTTTCAAAACGATTCCTGCAATTCTGTGGCCCCTAGGGCACCTTTCATTGAAATCGCGAAAATCTCATTCGGCGAGAAACGGTGCGAGATTTGGCGAGATTTTTTATTGGATCACCAAGAACTCACCAAGGGCTTCAAGTTGCAAAAGAATTGACCTCCTTAGCATAAAAACTGACAGAGTTAGAAGCTCAAAACTGCATATTTTCCAAATTCAAAAGTTTTACCCCAAAAATAGAGAAATCTGGCAATAGCGCACTTTTTCACCTATGCGCAAAAATAAGCCCATGGACTCTAGTTTAGGGTGCTGTGATGGAAATGGCCCAATGTTTAATAGTTGTGGAGGTATAGCACCAAAACAAATTTTCATGTTTTTTCATCTGCAACGCCCCCTGGCGGCCATTTCCAAAATCTGAAAAAACAATTTCGAGATATTCTTATGTTACATAAAATATCTCAGAATCAGGGCGATTGCTGCAAATTTGAAAAATATCATGAAATTCCATGATTTCTCCCCAAAAAATGTAACCATGGTAACGGCAAATTTAAGTAAGCTACATGTCAAAAGAAAGGCAAGGTGATGACGAAAAAAATGAGCTATTGCAGAAGTGGATAAGCCTATTTATGGCGAAGTTATAGTGCAAAAACCGTTAACCATACCTGTCGTGACCTTGACCCTTGACCTTGGAGCAATGTTGACCAAAAACAATAGGGCACCTAGAAATTATGTTTTCGAACATCCCTGTAAGTTTCAAGGTTATTGTGGCAAAATTGTGGCCAGGAGAGTGGTGACAAATAAACAAACAAACAAACAAGATGACCAGAGGTCACGCGCTTGCCGGAAATGGAATCATGAAAACGTGAAATCATGTTTTTTTCTCGCTTGACGAGATATAGTACGAGATTTGGCAAGACGAGCAGTTTTATTATGTCAAGACGGCCAAACGTTACGAAATGGCGAAAACTAGATCCGTCTAGCTGTAAAAGTCGCCGAGTTATAAGCATTTCCGTGTACTCTCGTGTTTTCTCGTTTGACGAGATATGGTGCAGGATTTGGCCAGTCTTGTAGGTTTGTCATATCAAACTCTCTAAATGTTATGAAATGGCGAAAACTACATCTGTCTAGCTGTAAAAGTCGCCGAGTTATTAGCATTTCTGGGCAATCTCCTTTTTATCGTTTGACGAGATATGGTGCGAGATTTGGCCAGTCTTGCAGGTTTGTCATGTCAAGCCGTCCAAATGTTAATGAATGCCAAAAACTAGACCTGTCTAGCCGTGAAAGTCGCCGACTTATATTCATTTCTGTGAAATCTCGTTTTTCCACATTTGACCAGATATAGTGCGGGATTTCGCCAAGTATCGCAGTTTTACTATGTCAAGTTGGCCAAATGTTACCAAATGCCAAAAACTAGACCTGAGTAGCTGTAAAAGTCGCCTAGTTATAAGCATTTCCATGATATCTCGTTTTTTTCTCGCTTGAAGAGATATGGTGCGAGATTTGGCCTGATTTCTTTTCTGGCGTGTCAAGCTGGTCATATGTTATGAAATGCCGAAAACTAGACTTGTATAGCTGTAAAAGTCGCCGAGTTATAAGCATTTCCGTGAAATCTCGTTTTTTCTCGTTTGACGATAAACCGAGCGAAATTTGACGAGACTTGCAATTGAATGACTTAGAACCAAGGGGAAGCAGCCTTATGCAAAAAACTAGACCCTTGAAATATAAATATTAACCGAGATAGAAGCCAAAAACTGCATATTTTCAGATCGTCAAGTTTAACCCACAGATTTGGTAACCATGGTAACGGCAGCACAAAGCTACATGTGCGGAGGAATAAGCCAAAGTTCCTAGTTTAAGATACAACGATAAAAATTGTGCCATGTTTAAAATTATTTTAGATATTGCAGAAAAATGATATGTTACAGTGTTTCAGGTACCACGCCCCCTGGTGGCTATTTCCAAAAAATGAAAAACTGATTTCGAGATATTTATAAATAACACAAAATATATCACTTTCAAAGCCATTGTTAAAAAAATGCAACCTGTAGGTCATATTTAATGAAATCTCGAAGACTCTCGTTTGACGAGAAACGGTGCGAGATTTTGCAAGACTTTTGAGTGGATCACCGAGAACTCACCAAGGGCTACAAGATGCAAAAAAATTGACCTCTCCAGCATAAAAACTGACAGAGTTAGAAGCTGAAAACTGCATATTTTCAAAATTCAAAAGTTTTACCCCAAAAATAGAGAAATCTGGCAATAGCGCACTTTGGCACCTATGCGCAAAAATAAGCCCATGGACCCCAGTTGAAGGTGCTGTGATGGAAATAGCCCAATGTTTAATAGTTCTGGAGGTATAGCACCAAAACAAATTTTCATGTTTTTTCATCTGCAACGCCCCCTGGCGGCCATTTCCAAAATCTGAAAAAACAATTTCGAGATATTCTTGTGTTACATAAAATATCTCAGAATCAGTACGATTGCTACAAATTTGAAAAATATCACGAAATCCCATGATTTTTGCCCAAAAAATGTAACCATGGTAACGGCAAATTTAAGTAAGCTACATGTCAAAAGTAAGGGCAGGTGATGACGAAAAAAATGAGCTATTGCAGAAGTGGATAAGCCTATTTATGGCGAAGTTATAGTGCAAAAACCGTTAACCATACCTGTCGTGACCTTGACCCTTGACCTTGGAGCAATGTTGACCAAAAACAATAGGGCACCTAGAAATTGGTTTGTCAATCAAGCCTGTAAGTTTCAAGTTGATTGATGCAAAAGTGTGACCTGGAGAGTCGTGACAAACAAACAAACAAAAAGACAAACAGACATACGCAACTGACGAACATGCTTGCCGAAATCGAAGATTTCCGGCAAGCAACAAACAGACATACGCAACTGACCAATATGCTTGCCGAAATCTTTGATTCCGGCAAGCAACAAACGGAACTGATCAACATACTTGTCGAAATCTCTGATTCCGGCAAGCAATAAACTATAACGCGACAGAAATGGCAAACCGGCCCGCAAAGAGTGCCTGTGGTCACTTATTTTATACGGCGAACGCTATAATTTTTGCAGTTACGGGAAAGCGTGTCTGTCTTTCATACTAAAACGCGTGCATGCATCCGTGATGGCATATGTATTTGTGCATGCAGGTTTTAATTTTTACAAAGTTGCTAAAATTTGTGGGGACCGTGTATGATTAAACAAAAGAGGTCATGGGCAGAAAGGCCATGAAACGCCAATTCATATGGTGTACAGTTTATGTACCTAAAATGTGTAGTTTTGGAGATATGGTTAAACAATGATAGTAGGTACGGGGTTGCAGTGCAGCGCCCCCTAGCGGAAATTTTCCAAAAACTGAACAATTGCTTTCGAGATATTAGTGTATGACGTAACATGTATCAGTTTCAAAAGGATGCCTGCATATCTGTGGCCTATAGGGCATGTCACCGTGAAATCGCGAAATCTCATTCGACGAGAAACGGTGCGAGATTTTGCAAGATTTTTGGTTGGATCACCGAGAACTCACCAAGGACTACAAGATGCAAAAATTTTGACCTCTCTAGCATAAAAACTGACAGAGTTAGAAGCTGAAAACTGCATATTTTCAAAATTCAAAGGTTTTACCCCAAAAATAGAGAAATCTGGCAATAGCGCACTTTGGCACCTATGAGGAAAAACAAGCCCATGGACCCTAGTTTAGGGTTTTGTGATGGAAATGGCCCAATGTTTAATAGTTCTGGAGGCATAGCACCAAAACAAATTTTCATGTTTTTTCATCTGCAACGCCCCCTGGCGGCCATTTCCAAAATCTGAAAAACCTGTTTCGAGATATTCTTATGTTACATAAAATATCTCAGAATCAGTAAAATTGCTGCAAATTTGAAAAATATCACGAAATTCCATGATTTCTCCCCAAAATTGCGTAACCATGGTAACAGCGAAATGAGGCAATTTTGCAGTGTTGGAAGTGGCCATGCAGTGGCAAATAAAACGGGCTACAGATTAGGTGCCTACGGCTATTTTTGACGAAGGTATGAGGAAAAAACCGTTTTTGAGCTTTTTGGTGACCCTGACCTTGACCCTTGACCGATCATGACCAAAAACAATAGGCTCCGAGAAGAACCGATTATGCACTCTGTCTATAAGTTTCAGGACGATTGGTGCAAAATTGTGGCCTGTAGAGCGGGGACATACAGACAAACAAACAAACGGAACTGATCAACATACTTGTCGAAATCTCTGATTCCGGCAAGCAATAAACTATAACGCGACAGAAATGGCAAACCGGCCCGCAAAGAGTGCCTGTGGTCACTTATTTTATACGGCGAACGCTATAATTTTTGCAGTCACGGGAAAGCGTGTCTGTCTTTCATACTAAAACGCGTGCATGCATGCGTGATGGCATATGTATTTGTGCATGCGGGTTTTAATTTTTACAAAGTTGCTAAAATTTGTGGGGACCGTGTATGATTAAACAAAAGAGGTCATGGGCAGAAAGGCCATGAAACGCCAATTCATATGGTGTACAGTTTATGTACCTAAAATGTGTAGTTTTGGAGATATGGTTAAACAATGATAGTAGGTACGGGGTTGCAGTGCAGCGCCCCCTAGCGGAAATTTTCCAAAAACTGAACAATTGCTTTCGAGATATTAGTGTATGACGTAACATGTATCAGTTTCAAAAGGATGCCTGCATATCTGTGGCCTATAGGGCATGTCACCGTGAAATCGCGAAATCTCATTCGACGAGAAACGGTGCGAGATTTTGCAAGATTTTTGGTTTGATCACCGAGAACTCACCAAGGGCTACAAGATGCAAAAATTTTGACCTCTCTAGCATAAAAACTGACAGAGTTAGAAGCTGAAAACTGCATATTTTCAAAATTCAAAGGTTTTACCCGAAAAATAGAGAAATCTGGCAATAGCGCACTTTGGCACCTATGCGCAAAAATAAGCCCATGGACCCTAGTTTAGGGTGCTGTGATGGAAATGGCCCAATGTTAAATAGTTCTGGAGGCATAGCACCAAAACAAATTTTCATGTTTTTTCATCTGCAACGCCCCCTGGCGGCCATTTCCAAAATCTGAAAAACCCGTTTGGAGATATTCTTATGTTACATAAAATATCTCAGAATCAGTAAAATTGCTGCAAATTTGAAAAATATCACGAAATTCCATGATTTCTCCCCAAAATTGCGTAACCATGGTAACAGCGAAATGAGGCAATTTTGCAGTGTTGGAAGTGGCCATGCAGTGGCAAATAAAACGGGCTACAGATTAGGTGCCTACGGCTATTTTTGACGAAGGTATGAAGAAAAAACCGTTTTTGAGCTTTTTGGTGACCCTGACCTTGACCCTTGACCGATCATGACCAAAAACAATAGGCTCCGAGAAGAACCGATTATGCACTCTATCTATAAGTTTCAGGACGATTGGTGCAAAATTGTGGCCTGTAGAGCGGGGACATACAGACAAACAAACAAACGGAACTGATCAACATACTTGTCGAAATCTCTGATTCCGGCAAGCAATAAACTATAACGCGACAGAAATGGCAAACCGGCCCGCAAAGAGTGCCTGTGGTCACTTATTTTATACGGCGAACGCTATAATTTTTGCAGTCACGGGAAAGCGTGTCTGTCTTTCATACTAAAACGCGTGCATGCATGCGTGATGGCATATGTATTTGTGCATGCGGGTTTTAATTTTTACAAAGTTGCTAAAATTTGTGGGGACCGTGTATGATTAAACAAAAGAGGTCATGGGCAGAAAGGCCATGAAACGCCAATTCATATGGTGTACAGTTTATGTACCTAAAATGTGTAGTTTTGGAGATATGGTTAAACAATGATAGTAGGTACGGGGTTGCAGTGCAGCGCCCCCTAGCGGAAATTTTCCAAAAACTGAACAATTGCTTTCGAGATATTAGTGTATGACGTAACATGTATCAGTTTCAAAAGGATGCCTGCATATCTGTGGCCTATAGGGCATGTCACCGTGAAATCGCGAAAATCTCATTCGACGAGAAACGGTGCGAGATTTTGCAAGATTTTTGGTTGGATCACCGAGAACTCACCAAGGGCTACAAGATGCAAAAATTTTGACCTCTCTAGCATAAAAACTGACAGAGTTAGAAGCTGAAAACTGCATATATTCAAAATTCAAAGGTTTTACCCCAAAAATAGAGAAATCTGGCAATAGCGCACTTTGGCACCTATGCGCAAAAATAAGCCCATGGACCCTAGTTTAAGGTGCTGTGATGGAAATGGCCCAATGTTAAATAGTTCTGGAGGCATAGCACCAAAACAAATTTTCATGTTTTTTCATCTGCAACGCCCCCTGGCGGCCATTTCCAAAATCTGAAAAACCCGTTTGGAGATATTCTTATGTTACATAAAATATCTCAGAATCAGTAAAATTGCTGCAAATTTGAAAAATATCACGAAATTCCATGATTTCTCCCCAAAATTGCGTAACCATGGTAACAGCGAAATGAGGCAATTTTGCAGTGTTGGAAGTGGCCATGCAGTGGCAAATAAAACGGGCTACAGATTAGGTGCCTACGGCTATTTTTGACGAAGGTATGAAGAAAAAACCGTTTTTGAGCTTTTTGGTGACCCTGACCTTGACCCTTGACCGATCATGACCAAAAACAATAGGCTCCGAGAAGAACCGATTATGCACTCTATCTATAAGTTTCAGGACGATTGGTGCAAAATTGTGGCCTGTAGAGCGGGGACATACAGACAAACAAACAAACGGAACTGATCAACATACTTGTCGAAATCTCTGATTCCGGCAAGCAACAAACAAATGGACATACGCAACTGACCAACCAACTTGCCGAAATCGAAGATTTCCGGCAAGCAACAAACTAACACCGGTAAAAAGATAACCCCCTTGGCAAAGGCATTAACTGATCTTATTAGAAGCAGTTCATTTACATGCATTTTTTGCATGTCTTAAAAAAAAGAAAGCTATATATAGGTTCAAATGCAACTTGGCGCATTTCAATGCTAATGCAAAATGTTCAAATTATTCCAATGCAAGTGTAAATGCGATTGAAATGTAACAAAACATACACATGTAGTCGGTTTTCCTTAAATATTAATGATATATTCACAACATTGTGAATTTTCAGAACAGACCAAATAGTAACATAAGCTTTTGTTTATTTCTGCTTTAAATATGTATTGTATCAAGATGCTTAACGGATTGTTGAAAATTATGCACCAATATATTATGGCAACAGGGATGTCCAATTTCACATAGCAGCATCAGAAACTATTTACATCAGATGCCTATTATATCTGGTATATGTATCACCATCTCAAATTGGTTATCTTTTATTCAAGATAAAAAAAGTCCTGAAGTAGTAATATCAGCATTAGCAATAAACATATAACAGACTATTGAAAATTATGCATTACCACATGACACCAACAGAAATGTCCAACCTCACATCTGAGCACAGCAAAAGTGTAATAAATTTACATCAGATGCCCAATACGTTGGTTTACATGAGCATCTCAAACTGCCTGTCATATTATTTGGCGCAATCAATGACAATCGATGAAACTGTTGAAAAGTATTTTTCCATGTTATTGATTTATATGTAATATATATATATATATATATATATATATATATATATATATATATATATATGTTTATGTATAAAGGCTGATCCGCTTGTAATCTGGTCAGTTCGCTGACAGCAGTTCCTTCAGAATTATTACCCAAGAATCCTGATAGAGATAGATAAATCATTGCATCTAGCCACGGAACATTCAACTAATTTTATTTTTAACTAAAATACTAGTTACAGTTATCACAGACGGGATTAATTAGACAAGTTCAGGGAAAAGGGTTTTTCTTCTCTTCTGAGGAGAACCTCTTTATCTTTCTCATTTCACTAGTCATACCAACCCCGGTATTAATTAGACTTAATTCATGCTGTGAAATTCGGCTACAAGATTTCTGTCATTCCACTTTAGACATTTATCTTTTGTTGCAGCACTTCACCAGACGGGAAATTGTCAGGATCACTGGCGATAATTAGGACCACACTTTATAGCTAATTTAATCAGGCAAGATACCTAGCTCTCTACAGTTTATAATTGTTGTCTTATATGGTATATATATCACCCACGGGCCTTGTTTCATGGAGGACAAAGGGAAACGCCCCCTCATCTTTTTACAGGTTGGAGACAAAGTACTCTATGCCCCCTCAGTGTTAGGACAATAAAACAGCCAATCAGTTTACTAGTTTGTTATATATGTCAATAATCTTTTAATTACGCATTTCATATTCACACAAATGAATTGTCATATTTGAACTATTTTAAACTACTTGAACTATATTTGATTAAGTTTAAAGGCAATGTAGATTATGGATAATAGTGCTGTGAGTTCATTGTTTTCGTAAAATATCAGAATGTGAGGTGGTGGAAAGGAAAAGATTACTATTCTTGGAGATGGATTTTGTCCGGTTGGCATAGCTTGGTGTGTGTGTCTGGATAATTTTCAGCTGTGGCCTCATTTCGGGTTGGGTGGATGGGGGGGGGGGGGGGTCTGTCGGTACTCCTATGACATGTCCCCCTCACATTTCCGCACCAAATAAGTCCCCTGTAATCGCTTGCCCGAAGTGAACTGTATGAAATTAATTATATTCTCGATTTGAATCTTCAAAATATTGGGTATAAGTTTGAGTGTAATGAAGTGGAGAGTTTGCATTGTGCAACATCATATATACTTACACTCCGGCTTTGTAACCGTTTTTCCGTTTCTTTACTTGTGTGTTTGTATGTGTTCGTAGTATTTGTAACCGTTTTTCCGTTTCTTTACTTGTGTGTTTGTATGTGTTCGTAGTATTTGTAACCGTTTTTCCGTTTCTTTACTTGTGTGTTTGTATGTGTTCGTAGTGTTTTCTCATGGGATAAATACGACATATAAATTTAGTTTGACACCGCCATAATAGCAGAAACATATGTCCGACTTAAGAATAGGTATTTTATTAAGTCAATTCATGATCATACTACCAGTCCTTAAGGTAAGCGTTTCACTAAAGGTAAGGAGAATTGCGGGCTTCTTAGCCTCTCCGATGCATAACTTAATTCATTTCCTTATAAACTGAGATGGCTACTAAGTGACTTCCCTAAGATCCTAGGGACCGGTCTACAACCTGAGCCCACAAATGGACAAGTGATCTTTATACCTCCAAGTCCAATCCTTCTAGGACAGCCTACTTTTTATTAATGGATCAACTTATAGTGAAGGGGCCTGGGCAGCTGAGTGGTAAAACGCTTGGCTCTCTCCGCTGGCGACCCGGGTTCGATCCCTAACGTGGCTATGAGAGTGGGTTGTAGTTGTCCGTCCAAGGGCGGTGGTTTTCTCCGGGTACTCCGGTTTCCTCCACCCCTACAGACTACCGAACGCCATCACCGGAGCCATGGAGAGTGCCTTGATTAGTTATAATAACTATTTGTACAATCCATGTAAAATAAATAAGTTTATATTTAATTTATAGTGAAGGAGGATAGTATGTAAGAAAATATATGGAATATCCTACTACGACCTATCTAACCAACCTTCGCACTCATTAAACTTAGATACATTTCTATTTCTGTCTTTCCACCTGAAATATTAGTGGGTGGGTTAAGTGACTTTTGACTTCAAGTCATGATGCAAAGGTCCCCTTTGGCATAAAAGTACCTTAGGGTGATAGGAATAAATTTATCCAAAGACACAAATTAGGTCTCCCTTAGTATGTGAAATATATGCAAATTATTCAAAATGGCCGCCGAAAATACTCCAAACCCCATATGCTTGCTTCTGTTACAGCTATAATGGCATATTTTGTGTCAAAATATACATTTTTGTGGTCAAGGAATCTAGTGAAATAGGTTTCATGATTGAGAAAATATTAGTTTCCTCCTTACCATTAAAATTGGGGGTACGTTTCATAAAATATCAATGATTTTCTTCCATCATGGTAACCTGAGACACATTTATCTATGTGCTTAGCATAGGGAGGTATTAAACAGCTGTGAATAGACCCTGTAGACGAACACAATCCTCAGTCGACATGCATAGAGCATAAAACCACAGCAAATTTAATGCATTAACTAGAGAATGACTGGTACGCGGCACTTATTTAATCTGAGTTTAGGCAGTACACACGGTTCAATAAACCCACACACGATGCTCTATTATCAGCAAAAATACATAAGGCTTGGGTTGTGGTTTTTCCGCATGTACTGTCAGTTCATTAAATACATTATCTGGGTAATACGGCATAAACTGACCCTTCTTGACCACACAACATGCATGGGATTTACTTTGCAAAGACCAGAGTACCAGTATACACAGGAATGGGAAGACATTCCTGAAACAGAATTCAATGAAGCTGCCAGTTGTAGTTTCTTCTCAGTATCTGACATTTTGTTTCAACAGAATATTTTGTTTGAAACAAATCTTATCTATCTCACGATGGCCAACCCTTAAAAACTGATAAACATGATTAATGCCAAAAGCACAAAAGCCATCAGTCATTGACACTCTTGATTTTTATGCTTCACAAGTTAGCTATAGGGTTTTATAGGGAAATACACGTATCCTGAAAACTGGATTCGTATTTCTATTTTTCTTAAGTAACGTCAGGTAACTGAAGGAATTAGATGGGTTGTTTTATTGTCGATGAAATGATTGTTGAAGTAATGAAGTAATAGTATTCATCCTACCTTGAAATTATGGGGACAGTATGCAAATTTAAAAAAATTTAAGTATCATCGTGAAAGTTTTAACATCTATAATTGGTTTGTATAATATTATTGTTCTTGTTATTATCTTGATAAAGACAGGGGAGCATTTCAATAACAGTGTATATGTACCCGATGTGTGCGATTCACAGCATACAGAGCATAAAACCACAACTAAGTGATTAAAATTGTTGTATTATATGGAGAAATAATTAAGCTGAATGTTATTCAAATAATATATAATTTTGCTTATAATAATGATCAGATGTAATTTAATTGAACATAAGATCACACTTCCATGGTCTTGCCTCAGTAAATTTCCGAATCGTCTACCATGTTCTGGAATACAATATCTGGTTAATACCCCATAAAACCATACGTATTGCACGGCTTACATAGGTTTCACTATGTCACAGACAGAGTACACAGAGGTATTGGCAGCCGTACAAAGTGGACATTAGAATTTCTTTATTGCCAACAAAAGATTATCGTCTGCTTGAGCTTCAATGTACTACTTTCAGGTCTTGTGTGATATAACCATCACATAATCTTTTTAAGATGTGCATTTGATAAAATTGGAAGCACATATTTCACAGAATCTGGCATTCTGGATAATGAAGTCCATTGCACGAATCACATTAGTAAAAGTTCCTTATGCACAGAAAGGCAGTACTACTATCAGAGTTGTCACTGGAAAGTCACAAGTTGATAAACTTGGCCAAACATTGCGTGTTAACAGACGTAGTCGAACTGCACTTGAGAATGTTTATATACTTCTGAAGCCAAATCCTCAAAACTCTGATCTTTTAGGTTTGAGTGATTCTTGGACTTTGGTGTTTATTAATATTTATAATGAACCTAAATAACCGCCTGATATCCGTTGAAATTCAAACGAGCAATCACGTGTATTACAATCTTAGAAATCTCCCTAAAAACCCAAAGGTGACCTGGAATTGCCCTACTTGCCAAATTTATCTGCAGAATATCGGCGGGTGACCCTGAAAAAAATTTTGGAGCATTGTACTTCAATGAAAACTAATGAATTGTGTGCCTAGGAATCATCACATCGTGGTACCACAGCAAAAATTAAAGAAAACGTATATCTTGCTATTAGGTTCAATAAAATGTTCAGAATTGTTAATGTTATAGGCCCTTTGCCTTTTGCGTGATAAATCTGGCAAGTTTTGCTGACTTCAAATTAATTTTAGCCCTTTTTTTCAGGTTAGTTGTGACCAACTTTTAAAATATAACATGCAAATTTTAATTAACTTATTAGCAAGGGTAATTTTTTTCTTAAAAAGGCAGATTATTTGTTTGATTGGAAATATGAGAGAATGCGCTGATGCTGTTTATCAACGTGGCCCATGCCTGAAAGGGTTATACAGAGGAACAGGGGGCTGCTAGTGCGACATGACTGAATAGGAGTTGCTAAATAAGTTCATCAGAGACTACCTAACTTTGGAGAATCATTGACAAATGGACAGCTTTACAACCCTCTATAAATTTTTTTTCCACTGATGGATCTAAAAGGGATATTTTCTTGGTGTAAGCTCTGAACACTTATATGCTCCCAGGTACTGATAACTTAATTTGATATGTCTGTTAGGAGTATTGTTAAGGTTAAATGACATATTATCCTCACTTACGCATTACCACGACTTGTGCATTTCCAGTTTTCAGATGTATTTTCATTGCATGATATAAGTAAATTAGTGTCTTAATCTCTTTTATATGAGGAAAGACACTACAATGCTTCTTCAATTTGGGTCTTACTGAGATGAAAATTATTTACTTCCCCATGGACATTGAACACCAGGAACATATGTGGACCAGGAGGTGACTGGATCCTCAGGGAGTACATGTGAGATCCTTCTGCCCGAGGATTATGGCTGATTTTAGGCAATGGAAAGAAACGTCTTTGGACACAATGTTTAAAAAAAGAGCTAATCACTGAGAACACGGAACATAGGAGTCGAGTGGTAATGGACTTTGATCTCTGTGCTGGCTATACCCGGGTTCAATTCCCAGGACAGCTATGAGAATAGGTGATAGTGACCCTTTCCAGGTCAGTAGTTTCCCCGGGTCCTCTGGCTCTATAGATTAATAAAAGGGGCAATCTCTACCATGGGAAGTGCCTAGCATACGTTATTATAACAATTTGCACAATCCATGTAAAGTAATAATATTACAATTTATCAAATTCTTAACTTTTTTAATAACATTTAGACATCACATTCAACACTTTCTGCTTTTCTGTTTTGACTGGTGCAAAAGGTTATATAGCACGGAAGTTAGATGTAAAGCCTGTTAGGCGGACTTGGCATCTCGCCTTCTTGCTGTCCTTATACTTGGGTTGAAAGTTTTTATTTTTGCATCATAAACATGTTGATAATCAGTGGCGTTATTGCAAAATTTGTGAACAATACTGGATTCATTGTTATAACCTGCACCACATCCGGAACAGTCAGCACTGCCACCTTTACTTCAACAATCATTTCATCCACATCTAAAATATAAGACATCTAATTCCTTCAGTTCCCTGACATTACTTGTAAAAAAATGTGAACAAAGTTTTCAGGATGGTTCCCTATGAAACCCTAAACTAATTGGCGAAGCATAAACACCAAGAGTGTCAATGACTGATGGCCTTTGTGCTTCCAGCATTGATCATGTACTATCATGGGTTGGCCATCATGAGATGGATCTTGAGATAGATAAGATGTGTTTCAAGCAATATATTCTGTCGAATCAAGATGTTAGATTCTCGGAAGGAACCACAATTGGCAACTTTATTGTGTTCTGCTACAGGAATGTCTGCCTATTCTTGTGTGTACAGGTACTCTGGTTATGTATATATCCCGTGCTTGCTGTACTGTCGAGAAAGGTCATTTTATGTCATATAACCCAGATAATGTATTACATGGGCTGACAGTATATGCGGAAAAACCGCAACCAAGACCTAATGTATTTTGCTGGTTTTATATACAGCGATGTGTGTCGACTTATAAAACCATGTGAGGAAATAATGATGCAAGACTAAGAATGTTGGTATTTCACTTGGGTATTTAATAAAGAACAAACCGTATATCTAAGCTAACCGCATAGCCTTATTGCACTGCCTAAACTAAGATTAAGTAAGTGCCACGTACCAGTAATTCTCTAGTTAACGCATTAAATTTGCTGTGGTTTTATGCTCTATATTTGTCGATTGCGGATTGTGTTCGTCTACAGGGTCTATTCACGGCTGTTTAATACCTCCCTATATAGATAAGATGTGTCTCAGGTTACCATGATGGAAGAAAAACAATGATATTTAATGAAGTGTTCCTGATTAACCCAGATTTTCATGGTAAGGAGAAAACTATTGTTTTCTCAATCTTGAAACCTATTCCATTGGATTCCTTGACCACAAAAATGTATATTTTGACACAAAAATTGTCATTATAGCTGTAACAGAAACAAGCATATGAGGTCTGGAGCATTTTCGACGGCCATTTTGAATAATTTGCATATATTTCACATACTAAGGGAGATCTAACTTGTGTCTTTGGATAAATTTATTCCTATGGTCCTAAGGTACTTCTATGCCAAAGGGGATCTTTGCATCATGACTTGAAGTCAACAGCCTATTTTGTGCACTTAACCCACCCACTAATATGGAATGATCGTTGCGAAGAAAGGCCGAAAACAATGTTTCAATCTCTGTACTTGAACCTTTTCCAACCATGCACTTACTTACCACAAGGTATGGAAGTATATATACATATGCAATTTAATCAGTGGGCATTAATGGTTTCACCAGCTTACTTTAATCATACTGTAGTTTAATCAAATATCACAGATTAAACGAAACATGAAAGTATCGAGAAAACATGTCATCCATTTGTACTCCCCTTTACGTCCGTGACACAAGTGCAAAAAGTGTGGACACCATTGATACTAAGTGTAAAACCTTGGTTCATTAGGTCTGCACAGCAAGGCGTCCCTAATTACTTTAAAGTGTAAATTACAAATTATCCTATTTATATTCCTATAGATAGCGAGGTCAATCGGTTCGCTAGGTTGCCACGTGCCGGATGTGTGCATTGAAAAGACTCGCATCATCAAGCTACAGGTGTTTTGAAACTTGGACTTATTTACTTGAATCATCTACGATTGCCCAGAAAGCATCATCTCTAACGAACTTAATTTTTGTTGCCATAAGAAAAGATTGGAAATTTCAAATAATTCGGAGAAAAACTTAAAAGCATCACACGGCAAAACTAATTCATGAGACCGGGTGGTATAGACAAATTAAACATATGTTTTCTTTAAACAGTTAGGTCCGACAAATTCTGTCTACATTTTATAAATTATATTTTTAAATACTACAGCTAGCAAGTTTTATCGAATTCTTTTACACGGACGTTATTTTAAAATGAAGAGATTCAGCACTTATATTTTGTTAGCTCTCATGTTGAAAATAAATTACTACATATTTTGGGCACCCCGTGCCAAAGAAAAAAGCTATAAGGATAAGCTACAGTAATTTGCATTTAATTATATGCAATAAAACTATTGAAAATAATACTCTTTAGCTTTCTTGAATGCTCTTTCAGCTTAGGACTTATCTTTTTCTTTTGCAACGAATTCTAAATAACAATTAATCAAAACATGACGGCTTTGGATGTGGTATTGAGTTGAAATAATTATAGATGTTTGGTTCTCTAGCGGTATACCATTTCGATATTCACATTGATGGCGAATGAAAAGGCTTTGATTTGCAAAAGAAATCTAAATCAGTGGTATATAAGGAGCAAAGGAATAAGGCATTAATGTACTCCGAGGACAATGGTAAAGGGAAAATTTAACTGCTGAGAATTTTGCTGCATTTGTACCAGTAGCTGCAGAGTACTCAGCGAAATGACCCTTTGAAAAACATATAAGGGTAATTAGATCCGCTTCGTTCTGTTGATTGACAGCAGTTGATTACACAGCCTGGTCAGCTGGATTGTAAAACGCTCGGCTCTCTCTGCTGGCGATCCGGGTTCGATTCCCGGCATGGCTATGAGAGTGGGTTGTAGTGACCCAAGGTCGGTGGTTTTCTCCGGGTCCTCCGGTTTCCTCAGTACTTACCGACTACCGAGCGCCAACATCCGAGCAATGGAGAGTGCCTCGGATTAGTTATTACAACTTTAGTTGTACAGTTCATGTAAAATAAATAAAGTTTATAATAGGATGTATGTGTGTACCTCGAGGTGATTGAGGTGATTAATCCCTCTATTTGTGACGTCATTGATAACCTGTCTGCACTCCGTAAGTTATAAAGAAAAGTTTATATATATATATATATATATATATATATATATATATATATATATATATACTTTAAATAATATCCCTGATTGTGTGCTCAATGTAGCTCAGCCAAACACTATTAAAATACCTCCAAGTCTCACCGAATTGAGTTTGTCTTTCAGACTTTTTTCTCTGTGATAATTATTTTGTCTGACATTTCTGTCAATGAAGGATGTGAAACAAGTAAAGGTTTATTTTTTTATACAGATTAATTCAGATGCCATATATTGGATTGTCTGTATGTCTGCTTTGGTAAATGATAAAAACTTTTACTGCCAACAAGCGAAGGGATTGATTAGTGATAAGGGACCGTCACATAGTAAAAACGGAGCCCGTCTGACCTCTCCATGAGCTGAAAAGGACATTTTCTCGATAACTGTGGGTTCCCCCGCGATTTTTTAGGGGTCGGTCGACAAGCGCAGAGCCGACACCTGTTCTTAATTCAGCGAATTTCCAATGGCGATTTTTGATGTCGCAGAGCTCTTAAACAGGTCGCCCTTAGATCGTTCGGGCAGCGGTCAACATGCGATGGATATCGGGCAGCTATCAGACGATTTTAGACGGAATTTTGCTTTTAAAGTCGACAGAGCTGCGCGGACCCGCATGGGCTCCCTTTGATACTCGAACGACCCCCTCCCGTATCCCACCAGACTTGTACAACGTCGAACAAGCTGCGAGCGTGTTCCCTGCTGGTGTGATGCCGCCGTCAGACGGCTACTTCGGCCCCCGGCTGGGCTTCTTTTGTCAACTCAGCTTCCAGTTCATGCTCCGGTGAAGCGGAATTAGGATATCGTGCCACCTTCTCCTTAGAAACGGGTTTCTTTGCTCCCTAGGTTTTCATTGGCGGCACCTTAGCTAGCAACTATAGTTTAATAGCTGTGCAGTGGTCTTCACTATGTCAGACTTAGAAATATGATGTGAAAAACTTTTTACATGCCATATATATATATACTCGAGGCGCGGACGTCGGACGTCGTCAGGCAGGACGTCTGGCGGATTCCGCCCGGGCGTTGCCCGGCTGTCTAGGGGCATCGACAGACCAAATGACCATCGACCGTAACTCGGACGGCGCCTGCCTTCGCACGACTACCTTTTGTTTACTGTCGGCCGCCGGGCAATTTTTGATCACCATTGTCTAATAGATCCCCGTGTGGCATGTGATAGGTTAGATTTTAAGCGTGAAATACGCTCGACTTCTAAAGGGCCTGGAATTCGGCGACTTTCTGGCTATCCATAAATACGGCCGGAGGCCGTTGTATATGTGACACTGGCTTTACGAAGGCCATGAATCGTCAGAAACAGTTCCTTATAGTTTTGTTGCGAACTTGTGTATTTACTTAATCCCTTTGGGCGCTATTAGCTGAATGAATGCTTCCTTATAATAGGATATTATGGTTATAATAGAAAGTAGGGTAAGTAAAAAAACTATGTTGCTGTACATTGCATTCAACAAAAACAAAAAAAAAAACACTAATGATTTCATGTGATTTCATCCCCTATGGGGTACCTAAGAATTAACCAACTTTTATCTTTTCCATAATACTGCATTGGACAATTTTCGTTCGACAAATCTAACAAATTAACATACTTTCTTGTGGTTGCTCTAGTTTACTCGGAAGGGCATTCTTAATTTAAGAAAATTTGTCCTATTTATCATTCTCATCTAGTTTGTGCTTCTACATTGCCCCAGAATATGTATCCTTATATTAATATAGCTATATTTTAATTTTTTATGAGCTATAAAGACAGCAATTGTTTCATATTATATACCACCGAAAGGCTGCAATAGAAAGCAAATACCAGTGAAGCAGCTATTCATTCTTACCAGTATTATTCGCAGGAATACTTCAATTGATATACAACAATTCAATGACTATGCAATACACGTCAGCTAAACTTCCAATCATCATTTAAAGCTAACGAGGTATATAGAAAACCTCAGTTTGAAGATGAAACTAATCCAGGGCAACAACTCTCGTGCTGCTATAACAATTGGAAATTTTGAGTGGAAAGGTAATTGTATGTATTTTGTGTTTTACCATATAAGATTGCCCTTTTCTCTGTCTTTGTGATGTTCTATGCAATACAAAGAAAATAAAATGTATCCTTCAATACCATATGGCTCGTTTTGCAAATCGTAAAAATGTCACCGCTTTTCAGTTTATCTCACTTAAGTATTTAAACACTGCGTTCCTTTATGAAAAATGTTCATTTATGAAATCAAGATATTTGTTAAAAAATGGTTACCTATTTACAAACATATATTGTAACTAAATGGGTAAGGATGGGTTTTAATTAGATACTCCGGATGTTTCCCATAACGTGAAATGATGAGTCCTTATTTACGTATATTTCTTCCTCCGATGTTTCAATACGCTCTTTACACATAGGCCAACTACTATATATCGCTGTTTATTATGACCTTGTATCCTGAATCTCTACACCAAAGGGGAGCACTGTATTTTGGTCCAATCAGATGAGACTCTGTGCTGAAGACAACACGGTTTACCAGCAAAGCGAGGAATACATGGAGCCATCTTCATTTCGTGGCGACCGTTTGAACAGGCCACAGGCTCAGGGAGAATTGCCCCTCACGTGGTTTCTTGGCGGAGCCTGATGCCTGTCGAGTGTTTGTTGACTTGTATTTGGTTGGCTGCTCGTCACATCAGTTTTATCAGCAGACAGGCCCGTGTGCACCACCTGGTGTTTAAGTGCATCATGAACGGTCAAAGCAGGCAGCGCGAAAATCTGTAGCTTCTTTAAAAGCGCAAAATGTCCGCTGCCTCAGGAGCGTAATGTTTCAATGGCAAACATTTTAATTGTTCATGGTATGAACCAGTTGTTAACAGCTAGCTGGCTTCTGTGGCTCAGGGGTAGAGCGCAGGTACTGTCACGTAGTCCGAAACCGGAATGGAACTCTGCAAACATACATATATAGTAAAGCAAAGCATTAAAAAATGGAGGCGGTTACTTCCAACAAAAAAAAAACCTTGTTAGCAGCTTACCAACATAAAAGAAAAATGATACCCATTCATTGCTACTTCCTGCACGGAAACAAGTCGTTTCTGGGTTACTTTTCTCTGATATAGATTACTGGAACGGGATTTATATGGCCTTTTGCATAAATTGCAGAGAATTCAGAATACTGCGCCTAAACTGGTGCTGCACTGGGATACTACACAAAGCAGTAATGATGCAAGGAAGCTTCTATACAAACCACCAACAAAACGCCTATATCTAAAATCAAATCCATATTTTTGAAATCCGTATTAGACCAATAAGGTATGCATTTTCTTTTAAAATCTGGTATAGTTTTTATAGCTTAAATATTCTTGAATATTTAATTCTTTAGGACATGATTTTGTACCAATACATCAGTACTTTTAATATAGCTTCATGTCCTCATTCTCCAACAGGACCTTAATGCACCCTTTTGGACATTTTTTGGACGTCACACTACGTTTGAGGGTTCAGTCTGACATAGATCTGAACCTGATCTGCAATTGCGACCTTGTTCTCTGATTGTAAGATTGATTGAAAACAGTTGTCATGACAAGAATCTAATACTCATACCGATCATGTCGTTAACTGGATGTTGATATAATATAATATAATATAATATAATATAAAATAGTATAATATAAATTGAAACAGGTTCTGTCGAGTTTAGGAAATTCCAGTCAAAATAATTTCTGAAAGAGTTTGGGCAATGCAGCTCTTTGAATTATTGTCCGGCTAGATATTCATCGTCCAGGTCAGCCTATTGGGATGAACCTTAATGCAGCTTGGAGACGACAGGTGGTGGTGTAATAACGGCAAATCGCCTCAAACTGACGTCAGGGTTCCTCAAGGTTCAAAAGCTATGCCCCGTGGTTGCCCGCGCAGGCCCAACTTACACTGGGCTTTTCAGTAGACTTGGCCTTAATAAAAACAATCCTTGGCTCATTTCTTTTATCCCAAGGTAAACTGGTTCTTTCGCTTCTTTTATCGAAGCTGCTTGGTGGTAAAAAGGTTTGAATGAAGCACTGTTGGTTCACGTCAAGTCTTGACCACTGGCATAGGGCTTTACACAAGGATACGGCCCTTTCTCCCAAGTATAAACAGTTGCTGCGCAAGGGCGACAAACAAAATGTACAACGAATCACATCTGGAGTACTGGAGGTTCAGAAAATATCGAGGGTCTTAAGATTTGTGGTTTTGACATGAAACAGTATCCGTCGGATTAATCGTTCCTGACTATGCCGTGTGACCCTACCCCATATCCACAAAAGTACGTATAAAAATGCTCAGGGTAAAGTGTTAATCTCCCTTTAACCTAGCGCAAATTGTTATACTCTGATATTTCAGTCTGCGACCAGCGCACTGGCTATACATTCTTCAACGGGGACCGAACTGTAAAGCTCTATCAGGACGCAAATCGTTTCGTCATTTCTGTCAACGCCTCGTGACCTACAAGTACGCTGTCACTTGACAAAAAATCAAACACGTTTACTGACCGAATGAATGAATATATATATATATATATATATATATATATATATATATATATATATATATATATATATATATATATATATATATTATAAGTAAAGCTGGCACGGGTTACTGGATTCTACATACTGTACACTATACAGGAAATGACTCGTTAACATAGAGACAAAGTTTTAGTTTGGTTTATAAGCTCACATGTATTCCTTTGTGTCTAGTCACCATTCTTTTTTTATTACAAAGAAAACATACATACATATATACACAATAACATATAAAAACAGACAATATATAACAAGGTGACATGAACATTAACAAACATGAAGAAAATCTTTCATCACCATGCAAATAATTTTTAACATACTTATAATATTATAAAAAATGCATGATATTAAGTATATTGCATAAAAAATGTGTCAGTAGGTATGTAGCATATGGCAGACATAAAAAAATAATCTAAATCTGACCACAATGGTCAGTTCACATGCACAATTCAAAGTATTATTAATTTTTAATTTAATTTTCTGAACCCATAATCATTTTTAGTCTGGTCCAGATGGTTTCATGTTTTAAAAGTTTTCCTTTAGATATTGCCACCTGTTTTTCGACACAATAATAATTCTTAATTAGTTTAACTGCACTGTTAATTGACAACGATTGTTCTATGCATTTTGTAATATATATATATTATACTTTACAAGCAATATAACTTTATGCAGCAACTGATCTGTACTTACATTAAGAAGTATCACTGTATGTGAAAGGGTGATTGGAAGATCCAAATTCTTTAACAACTTACATACCACTTAGTCACCATTCTTTGTCAAATGTTAAGACTATGGACTGTGTACAATATATACAACATGATGGCAGACCACTGCAATTTTTCAGTATGGCTGTATCACGACTCAAGTTAAGACCCGTTTTCCATGTACGCTTTTCATCGCGCAGAAATGTCGAGACAGTTCAAACAAGTTGCAGCATTTCCATGTACGCTTTTCAACGCGCTTGATTTCATCGTTAGATTCCTGTTCAACTTTTCTGCTCGCTCTTTTTGCTCAACACAGTAAAAACAGAAAAACAGTAAACAGCACGCTTGATTCAGCGAGCGGAAAAGTGCACATTGAAATTAATTGCAGCGTGGTTTTCAGCTTTTAGATTTCAAGCGCAATGAAATTTCAGCGTACATGGGATACCGGCCTTGCTTACGACCAGCATGTTATTTGAACTCGCCATAGGAAGGAAGTGGAGCTAGAAGAACAGGGGCGTCAATATAGGGGGGGATGGGGGGGTATATATCCCTCCCCCCCGCTTTTTGCAAGGGGGGGATGGTCAATTTTATCATCCCCCCACCTTCCAGAGAATTATATATATACATATACATATATTGTAATGAAATATAAATTTGAATAAAATATAGACATGCCTCATTTATGATTTTACTGTAAAATATTATATTGAAATATATTTGAAATGTGATTAAGTATATATATATATATATTTGAAATGCGTCATACAGGCGCCACTGTAAAAGAAAAAGCATTTCATTGTACGCTTTCTGTGCGGTTACATTCAGCGGGATGAAAGAAAAATCGATTCGTGTTCGACTTTTCTGCTCGCTTGTTCTCGTGACGTTATTTAGTACACGAGATCTCATTATAAAAGTGTTAAAATAGGTAAAATATAGCTTAAATTTCCCAATCGACCATACCATCCAATAGTGCGACATTCCATTAGGGACATTTGATAAGAAAATAAACAGGATATCTAAATTTTATGGATCCAAAGATTTATTACGGATGCAAACCTTTAACACATATGTGTGAAAATGCGTGAATCATACAGTTCGGCTAGAATACCTCAAAGACAAGATTGTCGTGCAATGTGACAGGAGGCTTTGCCTCATATAATTCTTGATTAAAGGCAGGTAAGAGTATTTAGAGCACCTTCATTTTTGTTTTTGTGTCCTGTCCTATATAATTTATATTCTGATATTATCACAGATCCAAGGCCCTCTGTAAGGTATCATGGAATTCAACTTCTTTCTTCTGATCTTATATATTTATGCTATGCTTATCTTGTGTTTCAAAACAAAAATATAAAAACTATATCTGCTATGTATGGTTAATTAAAGAGTTAATCCACTTGTGACGCTGTATAACCTTTTAAGGTCACTGCTGGTATAAGCATACCGGGGGTTTTACTTGAGCATGTCTGCTTTTTTCTTTTCTAATAAACCATTTTAAAACTACGGAGCTTGATGCCTCAATGGAAATAAAAACTGATTAAAAAATATAATAGAAAAAAGAAATATAAGATAACTGCCCATTTAGAAAATGAGAAAAAAATAAGGAAACATTTATAACAAACGATAGCATTGTAGTTTTAGCACTGAAAGTAAAAGGAAGAGGAAAATGTATTCTGTAAATGCGACTCTAATATATATATATGCTGCATATTCAAATTATAAGGAGTGGAAATTTGAAGTAAAGTTGGAATAATATCCAAGCAATGTGCTTTGTATAAATTATATTTGATATGAATGTGTACAATTATGTGTGAAATGTGCACTGTATAATTATTTCGCTACAACTTTTTTTTTTATTTAAAATAAAAAAAATAATAAAACTGTCGGCAATTGATATTTTACCCTGTGATCAGATGATATCAATGATATACAACCGAAATCAACTGAAAAAGTTATTTTTTAAAATTTGATTACCCTTTTCACAGAACGCAGATTTCATCCTTTCCTGGAAATTCTCTACCGATGCGTGAGCCTCTCCATCTCTTTCCAACGAAGCAACACTTGATCAATATCTTACAGGCGGAACTAGAAATGACTCTGTACACAGCAAGGTATCATATTCAATTAAACCGAAAATTAGTTTGTTTTTGGCAAAGTTGTACCCAGTCACCCTGGAGCAAAAGACCATCACAACTTGTAACTTTACCCAGAAGGCACTTGACACAAACCACCGGGGATATCATGCAGTACTAAGCAATGGATATAACAAAATTTACTATGCTAATTTATTCTTATCATAAAACAAGAAGGCTGATGGCGATAACTAATGATCGCTCTCTGACGTTCAAAAGAAGAGGTCCAGGCAAGGCTGCGCTGTCTGCATGCAAGTTGAGGCGGTGTACAGGCGTGGTTTGAATGCCGAGACTCTACGAGATTATGCTTAGTGCGATTCGGGGGGGGGGGGGGGGGGAGGGGGGGGGGCATGTGAAAGACTGACACTGATCCTATTATCCTCGGGTCGCATCTCGTGAAACAGTCTGTTGTGAATTTACAGTGTTGTTTTTCTCCAGAGAAACCAGAATTACCATTTTATTATTAACATATACACCTAGGAAGCAAAAAATAACATAAATTCTTTTTCAAAAGGCAGTTGAATGGGCACCTTTAATGATCGTAGGGGTTTTGATTTTATGGGAAAATAAAATTAAAAGTGCACGAACATGTCTAAATCCACAATATAGCTTTTGATAGCTTATGCTGTAATTTTTGCCAATAGCTGGTTGAGGATAAAAGATAAAAAAAGACACAAGAGTGTCAGATCAGAAAGGCAGTGTTATATGTTATAAGATGTCCTTGGCGATATTTAATTACAACCCGGGAACTTTCACCTTTAGATAAAGCTGCAGACTTCTTATGATCGCTGACCAAGTTCCCTATAAACAAGCCTGATACTTTCAGGGGACACCTTAATTATCTCCCGACGAGGAACGTATTATGAAGTCTTGCTCTTTCCCTTAATCAAAGTCTTTAGAATTTGTATTCAAACGACAGGACCCGACAAACGAAAGGTATTCTCTGAATACGTAATTTGACGTAAACTAGCCTGATATTGACTTTCCTAGTGGCTTCTTACAGGAATCAGTGGAACAGAGATCAAAACACTCTGGGATAAATTAATTTAAATACCCCCCCCCCCCCTCCGCGCGAAATGGGTTTGCCCCTATGAGGTATGGAAGTTGTTATGGCCCGTATTATAAAACCGCCTTTATTGAAATAACGGCCCATATTGTAATAACAGCCCATATTGTAATAAAAAATGGCCCCTTTTGTAATAACCATACCCTGCCCATATTGAACAGTGAACATAAAATATATGAGTGAACATATAAGTATAAAAAGCCTCTTGATTAACAGAATGACTATCTGTTTAAATTAACCAAAATGCCGGTCACCAAGCTAAAATGAGCTATAATTTGGCCATGCGTCATGTTTATTCTTTGTTGGTTCCGTGTTTTGATATTATAAATAGGATAATCAGGATTTTTTAAAATGAATATATGTAAATATATTATATTATATATATATATATATATATATATATATATATATATATGGTTGTAGTTTTTGGCGTTTGTAGAAAACAAAACAAAAACACGTATTGAACGTAAATTTTGTTTTTTGCTGAAAATAACACAATATTTTTCCTTGGTACATTCCTAAGATTTGATAATGTGCCTGAGTCAACTGAAGTCGTTGTCAAAGCTTCAGGCCTATTTCTAATATTTATCTATATAATTTGCATGCCCAATCTTTTTCAATGTCTGCTCAGCTAGGAGCATGATTTATCAACTATAACGCTTGAAAAGAAAAGGTTTGTGTCTGTTCATATAAGATGCCAGCCATGTGTCAGTTCAGAAAAAAATGCCAGCCTTGTGTCTCTTCATGAAAATGTCAGCCTTGTGTCTGTACACATTGATGCAAGCCTTGAGTCTGTTCATATAAGATGTTAGCCTTGTGTCTGTTCATGTAAGATATCAGCCTTGTGTATGTTAATATAAGATGCTAGCCTTGTGTCTGTTCATATAAGATGTCAGCCTTGTGTCTGTTCATATAAGATGTCAGCTTTGTGTCTGTTCATATATATATGTATATAGACACAGAACGGCTACTTTTTCATTGACACTATTTCAATAAAGGAAGAAAAAATGCGACAATAAGAACGGGGCGTTCACTGCTTAGAATCCGGCACCTGCGTCTAGCTGTATCGATGTTTAAAGCAGCACTGTCACAATAAAAGGGTTTCATTGTCAGATTTTGTAAAGCCTTGGGAGTGTTCAGTTAAATGTAAGGTGTTTAATGGGTCATGCAAGCTTTTCAGAGGTTTTGACAAGACACAACACCGAAAAAGAGAATTCTGAAAGTATTTATAAGCAACAGTGAATGGGGCACGTCTCGCAACAAAAACGCTTAAAGTTAGAGCGGCATGATTGGATGTATACTGCTATATTGTTTATATTCCCCCTGAACCGTGTTCTTACAGAAACTTTGGTCAATTACTCATTGTAAGGGCACGTTTTATCTGTAGTGCCTACATTGTCTACAGCTGCTTTAGCAGAAACTTCTTCTTTGATAAAGACGCATTGATCGCTTCTGCATCATTATTCATCGTTTCTTTTCCGTCTGGACCTGGTTCACTCCAAACACGTCCCTTATAAAACGTCCCTACTGCCTGTGTTTTATTCGAACTGCTTTAACGTCCAAGTGAGTTCCCTAACAAGCAGATATAGAAATCAAAGTTATGATTTTTCATTGTGTGGTTCATGTTGATAAATTATACAAAAGGAAAGACGAAGCTTACTTAAGGTTTCCAAGATCTATCAGAAATGGACGCGATCATTAAAACTCAGCAGCATACATCCCATTCTTGTTTAAAGTTCGAGTAAAAAGGTCTGTTTTCTCAGAATTATGGGAAAATTTGGACAAATAACCCCTTTAGAACACACTTGGCATCGTTCGAAAGTTTAAGACCTTAACAAGAGCGCGGCATGACATAAATGGATCGGTTACCAACCACTGTCAATTATAATATAGAGCAATTTGTTAATACAAATATCGACAGATAATGTGTTATTGATTTCCGAGCTTTGGTTGATAATAGATCTGAGCTTTTCCTTCAAAAGCAAACCCTACCCCATATCCACAAATGTACGTATAAAAATGCTCAGGGTAAAGTGTTAATCTCCCTTTAACCTAGCGCAAATTGTTATTCTCTGATATTTCAGTCTGCGACCAGCGCACTGGCCATACATTCTTCAACGGGGACCGAACTGTAAAGCTCTATCAGGACGCAAATCGTTTCGTCATTTCTGAGAACGCCTCGTGACCTACTAGTACGCTGTCACTTGACAAAAAATCAAACACGTTTTCTGTTGAATTACTGACCGAATGAATGAATATATATATATATATATATATATATATATATATATATATATATATTATAAGTAAAGCTGGCACGGGTTACTGGATTCTACATACTGTACACTATACAGGAAATGACTCGTTAACACACAGACAAAGTTTTAGTTTGGTTTATAAGCTCACATGTATTCCTTTGTTTCTAGTCACCATTCTTTTTTTTATTTTTTTTATTGACAAAACAATTTATATACATGAACATAAAAAAACAACATGATACATTACATACAAGACATCAACGACACACAAAGTCACACAACTACGCAAAACCGTAACACAAAATGGTACGTATCTGTAGGAGAAAATGAATTATATATATAGTCAGATCTAGTGCTAATTTAATCTTTTTTAATGTAAGTATCCACTCTTTGTATTATGTTACCCCATTTCTCTTTATGTATCTGAGTCTTTCCACTTTTCTTGGCTATCCTTTTTTCTATATCTTCAATAGATTTAATATTGTTTAAACAGCTTAATATATTTGGTTCCTGATGCTGGCACCTGCATACATATGTATATCTTTTAACTGACAAAACCACCATATTCACACTTTGTGATTTGTATTGATTAAATATAATACCTTTAAAATCCAATTTTTTCCCTTCACAAAATTCTTTTTCACCTTCTAAAATCTCACTAGGACTCTTCCATAGACTTCGACTCTTTTTGCAAAGCCAGAACAAATGACAAATTGTTTCAGACTCTGTCTTACAAAAGGAACATGAAGCATCTGTCTGTTTTTTAATTTTAACCAGGAGTGGATTTAGAGTCAATTTTCTGTGTAAAACTCTGAACTGAAAGTATCTGAGCTTGCTATCGATTGTAATTGTATATATCTCTTTAAAGGACTGCTTTATATATTCCTCTGTCACACCTAGTTCTGCCTTCCATTCATTGCATATATTACAAGGTTCTGCAGATATAGTTTTCAGAACATTTTCATAAATTTGCTTTGAAAAAGTTTGTTTATTTAATATTTGAAGAAATGCTACTTTATCTGAATTGTTCATATTTTCAATCTTTTGAATATGTTCTTTCCAGGCTAGTGGTATTGCGCTCACTAATCCATAATACTCTAAAATATTTGGTTTACAATCAAATATTTTGCAACATTCATCAAAATTACAAAATCTAGTTTCACCTTTATCATTAATTACAATATCTCTTATAAATTTTATTCCTTTCTCTGCCATTGTTCTTATGTAAACCATTTTGTGATCAATTTTAATATAAGAATTGAACCATATTGCCTGATCTAACAGACTGCTTATTTTATCCTCTGGTTCCAAATCGTATATTGCCCAACTGGAAAAAAACCTCGCACCAAAAAGGATTACATTTTGACATAAGTTTCTGAATATCTTGGGCATTAATATTCCCTTCTAGTATATATATTCTAGTATATATATTTTTCCTTCACATCAATTAAAACTAATTCTGTCCAAGGTTTTTTTTATTACAAAGAAAACATACATACATATATACACAATAACATATAAAAACAGACAATATATAACAAGGTGACATGAATATTAACAAACATGAAGAAAATCATTCATCACCATGCAAATAATTTTTAACATACTTATAATATAATGAAAAATGCATGATATTAAGTATATTGCATAAAAAATGTGTCAGTAGGTATGTAGCATATGGCAGACATCAATAAAATAATTTAAATCTGACCACAATGGTCAGTTCACATGCAAAATTCAAAGTATTATTAATTTTTAATTTAATTTCCTGAACCCAGAATCATTTTTAGTCTGGTCCAGATGGTTTCATGTTTTAAAAGTTTTCCTTTAGATATTGCCACCTGTTTTTCGACACAGTAATAATTCTTAATTAGTTTAACTGCACTGTTAATTGACAACGATTGTTTTATGCATTTTGTAATATATATATATATATATATATATATATATATATATATATATATATATATATATATATATATATATATATAATACTTTACAAGCAATATAACTTTATGCAGCAACTGATCTGTACTTACATTAAGAAGTATCACTGTATGTGAAAGGGTGATTGGAAGATCCAAATTCTTTAACAACTTACATACCACTTAGTCACCATTCTTTGTCAAATGTTAAGACTATGGACTATGTACAATATATACAACATGATGGCAGACCACTGCAATACATTTTTCAGTATGGCTGTATCACGACTCAAGTTAAGACCCGTTTTCCATGTACGCTTTTCATTGCGCAGAAATGTCGACACAGTTCAAACAAGTTGCAGCATTTCCATGTTCGCTTTTCAACGCGCTTGATTTCATCGTTAGATTCCTGTTCAATATTCTGCTCGCTCTTTTTGCTCAACACAGTAAAAACAGAAAAACAGTAAACAGCACCCTTGATTCAGCGAGCGGAAAAGTGCACATTGAAATTAATTGCAGCGTGGTTTTCAGCTTTTAGATTTCAAGCGCGATGAAATTTCAGCGTACATATAATACCGGCCTTGCTTACGACTAACATGTTATTTGAACTCGCCATAGGAAGGAAGTGGAGCTAGAAGAACAGGGGCGTCAATATAGGGGGATGGGGGGTATATATCCCCCCCCGCTTTTTGGCAAGGGGGGGATGGTCAATTTTATCATCCCCCCACCTTTCAGAGAATTATATATATATACATATACATATATTGTAATGAAATATAGATTTGAATAGAATATAGACATGCCTCATTTATGATTTTACTGTGAAATATTATATTGAAATATATTTGAAATGTGAATAAGTATATATATATATTTGAAATGCGTCATACAAGCGCCAAAAAGGTATATATATATATATATATATATATATATAGTATATATAGTATGTGTGTGTGTGTGTGTTTCGGTGTTCGCCGAGTCCCCCCCCCCACCCTGGAAGAAAAATTGACGCCACTGTAAAAGATAAAGCATTTCATTGTACGCTTTCTGTGCGGTTACATTCAGCGGGATGAAAGAAAAATCGATTCTTGTTCGACTTTTCTGCTCGCTTGTTCTCGTGACGTCATTTAGAACGCGAGATCTCATTATAAAAGTGTTAAAATAGGTAAAATATAGCTTAAATTTCCCAATCGACCATACCATCCAATAGTGCGACATTTCATTAGGGACATTTGATAAGAAAATAAACAGGATATCTAGATTTTATATCTTAGCACATTTTCGGATCCAAAGATTTATTAAGGATGCAAACCTTAAACACATGTGTGAAAATGCGTGAATCATACAGATTGGCTAGAATACCTCAAAGACAAGATTGTCGTGGAATGTGACAGGAGGGTTTGCCTCAAATAATTCTTGATTAAAGTCAGGTAAGAGTATTTGGAGCACCTTCATTTTTATTTTTGTGTTCTGTCCTATATATTATATATCCTGATATTATCAGATCCAAGGCCCTCTGTAAGGTATCATGGAATTCAACTTCTTTCTTCTGATCTTATATTTATGCTATGCTTATCTTGTGTTTCTAAACAAAAATATATAAACTATATCTGCTCTGTATGGCTAATTAAAGAGTTAATCCACTTGTGATGCTGTATGACCTTTTAAGGTCACTGCTGGTTTAAGCATACCGGGGGTTTTACTTGAGCATGTCTGCTTTTTTCTTTTCATATAAACCATTTTAAAACTACGGAGCTTGATGCCTAAGGAGTGGAAATTTGAAGTAAAGTTGGAATAATATCCAAGCAATGTGCTTTGTATAAATTATATTTGATACGAATGTGTACAATTATGTGTGAAATGTGCACTGTATAATTATTCCGCTACAACTTTTTTTTATTTAAAATAAAAAAAAATAATAAAAACTGTCGGCAATGGATATTTTACCCTGTGATCAGATGATACCAATGATATACAACCGGGACTTAAGAGAAAGATATGTATAATTTGAATATGTTTATAAAATTTCATTATTTAATCTTTCTGAGTTATGACAAGAGCACATTTTCATATAGAAAATTGTTATATCCATTCTATGGTACTACATTACGCACCAGGCGGTCGGTGTCGAGTGAAATACGGGTACAGGTCATTGGGTACAACTGTGGAGGCCTTATCGGTAACAGTTTGTTATTAAATTTGTCAATTACAGTTTGTCATTAAGAGATTTCAGTCTTTTGTCAGTCTTTTGTTACTTATCTCCAAGGTAACTAAAATTTTCCTCTTTGCTTCCTCTGTACCCGCATTGTCCTCTTGAGACATAATGTAATTATTGTTCGCCTCAGTTCTTGCAGTTTTTGATCTGCCTCTCCCACCTTGCCAATCAACTGAAAAAGTTATTTTTAAAATTTGATTACCCTTTTCACAGAACGCAGATTCCATCCTTTCCTGGAAATTCTCTTGCGATGCGGGAGCCTCTCCATCTCTTTCCAACGAAGCAACACTTGATCAATATCTTACAGGCGGAACTAGAAATGACTCTGTACACAGCAAGGTATCATATTCAATTAGAATATCAGAATAGTTCAGAAAATTAGTTTGTTTTTGGCATGAAAAAGTTGTACCCAGTCACCCTGGAGCAAAAGACCATCACAACTTGTAACTTTACCCAGAAGGCACTTGACACAAACCACCTGGGATATCATGCAGTACTAAGCAATGGATATAACAAAATTTACTATGCTAATTTATTCTTATCATAAAGCAAGAAGGCTGATGGCGATAACTTATGATTGCTCTCTGACGTTCAAAAGAAGAGTTCTAGGCAAGGCTGCGCTGTCTGCATGCGAGTTGAGGCGGTGTACAGGCGTTCTGCGCGGAGTGGGCGTGGCTGCTGCTGCTTGGCTTGCTTGACTTCGCTTCTTGGACCCGGTGACTGGTTGACTGGTGGTCTGTAGCTAACCTGGAAAGGCGTCTTGGATCATGTTGCGCTTGGCTTGGTGTGGCACCTGTTAAGACCCATAATGTAATAACCGGCCCATAATGTAATAACGGTCCATATTGTAATAAAAACAACCCATAATGTAAAATGATCCATAATGTAATAAATAAAACGGTCCATATTGTAATAACCATACCGTGCCTATATTGTAATAAAATCACAAGTGGGTAAAACGGCCCATATTGTAATAAAATCGCTGGTGGGTAAAACGGCCACTAATTTTTTTAATTCAAATTTCATGCAAATTAACTGAGACAATTCAAATATTGACTTCTCGTGACACGAATGTGAAGTGAACATACAAGTATGAAAAACCACTGGATTACATAATGACTTATTATTTAAAACGGTGTTTAAAACGCCAAGCTAATATGAGCGAAATATGGCCATGATTCATGTTTCTCCTTTTGTTGAAATTGGATGTGTTTAAATGGGATGATAAAGTATTTAAAAACATAATAATATATATATATATATATATATATATATATATATATATATATATATGTTCGGGGACATTCAGGGGCGTAGCCAGGACCTAGGGAGGGGACGGGGCCATGATTAGTGGCGGATCCAAAAATTCGAACGGGGGGGGGGGGCGCTAATATGCATATATTGGTACTATGAAAACTGTTATATATACGTGTATATGTATATATATATATATATATTTATTATTATTATTATTATTATTATTATTATTATCTTTAATAATAATGTCTCGACAGCACACATTACTCCTTAGTGCGCATATCGCGGGTTCGAGTACCGGTATCACCAGAGGTGCCGTGAGAGTGATCACGGTCGACCCGAACAAAGGCCTGGTACTCTGCAGTAGTTATGCAGCTGTTTATAAATATCCTCATCCTCAACTAATGAATTTGAAAGTAATAAACTGCAGTTAAAAAATTAAAATCTAATTGCTATAAAAAAAGAAATATGAAAAAATGAAAATCAATCACGAAAATTGTGAAATTACATATATATATATATATATATATATATATATATATATATGTATATATATATATACAAAACTGGAGAAAAACAACACTGTAAATTCACAACAGTCTGTTTCACGGGATGCGACCCGATCATCAGCTGAATGTGGTTAGAATGCAGCTAATGCCCCCATCACACGAGAAGAAGACCTAACAGCGACCATGGCGACCTAGCAGATCGGCGTTGATCGCCATGAACATGGGAAAAACCGTCCATATAGTTTCACAGATAATTGCATATATTTGTCTGAACCGATTAATAATCGATCATCAGTTGGTTTGCTCAAACCGATGATCGATTATGAAAAAAGAACCGACTCCCACCACAACTACCCAACGAAGAGCTCAGTCCACGACAGTGCTGCGATCATGATGATCCGCAACCGGCCCCCGATCCGTCTGCGATCAAGACGACGGAACTGCGCGTGTTGGTAGATGCTACTGCGCTGCTTCAGACTGGCAGTTGGTGGTTGCCAAAGTCGTGGTTTGAAAGCCGAGACTCTACGAGATTATGCTTAGTGCGATTCGGGAGGGGGGGGGGGGGGGGGGTGGGGGGCATATGAAAGACTGACACTGATCCCATTGTCCTCGGGTCGTATCACGTGAAACAGACTGTTGTGAATTTACAGTGTTGTTTTTCTCCAGAGTTAAACCGCTTGGCCTAGTCTGTAGGCCATAGAACACTTTACCACGGAGGGTAACTCTATCCGTCGGATTAATCGTTCCTGACTATGCCGTGTGCATATGTACGGTGGCTGATTTAGGACACAGAAAAAAAAATATTTATCTCGAGATCTCGAGATAACATCTCGAGATCTCGACATAGAATTTCGCAAAAAAAAAATTTTAGGAAGCAAAAAAAAAAATTTTAGGAAGCAAAAAAAAAAATTTTAGGAAGCAAAAAAAAATTTTTAGGAAGCAAAAAAAAAAAAAAATTTAGGAAGCAAAAAAAAAATTTTTAGGAAGCAAAAAAAAAAATTTTAGAAAGCAAAAAAAAAATTTTTAGGAAGCAAAAAAAAAAATTTTAGGAAGCAAAAAAAAATTTTTAGGAAGCAAAAAAAAAAAAAAATTTAGGAAGCAAAAAAAAAATTTTTAGGAAGCAAAAAAAAAAAAATTTTAGAAAGCAAAAAAAAAATTTTTAGGAAGCAAAAAAAAAAATTATCTTTCGAGATCTCCAGAAAAAATGTCACACTTGTACGAACCATTCGAAGCTGAATTGACATAAAACAAAGCAACCTTATGGGGACAGTATACGTTAAGAGTGCTTACTATTGCAATTATAAAACAAAGACCATGTATACTGTGTTTAACTGAACGGTAATACAATATAATTAATTTAAAATCAATCAATTTTGTATATCCCATGAGATAAGGCGAGTTGAAGAAAAGTTCAATATAAATTCAATATTTAATATTCATATCCGTAAGGAAGATGTCAAAGCCTAAAGAATCTGAAACATTCTACCTGAACGGCGGATTCGGAGACATGTCTGTTAAATCACTCAAATAGAAATGTTTAGGTCTGCATGCATGCATTGTGGGTACCTTATTATTTTAAGAATACAAACAAATATGAGCTTCTTATAGAAACACGCTTTTTGTTCAATTTCTTTCAGCTTTTGTTTTATTGATATGGTGTGTCGTTTTATGGAACATGTATTAGACCATCATAAATTAAAATATGCTAAAACTGATTACTGTGTTTTCGGGTAGGTACGCTGGGGGGGGGGGGGGGCGGGGAGGGACGATGCTTCAGCCCCTAAAGCCCAAGTCTTGATCCACTATAGCTCTTACTATAGCTCAGATTAATTTAATCAACCTATCTTCATAAATGTTTTATATTCATAAATAAACGGTTTAAAATTTCGATCATCTCTCATCATGATTTTTCTTCAGCAAAATGCTTTGCTTTGCTTTGGTCTTAAAGTCGCTATTCACCTGCCTTATTTATAGAATCTTTGTAAAAATTCTGCATATACATATTAAAGAAGTAAAAGTAATCATAAACATAATCTAGGTAAACATAATCTATTAATCTTTCATAAAAATGAGCCAATGCCATGGGTAAAGGCGGTGTCTTTATCTATATCCACGTTTTTTTATAACATGGGTCGGGGGGGGGGGGGGGGTGCAAAAATTGCCACCGATCGTAAGAAAGACGTCCGGCAGAAACATCTGGCTTCAATTCAGAGATTACAGATTTCTGTAAATGACAAATACTGCATTGCTTCACATGCTGTAACGAATATCAACTAGTGATCTTTCAATAACTCGGTTACATGTTTTTATCTGTATGTTAACACTTGCTCAAGTGGCTTGTATACTAGTAGCCTTTAGATAAAATGTTTATACGTCAAAGTGACGTTATAAGACCCATTCCCAGCTGGGGTTTCTTCCAAAATTTTTTTTTTTTTGCTTCCAAATTTTTTTTTTTGCTTCCTAAAATTTTTTTTTTGCTTCCTAAAAATTTTTTTTTTGCTTCATAAAATTTTTTTTTATGCTTCCTAAATTTTTTATTTTTGCTTCCTAAAATTTTTTTTTTGCTTCCTAAATATTTTTTTTTTTGCTTCATAAAATTTTATTTTATGCTTCCTAAATTTTTTTTTTTTGCTTCCTAAAATTTTTTTTTTGCTTCCTAAAAATTTTTTTTTTGCTTCCTAAAATTTTTTTTTTTGCGAAATTCTATGTCGAGATCTCGAGATGTTATCTCGAGATCACGAGATAAATATTTTTTTTTCTGTGTCCTAAATCAGCCACCGTACATATGCCTATGCAAAAATTATTACTTGTACAGACCTGAAAACTAGTTCAAAATAAATAACTTTTGGTCTAAACTGCACTGAATATTTTAAACTTTTGCCTCACTGCACGTGATATTCAATGTCAATTTCACGGAAACCCGATGTAACTGGTAGGCTGATTGACACAATAACAACATAATCGGCTCATAAACGTTGGTTAAAGGTATTGGTTGTCTCACGATATTTTACCCAGGGTAAAATCCTCCTGTGTCAATTAAACAAAGCCATTTACTGTAATAAACTTAAAGGGGCCCAATCACCTATCTGACCTTTATAAACTAAACGTAATCCCTTGGAGCTATTTTAAATATAGGCCGGAAAATCACTGCACACAGGCTGCTTGTTTTGTTTACATCAACGTGTTTATAATATGTGGGGGCTCCCCAAAATAAATAAAACAAATTCAATAAGGGCATCTGGTGGCATGTAAGATAAGCCACAGCTTTGCAAATGGCATTTTACAACAAATGACCTTTTTACCTCGTCATATATGCAACCTACCACCTTAGGTTATATGTTTTTCCTGTTTGTCAACATTGCTTTGTTTACAAACACTTTGTTGGTAAACAAGTTCATACATCCTTCAGGGAGGCATTATAAAAAAGTTTCCTAACCAGAATTATCATTTTATTATTAACATATACACCTAGAAAGCGAGAAATACATAAATTCTTTTTCAAAATGCAGGTGAATGGGCACCTTTAATGATCGTGGGGGTTTTGATTTTATGGGCAAATAAAATTAAAAGTGCACGAACATGTCTAAATCCACAATATAGCTTTTGATAGCTTATGCTGTAATTTTTGCCAAGAGCTGGTAGAAGGTAAAAGATAAAAAAAGACACAAGAGTGTCAGATCAGAAAGGCAGTGTTATATGTTATAAGATGTCCTTGGTGATATTTAATTACAACCCGGAAACCTTCACCTTTTGACAAAGCTGCAGACTTCTTATGACCGCTGACCAAGTTCCCTATAAACAAGTCTGACACTTTCAGGGGACACCTTCATTATCTCCCGACAAGGAACATATAATGAAGTCTTGCTCCTTCCCTTAATCAATGTCTTTAGTTTTGTATTCAAACGACAAGAATCGACAAACGAAAGGCATTCTCTGAATGCGTAATTTGACGTAAACCAGCCTGATATTGACTTTCCTAGTCGCTTCTTACAGGAATCAGTGGAACAGAGATCAAAGAACTCTGGGATATATTAATTTAAATACCCCCCCCCCCCCCCCCGCGCGAAATGGGTTCGCCCCTATGAGGTATGGAAGTTGTTATGACCCGTATTATAAAACCGCCTTTATTGAAATAACGGCCCATATTGTAATAACAGCCCATATTCTAATAAAAAGTGGCCCCTATTGTAATAACCATACCCTGCCCATATTTAACAGTGAACATTTAACATATGAGTGAACATATAAGTATATAAAGCCTCTTGATTAACAGAATGACTATCTGTTTAAATGAACCAAAATGCCGGTCACCAAGCTAAAATGAGCAAAATTTGGCCATGTGTCATGTTTATTCTATGTTGGTTCCGTGTTTTGATATTATAAATAGGATAAACAGGATTTTTTATTGAATATATGTATATATATATTATATATTACATATTTTATAAATATATTATATAATTTATATATATATGGTTGTAGTTTTTGGCGTTTGTAGAAAACAAAACAAAGACACGTATTAAACGTAAATTTTTTTTTTTTTTGCTGAAAATAACACAATATTCCTTGGTACATTCCTAAGATTTGATAAGGTGCCTGAGTCAACTGAAGTCGTTGACAAAGCTTCAGGCCTATTTCTAATATTCATCTATATAATTTGCATGCCCAATCTTTTTCAATGTCTGCTCAGCTAGGAGCATGATTTATCAACTATAACGCTTGAAAAGAAAAGGTTTGTGTCTGTTCATATAAGATGCCAGCCATGTGTCTGTTCAGAAAAAAATGCCAGCCTTGTGTCTCTTCATGAAAATGTCAGCCTTGTGACTGTTCACATTGGTGCAAGCCTTGTGTCTGTTCATGTACGATGTCAGCCTTGTGTCTGTTCATGTAAGATGTCAGCCTTGTGTCTGTTCATATAAGATGCCAGCCTTGTGTCTGTTCATATAAGATGCCAGCCTTGTGTCTGTTTGTATAAGATGCCAGCCTTGTGTCTGTTCATATAAGATGTCAGCCTTGTGTCTGTTCATATAAGATGTCAGCCTTGTGTCTGTTCATATAAGATGCCAGCCTTGTGTCTGTTCATATAAGATGCCAGCCTTGTGTCTGTTCATATAAGATGTCAGCCTTGTGTCTGTTCATATAAGATGTCAGCCTTGTGTCTGTTCATATAAAAAGTCAGCCCTGTGTCTGTTCATATAAGATGCCAGCCTTGTGTCTGTTCAAATAAGATGCCAGCCTTGAGTCTGTTCATGTAAGATGCCAGCCATGTGTTTGTTAAAATAAGATGCCAGCCTTGTGTCTGTTCATATAAGATGTCAGCTATGTGTCTGTTCATATAAGATGCCAGCCATGTGTTTGTTCGAATAAGATGCCAGCCTTGGGTCTGTTCATATAAGATGTCAGCCTTGTGTCTGTTCATATAAGATGCCAGCCTTGTGTCTGTTCATATAAGATGCCAGCCTTGTGTCTGTTCATATAAGATGTCAGCCTTGTGTCTGTTCATATAAGATGTCAGCCTTGTGTCTGTTCATATAAAAAGTCAGCCCTGTGTCTGTTCATATAAGATGCCAGCCTTGTGTCTGTTCAAATAAGATGCCAGCCTTGAGTCTATTCATGTAAGATGCCAGCCATGTGTTTGTTTTAATAAGATGCAAGCCTTGTGTCTGTTCATATAAGATGCCAGCCTTGTGTCTGTTTACGTAAGATGCCAGCCTTGTGTCTGTTCAAATAAGATGCCAGCCTTGTGTCTGTTCATATAAGATGCCAGCCTTGTGTCTGTTTACGTAAGATGCCAGCCTTGTGTCTGTTCAAATAAGTTGCCAGCCTTGTGTCTGTTCATATAAGATGCCAGCCTTGTGTCTGTTTATGTAAGATGTCAGCCTTGTGTCTGTTCATATTAATGCAAGCCTTCAGTCTGTTCATGTAAGATACCAGCCATGTGTTTGTTTTTATAAGTTGCCAGCCATGTGTCTGTTCAGAAAAAAATGCCAGCCTTGTGTCTCTTCATGAAAATGTCAGCCTTGTGACTGTTCACATTGGTGCAAGCCTTGTGTCTGTTCATGTACGATGTCAGCCTTGTGTCTGTTCATGTAAGATGTCAGCCTTGTGTCTGTTCATATAAGATGCCAGCCTTGTGTCTGTTCATATAAGATGCCAGCCTTGTGTCTGTTCAAATAAGATGCAAGCCCTGTGTCTGTTCATATAAGATGCCAGCCTTGTGTCTGTTTACGTAAGATGCCAGCCTTGTGTCTGTTCAAATAAGATGCCAGCCTTGTGTCTGTTCATATAAGATGCCAGCCTTGTGTCTGTTTATGTAAGATGTCAGACTTATGTCTGTTCATGTAAGATGTCAGCCTTGTGTCTGTTCGTGTAAGATGCCAGCCTTGTGTCTGTTCATATACGATGCCAGCCTTGTGTCTGTTAAAAAAATATGCCAGCCTTGTGTCTGTTTATATAAAATGTCAGCCTTGTGTATGTTCATGTAAGATGTCAGCCTTGTGTCTGTTCATATTAATGCAAGCCTTGAGTGTGTTCATGTAAGATGCCAGCCATGTGTTTGTTTAAATAAGATGCCAGCCTTGTGTCTGTCCATATAAGATGACAGCCTTGTGTCTGTTCATGTAAGATGTTAGCCTTCTGTCTGTTCATATTAAAGGAAGCCTTCAGTCTGTTTATGTAAGATGCCAGCTATGTGTCTGTTCATATAAGATGCCAGCCTTGTGTCTGTTCATATAAGATGGCAGCCTTGAGTCTGTTCAAATAAGATGCCAGCCTTGTGTCTGTTCATATAGGATGCCAGCCTTGTGTCTGTTCAAATAAGATGCCAGCCTTGTGTCTGTTCATATAAGATGTCAGCCTTGAGTATGTTTAAATAAGATGCCAGCCTTGTGTTTGTTCAAATATGATTCCAGGCTTGTGTCTGTTCATATAAGATGCCAGCCTTGTGTCTGTTCAGGTAAGATGTAAGCCTTGTGTCTGTTCATATTAATGCAAGCCTTCAGTCTGTTCATGTAAGATGCCAGCCATGTGTTTGTTTAAATAAGATGCCAGCCTGGGGTCTGTTCATATAAGATATCAGCCTTGTGTCTGTTCATATAAGATGCCAGCCTTGTTTGTGTTCATATTAAGGCAAGCCTTCAGTCTGTTCATGTAAGATGCCAGCCTTGTGTCTGTTCAAATAAAATGTCAGCCTTGTGTCTGTTCATATAAGATGCCAGCCTTGTGTCTGTTCAAATAAGATGCAAGCCTTGTGTCTGTTCATATAAGATGCCAGCCTTGTGTCTGTTTACGTAAGATGCCAGACTTGTGTCTGTTCAAATAAGATGCCAGCCTTGTGTCTGTTCATATAAGATGCCAGCCTTGTGTCTGTTTATGTAAGATGTCAGCCTTGTGTCTGTTCATGTGAGATGTCAGCCTTGTGTCTGTTCATATTACTGCAAGCCTTCAGTCTGTCCATGTAAGATACCAGCCATGTGTTTGTTTCAAAAAGATGCCAACCTTGTGTCTGTTCATATAAGATGCCAGCCCTGTGTCTGTTCATATAAGATGTCAGCCCTGTGTCTGTTCATATTAATGCAAGCCTTGAGTCTGTTCATGTAAGATGCCAGCCATGTGTTTGTTCAAATAAGATGCCAGCCTTGTGTCTGTTCATATAAGATGTCAGCTATGTGTCTGTTCATATAAGATGCCAGCCATGTGTTTGTTCAAATAAGATGCCAGCCTTGTGTCTGTTCATATACGATGCCAGCCTTGTGTCTCTTAAAAAAAATATGCCAGCCTTGTGTCTGTTTATATAAGATGTAAGCCTTGTGTATGTTCATGTAAGATGTCAGCCTTGTGTCTGTTCATATTAATGCAAGCCTTGAGTGTGTTCATGTAAGATCCCAGCCATGTGTTTGTTTAAATAAGATGCCAGCCTTGTGTCTGTCCATATAAGATGACAGCCTTGTGTCTGTTCAAATAAGATGCCAGCCTTGTGTATGTTTAAATAAGATGCCAACCTTGTGTTTGTTCAAAAATGATTCCAGCCTTGTGTCTGTTCATATAAGATGCCAGCCTTGTGTCTGTTCATGTAAGATGTCAGCCTTGTGTCTTTTCATATTAATGCAAGCCTTCAGTCTGTACATGTAAGATGCCAGCCATGTGTTTGTTTAAATAAGATGCCAGCCTTGTGTCTGTTCATATAAGATGCCAGCCTTGTGTCTGTTCATATAAGATGTCAGCCTTTTGTCTGTTCAGATAAGATGCTAGCCTTGTGTCTGTTCATGTAAGATGCCAGCCTTGTGACTGTTCATATTAGGTGCCAGCCTTGTGTCTGTTCATATAAGATGGCAGCCTTGATTCTGCTCATATTAATGCAAGCCTTCAGTCTGTTCATGTAAGATGCCAGCCTTGTGTCTGTTCATATAAGATGCCAGCCTTATGTCTGTTCATATCAGATGTCAGCCTTCTGTCTGTTCATATTAATGCAAGCCCTCAGTCTGTTCATGTAAGATGCCAGCCATGCATTTGTTTAAATAAGATGCCAGCCTTGTGTCTGTTCATATAAGATGCCAGCCTTGTGTCTGTTCATAAAAGATGCCAGTCTTGTGTCTGTTCATATAAGATGCCAGTCTCGTGTCTGTTCAAAAAAGATGCTAGCCTTGTCTCTGTTCATATAAGATGCAAGCCTTGTGTCTGTTCAAATAAAATGCCAGCCTTGTGTCTGTTCATATAAGATGCCAGCCTTGTGTCTGTTCATATAAGATGCCAGCCCTGTGTCTGTTCAAATAAGATGCCAGCCTTGTGTCTGTTCGTATAAGATGCCAGCCTTGTGTCTGTTTATGTAAGATGTCAGCCTTGTGTCTGTTCATGTAAGATGCCAGCCTTGTGTCTGTTCATGTGAGATGTCAGCCTTGTGTCTGTTCATATTACTGCAAGCCTTCAGTCTGTCCATGTAAGATACCAGCCTTGTGTTTGTTTCAAAAAGATGCCAGCCTTGTGTCTGTTCATATACCATGTCAGCCTTGTGTCTGTTAAAAAATATGCCAGCCTTGTGTCTGTTTATATAAGATGTCAGCCTTGTGTATGTTCATGTAAGATGTCAGCCTTGTGTCTGTTCATATTAATGCAAGCCTTGAGTGTGTTCATGTAAGATGCCAGCCATGTGTTTGTTTAAATAAGATGCCAGCCTTGTGTCAGTCCATATAAGATGACAGCCTTGTGTCTGTTCAAATAAGATGCCAGCCTTGAGTATGTTTAAATAAGATGCCAGCCTTGTGTTTGTTCAAATATGATTCCAGGCTTGTGTCTGTTCATATAAGATGCCAGCCTTGTGTCTGTTCAGGTAAGATGTAAGCCTTGTGTCTGTTCATATTAATGCAAGCCTTCAGTCTGTTCATGTAAGAGGCCAGCCTTATGTCTGTTCAGGTAAGATATAAGCCTTGTGTCTGTTCACATAAGATGGCAGCCTTGAGTCTGTTCAAAAAAGATGCCAGGTTTGTGTCTGTTCATGTAAGATGTTAGCCTTCTGTCTGTTCATATTAAAGGAAGCCTTCAGTCTGTTCATGTAAGATGCCAGCTATGTGTCTGTTCATATAAGATGCCAGCCTTGTGTCTGTTCACATAAGATGGCAGCCTTGAGTCTGTTCAAAAAAGATGCCAGCCTTGTGGCTGTTCATATAGGATGCCAGCCTTGTGTCTGTTCAAATAAGATGACAGCCTTGTGTCTGTTCATATAAGATGTCAGCCTTGAGTATGTTTAATTAAGATGCCAGCCTTGTGTTGTTCAAATATGATTCCAGCCTTGTGTCTGTTCATATAAGATGCCAGCCTTGTGTCTGTTCATGTAAGATGCCAGCCATGTGTTTGTTTAAATAAGATCCCAGCCTGGGGTCTGTTCATATAAGATATCAGCCTTGTGTCTGTTCATATAAGATGCCAGCCTTGTGTGTGTTCATATTAAGGCAAGCCTTCAGTCTGTTCATGTAAGATGCCAGCCTTGTGTCTGTTCAAATTAAATGTCAGCCATGTGTCTGTTCATATAAGATGCCAGCCTTGTGTCTGTTCAAATAAGATGCAAGCCCTGTGTCTGTTCATATAAGATGCCAGCCTTTTGTCTGTTTACGTAAGATGCCAGCCTTGTGTCTGTTCAAATAAGATGCCAGCCTTGTGTCTGTTCATGTAAGATGCCAGCCTTGTGTCTGTTTATATAAGATGTCAGCCTTGTGTATGTTCATATTAATGCAAGCCTTGAGTGTGTTCATGTAAGATGCCAGCCATGTGTTTGTTTAAATAAGATGCCAGCCTTGTGTCTGTCCATATAAGATGCCAGCCTTGTGTCTGTTCATATAAGATGTCAGCCTTGAGTATGTTTAAATAAGATGCCAGCCTTGTGTTTGTTCAAATATGATTCCAGGCTTGTGTCTGTTCATATAAGATGCCAGCCTTGTGTCTGTTCAGGTAAGATGTAAGCCTTGTGTCTGTTCATATTAATGCAAGCCTTCAGTCTGTTCATGTAAGATGCCAGCCATGTGTTTGTTTAAATAAGATGCCAGCCTGGGGTCTGTTCATATAAGATATCAGCCTTGTGTCTGTTCATATAAGATGCCAGCCTTGTTTGTGTTCATATTAAGGCAAGCCTTCAGTCTGTTCATGTAAGATGCCAGCCTTGTGTCTGTTCAAATAAAATGTCAGCCTTGTGTCTGTTCATATAAGATGCCAGCCTTGTGTCTGTTCAAATAAGATGCAAGCCTTGTGTCTGTTCATATAAGATGCCAGCCTTGTGTCTGTTTACTTAAGATGCCAGCCTTGTGTCTGTTCAAATTAGATGCCAGCCTTGTGTCTGTTCATATAAGATGCCAGCCCTGTGTCTGTTCATATAAGATGTCAGCCCTGTGTCTGTTCATATTAATGCAAGCCTTGAGTCTGTTCATGTAAGATGCCAGCCATGTGTTTGTTCAAATAAGATGCCAGCCTTGTGTCTGTTCATATAAGATGTCAGCTATGTGTCTGTTCATATAAGATGACAGCCATGTGTTTGTTCAAATAAGATGCCAGCCTTGTGTCTGTTCATATACGATGCCAGCCTTGTGTCTCTTAAAAAAAATATGCCAGCCTTGTGTCTGTTTATATAAGATGTAAGCCTTGTGTATGTTCATGTAATATGTCAGCCTTGTGTCTGTTCATATTAATGCAAGCCTTGAGTGAGTTCATGTAAGATGCCAGCCATGTGTTTGTTTAAATAAGATGCCAGCCTTGTGTCAGTCCATATAAGATGACAGCCTTGTGTCTGTTCAAATAAGATGTCAGCCTTGAGTATGTTTAAATAAGATGCCAGCCTTGTGTTTGTTCAAATATGATTCCAGGCTTGTGTCTGTTCATATAAGATGCCAGCCTTGTGTCTGTTCAGGTAAGATGTAAGCCTTGTGTCTGTTCATATTAATGCAAGCCTTCAGTCTGTTCATGTAAGAGGCCAGCCTTATGTCTGTTCAGGTAAGATATAAGCCTTGTGTCTGTTCATATTAATGCAAGCCTTCAGTCTGTTCATGTATGATGCCAGCCATGTGTTTGTTTAAATAAGATGCCAGCCTGGGGTCTGTTCATATAAGATATCAGCCTTGTGTCTGTTTATATAAGATGCCAGCCTTGTGTGTGTTCATATTAAGGCAAGCCTTCAGTCTGTTCATGTAAGATGCCAGCCTTGTGTCTGTTCAAATAAAATGTCAACCTTGTGTCTGTTCATATAAGATGCCAGCCTTGTGTCTGTTCATATAAGATGCCAGGTTTGTGTTTGTTCATGTAAGATGTTAGCCTTCTGTCTGTTCATATTAAAGGAAGCCTTCAGTCTGTTCATGTAAGATGCCAGCTATGTGTCTGTTCATATAAGATGCCAGCCTTGTGTCTGTTCACATAAGATGGCAGCCTTGAGTCTGTTCAAAAAAGAAGCCAGCCTTGTGGCTGTTCATATAGGATGCCAGCCTTGTGTCTGTTCAAATAGGATGACAGCCTTGTGTCTGTTCATATAAGATGTCAGCCTTGAGTATGTTTAATTAAGATGCCAGCCTTGTGTTGTTCAAATATGATTCCAGCCTTGTGTCTGTTCATATAAGATGCCAGCCTTGTGTCTGTTCATGTAAGATGCCAGCCATGTGTTTGTTTAAATAAGATCCCAGCCTGGGGTCTGTTCATATAAGATATCAGCCTTGTGTCTGTTCATATAAGATGCCAGCCTTGTGTGTGTTCATATTAAGGCAAGCCTTCAGTCTGTTCATGTAAGATGCCAGCCTTGTGTCTGTTCAAATTAAATGTCAGCCATGTGTCTGTTCATATAAGATGCCAGCCTTGTGTCTGTTCAAATAAGATGCAAGCCCTGTGTCTGTTCATATAAGATGCCAGCCTTTTGTCTGTTTACGTAAGATGCCAGCATTGTGTCTGTTCAAATAAGATGCCAGCCTTGTGTCTGTTCATGTAAGATGCCAGCCTTGTGTCTGTTTATATAAGATGTCAGCCTTGTGTATGTTCATATTAATGCAAGCCTTGAGTGTGTTCATGTAAGATGCCAGCCATGTGTTTGTTTAAATAAGATGCCAGCCTTGTGTCTGTCCATATAAGATGCCAGCCTTGTGTCTGTTCATATAAGATGTCAGCCTTGAGTATGTTTAAATAAGATGCCAGCCTTGTGTTTGTTCAAATATGATTCCAGGCTTGTGTCTGTTCATATAAGATGCCAGCCTTGTGTCTGTTCAGGTAAGATGTAAGCCTTGTGTCTGTTCATATTAATGCAAGCCTTCAGTCTGTTCATGTAAGATGCCAGCCATGTGTTTGTTTAAATAAGATGCCAGCCTGGGGTCTGTTCATATAAGATATCAGCCTTGTGTCTGTTCATATAAGATGCCAGCCTTGTTTGTGTTCATATTAAGGCAAGCCTTCAGTCTGTTCATGTAAGATGCCAGCCTTGTGTCTGTTCAAATAAAATGTCAGCCTTGTGTCTGTTCATATAAGATGCCAGCCTTGTGTCTGTTCAAATAAGATGCAAGCCTTGTGTCTGTTCATATAAGATGCCAGCCTTGTGTCTGTTTACTTAAGATGCCAGCCTTGTGTCTGTTCAAATAAGATGCCAGCCTTGTGTCTGTTCATATAAGATGCCAGCCCTGTGTCTGTTCATATAAGATGTCAGCCCTGTGTCTGTTCATATTAATGCAAGCCTTGAGTCTGTTCATGTAAGATGCCAGCCATGTGTTTGTTCAAATAAGATGCCAGCCTTGTGTCTGTTCATATAAGATGTCAGCTATGTGTCTGTTCATATAAGATGCCAGCCATGTGTTTGTTCAAATAAGATGCCAGCCTTGTGTCTGTTCATATACGATGCCAGCCTTGTGTCTCTTAAAAAAAATATGCCAGCCTTGTGTCTGTTTATATAAGATGTAAGCCTTGTGTATGTTCATGTAATATGTCAGCCTTGTGTCTGTTCATATTAATGCAAGCCTTGAGTGAGTTCATGTAAGATCCCAGCCATGTGTTTGTTTAAATAAGATGCCAGCCTTGTGTCTGTCCATATAAGATGACAGCCTTGTGTCTGTTCAAATAAGATGCCAGCCTTGTGTATGTTTAAATAAGATGCCAGCCTTGTGTTTGTTCAAAAATGATTCCAGCCTTGTGTCTGTTCATATAAGATGCCAGCCTTGTGTCTGTTCATGTAAGATGTCAGCCTTGTGTCTTTTCATATTAATGCAAGCCTTCAGTCTGTACATGTAAGATGCCAGCCATGTGTTTGTTTAAATAAGATGCCAGCCTTGTGTTTGTTCATATAAGATGCCAGCCTTGTGTCTGTTCATATAAGATGTCAGCCTTTTGTCTGTTCAGATAAGATGCTAGCCTTGTGTCTGTTCATGTAAGATGCCAGCCTTGTGACTGTTCATATTAGGTGCCAGCCTTGTGTCTGTTCATATAAGATGGCAGCCTTGATTCTGCTCATATTAATGCAAGCCTTCAGTCTGTTCATGTAAGATGCCAGCCTTGTGTCTGTTCATATAAGATGCCAGCCTTCAGTCTGTTCATGTAAGATACCAGCCATGTGTTTGTTTTTATAAGATGCCAGCCATGTGTCTGTTCAGAAAAAAATGCCAGCCTTGTGTCTCTTCATGAAAATGTCAGCCTTGTGACTGTTCACATTGGTGCAAGCCTTGTGTCTGTTCATGTACGATGTCAGCCTTGTGTCTGTTCATGTAAGATGTCAGCCTTGTGTCTGTTCATATAAGATGCCAGCCTTGTGTCTGTTTGTATAAGATGCCAGCCTTGTGTCTGTTCATATAAGATGTCAGCCTTGTGTCTGTTCATTAAGATGTCAGCCTTGTGTCTGTTCATATAAGATGCCAGCCTTGTGTCTGTTCATATAAGATGCCAGCCTTGTGTCTGTTCATATAAGATGTCAGCCTTGTGTCTGTTCATATAAGATGTCAGCCTTGTGTCTGTTCATATAAAAAGTCAGCCCTGTGTCTGTTCATATAAGATGCCAGCCTTGTGTCTGTTCAAATAAGATGCCAGCCTTGAGTCTGTTCATGTAAGATGCCAGCCATGTGTTTGTTTTAATAAGATGCAAGCCTTGTGTCTGTTCATATAAGATGCCAGCCTTGTGTCTGTTTACGTAAGATGCCAGCCTTGTGTCTGTTCAAATAAGATGCCAGCCTTGTGTCTGTTCATATAAGATGCCAGCCTTGTGTCTGTTTACGTAAGATGCCAGCCTTGTGTCTGTTCAAATAAGTTGCCAGCCTTGTGTCTGTTCATATAAGATGCCAGCCTTGTGTCTGTTTATGTAAGATGTCAGCCTTGTGTCTGTTCATATTAATGCAAGCCTTCAGTCTGTTCATGTAAGATACCAGCCATGTGTTTGTTTTTATAAGATGCCAGCCATGTGTCTGTTCAGAAAAAAATGCCAGCCTTGTGTCTCTTCATGAAAATGTCAGCCTTGTGTCTGTTCACATTGATGCAAGCCTTGTGTCTGTTCATGTACGATGTCAGCCTTGTGTCTGTTCATGTAAGATGTCAGCCCTGTGTCTGTTCATATAAGATGTCAGCCCTGTGTCTGTTCATATTAATGCAAGCCTTGAGTCTGTTCATGTAAGATGCCAGCCATGTGTTTGTTAAAATAAGATGCCAGCCTTGTGTCTGTTCATATAAGATGTCAGCTATGTGTCTGTTCATATAAGATGCCAGCCATGTGTTTGTTCGAATAAGATGCCAGCCTTGTGTCTGTTCATATACGATGTCAGCCTTGTGTCTGTTCAAATGAGATGCCAGCCTTGTGTCTGTTAAAAAAAATATGCCAGCCTTGTGTCTGTTTATATAAAATGTCAGCCTTGTGTATGTTCATGTAAGATGTCAGCCTTGTGTCTGTTCATTTTAATGCAAGCCTTGAGTGTGATCATGTAAGATGCCAGCCATGTGTTTGTTTAAATAAGATGCCAGCCTTGTGTCTGTCCATATAAGATGACAGCCTTGTGTCTGTTTAAATAAGATGCCAGGATTGAGTCTGTTCATGTAAGATGCCAGCCATGTGTTTGTTTGAATAAGATACAAGCCTTGTGTCTGTTCATATAAGATGACAGCCTTGTGTCTGTTTAAATTAGATGCCAGCCTTGAGTCTGTTCATGTAAGATGCCAGCCATGTGTTTGTTTGAATAAGATGCAAGCCTTGTGTCTGTTCATATAAAAAGTCACCCCTGTGTCTGTTCATATAAGATGCCAACCTTGTGTCTGTTTATAACAAATGCCAGCTTTGTGTCTGTTCATATAAGATGTTAGCCTTCCGTCTGTTCATATTAAAGCAAGTCTTCAGTCTGTTCATGTAAGATGCCAGCTATGTGTCTGTTCATATAAGATGCCAGCCTTGTGTCTGTTCAAATAAGATGCCAGCCTTGAGTCTGTTCATGTAAGATGCCAGCCATGTGTTTGTTTGAATAAGATGCAAGCCTTGTGTCTGTTCATATAAAAAGTCAGCCCTGTGTCTGTTTATATAAGATGCCAACCTTGTGTCTGTTCATATAAAATGCCAGCTTTGTGTCTGTTCATGTAAGATGTTAGCCTTTCGTCTGTTCATATTTAAGCAAGCCTTCAGTCTGTTCATGTAAGATGCCAGCTATGTGTCTGTTCATATTAGATGCCAGCCTTGAGTCTGTTCAAATAAGATGCCGGCCTTGTGTCTGTTCATATAGGATGCTAGCCTTGTGTCTGTTCAAATAAGATGCCAGCCTTGTGTCTGTTCATATAAGATGCCAGCCTTGTGTCTGTTTACGTAAGATGTCAGCCTTGTGTCTGTTCATGTTAGATGTCAGCCTTGTGTCTGTTCATGTAAGATGCCAGCCTTGTGTCTGTTCATGTAAGATGTCAGCCTTGTGTCTGTTCATATTACTGCAAGCCTTAAGTCTGTCCATGTAAGAAACCAGCCATGTGTTTGTTTCAAAAAGATGCTAGCCTTGTATCTGTTCATATAAGATGTCAGCCCTGTGTCTGTTCAAATAAGATGCCAGCCTTGTGTCTGTTCGTATAAGATGCCAGCCTTGTGTCTGTTTATGTAAGATGTCAGCCTTGTGTCTGTTCATGTAAGATGCCAGCCTTGTGTCTGTTCATGTGATATGTCAGCCTTGTGTCTGTTCATATTACTGCAAGCCTTCAGTCTGTCCATGTAAGATACCAGCCTTGTGTTTGTTTCAAAAAGATGCCAGCCTTGTGTCTGTCATATACCATGTCAGCCTTGTGTCTGTTAAAAAATATGCCAGCCTTGTGTCTGTTTATATAAGATGTCAGCCTTGTGTATGTTCATGTAAGATGTCAGCCTTGTGTCTGTTCATATTAATGCAAGCCTTGAGTGTGTTCATGTAAGATGCCAGCCATGTGTTTGTTTAAATAAGATGCCAGCCTTGTGTCAGTCCATATAAGATGACAGCCTTGTGTCTGTTCAAATAAGATGCAAACCTTGTGTCTGTTCATATAAAAAGTCAGCCCTGTGTCTGTTTATAAAAGATGCCAACCTTGTGTCTGTTCATATAAAATGCCAGCTTTGTGTCTGTTCATGTAAGATGTTAGCCTTTCGTCTGTTCATATTAAAGCAAGCCTTCAGTCTGTTCATGTAAGATGCCAGCTATGTGTCTGTTCATATTAGATGCCAGCCTTGAGTCTGTTCAAATAAGATGCCGGCCTTGTGTCTGTTCATATAGGATGCTAGCCTTGTGTCTGTTCAAATAAGATGCCGGCCTTGTGTCTGTTCAAATAAGATGTCAGCCTTGTGTCTGTTCATATAAGATGTCAGCCTTGAGTATGTTTAAATAAGATGCCAGCCTTGTGCTTGTTCAAATATGATTCCAGCCTTGTGTCTGTTCAAATAAGATGTCAGCCATGAGTATGTTTAAATAAGATCTCAGCCTTGTGTCTGTTCATATAAGATGCCAGCCATGTGTTTGTTCAAATAAGATGCCAGCCTTGTGTCTGTTCATATAAGATGCCAGCCTTGTGTCTGTTTACGTAAGATGTCAGCCTTGTGTCTGTTCATGTTAGATGTCAGCCTTGTGTCTGTTCATGTAAGATGCCAGCCTTGTGTCTGTTCATGTAAGATGTCAGCCTTGTGTCTGTTCATATTACTGCAAGCCTTAAGTCTGTCCATGTAAGAAACCAGCCATGTGTTTGTTTCAAAAAGATGCTAGCCTTGTATCTGTTCATATAAGATGTCAGCCCTGTGTCTGTTCAAATAAGATGCCAGCCTTGTGTCTGTTCGTATAAAATGCCAGCCTTGTGTCTGTTTATGTAAGATGTCAGCCTTGTGTCTGTTCATGTAAGATGCCAGCCTTGTGTCTGTTCATGTGAGATGTCAGCCTTGTGTCTGTTCATATTACTGCAAGCCTTCAGTCTGTCCATGTAAGATACCAGCCTTGTGTTTGTTTCAAAAAGATGCCAGCCTTGTGTCTGTTCATATACCATGTCAGCCTTGTGTCTGTTAAAAAATATGCCAGCCTTGTGTCTGTTTATATAAGATGTCAGCCTTGTGTATGTTCATGTAAGATGTCAGCCTTGTGTCTGTTCATATTAATGCAAGCCTTGAGTGTGTTCATGTAAGATGCCAGCCATGTGTTTGTTTAAATAAGATGCCAGCCTTGTGTCAGTCCATATAAGATGACAGCCTTGTGTCTGTTCAAATAAGATGCCAGCCTTGAGTATGTTTAAATAAGATGCCAGCCTTGTGTTTGTTCAAATATGATTCCAGGCTTGTGTCTGTTCATATAAGATGCCAGCCTTGTGTCTGTTCAGGTAAGATGTAAGCCTTGTGTCTGTTCATATTAATGCAAGCCTTCAGTCTGTTCATGTAAGAGGCCAGCCTTATGTCTGTTCAGGTAAGATATAAGCCTTGTGTCTGTTCATATTAATGCAAGCCTTCAGTCTGTTCATGTAAGATGCCAGCCATGTGTTTCTTTAAATAAGATGCCAGCCTGGGGTCTGTTCATATAAGATATCAGCCTTGTGTCTGTTTATATAAGATGCCAGCCTTGTGTGTGTTCATATTAAGGCAAGCCTTCAGTCTGTTCATGTAAGATGCCAGCCTTGTGTCTGTTCAAATAAAATGTCAACCTTGTGTCTGTTCATATAAGATACCAGCCTTGTGTCTGTTCATATAAGATGCCAGGTTTGTGTCTGTTCATGTAAGATGTTAGCCTTCTGTCTGTTCATATTAAAGGAAGCCTTCAGTCTGTTCATGTAAGATGCCAGCTATGTGTCTGTTCATATAAGATGCCAGCCTTGTGTCTGTTCATATAAGATGGCAGCCTTGAGTCTGTTCAAAAAAGATGCCAGCCTTGTGTCTGTTCATATAGGATGCCAGCCTTGTGTCTGTTCAAATAGGATGACAGCCTTGTGTCTGTTCATATAAGATGTCAGCCTTGAGTATGTTTAATTAAGATGCCAGCCTTGTGTTGTTCAAATATGATTCCAGCCTTGTGTCTGTTCATATAAGATGCCAGCCTTGTGTCTGTTCATGTAAGATGCCAGCCATGTGTTTGTTTAAATAAGATCCCAGCCTGGGGTCTGTTCATATAAGATATCAGCCTTGTGTCTGTTCATATAAGATGCCAGCCTTGTGTGTGTTCATATTAAGGCAAGCCTTCAGTCTGTTCATGTATGATGCCAGCCTTGTGTCTGTTCAAATTAAATGTCAGCCATGTGTCTGTTCATATAAGATGCCAGCCTTGTGTCTGTTCAAATAAGATGCAAGCCCTGTGTCTGTTCATATAAGATGCCAGCCTTGTGTCTGTTTACGTAAGATGCCAGCCTTGTGTCTGTTCAAATAAGATGCCAGCCTTGTGTCTGTTCATATAAGATGCCAGCCTTGTGTCTGTTTATGTAAGATGTCAGACTTATGTCTGTTCATGTAAGATGTCAGCCTTGTGTCTGTTCGTGTAAGATGCCAGCCTTGTGTCTGTTCATATACGATGCCAGCCTTGTGTCTGTTAAAAAAATATGCCAGCCTTGTGTCTGTTTATATAAGATGTCAGCCTTGTGTATGTTCATGTAAGATGTCAGCCTTGTGTCTGTTCATATTAATGCAAGCCTTGAGTGTGTTCATGTAAGATGCCAGCCATGTGTTTGTTTAAATAAGATGCCAGCCTTGTGTCTGTCCATATAAGATGACAGCCTTGTGTCTGTTAATGTAAGATGTTAGCCTTCTGTCTGTTCATATTAAAGGAAGCCTTCAGTCTGTTCATGTAAGATGCCAGCCTTGTGTCTGTTCATATAAGATGGCAGCCTTGAGTCTGTTCAAATAAGATGCCAGCCTTGTGTCTGTTCATATAGGATGCCAGCCTTGTGTCTGTTCAAATAAGATGCCAGCCTTGTGTCTGTTCATATAAGATGTCAGCCTTGAGTATGTTTAAATAAGATGCCAGCCTTGTGTTTGTTCAAATATGATTCCAGGCTTGTGTCTGTTCATATAAGATGCCAGCCTTGTGTCTGTTCAGGTAAGATGTAAGCCTTGTGTCTGTTCATATTAATGCAAGCCTTCAGTCTGTTCATGTAAGATGCCAGCCATGTGTTTGTTTAAATAAGATGCCAGCCTGGGGTCTGTTCATATAAGATATCAGCCTTGTGTCTGTTCATATAAGATGCCAGCCTTGTTTGTGTTCATATTAAGGCAAGCCTTCAGTCTGTTCATATAAGATGCCAGCCTTGTGTCTGTTTACGTAAGATGCCAGACTTGTGTCTGTTCAAATAAGATGCCAGCCTTGTGTCTGTTCATATAAGATGCCAGCCTTGTGTCTGTTTATGTAAGATGTCAGCCTTGTGTCTGTTCATGTGAGATGTCAGCCTTGTGTCTGTTCATATTACTGCAAGCCTTCAGTCTGTCCATGTAAGATACCAGCCATGTGTTTGTTTCAAAAAGATGCCAACCTTGTGTCTGTTCATATAAGATGCCAGCCCTGTGTCTGTTCATATAAGATGTCAGCCCTGTGTCTGTTCATATTAATGCAAGCCTTGAGTGTGTTCATGTAAGATCCCAGCCATGTGTTTGTTTAAATAAGATGCCAGCCTTGTGTCTGTCCATATAAGATGACAGCCTTGTGTCTGTTCAAATAAGATGCCAGCCTTGTGTATGTTTAAATAAGATGCCAGCCTTGTGTTTGTTCAAAAATGATTCCAGCCTTGTGTCTGTTCATATAAGATGCCAGCCTTGTGTCTGTTCATGTAAGATGTCAGCCTTGTGTCTTTTCATATTAATGCAAGCCTTCAGTCTGTACATGTAAGATGCCAGCCATGTGTTTGTTTAAATAAGATGCCAGCCTTGTGTCTGTTCATATAAGATGCCAGCCTTGTGTCTGTTCATATAAGATGTCAGCCTTTTGTCTGTTCAGATATGATGCTAGCCTTGTGTCTGTTCATGTAAGATGCCAGCCTTGTGACTGTCCATATTAGGTGCCAGCCTTGTGTCTGTTCATATAAGATGGCAGCCTTGATTCTGCTCATATTAATGCAAGCCTTCAGTCTGTTCATGTAAGATGCCAGCCTTGTGTCTGTTCATATAAGATGCCAGCCTTATGTCTGTTCATATCAGATGTCAGCCTCCTGTCTGTTCATATTAATGCAAGCCTTCAGTCTGTTCATGTAAGATGCCAGCCATGCATTTGTTTAAATAAGATGCCAGCCTTGTGTCTGTTCATATAAGATGCCAGCCTTGTGTCTGTTCATAAAAGATGCCAGTCTTGTGTCTGTTCATATAAGATGCCAGTCTCGTGTCTGTTCAAAAAAGATGCTAGCCTTGTCTCTGTTCATATAAGATGCAAGCCTTGTGTCTGTTCAAATAAAATGCCAGCCTTGTGTCTGTTCATATAAGATGTCAGCCTTGAGTATGTTTAATTAAGATGCCAGCCTTGTGTTGTTCAAATATGATTCCAGCCTTGTGTCTGTTCATATAAGATGCCAGCCTTGTGTCTGTTCATGTAAGATGCCAGCCATGTGTTTGTTTAAATAAGATCCCAGCCTGGGGTCTGTTCATATAAGATATCAGCCTTGTGTCTGTTCATATAAGATGCCAGCCTTGTGTGTGTTCATATTAAGGCAAGCCTTCAGTCTGTTCATGTAAGATGCCAGCCTTGTGTCTGTTCAAATTAAATGTCAGCCATGTGTCTGTTCATATAAGATGCCAGCCTTGTGTCTGTTCAAATAAGATGCAAGCCCTGTGTCTGTTCATATAAGATGCCAGCCTTTTGTCTGTTTACGTAAGATGCCAGCCTTGTGTCTGTTCAAATAAGATGCCAGCCTTGTGTCTGTTCATGTAAGATGCCAGCCTTGTGTCTGTTTATATAAGATGTCAGCCTTGTGTATGTTCATGTAAGATGTCAGCCTTGTGTCTGTTCATATTAATGCAAGCCTTGAGTGTGTTCATGTAAGATGCCAGCCATGTGTTTGTTTAAATAAGATGCCAGCCTTGTGTCTGTCCATATAAGATGACAGCCTTGTGTCTGTTCATGTAAGATGTTAGCCTTCTGTCTGTTCATATTAAAGGAAGCCTTCAGTCTGTTCATGTAAGATGCCAGCTATGTGTCTGTTCATATAAGATGCCAGCCTTGTGTCTGTTCATATAAGATGGCAGCCTTGAGTCTGTTCAAATAAGATGCCAGCCTTGTGTCTGTTCATATAGGATGCCAGCCTTGTGTCTGTTCAAATAAGATGCCAGCCTTGTGTCTGTTCATATAAGATGTCAGCCTTGAGTATGTTTAAATAAGATGCCAGCCTTGTGTTTGTTCAAATATGATTCCAGGCTTGTGTCTGTTCATATAAGATGCCAGCCTTGTGTCTGTTCAGGTAAGATGTAAGCCTTGTGTCTGTTCATATTAATGCAAGCCTTCAGTCTGTTCATGTAAGATGCCAGCCATGTGTTTGTTTAAATAAGATGCCAGCCTGGGGTCTGTTCATATAAGATATCAGCCTTGTGTCTGTTCATATAAGATGCCAGCCTTGTTTGTGTTCATATTAAGGCAAGCCTTCAGTCTGTTCATGTAAGATGCCAGCCTTGTGTCTGTTCAAATAAAATGTCAGCCTTGTGTCTGTTCATATAAGATGCCAGCCTTGTGTCTGTTCAAATAAGATGCAAGCCTTGTGTCTGTTCATATAAGATGCCAGCCTTGTGTCTGTTTACGTAAGATGCCAGCCTTGTGTCTGTTCAAATAAGATGCCAGCCTTGTGTCTGTTCATATAAGATGCCAGCCCTGTGTCTGTTCATATAAGATGTCAGCCCTGTGTCTGTTCATATTAATGCAAGCCTTGAGTCTGTTCATATAAGATGCCAGCCTTGTGTATGTTTAAATAAGATGCCAGCCTTGTGTTTGTTCAAAAATGATTCCAGCCTTGTGTCTGTTCATATAAGATGCCAGCCTTGTGTCTGTTCATGTAAGATGTCAGCCTTGTGTCTTTTCATATTAATGCAAGCCTTCAGTCTGTACATGTAAGATGCCAGCCATGTGTTTGTTTAAATAAGATGCCAGCCTTGTGTCTGTTCATATAAGATGCCAGTCTTGTGTCTGTTCATATAAGATGTCAGCCTTTTGTCTGTTCAGATAAGATGCTAGCCTTGTGTCTGTTCATGTAAGATGCCAGCCTTGTGACTGTTCATATTAGGTGCCAGCCTTGTGTCTGTTCATATAAGATGGCAGCCTTGATTCTGCTCATATTAATGCAAGCCTTCAGTCTGTTCATGTAAGATGCCAGCCTTGTGTCTGTTCATATAAGATGCCAGCCTTATGTCTGTTCATATCAGATGTCAGCCTTCTGTCTGTTCATATTAATGCAAGCCTTCAGTCTGTTCATGTAAGATGCCAGCCATGTATTTGTTTAAATAAGATGCCAGCCTTGTGTCTGTTCATATAAGATGCCAGCCTTGTGTCTGTTCATAAAAGATGCCAGTCTTGTGTCTGTTCATATAAGATGCCAGTCTCGTGTCTGTTCAAAAAAGATGCTAGCCTTGTCTCTGTTCATATAAGATGCAAGCCTTGTGTCTGTTCAAATAAAATGCCAGCCTTGTGTCTGTTCATATAAGATGCCAGCCTTGTGTCTGTTCATATAAGATGCCACACTTGTGTCTGTTCATATAAGATGCCAGCCTTGTGTCTGTTCATGTAAGATGTCAGCTTTATGTCTGTTCATATTAATCCAAGCCTTCAGTCTGTTTATAAAAGATGCCGCCCTTGTGTCAGTTCATGTAAGATGCCAGCCTCGTGTATGTTCATATAAGATGCCAGCCTTGAGTCTATTCATATAAGATGCCAGCCTTGTGTCTGTTCATATAAGATGTCAGCCTTGTGTCTGTTTAAATAAATGCCAGCCTTGTGTCTGTTCATATAAGATGCTAGCCTTCAGTCTGTTCATATTAATGCAAGCCTTCAGTCTGTTCATGTAAGATGCCAGCCATGTGTTTGTTTAAATAAGATGACAGCCTTGGGTCTGTTCATATAAGATGTCAGCCTTGTGTCTGTTCATATAAGATGCCAGCCTTGTGTCTGTTCATATAAGATGCCAGCCCTGTGTCTGTTCAAATAAGATGCCAGCCTTGTGTCTGTTCGTATAAGATGCCAGCCTTGTGTCTGTTTATGTAAGATGTCAGCCTTGTGTCTGTTCATGTAAGATGCCAGCCTTGTGTCTGTTCATGTGAGATGTCAGCCTTGTGTCTGTTCATATTACTGCAAGCCTTCAGTCTGTCCATGTAAGATACCAGCCTTGTGTTTGTTTCAAAAAGATGCCAGCCTTGTGTCTGTTCATATAAGATGCCAGCCTTGTGTCTGTTAAAGAATATGCCAGCCTTGTGTCTGTTTATATAAGATGTCAGCCTTGTGTATGTTCATGTAAGATGTCAGCCTTGTGTCTGTTCATATTAATGCAAGCCTTGAGTGTGTTCATGTAAGATGCCAGCCATGTGTTTGTTTAAATAAGATGCCAGCCTTGTGTCAGTCCATATAAGATGACAGCCTTGTGTCTGTTCAAATAAGATGCCAGCCTTGAGTATGTTTAAATAAGATGCCAGCCTTGTGTTTGTTCAAATATGATTCCAGGCTTGTGTCTGTTCATATAAGATGCCAGCCTTGTGTCTGTTCAGGTAAGATGTAAGCCTTGTGTCTGTTCATATTAATGCAAGCCTTCAGTCTGTTCATGTAAGAGGCCAGCCTTATGTCTGTTCAGGTAAGATATAAGCCTTGTGTCTGTTCATATTAATGCAAGCCTTCAGTCTGTTCATGTAAGATGCCAGCCATGTGTTTCTTTAAATAAGATGCCAGCCTGGGGTCTGTTCATATAAGATATCAGCCTTGTGTCTGTTTATATAAGATGCCAGCCTTGTGTGTGTTCATATTAAGGCAAGCCTTCAGTCTGTTCATGTAAGATGCCAGCCTTGTGTCTGTTCAAATAAAATGTCAACCTTGTGTCTGTTCATATAAGATGCCAGCCTTGTGTCTGTTCATATAAGATGCCAGGTTTGTGTCTGTTCATGTAAGATGTTAGCCTTCTGTCTGTTCATATTAAAGGAAGCCTTCAGTCTGTTCATGTAAGATGCCAGCTATGTGTCTGTTCATATAAGATGCCAGCCTTGTGTCTGTTCACATAAAATGGCAGCCTTGAGTCTGTTCAAAAAAGATGCCAGCCTTGTGTCTGTTCATATAGGATGCCAGCCTTGTGTCTGTTCAAATAAGATGACAGCCTTGTGTCTGTTCATATAAGATGTCAGCCTTGAGTATGTTTAATTAAGATGCCAGCCTTGTGTTGTTCAAATATGATTCCAGCCTTGTGTCTGTTCATATAAGATGCCAGCCTTGAGTCTGTTCATGTAAGATGCCAGCCATGTGTTTGTTTAAATAAGATCCCAGCCTGGGGTCTGTTCATATAAGATATCAGCCTTGTGTCTGTTCATATAAGATGCCAGCCTTGTGTGTGTTCATATTAAGGCAAGCCTTCAGTCTGTTCATGTAAGATGCCAGCCTTGTGTCTGTTCAAATTAAATGTCAGCCATGTGTCTGTTCATATAAGATGCCAGCCTTGTGTCTGTTCAAATAAGATGCAAGCCCTGTGTCTGTTCATATAAGATGCCAGCCTTGTGTCTGTTTACGTAAGATGCCAGCCTTGTGTCTGTTCAAATAAGATGCCAGCCTTGTGTCTGTTCATATAAGATGCCAGCCTTGTGTCTGTTTATGTAAGATGTCAGACTTATGTCTGTTCATGTAAGATGTCAGCCTTGTGTCTGTTCGTGTAAGATGCCAGCCTTGTGTCTGTTCATATACGATGCCAGCCTTGTGTCTGTTAAAAAAATATGCCAGCCTTGTGTCTGTTTATATAAGATGTCAGCCTTGTGTATGTTCATGTAAGATGTCAGCCTTGTGTCTGTTCATATTAATGCAAGCCTTGAGTGTGTTCATGTAAGATGCCAGCCATGTGTTTGTTTAAATAAGATGCCAGCCTTGTGTCTGTCCATATAAGATGACAGCCTTGTGTCTGTTCATGTAAGATGTTAGCCTTCTGTCTGTTCATATTAAAGGAAGCCTTCAGTCTGTTCATGTAAGATGCCAGCTATGTGTCTGTTCATATAAGATGCCAGCCTTGTGTCTGTTCATATAAGATGGCAGCCTTGAGTCTGTTCAAATAAGATGCCAGCCTTGTGTCTGTTCATATAGGATGCCAGCCTTGTGTCTGTTCAAATAAGATGCCAGCCTTGTGTCTGTTCATATAAGATGTCAGCCTTGAGTATGTTTAAATAAGATGCCAGCCTTGTGTTTGTTCAAATATGATTCCAGGCTTGTGTCTGTTCATATAAGATGCCAGCCTTGTGTCTGTTCAGGTAAGATGTCAGCCTTGTGTCTGTTCATATTAATGCAAGCCTTGAGTGTGTTCATGTAAGATGCCAGCCATGTGTTTGTTTAAATAAGATGCCAGCCTGGGGTCTGTTCATATAAGATATCAGCCTTGTGTCTGTTCAAATAAGATGCCAGCCTTGAGTATGTTTAAATAAGATGCCAGCCTTGTGTTTGTTCAAATATGATTCCAGGCTTGTGTCTGTTCATATAAGATGCCAGCCTTGTGTCTGTTCAGGTAAGATGTAAGCCTTGTGTCTGTTCATATTAATGCAAGCCTTCAGTCTGTTCATGTAAGAGGCCAGCCTTATGTCTGTTCAGGTAAGATATAAGCCTTGTGTCTGTTCATATTAATGCAAGCCTTCAGTCTGTTCATGTAAGATGCCAGCCATGTGTTTCTTTAAATAAGATGCCAGCCTGGGGTCTGTTCATATAAGATATCAGCCTTGTGTCTGTTCATATAAGATGCCAGCCTTGTTTGTGTTCATATTAAGGCAAGCCTTCAGTCTGTTCATGTAAGATGCCAGCCTTGTGTCTGTTCAAATAAAATGTCAGCCTTGTGTCTGTTCATGTAAGATGTCAGCCTTGTGTCTGTTCGTGTAAGATGCCAGCCTTGTGTCTGTTCATATACGATGCCAGCCTTGTGTCTGTTAAAAAAATATGCCAGCCTTGTGTCTGTTTATATAAGATGTCAGCCTTGTGTATGTTCATGTAAGATGTCAGCCTTGTGTCTGTTCATATTAATGCAAGCCTTGAGTGTGTTCATGTAAGATGCCAGCCATGTGTTTGTTTAAATAAGATGCCAGCCTTGTGTCTGTCCATATAAGATGACAGCCTTGTGTCTGTTCATGTAAGATGTTAGCCTTCTGTCTGTTCATATTAAAGGAAGCCTTCAGTCTGTTCATATAAGATGGCAGCCTTGAGTCTGTTAAAACAAGATGCCAGCCTTGTGTCTGTTCATATAGGATGCCAGCCTTGTGTCTGTTCAAATAAGATGCCAGCCTTGTGTCTGTTCATATAAGATGTCAGCCTTGAGTATGTTTAAATAAGATGCCAGCCTTGTGTTTGTTCAAATATGATTCCAGGCTTGTGTCTGTTCATATAAGATGCCAGCCTTGTGTCTGTTCAGGTAAGATGTAAGCCTTGTGTCTGTTCATATTAATGCAAGCCTTCAGTCTGTTCATGTAAGATGCCAGCCATGTGTTTGTTTAAATAAGATGCCAGCCTGGGGTCTGTTCATATAAGATATCAGCCTTGTGTCTGTTCATATAAGATGCCAGCCTTGTTTGTGTTCATATTAAGGCAAGCCTTCAGTCTGTTCATGTAAGATGCCAGCCTTGTGTCTGTTCAAATAAAATGTCACCCTTGTGTCTGTTCATATAAGATGCCAGCCTTGTGTCTGTTCAAATAAGATGCAAGCCTTGTGTCTGTTCATATAAGATGCCAGCCTTGTGTCTGTTTACGTAAGATGCCAGCCTTGTGTCTGTTCAAATAAGATGCCAGCCTTGTGTCTGTTCATATAAGATGCCAGCCTTGTGTCTCTTTATGTAAGATGTCAGCCTTGTGTCTGTTCATGTGAGATGTCAGCCTTGTGTCTGTTCATATTACTGCAAGCCTTCAGTCTGTCCATGTAAGATACCAGCCATGTGTTTGTTTCAAAAAGATGCCAACCTTGTGTCTTTTCATATAAGATGCCAGCCCTGTGTCTGTTCATATAAGATGTCAGCCCTGTGTCTGTTCATATTAATGCAAGCCTTGAGTCTGTTCATGTAAGATGCCAGCCATGTGTTTGTTCAAATAAGATGCCAACCTTGTGTCTGTTCATAAAGGTTGTCAGCTATGTGTCTGTTCATATAAGATGCCAGCCATGTGTTTGTTCAAATAAGATGCCAGCCTTGTGTCTGTTCATATACGATGCCAGCCTTGTGTCTCTAAAAAAAAATATGCCAGCCTTGTGTCTGTTTATATAAGATGTAAGCCTTGTGTATGTTCATGTAAGATGTCAGCCTTGTGTCTGTTCATATTAATGCAAGCCTTGAGTGTGTTCATGTAAGATCCCAGCCATGTGTTTGTTTAAATAAGATGCCAGCCTTGTGTCTGTCCATATAAGATGACAGCCTTGTGTCTGTTCAAATAAGATGCCAGCCTTGTGTATGTTTAAATAAGATGCCAGCCTTGTGTTTGTTCAAAAATGATTCCAGCCTTGTGTCTGTTCATATAAGATGCCAGCCTTGTGTCTGTTCATGTAAGATGTCAGCCTTGTGTCTTTTCATATTAATGCAAGCCTTCAGTCTGTACATGTAAGATGCCAGCCATGTGTTTGTTTAAATAAGATGCCAGCCTTGTGTCTGTTCATATAAGATGCCAGCCTTGTGTCTGTTCATATAAGATGCCAGCCTTGTGTCTGTTCATATAAGATGCCAGCCTTGTGTCTGTTCATGTAAGATGTCAGCTTTATGTCTGTTCATATTAATCCAAGCCTTCAGTCTGTTTATAAAAGATGCCGCCCTTGTGTCAGTTCATGTAAGATGCCAGCCTCGTGTATGTTCATATAAGATGCCAGCCTTGAGTCTATTCATATAAGATGCCAGCCTTGTGTCTGTTCATATAAGATGTCAGCCTTGTGTCTGTTTAAATAAATGCCAGCCTTGTGTCTGTTCATATAAGATGCTAGCCTTCAGTCTGTTCATATTAATGCAAGCCTTCAGTCTGTTAATGTAAGATGCCAGCCATGTGTTTGTTTAAATAAGATGACAGCCTTGGGTCTGTTCATATAAGATGTCAGCCTTGTGTCTGTTCATATAAGATGCCAGCCTTATGTCTGTTCATATCAGATGTCAGCCTTCTGTCTGTTCATATTAATGCAAGCCTTCAGTCTGTTCATGTAAGATGCCAGCCATGTATTTGTTTAAATAAAATGCCAGTCTCGTGTCTGTTCAAATAAGATGCCAGCCTTGTCTCTGTTCATATAAGATGCAAGCCTTGTGTCTGTTCAAATAAAATGCCAGCCTTGTGTCTGTTCATATAAGATGCCAGCCTTGTGTCTGTTCATATAAGATGCCAGCCTTGTGTCTGTTCATATAAGATGCCGCCCTTGTGTCAGTTCATGTAAGATGCCAGCCTTGTGTCTGTTCATATAAGATGCCAGCCTTGTGTCTATTTATATTAATGCAAGCCTTGAGTCTGTTCATTTAAGATGCCAGCCTTGTTTTCTTGTAAGAAAAAAAATATAAAAATATAATAATAATACATCCTGTTTTATTATTTTCTAAGATATCATATCTTTCCAACGGTACTCAAATTTCCAATATTTTTTTTTAAATAAGATTTTGTAATCATTATATTTTATACAATTGATTCACATAATAATAGTTATCCTCTGTGTATCGTTTTTTTGTAGTAGAGATCACGAAAATCGCAAATCTTTTAATCGCGTAGATACAAAGTTAACCACAATTTTCTGGTTACGTCCTCAGTAAAATATAGGTGAGTGTTCCTTTACTCCCATTACATACTCCCATTGTGTCCCCAGTGCAATATGAAACAAGGCATTTGACTTCATGAGTTATTTCCTACGGCTACTTTTTCATTGACTCTATTTCAATAAAGGAATAAAAAATGCGAGAGTAAGAATGGGCCTTTCACTGCTTAGAATCCGGGACCTGCGTCTATCTGTATCGATGTTTAAAGCAGCAGTTTCACAATTAAAGGGTTTCATTGTCAGATTTTGTAAAGCCTTGGGAATGTTTATTTAAATGTAAGGTGTTAAATGGTACATGCCAGTTTTTAAGGGTTTTTGACAAGACACGACTGGGAAAAAGAGTATTCTGAAAGTATTTATAAGCAACAGTGAAAGGGAAACGTCTCGCAATAAAAACGCTCAAAGTGAGAGCGGCATGATTGGATGTATACTGCTATATTGTTTATATTCCCTCTGAACGGGCTCTTACAGAAACTTTGGTCAATTACTCATTGTAAGGGTATATACAGGGCACGTTTTATCTGTAGTGCCTACATTGTCTTCAGCTGCTTTAGCAGAAACTTCTTTTTTGATAAAGGCGCATTGATCTCTTCTGCATCATTATTCATCGTTTCTTTTCCGTGTGGACCTGGTTCACTCCAAACAAGTCCCCTATAAAACGTCTCTACTGCCTGTGTTTTATTCAAACTGCTTTAACGTCAAAGTGAGTCCCCAAACAAGCAGATACAGAAATCAAAGTTATGATTTTTCATTGTGTGGTTCATGTTGATAAATTATACAAAAGGAAAGACGAGGCTTACCTAAGGTGTCCAAGATCTATCAGGAAATGGACGCGGGCATTAAAACACAGCAGCATACATCCCCTTATTTTGTATAGTTCGAGAAAAAGGTCTATTTTCTCAGAATTATGGAAAAATTGGGACAAATAACCCCTTTAAGACACACTTGGCATCGTCCGACAGTTTAAGACCTTAACAAGAGCGCGGCATGACAAAAATGGATCGGTTACCAACTACTGTCACTTATAATATAGAGCATTTTGTTAATACAAATATCGACAGGTAATGGGTTATTGATTTCCGAACTTTGGATGATAATAGATCTGAGCATTTCTTTCAAAAGCAAACCCTACCCCATATCCACAAAAGTACGTATTAAAATGCTCAGGGTAAAGTGTTAATCTCCCTTTAACCTGGCGCAATTTTGGTTCTCTGATATTTCAGTCTGCAACCAGCGCCCTGGCTATACATCCTTCAACGAGGACGGCACTGTAAGGCTCTATCAAGACGCAAATCGTTTCGTCATTTCTGACAACGCCTCATGACCTACTAGTACGCTGTCACTTGACATAAATTCAAACACGTTTTCTGTTGAATTACTGACCGAATGAATGAATATATATATATATATATATATATATATATATATATATATATATATATATAAGTATAGCTGGCACGGGTTACTGGATTCAACATACTGTACACTATACAGGAAATGACTCGTTAACATAGAGACAAAGTTTTAGTTTGGTTTATGAGTTCACATGAATTCTTTTGTGTTTAGTCACCATTCGCTGTCAAATGTTTAGACTGTGTACAATATATACAACATAATATCAATCACTGCAATACATTTTTCAGTATGGCTGTATCACGACTCAGGTTAAGACCCGTTTTCCATGTACGCTTTTCATCGCGCAAAACTGTCGAGACAGTTCAAACAAGTTGTAGCATTTCCATGTACGCTTTTCACGCGCTTGCTTTCATCTTTCGATTCCTGTTCAACTTTTCTGCTCGCCTTTTTTCTCTGTACAATAAAAACAGAAAAACAGTAAACAGCACCCTTGATTCAGCGAGCGGAACAGTGCACATTAAAAATAAATGCAGCGTGGTTTTCAGCTTGTAGATTTCAAGCGCGATGAAATGTCAGTGTACATGGCAATCCGGCCAAAGCTTACAAGCCTTGCTTACGACCAACATGTTATTTGAACTCGCCATAGAAATTAAGGAAGTGGAACTAGAAGAAACATGTTGAAGCATTTCATTGTACGCTTTCTGTGCGGTTACATTTAGTGGGATGTAAGAAAAATCGATTCGTGTTCGACTTGTCTGCTCGCTTTTTCTCGTGACGTCATTTAGTACACACGATCTCATTATAAAAGTGTTAAAATAGGTTAAATATAGCTTAATTTTCCCAATCGACCATACCATCCAATAGTGCGACATTTCATTAGGGACATTAGATAAGAAAATAAACAGGATATCTAGATGTTATATCAAAGCAAATTTTCGGATCCAAAGATTTATTACGGATGCAAACCATAAACACATGTGTGAAAATGCGTGAATCATACAGTTAGGCTAGAATACCTCAAAGAAAAGATTGTTGTGCAATGTGACAGGAGGGTTTGCCTCAACTAATTCTTGATTAAAGTCAGGTAAGAGTATTTGGAGTACCTTCATTTTTATTTTTTTACTGTCCTATATATTATATATTCTGATATCATCACAGATCCAAGGCCCTCTGTAAGGTATCATGGAATTCAACTTCTTTCTTCTGATCTTATATTTATGCTATGCTTATCTTGTGTTTCTAAACAAAAATATAAAAACTATATCTGGTCTGTATGGCTAATTAAAGAGTTAATCCACTTGTGACGCTGTATGACCTTTTAAGGTCACTGCTGGTATAAGCATTCCGGGGGTTTTACTTGAGCATGTCTGCTTTTTTCTTTTCCAATAAACCATTTTAAAACTACGGAGCTTGATGCCTCAATGGAAATAAAAACTGATTAAAAAATATAATAGCAAAAAGAAATATAACATAACTGCCCATTTAAAAAAAATGAGAAAAAATAAGGAAAAATTTATAACAAACGATAGCATTGTAGTTTTAGTACTGAAAGTAAAAGCAAGAGGAAAATGTTTTCTGTAAATGCGACTCTAATACATGTATATGCTTCATGTTCAATTACAAGGATTGGAAATTTGAAGTAAAGTTGGGATAATATCCAAGCAATGTGCTTTGTATAAATCATATTTGATACGAATGTGTGCAAAGATGTGTGAAATGTGCACTGTATAATTCTTCCGCTATAACTTTTTTTATTTAAAATTAAAAAAAATAATAAAAACTGTCGGCAATTGATATTTTACCCTGTGATCAGATGATATCAATGATATACAACCCGGACTTAAGAGAAAGATATGTATAATTTGAATATGTTTATAAAATTTCATTATTCAAGAGTTATGACAAGAGCACATTTTCATATTGAAAATTATTGTATCCATTCTATGGTACTGCATTACGCATCTGGCGGTCGGTGTCGAGTGAAATACGGGTACAGGTCATTGGATACAAGTGTGGTGGCCTTATCGGTAACACTTTTGTTATTAAATTTGTATATTACAGTTTGTCATTAAGAGATTTTAGTCTTTTGTCAGTCTTTTGTTACTTATCTCCAAGGTTACTGGAAATTTTCCTCTAGGCTTCCTCTGTACTTCCTCTGTCCTCTTGAGATATAATGTAATTATTGTTCGCCTCAGTACCTGCAGTTTTTTATCTGTCTCTCCTACCTTCCCAATCAACTGAAGAAGTTATTTTTAAAGTTTGATTACCCTTTTCACAGAACGCAGATTCCATGCTTTCCTGAAAATTCACTTGCGATGCGGGAGCCTCTCCATCTCTTTCTAACGAAGCAACACTTGATCAATATCCTACAGGCGGAACTAGGAATGACACTGTACACAGCAAGGTATCATATTCAATTAGAATATCAGAATAATTAAGAAAATTAGTTGAAAAAGTTGTACCCGGTCACCCTGGAGCAAAAGACCATCACAACTTGTAACTTTACCCAGAAGGCACTTGACACAAACCACCGGGGATATCATGCAGTACTAAGCAATGGATATAACAAAATTTACTATGCCAATTTATTCTTATCATAAAACAAGAAGGCTGATGGCGATAACTAATGATCGCTCTCTGACGTTCAAAAGAAGAGTTCTAGGCAAGGCTGCGCTGTCTGCATGCGAGTTGAGGCGGTGTACAGGAGTTCTGTGCGGAGTGGGCGTGGCTGCTGCTGCTTGGCTTGCTCGTCGGACTTCGCTTCTTGGACCCGGTAACTGGTTGTCTGTAGCTAACCTGGAAAGGCGACTTGGATCATGTTGCGCTTGGCTTGGTGTGCCATCTGTTACGACCCATAATGTAATAACCAGCCCATAATGTAATAACGGACCATATTATAATAAAAACTGCAATCTTCTTTATATATATATATATATATATATATATATATATATATATATATATATATATATATATACATATATATATAGTCCTTGGCGCTGTTGTTACAAGAAAGTAAATGACTTAAGCTTCCCCAAACCCTATGGGAGATGGGCCCAAAAAACCCGACTTTGACCAGTTTCAAGGACTTATTTCCTCAAAAGTAACGTGTAATATTCCTTATGTATGGAATATGGAAGGCGTGTGGAGAGTTTTCCTATAAACCTGCTCGGCGGCATGCAATTTTTTTCTCTGTGTTGCTCCTGAGTACAATCCGGAAACTTAAAAAATTCGCCACACATAACGATCGTGAGGAAAGTAACCTCCTTTATTTCCCAATAAAGGTACCGTTTAAAATACCTTTTAATTACAGTTAATAGCATGAATAATTGAGTGGTTATTACATTAGGAACTTTATTACAATAGGGGTTACTCGGACCCCACCAACCTTGTAATAACGTTGCCTATTGTAATAAAAATGTATGCATGAAAAACCTTATGGATATTTTTGTAGTACATGGAGATACATTAAGAACAGTTAAAATTTACTGACATTTTAGCATTTGTAAACCATACAATTGTGACATTTTAATAAATATTACAACAACTTTTATACTGTAAATGACACATGTATTTAAGTGGTTATTACATTAAGGAACTTTATTACAATAGGGGTTACTCTGACCCCACCACTATTGTAATAACTTTGCTTATTGTAATAAAATTTGTGCCAGGAAAATCTTATGGATATTTTGTAGTACATGGAGATACATTAAGAACATTTATAATTTACAGACATTTTAGCATATGTAAACCATAAAATTGTGACATTTAAATAATTTTTTTTATACCGTAAATGACACATGTAGTTAAGTGGTTCTTACATTAAGGAACTTTATTACAATAGGGGTTACCCTTTTTATATTGTAAATGACATGCGTTATTGAACGGTTATTACAATAACGAACTTTATTACGATAAGGGTTACTTGGGCCCAAACACTTTTGTAATAACGTTGCCTATTGTAATAAAATAAATAATAATTGAGGAACGTACAGTTATTTGATTATGTTATGTTGATTATTAAGTGTAAACATATACTTTTTATCGCGTGTCCAAACTGATGACATACAAAAAAAATGTCTTAAAAATTGTCATTTCTAGACAATGCAGAACAAAATCGTACAGCCATTAATGAATAATTATAATAATGTTGCCTGTTGTAATGAATGAAGGGGCCAGTCACTATTATGTGTACTACATACATGCAATTTATACACAACCCATTAAAAACAATATAATAAATAAAATATCGTTAATTTAAAATACAAAAGTCATTTATATTGTATAATTTAAAAAAATCATAAAAACGTACCATTACAATATCGCACTAAAATACGGATATACTTTGCTGAAAACAAATTATTTATATTATCACGATCAAAGGTATCGATATATACGTTGTTCCACTGGATTCGCATTTTTTTTTACCAAAGCTGGTGTGCAAAAAACATTGCAACCGCAACCCCTAATGTAATAAAAATGTTATTACAATAGGGGTTGCAAATACAACCCCTAATGTAATAATTATAACAATAGTGCACGTTATTACAATAGGGGTTACGAGAAACAGCTCATTTGTAACCCCTAATGTAATAATTATTACAATAGGGACGTTATTACAATAGGGCACGTAACAGATGATCTTAATAGTCAGATGGTCTAATTTAAGACATTGGTCTTTCTTAATAGTCAGATGGTCTAATTTAAGACATTGGTCTCTCTTAATAGTCAGATGGTCATATTTAAGACATTGGTCTTTCTTAATAGTCAGATGGTCTAATTTAAGACATTGGTCTTTCTTAATAGTGAGATGGTCTAATTTAAGACATTGGTCTTTCTTAATAGTCAGATGGTCATATTTAAGACATTGGTCTTTCTTAATAGTCAGATGGTCTAATTTAAGACATTGGTCTTTCTTAATAGTCAGATGGTCTAATTTAAGACATTGGTCTTTCTTAATAGTCAGATGGTCATATTTAAGACATTGGTCTTTCTTAATAGTCAGATGGTCTAATTTAAGACATTGGTCTTTCTTAATAGTCAGATGGTCATATTTAAGACATTGGTCTTTCTTAATAGTCAGATGGTCTAATTTAAGACATTGGTCTTTCTTAATAGTCAGATGGTCTAATTTAAGACATTGGTCTTTCTTTATAGTCAGATGGTCATATTTAAGACATTGGTCTTTCTTAATAGTCAGATGGTCCAATTTAAGACATTGGTCTTTCTTAATAGTCAGATGGTCTAATTTAAGACATTGGTCTTTCTTAATAGTCAGATGGTCTAATTTTAGTCTTTCAGACTGATACCACTGGTCACGTCACTAAATAAGTTGTTATATAATAGATTAGGAAAACATCTGTTTAATGTAAGTAAACATCAAAGAGTTCAATTTATCAGGCTCGGCCTTGTAAAACACAAGAGACCTTTCCATTAACTTAATAGCTGCCATTCATTCCGCTTTGGGCTTTGGGCTCTGTCAAAACTTGACTTATCCGAACTGATATCAAAGACCGAAGTGGAGTCAATGTACGGCGTTTTAGAAAAGGAGATTCATAGCCATGTGTGTGTCTGTGTGCGTGTGGTATCTAATTATGTTTGCGGAAGGTAGTCGAGATTGAATACCAATTTTTGTGTTCAAATACGCTCCCGAGGCAGCAGAAATCTTACGCTTCTAAAGAAGCAACTGATTCTCACGCTGCCAGCTTTGACCGTTTATGATATATTTAGACACCAGATGGCGGTTCGTTGTCCGCTGAAAAAAAGTGGGTATGATGTGACAAGCAACCAACCAGATGCCAATAAACAAACACGCGACAGGCATCCTAGCTCCGCCCATAGCTGCGCTTCAAGCGCCGTTTGAAAACAAGTTTACGTTCGAATTTTAATTGCTCCGTCTGCATTCTAGCATCATCGACCGATTCGATTCTGACAGTATGACTGTGTTAGCGTAGCCATGTATCTGTTGTCTGCAGAACTGAAACCAGCCAGCGAAGTGTGCACGCAGCCTTTGTTGTTACGTTTCGTTTGAATTACAGCTCACCGACCGGGCATCCTATGTGCCAAAGGCCCTAAGTAAACCACGTCTGCGGCAATTCTCTCTGAGCCTGTGGCCTGTTCATACGGTTACCGGGGCCATGAGCTGTCACTCGAAACGAAATGAACATGATTGGCTCCGTGTATTCCTCGCTTGGCCGTGTATTCCAGCACAAGGTTTCATCTGATTAGACAAAAATACAGTGCTCCCCTCTGGTGTAGCAATTCAGGATACGGGGTCATAACAAACAGCGCAATCAATCTCTCTTTAAGCATTAATAGTTGCAGATGAAAGGTAACAGTAACGAAAACTTATGTAAACATTTTCCGGTATAGAAAATTGCCTATACACTTTAAATTTCGTAGCAGATATTATATGATTGGAAAGTTTATTTTCTATATTACTTGCAAATTTGGCTGGAGTTAGGGAGGCGGTTATGATTGTCCCCTGCGGAACCTCCTTGGTTACGCCCCTGAATTGAAAATAATATAACACGCTTATCACCCAGTGATGTATAGGGGTTGCACTCGGATCAACTTATTTATTGACTCGGAATCAGATTTGGACTCCGGGGTCCTGGACTTGGACCTGGACTCGGTCTCGGAGGCCAGGACTTGAGAAAAGGGCTGAGTAAAATAAAAAGAAACTGTTCATCTAAGATCTGATGTCCAGATAGGAAAATATACAAAAAAGACTTGAAACATACAGGAACTCTATTAATTCTGAGAAAATGACAAAAACAATAGATTCAAGAAGAGTTTAGTCTATATACCAAAAACTGTATCGGGAGTTAATAAAATTCAGCAATAAATTGAACAGTATGTGTAACTTTTGGTGAAGACTTCTCGGACTCGGATTGTAACACGATTCCTAAAGCCTCTGGTTCGAAAAGGGAAATCCAGAGTTGGACTCAAACTTCAAGAACGCTAACTCAGACTCGTAGCTTGGACTTAGGCTTGGTTAACCTGGACTCTACGACAACACTGTCATCATGTCTATTAAAATTGGCGCAATCTCCAGGCAACAGGCATATCCTTTTAGTATAATAAAAAAAAAAACAAGATATTATTTATTAAATAGATATTAAATGCAGGTGAGTATTATAGCTTTTACAAAAAATTCCCCAGCGTTAATTAACGACAGGATCGCCGGGGCAAAGAGCTGACACATTTTTTTTTATAAATCACAAAAATGGCAGACGAAACATGATAGCGATGACTACAGGCCCCGTAAATAACACACAGAGCCGAGATGAAAGAATCCTTGACTGACTAGTAAAAAGTTCGGCATCCCAGCACAAAACAACAATAAAACACACCCTCCGCGCCACAGACAGGGCTGCACATTATTCAACATCACGGCGCTCTATAAATCTTGCTGGCGTTAAATGTATACAAAGAGGGTAGAAACGACGGAGGCGACACCTCATTTAAAACAACACATTTGTCAAGAGAGTTTACCATGATGTTTAGATGACCTTTACCTCTGGGAGCCGGCGTCACGCAAGAAGCTCTTGGCTTTCTTCACCGCTGCGTCTGTTCACGTCCATCGCGGAACGTCTTGCCATTGCAGCGTCTCGACTCTTGCTTACGCCAGGGCCAGCATAAGACATCTCAGTGACAATTACTCAGTCCCTACAACAATCAATTCTTGGTCTTTCAGTTGGCGTCTTCACACAAGTCTCAGGATGGAACTTTATTTGTAATGAACGGAAAATTTTCAACAAAAATTTGAAGTTGGTAATGTGAATTTAAATTGGGGCTACAAGCTGTTATTCGTGCTACTAGCTACCATCATCATCATCATCATCGTGGTCACGTCCACCACCACAGCCTATACCCAAGCACCGCCACCACCACCATCATCATAATTAAAACCTTTACCACAACCATCATCATCATTCCCACAACAGCCTTCACCAACAACAGTTCCATGATCATTATCACCACTACCAACAAGAACATCATCGTCATCACATCCTTCACCACCACCATTTATTACCACTACCATCACCAACATCACCATCACAGCCTCCTTCTCCATCACCACCTTGATTATCATCATCATCTTTATCGTCATCATCACCGTAACCACCAACCCCCACCATCATCACTGCTTTCACCATCATCAATTTCATCATCAACAGCAGCAACAACACTCCGCAGCTGTTATCAGGCACATCATCACTATTAACGCTGTATTACGAAACACAACTAGAGTGAGTCTCATCATTATAATCGCAATCATTATCATCATTATCATTATCAGAATTTACCCTCAATAATCGCAATCATACCACACACCGCTAGTGTATTTACCATTCATTAAACACAATTCATATGTAAACTCCCTGTGCCCATTCATCACTGTAATGATCTTCTACTAATACTGGAATCATTATGATCGACACCGCACCCTCATTATTCCTCCATCTTCATTTTCAGGTTCATCTGTTATTGTAAACATAAACATTGAAACATTGTTTCATAAACGCTATATATGGTCGTGCTTTCATTGTGCATGCTTTAATCATGTATCCACCTTCGTTTCTTGATACTCGTAAATACACAAGTCAGTGGACACTTGATGTGGACTGATATACCTTGCTTCATGGCGTGATACTGAAAAAGAACTATAAATAAAAGATAAATGAGAATGTAAAACCCAAAGTCTAAAACCCATATCTTTGATAACCGCCGTAATTTCCTACGTCTTACACAACTCGGGTGTACATCATACAGGCCGTGAGGAAATTCGGTGAGTTATTCAACAGCCATGCGGGAAAAAATAATACCAATTTACTAAATTGCAGCCGATTTGCTAGGAACCTCACAAACGTAATCAGTTCGTCTCGTTTTGTTCATTAGTAACAGTTCACTTGTAGGCAGTCACGCGTGGTAAAATATTACAAAGGATATGTGTGTCCGCACCAAAATTTTCAATGCAAAATTCTGCCACTCACACATCTCGGAACATTCACATATTCGTGTTTGCTTTATGGGATCAGTAAATTGATCGTAGCTTGCCTTGCCTTGCCTTGTCTTGTCTGGCTTCGCCTCACCTCTCCTTTTTTTGTTCCTTCATACAGACAAATCTACAGCATGCTGGTCTCATAGTTTATGTCGAGACATTTAACCCAAGTACCATTGTTTCCACATTAACCGAAGGGCTTAGAACAACCATTGACTACTTAAAGCAAGCAAATAAGACACTTTATCGTGAACATGAGCAATTTTGTCATTGCTTTTTGGCACCCTAATAGGCCTTTTTTTAACCATCCATCCACATAAACATATAGCTATTAAAAGGCAGTAATAAAAACTGGTCAGAACTGGAAGGCAAGTCTCGTCCCATCTCTCGTCCCTCGTGTGTCAGGTCTCGTTTCTGCGTCACGATCTCCCGAAACTTGAGAGACCAGGTGCTCACGCTATAATTTAGGCTGCTTTTGCTGTATCAGCAAAAAAGGGCGTTACATAACAATCCAAGAAGCTGTTTTCTTATTTTCTTCTATTCGGGAACGTCTTAATATATTTCACAGGTTTTATGGCACTGTCGTCGAACTTCCATTTAAAGTGTGTGGGCTGATTTTAGCTACATGACCCTTCCCCTTTTTCAGGTTAATAGTACTGGATTGTCTTTTGAATTAAAATTAAATTTATCTATTTTTATCTATTATGAACAAAGACTTTACAAACAGTTGTAATAACAAATCCTATGAACTCTCCATGGCTCAGATGGGTGCGTTCGGTAGTCATAAGAGATGGAGGAAAACCGAATGATCCAGAGAAAACCGCCGGTCTTGCCCGGTCCTCTGCAACCCACTCTCATCGACACGCCGGGGATCGAACCCGGGTCGCAAACAGAGAGAATCGGACTGTCCAGACTGAATTGTCTCGCCTACGAAATCGTAGATTTTCCGCAGATCTAAAGTATTTACAAATTACACGCTCACACGACAGGTACTATAAGTTTAGAAGATCCTATTCCAATATCTGACATGAATTTAATATATATATATATATATATATATATAAATAAACATATATATATATATATATATATATATGTATATATATTGTTAGATGTATCTGTTTATGAATGCGCAGGCTTTCTGATTCATGTTAGGCGCTAGCCCTTTTCGTTGATATGGATGACGCGCGAGTTGGGCTCTGGCTTGCGTGTGAGGTGTGAAACGTAGAGACACAGCTTTCTTTGTGTTCTAGATGGTTCGGGTCTGTTAAGGCACTGAGGGCGCACGTGTATTGTTATGTTCTTTAGAATGTTGCAGAATGGAAAGTTCTGGGCTTCAGGTGAAAAGCTATAAATGAGGACTGTGTTTAGAGCCGGCAGGGAGAAAAATACCAGAGGACACGGAAGAGTGTGGCTCTCTCATCAGTTTTTGGATTTTTCCGATATTTGCAGAACTTATAAATATTCTTCGGACTTTTACAGACTGTATACGTATTGTCTTCAGTTTGCCTTTTGGATTATTACCAGAACTTCACTTTTGGATTGCAACAGACTGTTTTCGCGATTAAATCGGACTAATCTATGAGAAGACTTACATGGATTGTTCATCTGGAATATTTGAGTTTAAGGGCTTTTGTTGAGCTGTGACAGTGGTGGTATCTAGAATTCAAAGCCCAGGATCCGGACACTGTGGTACTGTTCATTTTTATTGTTGTTATATTGTGTTATTGTATTGATTCAGTGTATTGTAATGTTAGGATTGTTCTAAGAATAAGTTATAATTATCTGTTAACAAAAAACCATTGACTTCTTTATTCATTCCGGTAGACATTTAACGCTGCTCAGTTTTGCGGAATCTGATTATTTTTTATCTCCGTAACAAAATTTATGCTCGTCACGATTACGTGATCTGTTGTTATTAGGTTTCTTTTCAATATATATATATGTGTGTGTGTGTGTTTATAATCAATTGACCCGTTTATATAACTAAGCCAAACACCTTGATACCACAGTGCGTAGGTTTACCATTTGTTTATTGTTACGGGGTGACATAAAAGCGGACTGATCTGTCTCGCTAGTGCAGCTTGCTTTTCTAGCGAAGCGGTTGGTACGTCGGACTTGTGCGCCACCGACCTGGGTTCGACTCCCTTCATAACATTATATTTTGTTTAAAACGTGTGAGGCTAGGCAAAATCGATCGTAGCCGATCGTAATCAAAACAATTCAGACAACGGCAGCTTGAGGCAAAACATTCGAGTTTTGCAAATGACAAAAGATGGTCTTGCTTAATATGTCCTCCCAAAAAATAAGGGGTGACCCTTCAACTTCTGCACACGCGCAATCAACCACCTCCGGTCACGTGGTTTCTTTGGGTTTTTTTTCGTGGCACGTGCACTGTTTACTGACCGCGTGTACGTATCAGCGTGCTCATACATCATTCATTGGTACATCCAGGAGTCACCTAGGAAGTCTTAATACGTACCAAAAAAGTCAGGAATCAACAATTCTGAAAATAGGGCAAATGAAAAGCTGCCTTTGATAAACTTGGACATAACGAAACCTCAGGAATAAGGAAAGGTTTTGTCACTTGAAACAATATAGGACAGAATGCGTGCTCAGGATAAAGATCAACACAATGATAATTATTATCATTATTGTACATTCGCAAGGCGGAGAGAGGGATTATAAATGATCCCCCATTTGCATGTCAGCATATTTAGGCGACAGGTAAACTAAGCAAAAGTTGGTGACATTTTACAGCGCATTAAGATCGACCAAGGAATACCATTAAATTTTGGACGTGATTTGATTTACCATATTTTCTTTAAAATTTAATGTGTACTCTCGTATTGACATACAACGGTTTCATTGTTAGGTATTATGAGGCGTTTTTATTAAAGAGTTAGCCTGTTATAAACTTATTGAACTGTTACAACAGTGTCGTTATTAGCAATATTAATGCATATTGTTACCGAATTTTATATCACTAGCCATTGTGAGTCTAATATATATCTATTAATATATATATATATATATATTGACATTATGTATTAATAATCTACAAAAAGAGGAATTTGTAGGGGTTCTATGGGTGCTAGATATGTAGTATTAACTACCACGTGTTAACCATGCAATGTGGTAGCTTGCTTATAAATATACCACAAAATAGCCCACCGAGATTAACCTCTTTGTCACGGTTCCTCTCATGCACAATGCAGTATGAAAGAACCTGAATTAGTTGTTGATAGTATCAGCCCATGTCGTGCAAACCGCCCCTCCCCTCGTATAAAAACCAGAGTCGAGCCCTCCTTTAACCCTTCTACAGGCACCCGAAATTGGAAACAAAAATCCAATTGCCTCCCCTGACTGGAATTATGATACATCACAATTATGTCAAACCTCTTTGAAATATCTGTGTCATATAGTGGTGACTGTGACATTTACTGGTAATCATGTTTTGTTTATTTAAAGAACAAACAGACTACGCAGGTGACCTGACTGGCTGCCCGTTTTAGCATATGCTGTATGTCATGGAAACGATGTCAAACGGCATCTTTCATTGTAATATCCCTACTCGTATTCATTTTCATTCAGCTTCGAAAGTGCGCCATCTACAGGCTATATAAGGATAAAACTAGAGAGCGCTCAATACAATATTAAGTTAAGGCAATTTTACAGCCTACCTTGGTTTACCTTCTCCTACACTATAATAGTATTTCATTAATGTTCATTCGCAAACAAGACCTTCTGTGTCAAAAAGATAAAAGTAAATATGTTGTCAGAAATGTTAAACAAAAATAAAAATAAGTGAACAGGTTTAACCTAAGTGTTCAACTAATGTCATATTTTTTATTAACATGTCTGTTCCTTTATTTTAAATAAATTAATTTGTAATGCACCAAGGCTTTGATCTTCTAGGTTTTTTAAGTTCTACCCAAAGAACCAAACAAAAAAAAAACAAAAGACCAACGCACAGGCATACGCATAAACAGGCTGACACCTAAACATTATCTCCTTACATACATACACACACACATTGTTACGAATACACATTTTTGAGGGGTAAAATCCTGGGCCGATCCGCGAGTAGAACCCAGGTCGGTGGCGCACAGGTCGGCGTACCAACCGCTTCGCTAGCAAAGCGAGCTTCACTGGCGAGACAGTTCGGTCCGCTTTTATATCACCCCGTAACACACACCATCTTAAGAGCGTTCTGCTATCAGAACAAGACTAATTATCCCAGGAGACACACTTTGGTGAGCTTATTCCCTGGGCCACAAAGTTAACCGTCACGTTAGACGGGCCCCCATTTTGTTACGAAGAGAAATTGTTGAGGGGAAAATCCTGGGCCTATCCTGGAGCCTACCAAGGACGGTGGCGCACACGTCCGGCGTCCAAACAAGCTTCACTAGCGAGACAGTTTGGTCCGCTTTTATGTCACCCCGTAACAATATATATATATATATATATATATATATATATATATATATATATATATATATATATATAAATATATATATATTGTTATGAGTCGGGTCTCAAAAACACGTGTGATAAGAATCTGACCATCAAGATAAAGAAGTAGGAATATTAAAATAGCAAATGGACGACACCACTACCCTGGATAATCGAACCAGAGCAATGTTGAATAAATAAAGCTGGGAGACTCATAAGGATCTTTTTATAGTCTCACTCGGGTTAAGCTAATAAAAGCTACAGTCTAAGAACTTAATTAAAGGCAAAGCGAACACAGGAACTAAATAGGGAATCTATTGATTACAAACCAGATACGCCACTCAAAGATGGGCAAATCAAAAGCACACACAGTGGACTAATGTAACAATGATCCTGTTGAAAGCCTAGGTATAAAACTTCTAATCGCGTTATTTTTTATAGATTAATTTTCCATTAAGCACATTCTTGTTTTTCTGACAGTGGCTACAGCTACAACTTAATTGGCTTTCCATAACTTCAAGGATGGCACTAGAATCTTTTACAATTTCACACATTTTTTAATTCGTTATGCGTTGAACATGATGCTACTGTTCTGTTTTTTCATTAATTACTTCAAGGACGGCACTAGAATCTTTTACGATTTCACATATTTTTTAAAATTCTTTATGCGTTAAACATAATGCTGCTGCTCTGTTTTTTTCATTAATTACGAAACGCCTCAGTTACAGCTAAAAATAATGTACCGCTTACACACGGACCCAACTAATATCTACTAACTGGTAGATTTTGACAAATAAACATCTGACGTCCTATGCGCAAAGGAAGGCACTAGTCCATTGAAACAAGCTAAAGAAAAAGATCATTTCAAAAGAAATGTTTTCATATATTAATCACAGGTGTTACTTTAAATCTGCCCCTTCCATTTCACCTCTGTGTAAACACCTTAAAACAAAAGAAATATTCATAGTGTCGCTTTTGCAGATGTGCGTCCTAGTGTGCGATGAAGAAGTGTTATGACAAAATTTGTATTAATACCCGTCTTTTTTTAAATGAGGCCGAATTTTTCTTTATATTTCACAGATCACTATATCTAAAGCAGAAATTGATTACACACGTTATCTAATATGCTCGTGGCATCATATATAATTAAACCCATCTCTAATTTAACCCATGAACCCTGTCCGGATGTTTGTGGGCATGTCTGACTGTCCTAGCTCTACTACTGCAGCTATTGCTTCAAAATTAATAGGTATCATGTTTATCTTATAAACCTTTAAGCCTGTTGTTTTTGGTCGAAACAGGTAAAAGGTCACGGTTAAGGTCATCAAAACATCAATTTTTTTCTTCAAATCTTTGTCACAAAACAAATAACCGAAGCGACTGTAACTATAACTCATTTTGATCGTCATTCCTTGGCCTTTCATTTCTATATAAAATTGCTTCATTCTGCTGTAACTATGGTTACGTATCTTTTGGGAAAATTCATCAATTTTAACAAAAATGACCTTTTTTTATTGTTTTATCTTCTTCAATTTAAAGCTAAAGAGATCTAAATTTGTCATCATGAAGAATTTAATCAGTTTTATACGATCTAAATTCAAGTCTCGCAAAATCTCATATATATATATATATATATATATATATATATATATATATATATATATATATATATATATATGCAAAAGGTACCAAATCTAAAGCTCATGATCTTTCCTTTGGATTGCCCAAGAATCATCCCTTGGGCAAATTCTTTTTTTCTGTGGACACACTGCCTTTAGCTGATCTCATGCAGGATCACAACATCTGCTTTCACGTGTATGCTGATGATACACAGCTAGTTTTATTTCAGGTTCACATCCGGAAAAGAAATTTTGGCAATTGATGTCCATGTTAAATACATGAAATCTTCAATGGCTCAGAATTTGCTCGAACTGAATGACGATAAAACGGATGCAGACTCTGTCTCGTTCATACAAACCATGATCTTTTATTTTGCTCCGCTTATATCTACTACTGTGTTTATGAAGACACAGAGCATTTATCTCTGGACGTCTAGCATAAGTGGGATATTAATAACTAATTGCAGTTTTAAGTTTTTCTTTGTGTATTTTCTCCTAAATTATTAGTTAACAGAAAGGAGATTAAAGGTAATATCGGGAAAAAAACACAACAGAGCGTTTTCAATTTGCTGTCGTCAGCAGAAAGTGGAGCGTTTGCATAACAGATGCTTTTCATGAATATACATATCGAATCACACCAGGCAAAATTAAGAACTTTGGTCCTCTAAAAGCTTTGCACGAATGATCTCACCTCCTCGCCGGACCGTGTTATTTGGTTGAGTTCATTCTGAAGAGCGTTTCTGCACCATGGCTACATTGCAATCAAAAGAAAATTTAAAATGATGAAAGCGCTTAAGCGTTTTCCTCCAAGCACAAAGCGTTAGCTTTAACGGTGTTATATAAAAACGGTAGCTTTAATGGTTTTGTATAACAAGACTGCATCTATTTAATCATAAAACAAATTGAAATAATTTTATATATCCCCGTTTTGTCTGCGGTCATACAACTTTGGTCAAAGTTACTTTTGTGCATTACTTTAGGATCTATAAGTTAGGAATTCCATTTAAGTAGGAATTAAAGCGTCGTGCATGCAACTGGGCACGATAGAGACTATGTTTTCAAGACATGCCATTAGTAAGCCAAATTACCGGAAGTTACATGGAAGCGTTCTATTTTGCTGTATTTTATATCTGGTTTTTGTTTTGCGTTGTTGTCGCCTTTACCTGCGATGAAACGCACTTTTTTACGTTTTTTAACACAGTTTGTCTCCGTCCTCTTTCTTACGCGTTTTCCGCGTTCTCACGCGTATGTTTGCGTTTTTATGCATTTCCAAGCGATTTGGACGGACATTTTAAGAGAACGCGAAAACATGGGTACTTCCCCAAACTGTGCAAAAAAAAAAAACATATCGGTCTTGTCAAGATAGCATCCCTTTTAAAATCTCCTTCAATAAAAATCAGCCCAAGTGTCATTTAAATTTTTATTAGTTCCATGAAGTATGTATCCTTTTAAACCCCGTGTGGTATTCTTTCTGCTGGTAGATAATTATGAAGTTTGTAAATGGTTTACGGTTTTAAGCAACCAGTAACAGCGAATCACTTTTTAGTTGGCTAATACGATACTGCGTGGCAGTATCTTAAAACAGTTTTTTTTAAATGAAATTTAAATGTAAATCACACGCATGTGTTATTTCATCAAAAGCGTGAGCGTGTCGAATTGTCCTTATACTAGAATAGCACTTTTTCAATTGGTGGAATTCTACTATAACTTTTCATTTTTCTATCGCATGTTTCAAAACGCTGAGTGACCCATTCCTCCCAATCATTTCACAAGCTTCGTCGTGACCGCTATTATTTTTCCACACGCATATCGTCAGTTTAACGTCGGCATTGTCCGCTGTTGCAAGTGTGGAGGCGAACGGGTATTCCGAACGGTCTTTACATTTTAATCTTGTAATCAGTTCTTAATACACATGGTGAGGCCAACCTCACGGAAGTATACAATTCTTGATATGGTCTTTTTGAGTATAAAGATTTCAGAGTGGATTTGTTTTGTCTTAACGAACTTACAGCCCGTGAGTTTTGTGTATAGACCTCTTTGGAGGGGGTTGTAAGGTGAATACTGAAAAATTGATTTGCCATTTTTATTTTTGTATTCAACATAGCATTTTTCAAGCCATACCAAATCCTAATAGGTCAGGTTCATGTCTAAAGGCACGATTTCTTTATGGATACTCTCTTCATTATACTTACGTTCTCTTTCCTGACATGTATTCTTTTCAAAGGCTTATTCTCTTATTTAAACACAATATATTCGTAAAGGAAGCTATCTAATGGAATATTGGCTCTGGACTTCCTTCCTGGTCTTCTCAGACACATATATAAAAAGTAGGTTCGTGACACTGCAGCAGCTCGTGACGTGAAAGCAATTTCAACAAGACACCGTCAGATTGGTTAATGTGCTATGGATTTCTCCGAAAGTTTTTAATAATCTTTAGAAGTTTAATGTGGTATAAGTTCGGCGGTGCTGTAACATTTAATATAACCAAAAAGATACATTTAGTGTTGATGTCACGGTCTATTGAAAAAGGCTGAAGGTAAACATACTATTAGAATGAAATATTATTATTAAGCCTTCCAGGTTTTTATGCACATGGTCAGAAATAATCAAGGAGTCAAAACCCTTCGATAAGGCATAAGAGCAACTATCGATACTTCGTTATGCCATCGAGGCATAGGCGTGATTCAAACCGGGCACTTTCGACTCCGAAGTCCAGCGCCTTGTCCATTAGACAAAGTCCTACCCCTTTTTTCAAAAGGAATCAAGATGTATTTGTTTTTTTTTTGTAGGTTTTCAAATAACATTTACTCTTTTAACATGGCCCTACGAGCAAAGAAAATTTTTTGCAAGCCTTCTGCTAAGTAGAGTTAGCTTTTATCCCTGCCACTCAACGCTTGTAAGGTAGGTATGGTTTATAAATAGAACCTTTCTGTTTGGTCTTATTTTGGACTCAAACAATATATATATTTTCACGCCGATGCCGGTATCGACACCCGGGCGATCATCAGATATCTGACGCTCGTGGGGGCCCGGTTATTACTTCACTTTTTTGCGCGGTTCAGTAGTTTCAGTTGTCAGCATTTTATCGTGCTCCATTTTGTTTTATTATACATATTTTTTCTAATGAAAATCCAGGATACTTCACCAAAGAATACAAATCTCATACGAACATAGATAGGAGGGAAAATGTCTTAATATTTTTTCACTGACGGCTCTGGAATGTTTGATTGAAATACAATGAAATCTTGCCTAACAACCACCCCGCTATCACAATAAGCCCGCCATAACGACCAATTTGTTACATAAATAAATAAATTGTTTCTTAATAATGTGACTTTGATAAATATTAGGGCTGGATATAGCCTGTACATATCGTATTGCAATATATTGCGATACGTATTGGGATATTTTCATTGTATAAATTCTTGAGAAATGAATATGTATATAATCCTCCAGAAAAATGAACCATCACAGTACATATATATATATATATATATATAATATATATATATATATATATATATATATATATACATATATATGTATATAAGCTATTGATTTTATCATTATTGATCATTTATTCTGTTACGGGGTGACATAAAAACGGACCGAACTGTCTCTCGGTTGCATGGTACGCCGAATTGTGCGCTACCGACATGGGTTCGACTCCCGGATCGGCCTAGAATTTTCCCCTGAGTAATTTGTCTTCGTAACAAGATTCTTCGTAACAGTTCTCATATAAAATAGATAATAAACGTTTTTGCAGATCAGTTTATTTCAAACAAAAAATATGAGAATATTACTTACTAATGTACTTGGTAAAGTGCTTACTTTATGTTGACAGCACTCATAAAACCTATAAAGTTTGCTTTGCATGGGTCTTGCATGTGTAAATAAATTGCAATTAGGGAATTTGGACTGAGTTTTACACAGAACATTATAGGTGGTGTGTACACTATCACATTCATGTACCACATGGCAAGTCTGCCGTTCTTATAAACAATAGTAGGGTCAACTTTACTTTTGATCTTATTGCAATTATTATAAGATGTGAGGATAAATTATATTGATCGTGTTTAGCTCTTCTTTCCTTTGTTGTACTGAAATATTTCTCGTTTACCAATAAGTCAACGAGCAGACATGCATATTTCCTGGGACAGACTTTGATCTATGGTTTATCAGGCCTACTTGAGTATTTCCTACTGAGGTCTAAAGACACGGTAATTGCGTTCTCTCTAATGATGTCATTGATCCCAACCCATTTAAATAACTAAATTTTGTAACAGAATTCAGAAGCGGATCCAGGGGGGGGGGGTCCAGTGGGTCCGGACCCCCCCCCCCCCTTTTTTCATCAGAAACAACGTTTTTTTAAGGGCTTCAGACAAAGTTTTGCCGCCTGGACCCCCCCTTTTTCAGACCAGAGGACCTTTTTCTTAGGGTTTTCATTTGTCCTCCTGAGTTGGACCCCCCCCTTTTCCTAAATCCTGGATCCGCCCCTGGAATTTAATATTTCTTTTAAAATATCAGTATTTCGCACATTCAACAATATTTTGAAAATACCGATTTATGACAACTGTATCGCTATACGCAGTATGCGAATCACCGTATCGCGAGTTACAGATAGTATCACGCAGCCTTAATGAATATACTGGCACGACTGAGGGCTGGCTCTTGACAAGTATATGGTGAATGTATGTCCTACATTAGTCTTATCGCTATACATTAATGACTGCTGTTTAGTGTCACGCCTTTCGTGAGTTAAGGAAAAGACAATTTTAAATTGACCAATCGGAATCCTATATGTATGCAAATCACCTATAGGTCCACACTATTTTGTTAAAAATAAAGTACAAGCTACTTGGCAACAGGGGAACTAACCCCGGACATCCCCCCCCCCCCACCAATTACCCCCACTCCCAGACAATTGCAGCATCCCCCGACAACTAATCCCGGGACAAATACCGCTTGGCATAGTTTATTGTATGTTTATATAGAGAATATGCTGTTTAATGTATACATTAAAATAAGAAAATAAAACTCAATTAAATATATAAAATGTTAGGAGCTTAATTAAAACAAGGTTTAAACTAAAAATAGAAATATATTATACATCATGTTATTATGATTTGTTTGTTATCGTGATGGTGTTTGTATATAAAGAGACTTTTTTTCTTACAAGTAGACTCTACATGTATTTTAACAGGCCAACGTTGAAATACTCATTGGATGCAACTAATCATCATGTTAAAATATCGCCAATCATATTAGTATCAAATTCCACAACTTATTTAAAATGGATGTTCCATACCAAGGGGGTGATTGACCCCGGGGGGGAGGGTAACTGTACGGGGAGGGGGGGGGGGGAATTGACCGGGGTTTGTGTTCTTAGAGACAAGCTGCATTAACGATTCAGATAAGAACTCTAGATGTCACGATTTAGTATTCTGAGCGTGGTTTAGCCGTAACCAAACTCTGTGTGTTAAGCAACACAATATTGGAAATGTGCAAAAACGCTCATGTATATATCACATAGTGAAGCATGCCATTTAAAAAAGAACTGGCACTCTAAATGAGTGATCCGGTTACCCAGACCCACTGTAATCTTACCATAATATAAGGATTTCGACGTGGTCCAAAAAGCGTTATTCTCATTTAAACATTGCTCGTACAACCCCCGCCCCTGCCACCAAACTGTTGTTGCAGATCGAGTCTATGCTGTTTACGGAGTACAACTTTATCCTAGTTTCTCGAAACCGCTCGTGGGAGCTTCCATTTTGCATCCATTAAGAACTCAAAAGCATTGTGTCCGAACATTTAACCACTCCAAGCTGAACTATTTGGACACTAGTCACAAGCATTAAGCATATAAAAGTAAATGATTAAAATGGAATAATCGAATAATGAAAAAGGTGTAATGTTATATATCTTGTTTAACATATTATATGGTTTCTATTCACGGCCTTAATTATTCAAGGCTCCCAGCTTCCCCTTCCTACTTTATATAAGACAAACTACAAATACATTATGTTAATAAATATACTTAACATTTTTTCCAACATGAGTGTTAATATCGGCTAGGGTTTATCTGTACACTCTATCAACAAACTATCAACATTTGTTTTATTTGAATACCTGTGAATACATTTTGTTAAATCTTGAAACAGACTGTTAATCTTGAAACAGACTATCTTTCTAAATAGCAGTATTGATAACAGGGTGCATTTCTACACTATATTAGCAAATTATTCCTTATGCGATTTTTTTAAAATTAAGTCTTTTCAAACATTTTCTCAACTAGAGTAATAATATCAGGTTACATACATAAATGAACACCTATTCCATGATCATTGACATGAGATATACACATTCCTAAAGGACACCATAGAAAGTATTCACTTTATTAAAAATACATAGAATGTAAACATTACAAAGTTCGAGCCATTAAATATATACATTCTATAGATATCTGAGTCTATACGCTTTATATATGCCTTACAGGTATCCCTGAAGATTAATTAATCAGTTAATTTATTAATAATTAGTGAACAAAGAGAGCTTTGTAGTAGCGCATTTATTTGCACCTGCATGGCAAAAGTGTCTTATTTATTTTACATGGATTGTACAAATAATTATTATAACTAATCGAGGCACTCTCCATTGCTCCGGTGATGGCGTTCTATATTCTGCAGAGGTGGAGGAAACCGAATTGCCCGGAGAAAACCACCGGCCTTGGACGGGCAACTACAATCCACTCTCATAGCCACGCCGGGGATCGAACCCGGGTCGCTAGCGGAGAGAGCCAAGCTTTTTACCACTCAGCTGTCCAGGCCCCTTTCAGTATGAAAACAAATTTTAAAACTACTGTATATTCTTTGCAAACAAAAGAAGCTGCTGGTTTCAAGCATAATATGGAAGTGTTTTGTAAATACCAGACATGATCCCAGAGCGTACAGTGAAAGGAGACACAGGTTACCCACAAATTAAGGAAGAGACATGTTGGTGGCAAACCTTTTAAGAGAGCTCCAGGAGTAGATTGAAAAACAGCTTGATCGAAATGGAAAAACAGCAGTGAACCTACACGCCATCCCAGAGACCAAGGCGGACAGAACGGTTAACCCAAATGATGGGCTATTGATTCAACCTGCACCAGACCCAAAGTACAGTTCCTGTGAGCAGAAGACGACAGCGCTATAAGAGATAGGGACCTTATAAAGAGAAATCTAGTGGTGGCCAAATTCAATACATGCAGGTACTGGACTTACTGCAAAGTAGTTTCTAATGAAAGCCGTATACAGTTTACGGCTGCACTTATCAGTTTGCAAAAGTTACTTATTTGTCTTAGGATTGAAATATAATTACAAATATATACAAATATATATTATATCTGTTATTTATGCAAAAAATAAGAAACGAAATTATATCCGTCGACCTAATGTATTTTATGTTCTTGTCTGTCTGTCTGACTCTGTCTTTCTCCATTGATAAGGTATCCTTGGATTTCTCTTCCGTTTTGTTAACGCAAGGGCTTCATGCTTGTTCATCCGTGTCGCCTCTTCTCCTTATAATTAAAACACATAAACATTTGTAATTATATATCCATTATCTCAAATCATTAGTTCATTTCGACTTAATACTAAATTTTCTGAACAAAACATTACCAGCGAACTGAAGTTTTATCTCAAATTAACTTGTTTTGTAAGTTATTATGATTTTGTATGTGGGTAAACACAGTACACCTGTGTCTGTTCATTATAACAATACTGTATGACCAGGACTCCGATCGTACGCATGCAAGTCTTTATATGTGAAGTCACGTGGTACTTCCACAAGGTGGCCTACGTGCTATATTTATATTTGCCACGATTGAGCACGCAAAGTTCAATTTTTTTTCCACTTAAGTAAAGGAGCTAGGAAAAGATTTTATAACGGAATAATTGCAGGTATTATGATATTTTAAGGGGAAAACACTATATTTGGTTCATATATAACATACCTTTCATGTGAATAGGTCCCTTTAACCATATGGCGTTTTTCTTTTTCCTCATGAGCGCCCGGGACGGAGCTGCCAGACTCCCCTGGTGTTTTCCTCCTTCATATTTTGTTTATTTAGGTAGAACTGATGTTGTTCGTCCATCTCGAGCGATGGGGGCGTCAACATCCTTTAAAGACCACGTACAAAGCATGTTAAATTAACATAAATAAATAGCGTCCTCTGTTTGAAATAAAACAGAACCTCTCAAAATATTGTACCGAAACCCTAGACTTATTCCTGTACACCAGTGTAAAAAAAAAGGGGATTGGGTGCGGTCACTGTCGTCAACATAAATATAACGCGATCAAAATCGGACCAGTCACCCGGCCTTGTTTTGGTAAACAGACACAGGTGGACCATGTTTGCTCACACGCAGAACCAAAACAAGGTGTAAATGAGCTGAAGGGGAGACCGCTGTATGAGACCGTTAGCTGGGAAGGTTTGCTGAAAAATATTTGTATAAAGCAAAACTGAAACGATTATGTGAAATAACAGGCATAATATTGCTCCTTATTATGTTTCTTAAAGATTCTGGGAATGGGTAGCGGCGTGTCCTGAGGTTGCTGAAAAGTCGATCCGGGCATGGAAGTACCTAGCACATTTAGGAAAAGCATGTATGGAATCAGCCGATTGTGTATTGGCAGCTCTGGATTGTGTTTGAGTTTCGCTTCAGCAGAGCGTTTTGCTTCTGAGATATTGTTGCCTCTATTGTAGCTCCATTTCTGCCATCTGACATTAGAGTTACGGAAAGTGTACTAGCGTCAGAGGACCGCCCTTTGTGCTCAGTGAGGATGCAAATACTTTCGTCATTTTCGGAAACGCCCATTGGCCTACAAAGATGCTGTCACTTGTTACAAACTAGACCAGGCTTTTTAGTATACTTTCTTACAACACTTAAAAGTCCAATATAAATCAGTATATTGGTTAATCTCTGTGCATGTTTGTTGAATTTCTGACCGCATGGATACCAGCCTGGTTCACACGGGTTACTGGACAGCAGCAAACTTGTACGCGGTACAGAAAATGAGTCAAATTTCTCGTTACCATAGAGAACGATTAACAATATGATTTGTTAGTTCATATGTATTCACTTGAAGCGTAACGTTAAGATTACAGGCTGTTTACCACAATATCAGTGCGACTGGATATGGGATTGTTGCAGTACATTCCCCAATATGGCTTTCATCACGACTCGGATTAGGTTTATCAGCCCGATATAATTTCCTACGGAGTAATGATTTCACGGCTACCTCTACTAATGCAGCTGCGCCAGGTGGGGCGGCTCGAGAGCAAGAACAGATAGCCTAGTGATCAAGGTTTTGTTTCAGTGCCGATGGTCCTCGGTTCAGTGCCACCAAAACAAAATCAAACCTCGCTCTAATTCAACTTACTGCTAGGACTAGAATACGCTATACACAGCGCTTTAACTATAGGCCTACTTCCTAAATGGTAAGAAAATCAGTTGCTTATTTAGAAGCGTAAGATTTCCGCTGCCTCGGGAACGTAGGACTAGAAGAACTAATAATAACGTAAAATTATATATGTATATGTGTACATAACATTGTAAAGGTTTCGTATACCTATGTTTTAAAAGACTGGTCAATTACCCGCTGTCCTGTCTGTTAAACAAGAAATACGTTTACCATACGACAAGAATGATATATCGTGAACAGGTATGTATATATGTACGCTTCTAGAAATACGAAAAGATACGAAAAGATACGAAAAGACACTGTAAGCATGGGGAGTCCTAAACATAATTTATACTGGTCGACTGGTCACTGATGATCCTAGTCTAGAAGAGAGTAAAAAAATCTTACCTGCACAAAAACTTCCTACGATAGTTCTGGTCGTGAACAGTCGCAGGTAATTGTATCGCGTTACATGGCCCTCTCTTTAACAGGTATTCGACAGACATCTGGAGACATTTCTAGGTCAGTCTTAGGTGCGATAAAATTTGTTTAAAAACGTAGAACATTGGTATTGTGCTTATAACCTATTCACTTCACGACTGTCGTTGGAAAATTCAAAGATGTTTATATTTTTCATTTCTGTATTTTTTTTTACAAATCTCGACGTATAATACATTTCGTAGGTCAGTCGCGCGATGGCTTACATCGTTCTACGTGAGTGTTCGACAGATCTCCGAATTCCGTAAGGTTTTGGGGAAACCGGAAGAATAGTACGACAGTCGCACAACATATTTTTATGTGGACGCGAAAGCGCAACAAAATCACTTCTCTCAAACCGACAAGTTTAAATAGGGGCTTCTCTTGACCAGACCAGTTTATGTATGATGGCGCACAAATGACGACAAGTGCGCATGCTCATGTAAAAGTCTCTCATTTTCATAGTTTAGTAATGGTTATTAATTTCACACACATAATCATAAGCTGCTGATTATATATTATATATTCGTTTCGAATACGAATTCATGTGAGTCATTTTCATTATATATATATATATATATATATATATATATATATATATATATATAACTTACTGCGATAAAAAACTGCTTGAGTGCTCTATGGTATGACATCAGATATTTATAATATACAAATAGTGGAATCAAATTTTGTCAGACATATTTACTACAACGTAGTAAAATTCTCTGATTAAATGCTATGGTTCATAACGGTACACATTTGAGAAGTTTTATGTTGTGGGAATTTGGGAAACCGGAAGAATAGTACGGCAATCTTGGTTACATAATGGTTATAGATTATCGGCTACGTTTGATTCTTATTATTACTTAACGACAAAGGACAAGGTGCGTGCCACCGTTAGGTAGAAAAAACAAAGTGCGGGAACAATGATGCGGTCCGGAGAGGCACGGTTCATACATTAGCTAGGGATCAAAAGCGCATATTGTGGTTGTCGGCGTCCAGGTGTGTCAGGTGGTTTATAACCAAGGAACGGTTCTTGTGTTCAGGAACAAGGCTGTATTAACGGTGATTAATATTTTTACTCTTATTGCTTTTATTGTTATTATTATTATGAGGAAAAATAAAGATTTTTAAACGGGCGATCAGGATCGGATTGCCCAAAGACTGGCACCCCGCTCTATTATTGCCTTCAGACAATCTATAATTGGTAGAGAAACAAAATAGAGCGGGGCACCAGTTTAACTTTCTTCTTCCTTTTTTTTTGTTGAGAGGAAGGGGGGGGGGGGGTATTAGTGCTATAAGGTATCAACAGAGATAAGCAGAGCCCCCTGGTGGGAGAGCATACAAGCCGCAAAACAGTCCGGGGCAAACCCATGGTTTCCTGTGGATAAACTTAACCTCATGCGACTGTAATTTAAGAAAGAGTGAAAAAAGTAGGAATTTGTTTGCATGTCAACAGGTGGTGAGAAGTTCGTTTCGTTTGTTGAGGGTGGCCAAATTTAGGTTGATGTAGTACTTTTCCCATAAGCACAAGCTACACCTTGGCCCTGTTATAAGCCTTTGACTGTTTAAGTATCCATGTTATATTTTAGTTTTAGTGTTTGTCTTTCAGTTGTCATGTATATCTGCTAAGTTCGGTGTTACTGTTGTTTGATACATCATGGATGTTTAGGCAGTGGCCGGACAAGGGGCATTCAGCTGGTTTTTGCAGTAAATGTACCCGATAACCTATAACCATTACGTAACCATAGATTGTCTACACAACATAACATTCCTTAAACGTGTACCATTCCATTTCAATCAGACAGATGAGTGAAACATGTTGCATGAAACTACGTATAAGTGAAGACAAAATTTTATTTCTCTCTCTCTCTCTCTCTCTCTCTCTCTCTACATATATATATATATATATATATATATATATAGTTAAAGACAACATAATGTCCTCCAAACTGTCAGCAACACCCCGTCGCATCCCGTCTCAGGTTGTGTTAAATATATCTCAAGCATCGCGTGACAATCTGAATATTCTCTTGTGTCTGTGATCTTCACTAAAGTGAAATGAGATTTCACTGGAAACAAGTCTCGCGAGATTACACCCGGGACGAGAGCGCACCGCTGACCTTTCAGCCGTATATCGTATTTCATCGTAGAACATTGAATTAATGTAAGAGATAATTACGGTGCGTGGTTACGTCAATAGTAAATTGATTTGGCCCGATAATTAGAGCTTCAAATATACTCAAAGGACAAGCACCATACATCATTAGCTTGAGTTACTTATAACCGGGGTTGTCATAGATTTCGTTTGATATTTTCGATGAGAAATTCCTGCTTCATGCTTTAATTTGATGACGAACGTACCCATTTTATTTGATAATTATGACCATGGGTGTTCCTTTCTTCAATAATAAACCATCTTCTTGAATAACTAATACAAAAGATTGGCTAGGGTTACAAAAACCATGGTTGTTTCACATGTGAGCTAGCTCTGCTCGCGTATACGAATAGGCCGTAAATAAACAATAAATCCCTCAGTCGGGATAATCAAATGATGTTTCACCATTCTTTGAAGAGGCCAAATCACCTGTGACATGTTAAAAAACAAGAAAGATAGCGTCTTCTCTTGGAAAGAAATAAGCACCTGCCACAATTTTGTTCTAACGCCTTTGGTTAACTCCTGTACACGAGTGTTAAAAACAGTGGACCGGGCGCGATAAGAGGCGTCAACATAAACACAACGCCCGGGCCACCAGAACTGTCTATCAGGAGATGCCCCGACTGACTTTGCCCAAAAATGTAATACATGTTCCCGCTGGCTGAAATATCGCATGGTGTGTTGATTTAGGCCTGGGACCCGATACACGGGCTTGCTATCCGTTTCCTTTCCGCTGAGGCCCCTGGACCTATCGTACAAATATGTTGCTACAGGCTCTAACGTTACAATGAATTTACATTCGGCCAATGGACCGTAATGTCCATCAAACAGAGACATATAAGAGGACATGAAGGTCCATGTTTTGACTAGTTTAGATTACTCTTCGCTTGGGATCTGTCCAACATGCACAAATCGGACCTCCGGTCACGCGGTCTTGTAATTGTAAATAGACAAACGTGGACTGTGTTTACTAACAAGCAGAACCATAATAAGGTGTTGAACAGCTCAGGGGGAGGTACTGAGACAATGTGCTGGGATAATATTGCCTGGAGACTTTTGTATAAAGCAAAAGTGAACTGATAGTGTGGAAGAGTAGGCATACTATTGCTCCTGATTATGTTCCTTTAGAAACAAACATATCATGGTGATGTAGTTTTACCTTCAGAATGTAATTGTTTTTTTCCTAAAGTATCACGGTAACCGTAACATTATTAATGTTGCAAACAGAAAATAACCAGTACAATAACAACGATCAAAACATAATGCGTCCTGGGGGAGCCTGAGAAATGTTCGACGCACAGAACCAGATGAGAAAAACGAATACTTTGCTCAAGAGAGAAGAAGCAGTGTAATTGTGAACGGTTCGATTATCTTCAAAGAAGCCTATTTGCCCAACAATGGGGAATTCCTTAAAAGAGAAGCCCACCGATGGTTGTGAGATATTATTAGCCAAAACAAATCTGATCTACAGACAGACCGGGGATTTTACGTGCCATGGTTGCTTTATCGCGATGACTTCAATTACATCAAAGTGCAATACTCTTAGCAACCGTTGCATGATTCCCGAAGATTGAGTGCTGTGCATGTTAGTATTTCTATTACATTTAACTATACTTTTAAAGGTTAAAACACATATTTTCAGCCAAGAGTAAAGCACCATTTTTCTTTCAATTATTTATTTTTACATGGATTCTACAACTAGTTATAATAACAAATAAGAGGCATTCCCAAAGGCTCGGATGGTGGCGTTCGATTGTCATAAGAGGTGAAGGAAACCGGAGGACCCGGAAAAAAAACATTGGCCTTGGACGGGCTACGACAACCCAGTCCTATGGCAAATCCAGGGATCGATGCAGGGTGGCAAGTTAAGAGAGCCAAGCGTTTTACCAATCGAATGTCCAGACCCAGGTTGAGAGTATTAATGGTAACAGCTCAATATTATTGCCTTAATTTTTTTTTCTGGGTAAGATATTAAATATTGACTTATTATTATTTTTAATATGTCAATAAACGGATCTTTCAGATCATGAATTACAATAGCATACAGAAATAACAGATAGAAGGGTCTTGTGTTATTAAGTTTATAAAGCGAACATTGGGAATCGAGTGAGGCAATCCGTGGGGTTTGGGGATCTTGGATCTTAAGCTTGTGCTTCGTGATGGTGTCCAACAAAATCCGTTCACAACATAAATATAATCCTTCCAACAGACAGGAAGACAGACATTCAGTCAGTTTCAATACGTTGGCAATCTTTTATCATTTCATAATGATGGATTTTAATTAGATGGACAGACAAACAAACACACGGCCCCATCCAGAGTAAACGTTCTGCCGGCTTAACAGGAAAACTGTGACCAGCGGAGGTTCGGTACACCGAGCTTGTTTGATGCCAGGAAAATCGTATACTCCCACTCTGTCAGGTAGAAACCGATGTACATGGTGCTTAGTTAAACCAGCATGAAAAATGGAAGTAGTTACCTCCAAAAAAAACGACCATAATACAAAGGCAAACATGAAACGTGAACGCCCATGGATGGAACGTAATCAACACAGATTATCGGAAAACAGGAGAGATAGGAAGATGCATTGCCCGAGGATCAGGTTTCAATTAAAATAATGGAAACGAAGCTTCATGAAACTTCAGCTTAATGCTAAAGAGTGGCCCCTGACCTTGTATAATTATTAAATACTGCTCAACCAACACACAGGGAAGACTTTAAAAAATCAGACTGGTCCTTTACAGGCCGCGGCCTTCCTGATACAAGGGTTAGTATTTATATACACACTGTATAATACTTATATGAGCTCTGGGCAGGGAGGTAGCAAGGCGAATTTCAGAAGGGGCAATCCCACATCCCCGCCCCTTTACATGGACCAGTGAAGATAACGTTGTCTCTGACTCTAACATTAATTCCCGGGAATATTATTTCTGAATGTGTCATTAGACATGCATTAAGTAATTAAGTTATTACATACTGATTATGAATTCCACGAAAATGATTTTTGAATTTATTATATTTGTCTGTTGTTTGTGCACTTTTTGCTGGCACAGCGAACTAACATGATTGACCTTAAGTTGCTTCAACAAATTATATTACCGTTGGGCCTGTTGCTAGACCCATTCTGGAATGCCAATCGGAATTGAATTCACGGGCGGGTCAGATATTACTATAACTGACTTTGGGGATGTTAAACGTAAAGAAATAAACAATTTTGTATATTTCTATAAAATTTTTAAACATATTTCTTTTTCTTGCGTGAAGAGGATTTTTGGTAATATTTTCACTCTGCATTCCGCTAGATACATTGTGATAACAACTACACTGTATCCTATGAGTATGAAGTTTTTCATTTAAATAAAGTTGTATTTACACATGCAGATTAATGGATATTGCAGAGCATTAAAACTACTGCTGATAAATTTTCTCTCTTAACATATTAAGGACGACACTGCACATATGAAGGGAACTAAATTTGATTATCAATTTAATGTTCCCCAGCGTTAAACGGCATGGTTAATCTGTGTAATGGAATTATGAAACCCAACTTTTTCGAATGAAACAATAAGAAAATTATCATAAGTTATAAAATGGGAACAGGTCTTCAACCGCCACCTAATTATTCTTTCTAATTAAAGATATTAGCCACATAAGCAGATTCTGGGATTTTTAGGACTTGAGAGATGGGTTCTTTTTCGGGCCTCATCAGATTTCGAGCGTTCACTCCAATCAGCTCATTTGGCATTTAAATAGCTAATTTCGCCATATATTCATATTCGGAAGATTTTTCTGCTTTTAGAAGAAGTTCGTATGGATCTAGAAATCCATATATTAAATCAGTCCTTTTCCAATAAATGCTAATGATATAAATGCTTTTGATATGATATTTTGATAAAGCCCTTATTAATGATTAAGATATTAACTGAGATCAATACAGATTAACATTAAAGATATCAAGGTATCAGTAAAAGTAAATATTTTTATTAATACTTGTTTAATACATATAATATTTTTGTATCAAATATATTCGCCTGTTTTATCTTTCTGGTCAGTTTCAATAAACACTTTTTTCCCTGCTCTCAATGTAGAATGTTGTAAGATTACACGATGCTGAACATGTTAAAGACATTGAAATAAAGTCACAGAAATGTACGTATTTTCAGCTCCTCTTCGCCACAGCCTTACTTGCCTCTAGTCAGCAGAAATATGATTTCTTCTGCAGTTTGAGATGAAAGCCACACGGGGATAACTTGGGGATGTCGCATTAATATAACTCTGACTGTAAACGTCTTCATCAACTGCACTTCAAAGGTCCTTTTGGAACTTATCCAACCAAGTTTCATCTGCAAATAGCTTCCCAAAGCCCCTTACAGGAGCAATGGTTCTTTTTAATATGACATGTGTCCAGAAATAACGTAAACACATCAACCTGTATCATCTCGTAGACAAATAATTAGGTTTTGATCTGAAAGTTTTACATTCTGCCGCAACATATATGCTACAATATTGGCTTCAGACTGGATGTTGTAATCCGGAAATATAATTTAATATTTATAAATATAACTCATTTACATTATAAAACTTGAGATATAATACCTCTTTTTATGCACCATATACATCAATGGTGGCCTTTATGCGTCCTCTTGTGGAACATATTCTTATTTCGATGGAAAGAACCATGGCCTGATAATGTTAATGCAAGATAACATTATGGTATAGGATTTATATGTAATTATTTTCTCATTGGAATCATCCAAAAGTCATAAAATGTTTTTGAAAACTTCAGGATATCAGTCTTGGCATGTTAGCTGGAACCTCTTTCTTAACTGTCAGCGAAGCACTGGCGGGGATCGGACCGTAGAAATGTATAAACTCTCAAGAATAAAACATATTGACTAAACGGCAAACATCCACAAAATAAAACTCATCGTTAATGAAATTGACGAACGGCGATGTTCGGGTTGTTTTGTGGCCGTGTGAGATAAACGATGGCAGTCATACAAGAAAATATTGGCAGATAAAAAGTTTGTTTAATCTATATACAAAACTAGCAACAGATGGAGCAAATCTGCCTGCAAGCTAGGGATTTATATACTCCTCTATATGGTTTAAGGCAAATTCAAGTTGATGATATATCAGAAGATACATAAACAGCAACAATGACTGAGTGTATTAGCCCAGTCCTTTAGTCATTTTTGCTGCATGTGATAGTTTGATAAAAAAAATCCCAGCACACTGACCTACTACCTATGGTACATCTGTGTTACACATTGTAATAGTCCTGGGGCAAATTTCCATTATGGTCCTAAATTTCGAGTTTGCTGCCCCCCCCCCCCCCGCCCCTCATTTTGAGGCTGACTGAAGAAGTTCTCGCTCATCGAGCAGCTACAGGTTGCTGTGGTCAAGACCTCAGCCCTGCGCGCTCCTTAAGCATGTTCTCAGAGCCAACAGACGTGATGCATCACCAAGCCAAGCAAAAAGCAGCGAGAGACCGCCACCGTATGTCCCGCACCGGTGACTTTGCAGAAAAGCTACAGCACCACAGCCACAAAAGCCGAAGCAACCCACATTCCCTCCACCGATCCCATCAGCGGAAACCCTGCCATGCCAATCGAAAGCCGAACCCGCTCTGTGAAAGACAGTGTTTCGAGACGGAAAGCTTTTTTATACTTGCAGTTTCGGCATTTATAAAATGGCTTTCCGTCTCGAAATTGAAAATTGAAAGGTTAAAAATAAAAAAATAAAAAAATAGGGTTTCGAAATCAATTTATATGGATTAAGCACATCAAAAATAGGTATAGTGAAGACTCTCATTGGATTTAACACTATACATTTTCCACAAATTTTCACAGGGTGAGTCCTGAACATTAACTATTATCCTTTTGAAAATATCTGTACCGAGGTTAGTTTATTAAATTGCTGATTTCGGACCTTTGGGCCCAGAGGGGTATTGTTTTTATATATCATTTCTCTGACCAACTTAGTATCAAAAAAGTATCAAACCTAATAATTTAATAAACTACCTTAAACAAAGCTCATCTCAAATTTCACAAATTTTAAGATGTTTGTGTCTTCTTTATTACCACTGAAATGAAGTAACAAATGTAAATTTTTAATTTTTATATGAATTGTAAAATGAATATAAATATAAACATAAATCATATCAGTTTAAAACATAAGTGTTACTTTGGGTATAAACAGGCAAAACTAGTCCTAATCATCAATTTGATCGAATAATTTTTTTCAATTCAGCCCCTAAGTCTAGTTTTTAAATTTAAAATTCACTATTTGAAAATTGTTTATTGGATTATATAAATATCTAGGCAACAAATGAATGATTATTTCATATAAACTGGTTTTATTTCTTTGAGCTACGATGACTTTGACTCGAACTAAGTTTCATAGCTGGTCCTTTTTAATCTCCTTTTAGCCGTTTGAAAGTGCAAATAGAGGGATTTATCAGACACAGTGGACGTGGACTGAGGTGTAGCAATGGACTTTATTGAACTATCAGGACTTCCAGTACTGGGTGACTGCGCCTTAAACTTCTTTAGACCATACTGAGTTACATTCTTGTTTGTAAATGACTGGTTTGATTTGCTAGTTGAGGACATTTTATGTGTTAATGAGTAATATTTAGCTAATAGAGCAGCAATGTCAAGTGTTACAGGACTTTTCTCATCAAGAAAAATTTTAACATCTGCGTTAATGCAGCGCTTAAATTCTTCAAGCAAAATCAACAGGCTCAAATTGTCATGACCTTTTATTACATTTTTAGAATTATAGCCCCAAGTGATGTCCCTAACGCAACAACTGATCTTTTGTCGTATGTTCCAGTTGATCAGGGTCGGGATCTTCAACAAATGCCTCAGGTTTGAAAACTGTCATGTTAAGATGTTAAAACAATAACAAAAAACACTGAGTTTAATCTTGTAAACAATGAATTGTAAACAATTGTATGTCTAGGTTAAGGCGTAATAAATTTTCAAAACTATTAAGTCTCCCGGACAAGCCCACAGTTTTATGGTACGGAACCTAATAACAATAGATGACGTAATCGTGACCAGCATAAATTTTGTTATTGAGATAAACAAAATTAGATTCCGCAACACTTGGCAGCGTGAAATGTCTAGGGGAATGAATAAAGAAGTCAGTGGGTTTTTTTTTGTTAACAAATCATTATAATTTATTCTTAGAACAATCCTACCATTACAGTACACTCATCAAGTTCTGGTAAAAATCCCAAAGGCAAACTGAAGCCATTTTGTAAATAAAGTCTGTATAATTTCGCTGAATATCCGTAAGTTCATTCCAAAGAACATAACAATACACGTGCGCCCACAGCGCCTGAACAGACCCGAACCATCTAGAACACAAAAAAACGCTGTGTCTCCACGTTTCACACTTCACACGCAAGCAAAAGCCCAACTCGGGTGTCTCCCATACCAACAAACAGGGCTAGCGCCTAACACGAATCAGAATGCCGGCGTATTATAAACAGACACATGTAACAATATATATTTATTTATTTATTTATTTATAATACATATTTAACCAGGATAGCCTATTCAGCAAAAGCTGTTTTTCAATAGGGTCCTGGTCTAGATGATATAGATAAGTACACATATAAAAAAGCAAATATGAAAGAACTGAAACTAAAATACATGCATACATAAAAAACAGTTATACATACATGGTTTAAAATGATCATAGAAAAAAATCTTCTTAAATGATATACACGAATATTGAGTAAATAAATTTAAATAAGAGGCCTGACTAAAAATTAAAACATGTAAGATCGTGATTTCAAAATAAATATATTACATAATGACACAGTTATATAGGTAATGAATACAAAGACGAAAAGGCACCTGTGAACAAGCTATGAAAAATTATATGGCATAAATTGCTTGTACAATGATTTAAACTGGCAGAGACTGGTTGCAGATTTGACACTTACAGGTAAAGAATTCCAGTGGATGGGACCAGCATATGCAAGACTTGCTTTGAAGGATTCTCTGTTTGGTTTAGGTAATGATAAATTGAAGCCCTGGGAAAAACGAGTATTATATGCACTATTAACACGGTTGAACGTATGCGTAAGAAAGGGAGGGACATTACCAGACAAACATTTAAAGACCATTAAAGAAACAAAATATTGGTATCTCTGTTTAACATTCATCCAACCCAATGTTGCAATCAATGATGTAGAGGATATATTGGTATCATAAGTTTTAGTAACGATTCTAGCAGCTCTATTTTGAAGTTTTTGGAGTTGTAATAAATACGTTTTGGAGGAATTACCCCAGACAGATATACAATAATCAATGTGACTCTGAATTAAGGCATTGTAAAGTGTGTTTAAGCTAAAGACATCTAAGGTTTTACTTAATCTGAAAAGGAGACCTAGTTTTGATGGTGTCGCACACCAGTTGAATATGTTTTTTCCATGTAAGACCAGCGTCGATGATAACACCTAAAAGCTTTGTGTGTTCAACCGGCATCACTGTAATGTTATCCATGGAAATGTTCAGTTGATTTCCATTGGTTTTAGACTTGGGGCCAAATAGTATGAATGATGATTTTTGGGGATTTATACTCAGTCGATTCTCTCTAAACCATTTAAGTGCAATTTCGAGATTTACTTGTAATGACTCTATAGCTTTAGCGGCTGAATTCGCTGAAGAATAAATTGAAATATCATCAGCATAAATGACGCATTTCTCACTAAGGAACATTGGAAGATCATTTAGATAAAAAAGGAAAAATATAGGTCAAAGGACAGTGCCCTGTGGGGTACCTATGTCCAAGGTGCGTGGTTCTGAAAGCAATCCATTAGAATAAACCACTTGCTTACGATTAGACAGGTAGTTTTCGAACCACATAAGCGGTACACCTTTTATGCCATAGTCGCTCATTTTTGTAAGTAAGACAGTATGATCAAGGCTATCAAAACCTTTTTTTACATCGAGGAAACATGCGGCGGTAACATTATTGTTATTAAGACTGATTAAGCATTCGTCAATTATGCTGTGCAAGGCAAATGAAGTTGAACGATTAGGAAGATAAGCGAATTGTTTATCCGAAAACAGATTATTACTTTCAAAAAACGTAATGAGGCGCGATTTAACGAATTGTTCTATTATTTTTGGCACATGGCCTATAACTGAGATCGGTCGGTAGTTATTTGGATCATCCTTACATCCAGATCCTTTGTATATAGGAGTGATCCTAGCGGTCTTCCAATCTGCTGGAAACTCGCCGGTTTGAAGTGAGATGTTAAATATGTGGGCTAATTGGAGCTGAAATATAAGGTGCGGCTATCTTAAGGAAAAATCCTGACATTCCCAGTATATCTTCTTTCATACTAGAGTTTACTTTCAACAACTGTGATAAAACAAATTGACTCGAAACTGAATTAAAATCAAAAGATTCCAAATTCGGGTTACCAATATGATCGCAGGTAAATATTGTTTTCGGAAATTTATCGTTAATATTTTTCCAACAGAAGTAAAGTAATAGTTAAATTTATCAGGGTCAATCTTTCCGCTTTCTTTATTCGAGGAGGTTTTCGAAGGCAGTATGTGTTTTAAAGCTTTCCACACACAACCAGGGTTGGAGCCATTTTTTTGTATCAGCGTGGCATAATACTGTCTACGAGTGGATCTGATAAGATTTGTAACATAATTTCGCTGATGTCGGTACGCAGACCAGTCATTACTGTGATTTGTTCTTAATGCGTTCCGATGTGCATAATCACGCAAGTGAATCTCATTAAGTAAATCATTATTGAACCATTTATTTTCGCGAGCTTTGGTGCGACGTCGAATAAAAGGCGCGTTGTTATTAGAAATTCTCAGAAATTCATAGCGCCACATTTCCCAGGCTAAGTTTACATCAGAAAGTTGCATAATTCTTGAAAAAAAATTGGATTTCGATAATTCATCGATAAATTTGTATTCATTGAATTTACGAAGGGTACGGTAATATCCGGATTTTGTAACTGTGACCCTAGGTGGTCTATTCAAAACGGTAGTCACAAGAAAATGATCACTTATACATAAAGGATGAACTTTCACATTTGAATGCATGCTAGGATGTGAAGAAAATATCAAGTCGATCATTGTAGAGGTGAGCTGAGTAATACGAGTAGGCTCTGTTACAAGTTGTTTAAGACCTAAGATTTTTTCGAGCAAGTCCAGTTTACTAGCAATATAAGTTTCAGAGCGTAAGCAGTCTACATTGAAATCGCCAAGTAATACAACATGTTTGAATGAGTTAAGGGCAGAAGCAAGTAAATCGAGTAATTCATCAATGTAACTGGAACTGGAATTAGGCGGTCTATATATAGAACCGATTAAGACCGGTTTTCTCCCCAAAATTATTTTAACCCATACACATTCAACGACATTTGAGTTTAAAGTGACCAACTCCGGTTTTAACGACGATAACACATACGTGAGAACTCCTCCGCCATGCCGATTCCTGTCTGATCTAAAAATCGTATAATCATCAATTTGTATCTCTGAATCAAAAACGTGGTTATCTAACCATGATTCTGTTAATGATAAAACATGAGGGTTTAAACTAGAACACAAGAGGCGAATCTCCTCTATTTTGGGTAGCAAACTACGAACGTTAAGATGACCTAATATGGTACCCTGGTTAGCTAGTCGATATTGCTTAAAATCAGAATATATACTTGGGTTTTGAGACAAAATAGAAGGAAGAGAGGGTGGAATTTCATTATCGGGTGTAATTGGTTTGGTGCTAGGTAATGCTTGATAAATATCTGATAAGTGAGAGCTTGTTTGTTCTGTAATACTAACGTTAGGACTTATAACCTGATCAGAGTACACATCCACTGAATTCCTTAGTAAATAATCATCTGATATATATATATATATGTATAATTTGAAAATTTGCCGAGAGCAGTTGATTAATTACTATTGATCTTCCCGGCACATATATAAAATATGGCGTTTAATGTATCTAAATAGATGCATGCCTCTCTATCGACGTGGTAATATTATTCCCAATGCTAAATGCAACAGTCATGTGTATTCGGATGACCGTATTAATGAAATCCAATTATGTCTAAAAATAGTTGCATTGGCACTATTTCTGTTAATTTCAAAATGATTAAAACTGCTCTGAAAAGGAAAAAAAATCATTTTGCGAGAATCTCACGACACCATTCCATCTCTCTTTATCTAAGTCAAATTAACTTTTAGTGCCTTTTCCTTGGTCCTGAAATGTAGGCCTTCAGTGGAATCATTTACACACACACATATATGTGTGTGTGTGTGTGTGTGTGTGTATCAATATAGTAGCAGGATAGAGGTAAAGGCCCTCAGCCCCGTATTTCGGTGCTGCGCCCCCCCCCCCCATCTTGAAATCATGGATATGCCACTGTATTATGTGCACACAAAATATCTTTAGGCAATGGGCTAGTGGGAGTCTTAGTGCACCCCCCTTGTGATTTACTTTAATCGGTATTTTCATGTAGCCCTAGGTCTAACAAGTCAGAAAATTGATGTTGCCAGCAAAAAAACTGGGATGGAAGATACCTCCCATGGACTTTTTAACCACGCCTACTTTTACAGCTGGAGGCAGATAATTAGGGGTATGGAAAATCAAAACAACCCTTACTTTGCAACTCTTGACCAAAATATTTCAAATGACCACTTAAAATGTTTGCCTTGTCAAGATATACCAGTTCATGCAAATGATAAGCAAATTTATTTTGTGAAAAGGTCACTAGAGGTCAAAAGGTCACAAACTTTGACCTTTCCCTATAATTTCTCGTATTATCAGGGTTAATTTATAGCCAAGACCATATAAAGTTTTTTTTTAATTGAAAATTAATTAAAATGAAGGTTTACATGTGCTTTTTAATATTTGGAGTCAAAACGTTTGAAAAGAAGCAGTGATTACCCCGCGGTTTGCAAGATATTTCTGCACTTTTTCATACTTTTTGTACGTATTGCTGATTGTGCCGAATAGGAGTAAGGCAAAATCTAACAAGTGTATCTTTGAAATCTTTCATTGAATCTTTGCGAATGACCACAAAAGATTATACTTGTGTGTTTCTATAAATGAAACATAAATTATGCAAATATTTTCATCGAAGCGTTTGTTGGAGTCAAAAGTAAACAAAGGATGACCTCACCAACACCATAGCTGTTTGTTACACATATTCGTTATGAAGCGTGCCACGAAATTTTAATATTGAAACAAATGTAAGTTACTTTCTTTCTTTCTATTAACACATTTCCAGTTAACAATCATCCTAATTTTTACCAGTTTGTATTTTATTTTGTGACAGTTACATATGTTCTTAGATAGTTGTCACTGGTTCATTGATCTCTATTCACAGCAAATCCCTAATTTTAATTTGACTAGTAACAGCCAATGTATTATTTGTTGCATGAATACATGTACTCTTATATCACATATATCAATTTCTATTACTAGTAGACAATATATAAGTTATTATAATTGATATAATAATTAATAATTAATTCTCTCAATAAATAGGGGACCTGTTTATGTGACACATAAACAATTATCTGTCTCCCCTCACTACGGGCCTCACTTTCCCAAATTGAGGGAAAATGGACCCCTTCAAAAGTTTGGTGTTAACTTAAACCCTGCGTTTCTAAAGATTTAACCTTGTATGATGATGATCAAGGTGACCAAGTTATGATCTTATCTGAGATTTTATTTTTTATTCTGGTTGATTTAACCTTGAAGGTTCAGGTTGAGGTCACCAGTTGTCGAGCTCCTCAAGAAACTCTATTAATAAAGTGTGTTCAAATTTGAGGGAAAATATGTGATACTTCAAAAGGTATCGGATTCAAATTTTTTTTATTTCATCCAATATAACCTTGATGATGAAGGTCAAGATCACCAGATTTTTAACTGGTACGAGATACAGGTAGAGACATTTCAGAAGTTGAATTTCATGAAAGTATATCAAGTGATTCAAAAGTTATAGCGTTCAAAATAATTTCTATTCTTGCTGATTTGACCTTGAATATCCAGATCAAGGTCACCAGTTATCGAGCTCCTCAAGGGACTTAATTAAAACATTGGTGTTTCAAATTTGAGGAAAAAATATCGCTACTTCTAAAGTTATCGGGTTCACAAATAATTCTATTTCAGCCTATTTGACCATGATGTTAAAGGTCAAGGTCACCAGTTTTCGAACTTGTCCGAGATTTTAGGCAGAGACATCCCACAAGTCCAATTCCATGAAAATATATTGGGTGGTTCAAAAGTAATAATGTTCACAAATACTTTCTATTCTGACTGATTTGACCTTGAAGATCCAGGACAAGGTCACCAGGTTTCAAGCTCCTTAAGGAACTTGCTTTAAACAATAAGTGTTTCAAATTTTAGGAAAAAAATATACAATACTTCAAAATTTATGGGGGTAATGAAGGATAAGGTCACCGGTTTTCGAACTCCTCCGAGATTTTGGTAGAAACAATTTAAATTTTGAATTTCATGAAAAATTATTGAGTCGTTCAAATGTTATCACGTTCACAAAATATGACACAGACGATGACGATAGTATGATGATTGTGATAATTGATTAAAATTGCAATTTTAGAAATGAAGCGATCTTTATATTTATGGCCCAGGGAATAAGCTCACCAAAGTGTGACTCCTGGGATAATTAATCTTATTATGATAGCAGAACGCTCAAGAGGAGGTGTGTTATGGGTTCACATAAAAGCCGACCGAACTGTCTCGCCAGTGAAGCTTGCTTTTCTAGCGAAGCGATTGGAACGCCGGGCATGTGCCCCACCGACATTGGTTCAAATCCCGGATCGGCCCAGAATTTTCCCCTGAAAAATATGTCTTCGTAACAGTATTCGAGCAACTGCATAGTCCATTGAAAAATACAGAAACACTTCCAGTGGGTTGCCAGTCAGTCAGACTACCACAGATAGTCAATAGATAGTCAGAAGGGACAGTCAGACAGACCTACACAAAGCTTGTCAGGCAGTCACTGATATCTGATTTGATTTTGACTAGCTCTGGTGGCAAACCATTTCCACCACCTGGCTATGACTCTAGCTGTCCATCTGTCATGGTCTTTCTGACTGGCCTGCTCTCTAAAGGCCAGCCTGTTTGACATATTTATTATTTATCTGGTGTGTTTTCTCCTAGACGATTAGTTAGCTAGTTCAGGATATATACCTGATAGTCAGATTGATGACTAAAGCTCTGGCTCTAGCATGTATGTATCGTTGAACAAAGGGGACGCCGTCTTGTGGATTACCAGTCTGGTAATCAGAAAATAACTGACCACCTGTCGACTAAGAAACATTGGTATAAAGACAGCTGGACTACCAGAGTGTTAGCTAATTAATCAAACAGACTGAACACCGCTAGAGCTATAGTCATTAATCTGACTATCAGGCAAATATCCTCCCAGAGATATAGCTGGTCTGACTGTCGTATCTGACTATCTACTGACTATGAGTGATAATCTGACTTACTGCCAATCCAAATGGCAGTGTTTTTGTATTTTTATGGACTATGCAGTTGTTCGAATACTAAAAAAAAACTGTCTGTCAGTCAGACATTTAGTCAGAGAGATAGACATTAACTCAAACAGAAAGTATGATGTACCGCAGGAGAGAGAGTCATTTGATCAGAGTCAAAATGAGAAAAAGGTGTACCGGTTAGATAGTGAGCCAGCCTGTCAGAGAGTTTTTTCGTTCAAGATGATAGTCAATAGACATGTATGACAAGCGAACGAATAGACTTACAGACAGTCATAAGTAAAAAGAATGACTGACAGAGGTCCATATATAAAATAAACTAGACTACCAAAGTCGCAAAAATGCATGGAGGCAGGCCATTAATGTATAAGTATAAAAGATCGCTTCATTAATAAAACTGCAATCTTTAATCAGTTATCACAATTATTATACTATGACGAACTCAGTAATATATCCAGGTGAGATATAATATTAATCATATGTAATAAATTAGACAATTAATTATCAATTATAACATGAATTATAATAACATATATTGTATACTAGTGATAGAAATGGATATATGTGATATAAGCGTATTTATCCCCCCCCCCAATGATATTTTGGCTGTTACTAGTTAAATTAAAATAAGGGTTTTGCTGTTAACAGAGATCAATGAACCAGTGACAAATATCTAAGAACATATAACTGTCATGATATATGATACAAACCGGTAAGAATTAGGATGAGTGTTAACTGGAAATGTGTTAATTGAAAGAAAGAAAGTAACATACATTTGTTTCAATATTAAAATTCCATGGCACGCTTTATAATGACTATGTGTAACAAACAGCTATGGTGTTGGTGAGGTCAACCTTTGTTTACTTTTGACTCCAACAAACGCTTCGATGAAAATATTTGCATAATTTATGTTTCTTTTTATAGAAACACACAAATATAATCTTTTGTGGTCATTTGCAAAGATTCAATGAAAGATTTCGAAGTACCACTTGTTAGATTTTGCCTTACTCCTATTCGGTACATCCAGCAATACGTACAAAGAGTATGTAAAAGTGCAGAAATATCTTGCAAACCGCGGGGTAATAACTAATTCTTTTCAAACTTTTTGACTCCAAATATTAAAAAGCACATGTAAACCTTCATTTAATTTATCAGTAATAAAGAAAAAAAAAACTTTATATGGTCTTGGCGATAAATGAACCCTGATAATGCGAGAAATTATGGGTAAAGGTCAAAGTTTGTAACCTTTTGACCTCTAGTGACCTTTCACAAAATAAATTTGCATATCATTTGCATGAACTGGTATATCTTGACAAAGCAAACATTTTAAGTGGTCATTTGAAATATTTTGGTCAAGAGTTGCAAAGTTAAGGTTGTTTTGATTTTCAATACCCCTAATTATCTGCCTCCAGCTGTAAAAGTAGGCGTGGTTAAAAAGTCCATGGGAGGTATCTTCCATCCCAGTTTTTTTTGCTGGCAACATCAATTTTCTGACTTGTTAGACCTAGGGCTACATGAAAATACCGATTAAAGTAAATCACAAGGGGGATGCACTATGACTCCCACTAGCCCATGGCCTACTTGTTTTCGGTCATTCCGTACCTAGTTTTGCGCGATTTCCTGTAGATAAATCACTGGTTCACTCGTCCACGACATCGTACGGATGTAATAAGGAATGACAACTCGTGACCACGACAAATTAGAGGTCTGTATATTAATATATTGGTAAGACTATATGTCAAGAACAAACTTGAATATATGATAAGATATTACATATTTTCGATAGACTTTTGTGCTAATTCATGGTCAGATTTAGTTAAAAATATAGAACGCCGATGGCCGATAGCTTACTTTAATCAAACTCTAGGGTTACTGCAGAACAAGACAGCTGTTTGTAGACAACTCTCTCTCTCTCTCTCTCTCTCTCTCTCTCTCTCTCTCTATATATATATATATATATATATATATATGTGTGTATGTATGTATTCATGAACCTGCAAGAGCGTAAGAATTTGTTTTTTAAGTCACTCTATGACGCGGATAATATGAGAAAAGCTGGAGACGCAGGGTTGTCCGAGAACTAGTTTTAAACTTTACCGCTAGACGGCAACATCTGTCCCGGTTCCAATGTAGCGACACTGAAAGTTACCGACTTAGCCAGTCCAATACATTTGATGAACTGAAATAAGTCAATCTTTCTTGGTTGACCAAATTAAATTTATTCTTCACAAAAAACTGAAAGTATGTGACTGGTGGAGGTGAAAGTTATTGTATTCACCGTTTAACTGAATCAAACACCACGCAACTACTGCTTGAAATGCATTTATAACTTCTACAGCCGATTCAATGTTCCATCCACATATAGGAATATAAACTTAACAAATTATATTAAATCTCTCACTGTGGCATTTACATCACCATCTTTATCAGCATTAGCATCACCTAGGATCAGCCTCACTAACAAAAGTTTAAAAGGGTGTATTCTAAAATATACAAAAATCTGACACCATTTTTATGAGTACTCCGATACATACTCCCGTATGCCTCTATCAAAAAGCAACTCTCATACTTTATTCTCTCGTATAACAAATTTATGTAGCCATAGAGATAAACGACTTGACTTTAAGCTGATTATCCTGCAAGGGCAGCACCAATCAGACATATATAGACCGTACCACTAATGCTGACGCTGGTCTTTGGTGGGACTTTCTTTGAAGTCAACCTTTCCTAAGGACAAATGCAAAAAAAGTCACCGTTGCCATGCGTTTTTTTGTCACAATAAGGACAAGGATTTACAAAAGAAAATCTATCAATGAAAAAGGTATGCACGCTTATATTTTAGCTATTTCCCATGACAACAACTAAAGCTTAAATTTGTAGAATACAAATTATTTGTAGAAATTATGTGATTCTGGCTTTAGGTTAGATCATTAATAGACTTTAGATTATTCCTGCTACGAATGGTTATTAAAATGCTACTTTAAGGCTGGTATCAGCTTGTTTTGTAAACACGGTACATATGCCCCATCCATATATTATAAACACGTGAATATAATAAAAAAGTGGGATCGGCGCTTTTCGGCATATTCTTATAAAGTATATAAAATATTTTCTCTTATATACATCATACATCGGAGTAAGCCCCTTTATAAAAAGTGATAGATGACGATCGAGGGCTGTTGTAAAACAGGCAGACACTCCCAGCCCAAGGCGATCCTGAGTCCATTTACATTTTAGGAGAGATATAAATAAAATTTTACTACATGGCCGAAAAGGGATTTTTTTCTTTTGGTTAAAGAGAAAGAGATGGAGTAGTTTATAGATTCCACACCGAGTCAAGCACAAAAATAAAAAACAGCCGCGAAATCTCAGAAAGCGTCCAAAGCCGGGGGAATTTTGGCAGAGGGAGAGTAAACACACTCACACCAAAAGGTGGAATCTTTCTCATCAAGCAGAGGAATAAAAACCTGTCTTTTGTTACAAGGACATTTAAGGGTAATTACAAATTACAATTTAATGTATGAGCTATGTTATATTCCGTGAATGAAGGACGTGCTGTCTATTTTTTAGACATTCTGATTAGTTTGTCATAGCCAATTAACTAAATCAATATTATGATTCAACCAGGCGGCTACCAAGAATTAGATTAATTCAATGGCTGCCTAATTAAGAAGGCAGCGGTTTATTCGGCGTCTTATTAAATGCTCCTAATTAACTTAATCCGCCGCAACTTATTTGATGGAATAGATTGGCAAATAACCTTTACAGAGCAAAATTTCCTTATGAGACGAAACATGTATGCGTAAGTATATGAGAATAAAAAGACAAAAAAAAAACAAAAACAAAAAACAAGAATGACGGAGGTTGTGCTTTTACCCATGTTCGTGAGTCTTTCCGTCTGTCTATCTGACCAGTTATTTGATCGTTTATTTATCTTGCTATGTTATGTATGCCTCATTTAAAGGCCTCCTGGATTTCAGGTTTAATATAAATGAGAGCAGAAATTAACTGGAAATCAATGAGGGGCTAGAGCCTACCCCCTCCCCTGGAGGTGATGTTTTCACCCGGCTGATTGTTTATTTATTTGTTCTGGAATTTGAATTTTGGCTTAGATACAAACGAAAACTACCAAACCTATTATTTTCACAAAACTGAGTGGTACAGCAGGACTGAATCTAGCTAGAAGAATTCAAGATTGGTGCGTATCTTAATAAATGGACGAATCTCACCACACATAGTTTGTCTTGGTGATGGTATGCGCTGTCCAGTGACTGGGTTCTGTTCTTTAAATAACTTGAAACTTTCTATGATGACTCTGACACGTAATGATCAGTTTGATAAACCACAAATAATTGTTTAGTCACATTTTCATTTATCTTACGATACACACCGCTGAGTAATTTATATCCAGCTGTTCGTACCACGTACAGCTTGCCTACGTAGGGCAGAACTAGATGAAAGTAAGTTTCAGCAAGAAATAATGACGCATCAGGACATAAGATACGCCCAATATCAGCCCCCCACCCTGCGTGTATCATCAAACACCACATAAGTGCGCGAATGCACACGGTGTGTTTCTTCATACATCTCATATGTATATATATATATATATATATATATATATATATATAAATATATATATATATATGTATATATATACAGTGAAGCCCGCTTATTGTCTTATGGGTGGTGCATGCATAAATTATGATAATAACCGGGATGTGACATTATCCGGGCTTCAACATCGATGTATTTTTGAGTGATAGAAGAAGAGTTATATCTCATATGATTTTAAATAAATCATCTCGGCGAAATGTCACTGAAGTTTAAACCGCGGCCTTTCAAACGCCAGGAGTGTATTATGTGATCGTAAACATCGCCCTTGTTTATGTACGAAGAAAAGCAATGTTCTGGATTACCGTGGTATCTTAAGATGTTAATTAGCTAAGTGACGAGGAGTGACTCGCATGCATCACTGCACTTGCCTGCCGCACACAGGTGGGAGATGTAATTGTTTGATACGCCTGACCGATTACAGGCTTTTGGCCTCTTTGATCGCCGTGTCGGCGTTTGATGTGATATTAACTGCGAACTGGTATCACTGTAAAGGGTTCCAAGCATGACTATAAACGGGATTGTGACAATATTCCATGATATTAAACGGTCAGATTTACCATTGTTAATATAGGAAATGGTTTGGGATAACAGATTTATGTGACAATAAACGGAATTTTCTATTAACCGATATGACACAAAGTGGGCTTGACTGGATATATATATATATATATATATATATATATATATATATATATATATATATATATATATATATACATACTTTTGAATGGTTTTGTTAACGGGGTTTTAATTTTCGTGCTTTTAGCGGGAGCTAGATTTGCGCTAAAATAAGAACACGCATAAATTCGATGCGATCTTTCGGAAGATTACAGCGTTCTCGCCTGAAGTATTGTTCAGACCTTGCAGTCACGGTACTCGACCAGTCGTTCGTGGCATGTAAGCGGTCATCCGAAGGTTGTTAGGAGGGATATAGTTTACGTTACAAACCTGTCTTTTATGAATATTTTAATAATTTGATACACAATTTCTTACCTTACATACGGAGTTGCGCGAAAATTCGAACTGCGCTAATGCTATTAAATATAAAATGCGCGAAAATTCAGACGCGCAAAATTAACCACATCTACAGTATATATATATATATATATATATATATATATGTGTGTGTGTGTGTGTGTGTGTGTGCTTAAGGGGCGTTTTCCATGTGCGCGTCTGTGCCTGGAAATTGCCAAGGGAGCGATTTTCATGCCTATATGGTCGGCGTAAACTCAGTGATTCTTGGCAAAATGACGTCACTTTCGTTCACGCATATACGCACACATAAAATCGTGTTTATCGTACTATTACACATCGGCACCTCTTATTAGATGGTTGTGTTTTTTATCTACCGGAAAAATTACCGTCACACAATAAAATCTTTTCTAGAGTTCTCGCATCATAAGGAAAACCAGTTACTCCTGCATTTATGGTCGAGACATATCAAATTTGTGGCCTCTAATTGACAACTGTTGGTCCCCGATATTACAGATAATTTAATTTGATAAATTAATCCTGCCTTGCCGTTTAACGCTCAGCTTTTTTGTGATCAATAAGCTTTTAAGAGGAGCGCGACTTTGTCACCCTGATTATGGAATTATTTACTGACCGCATTATTTTACACCACATTATAACATGGTAGATTATTTTAGATTAAATATATATATATATAAATAACTAAATAAATAAATAAAAATAATATATAATTATATATATACATATAATCCTCCGTGGACAGTCTCAAATCTTTCTGCGGTGAGCGGTTTTTGACCTTTGAGGGGTGTTTCCATGTGCGCATAAACATTTACACCACTTATATAAAGTATCTGATGTAAACAAAACGGCAATAAGTGATTATGAAAGGTCATACATCACATTAACTGAACTGAACATATTTTATATGATTATGATTTTTATATTAATAAATTATATTTAATATTAATAATAATTATTATTATTATTATCATATTAATTATTATTTTTATTGAAATTTCCTTTCTTTTACATATTTTATTCTTCTTAATCCGGATTCATTGGAGACATCAAACGTATTCAGTATAGGGTTTGTTAATTTGTTCAGTTAAAGATTGATATATATTTAAAAAACTAGTGTTTCAATTCAAAAGTTTTCAACGAGAGCATTTAATTTCCTTAGAATTTTGCATTATAATCATAGGTGTTACATTTTAATTTCGCACGATTTTGATTGCAATAAGCATATCGTGTGCTCACATTTGGCCGTTGTTATCCGCGATTTAAACCATATTGGTTAGCATTGGGAAAAAGATCGAGACAAGATCGCGGAGGCACAAAAACATTTTGAACATCCTTTCCAATTGATTTTTCTTATTGGTTATTTTTTTATTGAGATCCAGGACCCTCGAGTCCAAGTCCGAGCTCTCGAGTCAGGTTGCGAGTCCTACATCACTGTATTCTACACGCAAGCGATAATGTGCCAGGTGCACACGGAAGAATTCCAGGTGCACGTGGAAATGTGCCAGGTGCACGCGGAAGAATTCCAGGTGCACGTGAAAATGTGCCAGGTGCACGCGGAAGAATTCCAGGTGCAGGTGAAAATGTGCCAGGTGCACGCGGAAGAATTCCAGGCGCACTTGTAAATGTGCCAGGTGCACGCGGAAGAATTCCAGGCGCGTGTGGAAATGTGCTAGGTGCACGCGGATGAATTCCAGGCGCACGTGGAAATGTGCCAGGTGCACGCGGAAAAATTCCAGGTGCACGTGGAAATGTGCAAGGTGCAGGCGGAAGAATTCCAGGTGCACGTGAAAATGTGCCAGGTGCACGCGGAAGAATTCCAGGCGCACGTGGAAATGTGCCAGGTGCACGCGGAAAAATTCCAGGTGCACGTGGAAATTTGCCAGGTGCAGGCGGAAGAATTCCAGGTGCACGTGAAAATGTGCCAGGTGCACGCGGAAGAATTCCAGGCGCACGTGGAAATGTGCCAGGTGCACGCGGAAAAATTCCAGGTGCACGTGGAAATGTGCCAGGTGCACGCGGAAGAATTCCAGGTGCACGTGAAAATGTGCAAGGTGCACGCGGAAGAATTCCAGGCGCACGTGGAAATGTGCCAGGTGCACGCGGAAGAATTCCAGGTGCACGTGGTAATGTGCCAGGTGCACACGGAAGAATTCCAGGCGCACGTTTATAATATATCATGCTCACGATTCGTCCTATTCTTTCGACGAAGCAGTATAAATTATAGTGCAGCTAGACAGATCCTAGCGCTGCTTTGAATTAATAGATCAGTTGATTTTCAAAGCGTCATTAGGGTTTTGCTCTGACTACAGTTGTTCTGTTCCTTGGACTTAAAAGTCTATGCACACATACAAATAAGTGCTCACCCCCTGCAGTTTCGAGGGAAAAAAAAAACCCACACAAATCTATTGGTTTATTCACCAAGCAGTATAAATGCATGGCGCTAATGTCAAACATAAGGTTCAGATTCTCTCGGTGTTTTTGGATAATCATGATTGTTCTTTTGGCTTTCCTTAATAACTATCAGAATGATCGTTGTCTGAACAAAGCCCTGTAGGGAAAGCTTGACGAGCGGTCATTGAACTATACCTAATTATACGACTCCCTTCTTTAGCTAACTGGCTCTCTTTTCATTTTAGTTCAAAACAATAATAACATTTTCTAATATAAATAAAGGAGATATAATAATAATATTAAAGGAGATATATTAACGTTAAATTCATTATTAATTTTCGGTGTCATTCTAATTTATGTTTATTCATGACGTTAAATTAAAGGAGCACACATGCTAAGGATACGCTGATTCAGTTGGGAGATAACTGAGATTAAACCTTTGCCGATCATTTAACCAGATACATGTCGTTTTCTGCCTAGAATCAAGATAACGACACTAAAAAAACACTTGTGATTACGTCGCTATATATATATATATATATATATATATATATATATATATATATATATATATATATATATATATATAAAAGCGCTAATAAAATGCTATTTGGGAGAGAGATGGGGTATTAAATATTTTCGTCCCTCCAATCTTGTCCAAATTTGCATTATTAATACTGATAATACGCATTAAAAATCAGGTACTCCGACGAGAATCTGTTATGTTTTCATGAGTCTGACACACTTAAGCTTCCTCAACAAGGATATGATTAATACACCACTTTTTTTGTTATAAATTCATGAATCTAAAAGCATGATATAATTAGGCTTAAGCACAGCTTTGCATATATGCTTAAGTTTATGTTTGACTTTGAAAGACATTCCGTCCCACAAGATATAGTTTATTAATACACCGGCTTTTCTGGTGTATAGTTTGAACACAGGACAAGCCGGGAGATCGTGAGTTCAGGTCCAAGCCGAAGAGTGGTGAGATTTGTCCCGGTCTTTCCATCACCTAGGGTGAACGCTCTGCAGGCTTAATTGGAAGGTCGTGCTCCACGGCCGTGTCTCACTCACAAAAACCTTGAGCTCTTTAATTGAGATATATTTCACATAGTCGAGTAAAAAAATAAAAAAGGCGCAAAGACAGAAGGACCAACAATTATAAAGAAATAAATAATTTGGCGGCTGTCAAGTACTGGTTACAGTGACAGGATTCTGATAACGAAGCCCCTCAGGACGGAGATGCACTAGAAGCCGCTGATAACGAGACAATAAAGCTGACTCAGGAGCGACTTTGTCTGGATTATACTGGTTTACTGCTTTGATAGGATCAGAAAGTCTGCACGCAGAGGATCCAGCGATCAAGGGCCGCCCTTGGAGGGTTCACGTATGGTAAATTTGGGATTTGAATGTCATTGCTATGTAGCCCATGATCGAGAGACATATGGACATTAGTGGCTTACTGATAGAAGCTTGTGAAATGTTATTCCCTCCTTTGTGGACAAATGTGGTAGCCGCGTCTATAACTTAAGACAATCCCTTGAAGCTTTAATAAGTATAGGCCAGAGGCGCTGATCCTACGACACACTGACTGTTATACTAGTATATCCATGTGTTTATAACATGTGGGGAGCCCGCACAAATAATCTAAATGCACGTAATAAGAACATCTGGCGACACTTCAGACAAACAATAGTTTTGCACACGTCTTTTTGCAACTGGTGCCCTTTTAGATTCTGCACATATCAACCAACCACCTAAGGTTCGTGTTTTCATTTTTCAGCCGTGTTTACAAGGGCTTTAAACATGGATCGAATCGAAGCCAGTCATTAATCGATAATCGAATCGGACAGGAAATAAACGATTAATGTCAATTATTGCATTTACATTCATTTTTGGGGCATGCGACAGGAAAGTACTCAGCACACAGCATCCAGGCAAGAATCTAACTGTGGGGAGAGTTAAGTGGAAAGGGGAAGCGTATCGGTAAATGATATATTGACTAAGTAAACTGTATTTCATTATTACAATAATACCTTTTAATATTGGCCGATACTAACATTTTTCTGGGATACGAATAAGAGTACCAAATGTTTTAGCATTTCCATGGACTGCTAGTGAACACAGATTTCCCCAACCACAGGCCTTGCACTCCTTCTCGATGGGGCTATATAAGCTGGTATTATAATAGGGACCATTGTTTCGTCTTCTTATGCCTCCCAAACAGAAATTTAAATGCGGTAACTGGACAGAGTCTAAACAACCGTTGGGTTCGTCTTACAACAGAACGTTGTTTAATCTTTTCTTGGAATCTGAGTTGCTTGAAGGAGAGTTTCTCAAGCTCGATATACCATGATCAGGATTTAGGAAAAATTGGGTTCAATATAAGACTAAATACAAACCCGACAAAGGTCCCAAGGTCTGAAAAAGGGAGGGGCTGGCCGCAAAAATGTGCTGCAAAAAAAAAGACCGGCTCATTTTACAACTTTTGTATAGCTTAAAAGATGATAATATTTGGATTTATTGTAATATAAAGCTACTGTGCCATTTAAATAGCAAATAATAGCAACTGCATGGTACGCCATTACGACTTTAATAAATGATATTGACACATGGTCGCCAAGCATAGATTACTATCATGAATGCAGTCGAATTTGATAATTTTCTCACGGGTAAAACGCAAGAACATTTCTTCAAGATCCGATTTAACCCCCAGGCCCTCGATTCAGCTTGGGTAATTAAGTACAAATTGCCATTAAAAATGTGTTAAATGGACGGTTATAAGACGCATAAAATTGTAAGAAAATATTATTTTGTATATCAACTTTTTGGAATGAAACATATCACTTATGCATATTGTTACGGGGTGACATAAAAGCGGACAGAACTGTGTCGCTAGTGAAATTTGCTTTGCTAGCGATGCGATGTACTGTGTTGGTTCATTTTCCTGGAGGATTTTAAATTCGCAACATTCGCAGAAAGAGAAATTATCACGAAAATTTAACCTTCGCGAAAAAGACCCGTCATCCACACGTGCCGGGCATTTATGTATATGTTTGTGACCAAACCTGTAGGCAAAAGGCAAAAGAATTTAATTTTAAATAATATCATCTATTTTATGATACCTGATAAACAAAGACTGACATTATAGAAAATAACGGATCTCTCATATTATCTGCATATAGGGTCACAGGATTTCTCCTTGTTCTCCTTTGTCCTCAACAAATTATAATGATTTAACGCTCATATTTTATAATGAATATGATAATGTATATACCATGAGTTGGTTACTGCATGGTAAACTATAAAGATAGTATAAAATAATAATATGATGCTACAGGAAATTAATTCGGATGTTACATTGAAAACCGTTTCCCCAATGCCTCAAAATGGTTTTAAAAATGCATGTGGCGATAATCTAACCAATTCTGAAGAGACCGTAAATTTCTTTTGGAGTGAATTATTTAAATTAAATTAATGTCTGCAAATTGGCCTCGCTACAAAATTCAAGGAGATTGAAACCCATGCGGTCTCTAATTAAGCTGGACCGATGCCTTGTACGTTTTAGGATCTAAATCCCTCATTAACGATCTCAATACTAAAAATTTGGCAGCAAAAGATGCACAAGGCAGTTCATTGACTATTTAATTCAGAAACTCTGAATACCTGAGCCCGGGAAAATTTAAACAAGTTTGAATCAGTTTGTATGTTTTAATTACAAATCAATTGAATATGTATTAAATGAATCACCATGATCTTTTACTTAAGAATACAATAACTTAATTGCCTGACAAGTCAAGGCTTAATTACGTACGAGGATAAGCTTTTGCACGTATTAATTTACTGTCAATTATGTGTATTCTTATGGAAAATGGAATACCTTTTTCATGTACATGTCCTTCTTTGTACGTTTGTATTTCCGACAAGTGTCACAACTTTAAACATTTTTCATTTTCTTTTACTCATTTGTTTCCTCCTTTCCTTGATTCGGGTTTAAAAACCCATATTCTTGAACGGCATTTTAGTCCTAATTTCATCTATTCATAACTTAATTCTTAGTTCTGACATATTGTAAATAAGGGGCCATTTTGAAAGTAACCGTATTGTATATTTTAAGGAAACTTTGGAACTACACAAAATTGTAATCAAGCGTTCCTGACCCGCATTAAAATGAGGCATACAGGCAAACCCAGTCACCCAGCGACCACCTACGATCATTGTCACGAATACTTTGCCCATTCCTTATCGTATGAAATATGTTCCGCGTTCACACAAAAAGTCGTAATTTGTCGGTCCAGTTTTAGGGTTTTGTTTTATACCACCATAATAATGCTCTAGATTTAACTACCGAATGAACTTTGAGTCAGGAGATCAGGCGTAGGGTTAGAATCTATCGATAACTATCGAGTGTTCGTATTTACGTATACGAGTCGTCGGTTTTCTGGGCGAGCAGTCGCACGACCACACAGAACTACTAATGAATACTTAGGGGTAGGTGCGACAGCACGTACGACCAGTCGTAACGGGAATTATGTTGCCAGTAACTCGGACTGAGCTTATTGTGGATCCAGAATTAGTATATACATGTACAATTTGTTACGGAACTAGGGGTTTGAGGGTATCTGCTGATCAGGTGGCACATAGGGACACAAAACAGTTTCAGTTCCTTCACTAACATTGTTATCTTTTATAAACAAGAAAATATATTCTAACATGGTAGTTTTTCCTATTTTACAAAGCAGATCTTTCCATAGCCTTTTAAACCTGTACCTTATCCACTGATGTAGATACTTTTCAGGGTCTGTTTTAATGCGCTTATTTTGTCCTGGGATATGAATATCTAGGGACATAATATACATGTGGGGCGGGAGGAGGATGTGCCCTCCCATAAACTCATCCATTCAAGGGGAGATTCAATTCACCATGTAAAAATTTTTCTTTTGTCGTGAATCGTACACATACAAATTCACCTGTCCGTGCATTTAACTCTCTCTATATCTGCTAGTCACGTGATAACAACCGGTTGTACGACTCCTCGTACCACTAGTCGGGATCGGTCGTAACCGGTCTTAACCTGTCGGTGGCTTAACCTATCCTGTGTCACGACCTACTATGCTACAAGTTGGCACCAGTCTGCGACCGCTCAGTGCTTCCGGACGCTACCGGCCACATATGACCACCTACGACCACTCGTGCAAGAACAGGGGAGAACCAGCGAGATCTCCAACAACTGCAAACAACTAATGCATACAATATTCTATTTAATGCTTGTTTTAAATTACAATATTGACTTCTGATTGTTTGCCACAAATGCTGATGAAGAATGCGGAAAGTATTACAACCAAAAAGGAAATATTTAAATGTTATTGGATTTTTCTTATATATACCAGCAAAATACTGCTAAATGAATTTAGATTGTTTCCCACGTACGTGCACAACAGCAAAAGAAGGCAGAGATGTATTATACTTCTCCTGGAGATTCATAATGATCCACTAATATATAAACAAACAAATGTTTTGTTAATTATAATTCTAATCATTATCAGTACCAAACCCTCATTACTGGGTAGTTGCTCATCTAAAAGGGGCCCATTCCGATATCTTACGTATAATTAACTAAAAGTTCTAGAAATCCCTTGAACCTTTGATAAACAATAGGCATTAAACGTCGATATAAACCATACTTAGGCTCTTTGAATTATTTATATCCACATGGTTTTAATGAAATCCGCAAAATAATCCGCATTCAACATGGACATTTGATGCAAGTCAGCTGTTTTGCAAAAGACGTTTGCAACCTTTCAGCTTCCATACATATACAACTAACCATCTAAGGTAACGGATTTTTCGTTTTCGTCATTGCTGTGTTTCCTAACAACATTTATACAAGATAAGCTCATACATCCGTCACGGAGGCATAATAAGAACTTTTTAAAAGGAATTTCCTAGTGTTCATTAACATTTACGGAGAGTAATCCTGAATTACGTAAGTTCTATAAGAAGAGAAAATGAATACCTTGCTTTAAGAATTGAGGATTGATGTAGGCTGGAATATTCAGGATATATATGTGTATCTTTTTTTGGCAACACACTGAACCCCTCATATGATGCTCGATAGATAAACGTTTATACTGGTCTTACTGAAGGGATATGACCTTGCTGACCTGAATATTTTATTTTTGACTTATCGTCATGAAAGGTTGTTAAGGTTAGCGTGTGTTTGCTTGATGTTTGCTGCAAAGAACTTCAATCATTTTTGCATTACAAGCCGGTTAATTGTTTAATTTATTTACGTGACATGAATCAATCTTTATAGAATTCAATTAAATGATATTTATATTCCGTGACAATGCATACTTAAGTGCATTATTTAATTTGGTGCATTATTTAACTTTACCTGTTCAAGCACAATTAACCAGCACTATCAGCTTGACGTGTGCGGAACCATGCTTGGGGTAGTCTGTTCCTTAGTCTGTAAGGCCACTGGACAGCAACTGCCAGTGTTTGTTTGGCTGTAATAGCTTTTCTGTAAAGTAATTAGATTAAGTCATTCTAGCTTCATTCTAGGATCAGAGTTAGATTACTATATTTTTATTCCACTCTGGTTCTCATAATTGTATCATAATTAGTAATTCTGAAATCATGATTTAAGTGGAACTCCTGTGAAACTTTGGATCTATACTTTGTAAAAACTTCTACAATAAGTTATAGTTTTAAATTACTTTCTGCATGTAAAATCTTTGAGTCACATTTATTTTTATATCTGAAGTTTCATTTAATTTCATTAAGTATTTTTTTGTCAAATGTTTAAAGTTATTAAGAAAGATTAAAACGTCGTTAGGTGATACTACTATCATAGTATGTAACTATCCTTGCATGATGCTAGCAGTCTTAATGAGGAACCAATAAGCGTCATGCTGTTTGCTAAGTGTTTCGGTATAATTAGTCTGTCAGATGTGTGGGCGGCAGATTTGAATTGACTGCTGAGTTTGACACACGACTGACATCCGAACTGTGTACATCTATTTCTGAATGTACTAAAGTCTCTACCAATTGGCAACTTACTGTTTATTTTATCATAACATGTACAAGATCCCGCGAGCTACAACACATATCTAAAGGTAAAGGTAAAAGGCACGGGGTTTATAGTTTTCTATTACCGCTGTAGTCGCAGTCTCAGCCGACTTTTAACACTTTGCATTCCTGGTCTTTCGGGCCTGTTCATTCTTGTAGCTTTTCTCGGCTCCCTGGGGAGCATACAACCCAAGCAGCCATTACAAGCGCTAGAAGGTTATTCGTTCTACATTTGCCTGCCTCCCATGACCAGTACCTATTCACTCCTGGGTCGAGAGAGCGCACCCTTTTGGTAAAGACTTTGGCCAGGAGTCTTAGCCAAGAATGCGATCTGAACGGGACGCGAACCCACAACCCTGCGGTCACAGGTCCAGCGCCCTAACCATTACGACACCATGCTCAACAAATTTATATGTGATCAGGGCTTAAAGCGGTAATATGCTAAAGTGTATTGTTACGGAACCTTATAACAACAGATCATGCAATCGTGACGAGCATAAATCTTGTTACGGAGTGAGAAAATTCAGATTCCGCAACACCAGGCAGCGTGATATGTCTAGGGGAATGAATAAATTAATTATAATTTATTCTTAGAACAATCCTAACATTACAATACACTAAATCAATACAATTTGAGAATATAACAATAATAAAAAATGTACATCACCAGAGTGTCCGGATCCTAGCTTTGATTTCTGGATACCACCACTGTCACAGCTCAACAAGAGTCCTTTAGCATAAATAATCCAGATGAACAGTTCATGTATATCTTCTCAGAGAAAAGTCCGATTTAATCTCGAAAACAATCTGCTGTAATCCAAAAGTTCTGGTAATAAAACCAAAGGCAAACTGAAGACAATCCGTATATAAAGTCTGTATAAAGTCCGTAAAATATATGGAAGCTCTGCAATTATCGAAAAGGTCCCAAAAAACTGACGAGAGAGTCACACACTTGCGTGTCCGCTGGTATTTTCCTCTCTACCTATATATAGCTTTTCCTACCGGGGCCCAGAACCTTCCACTATGGAACCCTCTAGACTCCACCGTACACGCTGTCTTAACACTCTGCGAGAGTTCAGCAAGTGCGGTTCCCATAGCAGCGCACACAGTGGAACAGTTAAGGTAAAAATACTAAAAGAATTGTGCATTTAATGATTAAAGCATGAAATTTTCTCCAGAGTTTGATAGACTATAAAGTTCATTTTTAGATGTGGAGGCCTTTTAGATTTGACCTCAGATTTGACCTTGAGCATTGACCTATATATATTAAAAACCAAAAGCTATAGGAGTTTTGTTTTCCATCAGCTATATAATTTTCAGAGCGATTGCTTGAGAATTTTGACCTGTACAGCGAAAAATTGAAATCTCGTAATACCTCGTTTGACCAAAAGGGTACGAGATTCCGTGAGAATTTGTACAAAATTGGATAAAACCGAGTGTTGTTTGAAGCAGAAACATGGACCTCTCTAGCTTTAAAATTCACAAAGTTTGTAAAATGAGACCCCATATTTTGGAATATCATGCATTTGCCCCCAAAAATGTGTAATAATAGTTACAGCAGATTGAGAAAGCTACACATCAGAAGAAAGAATGGCGAGTAAAATGTGCTACAGTCTATGCGGCAACGATAAATTTCGAAGAAGATTTGAAGAAAAAAAAGATTTTGTGTTTTTTTTATGATCTTGATCTTAGCCTTTACCTATTATCATTAAAGACATTCTAGAACTTCATGGGTTCTATCATCGGTATAGACTATAGACACCAGACTATAAAGTATGTCAATGAGCCCTCTTTTACGTGTAACAACATTGAAATGTGGCGATATGATAGTGGCGTTTCTCGGTCACGGATGTGACGCACTGTGCTTGATGACTGTTCTGAACGTGCATGTTTGACACTACCAAAGACCAGCAGCTGCGATACTGTTAGAGCGGCGGTTGTAGTAGCTGTTTTCACAGCTAGAGTGGTGCTTGATGTTCGCTCCATCCAGGATCATGTTCACTATGGCCAAGAGAGATGTCGATGGGGATTCTTTCTGATAATCAGGAATGGAGGAACCATCAAAGATGAACTTAGTGTCGAACATTTCTCAGCGAACCACTTGTGCTGCTCACCAAATGCAAAGCATCACTGTCATAGTCACAAGCTTTCTTTAGAGCATCTCCAATGTCTTCCTGAAATGTGAAAAGCACATTTCTTCCTTGTGAACGCTCCCTTAAATCTGGGAGTGCGGAATGAAGTCTGTTTCTTCAGCTTGGTTGTATGTTTTCGATGCTCCATAGTGACACCAAGCGATTCCATTCGGACTTTGTACAGATCACCCAGATCGGACAGTTTGAACACTGGGGCACAATCATCACTTCGAGCTTCTTCCATGTCGACCGATTATCAGGCGAACGCAATGCCATGCAATTGAGCCTCTTCTTCAAGCTCATCCTCTTGTGCGACCTGTCTTGCTTTGTTATGGAACATCCGGAGGCTGTTGCGGTGATACTTTGTCTTAAGGGCAATCATATCCCCAGGTTCAAGTTTAGTGAGTAGTTCTGTGTCTCCTATTTCCAAGGCAGCCTTCCTAACATTCATGTTTAATGGTTTTGTCGATGCTTCGTTGAGCATTTTAGTGCCAGCTGGTTTATTGCAAAAGAAGCACAAGGCTGTCCCATCTTGATATGGCTACGAACATACCGTGTGTGAACCTTGGTTTCCTCAGGCTGCTCGAGCCTTTTAGGTGATTTCTGCTGTCACTTCTTCATTGTTTTGGTTATATTTTAAGCGACATGTCTTATGCCACTGGACCTTGTTGGTCGTTACCCATTAGTGTGGCTTCCGTGCCAGTCCCATCATCCAATTTGTCCAGGTCTATCCCAGTTGGGATTTTCCTAATTCCTGAAAAGCAAGGAGATCCTTGGCCAGTGACACATAACCACTACCTACTGGTGATCTGTTTGGCCTGGCAGGAAATTGAAGAGCTTCTTCTGTTTTTACCTGGTAGAGAGCTCATCGTTTCCAATTAGTATTTCAAGGTTGCTTTGGATGCTAGGATGTAGAAGCTATGGCAGGATCATTCAGTATATGGCGTTTTGACATGGTGAATATGAAGAAGCAGTAGAAAGGCACTAGTCTAGGATGCTACAGGCTTTCTACTTGTTAAATACCACCACCGTTACAGTTCTTTAGAAATCACAAATCTAGTATGTAATCCAGGCATGCGGGGATTATCCAGTAATACACAAGAACATACTACAGAGTTAATGTATATTTGAAAAGTTTATGTTAATATTTTTATTAAGAAATTAAATTAAGAAATGTTAACTGAGTAATTGTTCAATGTGTAAGGCATTTAAATTCATTGACAGGTCAGATAAAACAACAAAATATACTTATAGTCCAGGAAAATTTGGTACAAAATTTAGTTTGAGTTTTTATCGACTTGTTTGGTGATTGTAACTTTTCTGTGTTTTCAGCTTATGAGATCTGGCACCTCAGTACAGTTACACTTTCCCTTTGTCAGTTTTATGTCAATTGCAGAATGCTTGGGAAACTTGTATTTCATACCATTTGCTTCATTTAGTGAACCTACATTTTTGAGAATACACTACTTCTGAATATTATTACTGAACAGAACAGTTTATTACAGCATTCTTTGTAATATTGCCAGCAATTTTTTATTACCTGTGCCTGAATATTTTCTTTTAGATTTGGCAGGCCAAGAGCGTTTTTCCTCTGGTAAAACACGCACAATTCCAACTTACTATCTGTTCTTTTTACCTTATGTGCAAGGTTCTGTTCTATCTACAATTTTGCATCTTGTGCACTTGAAGATAAAATATGTACTGAGTCTTCATGCAAGCAAAGAGTCTGGAAGCTGGCAAAAGAAATATTAACTTATAAACAAAAAAATTCTTTAACATGGATTGTACAACTGGTTATAATAACAACTACAAGGCACTTTCCATGGGTCGGATGGCAAAGTAGTGGACGGAATCAGAGGACAAGAAGAAAAAACCGACTCTCTACAGACCACTACAACCCACTCTCATAGCAACGTCAGGGATAGAGCCCAGCGTTTTATCAATCGACTGTCCTTTTCATTACATTGACAGTGTTTAAATACTTAAAATTAACAAATATATTAAATTTCAGCAGGGTAATCAACAAATACGTTTTACCGTTAGATGTGCTGTAAAAAAAGGGCAGTTTTAGTACAATTTCAATACTAACAAAATCAGACTTCATTCACACATTCATGTTACAGACCTCAATCCCTTATAAATGAATTTCTCGACACCAATAACATAAAAACAGTGCACCAGGTCAAATATAACCGGCTGTATTAGAATTTTTTATTTCGGTGGCCATCTTGGCTAGTAAACGAAAGCAAATTTAGGATAATTTCAATATTAACAAAACCAGGATTCATTCACACAGTCATTTTACAGACTTTAAACCATTATAAATGAATTTATCGACCCCAAAAACATACGAATAGTGCACTTGGAAAGCATTCTAGGACAAATATAACCGAATGTATTGATAGTTTATAATCCGGCGGCAATCTTGAATTTTTACCAAGACATGGCGAATTCCGATCGGCTCCATATCTGAACATATAGCATATGGTCTGGAAAATTATTATGCCAAGTTTCATTCTTCTTTCATCATTTGCACAATTATTCTCAATATGCAGCTTTACCGCTAAACCAATTGGAATATTACCAAATTCTTGATAAAAACCCAGCTAATGCGTATCTGAAGAAGTTTGAAACCTCAGAAATTGAATTTCTCAGCCCAAAAAACATTTCATTAGAGTATTTGCAATGTTTTTTGGGGACATTTTAACTCAAGTTATTGACAGTTTTTTAAGATAATTTTTTTTTTCAGCTTGGCCCTATATCTGAAATTCATCAATAAGCTACAAAGAATACTTTTACAAACTTTCATGCTTCTTTCAATTTTTGCACAATTCCTCCAAATATGGGAGCTTAACCGCTGGACTATTAGTAGGGTAAGTTAGTATCATACATGCAATTCTGGAAAAGATATACATGATATAAATATAGGATAATGGTGAATATACTGAAAAATGCGACCCTGAGGTGAGTGACCTCTCAAGGTCACCACAGGTCAGATACAAAATGCCTCCACATCTAAAATAAAACCTAGGGGTATGAAAATTATATGCTGAAACTTTCATGCTTTAGTCATTAAACGCACAAATGTTTGGATTTTCAGCTCCACTCACAGGGTTTGCGCTTAACACGAATCAGAATGCCTAGCCGAACCAAGTTATGTAATATCCCGCGCATAACAAACAGATACATGTAACAGTGTAAGGCTTTATAAGGCTTTCGTACTCTAACGGTCTCGGTTTCGTGACGGAATCCGCTATACTGAATAATTCTGAATCAACTGAACAGTGGACAAAATAAAAAAAAATTACCTTAAAAAAATTGATTTGGTTCATTCAACCATTAACGATTCTAATGTTGTCGGTTAAAATATTAATAACTTGAAAAACCTCAGACGGAGAGCATAATTGATTTTTTAATTTGTTTGTTCTGGAATACATTTATTCAGTTCACCTGACTAATAAACCCGATATCATGTATAATATGCAGATTTTGGTACATTCCAAGATAATATAGATTTTGAAACAATGCGATTCTAAGGATGATGTAAAACCGGTTATCTTTCATATAATTTACCACCTGATTGCTTCCAAGTTGACTCTAAAAATGAACAGAGGAACAAAATTTGCATTAATAATGTAGTAATTGAAAAAGGATCTTACATGAATAGCTAGGATATGTTTTGCTCCTGAAAATGGGAAAGAAGTGTTGTTTTATAGGAAATTAATTATCACGCACTTGTTGACCGGTCTGACCTTGACATTACTTAAAATGTCATCATATACGTGCTGCGGCTGACCCCTGATACCAATGATGACACTTAAATTGTTAGCTCGGAAAACCTGTTCACACAAGAAGGGTAGTATTTAGAAACAAAATTAAAAAAAAAAATTAAGTTTCATGTACTTGTTGACCCCTGTGACCTTTACCTTTCAAAATATATGATCAGGCATGATTTTGAGATAAAAGTAAAATTCCTACTCTTTTATATAAAGGATGATTTGTTGCAATATATTAAAAACTTAGGAAGTTATGGAAATATTAATTACCCCTTACCTATACTATGACTGAGATCTTCAGCTTTTCATAGCCGGGGTGGTGTATTAACACATGCTGTTACAAAAAAAAACGCCCAGCTTTTTTCCACTGGAATCTGCCCCGCAATAAGCCAGAGAACTGTAACTGACCACTGATACCAATGATAAGTATATGAATCTTAAATTGACTGCTCAGATTAAATTTTCGCCAAAGAAAGGTAATGAAGAAGCAACTTTTAAAAAGAAAAATAAGTTTCATGTACTTGTTAACCCCTCTGACATTGACCTTTCACAAAATATCTTCAAGCATGATTTGAGGTCAAGCAAAATGTCTATTCTTTCAAACGAGGGGCACCTTGTTGCAATATATTATATACCTAGGAAGTGACAGAGGTTTTAATACCCCTACTCCATTTCAGGGAACACAGATTCACACATTTTCATCGCCGGAGCACTGTATGAAAACAAGCTCTCACAAAAAAACTGCACCAATTTTCGCGCTTGCATCCTCCCTGACAATAAACTTGAACAGTTTAGCTGAAACCTGGTATCAATGGATATTTCCTAGGCGATGGGGGAACAAAAACCTTAAATAAACCACTTTTTCTCACTTGGCTCAAAGACTAAGTGGAGTCTGTAAACTTTGATTTGATTGATGGTACACATGAAATCATGGAATGAATTCTATCAACAACTCAACTCTAGAATTGTGTGTTGTTTTAAATCTCTCCTGGTAATTTGGGACTGACAGTAGCAGAAATACTGTGCTTTTATTGAGATCTAGAATTTTAGTCACAGGGGATTTCCCGGATAAGTTCGCTTGACCTCAAGGGGGCTGCCACAGACTAAAACTCGAATGTCCAACGTCGAGTGCCGTGATTTAAGGAATACCGCTAGTGTGTAAAATATCTGGTGTTACATAAGACCTGATATAATATATTGTTACGGGGTGATATAAAAGCGGACCGTACTGTCTCGCCAGTGAAGCTTGCTTTTCTAGCGAAGCAGTTGGAACGCCGGACTTGTGCGCCACCGACATGGGTTTGAATCCCGGATCAGCCGAGTTTTTTCCCCTAAGCAATTTGTCTTCGTAACAATATACATAAATTTTATTTCCAATTTCACTCTAGGAAATATTTCAAATGTGTGCTTATAAGGCGGAATAATTTTTATTTCTTCTGTTTTGCTATAAGAGGGATAATAATGTGGAACGGTTGTAATATATAACTGTTGTGCAATTTGAATAGCAAATAATAGCAACCGCATAAGATGCCATTGCGATTGTAATAAATAATATTGAAATAAGGTCGCCAAGCACAGACTTTGACCATGAATGCTTTCGGGTTTGATAAATTTCCTCACGGGTAAAATGCCAGAACATTCCCTCGAGTCCAATTTGAACTCCACTGACCTGGATTAAGCTAGGGTCATTTAGCACTATTTGCCGATGAAATATGTCTTACTAGGAGTGCTATAAGACTCATAATATTGTTAGAAAATATTATTAGGGATATCAGCTTTAGAATGCTATAACAACTATGCATATATATATATATATATATATATATATATATATATATATTGTTACAGGTGCTCTTTTTTGTGACAGGGGCGTAGCTCGTGTTGTGACACCCTCGCCGGGCCGTTTGTTACATTCTCAGTTTAGTTCGTACTGGTTGAACTCTCATTGTCATGCTAGGGGGTTTCTCGCCTGGCGGAGATCACGTGTGGACCCTGGTGTGTGGAGGCACGGCGACGTTTTTCTAGATGATTCCTGTAACGCGTGTTTTCCGTGTATTGTGTTAAATTCTTCGAATATTCGAGAAATAGAAGCTTCTCGGCTTGAGGTGAAAAGAGGCTGTGTTTTAGAGCCGTGAGAGAGAGCAGCAGAGAAGTTTCCAGCGGACGCAGAAGCGCGTGTGTCAGTTTCTGGGACCTTATCCGATGAGTGCGGCAATTATAGATTTTCGTCAGACTTTCTCCTAGATTTTGTGACGAGTTTTGTTTGGACTTCAGTTTACTTTCTGGATTGTTAAAAGAGCTTTACACTAGACTGTCATTCTCCGAGAGTATACATTTAAAGAACTTATCGTTGTGACGGTGGTGGTATCCAGGTACTGTGCACATTGTTTATTTTACTTTGTGATTGTATTGATTTGTTTTTATACCGATGTTATACTGTAATTGTATTGATTTGGTGTATTGTAATGTTAGGGTTGTTTTAAGAATAAATTATGGTTATTTGTTAACAAAAACACTGACTTCTTTATTCATTCCCCTAGTAATTTCACGCTGCCTAGTGTTACAGAATCTGATTTTTTTTATCTCTTTGACAAAATTTTTGTTCATCACGCATACGTGATCTGTTTATATTAGGCTACGTAACAATATATATATATATATATATATATATATATATATATATATATATATATATGGGTGTGTTTTGTGGTTGGTTTATTTTTTTTGGGGGGGGGGAGGATTTAAAATTTGCAAAAAGAAAAAGACCCTTTCTTAAGATGGACCGATACATTGTATTTTGGATCTGAATCCCTCATTAACTATCTCAATGCTAATAATTTGGCAGCAAAAGAAGCACAAGACAGTTAGTTCATTGACAACGGGACTCGGAAACTCTGAATACCTTAACCCTGGAAAAAGTAAACAGATTTGATTCAGTTTTTTTAAAATTATATATCAATTGAGTGTGTATGATCAGAATTACCATGATCTTTTTTTTATTAAGAATACAAAAACTAAAATTGCCTGGCAAGTCAAGGTTTAATTACGTGACAGGGTAACCTCTTGCTCCTAAATAATTCACTGTCAATTAGGTGTTATCTTATGGAAAGAGGAATACTTTTTTGATGTAAATATACACATGTGTGTACTTTTGTATTTCTGTCCGTTAATCACAACATTTATATAGTTTTTCATTTTCTTTTACTCATTACTCATGGTATCTCTCACCTCAATTCGGGTTAAAAAAACTAAGTCTTAAACGGCTAAATTTTTAGTCTAAATTTCATCTATTCATAACTTTATTCTTGATTCTGACATATTGAAAATTAGGGGACATGTTGAGATTAACAGCATTGTATATTTGATGGAAACTTTGGAACTACACAGACTTGTAATCAAACTTGTCCCGAGTTCACACATGGGGCCACGTTAAGAAGGGTCTAGTTTTAGGGTCCTGTCTGCGTTTTAGACCACCATTATAATGTTTTTGAGATAACTACGGATAAGCAACTAATGGTCGTACGATAACTACCGCGTGTTCGTATTTACGGAAACCAGTCGTTGGCCTCTCGGTCATACGACCACAGAGAACCACTCGAGAGTACGCAACTAAGGGGGAAAAGCACGTGCGATTAGTCGTAATGGGAACTATACTGAGAGTTATTACTCGGACTTGGCTCACTGTGGACCCAGAAGAATTATATAAAGGTTAAGGAAATAGGAGTTTGAGGGCTCGATCCTTCCCAATTCTTCGAATCAGGTGGCACATAGGAGAACAAAACAATTCCTGTTCTTTCACTTTAATTGTTAGCTTTAATATACAAAAGAAATATATTCTCACATCGTACATTTTCCCATTGTGTTAAAAGCAGATCGAAGTTTGTAAATATATTTCCTTATAGTCCAGCGGTAAAGCTCCCATATTTGGAAGAATTGTGCAAAAAAATGAAAGAAGCATGAAAGTTGGCAAAACTGTCCTTTGGAGGTTAATGGTGAATTTCAGACACAAGGCCAAGCTGAAAATAAATTATCCTGGCCAAAATCCAAGATGGCGGCCAAGATGGCCACCGGGTTAAAAAATATCAATAACTTGAGTTATAATGTCGCTACATAGCATTGCAAGTACTCTATATCTATGTTTTTTTGGGCTGAGAAATTAAATTTTGCGTGCATGGCAGGATTCACACAGGGGTAAAAGCTCACACCCGTCAGGTGTATAGATCCAATGACTCTTTTTCTATGAGATGATGGTGCAGCTTTTAGACTCTTTGCTTGCATGAAGACAGAATAAGTACACATTTAGAAGCTCACAAAATTATGCTGTATGTTTTTTAAGGATAGATTTAGACCTGTTGGTATCACTTTCTATGAGAATTAGTTATCCATACGATTAAGACGGTATCTCATTAAAAAGAAGTCATAACTTTTCGTTCAGACATTAGAGGGAATCTCTTGGATTCTGGCGAAATTTCAGCATTATGCCATTTAGACATCGACGGGGTTCGAAGTGGAGACCTACAATTCCGATGTCCAAAGCTGTAACCACTAGGCGACGTCCTACCCCTTTTATCTTAGTTATGCGGTGATTGTGCATGACAGAATCAGCAAACTTGTAGATACTTGTGTAGTTTGTAATTTACCCGCTACTTTGGTGATATGGTAAGATTATCCTTACCAATTAGTTGACATTGACTTTGCATTTCCCGTTATCGTCTTAAAAAACTTTTGTTGCTTGCATAATGCATACCTTTTATATTACTTGCATGTATTTATAAATATTATTGGAAATAAAAAATATTTACTACATATATTTGAAAAAATATCACCATGTGCATATGATGCAAAATTGTAGATCGCACTGAGCCTTGGACATAAGATAAACAGAACCGATAGTTAGTAAATTGGAATTGTGTGATTTACCAAAAGAAAACTTTCTGTCAGATCTAAAAAAATATTCAGGCATAAGCTAGAAAAAAGTTGAAGGCAATATTACAAAGTTTTGTGTAAAAAACTATTCTGTTTAGTAATATTAATATTCAGGAATAATTGTTAGAACTAGTCTATTCTCATTAATGTATGTTCACCTGATGAAGCATGTGGTATAAAATACAGGTTTCCCAAACATTCAATTGAAAAATCAATTGACCATCATAGCACATCAGCTTTAAGTACAGAACCGTTACATTCACCAATCAAGTCAATGAAAACTCAAACCAAACTTTGTAATGAATTTTGATGTAATCTAGATGATGAAGATAAAATGTTTGTCTGGAACATAAGGTCTGGAACCTATTTTTCAACCTTGTGGTGTGAATTCGAAATTTCTCTCTTGCGCCTTGCTCTTCCATTCCTTCATACATCCATTAACATTCAAAGATCAGCTGGCTTTGACACTGACAGCACTGACTCCTGAAGTTTGATACATATGATAAATATTTTAATAATACATGCAAGCACTACATGAATCTACAAGTGTACATAACGTAGCAAATGAAAGTATTTTGATGAAACAAACACATCGTGTAAAGCGAATGTCAACTCGTTAAAAAGGAAAAAGTTATAAATCAAGAAACTAGAATCACAGCAAAAGGTAATGAAATATTTCTGATAGCCGTTGATTATTTCGTACGAGCATCATCACAACATAACAATATTAGCAATCTGCATAGGTATCTACATGTATGTTGAGTATGCCATGCATTCATCACCATAGCACAAAGGTATCAAACAGCAACATGTAATGCTCCTCTAAACGTGTCCTGATTCTGTCTTCATGCCGGCATACAGTGTGAAAGCCATCACCTTATGGCAAAAGAAACATAGAATCTATACAGCAAACAGGTGTGAGCTAAATATGTGTGTATCCTGTCATGCACGCGTGTAGTCTAAATAATTTATGTTTACGATTTTCTGTTGAAACACGCATGGTGTTCAAATATATGTAACTGTTGCGAAATTTCAATTCGTACACAGAAGGCATAGAATCTGACAGGTGTGGGCTTCTTACTTATGTCTTTATCCTGCCACGCACGTAGTGAGTCTGATATAATTATTATAAGCAAGATAAACTTTATTTTATATGGATTGTTTATTTTATTATTATTATATATCTTTTATATGGATTGTACAATTAGTTATAATAACTATTACAAGCCCCTCTCCATGGTTCGAATTGTTGCGCTCGTTCATATATATTGAGGAAATCGGAGGACACAGAGAAAACAACCGACTTTGGACGGACCTCTGCAACCCACTTTGATAGGAACGACGTTGATCAAATCCGTGGAGCTAGTGTAGACAGACGAGCGGTGTACCACTCGACTCTCCATTTCATTACATTGAAACAGACATAGGGCTCAAATACTTGAAATTAATATATAATCATATCTAATGTCAGCACGGTTTTATTTATGCATTTGATATTTCCCAATTGCACTAACAGAGGTTGACATGAAAGTTACGTTAATCGCAGAATCTAATTACATGTATGTAGGTTCAAATATCCCAATGATTAGTGTTTTTATGAACATATCAATTTCTTAATTTTATTTTAGATTTTGACAGACAAGTTCCTTGCACCTATTACCTCTTCGAAGCAGTTAAATTTATCAGCATGCAAATAAAGGGAAATTAAAACGAAGATATATAAAATATTGCAATCAAAATGGTTCTACCATTCGTGCATCAAAATGCACGACAAAACAGACAACCTAGCCTAGAAAATGACACTTTCATTTGAGAACAATCACAAAGTTTACGACTGCTGTGCAAAACTTAAAAATTATGTTTGCTGTTCGATGTGCTAGACAAAGAAAAAATTTTAGTGTAATTATAAAAAATATCAACAAAATCAGAATTCATTCACAAAGTCATTAAACAGACTTGAAACCCTTATAAATGAATTTCTTGACCCCAAAAACATAGAAATAGTGCAATTGCAATTCATTCTAGGACCAATATAACATGATATATTGTTATTTTATTATCCGGCGGCCATCTTGGCTTTTGACAAAGATAGGATGAATTCAGCTTGGCCCTATATCTGAAAATATTGAGTATGGTATGGACAACTGTTATGCCAAGTTTCATGCTTCTTTCATTTTTTGCACAATTCTTCTCTTAACAGCTGGACTCCTTGCTTTCGAAATGTGTACCTCATCAACTGATGTAATTACTTTTCAGGACCTGTTTTAATACGATTGTTTTGTTCTGGGAAATGAATATCTAGGCCCATAAGGGACATGTGGGGCCACTCAGCCATTCAACGAAAAGTTCAATTCACCATGTATAGATTGTTTTTTTCGCCATGGATCATACAAAACCAAATTCACTTGTCTCTGCATGTAATGGGGCTGTCCCACTGCGACTCTACAGGCGACTAAAGGCGACCAGGCTGCCGCCTCATGGTCGCCGGGGGGGGGGGGTCGCCTGTATGGTCACCTGTAGTCGCCCGAAGACGCGTGGCCTACTACATGGATGTTCAAAATTCTCAGCTGTTTTGACGCCAATGAGCATAGCATGTCCTATACTGGCGTCGGTGCTGTCGTAGGCTGTCGCCAGGTGACGTTGGTTGTCGTATGTCCTGTCGTGGGCTGGTGTACTTGATACAGGGCCCATCCTTGTCTCCGGCACCTCACATAGCACAGGATAGAGACTTGTCTAAACTTGTCGCGGATAGACGAAGCATTAATTCTGGTGTCGTAGGTTGTCGCCAGTGTAGTCGTAAGTTGTCGTAGATGTTGTCGTAGATTGCTGTGGATGATTGTTTTTTGTCGTGGTGACTGTTTCGCCAGTTGTCGCAGCTTGTTGTAGCTTGTCGTCAGACAGTCGTCAACCTGTCGTAGCTTGTCGTAGACTATTGTCGTAGCGGAGGTCCTGTCGCCTGTTCTTCGGCGACCATAAGGCGACAGCTTGGTCGCCTGTAGTCTCCTTTAGAGTTGCCTAAGTGGGACAGCCATTAAACTCTCCCTATGTGCCAGTCACGGAATCACAGCTGGTTGTAAAACTCCTTGTACCACCAGTCGGGATCGGTCGTTACCAGTCTTGACCTGTCGGTAGTTGGTCGTAGCCTGTGTCACGACCTATCGTGCGACAAGTCGGCAGCAGTCTGCGACCGCTCGGTACTCTGTCATCTGAGACAGAGATCTCTTGATTTCAAGGTTGAACCATTTGCGGTTGATCTCCTGTATGCATATAAAGCTTATTTATATAACATGAATGTTATGAATGAAAAAGGAATGGGCATATGACAAAATATATTACATCATTCAATAAAATAACAGAATATTTGCAAAGTTATACCATAATCCATTACATGGTTGATAGCCTTGATATGACTGATCGTTGAAATTCAATCATTTACTCATGGGCATCACTGCTGGTTTTCAGTCTATGAAGGGAACTGTAATTTAATTATAGACCTGCACAATTCCAGAATACAACCGCACACTTAAATACGGTCAAGAACACATTACAATACACCGGAATAACATACAAGATGATTCTGTTTCACAAGAGTTCTCTTTATGTAAAACCTAACATGAGGTAATAAATCAAACTTTACATTGTAATATCACCTTACAGCCCGGGTTGGATACCGTGCGTGGCTATGAGTGTGGGTTGTTTTGCCCTGTCCAAGGTCGGTGGTTTTCTCTGGTTCCTCTAATTTTCCTGTGGCGTCTATTTATCTCCAAGGGTGATGGGAATGAATCGTAGGCATGGCAGGGTAATCTAATATGGAACAACTTATTTGTAAAAATATAACTATAACTTTACCTATATATATATATATATATATATATATATATATATATATATATATATATAAACTCAGAAATGGATAAACAGTCTTAAATTCTTCTTATTAATATATTTCATGTCTAATATATAATTATTATTCTCTGAATATCAGGGAGAAAATTACATTGCTCATCCCCCCTTGTTAAAAGTGGGTATATTACCCCCTCCCGCGCACCTCCAGTTACTACCACTATCTGCTCAATGAAAAATGCCTCGCATCAGTATTTAAAACTATTTGTACGACCAAAGTAAAATAAACAAATTTAAACCAAATAATCATACCGTCATTTTCCCATTCTGGACTGGGACATCATGTTTTGAAATACGTTTGTAATTAATATCCACTGAGAGATTTTAAATATATAAAGGCCCCTAAGAAATGCTCACACCTTCCAATGTTCTGTCATAGATGTGTTGCTATTTTTGAATATATCACATAATCACAACCAGGCTGGAGACCTTAGGCTCAAGAAAACTATTTGAACAGTTGGCGTGACACTGGCCTATTTAGATGTATGAAGGACGAACTGCCCCGGGAGAGCGACGTCACCTTAACCTGCGTAAAAGAACAGCTCCATGCCACGGGTGACCTGTTTAACTCCCCAAAGACCTGCTATAAAAGCTGCAATAAAACACACATAGTCTCGCAGCCTTAATAATCTCAACATATAATGCTCTCCCCATAGGTCCAACGCCAAATAATTCATGAGCTATATTTGCAGCCCACTTTGTAAATCCTTTCTGCTCCATCTCTCGCCTGACTGATGTATCTGCGGTTTCCAATACGTCCGTCATGCCAGCGTAATAATGGCCAGCGAACCTTGGTCTCTTGGCTAGGACAGGAGAGGCTGATACATTATACTGTGTTACGCTTTTTGTTCGCGAAGGTTTCAAATTTGCAATGTTCGCGAAGAGGGAATTATCGCAAAAATAAAATCGTGAATAAGACGCAACATCTGCACATTTGTAATTTATTCTATAGGCTCAATGGCATCTCACGTATATTGTGCCGGGAGCGTCAGCAAAATCAAATAATATCAGTTATTGTATATATCTGCCACTTCTGCATGGTCCACCTGTTCAATGTTTCTTACGCCCCTCGTGCAATTATTACGATTTTGCTAAATGTTGTGTACATTCTGTAAGTTGCTGCATGGTAAATAGCGAAAATGAAATCTTTAATCGCGAAAATAAAATCTTCACGAATTTGATACCAACCACAGTATATCTGCCGCTATTTTACCTTCCATAATGCTTTAAGGGGCCTATTTTGATACCTGATTTATATTAACTAAAAATAATCTTTTGTACCTTTAACAAATTGGTCAGAAAATGCCGATCTAATGCACCGCACGCCAGCGATTCGTTTTGTTTATATCCAGGTGATAGTATAAAGGGGGGGGGGGGGGTATATAATCCAAACACATTCAACAAAGCCATTTGGCGGCAATGCCTGACGAACCAGAGTTATGCCAACTTCCCTATATTTGCCACCACCCTCTTGAGTTTACATGTTTTTTTTCAGTCTGCTGTATTACTAACGGCTTGTAGATAAACAAGGTCATACATACGACACAGGGGCGTTGTAATGACTATTACTGACAAGATTTACCTTAAGGATAGAGAGGAGAAAGAGAGACAGAGACAAAGGCAGACAGAGAGTGAGAAAGAAAGAAAGAGAGAGAGAGAGAGACAAACAGAGAGAGAGAGAGAGAGAGTTGGGGGAATCTATGAATTCTTAGCAATACAGACGCGATACAAGAGTAAATGTTTTGGTGAATATCAAAGGATAAAATATAATGCATTCAAGCAAATTGAACTAGGAATATGCATAATTAAATAAGAGTGTGTTTGCTGGTTAACACGCACTTTCTACTAATCGCTGACGTAAAACGTAGGAGATTACCAACTTTCCGGTATTTAACATTTATTCAATGCTTCTCTTAAAGATGCTTAAATATTTTACAATTATTGAGTCACGTTATGTTAAAAACGTTAAAAACCAAACCAGGCAAAAGACACAACGTTTGCTTGACATCAGTACTTCAAAATTTATGAAGTACGAACCACGACAAGATCGCGACGTCACCTTAACCTCCCGTAAAAGTACAGCTCCATACCGCAGGTGACCTGTTTAACTCCCCATAGACCTGCTATAAAAGCTGCAATAAAACACTCCTAGTCCTGGGGCTGTAATACTTTCAACATATAACCCTATCCGATAGGTCCGTCCCGAAATAATTCATGGCCTATATTTTTTCAGCCCACGTTGTCAATCACTTCTACATCAACTATCCCGTGATTGGTCTTACTTCAGTTTCCAAATGCATCCGACTTGACTAAGCAGCTCCAGTCGGCGTACTTGCATGACTCTGACAAAACAAGCAGAGGAAACAGAGCTTGCTTAATATATCAATGTCTGCGACTCTCTGAGCGGTCGTCGGTCCGCAAAAACCTTTGATATAACTTCTAACAACTTTCATTTTTCACAATAAACAAAAAAAAAGTAGGAACCTTTTGTAGTTGAGATTTTACACCTCGATGAATTCTTGGACTCGGGTTACATATTAAAAGACAGGTTGACTCAGCCAGCTCGTGTTTTCGCTTCGGGAAAACCTGTTTTTAACGGTCTATCTATGTGCTGTGATGGATAAAAAATGGACATTACCAATGACAGATAAGTTGTAAAATAAATAATATATAACCCGTTGTAGCGACATCGTCATATTGACTGAGCGAAAATTGATGACTCTCTTTGATTTGAGTATGTAAACACACATGTTTAGACCTTAGAATTACCGTAAATTACCTTGTTAATACTGTTACTTAAGGCATTTCCTCCGATATTCCAGACAATACATACTTGAGATAATAAAAAAAAATTGCAAATGTGAGTGTCATTTAATGAACACTATGATGCGTGCTGCTCTTTATTCCTGTCTTTGCAAAAGCCATCGATAATCGTATCGAGTCTTTGTTTGAACCATTTGTAATCGTATCGAATATTTTTATAGCAATCAATAATCCTACCGTTTCTTTGACAGAGCCATCGATAACAGTATCATGTCTTTGACAGTACCATCAATAAACGTATCGTGTTTTTGACAATACCATCGATATTCGTATCAAGACTTTGTCTGAGCCATCGGCATTCATATCCGGTCTTTGTAAGAGCAATCAATAACCGTATCGTGTCTTTGACAGAGCCATCGACAATCGTATCGAGTCTATGAGAAAGCCATCAATAATCGTATCGAGTCATTGAAAGTGACATCGATAATCGTATCTTGTCTTTGACAGATCCATCAATTATAATATTTTTTTTTCAAAACCATCGATAACCATTTCAGGTCTTCAAAATAGCCATCGATAATCGAGTCTTTGTCTCAGCCATAGGCAATTGTATCGAGTCATTGTTAACACAATCAATAATCGTATCGTGTCTTTGACAGAGTCATCGATAATATTATTATATATATAACATGGCCATCGATAATCGTATCGTGTCTTTGTTAGAGCCATCGACAATTGTATCGAGTCCTTGTTAGGGGAATCAATAATCGTATCTTGTCTTTGGCAGAGTCCTCGATAATCGTATCCTGCCTTTGCCATGGCCATCGATAATCGTATCGTGTCTTTGTCTGAACCATAGCAAATCGTATCGAGTCTTTGTAAGAGCAATCGATAATCGTATCGCGTATTTGAAAGAACCATCGATTATCGTACTGGTCTCTGTATCGATCAATATCGTTTAATCATGGATAATCAATAAATGATGCGAGGCCTCAAAAGTAGTCAAACTGGACGGACTGGTCGTACAAGGCATTTCTATTAATTTTTTTTTTTATTAAATTTTGCATTAATGGCCCAAAATGTTGTGTTCATGGTTGTACTTTTCTTTTATTCGCCCTTGAAAGGAGATTATGTCTTCATCAGTGTTTCTTTGCTTGTGTGTCTTTAACTCTCTAGTATCGGTCTGACTTTTGAAAGGATTAAAAAACTGACCAGCTTTACACGAAACTTTGCCTATGTGGGACATGGGCGATAGATATTAACTTTTACATATCCTGACCGATTGACTAAACCAGTATGGCTGCTTTGTCTGTGCGAAGTTTTCTTCTCTGTTGAAAATGTTATCCGTTTGTTCAGTTTTATAAAGAGAGGTGCATCTCATGTCTTGCGAAATGTGACATTCTATGATTCTGTAAAGCTGTGTACGGCTGAGGCGTCGTGTTTTGACGTGGATGATTCATCCTCTCGATCAAAGTCGTTAGTAATTACATGTTAAATTACTTGTCACATCACACAGGTAGGGCCAACAGCGCTTAATCTTTGAGGTTTACCTTTGTCTATAGACACAAAATCCGATGTTGCATGGTCATATTTCGTGATCGGATAATTATGTCAAGAATGGCCCGATTTAATGACCAATTATAATACTGTCAGCGCCATGCATCTCATGTTCTGCAGGTATTAACTCAATAATAAGCCCTTCGTATTTCCTCCAAACGCTTCCCTTGATTTCCTCGGGCGACCTAAACGTCCCCAGACAGAAAACGCCACGAAATCACTGCATAATTTTACTGGATTCTTAGAGAAGCCTACCTACCCTGTCCCGTCCACAAATAGTAGTGTATATATATGTATTTATATATATATATATATATATATATACTTGCCTCCAGACCCCTGACCGTTTTTTTTCCGGAAGATCATTTTTCCCGAACACAAAAGCCTTGTTCAGACGCTTTCGGAAAAAGGCGTCCTACTTTATAAACCCATGGTTGATTCTGACCTATATCTAACGCTTGGAACACATTTGATCAAATATGCAAATTTGTATATATATATACATATATTTATATATAAAGATGCATCTAAAGACTTACGAATATTAAGTCACATCCAAGTTTGCTTGTGTAGAAGGCTCGTCTTCAAATAAACTGTGGGACAATCTGAAGAATGTCACACTTTCAGCTGCAATAACTGCCAACGGAAAGAAGAAAGGAGAGCCAATAAATGACTGGTACGATTAGAACTCAGAAATACTCGACCCTCTCTTAGAAGCCAAACGCAAAAATCTGAAGGCTTATAAAGACAACCCGAGCCAAGCAAATCTAACACCATTGCGATCAGCAACATGCGGGAGGCACTTCGAACCTGCATAAACAAGTATTAGACCGGCCTATGCAGAACAATCCAACAAGCTGCTGATACAGGCAACATCAAGAAAATGTACGACGGCATTAAGAAAGGAGACGGCTAAACTGTCAATAAGACAGTCCCTCTAAAGTCCAAATCTTGAGAAAAATTATTTCGGACAAAGTAAAACAACTGGGGAGGTGGATGGAGCACTACGCCGAACTGTACTCGGAAAACGTCGTCAGCCAGGCTGCCCTTTACTCCATCGAATGTCTTCCACCTATGCCCAAACTCAACCAGACCCCAACCATAGAGGAGGTCTCTAAGGATGTAGACAAGCTACCATCTGGAAAAGTCCCCGGAGGAATTGCATTCTAGCTGAGGTTATCAAAAGTCTCCTGCAGCCACTCCAGAGGCAATTGTTGGAATGCAGGGAAGAAGGCGCAGTGCCACAAGACATTAGGGACGCAAACACCATCACACTCTATAAGAACAAAGGGGATCGCAACGATCGCAACAACTACCGCGGCATCTCTCTACTAAGCATTATTGGGAAACTGTTTGCAGGTATCATATTACAAAGACTGCAGCAACAGGCTTCGGCTTCAGAAGATGCACTATCGACATGATATTCTCTCTTCCCCAACTACAAGAAAAGTGCAGAGAACAGAACCAGCCACTGTACCTGGCCTTCATCGATTTAACTGAAGCGTTTGACCCAGTTAGCTTGTTTCTGGGAAGCGCAAAAAAGGCCGTCCACATCTGCGATTCAAGGATGTGTGCAAACGCGACATAAAGCATGTTCCATTGATCCGAACATGTGGGAAACAACGGCCAGCGACAGGTCGATGTGGAAAAGCATGGTCACCAAGGGCTTGAACACAGGCGAACAAAACATCCGAGCCTCATCTGATGAAAAAAGGGGCGAAAAGGAAAGCCTGTTCACAACAGGACCAACCGGAAACAAACAATGCATCTGTCTTCACGTGTCAGGGCTGCAACAAACACTGCAAATCCAGTTTTGGCCTCTACAGCCACAGAAAAAGATGCCCCTCAATAACCTCTCAAGGCGATTCTTCATAGTCTACAGACTGACGGATGCCATAATATATACATATTTCTATATATATAAAGATGCATCTAAAGACTTACGGATATTAACTGATTTAGCCATAGAACATATATACATATATTGTTACGGAACCTAATAACAACAGATCATGTAATCGTGACGAGCACAAATTTTGTTACGGGGATAAAAAAAAATCAGATCCGCAACACTAGGCAGCGTGAAATGTCTAGGGGAATGAATAAAGAAGTCAGTGTTTTTTTTTACAAATAATTATAATTTATTCTAAGAACAATCCTAACATTACAATACACTAAATCAATAAAATTACACATTATAACAATCATAAAAATGTACAGTACCAGAGTCAAGATCCTAGTTTTTGATTCTGGATACCACCACAGTCACATTCTCACAAGTCTTTTAGCATTAATACTCCAGAAGAACAGTTCATGTAAATCTTCTCAGAGAATAGTCCGATCGATTTATTCACGAAAACAATCTATGGAAATATAAAAGTGAAGTTCTGGTAATAACCCCAAAGGCAAACTGAAGACTATCCGTATATAAAGTCTGTATAACATCCGTTGACGATCTGTAAGGTTTGAAATTATCGGAAAGGTCACAAAAAACACGACGAGAGAGTCACACTCTTCCGTTTCGGCTGGTATTTTTCTCTCCTTGCTCAAAACACAACCCCTATTTATAGCTTTTTCACCCGAAGCCCAGAAACTTCCATTCTCGAACATTCAAAGGAACACAACAATACACGCGCGCCCATAGAGCATGAACAGACCCGAAACTTCCAGACTAAAACTGGCACTGATTCTCTACAAGCCAGAGGTAATATAAAAATATATATATATATATATATATATATATATATATATATATATATATAATTAAGTTTATAAAAATGCATCAATGCATAAATGTCACTACCCGCAGGTTTCGTGCGCACTGCGTGGCACTCATCAGGTGACTGAATGGGGTTGGCACACGCACCCACACATGAACACAAACCAACCCCATTCAGTCACCTGATGAGTGCCACGCAGTGCGCACGAAACCTGCGGGTAGTGACATTTATGCATTGATGCATTTTTATAAACTTATAGCAGCTCTACTTTATGTATCGAGCACTTTGATCCTGGAATGGCAATCAAACCCTTTCTATATATATATATATATATAATTATATATATATCTCAACTAAACTATAATGCCCTTAAAGAAAAAAATACGCAGGGCATTGTTTCACTCGAAGTTGTGTAAATGCTCCATCTGCTTGAAATGCATAATCTGTGAACTGTGCATTTAAGTACGGCCTTTGCGGAACGTGTCTCATTTGCGTGTAGTAGTATAGTATATACCCGAAATTTTGAGGAAGACCTGTTACAAAATGATAATGTAATAATCATTTTATAACGTAATATTGTATGATTGCATGTGAAAGCTTACTAAAATTTATGCTGGTTAATTTTGTTTGGCATTAACGATAAGGAAAGTTTATTTAATTAAAGGGTAATTTCTTTATGCGTTTTTGGTTAGCAAATATTGTCACATTATCAGTTGAATATGTTTTACGTTGTTGGTTGATGTTACATTTTTTTCATAACGTTAGAAAGTAGTTTTGCATTTCCAGTTGAATTGTTATCACGTGTATATCAAATGGTGGTACATAACCGGTTAATTTGTTATTACATTATATGTTAATATTACTATATAAGATGATTACGGTATTACATAATCAGCTGTAACTGGAATGCTAGATGAAGTTGCACAGCATCACACAAACAATCTACCAGGTCTAGAATATATGCAAATAAACCCATGGATGCTTTGAACCTATTTCCAACGCTTGGAACCCATGTGAGCACATATGCAAATATGCATATATATATATAATAGATAATAATCACGTGGAAACATATATTGGACTGACCGAGAACACCTTCAAGATATTATGGACACATCAGTAGTTTTAAGAATAAGAAATACAGAAACAATACCACACTAAGCCAATACGTATGGATCTTGAAAGAAGATAAAGTGCCATATGCCATCAAATGGAAAATTATCGCAAAACGCAAAGCCTACTCCATCACAACAAAAAATGTAACTTATGCAACACTGAAAAATATTTTATTATATGCAGACCAGAAGAAAGCACATTGAACAACAGAAGCGAACTGACCACCCCATGTAAACACAAGGCCGAACACCTGTTTTTTAACGTTAAGTAATCACACAAATCCCCACGGAACCAGCGCAACACAATAGCCGTCTGGGCACCAACGACAACCCCACCGAACCGAATAACACCAGATTAATCCTACCTATTATGGCGATCTTTACCAGCATATCTGATAAGTTCATGTTGTACCTGAAGGGTGAGCCGGCTAGTTAGCTGTACTCTCGAAACAGTTTTGCAGTACATGAAGTAAAACTAACTGTATTTGATACATTATTAATGCTCCCTGTATAGTCGAGCACTTTCACTATGATGTATTGAATTTCTATGTGTATTGCTTTGATTATGTAGACAGTTGCTTCAACGCCCGTGTGCGGAAACGCGTATATGCCTAAGCTGACACTAAGTGACAGATGTGTCGAGTACCACAGCGAGCACATGGTATTGGCGGCCTCCCCACAAAAAAAAAGGTTATTCTTATAAACACAGATGATTTCATATGGGTCCCTTAAATTACATGACGACTGAGCCTTGTTCTGAATACATCCGTATTCACTGACTACGGTATGGATTCCCTAACGAATCCAAAGAAGAGGATTCAGAGTCCGGGGGGGGGGGGGGGGTCCAGGTGGTCTTCATCCAGGAGGTCTTTTCCAGCCTTCTTTAAAGTATATCAAACCAATGTGTGTGGCCTGGACCCCCCTCCCCTTTTCCGGACTTGGGGACCTTTTATAATTTTGGCCGATGGCTTGAACTTAAAGCGCATAAATGCGGGACAGCAGTTTAGTCACGATGTAATCTGAGTGTTCTTTGCAACTTTGTCTTTGCCACTGTAGGGAAAGGCCAGTTTATATAACAGACATAGACCTAGCTGGGTCTCTTATAAAAATATTTTTAATGCTTTGGTGGTAAAGTGAGCGTGAATTCATCATTAGCCCAGGGTCAAATTGAGCTAGAAAGGACCTCTAGCATATCTTACGAAGGGGTTCTTTATTTAAAATATGCAAATGCATTTTAAAACACATTATACATGCCCACATCAGCGAGTCCCTTCATGTTTTCTGGCAAAAGTGGACATTTTGTACGAGCCTCGTCAGTATTTTAACAGCTAGTTGGGGAACTTGTCGCTCTTTAGAGCGAAACTGAATAGCGATGAGGACTCGCTGGAAAATTTTGCTCGGCAGCAGCTCGACGGGGCCTCTAGCGAGCGTCGCTGGTGGATTATGGGGATCGCCGAAGTCGGCTCTTTTCTTAAGGTTAAAAAAGTCCTTCGTGTCCAGCGGGGGCCGGACGATCCCAACGATGCCACTAGGCGCTTGCACGTGCGTCCAAAGATTATTTTGCGATGCTCAGCCGATATTTAAGAGGACCACTGAAGAGTCTCGGTGGAGTTAGGAGGAGGTTCGAACGTGCTTCCAACGACGTCCTGTGGGGCCCCTTCACTTTTCCGGTGCAAAATTTGGACTCGGCCGGGCCTCCATAGTTATATGATCAAATCAATAAAAATCGACCGATTTTCGCCGGATTTTTTTTTGAATGGGCGAGGAGCTCGGCCGGTAATATGACTTAGACTTTACTTGCATTATTATCATATCTATTTACCAAAGAGGGAGAGAACACGTCAGGTGTGTGAGGTGTCTGATACCTCATAGCTCATAACAGTATTAATATATGTATCGAATGCAACTGTGAAAAATAAACTACAAACGTTACGTTTTGTAGATTCAAGATGAACAAATTCATCGATAATGCTTCATTTTTCAATTCAACTTCAAACATATTTGTTCAATGTTCATTAAAGTCAATGGAATTAATAATTTTGACCATGATGCCTTTAGTTTATTTCTAGTGAAGGGTCCCCTAAAAAGCAGAACCCGTTGGTTATGCAAATTTTGCTACTAGCCTGTACAAAGTGAATCTGAAACTACAACAATGTAATGATTTCGAGCGGGACCTGAGCCAAATGCGTCATTTGAAATTGATGTGGCAAGAGTGAATTCCGTGCAGTGAACCATTTATATGACCCGACAGGGAATAGCTGTCGCTGGTGTTGAAGGTGGTCTATACTGCATACAGCTCTATGTTGCGGACTTACGGTAACTAAATTTACACGCTTATCCTCTCTCTTTCACTTAATTTTGCTAATGAAGATTCATCTTACACTGCGATTTCGCCACATCAATGGCAGATTATTTTCCTTATACGTAAAGTTTTAACTTATCAGGAGTCTGAGATATAACTCGTATTTAGTATATTGTGGAATACGAAGTGTTTCATGCGTATAAGTTTGTAATAAGTGTGTAAGGTGATCGGTCAGATATCCACGTCATGTGATCCAACAAGAAGACCGATGTGTGTAACTGTCATTTTAATCTTAAACATTGATTGAAGATATATATCTGTAAAAGAAAATATAAATTATGGAGAAATTCTGAAACTTTATATCACAGAGCTAAGTGGAGAGGCTACTTATAAATCCAAAAGCAAACCTGTTAATTTCATGAACAAAATATTCATAAAATAATATAGATGTTGCTACTTTCTAAAATAAAAGAAACACCCCATGAACTGTAGAATGTTCTGTTAGGATACAAAAACAATATTGTAAATGAATAGAATTAGGTAAAGCAGAGTCAATGAATATATAAACTTGAAAATAACCTTCAAATCGTAAAATGAATGCTACCTGAATGTATGAATGAATGAGATAGGGTTTTTCATTTTCAGATCATGGACAGGAAACAGAAAGGTGGTGCAGAAAAATGGCGTGAAAAGAAGAGAAAACTATTTACTTCAAAAGCAAAGAAGCATTCACAAAACTAACTAACATGTTTGCCAGGAAAGAAACAGATATGACCGGGCAGAAAATGCTGAAGAGACGTACAGGACAAGAAGCTGATGATAGGCCCAACGAAGCAATCACTGAAGCTGACACATCATCACATCATGAGACGTCACCCGAAGCTAATTTCGATATATCTAAGGGACCAAAGGAGTGTAACAGAGGGCTTTCTTTGCCTCTCATCCAGTTCAACCAACGCGATAAAAAAAAACCTTAAGTTTTCACCAAGCAAAGTATTTAAAAGGGAAAATGGTTCCAACAGGCTTTGGCTCTCGTATGGCATGACCCACGAGGCGCTTTATTATACTTGCATATGGTGCCTTGCATATACTAAAGACATAGAAAATAATGCTGTCACAGAGGGGATAGAAAACATACGCATCAGCGCATTAAGGGACATGAAAACACTAAGCAGCAGAAAACCTGTTCAGTGGCTCACATGCTGAGTATGAATCAAAAGGGGATTGATACCTCAATAGAGAAAGTGATTGATGTTGTTTACCTGATTGGGAAACGTGGTCTGAGCTATCGTGGCAGTAAGACAGAAGCAGCTTGCTCATTAGATGATCCTTCGATGGACCATGGGAATTTCCTGGAGCTTGTGGAACTTTTAAGTAGATATTATCCTGTCCTCCAGAGACGTCTTGACCATGTTGTCCAGACAAGGTAACAAAAGCAAACAAAGGGGACAAAGGGTCGTGGAAATTAGCTTACATTCCTGTCAAAATCCATGGTCAATTATGTAATTAAAAGAATAGCAGCTCTGATGAAGAAAGTAAATGCAGATGAAATCAATGAAGCCGACATGTGCTCTGTTTAGCTGGACACACCTCAGGATACATCAGTGTTCTGTAATCATACGGCATATTGAAAGCAAATAGAAGTTCAAGAACTTATACCTCAGGAAAAGGCTTCTTAAATATGTTGAAAGCAGAGCTTAAGAAAAACAATATTGATATTGGACACTGCATTGGAAATACAGCTGATTGTGCCGCTAACATGCAAGGAATTTACAGGGGTTTTGGAGTATATATTAATGAAGAGTCCCCTGGCCAAGTCCATTTTTGGTGTTACAGTCGTGTATAAAATCTGGTCATTGCAGATGCAACCCAAGCTTCTTCAGCAGCTAGTTCACTATTTTTTCTCCTTCATGGCATTGCTGTTTTTTCGGGATTCCTACAAAAAAATAACAAATTTTGAGAACATTAGCGAGAAAAAATGTACTTCAGCGTTTACAGACCATAGGAGAAACACGATGATGAGCAAAGTACGCAGCTCTGAGCAAAGTCATTGGTTATTGTGGGATCTACGGAAAGTGCCTTTATTTTGATGTGTAGCTGCGATTACAAGCAGTTGAGGAATCTGCCGGTACACCAGCAAATATGAAAGAGCTAAAGAAAGATTACGCAAGGGTTCACTGTTCAAGGTTAACAATATCATGACATACAGCCCTTCTGTTCTCAAAGAATTTTGCTATCACAAGTCCCCTTTCAAAGGACCTGCTGAAAGCACATCAAGTCGTCTTGGGTACATTGGACAGTCACTGAATGATGCAGCGGGAAGTAGCGGAAGTGCATACGTCATCTCTCAGGTTCATAGAGTGGGCCACCAGTGAACTTGAAAAAGGGGGCAATGATTTCCTAGTCATTGAGAAAAGCTTACCAAGAGAAGGCTAAGAAGAAAAAAAAAAGGATACCAGGTTAAAAATGCTCCAGATGAGCCAGTTGAAAGTGCATCTAAAGCTTTTGAAGTGAATGGTTTCAACAAAGTAATGTAATATATGTTGAAAACATCAGGTCCACGTTTCAGAAAAATTCTGAAGTCATATTGGATCTGTTATGCTTGTGTCCACTTCAGTTTCAGACAATGTACCAGTCTGGCCTTCCAGATGGAGCTTTAACAAAGCGTAACAAGACTTTGTCTAAATTTGATGAGAACTTACATCTGACACACTTACACCACAATTCCTTCATCTAGCATTAAAATGGGACTGGCTCAGAATTACTTCGCCTGACAAGTATATGTGTTATAGACCAGACAACAATGCAGGTGACGTGAAAGATGTCGACCAAGACGATGGAAGGATCCTGCATTAACAGAAATGTCCGCTAAGCGTATATATCATACCTTGGCTCAATACAACCTTTTTCAGTGATGCTTATACAAGCACTGGGTCGGCCTTCAAATATTTCCTTACTCCAGCTGCATTTCACAGGACTTTCTCCACTATAAAGATAATCAAGAACAGATTGAGGAGCACACTTTGCGCAGAAAACCTAGATAAATGCATTCATGTTGATGGCAGTTGAGAAGGATATTTTGCAAAAACTAGACGCGGACTCTGTAAATAATGCAGTCTCAAAGAAGAGTTCTTTGTTAAGTTTAGAACTATGTGACTAGTGAATGCTAAATGCGAGAAAATGTGAAATGTTGAGTTATGAAATTTAAGTCAATACAAAGAAATAAATTATGCAGTTTATGTGTTTAGTCTCATTTTAACTGCCGTGGGCCGCTTTCATTCAAATTTCCAGGGCCCTTTTTTCTTCCCAGTCCGCCCCTGGCCGTTTTGTTAATAGTCCTCGTGGGCTGGACCTCTTCTTTTCCTATATCTTTGACCCGCCCCTGGTTAACACTACATCCTTTAGTGATTAACGGGTCAGATCCGCATCGGTGGAATGAAGTCGGGAGGTGGATTCGACTGAGAAATCATGAATGCGACATTCGCACCAAAGAAGTGTGAACAGGCGTCACAAACGATGCGTATCGAATAACGTTTCGATAACATTCTGAGACATACCATATCTGTACGTGTGTCCGACTGAAGCAATGCCCACACTACACCGTGTTTACTGAATACGGTACGCTCTGAACACAGCACGTGACCTCACGGCCCAGTGACCTTCCACTCACCCGCTGTGAGAAATAGCAGGATGCTTCAGGTTTGGCAAATCCCAGTCAGTTTGCGCTTGACAAAGTAAAATCTGATTGGCTCTGCGTTTAAAAAAATCTGCAGAACTGGTAGAAGAAATCTGATTGGCCTACCGCGGGTGTAAACAAACATAGCTATGCGGGGCAAGCTTGTGCGGCACGCAATACAGGAAAGATGCAGACAGTGGGGATAACTGACACTTATTTCGATAACGAATTGGTTAATGAATACATTTATAAACCAATTAATATTTCATTAACAATTCATTAATTCAAACCAATGTCATGTGAGCGAGCGTTAATTGCATGCGCGCTGAATACCGTTTCAGTAATGCTTACACAGCAGAATGGATATTTACATGCAAGGGCTATAGCCGCATACATGAGACCTGGATCGTTTACTTATCGATTATGCTACTCAATACGTATTTATTTTAAATCAATTCATGTTATTATTGATAGTATTTATATAGCGCCAAGTCAAGAATAAAAGCCTGCGCTAAAGCGATGTACAGAAAAAAATCATAAAAGGTACAACAGTCAAACGTACAATACTGTGAAAATTAGGACTGATAAAAAATTAGTGTATGTAAGATTTTAAATGTAGTATGATTGAAATAAATTCATTTTTAAACCCGATTTGAAAGTAACTAAGGAATCGACATATTTTACGATGTCAGGTCAACTGTTCCACAGAGCTGGAGTAAGAATCCTTAATCATTTCACCCCAATGTAACAGTCCTGGCCGTCGGTGTTGCCTACGATCCCTCTTCGCAGAACACAGGGACCTTGATTAAATATATCGAACAAGAAGATCACGTAAATATGATGGGGCCAGGCCGTTCAGTATAAGGAAGAATCTTTAACCAACGGCTGCCATTGCCGTTGTTTCAATATTAGGGTAATAGGGGCGGATTTCGGTGTTTGAGTTAATTCCTCGCGGCAGTATTTTGAATACGCCATATTCTACTGACGAGAGTACCTGGCACTCGATACAGTAACGTATTTCCGTAGTCTGAACTGGAAGTGACAAGTACATTTATAAGTGTCTTGCAAGCTTCATCTGTGATATGAAGACGGATTTTCGAAATATTGCGTAAACATGATTTTTTTTGTCAGTTACCTGACTGCAGGTGAGGACGGTTTTTTCTTTAAGGAACACTATGTATACTCTAGCTGTACGTATAAATGTATGTACCTGTTAAATACAAGTTGGGAATATCTGACATTTGCATATTAGTTCGTCATGCGACAGAGGATCCATACTCACAACACTGGGATATCAGTGGAAATCATCTCCATACTTCCGGGTTCGTGGCAGCTAGACCTTTCATTCAACGAGCCGCTATGGCCGCTAAATCAAGTATGATAAACAAGGCTGTTGGACCAATCAAATTACTCGCGCAAACTTGCTCTACGCGGATACCGGAACACATAAACCTGTTCCGATTCTGATGCATGTGTTCTTGTTCAGACTTCGTGTGAACAGTGTATATTGTTAACGTTTTGTTTAGTTTGATTTGGCTGACAGATGTGAAGCCCGAAAACTTGCAGGTTTGTTCATGTTTCATAAAATAGACGCCAGAGTCGCTCGTTGAATCAGGGTCTGTGAAAACGTAGCTACCACTTGGTAGTATGAAGATGAATTTAATATTTATAGTCACAATGCTCGATGGAAATGCATGAATGGAGCACGGTTGAGGGTTTTACTCAGAAGTATCATAGTTTCACTTAATCAAAGATTGATTGTTATGTGCTCATATCTCTTACTCTACACCCCTCTTTTAGTTCGAAATCCTGCTTTGCATTTTTAATATCATAACTTCATGACGAATGGGGCTACAAAAATGATATACCGGGTATAACTACAGACGCGTATATAATTTGTATTGATTGTCAGATGGCGTTTATTCGTTATACACTTAACAGGGCCAAATGTCTTATGACATTATGCTTCCCTATCACTGACTTTTTAACTCTTCTTATTTGCCAATTGATATGAAATCAAAAGGCTATCCATCTGTGTATCATTTCCTGATTTTTTTTATTATTTTCGTTTTCTTATATCTCATTTCTTTAAGATAGGATGTATCGTACTTCCGGGTCAAATTAATTGATTTCGGTTTCGTATCTAGAATGTCGATCGTCTCGTTGCAGTTTTTAATTCGAAACCTTAAAGACCACCTACTTGCATGATGGCACTAACAGTGAAACATATAGTGGTGGTTAGTTTAAATATGCTGATTTTTGGTTTTTATGTTTACCATGCGAATTTAAAGCTAAGTGCCACTATCATTTCTAGAACTGGAAATCAAAATGATCAAGGTTTGTCACCATGCATTTTGGTAAGATATGACCAGTAAACAAGACTGGCTTTTATGATGGACTGAAGAAAAATCATTAAAGAATATGATAAGCTACAGAATTGCAATAAAGTGTAATTTGAAAACCAAGACTATTATTTTTGGATGAAATAAAGAAATTTTATAATGAAAACAGAAAACTATATTGCCAAATTCATATATAATAAAAATAAATACTCGGCGGAAATGACCAGAATCCATCACAACTCTGCAGGAATAAAATAAAATTTACAAAAACTACATTTGTTTTCTTATTTTACTTTGGCGTATAAATCACTTATACTATATGATAAATTATCACCCTAAAAATTGGGGTCACCACAGATCTTAGCAGTCAAAAACTAGTGTTTGTATTTCAAGACTTTAAATAAATCATAAAAAAATGATGCATATATGTATAAAAGTAGTTTTCCTTAGCATGATGACATGGAATCTTGAGATGAGGTTAAGTATGAGTGGTATCGTGTACAGGATTGTGATGAGTGGTATCGTGTACAGGATTGTGATGAGTGGTATCGTGTACAGGATTGTGATGAGTGGTATCGTGTACAGGATTGTGATGAGTGGTATCGTGTACAGGATTGTGATGAGTGGTATCGTGTACAGGATTGTGATGAGTGGTATCGTGTACAGCATTGTGATGAGTGGTATCGTGTACAGGATTGTGATGAGTGGTATCGTGTACAGGATTGTGATGAGTGGTATCGTGTACAGGATTGTGATGAGTGGTATCGTGTACAGGATTGTGATGAGTGGTATCGTGTACAGGATTGTGATGAGTGGTATCGTGTACAGGATTGTGATGAGTGGTATCGTGTACAGCATTGTGATGAGTGGTATCGTGTACAGGATTGTGATGAGTGGTATCGTGTACAGGATTGTGATGAGTGGTATCGTGTACAGGATTGTGATGAGTGGTATCGTGTACAGGATTGTGATGAGTGGTATCGTGTACAGGATTGTGATGAGTGGTATCGTGTACAGGATTGTGATGAGTGGTATCGTGTACAGGATTGTGATGAGTGGTATCGTGTACAGGATTGTGATGAGTGGTATCGTGTACAGGATTGTGATGAGTGGTATCGTGTACAGGATTGTGATGAGTGGTATCGTGTACAGGATTGTGATGAGTGGTATCGTGTACAGGATTGTGATGAGTGGTATCGTGTACAGGATTGTGATGAGTGGTATCGTGTACAGGATTGTGATGAGTGGTATCGTGTACAGGATTGTGATGAGTGGTATCGTGTACAGGATTGTGATGAGTGGTATCGTGTACAGCATTGTGATGAGTGGTATCGTGTACAGCATTGTGATGAGTGGTATCGTGTACAGGATTGTGATGAGTGGTATCGTGTACAGGATTGTGATGAGTGGTATCGTGTACAGGATTGTGATGAGTGGTATCGTGTACAGCATTGTGATGAGTGGTATCGTGTACAGGATTGTGATGAGTGGTATCGTGTACAGGATTGTGATGAGTGGTATCGTGTACAGGATTGTGATGAGTGGTATCGTGTACAGCATTGTGATGAGTGGTATCGTGTACAGCATTGTGATGAGTGGTATCGTGTACAGGATTGTGATGAGTGGTATCGTGTACAGGATTGTGATGAGTGGTATCGTGTACAGCATTGTGATGAGTGGTATCGTGTACAGCATTGTGATGAGTGGTATCGTGTACAGCATTGTGATGAGTGGTATCGTGTACAGGATTGTGATGAGTGGTATCGTGTACAGCATTGTGATGAGTGGTATCGTGTACAGCATTGTGATGAGTGGTATCGTGTACAGGATTGTGATGAGTGGTATCGTGTACAGGATTGTGATGAGTGGTATCGTGTACAGGATTGTGATGAGTGGTATCGTGTACAGCATTGTGATGAGTGGTATCGTGTACAGGATTGTGATGAGTGGTATCGTGTACAGGATTGTGATGAGTGGTATCGTGTACAGGATTGTGATGAGTGGTATCGTGTACAGCATTGTGATGAGTGGTATCGTGTACAGCATTGTGATGAGTGGTATCGTGTACAGGATTGTGATGAGTGGTATCGTGTACAGGATTGTGATGAGTGGTATCGTGTACAGCATTGTGATGAGTGGTATCGTGTACAGCATTGTGATGAGTGGTATCGTGTACAGCATTGTGATGAGTGGTATCGTGTACAGCATTGTGTGGAGGGCACTAAATTAAGCAGCAGGTGGCAATTAATTATCGATCTGCAACCTCCACTTATTTCCCAGTTTTTAGTAAATTTACTAAAGTAGCAATTCTATGATATAGTGCTACATGTGTCGTGGTCACGAGTTCACATTCCTTTCACAAGTTACATCCATACAACGTCGTGGACGAGAGAACCAGTAATGTATCTGCAGTCACCTGCTCAAACTAGGAATGATCGGAAACAAGTCTTATCTGGTGCACATTAAACAATAAGATCCCGTGAATCCACGATCATTGTACACATAAACGGGGGACCCGTGTCTGGGGAGTTAGCACAATAAGTGAGCAATAATATGCTAGACATGTCTTGAATTCTGGGTAATAATCATAAATACTGCGTTATATGCAGATGTTTTTAGCCGACGAAATGTCATATACCATTTGGTCTTTCCTTCTCAAAGTTATCCAGTCTGAACAGTTCAGAATGTTCGGTTTTCCTTTCATTATGCGCGACCCTGGTTTGGGGTCGCGCTGCAGATACTTTTTGTTACTTACCGTGCATGACTGGGTCGGGGCCCGTCTCAATCATGGTACAGGACAAGTGCTACATAAATTAGTTAGGAACTGGTTTGATTTTCCGAATTTAAGTTACCTTTCTGGTGTCTATGGTTAGAGAACTGTCCATTCTATTATATTCAACTAGAGAAAGTGTAAAATACGCATAAAATAAGTATGATACGGCCGTTTTCTTGGGCCCGGGTTTTCTGACGGCCCCAAAGAAGAGCATTTTAACCCTTATTAAGAGTAATAAATTACTACTAAAAGTACAAATTTTCAACTAAATTTGTATTTCATAGGGAAGGGATAGACCCAATCTTCATGATTAACTCAGTTTCAAGATGGTTTCTATAACATAAGGGTCTTTCAACTAGGCCCTGTCTACCGCACCTGCGGGTCTATGGTGTGTACCACCAAGAAACACCTGAAAGGCGCTGTCGTATGTAAGTTATACGATTTTGGGTCAACGTCTAGCCGTAACAAACCGACCAAGTGAGCAAAAATAATTGTTGGGCTGGTAAGCCTCCTTGAGTCGTGATACAAGCAATATCATGGAATGCATCGCAGTGGTTTCCATCATGTTGCATTCATATTGTGGTAAAACCACCCATAATCCTAACATTATGCTATGGATGATGTTTTAACACAAGAGAATACATAGTAACTCACAGCCCAAACTGAAACCCCGTCTCTATGGTAACGAGTCATTACCTGTATCGCCTGCAAGTTGCCTACGTCCTGTAACCCTTGCGAGCCATGATTGTGTTCATGCGGGCATAAATTCAACAAACAATGTGCTGAGTTGAAACGGAACTTTTCTCGCTCATGGTTGGTCTTATTAGAAAGTTAAGAAAAAATGCTAACGATTGTGTTAATTGACAGTGTACCTGTAGGCGAAGAAGCGTTGTCAAAAATGACTATAAAATTTGCATCCTCATGGGGCCTTATAATGCGTTCCTCAGACCTAGATGTAAAGACACTCTGGCAGGGCAGTAATCTGGTCGTAATGTCAGATGGTCGATATGACGCAAGTCACAGTCACGCCATTAAGCTTGCAGACTTTTTTATCACTTTGCCTAGGGACAAAAGCAACCTTTAAATTAAGATAAATTAGATAAACATTTTCTTAATTTTTGTTCATTTTATTTTCGTTTTTGCTGATACCTTGCTCAAAATATCAAACCTTATGCCATCCCGTTAGATTTTTTTAGGGGAAAAGCAAGGAATGCATTAATAAATAAACAATATAAATACACTTAAAAGGCTTTAAAAACAAACAAGCTGTGTTGAAGAAAGACAGTAGTATACTGACTTACGATTTGTCGTACTTTAGATCATCGTTTGACCGATTAAGTCCAGGTGACTGCGACGGTATTGGGCGATGCATAAAATATACAGTTTATAATTGCAAGGAAAATCAATACCAGAAGTGCTTAATGCTTTTCTATGTCTTTAGCGGGGAGTTATTTAAGCCGTTCCACCGCCGTAAATTTCATATAAGGTTGTAGATAAACCGTTATTGCCATACACAGCTGCCTCGGGACCTGTAATAAATATGTTTAATTATATTGGCAAGGAGAACGAGTATTCCTATTTCACAAGATACAAGAGTAATAAAGAAAGATCTATTAAAAATATTTATTTATATGACTGTGTAAGAAATGTACTGCTGCGATGTTAATACTAATACGAGACACATTTTAAGAGGCTGCGAGTTCTCCCAAAAACTCAGTGTTTTATATATATATATATTTATATATGAAATGATACAAAGGGCGTTACAATTGTCGCAAATTGCTCACCCGTAACTGATGTAAGGTAGAGCACTATTACTAGATTGCATTGAACTCATGTCATGTAAAAAAAAACCCGATTATATATTTATATATTAAACATTAATATATATATTATAGTAACTGACAGTTTGTCCCAAATCATATGTCAACTTTGTCTTTTGTGTTGTTTTCAAACGTTAATCAAACGTTTCCGTCCCGTTTTATTAACAGACGGGTTATTGCACACACAATATACGTAATGATAGTTAATCAGTATTCGAAGCAGAGGATCATTTTTCTAAACTTGCATCGCGTACCCCAGCACAACCTTTAATATACATACAGGATGTTTAATGCCAGCGCTAGGACCGCTCGCCCATATAAAACGTTATATAGTCAGACAGTAGGCAGATAATGTGAATATATAGCATATCTTTAGGTTCTTGGGATGAAAATTCCCGGCATTAAGTCTGTATTTCACTATCCCTAACCAGATTGAGAAACGTTAAGATCGGCCGAGATGTGTAGATAAGGATATAATTGGGGAGCGTAATTGGTGGTTCCCATGGCACAGGCAGTTTATACAGCAGCACTGCGCCGTTAACCTGGAAATTGGAGAAAAAGAAAACAATTGTAAGACAATCACAGGGACAGAGAATATATGTTTATTTCTTTATAAATTTGTCCATCTCTCGTAATTCAGGGCTTTTCCATGGGGAGTGTTTTATTTGATGTTTCTCTGTAGCAAGGATTTTCTTATTGGAGCCAAAACTAAGAACAGGGACCTATTTTTCGCCTAATGTAGAAATTTTAGAATGAATTTGAAAGGACCAAGTCGAAGTCTGAGAAAGTATAGAATATCTCCAGCAGGTGTCAGTGCCAATTTCGGTTTCTCAGAGATATACATAAAAATTACCCGTACCATTGTTCGAATCTACTCAAAAATAAATATATATCACCTTCTCTGGATTTTCTCTGTAATCCCTCCATAAACAAAAAATAGAAATCTGCATTCTATTGAATTCAAGCCACTGCCTTCCATATATTTGGCATTTATTCCTTGCTTTTTTCGTGCGTAAGTGTCGGTGGATTAGTGCCTATTCCTTGATCACTTTTCTGGGTCCGGATCACGTGCCGGAACCACATCAAAATCTAATCGTTTCTTTATTAGTCCGTATGCCATGAGATTCCATTAATGATAACATGAATTGTTTTGTGGACAAACACATACACAAACAACCCCCCCTCCACAAACACACACAAACACAAACACACGAACACACGAACGAGGATGAATACATATTCTCCTGGCTGTGGCAACGAGAAAGCCATCAACGTGAATACGTCTCGTTTTTATTAATGAATTTATCTAGAAAACCTGGCCAGAGCAGAGTTGTCCATCTCCGTTAGATGCTCGTTCACAAAGGAAAAGCGGGCAGAGAAAGAAAAAAATATTAAGTACAGTGGTAATTAAGGTACAGTCTGGAAGTTGCTTTAAAATGCAACTGTTTTGATCAATATTTTAATTTGGGTGAACATGCCTTTGCCTGATATGTCATTGAGATTATTTTGTAGTTATTAAAATAGGACTCATTTATAGCATTTCAACATCTGGATCCTGTTAATGTGTATCCTTCCCTGTGAATTCAGAACTAATTCTTTCGACAGTGTTTTTATTCGTGCTGGATACCGGTGTAAACCTTCAGATAAACCCTGTTACAGGTTATCTCCGGTAAAAAGTACGAATTAAAAAAAAATGGAATCAGTCTATGAAAAAAAGGTCTCGCCAAATGTAATGTATACTGTGCCTTACATTTACATTGATTTATACACTTTTTCAAAGCGCATAACATTTTACACGCAAACATAAGATATACAAAGAGAAGGAAACAAGAAGAAGGAAAATATAATGAATTTCAAATTAAAAAAACATGAAGAAATAACTATTTTGGTGGTATTTTAAATCGATTTAAAGTTAACCCGTGGTTAATCTGAAGTCGGTTTCAAGATACCGAGGTGTAATCTGAAATCGATTTCATATTACCCACAGTTATCTGAAGATAATCTGAATTTGCTATACTGGAAGAAATGTTAATATCAAAGCTCTACTACCACCTCTCATAAAATAAGAAATAACTCTATAAATAATTGAAAAGAAGACATTATTTTTATGGCATGGGGTCATGCAAAATTAATCAAATTAACTCGAACTGGCGGAAACGTAGCCGCTATCAATAAAAGTGGTAGAATCGTGACACTGTCAAGATGAATCCAGCAAAATGCTTCATGTTTTAATTTTCCTTCCTTTGCATTTGTTGTAGTGAGATGCGATATTAATTCAGAATAATCTTAATTGTATTCGCCCTGCTGTTTCACTTTATAAAGAATGTCATTTTATGTCATTATTCAGAATATACCTTTCTTACCGAAACTCAAAATAACTGCATTGGTCCTTTCGTATCGATCGCTATATCGCGACAAGCTTATGTATTCCTTAATCGCCTGTCATGTAGTCACGAATTATAGGACATCTAAAGGTGCCCATTCACATATGTTAAATATACATGACATCTAGTTTTTTTCTCTTTAAAATATTATGGCATCTGTCAATATTTCGTCAGTAAACTGTTTGCTTACTTATGTACACAAGTGGTTATTGGCTTGAATCGGGCGCGATCAGTTGCACAAAACATGAACATAGCGCACACGTCACCCAAGGCCATAACGCATAATGACAAGATTATGCAAGCTTCAAATCGGTGTTTACAAACACACAGATACATAGCGTATAAAACAGGTAAATATAATAAAGTTAAACGTGTGCAAGGATGGTTTACTGGTTCCCCCAAAATGAACTAATAGCATCAGGAATTATATGTAACTATACAATTTTTATTTTCAATCTTATTCGTGTGAGTGTTTCACAACATAACTCACGCAGTCATGAACGGAATCCATTGAAATATTCAAGACACCTCGAGAATGGAGCAATAAAGAATCGATTAGTTGTTTTCTATGGGTCCAACTCATGATCCGGATCCACAGACTTCTAGGAATATTATTAAATGTGAAGTCACATATGCCCGATTGAACCCGGGAATATGGCCGAATATGTGAATGCAAACACTTGTTTTGGAACATGCACTATTCATTAACCTGGGAATATGGGCCAAGAAGAAAATGAAAATAGGATTTGCGGAGTACCCCACATTAAAAACCGCCCACATTGCAGATACCTGCATTCGTGAAACTATTTCTAGTTTCCAAATGTTCCTGTCTCATATTAAAATCAAACAAGTTTCTACTATAAACATGATATAAAATGTCTTTCTGGATTGACCCACCTTAAAGCAATCCGTTGCAAATTGACTCTGCCTACGCTTTTGATTTATTTATCTAACTTAAAGAGCGGAGTACGGGGTTGTAAGAAACTAGCCATAGTACGAAACATTTTTATTCGTAAGTGTAACTCGGATTGATATTTCCGTATATTTTTGCCTTGGAAATGAAAGAAATGTTGCTGATAATCTTTGTGAATGTCTTTGACGGTACCGCGCCGGACATGCTGGAATAAAGAATATCCCTCGAGCACTTCAGATTTTAACCCATCAATTTCAACAAAGGAACCACCAAGGTCTCCAGTCAGCCCGGCTTAAATTGCGGGACAAATAATTCCTATGTGACATCTGCCGGATCACTTTTCCAATAATTGTACGTGTTCTGTTATGACACATTCTATGGACAGATCCTGGGTTCTTGTTCACAATATGATACCTCCTGTGGCCAGGTTGGTAAGATTTGGGCACGATCTTTACATTATGGTTGTATATGGAAGGGTACGGTCAGACGGTATCAGGGGCGTATCCAGGATTTGAAAATAGAAGGTGCGCAGCCCTTAAGTCGGGAAAGGGGGCTGTTCTGCGTCTTCTAGACATGATATATATATATATATATATATATATATATATATATATATATATATATATATATATATATATATATATTAGGGCTGGGTATCGGTCCGCCTCATCCGGTACTATACGTATCGCGATACAGTTAATTCGATACCGATACGTATTGACGATACGCTTCATTTCTCTTTGTTTATCATTTCTTAATAAAAGCTCTGTTACTTGTTTATATATATATATATATATATATATATATATATATATATATATACACATATATATTTCATTTTAATATAACACATATTCCGTATGCTATTCACCCAAGCTGAGCAGCTTAAGCTTGATATTAAATAAATAAACAGACCAGTTGATTTTAATTATCAAAATCGATCTAATTAAAACTACAAAAATCTCGATCTTCTTTTAGCCCTTTGCATCCCCCCCCCCGCACAAACAGTTTTATTATTTTTTATGGGAAAGATCATAGGCTTTATTTTTTGTGTCATGAAATTACACAGTTTTGAATATATCTATGATATTGAATCCATTAGTGAGAGAGAGAGTGAGAGAGAATATTTTATTCGACATAAAAGTAAAGCATCCATACAAAATATTTTCAGTATGTTTGTCAATATTTTTGTTTTTATTATGTCTAGGGACTGTTGTTAAGGATTTTAATCAGCCGACACAACAGCTCCCTGTGCATGAAACATGGAGAGAGAGAAATTGTACATAAATATGGAGGTTAAATGATTATCCATTCTTAATATTTGAGACTATATGATTTAATGAGGAAATCTGTAAAAAAACTGTGAAGATTTACAACTAGAATTACTGAAATTATAGTTTGTTATTGATTGAAACAAATTTGTCATGGCTTAGACTAATTTTTGTTACAGATGTAGCAGTTTATCTGAAGGCATTTGTCTTTATAATAATTTATAAAATGTTGTTTGATGTAGCAAATCAAACCTTGAAGACTATGAGTGAACATTTAGTCAACAATGATTTAGTCGGTTTCATTTGTGACTTTTAATGTTATGTTTCTCAGACAGCTGTCTGCTATCTTAGGTCTGGTTTTATTTGTAACAAGGGTATCTTTATGTCTTGTGTCATGTTCGTGTGTCATGGTCCTTTTTGAAAAATTAAATGTTTGTAAATATTTTGATAGTGATTCATGGCAGTTATTATAGTAAAATTTTAATATATTTAGTCTGAAGATGTCATTAATTCTATGGATTTTTAATAATTTAAAAATTGGTTCACTGTGGGCATTGTATTTGCTATTTGTGATAAATCTTATAGCTTTTTTTGGAGTAAGTCAATCTCCTGTGTGAACAGAATTTGTCCCCAGGCTTTAACCATTTATTTTACGTCTGACCAAAAAGTGTCCGTTAGTCGGGGTGTCCGCCTGCAGCCCGGGGTCTCACTGTATCATAAAGCGAATAAGTGTCACACACACACACACACACACACACACACACACACATATATATATATAGGATATAGACGTGAATGTACCTTGTTCCTAGTAGCAATATGTGATGTGAATATCGATTTCCTTAATAAAGAGGAAAGTCAGTATCATTTTCCTATTATCGCTTACATGCACCTGCTTTTCATTGAAGTACTGACGTGCATGCGTATAAACATTTCTAATCAAGTCATTAAAGGCAAAACAACAAATATACAGTGCATTTAGCTTTATAAATCGTCATGGTTATATTTAAACTTCGAGTCATATCCCTATTCGTTAGCAATCAATGTTTTACATCGATACGACCGATACAGCAAGCAAACGCATTTCGGTTATCGTATCGACGTCGCGTATCGATTCGTTTCGATATATCGATATATTGATACAGCCCTAATATATATATATATATATATATATATATATATATATATATATATATATATTAATAAATAATTTTTTTTTCAAATTATATTGATATTCCAGAAAGCCCTATCAGTAGGAAGCAAGCATATTTATACTTGTTTGAATACACTGCGTAGCTGTTAATTTGTCTCCTACTTAACATATCAAATATTGTTAGTTCGTGCATAATTATTATGATTATTATATGTTATTTTGTAAGATATCCAGTTCAAATTGTTTATTGTGTTAACCATGGGGCCCTCATCTATATATAATGCATTATTTGAACAACAGAAAAATACATGCATCAATAAGTGTAGTGTTGTAACTTAATTGTAATTTTTAAGTAAAAGATGGTCAGCACACATGTAAAAGAACCGAAACGGATTAACTATTACATGTCACTGAATCTGTCAAAGGTTACTACATCTGTTTTTCATGTAGAGCTTCTGATAATGAATTCCATAATACATGTTTTCGTAGATAAATTATTTTTTGCAGCAATTAAGTTCGAACTATAGCCAGTTGGAGTTAAAAAGAAATGAGATAGTCTGACCTGAGGTAATTAAAGTACATAAACACAAGAAATATTAGAAGTGGAAAATACTCATTGACTGTTATTTGCATACCATTTTTTCAGATTTATATTATTATTAAAAATTCAGTTTTCAGACATAAAGCCTGGCCATCTAGCTCCAGTGACAGTAGCTGGGTATTTAGAGGTGATTTTAATTACCCCAAAATCAAGAAACCGGAAGCTTTCGTATAGTCTCTTGGTGTATTCCAGGGTAAATTTTAAAAATGAGGCATAGCATAGCAAGCGTCTAGTGGAAGTTCAAATAGCTTGTATGGATTGTTTAACAGTTTTTGGCCATCCGCCATCATGTTACAGAACAATCATAGGGTTTGGAGTCTTCACTTCTGCACACAAACAAAATAAAAAAGAGATAGTAAAAAACATGAGAGAAATGTGTAAGCATATATTCCTTTTACTGTTTAGATTTATTTTAGAAATGTTCAAAGTCTGACACTCTTTACATTTACATTATGAACAATATCTTGCTAAGCTTTTGTTTCATTCTTCACAAAATTTCAATAAATACTACAAAACTAGATTCTCTTTAGGTCCATAGGAAAACTTTAGAACTGATAATAAATATATATTATTATATAATTTATATATATATATATATATATATATATATTTACATTACAGACAAGATCTTTCTTGTTGTTCTTCTTTCATTTCCATATGGGAATAACATTACCATAACCGTGCACAGAGAAACATGAAAATACTTATTTACTGAAATAAAATAAATTTCAGTTAACAAACATAATACCTTGCCCCCCCCCTATGAATACGCCCCTGGGTTATCTATTTCCGTTTCCTGTATATATTGTCCTAGATTGAACTAGCTGGTTCCCTCACCAGAGACTTCTGTTCGTCCTCTTTTAACAAACTCTTTATATATATATATATATATATATATATATATATATATATATATATATATATATAAATTTTTGTATATATTTAACGATGAAGAAAAACAACACTGTAAATTCACTTCACACTGCTTCACGGGATGCGACCTGATCCTCAGGTGAATGTTGTTAAAAATCAAGCTAACGGCATAGTTTTAAAGGCAAAGACTTTCCGCGATTACTAGATTATGCTTTGCGTGTATCGGGGAGAAAAGTAAATGACTAACACTGATCCTATTGTCCTCGGGGATAAAATAGGATTAGTAGGGGTATATATATATATATTTATTTATTAGTGGTAGGAATAGGTTTAAAGATCTTCACGGTGGTTTACGATGATGGACTATAAATGTACCTTCTGTGTTACACTGACACATGCAGTACCCACCACTCGATATAACATATTTCACTATGCAAGTTTATTCTGGTCATAAAACAGGTAGTTGGACTCCTGAACCAAAGTAATTTTACAGATTTATTTAAATTATACACGTATTCCTACTCACCGACTATACCAAAACCTTAGTATTTATAAAATTACCAACCCCTTAAATTCGGGGTGTTTTTCTCTGAATTTTCATATATATATATAAATATATATATAAATATATATATATATATATTTATATATATCTTTTATAAAACCCCTAAGGCGAGAGATGTATGGGGCTTGGGGATTATAAAAAATTCCTGGCATGTTACGTCATTCCTAGGACTTTCTTCAGCTTCCTCCAGATCATGCCCGGAATGAAAACTGGAGGCGGAGGAGCGGAAACAGATAGGTGTGTAAGTATCATGTTGGTAACGTGTATGCCATTATAACGGTGAACGGCAGTGGAAGTGGGGGCTAACGAAAATACCGAGAGGATAAACAGTTCCGTAACATGATCCTTTCTGTCTGCTGCATATCCTGTTTGTGTTTTCCAACCAAGACAGAATTATACCAGGTTGATAATGTGTTCATCCTCTTTCTTGTGTGTCTTGTATTTGTTAACAATTTAACTCACGTCATCATGTACGGAATCTAATGAAATGTCAGGGCATTTCGGAAAATGTAAAAATGAAGAATCGGTTTTTAGTGTGAATTATCCGGATTCAGGAATATCATCAAGGAATATTCACAAATATACACGAAAGACAAGGAATATCGGCCAAATAAATGTATGCAAACACGGTTTTGGGAGCATCCAACAAAAGGAAACCCTCATGGCGGGCATGCCTTGGAATTCTTGCTTAAAAATTAATATTGCCTCAACCAATAATAATAAGCGATAATATTATAACTCCTGTCTGTCTGTCTGTTAATTTGTTTGTTTATTTTTGGACGATGTCAGACTTGATTGAGATACATTTTCTGTCTGTTTGTATATTCTTCTGTTTAAATTCGCATTAGGTATAATATATATATATACAATTTAGGCCCGAACATGTAGGACAGATTTTTGTTTTATGGGGCATATTTTTTTTAAGTAACTCACAAAGTGTGTTTTTGTCTAAAACCTTATGGTACCAAGTCACTGGTAATTGTGTAAATAAATATCAAAGATTTAGCAGAGCCACCATTTCTGATGTGGTAAATGTGTGTTAATATCGATCAAATTCATAGACAGTAGCACAAATATTTTTATATTATATTGTATCTTACTTTCAGGGTCAGCTTGATTATAAAAAATACATATTGTTACAGGTGCTCTTTATATTGTGTGACACGGGCGTAACTCGTGTTGTTGTTGCACTCTATGTTAAATCCGTACTTGTTGAACTCTCGTTGTCATGCCAGCTTGGGGCTTTCTCGCCTGCCCGACGTTACGTGTGGACCCTGGTATGTAGAGACACAGCGATGTTCTTCCTGTAGCGCGTGTTTGCTGTGTATTATGTAAGATCCTTTAGACTGTTCGAAAAGTGGAATATTCTTGGCTTGGGATGAGAAGTTATAAATAGGGGGCTGTGTTTTAAACCGACAGAGAGGGTGAAGATTCCAGACGTGTTTATGTCGTTTATGGACCTGTCCGATTATCCAGTAATTTCAGGGATCTACTATTACTAACTCTATACAATTTAATGCTGCCTGCCTCAAGTTTACTTTCTGGATTGTTACAAGAGCTTTACATTGGACTATTATTCTCCGAGAGGATTGGTGTGGACTTTTCATTTTCATCTGGCATATACATTTAAAAGGTCTTATCGTTGTGGCGGTGGTGGTATCCAGGTACTGTGCACATTGTTTATTTTACTGTGTGATTATTTTGATTTGTTGTTTTACTGCTGTGATACTGAGTAATTGTATTGATTAAGTGTATTGTAATGTTAGGGTTGTTTTAAAAATAAATTATAGTTATTTGTTGACAAAAAGACACTGACTTTTTTATTCATTCCCCTAGACATTTCACGCTGCCTAGTGTTACAGAATCTGATTTTTTACAAAATTTGTGTTCATACGCATACGTGATCTGTTTATATTAGTTTCCTTAACAATAATAATAAATATACATAACTTTAGAGTACCTAATAAATAGTAAATTGTTTAATTACTTGAACCCTTTCTATAGTAGCCGAGACAACCCGACTCAGTAGGCAATCGGATAACTGGGCTGGTATACCTACTCTAGTCGTGATACAAGTAAGATCGAGGAATGTATCGCGGTGGTCTCGCATCAGGTTGCATTCATATTGTGGTAAACGGCCCATAATCTCAATATTATGCTAAGAATGATGAATTAACACAAAAGTATACATGTGAGCTCACAACCCAAACTGAAACACCGTCTCCATGGACACGAGTCATTTCCTGTATCGCCTGCAAGCTGCCTGCGTCCTGTAACCCCTGCGAGCCATGCTTGTGTTCATGCGGTCATAAATTCAAATAACATGCCGAGGGGTTTACCAATGTGCTGGGTTAAAACGGAACTTTTCTCGCTGAAGTTTGGCATAATTAGAAAGTATACAAAAAATGCTAACGAACGGTCTGGTTTATGTTGATTGACAGTGTACCTGTAGGCCATGAAGCGTTGTCAGAAATGACAAAAATATTTGCATCTTTAAAAGGCCTTATAATGCGTTCCTCAGACTTAGATGTAAAGACACTCTGGCGCCAGTAATCTGGTCGTAATGCCAGGGGGTCGATATGACGCTATTCCTATAGTAACATTTGATTAAAATACCCTACGTTTCGAATAACTTGTATGGCCTGGTACATTTATACTGAAATAGGAAACCTCATCCGTATTTATTATAAACATTTTTTTTTTGACGTCTTCGCAGTAATATAATAGCTGTATATAGATCTGTTAAGACTGCATTACCAAGCGACGTGTTAACCTCAGTCGGGGCCGCTGAATGCCTTTAATGAAACATGCTTGTCAATGGAATACACGGAGTTCCGTGAAAGCCTGGGCAATAGGCAACGAAAGAAGTTATTACAGATAGGTAAATATTTTGAGCAGGGTTTGGTTTAAATGCAAATGAATTTGCTTTTGAAAATGTCGCATTTGTTTTTGTATTTAGATACAAAGCTACCAGTAAGCTTTGCATTTGCAGTTGCATTGGCATTTTAATGCAGAGTATGAAACATTTGATTTTCAAATGCAAATGCAATGCATAAAATGCTCTGTGTCAATAAAAATATATTTTAAGAATAATGGATCAATATTTTAAGAACATATTCTGCCATGCCAGGTCTCTACAGTTACATAGATTGTAACTGATACCAGGTGGCATTGAATACATTATTTGATTTGTGTAGAGCATTATGGTTCAACTGGCATTTGAGCAGTTATGTGATGACTACAAATGACAAGAGCATTTTGTACAGGTCATGGTTCATGTATATGACCAAGGCTAGCGATCATGAAGGGTACTAATCCTACTTATATGACTAATATCCAGAGCAGAGACCCTCATGTACACAAAATGTAAGAGGCATCTAAAGTAAATTGTTACATTTATTGGTGCTCTGATTTGAGGCTGGACGTTGCTGTTAGTGTACAGTCGATTACATTATTATTTTAGCTGATGCTGATAAAACATCAAAACTTGTTAACTTAAAAAAAAGCTAAATGGAGATGCCGCTGGAGATGCTGTTATGCGAGTTCAGACATCCCTGTGGGCATAATGTACTGCTGTAACAGTCCAACGGTCCAATAAATATCTTGATACAATACACTTTCAATATATATTTAAGGCAAAAATAAGTATGTCTTTTATGAAAATCCACTATGTTGTGAATATATCAATTAAATTAATAGAAAGCTGACTCCATTTGTATGTTTAGCAACTAAATCGAGTTCAAATGGAATTGTAATTGCATTTGCAAATGAATTTGCATTTGAATTTGAATTTGATATCTTTTATTGCATTTGCATTTGAACATTTTTAAACGCATTTGCATTTGATTGATTAAAAGCATTTGCATTTGCATTTTAATGCGCCAAGTTGCAACCAAACCCAAACCTGATTTGAAGATGTTATTTGAAGTAATGGAATCATTTATAGTTTATCGTATATATATTTTTTTTTAATTTCGCAAATGTTCCCTAGCCAATTTTTCTTACAATATTCATTGAAATCGATTGAGACTTTTCCGGATATACTGCGTAAAGTAACAAACACACAAATATCACGCCGAATACATACACCTTCGCAACCATAAGTCCGGTGCAATTTTTGTCGTGTGACAACAATTACACTAGGATATGGAGTCGGTCAGTAGGGCCGTCTCCCATTGCACCAGCTGTTTCGGACAAATTAACCCCATTTTCTTTATTCTTCGCCATGCTTCTGCCAACCATTATGCCGGATAACATGACCAAATAGCCGCTAACGAGATGACCGATAAATCCGACTAATTTCTTTCCCATGTTCATACAATGCTGACGATTCTGTCGATCCGTTGACAAATGAAAAAATTGTCCGACGCCGATTCTGTAGTTACTTGCCATAAGCATATTAAGTTTTCGGATCGAGGCAACAAGACAAAATCACAGCACTCAGGCATGCGTTTTGATCTGCCTTCGTGTCAATTCCTTGTAGTGTTCTGTCACTATATTAACAATTTGAGGAAATCAATGGGTTTTTTATCTATCCTTCATTAAACACTTGGAATTTTGAAAAAATGGTTGCTCTTACCTATTACGTTTAATTGGTAAAAAATCTTGTAATAAGTACCAGGTATCGCCTTCAGTTTTTGTATTGCAAAATATGCGATATGTGGTTGCGTATTGCGATATGTATTGTGATATCTTTTTCAAAACAAACATGGTTATTTCAGTAACCGCCTATTGTGGGCTTCCAGCTTGCTATATATATTTTCCCATTTTATCAGTCTTAATATGTGTAGGTCATCGGCTATTTGAATACGTCAAGATTTTTAACACTATATGTAACCCTCAGCCTCAGTGAGTCAGTGTGTCACCATTTATCAGACCATTGCCTATCGCAGCAGGCCGGTTTTAAAATGTGTCCCCAGCACAGCCAATCAGCGTGATATATTCAGGTCCACACGCGGCGACGAACCCAGTTAAACTGTTCACGACGTTCAGCGAGTTGGCAACTTAACAGTGGCAAAACTTTCATGTGTAACTTAAACACTAACAAATACACAGTACCAGTGGCGTCAATTTTTCTCCAAGGGTGGGGGGGATGAGTTTGTATATATATATATATTATATATATATATATATATATATATATATATATATATATATATATATATATACAGTGACACATATATATATATACCTTTTTTCAGCGTCTCTGAGTGTCATATCCAACTATATATATATGTATATATATATATATATATATATATATATATTTATTTATTTATAATTGTAATATATATATATATTAACTCAATCATATTTCAGATAATTATAATGTTTTAGAAAATAAGTGTATTCGTGAATTCTAAGCAAGGTTTAGATATAACATTTTTTTGGAAATGGATCCAAAGTCTTTAATTCTATTTATTTATTAATTTCATTTGCAATTTTATAATATTATTCTCTGAAAAGTGGGGGGGGGGGGGTGATAACATTCACCATCCCCCCCCCCCCTTGCCCAAAAAGTGGGGGGTATATATACCCCCCATCCTCCCCTATATTGACGCCCCTGCACAGTACAAAATCGATGCGACATTGTCTACAATGCACATAAATTTGGTCCATGGACCGTATGTTCGAACAGCAGAGATACATCATAGAACACGAAGGTCGATGTATGGACTTTCTGAAAACATGCGGGATTTCAGTGCGCATGTTGCCAAGCGGGTTAAGCTGTCTATTGCCTATGGCATACTGTTAGCCTCCTCATAGCAACGATGCCATTCACAGGAGGCCGGGCGGCCTGATATGCAAATGCGAGGGAATCGTCAGGAGCCTTGTGACGCCCTAATATGAAAATATCAGGGATTCACCATACGGACTTTACTGGGCTTTAGTGATAAGAGCTATAACTGAGTTACGTCGCGTCTATCGGTAAATGGAATCACGTTTCATTTGAAACATTTTAGCAGAAAACATCAATACACTAAAGCCCAGGCAGGGCTAACCATATAAGGCCATTAGTTCTCCCTGCTGCATGCAAGTCGCCGTGCCAAACACATGTAGTGGGTTAGACTATGACTTCATTACCGTGACGTCACTTCGTTGGTTCCTATAAAAGTATGCGAATACACAGGGACCCCCAGGTGCATTTAATTCAATCTTAATTACTGAATACCTGTTCCAAAAAAGAACAAGCGTTCATTGGCCGCCATAAAGTAATTATTTTCATTAAATCATGCGGATGATCATTCATAATTATTTATGTGAGAAAGAATTTTTTTTCAGTCACTTTACGTTGAAGCCGTCGGTCATATTCAAAATATGTCATTTTACAACCCAAGTTCCAACTTGAATGCTTCTCTCCCCGTGTTCACCATCCTCAGCTATAGTGACCGTTGGTGTAAGTATGTGATAGTGCTATATTTGGCCAGACAGAATGAAGACGATGCGTGCCTTATTGACATTCTCAGGGGTAATTTTCTTACTTAAATAGGAGACCAGATTATCAAGGCCTCCCCCATGGGAAGATGAGAGAAGGTCACTCCACTGACGAAGTATTCACCACTGCAGAATATATATATTTTTCATGAATCAATGACCTACCGGGATATTTGGAAGAATTACACTGGCGTTATATATAGGACTTTGCTTAATATAACTTTCAGTGGCGTTAGTATAAGAAATAATGTGCTGTCGATGAGAAGTTTTTCAAGCTGATGAGGGAAGCCGCGCATAGATGGAGAGAGGCATTATTTCCCATAAACATACCGGAATAACAAAAAAGAACAGGCACTATAAATATCAGAGCCTCTTTAAACATATCTGCAGATTTGACAAAAAATGGTACTAGACTGGCAGATCCCCAAGGATGCCCACATGGCTTAAGGCCGTGTTCAATCTTCATCCGCCAGTGTTGTAGCGGATTCCGTAACCATCGACCCAGTCCAAGTGTAAGTCGAGTCCAAGCCACTCGAGTTCCAGTCCGAGTCTGAGTCCTTAAGTGTTCAAGTCCAAGTCCACCTTCATCAAGTCAATGTCACCTGGTACACGAGTCCAAGTTCAAGTTTGATACCAAATCACTCTTAAAAAGAAAAGTAATAAGATATTGTTGATTAATCATTTCCATTTTAATATTAGTCTAAACGTGCTATTTATTTGAATTTTTTTATTAAATTTAGCTCAAGATGCCGATCTAAGGCTTAGTAAATATAGTATTTTTGAAGAAATAATATTATGTCGGTAGTTATGATTGTGTTTAAGTCTTAAAAGTATGTGAAAGAATCATTTCCTAATGGACTCGAGAGACCTTTACTCCGATTTTCAGTACAAGTTCAATTCCATGACCCTCGAGTCCAAGTCGGATTCAGAGTCTAAAAAAAGGGACTCGAGTTCAAGACCGGACTCGAGCTGACATCCTACATACAGTATCGAGTACAGTTTATTGCCTCTAAATCAACGTTCTATTTACACTACACCCGGTCCTATATGCCTACATGACGTCACATCGACAGGAAGTTATTACATAGTATTCGCACCAACACAGTGTGAATCCACATTAACAGTATGTACCATTTCAACTCTGCATACCCAATACTAAGAATATTTACGCGCATGCGCTATAATTGCACGCAGAGCGTATAACAAGTATATCGAATTCCGTATGTTTAACTATTGGGGAAACGGTGTTCTATACCCGCGTACTGTAGACACCGCTACATACACATGTAATATGTAGTGGAACACATCCAGTAAAATATCTTAAAAACATCATCAGGATAAAGATATTACCAGATTATGAGAGAAACAACGAAAAAAAATCACATCACATTTAAAATTCACAATACACAAAATGTTTTACACTATCGATATGTTTTTGCTTCACTAGCATTTCACTTAAAGACTATAATTATAAAAAATAGATATATAAACTCTTGTGTCTGTGAATGAATCACCTAATATCTACCCTTAATCGCACACACTGACAAATAAGCCCCAGGAGGGTAAGCGTACATCCATGTTCGTGTATGTGTGTTTGTGTGTGTCTGTTTGTTTACATAACTCACGCAAGCATGAACGGAATCTCATGAAATTTTCTGTAAATTTGGGGAATGTCCATTGAAGAATCGATTATATTTTGGTATGAATCCGGCACATGATCATCAAGATCACCAAGGCCCTTATGCAAAATTAAACAGGAAATATGGAGCGAATACATTAATGCAAAAACACCGTGTTGGGAACATCCACTCACATGGCGGAGGCTGCTTGCATTTCACAGAATGCAGATTTAGATTTCTTTATGCATTTTGTTGTTATATATATATATATATATATATATATATATATATATAATAAACATAAGGAAGAAATTGTTTTGAAGGGATAATCTGAAATCGTAGGTGATAATCCGAATCAATTCACCCCCGGTATTCTGAAGCGGAGATAGTCAGAAATCGTTACACCTGGGCTTGATCGTTCCAGATGACTTCACGTGTAGTTAAGACAATGGACGATATATCTGATGTCTTATCCTTACTGACGCTTTTAGAACCGGAACCTTCCGCTTCGTGATCAAAAGCCTTATCCACCAAGCTAGGACCTTATCTGACATGGGCAACTTGGTTCCAATAGACCTTTTCTACGAGCATGCGCACTGCTCGCAATGGTGGTCTGCTGGGTTTGGGTCCATTGAGCCAGCACTGCGGGTTTTGTTAAATAAAAGCAGATCCATGTCACAGACACGGACACGAACCCCTATCTCTAATGACGAGGCAGGATTGATTTGCTTTTATCATTTCATATATAGCAATCCCCCTCTTGTTATAAAGGACCCGAAATATTAGTGTCAATCGCCGCCAATATATATCGCTAGTATGAAGGAAAAGGTCTGTTCTATTTGGGCAGCCTGAGAAAATAGCCCAATTTAAATCGTTTTTATAATTTGACAATATACGGTATTCAAACTTAGGTTGTGTTCACCAGGAAAGGAAAATGGCGCACAACTTCTGAATTGTCGCCTTCTCACATAATAAAAAAATGTGGTTGAAGTCAGGCGGGAAATTTATATAAAACTTGTATAATAAAACGAAATATATTGAAAATCAACACTAAAGCTTTGCTCCTCAATGAACGCTTTGGTCATGACTTGGGGTAATTGCGCTTAATCTAGGTAACGATATGATAAACCTGCCCAGCCAGAGGTAACTTTTTGCAGACTGTCCGCAAGTGTGGGTTCTGTGTCATTTGTCTGTTACCTTTAATTATTTATAGACAGGAGAAAACTTTTTCAAATAAATTGTAAAACAAAATGATCTCGTGCAGAAGAGAGGTCTTTCAAGTAACGCAAATTAATTTATCCTAGGGGTTTTTAATTTGTGAGTTTTTGTGAGAATTGTTAAAGCTGTAAAGAAATGTCTATAAAATGAAATGGGTACTGGAAGAATCCGTGTATTTTGATAGTACTTTTGACAATTTTAATAAAAAACATCGTTACAGGTAAATCAATGATTTTTTTTCATTTCGTTATTGTTTTTCTGTCTGTTTATTAGATCTGGCTGTTGTAAGCGCACTCGAAATGTTGCGAAATGTTTGAAAATAGATTCAATTGTTTAAAAGATTGATTATATAAAAAATGAATGGATACATAGTAAAATGCACAACAGTTATGTAGAACGGCTAGTCAAAGGATTCAAGTGTATTTTTACCGAGGGCAATGTTGTATAATCCCCTGTAGTTGTCGTAGCGATACATTACAAGAAGCTCCAGTAACACGGACTTTTTAACCTCGGGGTTAATTAACAATGGCTGGGACAGCAGTGACATATGGTCGTACGAATTTATTACAAAATAATCTATAAAAATATAAAATATTCTAAATGCTTTGACAATATCTGATAAGTCCAATGTGGACGCGCGACACCAACTCGGTACATCATGTATAAATAATATTAAATCACTATGTAATAATCTTATGATAATTTAACTCATTACAGTAAGACATTATTGTGCATAACTTATTTCAAAACCTTTTAAAAACACACTCACGGTTTTGAACCTTTCCCACATTCACAAAAGTTTTATTTAGCCCACCCTTTCAACACTGTGTGCAGTGATCCCAATGCAAATTTGATCTGTGTCAGAGTAATACTTCTTTACAAAACTAATATCAATTCTATAAGAAAAAATCTGTAGTCAATCACCTCAATAAAATTAGCCGAAACCTACACTAATAACAATTCAAGCGTCTGTGAATCAATACCCTGGTGTAAGCTGTGATTTATGGGAAACCCGCTTTCGACGTCGGTCTTCATACATAAAACTTACAGTAAGGGTTAAGCAAAAAAAAAAACCCAAAGATTATTAATCACATTTGTGAAACATTGTTTGATTAAAAGACACTGTCTATATGCATGGTCTGTAAACATGAAAGACAGCAATAACATTAACTAAACAATTCTAGTGTTATAAGGTGTTCACCTAATACAGTATCAACTGCTTTACTTTAATTAAATCAAATGATAATTCTCTCTTTTATCCGTGGTCCAGGGGGAGAGCTCAGGGCTCAACGCCGGGAGAACGTAAATGCGAATATCAGCCAAGACGGTGAAATTATTCACAGTTGACCCCACCCAGCTCTGAGGCTTAATTGGGAGGCTGTACCCAACAGTCATGTTTCACACATACACGAGTGCGCCTCTCAGGGGTTCCTCAGGGATATGTCCCACCAATGGGGAACACACACACACACACAAGACCTGGTTGACGCCGGGATCATCGCGTGTAAGCCCCTGTCACGTGGTCCGAAACCGGGATGCAATTATCATTTAATTTTGCTAATCTTAAAAAAAAATACATCATTTAGTCCCTACAAAACATTTTATTTAGAATTGTCAGTCTCTTTTACGTCTACCGTCTACAAACTGACAATAGGTGTCGACTGAAATGTCTTATCACCCAACACTGTTATTGAGAGATTGGGTAGCCCTACTTACGAGGTATGCAAACAATAACTTTATCTTTTATATTTTCCGTACATCGGTCTTTCCTTCATACGTCTAAACAAAAAACAGTAATTATATGTTACCAGTAAAGATATTCGAAAATCTGAATGCCCCGCGTCCCATTCCTATTTGCAAATGTATACACATCACCGACCATGCAGGTCTTAAGGTGAACATACCGATGAATAAATGTCTCACTTTCGGCAGCTATGAAACACAACTTACATTTGAATTGGGAGTATCGTTCATCTTTGGGAAAGCTAAAAGGCGGCCGACGGAAATCGGAAGATCGTGGGTTCGATTCCCATTTGCAGTGAACCTACTTTTCTGTACATAGCATTTCCATCTCACTCTCTCTCTCTCTCTCTCTCTCTCTCTCTCTCTCTCTCTATATATATATATATATATATATATATATATATATATATATATATATATATATAAGATTTAGGCATGGTCGAAAAAGCATAACTTTTATCGCAATCCTTTCTTTCTAATCTCGCTTGTCCTCGGAAAAATTTCCTGTCGCATCCCTGCGCTTATCAAACTCCAACAGGTATTTAAGTACATTTCTACGTTTCCATTGTCGTATCTGCTGGATGTCAGCAATGAACTAGATTTATTTTTGTTCTACTAAAATCCCTGCAAGTCTTAATTAGATCCAGAATGTGTAAATACGTTATATCATGATGCGATAAGTTAAGAAAGCCCGACTAACTGCTCTGCCGTGCAGTGTTGGGAAATCAGCCATTGTGGTCACTGAAGTATCATTAATATTAATCTCGAAATTACGTCTAGTAACTTTCCGTGATAATGTGTTCAAAAGCTTATTAAACAACAATACCTTTGTTCCGATTACCACCATATAATGTCGATCCTGCTTCACACGTCGCGCCCATAATTACAGACATCCCCAGCGTAAAAATCACAGGTGAGATCATTGTTCTTTGTACAAGCATGAGGAGATAACTCGTTACTGAGTGCTGGTTCCGAGAGGAGAGTCGCATTTGAGTTAAATTAATTTTATCTGTGCTGAATAAAACCACAATGTCGGAACAATGTTGTCAAAAAGAACCCATTTGCAAAATACACGCTGATAAACTTGGTAGATTATTTTACACGCCAGAAAGCTCCCTTTCAATCAATATTTCAACAATAGCGCCCAAGCACTTTATATCCATAAATAATTTGCAACAACACGGGCGTGGTCACAGACACTCGTTTCCAGCACTAAAATGGCTTGACACCGTGAAAACGTTGAGTATGGGCGAAATACCAGTTATAAAAGTTCTTATAACTGGTATTTCGCCCATACTCAACGTGTTTACGGTGACTAAGCCATTTTAGTGCTGGAAACGAGTGCCTGTGGGCTAGGTCACCCGAAATTATTATTCTGGTTCTCTGCCCCTACGGACCCTGCGCATGTTACGCCACGAGGGCGGAATTAGGACACAAAAGCCTAATTCATCTCGAGAACTAGGGCTAACACTATTCACTTCGCTACGGCCTTTTGAAATCAGTTCGGCAAAGTCAAAACAAAAGGCCTCATTCACACCTCGGGGGGGGGGGGGAGGGGGGGGGGGGGGGGTCTTCCAGTGATATTAAAAGTGTCATAACTTTTAAATGGGTGAATGTTTCATGACATAATTTTAGTAATAACCGTTTTTCAACTAATGCGATTTGTTAATTTTTTATTTTAGCCTTTGTTCCTGCGTTCCGTATTTTAGGCCAGCCCAGGTACACCTGTTTGTAAGTTTATCACTCAAACAAGATGGTGATATCAATTAATACACGACTATGTAAGAATTTGTATTGGACTGTTAAGCTTACTTGAGTTCTGAAATACAGGGAAATTCATTGCAACCGCCATCCATCCTATTGCAACGGTGCCGTTGAAAACAGCCGGTATTATATACATTAGGCTACAACTGGTGAATACCACAAAATTATGCATGTGAACTTCCAAGCAAAGTGTTCATCCATACCTATGGTAACAAGTCATTTCCTGTGTCGCGTACAGGATAGCTATCATTTTGTATTATCATTAGTACAGATATGCTTGTATTTTTGATGTGATTGGGCTCAGGAATTCAGCAGACATGCAGGGAATTTACCAATCAGCTGAGTTACAATGGAATTTGCACAAGGTGAATGTTGCTAGAAAGTATACAAATCGATTGGTCCGGCATTTTAAAATCACAGTGTGCTTGCCGGGAATCAGGCGTTGCCAGAAATTATGTTACCCCCTCGTGGATTTTACAAAATAATAAATACTTATGCTATAATTCATAATATATTATATCAATAAAACACACGATGTTTATGTTAAATTTTGTGAAGAATGAAACAAAGCTTCGCAAGATATTGTTCATAATGTAAATGTAAAGAGTTTCAGACTTTGAACATTTCTAAAATAAATATAAACAGTAAAGGGATCATATACTTACACATTTCTCTCATGTTTTTTACTATCTCTCTTATCTTTTTTGTTTGTGTGCAGAAGTGAAGTCTCCACACCATGTGATTGTTCTGTAACATGATGGTGGATGGCCAAAAACTGTTAAACAATCCATACAAGCTATTTGTACTTTCACTAGACGCTTGCTATGCCTCATTTTTTTCAAATTTACCCTGGAATACACCAAGAGACTATATAAAAGCTTCCGGTTTCTTGATTCTGGGGTAATTAAAATCACCTTAAATACCCAGCTACTGTCACTGGAGCTAGATGGCCAGGCTATATGTCAGAAAGCTGAATTTTCAATAATAATATAAATATGAAAATTGTATGCAAATAACAGTCAATGAGTATTTTTCACTTCTAATATTTCTTGTGTTTAAGCACTTAAATTACCTAAGGTCAGACAATCTTTATTTCGTTTTAACTCCAATCGGCTATAGTTCCAACTTAATTTCTGCAAAAATAATTTATCTACGAAAACATATATTGTGGAATTCATTATCAGAAGCTTAACATGAAAAATAGATGTAGTTTCCTTTGACAGATTCAGTGACATATAAAAGTTAATCAATTTCAGTTCTTTAACATGTGTGCTAACCATCTTGTACTTAAAAGTTACAATTAAGTTACAACACTACACTTATTGTTGCATGTATTTTCTGTTGTTCAAATAATGCATTATATATATATATATATATATATATATATATATATATATATATATATAGATGTATGAGGGTCCCAGGGTTAACATAATAAACAACTTGAACTAGATACCTTGCAAAATTACATATAACAATCATAATAATTATGCACGAACTAACAATATTGTTAAGTAGGAAAAAAATTAACAGCCACGCAGTGTGTTCAAACAGGTTTAAATATGCTTGCTTCCTAATAATAGGGCTTTGTGGAATATCAATATAATTTAGAAAAAAATGATTTATTAATATATATATATATATATATATATATATATAACTCTTCAGAGTTATACCGCTCTGGCCTAGCTTGTAGGCCATAGAGCACTTTTCATCGGAGGGTAACACTACCTTCTATATATATATATATATATATATATATATATATATATTATATATATATGACATGTCTAAAAGACGCAGAACAGCCCCCTTTCCCGACTTTAGAGCTGCGCCCCCTCTATTGTCAAATCCTGGATACGCCCCTGGGATTAACTAACAATGGCTTGGACAGCAGTGACATATGGTCCTACGAATTAATTGCAAAATAATCTATAAAATATAAAATATTCTAAATGCTTTGGCTATTTCTGATTAATCCAATGTGGACGCGCGACACCAACTCGGTACAGCATGTATAATTTTTACATCACTATGTAATAATCGAATGATAATTTAACTCATTACAGTCATACATTACCGTGCATAACTTATTTCAAAACCTTTTAAAAACACACTCACGGTTTTAAACCTCTCCCACATTCACAAATAAATAAAGTTTTATTTAGCCCACCCTTTCAACAATGTGTGCCGTGATCCAAATGCAAATTTGATCTGTGTCAGAGTAATACTTCTTTACAAAACTAATGTCAATTCTATAAGAAAAATTTCTGTAGTCAATCACCTCAATAAAACTACCCGAAATCTACACTAACAACAATAAGGTGTTTACCTAATACAGTATCCACTGCCTAACTTTAATTAAACCAAATGATAAATCTCTCTTTTATCCGTGGTCCAGAGGGAGAGCTCAGGGCTCATAGCCGGGGAACGCAAATGCGAATCTCAGCCGAGACGGTGACATTTTTCACGGTTGACCCCACCCAGCTCTGAGGCTTAATTGGGAGGCTGTACCCAACAGTCATGTTACACACATAAACGAGTGCGCCTCTCAGGGGTTCCTCAGGGATATGTCCCACCAATTGGGAACACACACACACACACACACGACCTGGTTGACGCCAGGATCATCGCGTGTAAGTCCTTGTCACGTGGTCCGAAACCGGAATGGAATTATCTTTTAATTTTTCTAAGCTACAAAAAAATACATCATTTATTCCTACAAAACATTTTATTTAGAATTGTCAGTCTCTTTTACGTCTACCGTCTACAAACTGACAATAGGTGTCGACTGAAGTGTCTTATCACCCAACACTGTTAAGAGGTTGGGCATAACGAGGTATGCATACATTATTTTTTTATATCTTCCGTACAATGATCTGTCCTTCATACGTCTTACAGAAATGACAATAATATGTAACCAGGAAAGATATGAAAAAAACTGAATGCCCCCGAGTCCCATTCCTGTTTGCAAATGTATACATCATCACCGACCATGCAGGTCTTCAAGGTGAACTTACCGATGTATGAATTTTTTGCCTCTGGCACAGCGCAAGAAAATAAATGTAAACAAAAATATTTGTACATATCTTATTGAAACAGTATCCGACTGAAATCTGTTTCATTTTAACTTTAGAATAAAAAAATGAACACACATTCCTCAGCTCATTAAATACACCCCCCTACCCGGTAAAAAAGCCCGGTTTACCTGGTTTATCATCTTCAAAACATCTAAAACAAAACGATGTGTGTATCTGTCCGTTTGACGGAGATGTTTGTTAATCACTTTCGGCAGTTATGAAACACAGCTTACAATTGCATTGGGAGTATCGTTCATCTTAGGGAAAGTTCTAAAAGGCAGCCGACCGAAAATCGGAAGATCATGGGTTCGATTGCCCCCGGCAGTGAACCTACTTTTCTGTATATAGCATTTTTTATCTCTCTCTCTCTCTCTCTCTCTATATATATATATATATATATTCTCTCTCTCTCTCTCTCTCTCTCTCTATATATATATATATATATATATATATATATATATATATATTATATGTATATGAAGATTTTGGCATGGTCGAAAAAGCCTAATTCCATTATTGACTTTGCCACCAAATTTTTATCGCAATCTTTTCTTTCTAATCTCGCTTGTCCTCGGAAAAAATTTCCTGTCACATCCCTGCGCTTATCAAACTCCAACAGGTATTTAAGTACATTTCTACGTTTCCATTGTCGTATCTGCTGGATGTCAGCCATGAACAAGATTTGTTTTTTTTCTACTAGAATCCCTGTAAGTCTTAATTAGATCCATAATGTGTAAATACGTTATTTCTTTATGCGATTAGTTTAGAAAGCCCGACTAACTGCTCTGCCGTGCAGTGTTGGGGAATTAGCCATTGTGGTCACTGAAGTATCATTAATATTTATATTTATCTCGAAATTACGTCAAGTAACTTTCCGTGATAGTGTGTTCAAAAGCTTAGTAAACAACAATTCTTTTGTTCCGACTACAACCATATAATGTCGATCCAGCTTCACACGTCGCGCCCATAATTAGAAACATTCCCAGCGTAAATATCACAGGTGAGATCATTGTTCTTTGTACAAGCATGAGGAGATAACTCGTTAATGAGTGCTGGTTCTGAGAGGAGAGTCGCCTTTTAGTTGAATCAATTTGATCTGTGCTGAATAAAACCATAAAGTCGGAACAATGTTGTCAAAAAGAACCCATTTTCAAAATACACGCTGATAAACTTGGTAGACTATTTTACACGCCAGAACGCTCCCTTTCAATCAATATTTCAACAAAAGTGCCCAAGCAGGTTATATCTATACGTTACATTGGTTTATCGTCATATTATACTTTTTTCAGTCACATAACTCAGTTGATCAGGGTCAGCCTGACAAGAAAAAGCTCTGTTCCCGAGGTACTTTTCTTGATAGGAAATTTTGCCATTTTCCCATATTTTTCACTTGTCAGCTTATCTCCATATGCGCTGGAGATAACCTTGAAGTTATATCATACATTGTCGGTATACATCTTTGTTCGTCATTTTAATACATCATCATAAAACGCCCATGTAGACGTAAGCTGTATGTTGCTTTTTATATGTGCACAGAAAAAATGGATGGATTTCGATTAATTACTGGCATTGAGAAAGAGACACTGATTGATGTTTGAGGTCATTCGGAGCCATTCGGAATTAGAGTTGAATAAAATTTTTAAATAAACAGCCAAATCAGGGTGATTTTAAAAGCAATTTTAGAAGTGCGAAAACTTGTAATTGAGTTAGCGTAAAATCGGGCCTTAGGAGCAAATATGTAATGCAGTTCAAGGCCACCGGATTATCCGAGAGAAAGAGAGTCTTCTTAATTAGAGGGCATTGGCTCGAGCAGCTAGTGATAATTATTCAAGATATACGATAGAATTTCATACCAGGGCATATTATATGCTACACAGTTTTTAATACGATTGGTCGATATAATTCTGTTATATACTTATGGGCATAAAATGGGTTTTCAGTCTTTGGCTAGAATCAATCTTTTATAATCCCCATTACACTTCACATTTCCCATTTAAACTGTACAATTAACGGTCATCATTACGTAAATTATACATCAGCAAAAGGCAGCGTACCGTTTGCTCGTTATATTGAAGTGGATCAGCTAAGCCCCTGAAATTACTCAACTGCCATAATATTTTAAATATAGAGAAAGACTATTATGGGATGTAGTATAGATATACTCACAGGACAAAAGGGACTTATGGTAATGATACAGATAAAGGATTTTAGCATTGCGCATATGATTTATAACAGGTATTATGATCAAACAGTTTTTTTAAAAATATGTTTTATATCTGGCATTCAAGGAGGAAAATTAAAGTCTATGTAAATAACTCTTCTTTTGATTACATGATCTGCGTCTAACTTCTTCTGTGAAGGTATTGTATACCATCTACAAGTTGACGCATGATTTCTGATCGTTTCTGATGGAACTAAAACCTTAACTACAAAAGACTACTGAGGACAACATGAGATTAACTGGATTTTGCTGGATTGCTTAGGTCAAGCATATTATATATTTATATACGTAAGTGATAGAAATCGGCTGTTAAAACATATTCGATGATTGAAAGAGGTTAAATGACCATTGATCGATTATTAATCGTTTATGTACTATCTATAGTACCCTGAATTCTGCTTAATAGAATTATAACTAAATACTGACAGAGTAAATTCAGTCAACCTTCTACATCACGCTGAAAGGTCAAGGTCATGGCTGTTGATACTTATTCGTTGCACAATGATACACTTTTATGCGGTTTGCTGTTAAGTGCCCCGTCTCTCATATCTCTTTGGAAGAAGCAGGTTATTATCAGATGAATGTTGTAAAAATGAAGCTAACGGCATGGTTTGAAAAGCCGAGGCTTAACGAGATTATGCTTTGTGCGTATCATCGGGGAGATTTGGCATCTTATGTACACCTATGTCTTTTTTGGTAATCACACTGTATAGCCTTATCAATTGGCATCTCAGGTTCTTTGTCTCTGTCTTTATCGGTAATCACACTGTACAGCCTTATCAATTGACATGACAGGTACTTTATCTATGTCATTATCGGTAATCACACTGTACAGCCTTATCAGTTGGCATCTCAGGTACTTTATCTCTGTCTTTATGGGTAATCACACTGTACAGCCTTATCAATTGACATGACAGGTACTTTATCTATGTCATTATCGGTAATCACACTGTACAGCCTTATCAGTTGGCATCTCAGGTACTTTATCTCTGTCTTTATGGGTAATCACACTGTACAGCCTTATCAATTGGCATCATTGGTACTTTATCTATGTCGTTATCGGTAATCACACTGTATAGCCTTTTCAATTGGCATCTCAGGTATTTTATCTATGTCTTTATTGGTAATCACACTGTATAGCCTTATCAATTGGCATCACAGGTACTTTATCTCTGTCTTTATGGGTAATCACACTGTATAGCCTTATCAATTGGCATGACAGGTACTTTATCTATGTCATTATCGGTAATCACACTGTACAGCCTTATCAGTTGGCATCTCAGGTACTTTATCTCTGTCTTTATGGGTAATCACACTGTACAGCCTTATCAATTGGCATCATTGGTACTTTATCTATGTCGTTATCGGTAATCACACTGTATAGCCTTATCAATTGGCATCACAGGTACTTTATCTCTGTCTTTATGGGTAATCACACTGTATAGCCTTATCAATTGGCATCATTGGTACTTTATCTCTGTCTTTATGGGTAATCACACTGTATAGCCTTTTCAATTGGCATCTCAGGTATTTTATCTATGTCTTTATTGGTAATCACACTGTATAGCCTTATCAATTGACATCTCTGGTACTTTATCTATATGTTTATGGGTAATCACACTGTATAGCCTTATGAATCGGCAACTCATGTACGTTATCTATTTTTTAGCCTAAAAATTCGAATCAAATTTTGTTACACATGAATCAATAATTATATTGTAATTTATGTGAGACATTAAAAATATCTACCACAAATAATAGGCGTTTGCATTGCTCCGCAGTGCCCTTTTTTCCTGGTCATTATTTAATTTTTTTTATTAAAAAAAAACAAAAAAAAAATGAAAGAGAAAGAAAATGTATCATAAAACTAAATCAGAAAGCGGGTAATCCAAGAAGTACGGGAGTTATCGGAAATCAAGTTCCGAACAACCCCGGTTAAGTTCGGATATCGATTTCAGATTGGGGGGGGGGGGGTTAAACTGAATTAGGGATAGTTTTAAGTCTTTGAACCGGGTGATAAGCTTATAAGTTATATTTCCCTCGAAAGTGTGTGTATGATGATATTTTATGTTTTAAGGTTTGTTTGCCTTATCATTGTGTTTTCAGAGCACGGATTTCGTATTCAAAGCACGTATTCCGCAATCAGCACGTACCGCAAAGAAGAGGAATAAAATTTAGATTTTATGCCACGTGAGATCATAAATGATAACTCATACAATATCTGAAGAAGAAATTGGCCAATGATTCATGGACGTAATTTATTGACGATTGAGTTGTTACAGTAGGAACTCCAGAATATTCACGTACTACGAAAACATGGCAATATAATACAGCGTTTACAGAGTAAATGCCCATTCATTTCTCTGATTCAAAGGAAAACCAACGTTCCTGAAATAACAATGACTAATTTGTTATCTGAATTTCATTTAGACTGTTTCTCATTCAGAGAAAGACGCGAGATTATGACAGTTTGTTACATATTTATCTTAGAAAGGACATGAGCTGAATATGCCATAAGTATTTCATATACAGCAAAGGCCACGCAATATTCAGGCACACTACTGAAAAGAGAATTCATATTCTTCAATGCATTTAAAAGTACCAATCGTGAACATCCACTCGAAATTGATTTGGGAGTATAAATATTCAGTACCTGATGCGAAAGGGCAACATTAAATGCATACAAAATAATCCGATCAGCATTTCTGTTCATATCTCTGTCGTCAGCATTTCCAGGGTATGTAGATGGTATCTTGGTTGTCGGTGTATTTTAATTGTTACTGCTGATGACGCCAATATAATTATATAATAAATACAAGTATTCGTTGTAGAGACCTGATGTATCTCTCCGTTATATATTCTTTATTGTACTTTTGTATGAGTAATTAAATCTGTTTGAATGTCTAATTGATTCTTGTATTCCAGAAAATGAGTGTTTGGATCATCAAGGACTTGTTATCTCAAATCGATAGCCTGAAACTGATTTCAGGTTCCCCCGACTGTTCAGATTACCCCCCTCACTGATCATGCTAATATGATTATTTTTTGTTCAAACAGGAGCTCCTTGCGTCTGATATATTAATTAACAAAAAGGTAGACACCGGGCCTGGGTGACACCAGGATACAAAATAAAAAAGATGATAGGAAGCGAGTGCTACCGCCCTGTCAAGTAGTCCCAAACCGAAATGGAACTTTGCAGATGTACATACTTAGATTAAGAATGAGATAAGTCAGCATTAAAAATGGAGGCGGTAACCTCCACCAAAAAAAAAATTAACAACATGCTCAGCTGGCCGGTGATATAGTGGTCAGCTCCGTCGAGCCGTGCATGCATCTCTGTCCATAACCACTTCAACACACGTATTATCGCAAGAACGTAACTCACATCCCATTTTAAATGAACTTGGCAGGTGTATATTATGGATCTCCTCACTTGATCAGGATCTGGTCACACTTAGTTGACTTTTATACTTTTTTAAGATTTTTTAACGCCCGTCTTATAGAATGATCTAATAAAAATATTGACATATATGTCGGTCCGTCTTATAACCATTGGACGATAACCAGGAAGTAAGCTGCAGTATGCTTGTCAGTTGCCGTATTTCGTGATCACAAAAGATAACATTTAAATTGTGGATGTAATTATCATATCAGTTAATGTGCAAGTCTGCATATTTCATTTATAGTTGGTGTATTTATAATCTAACCGGACAGAGAATGTCTTGTAACTTATGTACTGCAAGGATAATGGCATTTTAATAAAAATTATCATCATCATAGTTAATTTACTGTTGTTATTATTATAAAGAGAAGTAGTAGTTGTTATTTTTGCTGTCAGCTTACTTAAGTTAATGTATAAGATAAGTATCTAAATAATCATAAGTAATCTGAAATTAAATTGGGTAATCTGAAATCGATTTTAGATTACCCCCGGGGGTATTCTGAAATCAGTTTCAAGTTACCGGGGGTAATCTATAATCGATTTTAGATTACCCCCCGGTAATCTGCATGCAGGTAATATGAAATCGCTACACCTGTGCTTATTGATAAAGTATTCTGCCTTCGTTTAACTTCAGAACGACTCGACTACAAGAAAGGTGTTTTTGTCAGTTAAGTTTTCCTGCTACATTCGGTGTCTCCCTGGCTTGAACGTTTGCGGCACTGAGCGGTCCGAACTGCTAGCCCGGGTCTGCCCGGTACCAGTCCTGGGCGATCCTAAAATATCATTTTTTGAACATTTCAGGACTGGTCCTGGGTAGCCCGGTCGGGTCCGTTTGAGTCCGCTATGTTTGCGGAGGTTTCAGGACTAGCCACGATCGGGAGTTTATCATCGACCAAAGAGAACAGCTCTTTATGTCACCTGATATAGGTGTACGAATTTGAAGAGGATGAATTAAGAGAAGGAAATTACATGTAATTACGCAGGTGACACATGAAGATTGCTGTCCTATTAAGGAGATATATGAAAATACTTGAAAAATGTTAACGTTGCTCACCTCATCTCCTATCTAAATACAGCATAAAGGGTTCGAGTGTATGACGTCATTTGCTGCATGACGGACAGCATGTGGGAGTACCAGGGTAAACGAATCTGATATGGTCCGTTCTGTCTCCTGACTGGACTATGTTACAGATGTCTGTGTGCAGGGAGGTTCCATGTGTTGTTGACGTTTGGTTCGTGTAGTACGCATAGGTCGTTGTCATGACAGCCGAGCCGGCCCACGTGTAAACCCTTACATGTGTAGACACAGCGTTCTTGTTGTAGATGTTTCCTGTAACACCTGTGTACTGTGTATTATGTATTATTCTTTGGATTGTTTGAGAAATGGAAAGTTCTCGGCTTGGGAGAGCCAAACAGAGAGGAGAGAAATATTCCAGCGGACACAGTCAGTTGTGGACCTTTTCCGGTAAGTGCGCTAAATATAGATTTTCCTCTAAATTTGTGACGGATCTTAAATAGTCTTCAGTTTGCTTTCGGAATTATAACAATAACTTCACTTTGGGATTACAACGGATTGATTTTGTGAATGAACTGAGCTTTTATTCTCTGAGGAGATTTATGTGAACTGTTCATCTGGGTTGTACGTTATAAAGGACTTGTTATCGCTGTGACAGTGGTGGTATCCAGGTACTGTACACTTTATTTATATACTTGTATTGATTGGTTGTTGTACTGTTGTTATACTGTGAAACTGTATTGATTTAGTGTATTGTAATGTTAGGATTGTTTAAGAATAAAATTATAATTATTTGTTAACAATAAAAAAAAAACCCACTGTCTTCTTTATTCATTCCCCTAGACAGTTTACGCTGCCTAGTGTTACAGAATCTGATTTTTTTAATCTCCATTACAAAAATTATTTTCGTCACGACTACGTGATCTGTTGATATTAGGTTCCGTAACAACTGAGAAAGATTGTGGCGGGCTCTACAGGATTCTCAGTCCTGCCCGGTCCGATCCGGTCTCGTCTCGTCTCGTCCGCTCTGTGTGCTTCCTTCTAACCTGCTCTCTAATTAAGCAGGCCGCACACAGAGCGGACGAGACGAGATCGGATCGGACCGGCCCGGACCGGAAATCCTGGAGAGTCCGCAACCACGCGTCCTGCTGCAGCTCCTGTCTTGAACAGGTAGCAGACAGAGCGGACCGGATTGCTCAACATTAATTCAACCGGTGAAAATGGCGGGTGTTCTAAGTACCAATCTACAGACGAAATCAACTTGTTCTATTCCCATATAGGTACATAAAACTACGAAAGAACAGGAAGGAATTAACTTTAAATGTTTAGTCACAAATTTATAATCATCATAAATTTAAATTTTATTTCTTTGAAATTATATGAATAGTTATTTCCTCATCTGATCCTTTCATGCTAGTGTAATCAATCTGATTTCTGAAGTATTTAACTAAACAACAACCGTTTACTTATAAGCGTTTCATGAATTCCATTTTAACGCTTCAAGAGATACTACTATGTAGACGTCTTGAGCAATCTATAGAGGACATTTTCATTTGCAAGTGTAATTAAATAAACATTTAATTCTATACGGTTTCGCGTTAATATTTAAAAAAAAAGAAAATTAAAATGTTTACACTCTTCTGGCAGATGATCATTTTATATATATATATATATATATATATACTCCGGTAAAATATATAATTATTATATATAAAAGCTCTAAATCAGTCACCAAATGGTTCGAAGATATCCAGATAAGCGACAATGCTTTTTCTTTGGCTTTGACGTGGTTGAACTCTATCCTTCGAATAGTAAGAAGTCCCTTCCAACAATGAGTAATTATTTATATACTTAAATATATAAGAATGATTCTTCAGAGATTTGTAACGTACAATACAGATATATTATAATTAAGATAATCTTTTTAAATAAATTGTCTATTAATGTTGGGATGAAGCTCAGAAAAAAAAACATTTATTGTATATAATATACTAGTTTTTAATATGCAAAATACAATAACAAAATTTCATGTCAATTCCGGCTAAATAAGCTAATTCTAATAATTTAAAGCTATACCGATCCTGAGTTGCTCCTGTGCAGGCCTAAAACCGCCGCAAACAGAGCGGACTCAAGCGGACCAGACCGGACCACTCAAGACCGGTCCTGAAAATATCAAAACATTTTGATATGGTCAGGATCGCTCAGGACTGCGTCCGGAGCGGTCCCGGACTGGCAGTCCGGTCCGCCAAGTGCCGCAAACTGAGCGGACCGGACCGGATTCAAGTCCGGTCCGATCTCGTCTCGTCCGCTTTGTGTGCGGCCTACTTAATGTGATTATTTCTGTCATGTAGTCACTTTTTATAGGAACGATAAGAACAGTAATATTCTGAACAAAACCCTTATATAATTATTGACTAGGTCATACGATATTGTATATTATTTAATAGATAAAACCATTTAATACAAAGACTGGCAGGGCCAGCCGATTTATATTTTATTAAAAATTGCATTAATGGTATCTCTTAGGTAGTTATCAGCATGATCTCTTAATTTGACTTATTTATGAAAATAAGATATGCAATGGCTATAAAACTATTAATGTTGATCAATGAGGATGAGGATGACAATATTGTAAGTAAAAGTAAAATGCAGAACCGAAATCTTATTTCGAGAACGTATAGGACACGGATATACCTAATGTACCTACCTGTTCTAAAAAGAACCTCATGTATCCCGATTTGCCCAAACAAAGAATTAAGATGAAGGTCCGTTTTTGTCAATTGTTAAATCCTGCTTTAGTTTGAGGAGTTATTACCTCCCAAGCTTCTGAATAGGTTTATTTTTACTTGTTTCTCGAAACTGCTCATCAGGACTGCCACTTGGTATACACAATAAAACTCGGATGTCACAGGTGACATGTCGAAAGTTTGAGTATCGTAAAAACTAATACGTCTGGCCGTTTAACAGAGGTATCTTTTCGTAATAAAACATGGCAATTGTATTGACGTCTTGTTTCTGTCTACCCGTATTCGAAGAAATTTTTAACCGTAAACGCTATGTTAAATTTACACAAACAATTTTCAACACCAGTAAACAAATCTGTTGATCTTTATTCCAGGCGACCAATCATTAAATCTTCCTTGGTAATGCTGTCGAACACTGTTTTTTTAATAACATAGTTCCCTTTTCATTTAGATGAGCTTAATTGTTTTTACTACCAGTGACCCTTAAAATTAAGTTTTAGTGTGTATACTGTTAGAAATAACCATTCACTCACAAAGTTAGACCAGGACGTTTCTAGGTCCAGTTCAAGCCGCTTGATACACGAGCGTAGTTTCCGATGGTGCTGCGACAGACCATTCTCGAAATTTCCCAAATAATGTTAAATTTTCCAGAATTTATGGAAATTATGGCACATAACCTCGAAGACACACTTGGATTTGTAATGGAGATTCAAAAAAGCACGGGCATTTTCGAGGATTTGCCACAAGGCGTTGGGCCAAGAATTATACTATGATTATAGGCAAGAACCAACACACTTTGTGTTCTGCGAGAGTTGTCACAGAACCTAACATCAACTGAACCTGGATGCGTGATGAACATAAATTTTGTCAAGGAGATAACAAAAATCAGATTCTGTAACACTAGGCAGCGTGAAATGTCTAGGGGAATGAATAAAGAAGTCAGTGTTTTTTTTGTTAACAAATAACTATAATTTATTCTTAAAACAACCCTAACATTACAATACACTAAATCAATACAATGACACAGTATCACAGCAATATAACAGCAAATCAATACAATCACACAGTAAAAAAAAAACAAAGTGCACAGTACCTCGATACCACCACTGTCACAGCGACAAGTCCTTTAAAATGTATTCTCCGAGAGAATAACAGTCCAATGTAAAGCTCTTGTAACAATCCAGAAAGTTAACTTGAGACAGGCAGCACTAAATTGTAAAGTGTTAGTAATAGTAGAATCCCTGAAATTACTGGATAATCGGATAGGTCAGCTGGAATATTCTTTCACCTCTCTCTCGGCTCTAAAACAATGCCCCTATTTATAACCTCTCGCCCCAAGCCGAAAATTTTCCATTGCTCGAACATTCTTAAGAATCTAACACAGTACACACGTTCAAAGAACATACCAGAACAACGAATGCCGTGTCTAAAAACATATAAGGGTTCACACGTGAGCTCGCCCCGGCTCGACCAGGCGAGAAAAGCCAAAGCTGGCATGACAACGAGAGTTCAACCAGTACGGATTAAACTGAAAGTGCAGCACGCGGCCAGACACGGGCGCTACAACAAGAGTTACGCCGTGTCACATAATAAAAGAGGGCACCTGTAACAGAGTTGCAAGCCTTACACGTTTACTGAGGCTAGAAATTTCACAGCATTAAGTATAAAACTCCATACATCGGAGAGCATGTCAAGAAATATCTATTTAGTATATATAATACGCAATACATTAGACTGATACTTCAATTAAATCTTCACATAGGTTGACAATATTAACCTCCGACGATTTATTTCCGAGTAAAATGATATATGTGTGGGTGTGTTTACAAATTGTTTACCTAAATCATATATTTAGCCATTTCAACTTTCAACAAACAATGTACCGGTATTTGAAAAAAAAAAACTTCGGGTACCCTTCATATGTTCTATGTAATGGGTTTCTCTGCCCACCGTTATATCGGAGAAGATGAATTGAATGAATGATGGAGGTGGTGGCCTTTGCTCCGTGAGAGCGTCAAAGCTATATTAAATTCACATATTTAAGGGGAGTGGCCCGTCCAGGGACGGATGATTTATGCAATAAGGCAGGCTGTTAGCTTGTCTTTCAGCGCCTTCAGACAGCGCCGGCTGAAGCACGGGATTCAATTTATACTTCCTGTTTTTATTATGACGCTGCTCATTTTCCCATAACTCTTTCACATAATGTAACCTATTGAAAGTCATCCCAAGGTTCGTATTTCTGACAGTTCGGTGCTTTTTTTTGTGTCGGAGCAGGGGACAAATATTTCTTCATGGGAACAAACTTCTATAAAAGGCTTTCACTTCAATCATGCGGATGTGAAGAGTTTTAAGAATAGGGGTCCCTGGAAATCACGAACATGAAATTCATTAGTATTTCATTGAGTTTTCACTGATGATATTTCAAAATTCTCAGTTTGTCAAATATTTTGAGTTATTAGGACTCGGACTTGACTGTCAAGGACTCGGACGTGTACTCAGACTCGGAGACGAGACGTGAGAAATGTTAAGACATTTATATTCATATGCGAACTACTAACATAAAGTAAGAACAAGACTATATGTACCAAGTTTTAGCGCTGCATCTGTAGCTAAATGAAATTAAACATTCAAGTATAAAGCACATGTAAAATAACATAAATAAATACATATGGTAATATCAAAGTTCCAATTTGAATGTCTTTTTTTAGACTCGGTCATGGACTGGGATTACTCGGACACGAAATAGGTGTACTTGGACTCCAACTTCAAGGACTCCGACTTGGACTCGAGTAGCCTGGACTCGATTTGAAGCTAGACACTCATGTGTGGACTCGACAACACCACCAGGTCTTGTTTTCAATTCTTATTAAAGCATTCACATTTATAAACACCTATCGTCTACTTATCTCTACTCGGACCTCCATGACATATCTCCGTGATAGCTCTTCTTCGATCAAAGTCTACATATTATCTTTGCCACAGTGTCAGAACAAGGTAAAGTTAGTGAATGTTCAACTTCAAGGTGCAATTTTTAAGACTGTTAAACGAAACATGTATGTAAAATCATATATAAAAAATTATCATAAAAGGTAAATTTGCAGATGCAGATTGAGCAATATTGGTCAAAAGATAAGGAATTTGAAAGGAACCACTACTCTTACCAATAATATGTCATGTTACACTGCCACTTTGTTTCCGCTTTATCCATGAAGATTTTAGTATTGTAAATTTAATAAAAGAATGCAACAGAAATGGTCATTGGTTATTGGACAATTAGCCAGTATTGAAATGTTCAATATATGTCATTTGACATGCTTTGTAAAAACAGGAACGTCTTGTATTGTATACTAAATGTGGGATAAAATTCAATAATAATTATTAAAAAAATGATCCTCCTTGGGTAAATGTTTCTTCCCATTATAAACGGTAGCCATCCTAGCAGATGACCTGCCTCTAGTATCATGATTAAATGTGTCCATGGTCAAAAATGTGTCTTCCAGTATTTTTAGCTTCCAGGACATCCAAGGTGTATGCCTGGACCACCAAAAATGCAATGAAAACAGCTAAACGTTTTAAACCTAAATAAATATAAAGTTCTTTAATACGTCAAAATGCAAGAAATCAAAAATGCTTACGATATAATTAACGATGTCATTAGGCAAGTAATGACGTAATTAAAATGTGACTATAATATAACTATATAATACGCTTTAAAATTCAAATATTGACATATTTCACAATAAACCTTAGGTCAGATTATTGCTATCCGGACGAGAAAATGGACGCTTGGAAAAATCAAATTACCATTAGATATTTGTTGTAATATTTTTACCCAGAGAGACATTAGTTTCGAAAGAAAGTGCGTCTCACCTTATGAGGGCCTGAAAGTTTCCGTATTATAGGAATTAATGACAGAATCGCACAGTTGATATCTAAACAGGAAATATTATTCTTTACCTGGTGCAACTGCCATCTATCACGCTTCAGAAACTCTTTATGAAAAACATTTTCCGCACGATTTTTTTGGATCATCACGTTAATCATTTCTACAACTTCTGTTTTTCGGAACTTTAAACAACGTTATAAGCGCCATACTTCATTGAGAATTCCCCATGAATATTTATAATCAGGCAGCGAAATACAAAAGAAGATCATGTCTTACCATTCATAAGTTACACAGTAATTTGATTCATAAAATCTCTAACAAGGGACATAAACGAGCACTACATATCCTATATAAAAGCTTATACATGGTATAAAGCCTTTCTGATCTTTCGATGATTTCACAATTATATTGGACACCCTAAGATGTGTTTTTATGTTGTTTTATAGGCACAGGTATTCAAGTTAAAATTAGCTGAAAAAAAAGTTTAATTTTCAAAGTTTTTTTTAAGCGTGGCTCAAAATGTTGTAATTCCCAAGTTTTTTTAAAGGCGTATGAAAAATACTTTTGAATATTAAAACTATATGCACTTCTTCAAATCTGCATGTCTTAATCTATTTTATCCTTTCTCATGATAAACGGATAGTCCAAATAAAGATCAACAAGTACTTTGACCTGTATACAGAGTATCCTTTAACTGTTATCAGGTTGATCTCTCGGTCAGTAATATTCCTGTTCTGGTTTGCCTATATGTCCGGCCATATGACAACAACTTTTTGTCATGATCTAAACATTGATATCAAGTTATGGTTAAAAAGGGGGAAAAACCCGTATACCCAAAACGGGTCCAGCGGAGGAATCAAGGAGGTCCAGACCCCCCTACCCCCTTCTGCCTAGCCGCCTCAACCTTTTTTCAAGGGTTTCAGATCAATTTTTGCGGCGTGAACCTCTTTTCCTAAATCCTGATTACCTATGGCGGCGAAGGTTGCAGTGGTTATATGGTCGGTGTGGTTGTGTGTTTGTGGTTGCCCAAGCAATATCTCAAATAGACCAAGTTGTTTCTCTGTAGTATATACAGAGCCACAGACCTATGGCTTCATTTTTTTTCTAGCGGACAGAGCGCATGCAACATGCTGCCCAGTATATGTTGTTAACCCATGTGTCGGTTGCCTGTCTAAGTGAGCCGATCACCGATGACACATCGGTACATAAAAAAAAGCATTTTCAACTGGATGGACAAGGTGGCTAGAAGTGAAGATTTGAAACATGCACACTGCTTGCGGTATACATTGCAGAACCACGACTGAGTCTAATTCAGCCTATGGCCCACTCTTCCACGTAATTTCATTCAAATCAATTCAGGACGTTTCGAAATATTTTGTCGAGAATATTCTTACTTTCAGTTTTCCTCGGTATGATGTGGAATTCTTTGTTGTCATGGTGACTTCGTTCTTATAATAGTTGTTGACCGATTACGTCACGGTAATGGCTGTTCGCCATGTAGCCTTGACAACCCGACTCAGTAGGCAATCGGTAAATCTACTCGAGTCGTGATGCAAGTAATATCGAGGAATGTTATCAGCCAATATTTTCAATTGTTACGGAACCTAATATAAACAGATCACGTATGCGTGATGAACACAAAGTTTTGTCATGGAGATAAAAAAAATCAGATTCTGTAACATTAGGCAGCGTGAAATGTCTAGGGGAATGAATAAAGAAGTCAGTGGCTTTTTTGTTAACAAATAACTAAATTTATTCTTAAAACAACCCAAACATTACAATACACTAAATCACTACAATTAAACAGTATAACAGCGGTAAAACAAAAAATCAGTACAATCACACAGTAAAATAAACAATATGCACAGTACCTGGATACCACCACCGTCACCAAGAGAAGTTCTTTAAATATATACTCTCGGAGAATGACAGTCCAGTGTAAAGTTCTTGTAACAATCCTGAAAGTAGCTGTGGTCCAAACAAGAATCGTCACAAAATCCAGGAGAAAGTCTGAAGAAAATCTATAATTGCCGCACTCGTCGGATAAGGTCCCACAAACCGACACACACGCTTCTGCGTCCGCTGGAATCCTCTCTGCTGCTCCCTCTCGGCTCTAAAACACAGCCCCTTTATATACCTTTTCACCCCAAGCCGAGAATTTTCCACTTCACGAACAGTCTAAAGGATCTTACACAACACAGTAAACACGCGTTACAGGAATCATCTAGAATAACTTCGCTATGTGTGTCTCTACATACCAGGGTCCACAAGTGACCTCGGCCAGGCGAGAAAGCCCAAGGCTAGCATGACAACGAGAATTCAACCTGTACGGATTAAACATAGAATGTAACAAACTGCCCGGGGGGGGGGGGTCACAACACGAGTTACGCCCGTGTCACACAATAAAAGAGCACCTGTAACACAATATTATGCTTAGAATTATGAATTTACCCAATAGTATTTATGGGAGCTTACAACCCAAAGTGAAACACCGTCTCCATGGACTATTTAAGTAGAGGAATCAAGATATTGGCGGATGTATGCGTTCTGTGATTGCTTTCTAGTTCATGATTTCTCCTGATCAATAACAAACGACGAAGCAAGAACGCGCATTCACGTATCCACTGCTCCTTTAAATTTGGGTAACCTATCCAAAAAGGGACATTCAACTGATTCCTTTGTCTACATTGACAACTCGAAATTGGTCTGCTTTATGTTTTGTATAAAACAGTAATCTGGTGTTTTGTTGACATAGGAGACAATATATACTGCACGGAACGTGTCCACAAAATATATATAGCGCATACATACTGATGATTTGCGGCATAATAATACCTTTAGTTCATATCCGGCCTATAATCAAGGGAAGTACGTCTAAATTAACACCCAAAATATGGGATTGATTCAATTTCCTTGGATATATATTTCGAAGGCAGACTGTCTAGAGTAGGTGATTATGACACCTCACGGGTTGCCAGGGGTTTATTCTTAGATAAAAAAATACGTGGTAGACACAACACACGGTCCAATGTCCTTACACTAAAAAAAACATAATCATTCTCGTTCAGCTGATTTTAAAGAGAGCTATCAACCTGCTTTATTTAAAGAATTTATGCGCTTTCTCGCTTGCTCTTCGTGCATATGAATAAAATGTATGCAATCCCTGCTAAGAAAGGTTCATATATTGCTTCCGTAAAGCATACATGAACTTGTTTACATACAAACTTCTATTAAACACATATCAAGCGCCAACTTGACATAGAAGAAACTAATAACTGAAGGTGGTTGTTGATTAGCTACATAACTTGAAAGGTCACTAGCTGTAAAACGCCATTTGCAAAAAACTTTGGAGCATCTGACTTGCCTCCATATGTCCTTGTTGAATGTGTTTATATTTTTTCGCGGGTCCCGCATGTTATAAACACGTGGGTAAAAACAAAAAAAAAATCGAACAGCCTGACCACTCGCCAGATCGGCGTTTTCTTTCCTTTTTTGATGAAAGGTTGAAGTGATTATCCATAGTAAAATACATGTCATAGAGCAAGATAGGTATCTTTAACTCACAGGCCAGTTTCCAAGGACGTCTCATATGAAAGAAGCAACTACCCCTTTACCCTGGTAAAAATGGTAGCTCCATTTGTTACGTCTAATGTGGAACTTCTATTACAATCTAAAATTCCAAGCTGGGGTCTTCTCAATCATTATTACTTACTGATTAATTTCTGCCTTGTGCACAATTCTTAAGACTCATTCTCCAAAATTCCCGGCCAAGTCTGTATGCCTGAACGATTCGATGTGGATGTCATTTATCTTATTGTACCTATTTATAATAATATACATCAGGTGATTACAATAATAATGTAATTACTATGCATCAATCGTCTGTCATCATCATCCCTACATTTATATTAAAATGAAGGTTGTTTATGCCACTCAGGTGATGTATTAATGACAGGAACAATGTATGAAAATTATACAAAAAACCTTGTGTGAAACTGTGTAAATTTGTTTCATGAATCAATAATACGGTCTATTTAAAGGTATATTTACTTACATGTGAAGACCGCTTCAGGTCTGTGGCCCAGGGATTAAGCATAAAACTCAAGCAGGGAGCTCGTGAGTTTGAATCTCAGCCGAGGCGATGATATTTTTTTCACGGTTGGTCCTCATCCAGGGTGAGCCTTCTGCAGCTCGATAGGAAGGTCGTGCCCAACGGTCGAACTTCACTCACAAACAAGTGCGCCTTTCGGGGGTTCCTCGATGGTAATACCCGGCGATGGGGACGATTTTACACCACGGACCCGCAGGTTCAGTAGGCATCCGGTCTGGTTAAACCCAGGATATAAAATGAGAGAAAATTAATGTTAAACTGCCCTGTCATATAGTCTGAAGCCGAAACGTAATTCTCCAGATGTACATATACAGTGTTAAGTTAGCATTAAAAAATGAAGGCGGTTACCTCCAACAAAAACTGTGGTAAAAAAACTTATATGTTAAGAATGCTTGACGTCGATTAATGCATGGTTACACTTAAAAGATCCTCCACAGAAACGTCAACTGAAAAAATTAAGTCTGAGACACTGAAATGCCTTAACAAAAAATAATAATTTTCTGTATAATTTAACGCATCAGTAAAGAAAATATAATAAACTTTAAGCCTACTTCTCCCATCATATATTTATATATAAACTTTCAATCAACAAATACCAGAGCTTTTTGGACTGACCTATCGATCGTGATTAATAAAGACTATTGCACTTATACCTTAGTTATTAAGTATTGAAAATACAGTTGTATTTGGCGTGTTTTTGTATGGCTATTCTTGCGCTCGACGTGTTTTCTGTATTTCGCACTGATATATTAGCCAGAAACTGGTCATATATTTAATCGTATATTTGTGGACCCTAAAGTAGTAAGAGTGAAACATAGGTGTGGAGTGGAGAAGCTAAGCCCATAAAATGGTTCTACTGAAACACTTGGTATTAAAAGCATAGTCGACCTGGTTTTACTGCGGTTTTGCAATCCTAGTTTGCAATTCTTAATGTAAATTTGCATATGTTATTAGCATCCTGCATTTTAGCATACGATATATACATACATATATTAAATTTGGTAGGAAACCACTGAACTTTCAATTTAATTCGCACATCAGCCAGACAAGGTTTTGGTGAGTCAGTTTATACCATGAAAGAAAGCTATTACAGAAGTTTGTTTTAAAGTTATCAAGCCAGGAACAACATATGTGACTAAGGCGCCTTCAGGCTGGACCGACATGGAGGATGATTTTTATGGAACGAATGTATACTTCAATACATGATCACAATCATTTTGAGCAATAAATGTCAAATTTTTGTATGGTAATGTCATGAGAGCTTGGTGGTAACTGCTCGCAAGGTCTTCTAACTTCCGTCAAGGTGAATGTCTTGACTTGCCAAATGTCATAGCTAGTTTACAGTCGCGCACATGCTGTTCCGATCTTTACATACTTATTTTGATATTAACGTTACTGTGTATAGACGTACAGATCTGGTAAAAAGGTATGTCAGTATTGTTTCCCTTCAGAACATATAAAAGCTAGCTGTTTACCCACCTTCCTCTATAACCGTGCCTACATTCAAAGGAACTCTAAGTCATTTCTATCAATACGTAAAGGCAAATGAATACCTACCATACACCTTATTTAAGAAACAAAATTAATTTAAAAATGAGAAATCATTCTACATTTAACAAGATATCAAGCCACGTTTGTCTATATGCTGCCTAAAGGAAATAACTGAAAAATGAAACAATTAAGGAAATTACACTCCCCCAAAAAACAGGAGATAAGTGGTTTATGGAACAGAGTTTACATTCTCTAACCACCAGGCTTATGCCTTCATTTGACGCAGAACAATTTTATTGATTGGTATTTATCAATTAAGTTCTTTTTTTTTGGTAAGAAAATGAATCCCCAACGATTGGGACCATATTATTCTAATGTTTGTCCTGCGCCGTTTTACAACATATAAAAATGAACAATAATTAAGTTTTTGAAGTTATATATCACGAGTTAAAATCATTAGGATTTATCATTTAGTTATACCAGCGAGCGGGGTAATCTGAGAAGTGCGGGCTTCAGACAACTACCGGGGGGTTGTGGAGTCAATTTAAGAATAACCGGGGTAACCTAAAATGGAATATTCTAGTCCTTACATCGCAAAATTCCTCAATGTCTCACATCGGATGTTGGTGCAAATCTAATTAAAAACACTGCGTGGGCGACCAGCCAAAGGCGACACTTTTAACCGACTTCTGTTGTCTTTGGTTAGAGTTCAGTGCCCAAGGCCAGGAGATCGTGAGACCGAACCTCAGCCGAGGAGCGGTGACATCCCGAGCCAAGTGTCGGTGCAGCTGAGTAGGCTTAAAGGAGCCCATTCCGACATGTGACATCTATAAACTAATGATACTCCCATGACCGCTTTATAAAAATAGGCCAGAAAACCCCAACTCAACTGCACACAGGCTGTTGGTTTGATTGATATCAAGGCGCTACAAAATGTGGGGCACCAAACTAATCAAATTATCAACAAAGAGATCTGACGACAAGTAAGACTAAAACAGCATGTACACATGGACACTCGACGTCCATCATAGCGCCATTTCGGTACTGTGAAACTAGAGAGTATACGACCAGCGCACTGGCTGTCTTAACAGCGCAAAATAAATGCTTGTACTGAGTCGAGTACTCACGGACTTTGTATACTGTAAAGACAATCAATATTGATCTCTTAGTGTGTTAGTGTATTGTTCCAGGTGAACATTTAAAATCTTCAAGCACACTCTCTACATACAAAGTTTAACCCATTATTACTGTGCTGCTCTGAACTAGAGCCTTTCACAGGCGGCTCATAAGGAGACTTATTCTTATCATATAAGAGAAACAAATCTTTGTTTTTATCATCTCCAAATAACCGGAACCTGTCCATAATTGGCTTATCATTCCACCTCTATGGTAAACTCGTTAAGTTTCACACCATACATAAATCCCTTGATCTGTGTCGGGTTATCGGTGTCGCATAAAACGTAAACGAAATAATGCTGAATCTGTACGTCGGCAAGGTGTAATTACACGGGGGCTATTCCGATATCTGAAGTCTATTTACAGAAGAATATTCCTTGAACCTTTTATAAAAAGGACCAGAAAATGCTGATACCCCCACACATAACCTGTTTATGTTCATTTTTATATTGATTATTACATGTGGGATAACCACCAAAATAATCCAGACACATTCCGCAAGGACATCTGGCCTTAAGTCTTTACAGAGTTTTGAAAACGTCGTCTTTGTGACAAAGTGAGCTTCCGCACATATACAACCACTCACTTAAGGTTACAGGGTTTTCCTCTTTGTCAACATTCATAAGAAAGCCCATAAGTATGTCACCGAGGCGTTATAAGGGGGGGGGGGGGGCGGTTGCAACTGAGCAATAAAAGGGAAATGGCTAGGCCAAAAATTAATATCAGATCACATCTGTGACTTAGAGTTATTTTGTGCCTATGTTTCAGCTTTGAGAATAAGCCGTATTGGAAATCTACCGCAAACAGAAAATGACAGATGAAACAAAAAAACTAAAATCGAAGGTTTCCCCGGGGGGGGGGGGGGGGGGGAAGCTTGTCAACTCATCAACCCCTACAAGCCACTCCTATAACCCTGCCCTATTACCCCCCCCCCCCCCCGAGCTTAATTACGCAACCTAAGTCCTAATCTTCATTTAAATGAGTTTCTACATCTGTTCTGTAGGTGCGTGATTCAGGGTAAGTCATAAAGGAAGCGACGGGGATTCCCAGGAGAAATTTCAGATACCAAGATCTGTCTGCTGTTTTAATCATAGAAAATAATCAAGTTTTATAATAACAAGCAAGCCTGAATATCATATTGAATAGTGCTGTTTGGTAAATCTCCGTTCAGTTAACCTCTTTTCTCTGGTGTACACATGTGGTGATAATTGCCTCGGTGGACGGAATAAATGGGCTTCATTAAAGTGACGTATTCACATACCAGGGGTGTTAAATATATACGAAATATAGCGTATTATCCTTAAAACATGTTCTCTTACTCGTAGCTTATAAAAGGGAAACAAGCTTGGATCGGGCGGGATCAGTAGCGCTAAACACAGAAATAGAACTTCACAAATAATGAATTGTCAAGCCTATATCAGGTTCTCTCCTGTGTTGTTTCTTCTCCTATGTTTCGTCTTCTTGTCGCGAAGTCAATTTGTCGCGCATGTGCAAGCTCGGAACTTTGTTCACGTCTTCTTGCAATGCATGGTAAAACGATTCACATGGACTGTGTATACTCACAAACAGAACCATGACAACAAATATAAAGAATAAGTGGGAGATAATAAGTCTGAGTGTCTGAGTAGGTTTCCTGGCGAACCTTTTTATTCAAAATGATTTAAAAGCGTGATATAATACACATGTTATTGCAAATATTGATGTACCTCTAATATTTTGATTACAGCCGTACTTGCAAATCAAGAAAGGTATTAACATACGATTCTCACCCATTTAGGTGAGAGTAAATGTCTAGAAGCATGGACCGTCCCAGACTTTTATACACTATTCGGAGAACAAAATATATCGATGAGCAAAAATAAATAAACTAGAAATCTGTATTCCAATTAACGCAAACCTCCGCCATTCACTGATTCAGCCCATATTCCGAGGTTCAGTCATGCATAAGTGACTCTACATTTGTGAATATTCCTTGATGACGTTCCTACATCCGGATCATGTGCAGGATCCACAGCGAAATATATTGATTTTCCATTGGAAGAAATGCCCAGCAGTTTTCATGAGATTCCATTCATGATTGCGTGAGTAAAGTTGTGAACAAACAAACAAACGCACAGACACACATGTCCATACCCTCTTGGCGGAGACAAAAACATGAAGATTTAAAACAGCTGCCTTCAGCGTGTGCTGCTCCCATGAGCCGTCAGGTAAATAAATGGAATGGTTTCATCATGAAATTAGATCCATCACTAAGTTTATTATCATCCTGTTACTGTACAATGCACTGTAAAGAGAACTCTATGAACTTATACTTGAGGGTAAAAACAGACTGTCATCTTCTAAAAGTATGAAACAGGATAAACAGGCCGGATCATAATCCCAGTTGTGAACATTTGTCTGCATTCTGATTTCCCTCATGGTCGTGTCAGAGGGAGGTGTTAAACATTTATGATTTATTTTAGATTTATCTGGGACCAAAAACAGTGGTCGTCATAGCGGGGTGGTCATGATATAGAGGTAGTTACCAGGTGAGATTTAACAACACATATATATACATACATATATATATATATATATATATATATATATATATATATATATATATAGTCACATACTTTGACCAACCCATTAACCATGAACATTAATGTGTGTGCGTATCTATGGATGGATCAAATTATCTCAATTATGCAAAACATGAACTGTTTCTCGGGCCTTATTTTAAAAAAAGAATTTATCAGTGTCTGTTCTAATGTAATGTTGCTACCAGACAAATCAACCAATGAGACAAAACGAACTTTCTGGCGGAGGCAGAATGACATAAGACCATTATATTTCCTGCAGACAGGAGGAAGAATCACGTTAAGTATTCAGAGCTGCCAGTCTCAACACAAATGCACTGGTTTGGTTTCCTATAGTTCTTGCAGTAAAGCTTTCGCTCCTTACCAGTTTCGTCTCTTTCATACAATGTCTATACTTAGGAAAATTTCAAAACGCCCATCCCCTTTAAACTTTTTTATTCCCTCCACCTATGTCAGATACCCTTATGTATCCTGAATGATCTATTTGTTTGCCTGTATAGCAGACTTTAAGCGTTCGGCATATCCTAAAATGTTTTCAAAGCAGCCATGAATACAGGACTATAAGTATTTTCGTTAGGTTTTTAGGTCTCACTTCAGTTAGACACATACCATACGAGGGAATGTTCTGCAACGCTCATTCATTCGGTTGCATTGATATCGTGGTAAACAGCCGATTACAATTATCTCAGCATTAGGCTTCGAATGATGAATTAACACATATAAACATATGTGCGCTCACAAACCAAACTGAACATCCGTCTCTATGTAAACGAGTCATTTCCTGTATAGCGTATATGTTGGGCAGAATCGGGGGTATGGGGTGTTTGAGGATGGTGCTGGATGGAGATGATAAGAGGAGATCCATGACTGTCGAATGACAGTTACAAGAAATCTTTATTGTAAATATAATGAAAATATATTAACACTGAGGATGGATATGATTGTAAAATGGTGCAGTTATATACAGGCATGTCAGATAAATCAGCCTGTTAAAGCTTTGACCAGGTTCTTCCCTAATACCGGCTGGTGGCATTTTAATCCAAAGGGATAATACATTCATAATATACCGACTTCAGAGGGAGAGCCTTTTTTTGTAAAACTCACTAGCCGAAATAGACTAAGCAATAAAAAATCATACGAGTGACCCTAAAATAGAATTTGAAAGCTTAGATGCATCCATTTTTTTAAATACATTTACGTCCATTATTCACGGTCAGTTAACCGGTTATTTAAAAAAAATGTGTCATCTATTAAACAAATATATCATGTTACAGCTGAAAGGATGAAGGATTTGATAGGAATAAAAAGAAAGCTACAGTTCTGACTATTGGAGGGGTGTTGTTAATAAAAATACGTCATGCCATATAGGATTCTATTTACCGTCATTTCGATGGATCGCTAGTGCCCTAATGTCTGCAAAACTAAACAACTATCGTCTTTTGCGTCCCCTGCGGTAAATTGCTGAAAACTTCATGAAATAACCATTGACATACAAATATCAGCGAATGTTCCTTTAGGATCTTAACCCCTCAGGTCTTGGTTTTCTTTCTCAACTTATAATAGCTCCGACCCTTTCATCAGTATATGTACATGTTTAAGTTAATAAATATGTTTGTTAGACTTAATGGAAAATAATAATATAATAATGATTATAATAAAAAAATCATAATAATGATAATAATAATAATAATAATAATAATAATAATAATAATAATAATAAGTTTAAAAAATACTGTATTTTTTACGAAACAGCTGTGTCAGAAAATAAAACAAAAGAAAAATAAACACTTGGAATGAAAGTATATGGGAGGGAAACATTTGTAAAGATAACTATTTTTACAAAAATAGGTTTCACAATGACGATAATATTCAAATAAATTCTACTAACACTAAGTTAAAGATTATTTATATATTTATTTGTCATATATACATCACGTTTACTGTGACATTTTCCATTGCACATTTTGAAACGGTAACAATAAAATATAGAAGCATGCCATAAACTATGTCTGTGAACCCGTAACATGTCTTCAGATACCACGTCAGGCACTTGTATACAGGAGGCCTACAGTAACACAATGTGCTATTTCGGCGCTATGTTTGTCACCATGTTTCTATTATGGTTCGCTCTACATATCTGTCATACCTTCGATGCTTGCATCTGCAGTATATAATACAAATCGCAGACCAAAGCTTGCAGAGAAAAGCTATGTTTTATACAGTGGTGTTCATGCGTAATTAACAATACCAAGTGCTATAGTGATGGCTACAGTGATGACCTATTTGAGCATACATTTATTCAAAATACACTTGTTATGACAACTCTCCTTAATGAACGATAATATACCTATCATTTCAATAATACATTAATAGTTTATATGTCTGTCTTCGGTGATATCTTACAGCGTTAGTTAAAATATATATCTTATTTTTGTATGCTGCTTAATACTATATTCATATATATATATTTATATATATACATATGTATATATATGTATGTATACATTTTCTAGAAATGTGTGTTGATACCAATATCTAATGATAAATATTCTTGTACGGCATATATATAAATACATATGCATGTGTGTGCGTGCGTGTGCGCGTGAGTATATGTATGTATGTATATATATGGATACATATGTATATACATAGATATATATGTATATATATATAATTTATATATTTATATATATATATTTATATATGTATATATATATGTGTGTGTGTGTGTGTGTGTGTGTGTGAGTGTAGTGTCTTGATACAAATAACTGGCTAATAAAATATATATTTTGTAAAGCTCGCAAAGCTCACTTATAATAAATATTCAAATACTGAGCTATAATACATTTACTTTATAAGAATAGTATTCCTTTGGCCCCCTGTTCGTTGCCCATACCGCGGGCTATGTGAGGCGGTGTGGGTGTCCTTTTTAAGGGCACATAATTCCGCTGACCCTGCAGGTCCGATATCAGAACGAGATCTCGTCCACGTGGTTGCGAGACTGGCGTGGCTGTGGTATCCTGAGGCGCCCTTTGATCTCGTGCAAACTCGCTGGATCTCGTTGATGACGTGCGAAAGGTATAATAGCGTGGTAACTGAGTGTTGTTAGCGCCCCTAACATCCTTCCTTCCTGTCGGGCAGCACCACCGGTTGATGTCGCGGAATAGGTTGAGCGTAAACATGCCTGAAATAAGCACAGAAATGGCGGGGTCACGTGACATCTTTCTGCTCTTTCTGCAGTATCATAGAAGGAGACAGCCGTGCAGGAACTGATAAAAAGTGCGGCCTCGGCTGCCGAGTGTCCGGTTTAAGCTTAGCAAGCCGCGTTTTCTCATTACTCTTTACACTGCGTGATCGGCTTTCTCTCATGAATGACGCTAGTCTTCGGCTATATTTCTTGGCTTCCCGGCGAAATAGAGTTGTAAACATCCCTGAAAAAATAACAACTCAGAATGTGCGTCGTCCCTTACTTTTTTAGCCAATTTATCTTTTATGCTACAGGGTGCGAACTCATTAACCCAAGTAATTTTACAGCAAGTATGCGAGGGGACTTTAACAGCGTAAGTATAATGAGAAAGGCGGCTTCTTCATACTTTCCTTGACCGGTTATTGATCGATTACGTGTCTACACAATCATTATAGTTAGGATGTTTACTTTCCACGGCTGTGATTTATAGTATTATTATACCCACCGTAAACTATAGGATCCACGCACGAGTTGGAGACGGCCAGGGTGAAGATCCATCTCTGGACTCTCTTATCAATGGTCTTTGCTGAGTCACTGTGGAGAAAGAAAAAATACAAACCTCAAGATATGTTTGATCACATAAACATAATCGGGGGGGGGGGGGGGGGGGGCGAAAGCGAGTTGTTCAGAAGGCTCCATTCAGGCCCTAGAAGTCCGTAGAATCCCAGGACTGTCTTGTGTCAAAACTGTGACAGCACCTCTTTTCGACCTAAAAATCTTTGAAACATGATAATGCCCGCGCAACAACGAAAAGCCACATCGGATTCTGCATCTGGCACCATTTTCTTCCCAATACCATGCATGCGAGAGTTATATATATAACGTCTATGCTGATACTCTTGTCATACTTGTCCACGTGTGCCTGGCTAATGAGCTACTATACGTATCGCGATACCTCACTCACGATACCACACACGATACGACATATCCAAGTAGTATTAGAGGTCAGATATGAAGTCATTGTTCTGTCATATTCAATTAGCCGGGACGCTGACTCGATGCTTCATGAATAATGATTAATATAACAACCCCTCTTTTTGGTTGAACTGTGCGGTGGTGAACCAATCAGATGATCAGATGAACTAATTATCTGATTTCTGGCAAATGACTTTCCGCCTTTCATGCACTGGGCCAATGACCATTATTTACTGAATCCACTAATGTAGGACTCGAGTACACTTTACAGTGAATCTAACTCGGACTTGGCTCGAGATTCCTTGACTCGAACTTTACTCGGACTCGGAGGTCAGTACTCGAGAAATCAGGCTGTGTCTACTTCCGGCTCAAGCATAAATAAAGCTCTGGCACATACTTTATAGTTATTCCATATCGCGTTCTATGTGTATATATATATACATATAAGAATATCATATATTTATACATAACAGAATATCACAAAAAAAAGGAAGAAAATATAATACCAAAATCATGAAAAACCTAATGTAATCAAGCATTCAGATAACAGCTTGTGTAAACTAACATAAAAATGCATGTCATAATGTCAAATTTCATTTTCAAGTTCTTTTAATATGAGATTTGGACTGGGATCGACTTCAAATGACTCGGACTCGAAGGTGGACGTGCACTCGAACTTGGATTCTGAGTATCTTAGACTCGCACTTGCACTAGATTGGCTTTGACTCGGACTATAGTTAAATGTCGCAGTTTCATTTGAATGGTCAGGTATGGTCGATACAGCGGTACTTGCGATTCCGATACGATATTTGACATTTTTTCCGATCTATTGTTGCACCGGTAGTGCGCTTCAGCCCTCGATAATATGGCTTGAAAATAAAAATAATACTAATTTCTCAATAGTAATTCATTGTAAAACTTTACTTGTTATATCTAGATTTATGGTGATCTCTTCAAGTCAATATTTATCACACAATTATAATTTTATCATTGATTTCACTGTCGTTTACAAAAGATTGATCTTAAAACTGAATCACAAAGTTTTGTTCTCAATTTTTGCTTAATATGTTAAAAGAAGGACGGCGCAAGAAGTGATCATTATAAACATTGTAAACTACAAGGGAACTATTTTCTTGCTTGTGACTATATATGTATAGAATATATGAGACGTTTATCAAATGATATGTGAAGTCCTTTCCCAATCATTTCTCCTAAACCTAATCATACTATTAATTACACACTCCAGTTTATAATGTAAGTACGAATTTTTGTTAGTTTAACTAAATAAAATTCCAATAGACCTCACCAATCAATCAAGTGCCACCTATCGTCGACAATTAAAACTGAGTTCCCGGGCCAAGTGCATTGATAAGAAAGAGTTTATTGGTACATGAATACGCGAAATGGTCATTCATACGGTGATACTCCCTTATCAAAAATGTAGGCTCACAGCATATACATATTACAGCATGGGTCTGTCATAATCATTGATTTAAGGCTACGATAAACGTCATCGCTTACCTGTCAATCCACCACCACGCCGACAGTACAAAATATGGCGTCCAACACAGGATGAAGCATACCACTACAAACACAAAGAAAACACTCTTAGTTTTATACATCCAAATAGCTAAACGTGTCATGAAGTAATACAATAATGATTTTATCATCACTTTGATGTATTCCTGGAATAATAATCAAGAAGAGCAAGTCCAATAGACCTGAAAAGCAGGTGATGAAAGTAAACTTAGGACAATGTTTAACCTCCTTAGAACATGCGAAAAAGAAAGTATGATACACGGTGGACGTCCGAAGAGATGTTTGGACATAGTATTCCACCAGGTATTGTGTCTATATCACAAGTTGATGGACATAAAAAATGGTGATAGTTCTCTTAAACTTAAATCTTATCACAAAGTTGTACACAAAAGTTGATTATGAGCAAAGGTACAATATGAGATAAAAAATTATGACAAAACCCAATATTAATATTTTACAACGTTCTGGTGCGTCCGGACCTTATTGCCAAGTGACATCGCATATGCAATGGGTTGCTAGTCTAACTTTAATATTTACGTATTTAGAATATTTATGACAATATACAACCAATCAGTAGATTTTAATGTCTTTTTCTACCATTAGGCAAATGACCTTTGGGCATCATTAATGTAATTGAGATGCTGAAAAAAAATACTGGTTACTCATACACTGATTTTGTTGCATTACTAATTTGTTTTTATAGCAATGTTTTTGAATCACCCTATTTAATTAGGGCCAAGATCCCTTCCTGTTACATTTTGGAATTAATCTGCCGGTTGGTAAAACCGGTATTACAAAATTTCATCGCGCATCCCAAGGCGGAGCACTATAGCAAGAACCCAGTATATTAACGACAAATTGAACAACAGGGAAGGCGCAATAAAATCATTGTAGGTCAAAATCTCTTGTTCGTTTATTATTTTTATTATAAAATGAAATAAATTGCAATTAATGTCATGTTAATTCAGCCAGTTTTACAGAAACCGTAAAATCTATTTAATTACTCCAACTGCACACACAACGTGTCAGAGGCAATCAGATATTAATTATCTGCGCAATCTGAAGAAATCTTATCGGAGGAGATGAAAATCGAAGTACTATCTGGATTTTCGAAAGTTATCAACAACTGAACATCAGTCTAAATGTCATGTCAGAGTGATAATAATTAATAAAAATGCTGATCTTTCTGACATTACTTTTTTCAATCGAATATTGCTTGTGAAATACATGAGAGCTTTAATTCGTAAATTTATATTTATAAACATACAAAGCACATAATGATAATTAAAGATTAGGGCATATTTTATTTCCTTTAAGTACTCTAACATTTAAATGTCATCGGATCCATTACAATTCATTTATATATATATATATATATATATATATATATATATATATATAATATAAAATATAAAATATAAAATATAATATATATGATATATATAATATAATATAAATTAAATATAATATATATAATACAATATATATATATATATATATATATATATATATATATATATATATTTCATTAATAAAAGGTATATACTTGTCGAGGGTCAAAGCATATTTGATTTAACTGGTATCTTTGTCCTGTTTTTAGCACCAGAAAAATATGAAGAAATATTTTATCATTATTCATTTCTAACAGTACCTCGATTTTTTAGTCCAATGCCAATTGATGACAACTTCAACAGACAAAGATTCTGCCGTATTATGTTATTTATGACTATGTCACGGTTTATCTTGAACCTTGACAACTTTATTAGGAGCAGTAGACTGAGCGGGGAAAACAGGGTGTGTTGTTGCACTATCATAAACCTACAATTCATTTGGACTCCTACATGAGTTTATTTAGAGACAGCCTGGACGGATTTAGACCATGTGCGTTCTTTAGGCATGCCCCTTTTTATTATTAAATAAATTATTTAAAGATAAGATATAGGTTGAAGTACAGTTCTCAGTGATGACTTTAAGCTTAGATTTTATTGAATGTGCCAGATCCGGGACTTGTTATTTTTAGGGGGAGCATTATCACCTCGTGTCCCGCTGAGATAGTGATATGCCAGACAGCTGATCACTCCTCATGATGTATTATCCTCGTTACAAAGGTAGGTTTTGTGCTCATCGCCCAATCACTCATCGTTACTGATGTGCCATGCAATGACAAAACTGACACCATTAAGGGTACTCCCGTCCATCTTCAGGACTGCCTTATCTAGCTTGGATTATTTCATATACAAAAAGAAAACTAAATCAACATTATTATCCTGGGCATTTGGTCACCATGACCTGAGAGAGAGAGAGAGAGAGAGAGAGAGAGAGAGAGAGAGAGAGAGAGAGAGAGAGAGAGAGAGAGAGAGAGAGAGTCCAAATCCACGTTCTGTTCACAGCACATTCCGTATCAATCATCGAAACCCCATCGGGATGTAGTTTCGAAACTGATTTCATTGTTACGATATTTGCATCATCGCAGTGTGAACCCGTGTTAAATTATCACGGTTTGCGTGGCGTACACCGTTTCCGCAAAGAATGCGAACTAGCATGAATATTTACGTGCATGCGCTATAAATGCTAATACGAGCAGTGAATGAAATTCATAATCTGATTTGGTATTGAAAACGCTGTTTATCCGTAGCTGAATGAACATGAAGTGTATACAGTACCGTGTGTTAAGTTTGGTATTTTAGAGGAGAAAGAGAGAGAGACAGAGAGAGGGAGGAGGAGGAGAGAGAAGGAGAGACAGACAGACAGACGCTAAGCGCAGGTATAACAGACATGGTTGTACGAAGATGGTATATTACCTCCAATTAAATAGATTATTATAATATATCATACAACCATCTTCTGTGGATAAGGTACAGGCGGGATCTCAACAAAGGATCAGAGAGATTTTAACGGTCGGCATTAACCCGAAGTGGGCGCTATGCAGGCGTTATTGGAGGACTGTGCACACTTCAGTGTAACACTCACGGACGAGTGCTTCTTGGGGACTTCCTCAGTGACAAAGCCCAGTAATGGGAATAGTTTCACTCCAAAAACCTGTAGGTGCAGCTCTAACCGGGATATAAACTGACAGGAAGTGTGTGCTGGAAAGACGTCTCCTCTAACTGATTAATTTTCATTTGGTCCCAACAACGAAAGCTGAAATGAATTATAAAGTTACAAAAATTTTGCAGCTGAAGACTAATGTGGCTTTTGTAATGTGTACATGGAATAACCGTCGTGCGAATTTAGTGTCCCCTATGTTTTTTTCCATTATGTTTAATTGCAAAAACAATATTGTTTTAGGAATGCCTATTTACTTAGGATTTACTTGTCTCTTCATTGATACAGTTACAAAAAAATATATAATCACATAAATCAGCATACAGAAAGTAACGGTTTTATTCACCGTATTGTAACAAATTTTATTACACGCAAGCAGAATATACCTTAGACCTTCATGTATGATATCGTTTTATGCCAATATTGACATTACATTTGTTATCATTATATACAAACATTTTTTTGCTCTGAATCATAGGTGGAAATCGTCATCAATAGAGAGAGAGAGTCATAAATATACATTTTATAACCTGCTGCCGATTACAAAAAAAAACGATTAATCTATTAGCAAATCTCAATATCTCTCAATGTTTATACTTCCTACAAGAAGTTTTTAGAGATCCCCGGTTTAACAATTGATTATATATAACAGGTATATTTGAAATATATAGAACTATATGGTAGATATAACATGATAATAACATACTTGGTAGACCCCTTTATTTCTATTTTCTAGGAATGGGAACATTATGCTTCATCTTTGGTGGGTTGTCATTCCATTTAACTAACTTATCATTGAAATAAGGATGAAGAATTAAGCTCATAAATTCCTAGAAGGGGACTGAGATTGAAATATACAAGCTGTCCTTCCTGTTATCGGTAGTAAAGGCTGGTCTCTAGTTAGGGCGTAATTGAGGGATTGTTTCAGAAAACATCTTTTAAGTCATTCCAAAATATTCCTAGCTAACTCATAATTCTTTGCAAATGTTTATACATAAATAAATGAATACTTGTTCTTGTGTTTAAAGCCATGAACAACATGGCTCAAATATATCTGAAAGAACTTCTCAGTCACGATGTTTCAATCAGAGGATTACGTTCAAATGACCAAAATTTATTATATGTGTCATTTACAAAATCGTTACTGATACAAAATAGGGCATTTAGATTTGCTGGCCCTAGTCTGTGGAACAGTCTACTCAACACATTGATAATTTGTTATAACTTCTCTCAATATAAAAGCAAAGTAAAAACTCTTTACTCTGTTCATTGATACTATATGTAACCTGGCCATTTTTTTTACTAATTTAGTATCTTATTAAGAATATATTGAATTGTCTGATGTACTTTTAATGCTCATACTAAGTTATCATTATATAATCTTTCTATACGTATCAGCGTTTTAGAGCGTGTATAACATGGATTTTTCGCTATGTTTAATAAAGGATTATTAATATTATCATTTTTATTATTAAATTATTATTTGATTATTAAATATAGGAGGTAAGGCATTAATACAGGTTTACACCCTAACTTACTGACACATCACTGGTGCATTCATTGAGGCACGTCAGTTAAAGTAAAAGGAAAAGGCCTCGCTTTGGAGGGAATATGGACCGGGGGACATGACGTAACCTAAGAACGGCGGCAGCCCGTTTACAAGGACGGCCTTCGTCCGTGATTTGACTGAGCCCTGCTTTGATAAAGTCATTTACAGAAAGTTATATCCAGCTCTAGGTAAGACATAAGAATATTAGATCAATCATACCCTTTTTATCTCGGAAACTGAGGGTCAACGCAAGGTTTTCTTACTTTGTATATTGGCTTGTCTGTATAAAACTGTCTGCCTATAGAACCTTTGAATTCGTAAGGAGATTAATCTACCTAAAGGTTGGGCAATCTGATCATGTTATGGGTTCATAAATTCAATTAGTTACACATATGTCTGGACATTTATTAATAACCTGTAGCTCAAACTAATGTACAAGTCCCAACTTAATTAATTAAATGAAGGTAAGAGTGATATTTGTATGCCTTTTTGTAAATGCATGTTTACTTTGAAGAGACCTGATCACTCACAAAGAATGTTGCATTTGAACGAAATTAAACGTCTTCTTTTTGGAGAACAATTGTACCTGCCATTATATTTTACGGAAACCGTTGGTGTACTCCTGTACACATGCGTTGGGAAAGGTGGACCGGGCGCGATCTCTGGCGCCAACATTAACATAGCGCGAACGTCACCTGCGTTTCTTTTCAGGCAGGAAATAGGTCAAGTACAGCTATCCATAGCTAACAGATTCGCATTGATTCAGAGTGGTACAATTTCAAGCAATTTTATTTTGCCCCAATTCATTCCTGTTTTCCACTACTCGCTGAAGCCTTCTGCAAAGAATGTTCTGACTAATGAGAGCTGGTCATTGAGCGTGATTTCCCCCTGAGTTTCTATCGTTTGTAATAAACGACAGATCTTGTTCGTTAAGACAAATATGGCTGCCCGATTAATTCCTTTTGCCTATCCTTCTGAGTTATATATTATTTATTTATTTAAACATATTTATAGCAGTTTAAACAAGATTGTCTGGTCCGCCACAGTGCCCTGTTGGTCTATGTAAAAACATGTAAAATGCAATCACATTTAATAGTGAACCGGTCGGTCATATAGGATGAACTTAAGTCATTCAGACATTTAAACATAAGGATGCGAGTAAGATATTTCTGTCTTTTTTGGAGATAGATTGTGTCTCTCATTATTCCAACTGGAAACTGAAAATCTCTGTGTCAGGAGACTTGAAATAAAGTATTAGTATAATCCAAAGACCAACCGGCGTGATTATTAAGTTAGACAAAAACACAGTCGAGAAGGTCACACTAAATCTAATTTAATTCCGTGAGACCTTTGTACTGAAAATCTGTCTTTTCAAGCAGTGGCTTAATTGACTGCTAGTAGTGTTACAACAGTTGCTACTATGATCTCTCAGGATATTACTTATCTGAAACAAGCCGACGAGTTGTGTTGAATCTTATTGTTCTTATGTATGCTAAACGAACCGCTTCAGTGTTGACTCTTGCCTGTGTATTAACGGTATAGCCATAATTTCGTCATGCGACCTATGACGTCCAGGTTTTAATATTTATGAAAAATAGCAGCCCCAATGGTTATAATAGTAATAAAATAGTATAAAATAATAGTAGGATTCATGAAACTGTCACTGAATAACCAATCCTTCGACAAACGGGGGTTGTATCACTGCAAGTCATCACCTTGGCCTTTTCTAATATTCATTTCTATTTGCTACATCAACATTGAACCTGCTGTAGGACAATGCAGTTTATCTTTGCTGTTGCTGAGCGGTTAGTTAATCATTTTAGGTTACATATGCCACGGCTAAGCAATTGACCTCGGGGCATTTCGTGGATAAAACATGCGTAAACACGGCTATTTGTATTTAAGAAAAGGAGATGTGACGCGAATAAGTCAATGACATGAATATTTTATCTCGGTTCGCCAGTAAATGAAACATGACTAGATTGTTTTCCTGTTACCGGGGCAGATGTATTAATGTAAAACAAGCGCTGCCATCAATGAAAAGAAAGGAAGGGAGAAGGGTAATAAATGCGTGCTAGCCAAATAAAAAATCGCATAATTCATGTTGACATAAAGTGTGATAATATTTAACAATGAAACTAATCATGTGATTTTTATAAGTAGAGAGTTATTAATCCATTGTATTGAAGTAAAAGTGAAAGTGCGCGATGAATATGTTAATGAGTCATTTATTAGAACTATATACGTATATATTATTTAAAAGTTTATGGTTATATAATTTATTAATCTTTATTCTATGGAATTAACAACCATCGCTCAGCTTAAGGACCGCTGTTAGGATTGACTTAGGATTTTCAGAAATCTGATACTCAAGTTCATCCAGCTCTAATAAAGACATTCTTTTAGAGTCATATTTCCATATTTTTAGAGTCATATATTTTTATATATTTATAAATTGAAAATTGATTCAATATTTTGTTGTGCAAATAAGATATCTCTTGGATGGAAAATCTGACCCGATAACCCATATGACATTTTCCCTGATAGCTAGGTGTAGCCATAATTCTGTATAATTACCTATAACTATTGTCATCTTGAGAGTGCGGACTCTTGCTTTCTCCAGTGTCCCGGTCCCAGAACGTCGGACGAATCCTCTTTTCCTCAAATGTTCACGGACGTCAGATAACTCAACTGGAAAGCGAAAAAAAAGTGCATCTCTTAGTTCTATTTATATAATATTGTATGATGTAATGTAATTCATGATATGATTTAGTTCAACAAACTTTTTTTATTACAATGTAATAGATATAAACGAAATATTAATATTTGTGATAATATAACATGATAAAAAATGATATTACCAACGTAAAGAAAATAAACGAATGAATCAAACAATAAAAGGACAATAATATAAATCTATACTATTATTAGAAACTATAATGCAATGATATCATATAATTAAATGACATTATGATAATATCAGAAAACTGCCATTCTGTGTCATAATCTAATATAACACACGCCATGCTATTATAAAATGTATGATATGCAACGATATGATACAGTTCAGTACAACAATATAATATATTATACTATAACTATCTTCCTAACTGAAGATCTCAAAAGAAACAACGTCAAACAAAATAATACAGTATGAAGAGAGAAAAAATTGATTATGCTTAAGGACATTGAGGAAAAAAATCAGAGTTTTGATGTGATAGAGTTATAAAAGCTCATTAGAGTATAACAGTTAACATCCTAATATCTACTAATTTTCATGATTTTCCTCATCCACTTTAAAATATATTTACATGTGATCTACAAATAGTTAAAAAAAGCCATTTATTCACTCAAAGAACGATTTTTTTAAAGCACCGTGTTCAGCTGATAAAATATTTTAATATATTGTTTTAAACAGCACTGAAATAATTTAGAGCAGCTTTCAATCTAATTACAAAAAAAAATGGAATTTGCTTTGCCGTTAAGGTAGCAGGACTGGCAAAATCCCTTTATCTAAAATAATTCAAAAGTTATCTCTACCTGAAATTTTAAATCTTGATTCTATAAAAAAAATCATTTTTATCAAGAAAGACACAGTTGAGGAAAAACAAACGAAAAACGCATGTAGTTTAATATAAGCCAACTCAAAAGCGGCTTACTGTTACTGGGTGCTTAAAATAGTGTATTGTTTGATAAAAATTGAAAAAAAAAAATGTTAAAATATGAAATGAAAATGAATGAAAACATGTTTACCAACAGAAAGAACACTGTAATAGATTTGATATGGGGAATACTTTAATGGTCTTTAATGTTTGGATTGATTTTAGATCTAGGGATTTTTGTCAATCCTGCTACCTTAACCTGTAAACATTAAATAGCCATAAACTAAGATTTAAACAGTGAATACTAATATAACCGGTATCCTTTCAACTAGCTGATCCGTACAATGTCCTGTGAGCCCCCTGGTGTACATACTGCGCACAGCTAAACTCACAAGAGAACGACTCTGCTGGTTACGGTTTGTGGGCTTTTTAATGTGCCACCCACAATGCACCGGGGCTTATAATACACTAGCGACGTAGAAATTAATGTAATGAAGAGAGTAATGTACTCCGTAAAAATATATTGAATAAGAATTGTTTAAAAACAAATTACATATAAATTTCTGTTTTGTTGTAAGGACTTCACGGAATAAATGATATTTAGTATTCATACGCATTTCAAATGTAAACAGAAGGTGTTTCCTTGGAATAAAATTTTGTTTTTAAAGTTTGACAATTGAGCCAAGTAGTGCCGGCCGTCTAACAGAAAGAGGTTCGTTTTACATGAAATCGACCTGTGGGAGAATGATTACTTTTCCAGTACAGTGATGAAAACCATCCCTCCTCCAGCCGGGAAAGAGCTCTACGATAAATGGTCCTAGTTGGAACAGCGGGTGCACCAATTTGCAAACGTTATTTCAGCGGGTGTGTCATTTTTCACCCTTCTTATAAGGAGACAGGCGGCTACCTCATAAATATTATCTTATCTCCAACCCAGCGGTCCAGTAACATATGTGCAGTTTTGCTGGGCTCTTTTTTCACATTTAAGGATTTTAATTTTTACCCCCATGTGATCAGAGAGTGGGCTAGTACAGTTGTTTAGGGGAATGATACTAGTCTACGACATTGAGATACCATGTTCATATGAGGGTTTGCAGGGTGGAGATTATACCCTGTAGAAAACTAAGATTAACACCGAAGCAGAAAAAAAAAATAACACGTATATGAGTCATTGTTGTGCTTGAAGTTATTGTATGTGTTATTCGATAAAGAATAATATTTAGAACTCCATCAACAAAATATTTGCCTAAAATAATGACATAAAAATAAACTGCTCAACCTGTGTACGCCTCCCGTCCTTCATGGGGAAGCTTTAACATTATATAACGATTTATATATTTGATGCGTTCTAGTTTAACTTTTATTAAATTCTGTATAAAATGACAGGAACACTTGTTCTAAATTCAAGCTCTGTTTGAGTTTCAAACATGGTATATTCCGCGATATCTAGCTCTCATTGGGCGGAACGTTCTTGGTTGTGTGCCAACTGCCAGGTGGAGCAAAACCCTTGAAGAATTTACCGGAGGAATACAGCGAGACCACTCCGAGTGGATTGTAAAAGGCGAGAGACTAACTGAAAAATAGTTGGCTCTGCTCACGTGCTCTGCTCACGTCGGTAACGTGGTTTATATAACTAGAATACAGGTAGTCGACAAGCGACTACGTGTATCCGCCGAAATCAGAGAGGGACGGGTGAACTGAGGCATGGTATGGGTGGCAAGGGGAAATAAAGTGAGGTGCGTTGCATATTAGCATGGATGTCTGCAGCCGAAATGTGTATGTAGGTTGCGCCACCTACCACAAAATCCAGAAAGCTGTCCAAGTTGTATACATATGCAAAATTTTAGGCAGATAAGTCAAACCACTACTTGAATATATGTGATTTTATTCCACTGCAGAGAAACAGAAGACGCTGTGCAAAAATGGTGGCAGGTGGCACCATCAATCTTGTGTATAATTAAGAGATATGTAAGATCTATACATATGCACAATTTCAGGAGGATACAGGAAACCATTCCTGAGATATAAGCCTGGATGTCTGCATCGTAAACATAAATGTAGGTGGCGCCACCTGCCACAAAATAGAGAAAGCTATCAAAGATGTATAAACATGCAAAATTTAAGGAAGATATGTCAACCTACTACTGAGATATGAGTGATTTTAGCCCACAGCAGACAAACAGACGGATGCTGTGCAAAAATGGTTGCAGGTGGCGCCTCCAGTTTTGTGTATTATAAAGAGCTATGTGAGATCTACATACAAACAAATTTTCAGGAAGATACAACAAACCATTCCTGAGATATAAGCCTGGATGTCTGCAGCGTAAACATAAATGTAGGTGGCGCTACCTGCCACAAAATCAAGAAAGCTAACCAAGATGTATAAACCTGCAAAAATTCAAGCAGGTATGTCAAACCACTGCCGAGATATGAGTGATTTTATCCCTAGGCAGACAAACAGACGGACACTGTGCAAAAATGGTAGCAGGAGGCGCTACCAGTTTTGTGTATGATAAAGAGCTATGTGAGATATATTTCAGGAGGATACAGCAAACCATTCCCGAGATATAAGCCTGTGTCTCTGCACAAGAGCTATGTGAGATCTATACACATGCAAAATTTTGGCCCAATCGGTCAAACGGTTCCTGAGATATGGGCTTAGATGATTGCAGCGTAATCGTGAATGTATGTGGCGCCACCAGTCAAAAATCAAGAAAGCTGTCCAGGGTGTATAAAACTGCAAAAATTCAGGTGGATAAGTCAAACCACTGCCTAGACATGAGTGATTATATCCCAAGGCAGACAAACAGATGGACGATGTGCAGAATAGTTGCAGATGGTGCCACCAGGTTTGTGTATGATGAAGACCTATGTGAGTTCTATATACATGCAAAATTTTGGTCCAATCAGTTGGAGTTTGGATTTCTGCCGCAATAACGTGAATGTAGGTGGCGCTACCATGTCATAAAATCCAGAAAGCTATCCAGGTTGTATTTACCTGCATAATTTTAGGTGGATAAGAGATATGATTGATTTTATCCCAAGGTAGATGAACAGATGGACGCTGTACAAAAATGGTTGTGGTTGGTGCCACCATTTTAATGTATGTTATAAAGCTATCCAAGGGCTACATTTGTGCAAAATAATAGCCTGATCGGTCAAACGGTTCCCGAGATATGTGGTTTATGTGTGGAAACAGACGCACAAATAGACGCTGGGCAGAGAGGAAAGGTCAGAGGTCAACCAAAAATGAGGGCGCAGCAGTTCACATGTGACCCGATAATAAACCCAAATTTAAAAAAAAATTCCGCCCAGTGGTTAAGGAGGAGTTCTCCGGAAACCTATGTGGCGGCGGCGGCAGCGGTGTTGACGTCCGACTGAAAACATAGTATCTGTTAACTCTGTTTTGGCTGATACAATTAACGGATATTTGAAAGGGGGCGGGGGCTGTTTGTTAAAATAGCAGGGCTTTTGCACAAAAAAAATGCATTTTTATAGGTGTCCAGTGATTTATAATCATATTAGTGATTCTAATTAAATTTCTAGACTGATGTGTCTCTTCAGAGCGACCTGGAGAGGGGGTTCATTTCCTGAAAACGGAAATCGCTCGCAGGCCCGGAAGATAGCGTGCTCGTAGCTCTCCGGGAAATCGGGCCGAGGGACGAACTAGAATGATACTGGAGGGGTACTATGTGTTTGATATATTAGGCCGTTCGACAACTTCAAAGATATTGCTTCAAGGCACTCATGCAAGTGTCATATGTTTCGTATCAGAAACTGCATATATGATTTCACTCCTTAGTTTCCAAGCATAATTATCTGAGTTTTGAAGGGTATCGAAAATATGGTAGTCTAGCCCCAGGTACTGTATTAAAGCCCATTCATTCGGTTTTATTTGCAAGAAATGACATTTCTGTAACCAAGACACTTTTTCTCCCGTGTTAATGCGACCATTACAATTTCATTCATTGTGACAGTAAGGTATCGTTTAATGGGTAACACAAAAATAAAATATGCGTTGTTTTCTTACAAACTTGTAACTGGACTTTCATTATTTATAGGCAAATAAGTTATTCCATGTTACCACAATGGCTCATATTAATTCGGAATTGGTCTTCCTTAAATATAGGCCCTAAATGCAATAAAATATGACTTGCAAACAAAAATGTGTTACGCATTTTTTTATATATTAATGATCTACAGTATTTCGGAAATGAATAACATATCGAAATACCTGATAATATAACATGATTTTCCTGTTTCCACGAGACTTTAGGTTCACAACCATCAATCGTTCGAATTGAATAAAACAGTGCAGGTTTCATGGATTAGAATTAAAACAGTTTTTTTATTTTGGTTTATGAAGGGTCTATTCCTATAATTTAATTCTCAAATTGCTTCAATATTACTCAAATTTTGATTACAATTTTAAATATTTCCCTCTTGGCAGAAGGGGGCCACACCTCTTCTTGCGGTACAAACATTCGACAGTCGCGATTCCCTGAAAATCCTTGTCCCCCATCCTTAACTGGCTTCCAGACCAACAACTCATAACAATATTATAAGTAAACAATATTGAGAAAATGGGGTGTGGAGTGGTAACTATCATATACCCCTTTATGAAGGCCATTGATTGTGACTTTAGCAAAACCGAATTCCTCTTCCCCGACCTTGCGAATGAAAATTACGTACCTCCTCTATGAATTAGCTTCACATTATCTCAAGTTATGTCAAATGTAGTCCACACTAATGTCACATTTGTAATAATTCATTGTCAATTCATCACAAAGAAGCCAAATATAAATTATTGTTATTTAAAAAATGCAAATATGCCGTTTTCATCATCTGAAAGTTTAAAAGGAAATCCCCCGTCTGAAAGGTAATTAATCTTTGTAAGTCATCCCTGGAGCTTTTCTGAACAAACCATTCAACTGTTTTTCTATTTTTTCTCTCTTGAGAAAAAAACATCAATATTTTTATTTCCTCGGATAATGTAGGCTCCTGGCTCGTATAAAATAGGGGAGATGAGGCGACGATATCTATTTCCTGTGGCCAAACGATTTTTATTACACAAAATACTTGTTTGTATATATTTTTCTTTGAAACTTTTTGCTTTTGTTCGCTATATCCTTTTCATTTCCGTTCAAATACAGGTTGACCAAAGCAGAGAAAAATTGGAGAAAAGATCTATAGAGCCATGTAGACTACCGTCCCTTCGTCACGCCTGAGATCAAATTGAATCCTTGTTATAGCTTAATATGGTTAATGCGTCTTACATAGCCATAAGTGCAAACCTTTTCCCAAGAGATTGTGGTTTATGGAATTTGTGATGATATCATCCCCCATTTTCATCTCACACCTCCATGAAAAGAATGATCAGAAAACTATATTTTGAAATGTGTTTTCTATGATGGTGGATACCGACGCTTAGAACAGATTAGAGAGGTGTAACTCACAAAATATCTTCCTAGTCATTCTAATATTTCTAAGTCATTCTAAAAAATATCCAAAAGACGTGCAAGTTAACTGTTTGTTTATCTTATAGAAGTACGCAATACATCAACTTACAGGGAAGAATGAAGAATTTAGTAATGACACTTTACGGAGTTGAAATATCTTAGGCCTTAAAAAACAGGCCAGATAACAAAAAAAAATCGAGGGAAAAAAACAGAAATCTCACGACCATTAGTTTGACCAATATATACATCTGCAAAACCCAGTAGAAGGTGAATAAACGCTGGCTTTTCCAGCTCTATAAATCTCTGAGCAGTGTTGTAATATTGATTTATGGAGCAAGGAGACCCTGAAATTTGGTAATGCAAAAATTGTAATATTCTTGGAGTGTATAGTGTTTAGGAAAGTCATCACTCTGGTTGGAGGTGTATTGTCGTTACCGTCTTACTTAAATAGCCAAACACCTATACCACGGTGTGTATCCGCTTGACAATGAATGAATAACTTTTATCGGTGTCAAAAGAAAATGTCCCTTCATATTTATTACAGAAGTCAACTCTGAGCAAGCCAGTGGCCCTTTGAGATTGCGAGCTTTAAAAATGCCGTATTATCGAGTAGCTTCAAGAATTCATCTTTGCCTAATGGCGGATGCAGTAGTTATGAAAAAAGGGGTACAGAGGTAAGATTGGGAAGCTCCTCCAAAAGCAGAGTTGTTTTATATTGTGGTAATATTATAGTTAACTAGACATACATATAATTCACATTATTACCCAGTAGTTTTTACTCAGCGGGGCCGACATAACAAGGATACCGGGTGCTAAGCATGACGAGTTAATAAAAATATGGGGATTTCTTCATTAACATCGACGTATGCCGTGTGTTTTAATTAATCGTCCTTCATCTGTTGGTACAATCAGTAATCCTTTGAACATTGTCACTCACTGCAGCTGCCATGGTCATCTAGCGCACTGAATTTGAACATATTTTATTTATTTATTTATTTCAAACATCTTTTGCCAGGATAGCCTGCATTCAGCTCATTTGCTGGTTTTCAACAGATTCCTTGGTAAAGTTAGAACATATAAAATCAATAAAATATACATCATACAGATACAGATTAATCATGACATAGTGCTATATATATTAGAAACATAGTTCAATATATAGCGCGAACGATTAAAAGATAGTATGCAGTAAAGGAACATAGTCGTTACAAAAAAGACATTGAAAATGAAATAAAATAAAATCCATATCAATCTCATGAAATTGATGAAAGGTAGATTTATGGTAATATACAAGTTAGAATAATATAAAATTGTGCTATCATCGCATCAAACATCTATTAAAATGGTCGTGATCTGAGGCATACTTTAAGGATAAAGGTAGCTGATTCCATAGATATGGACCTGCATAGCTAAAACTAGATTTAAAACGTTCACGCCTGGGCCTGGGTAAAATCAAATTATGGCTGTCAGAAGACCGTGTATCATATGGCATCCGTTGTAACCTGAGAACAGTTTTAAAATATTCGTCAGACAAACATTTATATACAATTAAACACAAAAAATACCGATACCTTTCTTCCACAGTCATCCAACCTGGTTGTTTAATTAATGACGCAGAGGAAGTGTTTTGTCAAATTTTTTTGTAACGACGCGTGCGGCTTTGTTCTGAAGCTTTTGGACTCTATTTAAATAAGATTTAAAACAATTGTCCCAAACAGATATGCTGTAATCTATGTGACTTTGAAAAAGGGCAAAATATACGTAATTCAGCTTGTAGTCGACAGTATCTTACTGAGGCGAAAGAGTATTCCTAATTTAGATTTCAATTTTTCGCATAGAAGCTGAATATGCTCTCTCCAAGTCAGATTAGAGTCAATGTTTATACCTAATAATTTCGTACTCTGGATAGGATGTAAGTGATATCATTTATAATGATCTCTGAATCGGCAGATCGGGTTTTCTGATTTTTTGCCGAATAAAATTACCGTGGATTTTAGAGGGTCTATACAAAGTCGGTGATCATGTAACCACTCAAGAGCGATGCCAGTAAGTTTCTGAAAGCGGTTGGTCGCCTCAGTGGGTGAATCTGAGAAAGTATATATTGAGATGTCATCCGCATATATCATACATTTCTCTTTTAAATATTTAGACAAGTCATTAATATACACAAGGAATAAAACCGGACCTAGAATTGTGCCTTGAGGGGTCCCGTTATACAAAACGCACTGTTTAGAGAGTTCTCCATTCACACATACTAATTGTCTTTTGTTAGACAAATTAATTTTAAACCAAATAAGTTCAGTATCGATGACGCCATATTGGTTTAGTTTGCTTAATAAAATTAAATGATTTAGGCTGTCAAATCCTTTCCTTATGTCCATGAAGCAAGCTGCAGTAATATTATTATTGTTCATGTTTGTTAAACATTCATCTATTACTGTGTGCAGTGCGAGAGGCGCAGATCTATTTGAGAGATGAGCAAATTGTTTATCGGAGGATACTTTGTTTTTATAGAAAAAGGAAATTAAGTTATGTTTGACGAATGATTCCAATATCTTAGGTATATGACCAATGATAGATATTGGTCGATAATTATTTGGGTCACTCTTCTTACCCGAGCCTTTATATATAGGAACGATCTTGGCAGTTTTCCAATCATTAGGGTTTATACCACTTCGAAGAGAACAATTAGACAGATACGCAAGACTTTGTGAAATGAATGGAGCGTCTATTTTTAGAAAAATACCAGGCATACCAATAATATCGTCAGAGATACGAGGGCTAATTTTTAATAATTGTGATAAAACGAAATTTGTTGAAACGGACGGAAAATGGAAGGCCTTGGGAGGAGGAGGTTCCGGCACGCTATCGATAGGGTCGGTGTTATGAAAACTATTACCAATATTAGTCCCTATCATACTAAAAAAATCGTTGAATTTATTGGGACTTATATCGAGTCTAAAAGTATTATTGGTTGATTTAGAACATAGAAGGAGTTATAACACCGAATTCAGTTCACATCATGGAGTTGGTCTGGTCAATGGACCATTGCATAAATCTGCGTATTTCCCTACCCGATCAAACTGAAATTTGCTTCAACTAATGAAATACGAAATAATCAGCTAGCTCTTTTACAATATTACAGCATTTGCAGATTCTGAAATACGCTTGAAATATTTTTTTCCCGCTAAAAACTTCCCATACTTTTGATGGTACACAATCATTATAAGTAAACAAATAAAGGCGGGGTTTATTTATCCTGGCTTTTAAATAACACAACTACATAAACCAATATGAAGGAGCAGTAAGCGTTTTTTTTCATTCCAAATATTGTACCCAGCACGTTTGATTATATGAACAGAGTGGGGGTAACACTGCGCCAAATCTTGTGGCCAAGTTTTTAATTCGATAATAAGATGTAACCCAGCCCTGGTTGAAACGCCACTTATTCCTCTCCGAGAGATGGGCTTTGCTTATCACACATTCTGTCTTCTCCTGTCTTCTTTTGACGTAACCAACCATGTATTCGACCATACTTTCGTAAAGACTAACACTAGCTCTTTGAAAATCTTCCATTTATTATGAGGTCTAAGGATAAAGTATGCCAACTTGCAGTTGTCAGATTCGAACCCACACCTCCCAGTATACCGACTCAGCAGCCAGATAATCTAACCACTCAACAACTTGTTCTATTGTTAACATTTTTATTAATACATACTTATTATTTTTGTTAGTCTGTGTTAAATATAAGCTGCATAAGGACTGTAAACAAGAAGACGTGAGGCTGTTAGGCATACAAAATATAGATGAATATAGGGGAATAGTTTCATTTCTAATAAACAAGATATATTTATTCAGGAGTTTTATATTAAGAAAAAATATCTAAAAGATATATTTAATTAAAGGCCTTTGAAATATATTAAACGCTCTGATGCAGATAATAACAGCATCTAAAAAGATACATGATTAAAGACTTTGCAAGCATCAAAGAGACAACATTTTAATTACTTTCCCTGTAGCAAAGGAGACACAGGAGCATTTTGAAAACATCTAAAGCAATCTATATGTTCGCTTAATTAAAGTTGTTTGCGCTCTCAGTAAAATCAAATGCAACACCTGGGCTGTTAAAATGCAAGAATTATGATAACTTTCCTCAGTGGCACGTAATCAGGGGACAATGCCAAGACCAAATCGACAACTACATCGAAGTCTGGAGTTAATTTGATGATTCAAAATGTGCTTATAAATACTTTACATTCAAATTAGATCTTTTCTTTTAGTTTGAGGTTCGACTATACTTTACCTTTTTTATTAGAGTAAACTTTACAGATGCAACATGATTTTACAGTTTGTGGTTGGAGTCAAATCGCATTAAATAATTAAATAAACAGCACAAAATGTCGTATTTATTCAACCTTGCCTTTAGCACAAAAAATACTCTAACGGCAAAAACATATATCTTACAGAATCCATTTAACCCTTTACGCAGTTTTCACATTACATTCTTTTTGGTAATCCATTTCATTCGAGTTTAATGAAATAGACAGTAGAATGTATGCAAAGATACCAGTTTGACCGCGTAAGGCGTATATCCATGTACTGTACAGGTTCATCTGAAGTCACTATGTGTAAATATTTTGGATACAACAAGGAAGTTGTTCACGCGTATGGGATATGAAAAGGCACACAACAAAGATTGTTCTTCAGGTCCCACAGGCAGTCTGATTAAAGTAAGCTTACAATGAGACTTCTTAATGTCATGTGTGTTGCTTGTTTACTGTATTGCAATGTTTTCAAGAACGTAGTTTCGTATTTTAATACTTACAAATGAATAGACAATATAAGGATATTATAATATTTGAATTTCTACTTTATATAAGCCGTTGTTGTCTGAATTATGTTAATCCAAAAATTTCGGAGGAGCACTTGCTGAAAGAAGAGATAGTCACTGTTTTCCATTAAGTAAAGTGCTGCTAATTTAGGCGTGAAGCTTGCCGTCTCGTAAGCCACACACCAGCAAATAACGTAAAAGAAAAACATGAATATTCATTCAACTTTACATAGACCCTTCACATTTTGACCATGCCTCCGTTGTGGAGTTCATGCAGCCCGTAGTACGACTGCGGCATTTAATGACAAGGCCACATGGTCACATGAGCATAGTAAAAACGGGCCGTGTGCAAACATGTTTGAAGAGGATTACAATGGGTCGTAAAAACATGACGCCAAGGTACGTGCCACTGGGTTAAGGCCTCACTTATTTAAACAATGTTTACGACCGATCGATTAGAAGCCAAATAATCTTAGACAAATTCTATATCCTTACTCTTTATAGATATTAAAATGTAATTTCTTTAAACAAAAGCTATATATTAACTCTTCATCTTGTTTCTGCTTGACTTTCTTTAGTCTGTTTTTAGGTTTTAATTAAACTCGTGAATAGGAAATTTGATTCTAAAAATTAATAGATTTCCTGATACGTTAGTTGTATCAATTTAAAACGGATTTTAATGTTACATTTATCAGTTCACTGAAAGTGTACTCTATAATCTAAGGCAGAACTTTTATTTTGAAATCTCAAACGATATTAGGTTCAGGTTAACGGCTTTATCACTGATATTATATAGACAGATCAAACAGGCTTTATATATCGTCATCCATGCATCATTAAAAATATTTTAAGAGGTTCTTTTGATTTACAATGTATTTGATTCCATTGCCAGGAACACTTTCATTAAGACGTTTGTCATCTTAGCAAGGTTAAATATGCACATGACCCCTCACCTCTACTCTCACGTGCCTTCTTTGTGACTTCCCATAAGATAAGCGAGTAACACGTGACGATGACGACCAAAGGCACTCCATATAAGGCGAGCACGTTGAAGAGATTGTAGGCCAGCTCATGAGCCATGGTCGGAAAGAAATTCATGGTGACGCACTGAGTGAACCATTCGAAATTGGGGTAACTCTCCACGTGGAAAATCACACTCTGAAAAGAAAAAATCATATTTAAATTTTTTGTCCCTAAACACATTTTACAGACTTCTTGCTTCATGCACTAAATGACAAACGATAAATGTTGAAAAAAATCTGGATTTGATGGGACATTACATCAGAAGATACGGCCGAACCTATTGCAATATAAAAATTTCAAATGACTTGGGGTATACCCATAATTTCGACCTGTGACCTTCGAGTTTTATGTGTACATATAACTGCAGTCCAATGTGAGACTGAGAATAAAGCTGTCAGTTTTCGGTAAGGGCGCGGGGGTGCGAAACGAAAATGCTTAGACAACAGCGCAAAGGCGAGGATCTATCTGCGGACAGATTTTCAGGCAGTAAGACTAATATCGGCAAAGTTTAAAGCGAAATGTGTTTTTTTCTTCCACGCCCGGATCCAAAAATTATGATAGCATTATATATAATATATGAAATATAATACTATATTATAAAAAGCATGTGATACTGTATGCTATAGATATAATATTATTGTAATATGAGGTAAGGAATTTTATGGAAAATCTCTTTGGAAATAGGGAGCACAAAACCATGGACGGAATTTAATTGTTTTTTCTTCTGCCCTGAATTGAACTTTGGCCAGAGAAAGATTAGATGGTGACAGATTGGCACCTGATTTTTATTTCGCAACGGCCTAATCGTCAAGGTTCTGTCCTTTGTCATAGTTGGGCGATTGTAGACCTAAAGTTCGAATTTCATTTATGCCAAGTGGGCTTGAATTAGTTGGGAAAAAAAATTGTTTCATTATAAAAAAAAATCACTACTTCAATAGGTTCTAAAAAAAGAGTTACGTTTAAAACTATTTGCAACGGTTATTGACGCCCAGCAAAACAATAAATGATCAAACATGCTACCAGCTGCAGAAGTAGGTGTTTTTGGAAATGTTTATTCCTTGTACCTAGGATTTAAGGAAAGAATGCTTTGTTAATCCAAACCTTACTTTATTTTACGGATTTTTTTAACCAATTCAGTCCTGTATTCTTCCTGCCTGTCAAAAACCTGCTCCTTACATGACTGCATGAAGCTATTTACCGATGTTTGAAGTGGTCTCTTCCTAAATTTAGTGCTCTATAACTGTTGCCTGAAACAAGAGCTAGTGACAGTACATTGCTTGAAAAAGATGCAGAAACTGGATAAAATATTCAGTGCTCATAGGCTCAACACAAAAAAAAAAAAAAAAAGAAAAAACAAATCTTGATTACAGGCACTCCAGGCGACCTAAGGCAGTCATCACACAAGTCCTGGAACGAAAGATTGATTTAGAAATAAACTCACCAACCCCCATTGATCAGTTGTTACTTTTCCTTTCCTCCAGACATATATTTCAAAGGGCTATCTATGATATCTCTGTAAAATATACTTTGTACAGTAAAAGATAAAATAGATCAAATCAATAGATGGAAAATAATATTTAGACTTTGCCAGGTTTGACAAAAATGGGTTTCTCGGGACCTTTATGAAGCTGCTTCTTTTGCAAATGTACCTTTATCATAGGATATATCGTTTTTAAACCGAGGGCTTATTTGACAGTGAGTTTATTTCATTGAAAACCTGCTCGAATACGATTGATAGTGTTGCTATAGTCACCTTTAACGTGTAAAAGCCCGTAAATTCGTGGGGACCAATAACTTTGATGTTACTTTCATATGGCAATAGTCGCTACGTCTGCTGTTAACATTTTAGCCAAGAATTGATCGATCTAGCACCGGATCGGCTGCCTTCAGGGAATTATTATTTGGTACGTCTGGAGTTGAGAGAAAACAAATAAACCCAAAGCCAAAAGCCATTTCAAGAGCAAACATGAGGGTCGTATGAGGCGACGCTTTGATAGGCAAGACAAGCAATCCGCCGTCTTTTAAACAGGTGGGGGATTTTCATGTTCTCGTTTTAACCCTTTAGCAATCAGAGGAAATTATTCTCATTTTTTTAACGTCTGTTGAAAGCGGCCCGCTCGCCGTGAGGGGTTTAGTTGGTTAAGAGAAAACGTCAGCTGTTTCATCTCACATTGATCTTGGATAAGTTCCACCCATGTTCATTTCACTCATTCCTGTCGGTTTTAAACTGGTCTGTTTCACCTTGATCTCTTCTGGGAAGCTATCGTATTTTGAGATAAAACTCATGCTCTCAAACACAAATGCTCATATTACTTAGATGCCTGTTTTAAGCCTGGCATTTTAGGTTAGCTAGCCTTGAATATTTCCAGGTACTAGTCTCAAATCAGTTTGTTTAATATATAATACTTGTTTGTGTTTCTGTACGTTTGGTCTTGTATACCTGCCCTTGCGGTACAAAAAGTAAGACAGAAACGTTTATTAACAGACATAGCAGCGGGAAATATATAAAGCATAGCATGTAGGCCTGGGCCTGAATAGTCGAGGGGTAAAACCCTCGGTTTCGATCCTTGGTGTGCCTATGAGAGTGGGTCGTAGCTACCGGGCAGGGTCGGTGGTTTTCTCCGGGTTCTCCGGTTCTTCCACCTCTACACACTACCTCTACTCACTGCCGAATGACACCATCTGGGCCATGGAGTTATGATAACCAATAGTTACGATTACTATTTGTACAATCTATGTAAAATAAATAAACTTTAAAGATAATACACTCTGTGTCGTTATGTGTGCGTGTACACAGTGTTAAGCGACCTTTCATGTAGTCTATATTTTTTATAATGATGTCGTTTCCTGCATTTTTCACCCAGGTCAAAACATTTTTCTGCCGATGTGTATACTACATTGTTGCCCATAGCCGGTAGTTAATTGTTCAGCAATCCGCTCTATTAATCCACAATAATATGATCGCAAATGAGACCATATGTCTTAGAGGTCTTTAAATCGTGTTATTGGTGAATGTATTAAGAGCTCTTTCCACATTGCTAAAAATTAGTTTTCTTTATTCTTTTAACAATACTCTAAAATAGTAAAATCTTTTTTGGGGGGGTTACATCTGTCACGTTTAATACGGGCATTAAGAAATAGATGTATTTGTCTTTGAGGAAGATTAGTAGACGCAGTAATGATGACACAATGGTAACTTGATGGATGATTGAAGTTCAAAGTCAGGGTCGTGTCCTTAGTCAGCTCGTTTCCCTTGTGTCGAATCAACAATTTATCACCGTTGGTATTTTTTCCGATTGCTTTCAAGACAGAAAAAGGTATCTCCACACTGAATTAACTCCGAGTGACGCTTTAATAGCCTCTTCCTTCTTGCGGAATAGGCAGAACTCCCAGAGGTCCGGGGGCCATGCCGAAACTAGAAAGATCCCACTCAAACAAGCATCTCCTTCCATTAATCCATCATCTTTAAGAACGTTATCTTTTGTCCTTTTTTTTTGAGGCTGCAGAAAACTAAAGGTATAACAGTTATTTGGTCTATCTATTAATTTGCTCAGCGACAACATTAAGCTTAAAACTAAATATCCATTCTAGTTAAGTTACGGTGTTATAATTAAAATGTCACTGACTATAAAACCAGGGATCAACTTTCTACAGTTTCTTTGATCTTATAATTTGGCTTATGACTGAAAGATGATCAGACAAAATGCAACGCAATTAGTTTTTTTAGTTTCATATTTTGTAATCACACAGAGGAGCTAGATGTTTCTATACCCTTGGTAATAGTGAAAAGGGACCCATTTTAAAGTCAGGTCCTTGATCAATGAAATGACAAAAGAAAATATGACGAATTTTGGTATTGTCCTCTAAAATAAAATGCTGGTAACGTTATGTTTAATATATGTTTAGTTACAATATATACTCCTCATTATGCCTTGGCTCTCGGTAGTAATAATCTTTGATTATTGAATCAGGTTCAGTGAATGAGAATCGATAAAATAAATAAAGTTATAACAATTATACAATTTGTAGAAAATACAAACGTTATGTTCTTGACATATGTAAAAGTTAAACGTTCAATGGTCTCATCTCGATTACATGTTGAAAGCAGCTGAATGGTTAAATTATCTAATTTATAAGTATAATGTACATCAGTTGTCATGTATTTTGCAATTGATTTTCCAGTAAAACAATGGAATTAGGGTCTGCAATTAATTATTATTATTATTAATATTATTATTGTTAATTTACAAATATAAAGTTAACTGCAAAAAAGGCGAGTGACCAAGCATTTTATCAATTATCAGTATATAAATTTTTTATTCTTTGACATATACGTTTATTTAAATTACATGATGATTTCGAATTATGCAAACAGTTCCTCATGGTTAACTCCCATACTGTACTTGTACTAGGTCATGATTTCTAGTAAGCACTCTTTTACGCGGGACACCTCTTAGGTTAATCCTTTCCACAGGGAAGTTTTCTTGAGAACCGCAAATAATTGATGTCACAACTCGGAGAGATTGGAACTCCCCTCGCGCAGAGTCGAGGTGAATCTGTATGCTGGAACCGAGGCCGTACAAATACCAAAAGTGACAGTGAATTCAGCGTTTTACGGGGGGCATGGGATCGGATGCAGTTTTGTGTCACTTTGGCCTTTCGGAAAAGCCGCAGCCTTCGTTGTGGTTGCCAGCAGCATCCAAGACTATAATAGCCTGCCAAGCTGGTTGCCACCCTATATTCGTAACTGGAAAGTTTCATTAACTCGGTCTTCCAACCCTGGCCGCAATGACCTGAAGTCCGCTGACATAAAATGACAGGTGCTTGCGTTTAAAAGAAATATCACCACATAAACTAAACGTGAAGGCCTCAGACCCACTTGGTTTGTACAAGCGTGGTACACTATAATCTTTGATTGCAAATTTGCTAACAGAATGCTGTCAGAGAACCATGCGATATGTTTTGTAATTTAGAATTAGGTTTCCTTCCAAGGCCACACACACACAAAATTGTTCTATGGACTCAGAGAAGAAAAAAATAATGCGAGCGAGTGATTTTTTTCCTGCCGTTACAATGCCCTATACAGCTCTAACTGTAATGGTTCCACACTTAATCTACCAAATTATATACATTTAGCTTTCAGTCCTAGTGATATTAACAGGGACAAAGGGGCAAGTTCTTCTTCCTGGTTTGTGTCTACCATTTAGGTTTTGCTGCAGAGTGCACTAAGATTTAACAAGAAAGCTGAAGTTGAACTGTTGCACATTTCAGGAGTTCATTAAAAAAATCCATTAAAACTCTTCATCTCATTATTTACAGTTTTCCTATAATACCCAATTCTATTTTTTTTTAAATATAGGCATTCTGCGTATATGAAGTAACCTATGACTCCCGGGTACCCCCTAGTCAAATAGAACACCTTAAAGCTGAGTGTTTTGGTATTCTTGTAAAGTTTTGTAGTCTAAACAATTAAATACATGACTGTAAGCCTCTGCTGAACATTCCCCCGTATTGCTTGTATCAAGACTCAAGTTAGCCTTACCAGCCAAGTGTCAATATCTACCAAGTCGTGTACCGCGGCTGTGGCCATGGTTTTCCTTTGGAATAATAACTTCGCCGGCGGTCAAACCTTTCTCGAGCGGACAGGCGTGATTCAGAAACCAAATTTATCTGCTTGGGTCTGATTTAGCCGCATTGGAAACCATTATATTAATGTGATTTTAATAAATGAAGGAGCAATTACGACGGATGCAGATAACTAGGTTAAGGTGTTAAGGATCTCATTAATTAACCTTACAAAAGTTTTCTTCTCCTTAGGCTGATGGGGTTTGATTTAGATTATATTATGGCGAGCACAAGATTGAAAGTGCTGCCATAAGTATTCACTAGAATTTATTTATTTTCCCGGAAACAGGTATAGTGTCAAGGTTATCAGGAGATAATCTAATTTCACTTCACATAAATCAGTTGGTTTACCCATTTTAGGGTAATGTTATCCATTTTACTGAGATATTAAAGCTTGTAAACCACAGGCACAGAAAAATAAACAAGATTTAAAAGAACTTGACTGAGCGGAGTCTGGCAGAAAACAGACCGGCCAAAAATAGTTTGTAAGCTTCAAATCCACTTACTTTTGCAGCGAATACATTTCTAATGCCTTTGTGATATTCTGTATATAATATGATAATTTAATTATATAATAATGGCATTATCTGTTCAGCACAATATAACTTATAATAATATTTTTATATCAAAATATTCGTTATAAGAATCTGCGCAAACGAAAAATACGTCAAACTTGAACTTTACGTCAAATTACGACCGTCGTAGGGACATCATAGGTTTTGATTTCGACAGCCACGATATGTTTCCCCGCGACAGTCGCACAACGCAAATTTCAAATCTACCCCTTTGAGACATATGTACTTGAAAGGAGTTTATGACAGGCCTTATAATATGCGTTCTTTTACGGATTCTGCGATATCCAACTTAATCGAAGCAATTCTTATGAACGCGTTTAGTGTGTGTGAGAGACCCCAGTACAGGGTAATTATTACTGGTGTGCCAGTTAATAGATTATACGTCGATGATTGGTCGTTTTTTTTAATTATCGATTAAATTGATTTTTTTTGGCATAATCGATCATAAACGTTGATGTAAGCACACCCAAAGAATTCATATTCTTTCGATAAAATATTCTAAATCTGTCACAGATATTTGAAAGACGGGTCACTTAACCGCAAACAGCATTAATGTTTATCCTTGTGCAATGAATAAGTATTACTGAGGTAACTGTCGGGTGTTTTAGATAAGGCAACCAAGAATATCAGAATAGATCCGATTTTTTAGGAATAGACGTTTCTACTACTTTCAAGTTTTTTTTCACTTTGTTTGATATATATTATTTGTTTGTATTTTGTACGTTTGGTCTTGAAGTTATACATTGGGCTTGGAACAGTGTTTCTCGTTACAAAGACAAATTGCTCAGGGGAAAACATTGGGACGATCCCGGATTCGAACCCAAGTCGGTTGCGCACTAGCTTCACTAGCGAGGCAGTTCGGTCCGTTTTATGTGCAACCCGTAAAACACCCCCTCTTAAGAGCGTTCTGCTATCAGAACAAGAGTCACACTTTGGTGAGCTTATTCCCTTGGCCACAATGTTTACCGTCACGTTGGACGAGCCTCCAGTTTGTTACAAAGACAAATTGCTCAGGGGAAAACATTGGGCCGATCCCGGATTCGAACCCAATCGGTGGCTCACATGTCCGGCGTTCCAACCGCTTTGCTTGAAAAGCAAGCTTCACTAGCGAGGCAGTTCGGTCCGCTTTTATGTGCAACCCGTAACATTATATTATGGGGAGATAATCTTATTTCACTTCGCATAAATCAGTCCGTTAAATCATAAGCAGAAAACAGACAGCCCAAAAAATAGTCATTGCTTCAAATTCCCTTACTTTTTACAGCGAATAAAGTAAAAATGAGGCTATGACATTCTACATTTAATAGAAAAAATACTCGTAAGAGCGCGTTTTGTGTGAGAGACCACAAAACAAGGTCATAAAGCCTATCGTACACGTTACGAAATTTCGATACGATATAATTTGGTTATTTCCTATGGCATCGTCGTATTGTAAATACCCAAGATTCCTATCGTATGTTCCCGTACATTATCCGAATTTTATATGTAAGCGGATGGGATAATAAGATCAAATACTGATTAGCAATATGGCTGTCAATAAATAAGGTGGTTATATTCATCGCAGAAAATTGGTTTTATGTGCTATGAACAGGAAAAAAAAAAGAAATGTACGACACGGAAAAGGAATAAGCCGCTTCAGCTCTGTGTACACATTATGCGTTTTTGATACGATACGATACGAAGCCAAGATCTAGAACATCGTGTCGCATTTCAACATACACATTGCCATAGGATTTCGTGTCGTATCCTACTTCGTATCATGCCATGTCCAAATTGAGTAGCGTGTACGCTGGGCTTGAAATTAGCAATCGCGTCGAGACAGTCGTGGGGTTTGTGTCATTTTTGTGGACGCGTCGTGGCACACCGCAGGAAAACGGATAAGCAATATTAGTGACAAATTACAGCGTATCATATCATTATTAATATTATAATTATTACTATTGCACATTTAAAAAGCGCTCATCAAGTGAACTGCTCACAAGCGCAATGCAATGAAATGGCGATAATAAAAATTAAAGCGCTAAAAGTTACATTATGCAAGTCCGAGATTAAAACGTTTAAAATATGACTTAATGGTGATAATTATTACCAGTCAGGTAAGTTAAGAAACAAGTATTATGTATTTATAGACTTTGGATCTTTATCACTGGTTTAAAATTCTTAGGTCATAAGAATATCTATAAATAATGAGGTAATAAATGCATGGACAAGGGACTTTGTCGCATCCTTAGCGAGGTACTTCCTAATTCGGTTGATACACTGTATCATACCCGTATGTTGTGGCAGTGAGTCGCAAATAATTGTACCTAGTGTAATCAGGTGAACGACGGTCGTAAACAGCCGCGGGCTTCGGGAGGGATTTGTCCTGGCCAGTAATTCTTTAAAGCCAGCTATTCATCTGCATTTATTGTAAAATATATATGTCGGTGGCGCACAAGTCCGGCGTACCAACAGCTTCGCTAGAAAAGAAACCTTCACTAGCGAGACGGTTCGGTCCGCTTTTATGTCACCCGGTAACAATGTAATTTCTGACTTACTCTAGCGATAAATCTTAGAGTTAAAACTCTAGGAAATCCCTGCTAAGAAAGGTTCTCACAACGTCCCCGTGACGGATTTATGAACTTGTTTACCGACAAGTTGTTAGTTAACACACTACAGTTGTTGACAAACAAATATCCATATGACCGGAGGTGATTGGTTGCGCATGTGCAACATTTGATAGGTTATTATATATTTTTGGTAGATCATGTTGAGCAATATAATGTTTTGTCTTTTCGTATTATGTTGATTTGCCACCCGATTTCCTTGTTTGATTTGATTTGGCTATAACGGGCGGCAATTTTGGTTGGCCCAAAGACACTTTAAACCCATTGATATAAAAAATATACGGACGGTAAATGCACCAAAGGATCGGCGCTTTTGGCTGATTTTTATAAAAAAAAATGAAAGCGGTTATCCTTATTGAATACACGTCAGATACTGGTATATGCCCCTTCAGATCGCAGCAAATTACGGTATAGGCCCCTTTAAGATCGTCGGACATTTTGCTTAGAAATCCGTGGCAAAAACATACCTCATAGACTGGCACAGCCCATGAAATGGATAAGACTTAATTGTTGCCTCTGACAGAGAAATCCAACGTTCTCTCACGGTCTTGTAACGCTATGTGTCGGTACTGCCACTCTGACCCCCTTAGTTATAAGGGCAAACACGGGGATACGTGTATCGGTGCATTGAATCACGTATTATTCACGCATTTTTAGTAGCAAACAAAAAATACTAACGCCCTGGCAGGGCTACTCAATCCCGGTGGTACTTGAACAGTCTCCAATGATAATCAGTGCAGTTCGAACAGCCTCAAAAAATCACTGCATTAACGGTAAACACTGACCTATCTTGTTTCCTGTTAATCGGGGTATCGAGGTAAATAGTGGAGTCTTATTTGGACAGCATGGATATGTGTTGCATGATCTCATTTTCTCCTTAACCCATTTCATCCACGAAAGTTTTTGGTTAACAGTTTGCGCCATTTATGGCAAGAAGACGTTAATATAAATGGCATTAATCGTATTGAACAAGAAAAGATTGGATCTTGCATTCAGTTATCGCTCAGTTTTATGATCAATTGACATTAATGATGTGCCATCCAACAGCTGTCAAATTAACACTGAAGCTTCTGGATAATCCAAGGGCAAATAAATTAATTGCTCACATAATAGTTCGATTTGAAGGTAAAATCTGAAATAATCAAAATATCCAGTTTTTAATCACTTATTTTCTTTAAATCATTGAGAAATATTTTAAATTACTTGAATGTATAACATATTTTTTATAATATATATTTGTATTAGTTCATTTAATCAATAACCCATTTACCCTATCAACGTTAACTCATTAGGAGATATGTAAATTTCTTAAAAAATACATTTCTTCCTTAACTTTTTGTATCTGGAACAATAAACTTTAAATAATCTTTCTCAGAACACATTTGAAAACCAGATTAGAGCTGAATATCTTTTTAAGAAAAGTAAACAAAACGTCTTTATGGCGTTGTGAGATTCGACCTCTCGTTCTCCTGGCTTTTTTTCTTGTGATCTACCCCTTGAACACAAACCCTTTAACAACTAGATATATGCATTCTCTGGAATGCAGGCCTCCATAGTTTGGGAGGGTGGTGTGGGGTTGGGGGGTTCAGTCGGGTATATGTGTCTGTATATTTGTGAATATTCTCGAAAGTCATTGCTGGATCCGGATCATGATCGATCCCTGACTGGCCCATTCCTGAGGTACCCTGACAATTCCATGGACTTCTGTTCGATACTGCGTGAGTTATAGTGTGGACAAACCTTCAGACACACACGGACGGGAATGAACGCATACGTACCCTCCTGGAGGAGTCAATTACTGCCCTTGACTTGCGACCGCCATTAGATGCAAAATTGGCGATAAAGCGTCGGTCACATCATCTATCAGGAAAGTCGTAATTGCAGTTCCGGTCTATTACACCAATAATGATTATAGGAAGGATGGACATTACTAAGGCCACAGCAAATATTTGTTCCACGGACTATTTGGTTAAGTTTTATGGTAAGCGGGCGGTTATTATTATTTTTTACACAAAGGATAAACACACGAATGTCCGTCGATTCCTGAAAAATATACTTCAGCAACACAAAAGTTAATCAACATTCTGTGATAGAATCATAGAATCATTATAGTTTAAAGTTTCGAGGCAGTAATAAAATTTACCACATTCCTACAGACTTGGTGCTCTTTAATTAAAAATGATCCGCGAATAATAGAACCAGCGATTTCATAAAACTGCTCCTGATATAACACTTGACGCCATTACCGTTTAATGACATATGCGAAAAATCAATTGAAAGGCTCAATATATGCGACCATTTTTATTAAAAAAAGCACTTATCTCTCGCCGGTTCTGGAACGCTAGCAAACTGTCTTGTTGTGCCTGAATGAAATTTAACGTGACAACAGGTAGGTTTCTGTGAAGCAGAGAAAATAATTATTACCAGCTCCAGTGATGTAGTCGAGTCCACTCCATCCGCGTCCAAATGCAAGTCCGAGTCCAGACCACTCGAGTCCATGTCCAAATCCGAGTCCAGTGGTTCGAGTCCAAATGCACCTTCTTCGAGTCCGAGTCTTCGGAACTCGAGTGCAAGTCCAAGTCCGATCGAGTCCAATACAAAAATTTAAAATTGAAACTGAAGAATATCATGTACATTTTTAAGTTAGTTCATACATACTTTTACCATAATTGTAACTGATAATTACATTTATAGCTCCCGATGTTCAGTATATAGTGTTATACATGTAATTTGAAATATTTTGTCATAAGTTCGCACATGTAAATTATATTTTTTTCCTATTGGACTGATTTCTCGAGTCTTTCCCTCCCAGTCCAAGTCCGAGTCCGAGTTTCTTAAATGTTAAATCGTCCAAAATCACTGCTTCCTTCCTTGCCTGCTGGTAATAGATTAAATGGGTTATTATTGTATGACATGTAATCATAGAAAGTCAATTGTTCTGCCTCTCAAAGACTTGAAACATCATGATAGAGTTCCTAAAATAACTCTATCTATAACTGTTTAGATCGAATCTCGTTTCCTGTCTGTCCTGATTTGACCAACAAATTATGTTCTTCCCCTCACTTCCCGGAAGGAAACTGAGCGATTGAATGTAAGTACAACGGAATCTGTCTGAAAGACAAGCTGCCTATAACGATCATCCTTGACCTGACCATAAGCTTACACGTTGGTTATAACTGACCTGTCTAATAAGACAAATTGTGAATTAGGAGTACGTTTGTTCTTTCCTGCTTGGGGGTAAGCCCCACAATAGACCGTGGCTTCTGAATACAAGGGCGGCGTAGGTATAAATGTAGTGAAAGTGACAATAAAGTCCGTTCAAATATGTTGGATGAGAATTGTTTCAAGACAAAATAAATAAACATGCGGGATTTATTGTAAGGACTATTGTAGGTGTGCGCATGTAAAATATAAACATAAGGTGTTTTCGTGAAATATAAAAAAGAAAAACAATTTCAAAGTTTGAAAGTTGACACAAGTAGTCCCGACTGTCCAACACTGTATAATTGAAGAGGGACGTTTCGAGCAGTAACGACCTCTGGGGGGAGGCTGATGTTCACAGTCAATGTTGTGATAGTATGTTTAGTGAAAGAGTAAGGTGAATGTTAGTATATAGTATTTTAAAAGAATTAAACACCAACAAAATAAAGAAAACGAATTGTAATTAAGTACTTTATATTGCATGTAAAAACCTAAATTTTGTTACATTTTAAAAATATAAACATGCACAGAGTCAATGTCATGTGAGAGAGAGAAACAGAAACAAACATAGATACAGACAGATACACAGCAGATTTAAAGACGATTCGTTCATCTGCGTGTTCTGTGTGTCACACTACAAGGCCTCCTGATAAATAAAAACGAAAGAAATGTGCTGCTGACTGATACGTGGTAATCAATTAGAACCCTGGTCTACGTACTATAAATAAGCATATAAGCTTCCTTCTTGTGCCCACGCAAACCTATTATTTACATACCATCCAATATTTTGAGTATCTTGATAAGCGCGCTGAGGCAGCCCTGGCCATCTCAAGGCAGTGTCTGCTGCCAGACTTCTATGTCAAGCCTGAATTATAAGATAGGAGACAGATTACTTGAACACCTGGTATTGCGCTATTGAAAGTCAGCTAAGAAAATAATTTGCTCTTTGCGGGATTCATTTCTCAGAAATCCAATATAATAAAGTGTTAAAAAATCATGATTACACATGTCGTGATTGGAAACTTAATCTTGAGTATGGCTTTTAATTGATCCTACACCAGGCTTCTTCCCCTACGGATTCCCTTTCTTTCAGCTATAATGAGACACATGAGTGTCAACCAGGCACAGCACTTTGCCCTCATGAAACATCATTTTTTATTTGTCTTTGTCTCATCGAAAGATGAGAAAACATGTTGGTAGTTTTAAAATTTAGGATTTGAGGTTTGACCTTTTTTACTGCAGGTGTATAAATGTCTACATTTTTCATTGTATCTGGAATAAAGGCAGGAGTTTCCCGGATACAAGGTGACCTTTAAATAAAAAAAAAATCTCTTTTAGTAAAGATCTAAATTAGAGAGAACATGTTCTAGTTGGGGTGGTCCACAGAGAAAAAACTAGTACAAATTTTCTTTTGAACATAAGTCCTTTGAAGAAAAAAAATTAATAGTGCAATAAATATCATCCATATGTAGTTGATATATTGATTTAAACAACAGCCAGCTATAACATTAATACCATCATTTTTACTGGAGTTAATAATTTAAGTAAAACGACGTCCATCTATGAAATTAATATCATCAATTTTACTGTAGTTAATTATTGATAGCTAAAATATCTAATGTAAGGCACATTCTTCAAGTTTGGTAGTCTGAAAGTTTGGAGGAAACCGGGAACACCTCTTTTGTGTACCCTTTTACTTTCGAATTCAAAAATGTGTCCCTATTGAAAAACATCTGTTTCCGACCTTTTCATAAGACAACCAGACGTGTGAAGTGTCCCGAAACATGGACGACCCCAGCCTGATCGTGATGACCTGTGCTCTACACTATCCCGTGTCCCCTGTTCGCAGTGTTACCGTGTGCTTTCTAATTGACACATTAGACAGAATCGGACTAACGCGAGTATGACGCTACTGGTGGGTTAGTCGGCGTCACAATCTGATCCCACAGCGGCTTCTTTTTACTCAGATCGCGTTGGTACAAATGTAGTTAAGCTGGTAATGAAGCTTGCTCAAGAACGTTGGATAGGAATTACAAATACAACTGACATAATCACGGGTGTTTTGGTAGTGATGACAACAGAAAAAGTAATATTTTGTAAGCGTGAGCAGGTTAAAGTGGAACATAAAATATCACGCCACCTGGCGGAGAAAAACTAAAAAAGCGTCCTTACATATAAAACATATTTTACCTTATAATGGTATCTCAAAGGTATCTCACATGATATTGGACATATGTAAATTTATATTGACGTTTATCCGCTGATGGTGATTGGATCAATGTACTGGTAATACCTGTACTGAGATAACGAAATGCTTATTTTTTTTTAATTTGTCATCAGTTTCAATACATCTTTTAGCTGTGATTTACATTAATATATGATGACCCTTGACTTTTATTTGCTTTACTCGGTGACTATTCCACTGGACCATAAAACCACTTCTCCACATCATGAGGTCTGAACCATTTTATCTAGGATATAGCTCATGGAAAGCTTAAAGCCGGCTATTCGCCTACATCCTTGGCGGATCCAGGATTTTCCTTTAGAGGGGGCATGAGGGCCAGAAGAATGGTTAGGCTCAGCATCTCTAACATAAAGAGCATAAAACATCTCATCATAATCTGGGCTATATGTCCAGTTCCTGTTGTCTCAAATATGACCTTTAATGATGCTTGTTGGGGAAAGTGCGGACCTTAAGCACAATTTACACAGGGACATGTTTTATATCTACAAATTCCACCATTGGATGTCCCCTGTTCTGAAGTAGGGATTACTTACCCAGCAGATATAAAATGTGATAAACTTAGACCACAGCCTTTTATAAAGGTATAAGTGACCTCTGGTGATTCATGGTGAATTTTCGACGAATTTCCTATTTAACTGAAAGGGTTCTATGAGGTGTGCAGGGCAGAAAAAAAAAAGACTAAACGCTAAAGCACGTGCTCCCCCCCCCCCCCCCCCCCCGGACAGGCCCATGTAAATCTTCTGTTGACTATGTGATTTCTGGCTTACTGTGCGTACATAATAATGAACTGTAAGTACTTCCTGTTAAGTAAAACTGTTAACCCCTCTGTGACAGATGTATAGGCTTGTCTATCTACTGCTAGTAAACAGGGCACATACTCCAATGTCGACAAACTCAAACTCAAACATGACAGTATAATGTTAGTGCAGTGTGTTGCTGGACCGTCGTAGACCGTCTGATACAGTCACGTGGATCAAACTCCAAATATTAACCCCCTTTGTTTTTTTTTTCAAACCTATATTGTAAGGAGCTTCGGGGAGAAGGGTTGAATAGAAGAACTATAGCGTTGGTGCATTGACCTGCGTAGCACAAATTCCTCTGGCAACCATTCTCACTGCAGACATAACTGCTTGGCAACATGGCATTGACACATGGAATTTTCGATATCATAAACACTTATGTTCAAGTGCTTTATATACAGACTACAATATCACACAAAGGACCACGTAAGTACCTGCGCGAAAATCAGTAACGTCGCCCTACTTCATGATATTGTGAAAGTTCTTGTGTTAAATGTCCACCCGGGTGTAAACCGAAGTGCATGAGCTATACGATTTGGAGTGTAATCGCCCTGGGACGAGTCATTTTCAGGACAGAGCTCTTTTGATTTTTAAAGTGAGCTCATTCTGTCTAAGTCGGAAAAGCTTGTAGCAAATAGAGTGAAACATGGTACTTGAGTCAGCAATTGTTGAGTGTTTCCAGTTGTTGTCCTGCATAAACAAGGACAATTGATGTAACTGTTGGCCAGGTCCTCTGGGGGTATACATGACCGAGAGTAATCATAGGAATAAATAGGTTGATTTCCACGAATCCCTTCGGGGTGCTATGTATCGATGCGATCCTACCAGAATTGACATAACACTTTCACTACCAAGTATAAATGTGTGGTCAATCTACCTGTAGCCTTGACTCGTTCCCCTCGGGGTTTTCTACCAGTCGGGCGATTGAAGTTAATTAGCCCCTTGCTTAGAGTATTTGATAGCTGCTCTGTCAATCAAATATACAACTGTCTTAATAAATCTGTACATTTTATGATTTTATCTTTTCTATCATTATGATATTGTTGCTTAAATAGAAAATATCATATGTAGGTATGAAATTCCTCAGCATGTGAATCAACATGTTATTGGTGAAGTATTTAAGTGATTTTTAATTCCCTTTAAATGCCTGACTTGTGGATTTTACTGTTTATTTCAATGTTTCACTTGTAGATTTCACTTTTTATAGGAGGAATAAAAACACAGGTAAAATATGTTATATGTACGATACATTAACACTAGACCATTTGGATTTCACGTTTTGTAAACATCGGGTTAGAAAAGGCCCAGGAATTCATGCGATAAAAAACGACCAAATCCCTGAACATAATTTCATTCAAATTCATACGCCCTAAAGGTCTTTGTTGTTATAGATATATGTCTAGCCGCGTAATGTATGGTATTTTCTAAACAGACGGAAGGACCTCAGTAAAGTTTTTCATGGGTATGTTCATTTATGTTATCATTTTTATAAATTTAAGGTCAAAGGTAATTGAGTGTCTGAATAAATGTAAATATCCAGTGATAATGAAAAACGGATGACGTCATACAACAGTGATGCTGTCGAGTCCACACCATCCGAGTCCGAGTCCGAGTACACGTCCGAGTCCAGGCCACCCGAGTTCAAGTCCGAGTCCAGGCCACTCGAGTTCAAGTCCGAGTCCAAGCCACTCGAGTTCAAGTCCGAGTCCAAGCCACTCGAGTTCAAGTCCGAGTCCAGGCCACTCGAGTTCAAGTCCGAGTCCAGGCCACTCGAGTTCAAGTCCGAGTCCAGGCCACTCGAGTTCAAGTCCGAGTCCAGGCCACTCGAGTTCAAGTCCGAGTCCAAGCCACTCGAGTTCAAGTCCGAGTCCTTGAGATTCAAATCCAAGTCCACCCTCTTCGAGTCTGAGTCAGTTTAAAGCCGAGTCCAAGTCCGAGTACTTTACAAATATCCTTAAAGAACAATTTAAAATGGAAATTTCAGATTATCATGTACATTTTAAGTTAAAGTTCTCATATGCTTTTACCATAATGGTTAATTACATATATAGTTCCCGATGCTGAGCTAAGTTTGGTATATTTAGTGTTATTGTTTTTTTTAATATTCTGTTGGTAGTTGGCACATGTACATAAGTCTTTATAATATTCGACAGCATTTTCCTTTCTATTGGCCTCGAGATAACGTCGGCCTGATTTCTGGAGTCCTTATTTCCGAGTCCGAATCCAAGTCCGAGTCTAAAACCCTCGAGTCGAGGTCCGAGTCCCTGAAAAGTGGACACGGGTCAAAGTCCCTGAAAAGTGGACACGGATCAAAGTCCCTAAAAGGTGGACACGGGTCAAAGTCCCTAAAAAGTGGACACGGGTCAAACTCCCTGAAAAGTGGACACGGGTCAAAGTCCATAAAAAGTGGACACGGGTCAAAGTCCCTAAAAAGTGAGCACGGGTCAAAGTCCCCAAAAGTGGACACGGGTCAAAGTCCCTTAAAAGTGGACACGGGTCAAAGTCCCTAAAAAGTGGACACTGGTCAAAGTCCCTAAAAAGTGGACACGGATCAAAGTCCCTAAAAAGTGGACACGGGTCAAAGTCCCTAAAAAGTGGACACGGGTCAAAGTTCCTAAATAGTGGACACGGGTCAAAGTCCCTAAAAAGTCGACACGGGTAAAAGTCCTTAAAAAGTGGACACGGGTCAAAGTCCGGACTTGAATCATCCGTCACTGTCATACAACCCCTGTCTTCATCTCTGATTTCACGGCTATGTTTATTTCATGTTATTTAATATTATTCAAACCTACGTTAATTACACATTATCAATGTACATTCCAAATTATACTATAAATCTTAATATAACAATAATGAATATATTAACTTAAAATATATTATTGAATGTTATTGAATTGAAACCTAGAAACCTGGTAGGTGTAAAGAATCATTTTTTTATTTAAAATTATTATTTAATGTTATTTAATTAAAACGTAGAAACCTAAGGACGTGTGAGTCACGGCACCTCTGTGCCAAATATCACCTCAGATGTAAATATTATTGCAAAATTTTGTTTACATTCATTGCGTAAGGTCACATTTAATTTTTAAAAATACTCATTTTAAAATAGATAACTTTCCATTATAAACGTTTTCATAAAAAATAAAAATCATTTCATCGAACATGATGTATTCATAATGGCGATTCTGCGGTAGCCCTTTGCTGTTTAACCACAAGCACCCTTGGGACATTAATTTTTCATTCAGTAAACCACCGATAAAAACGAGAGCTAATCCTGTCTGAGAAGAGAAGCTATGACCTCATCTTGGGGTTACGGGTCCCGCGGGGAAGAAGAATAAAAAGAAAAATAGACATAAAGGTTGCAGCACTCGGGAAATGGATTTTTGTGTTTTTTCTCTATCTAGTCTTTCTTCATTAAATACGATTTTCAAAATATTTTATTGACTCAAAATTAAAAATTTCAGTTTTAAGATAGATATTGACATAATAGAGTAAAACCAAAAAAAATATGTATATCATAAAAAATGTGTATACGTTATCGGTCTTATATAGGTTTAAAACAAATTTTGAACTGATTTTAGAAATGTAGGGTATTCCCAGAGCTGCTACCTTAAAGCATCAATTAACATTTCCTAGGACAGTGGTAGTTTTTTTCGCTGAGAGAACTAAAATCTAAAAAAATTAATAAACAAATTAGACTCAAGTGTTTCCAGCATCATCCATATGTGTTCTGTTTTTTTTTTTTTGTTTTTTTTTTATTTGAAATAATTTTACAGCTAGTTTTAACCGCAGCTGAATCATAGAAACCATTTAACAAGACTGGTAAACAAAGAAAAAGGACATCGCTATAAGAAATAAATTTAAGATTATGCAGTTTATAGACATGGACAATAATACATGAAATCCTAAAGCATTAGTATCATTCAAGATATATTCGGGATAATATAAACTGTCGGGCAGAGGAGAGTGGATCCTCTTAACGAAGACTGACACTAAACCTGCCCGCCCCTAATTTTCGGCATTAAAATCAGAGAAATATAATAGTTCACGCTTTAAACCGAAAAGTAGCGTCTCCCATCGTTTTCTTGCGTAAACTTCTGCATGCGAGCGGTATGTATATAATCGACTAGTTCTTCCAGCGCACGTTTACTTTTGACAGGGTGCTGACCCACTTTCTCTACTACACTATATCCTCCATATAGCCCTGTAACAGCCCTGTAACGCATTTCTTTAAATGTACTAATAATGTAGGCTGAATGTAAATGCTATCCACTTTCCCTTCGCTCAGACTGTCGTCAAGGGATGATTACATTTTATCAAGTTGCTGAAACAGGATCTTGGAACTATATAGGAAAGAAAATGATGCGGCGCTGTTTTCCGCCCCTTTAAATCCATCCTTGATAACGATTATTGACCCACTGTTTCTTCAACAATGAGCTATGTGTTAGTAAAGAGTATTCTTTGCAATTAAGATCTATAAATTTTGATATGAATAATAAATACAACAAATATTAACATATTTTCTGTTGTAGTAATCTAGGGCTTGTTGGACTCAGTCAGATTGGAGAGAATGCCTTTTCAAATTTATTCAGTCTGACAGCAAGTATTTTTCGAAAAAGGCAAAGGAACCAGATAATTGTCTAACAAACGGATAACGTGGCCAAATAGGAAAACCTTGGAAATTGTATTAACCAGTCTGGACAAAAGAGCGCCGGGCCTCGTTTCAGACTGGCCTTGAGTGAAACCACTGTAAGTATATTTGGCACGTGTGTTGAGACTTCTGTTGGAACCAAAACACCGAGATGATTGCCCGTAATGGCTGCCTGCCGCCTGTCTTCTCTGCTAACAACAAGTCTGGGCGACAAATATTTCGTCTTGCTCCTATTTCCAATTTAGTTACTGTAAGGTTAAGTCATGCTGTCTGAACAAGTACTCTCAGAGATACATTGAGAGCAACATGATATTAACGGCACCGAGAGGAACTTTAATTATATCGTAAGGGAAATACCATCACTGTCTCTCGGGTCTCTTCTCCTGATTCTCAAATGCCCCGGGTTTGTTAACATTCCTCAAAAGACTAGTTTTGTAGAGAATTTAATTTATATGTGGCATATTGTTCCACATAAATGTCATCTGTTTCTGATACTTCTGCAGGGGTAGGTGAGCACAGGGGAAGGTTAACCGCACCCTCCTTTTACTGAAAAAAAATCTCTGAATGTTATGGTTAACTTCATGGAGTTAATTCAGGGCTTTCAGGGGCGCGGGGGTAAGCGGCTGTGACGCTAGAAATCCCTTAAAGACGCTCGGTTCTTAGTTTCCGAGCGTACCATCGGACGCGCGAATTCTGACCAAAATAATCAAAACTGGCTTTTGCAGCAGTAAATTGACGACTACATCAAACAAACCAGTCATATGCTTCTCTGACAACGGGCCATGTTATTAAACACAATATAATGTCACGGTAATGGCATTAACATGTAGAATATGGGTAGTCGACAACCGACTACGTGTATCAGCCGAAATCTGAGTGGGACGGGTGAAGTTAGGCATGGATTGAGTGGCAAGGGGAAATAAAGTGAGGTGTGTTGCATATTAGCATGGATGTCTGCAGCCGAAATGTGTATGTAGGTAGCGCCACCTACCACAAATGGAGAAAGCTATCAAAGTTGTATACATATGCAAAAAGTCAAACCACTGCCGAGGTATTAGTGATTTTATTTCAAGGCAGAAAAACATACGGACGCTTAGACTGGTACCCCGCTCTATTATGGCACCGCTGCTCTAGGCCAATCATAGAGACGGGCGTAAAACGCCATCTTAAGTACTCTTGGCAGATTGGTACCAACTCCAGTATATATTATATATGATAAAAATAAGCATTTCGTTTGCTCAAAGAAGTTACCAAAAGTTGGCTGTATATTAAATGTGACATCAATGATAAGATTAATAGATATTAATAATTAATCACTGCTACGTAGAGTGAAAAATCAAAGATTTAGTATATCGTATTATCTATGCAACCATCATTCAATTTTTTTGCAACAACTCATTTTTCAATATTTGAAAACTAGAAATAACTAAAGAAAGTTATTTTATAAGAAATCTTCGCGGATAATCAACCAGGATCACGTGAACGTCCATGATAACCGGTATGAGCGTGCATACTGAAGTAGGAACCAGTCTATAGGTAAGTCAGAAGTTGCAACTGGGAGTACTTAAGATGGCGTTGTACGCCTGTCTCTATGCTTGGCTGAGGGCCATAATAGAGCAGGGTACCAGTCTAACGGACGCTGTGCAAAAATGGTTGCAGGTGGCGCCAACAGTTTTGCCTATAATAAGGAGCTATGTGAAAAATTTTGGCCTAATCGGTCAAACGGTTCCCGAGTTATGAGCTAGGATGTCTGCAGTGTAAACGTGAATATAGGTGGCGCCACCTGTCATAAAATCAAGAAAGCTGTCCAGGATGTATACACATGCAAAATTTCAAGTGGATAAGTCCAACCAATGCAGAGATATGAGTGATTTTATCCCAAGGCAGATGAACAGATGGACGCTGTGCAAAAATGATTGCAGGTGGCGCCACCATTTTTATGTATGTTATAAAGCTATCCAAGGTAATATTTGTGCAAAATTTTTTTTACTGATCGGTTTAATGTGTCAAAACAGACGCACAGATGGACGCAGAGCGTAGAGGAAAGGTAAGAGGTCAAAACAAAATGAGGGCGCAGCAGTTCACATGTGACCTGAACATAATCCGGGGTTTCGAAAAATTCCGCCCAGCGTTTACGGATGAGTTCTCCGGACACCTCCGCGGCGGCGGCGTAAAACATAGTATCCGCAAAATTTTTTTTGGTGGATACAATAAAAAAAAATATTATATTTATTTTTAATCCTTCAAAGTTTAACACACATATTTCCTCTCCATAGAACGCTCCAAGATCCTATAGAATCTTCACAATTGTGGCCCGAGCGTCTCCGACTATCCTATTTAAAGCAAGCTGCTCACCTACCTTCACTGTAAGTTTTATGTGGCATCGGTTCACTTTGCGTAAATAATTTCGTATAAACTGTAGGTAATTCATGTTCAGAAATCTCTATTAACAACGAATGTACGAATTTGTTTATCTACAAGTTGTTGGTAAACACAATACATGCGTCAATGTTGACAAACAGAAAAAGAACGCGTAACCTCAGGTTGTTGGTTGTGTATGTGCGGAAGTTTAAAAATACTGGTTGCAAAATGCTCTTTGCATAACTCAGATGCCAGAAACCGCCAGACGCCCTTGTTGATTGTGCTTGTTTTTTAGGGTTCCCGCGTTATGAGCACGTAGATATAAAACAAAATCGAACTGCATGTATTCAGTTGGATCGGCGATTTCTGGCCTATTTTTAGTCAAGTGTTTAAGTGTCAAGGAATTATATTTATTGTAACTATCAGTCATGACTGATATGACATACTGTCGGCTAGCTTTGACTGAGCGTGTGATTTTTTTTCATTTGAATATATCCATCGTCAGCGCGTCATTGTTAAACTTTAAGAACGTAATTTATATTTAACAGGCTTTAACTGATCACAGTTGCATCCGGCTATATCAAGTGATGTTTCTTGAAGAATTAAATTCTAGAACAGAGCTGGATCAGGTTATAAAGAACAGTTTTAACCACCGCCAGGAGGGAATGCGTTCATTCTCGTTCGTGTGTGTGTGTGTGTTTGTTCACAACATATCTCACGCTATCATGAATGGAATCTCATAAAATTTTCAGGACATTTCGGGAATGGACCTAAAAAGAATCGATTCGATTTTGGTGTTGATCCAGCATCTTCTCGGGAGAGACATAGTGCTCGCATGTTTGGTGTTGATCCAGCATCTTCTCGGGAGAGACATAGTGCTCGCATGTTTGGTGTTGATCCAGCATCTTCTCGGCAGAGACATAGTGCTCGCATGTTTGGTGTTGATCCAGCATCTTCTCGGGAGAGACATAGTGCTCGCATGTTTGGTGTTGATCCAGCATCTTCTCGGGAGAGACATAGTGCTCGCATGTTTGGTGTTGATCCAGCATCTTCTCGGGAGAGACATAGTGCTCGCATGTTTGGTGTTGATCCAGCATCTTCTCGGGAGAGACATAGTGCTCGCATGTTTGGTGTTGATCCAGCATCTTCTCGGGAGAGACATAGTGCTCGCTATTTGGTGTTGATCCAGCATCTTCTCGGGAGAGACATAGTGCTCGCATGTTTGGTGTTGATCCAGCATCTTCTCGGGAGAGACATAGTGCTCGCATGTTTGGTGTTGATCCAGCATCTTCTCGGGAGAGACATAGTGCTCGCATGTTTGGTGTTGATCCAGCATCTTCTCGGGAGAGACATAGTGCTCGCATGTTTGGTGTTGATCCAGCATCTTCTCGGGAGAGACATAGTGCTCGCATGTTTGGTGTTGATCCAGCATCTTCTCGGGAGAGACATAGTGCTCGCATTGCAGAGGCATGTAGCCATTGGGATGTACGTTTCTTGTTTTCGGTTGTTTTCTTTGTTTAAAAGCGTCTTCAATTGCTAATTAATCCACTCCAAAAGTAAAACGCTTCTAGTGTCGTCCATGGTGCGCTCTTCGTCACATCTTATTGTAATTATTTAAGAACTTTTTTTTTAAATAGTTCTTTCTTAGGCGCCCGTGAAAGAGTTAATTTCGTCTGGACCTTGTCGCCCTCATGACTTAAGAGTGCGATATAGATAAATACTGATAATTACGGAGACGTCATAATAATGGTGCTTTTAGAAATACGCTCACATATGACATGTTTTCCTGCAGTGATGTAGTCCAGTCCACACCATTCGAGTCCAAGTTATGTCTAAATCCAGGCCACTCGAGTCCAGGTCCGAGCCATTTCGGTTTATGTTGATTCTTTGAGTCTGAGACTTTTAGAGCTCGAGTCCAAGCCAATAAAAATATTTTTATTTAAAATACTTTAAATTGGATATTTGAGATTATAATTAATATTTCTCTTATACTTTTAACATGCTTTTGCTTTGATGTGTCAATACATTAAGCTCCCAATCCAAGGATAAAGGTTTGTTTATACAGTGTTGATGTTTTACAAATTCTGTCAATTGTTTACATGAGTCTCTATAGCTCGTTCCCCATCTGAACGTCCTAGATTTATGTGAAAGTCTTTTTCGTTTGGACTCCACGTGATATCTCGAGTCCTTATCTCCGAATCCGAATGCAGGTCCGGGTCCAGGACCGCCGAGTCCGAGTCCCTGTAAAGATGCACTCGAGTCTTATATCACTGTTTTCCTGTTTTCCGTATAATAAAAACAAGCTGATGTGTCACATTCTGAAATCCATAAACCCTCCGCTAATCTATCAACATTGCCTACATATAACATTTATCAATACCTTCAAACTGTCTCTAGTTTGAATTTTACGGCAACAGACAAAGGAATAGTTGAGTTAAATTGTTTGGTTGTTGTATAGTTTCACAGGCTGGTAAGTGTTCTCTGCTTGCTCTTTATAGTTGGTGTTCGGATGGTTAAAACTCATTTACAATACACTAGTAACAATACAGTATGGACAGCACAATCTAATATTCGTTAAATTTTCAATTCATTGATTTCAAATAAACACATTATATATAAGGGCCATCTCTGGAAAAGTAATGAAGAGTTCTGCAAATAATGTAATGGAATTACCAAGTTATCTCGCCTTACACACAATATCTTATGCGACGTATTTCAGCTGGCCTGAATAATTTGCTTAAACCTGACAGACTTAGTGTAAACACATTAATACAAAATGGAACGTCTTTCTCTTCTACACGTTTCGCAGGTCTGAAACTACTGTTTGTTTAAATGTTTAGTGGCATTGCGTCCCGTGGAAAGTCACAAAACCTTCACTGTCTCAGTCTGAGAATACTCCATTGAATGGATAACAGTATAGTCCAGGCCCCAGAAGACTATCCATGGCGTTGTTTTTTTGAGGTATTATACAACAAAAGCTAAAATAATCTGACCTAAACCGTTATGGCTAGATCTTCAGGTGATATAATGTTTCAAAGCTTATATAATTAGATATTAATTTCCGCGTCGGATGTCAACAACGGGGACAAATTGATTTAAGCCAAGCCAGGAAAGCTATGGTTGATTTAAAGCAGCGAGAGAAGAGATTGTGGTTTATCTCTGCATTACTAGTTAAATTTAAGCTGTTTTGCAGCTATAACTGAATATGTAAGTGTTTCAGGACGAGTTGCGGTATAACTGTCGTTTCCTTCAGGTAATAAAATCCCTCCAAGAACTAAAGTCTTTCGTCATCTGCAAAGATTAATAATTTACATAAAATTAACCTGACATAATAAAATCAAAATATCAGTGATCGCCCTCACTTCACAGGTCGTTGGTCAGAGTTAGCCGCAAAAGTTCATGACGTCATAGGATAATGCCATATTTCGTCAACCTTAGGCTTAGATTCCCATTGTATGGAATGTGGCACGCGGAAAGCGAGCGAGATTCTTTTTGTACGGATCCGGTACGCGGAATGCGCACCCGACGTAAGCGAATCGCAACATGTTTTGCCGGTATCGCATGGTTTCACGGAGCGACACAGAGAAATATGCATTTTGTCGTTCTGGTATAAGTGAAATCTTTCCACATGCATTCCGAATACTGCATCGAACTTTGCTATTGCGGAAGTATGCGGCCGTATGTGATGGGCTTTAATGAAACTCATTATAAATATTAACCAAATTTCACGCATATTTAAGACGATGAGATACGACGGGCGTATTATGACCCCTTGCGGTGCTCTTGTTATCACGTGTTAGAAATTCTGGATTGTACCTCTTGCCTTGTTTAACACAAAAAAATGGTCTTAAAACTTAGTAATCTATATAAACCCATTAAAATATAAATGTCTCAGACTTGGAAAGGCTGAACCATGCCGTTCTATCCTACTAATGACGTCTACTGGGTCGTAACGCGGTAATGCATACCGAAAGACATCAGCTGTTATCAGCCATTCTTCTAACCGATTTCATACTGCAGGGAATAAATACCGGTCCAATATCATGATACCACTTATGAAGATGCACCTTTTTGACCCAAGTATATTTGAGACATCATCTTCGGTTTCTCCAAAATGTCGGTTTCATTTTTTAGACTGGGATCGCTTTCAAATGGTATCCAGCGAGGTTCACTCGAGAGGTCACGGAGATGTTTTTGGACCATGCCTGATATTAAGGCTACTATGCCGCACTGCCGATTGATGGATTAAGCATCTGAATAACATGAAAATTCCAATTTTTTTATAAACAAAGATCTTTATTAATTGTGGTGATGACTGTCATACTGAGAATGATCTTGGCCTTTCTTTTTAGCATATTCTCTCTATAAAAAGGCCGAATTTTGAAGAAAGTGCATAAAACACCCGTGTAAACCTGGATGACAAAGTATGACGTGCATGTCCAAATGTCTGTGATAAGTTTATACCGACTGATGGTGCTATTGGCGTTATACCCCTATCTCATATCAGTATTGTTAACTCAGTAATTATATAAACAGAGTTTCTGTCAAATTATAAGCATGTGCTGAGCATTGAGTCAGATAATGAACCCTCATTAATTTGACCATTTACCTTGAGGGTCACCTTAACCATGAGAAATTCCATTTATAGTGAAACTCAAAACCTTAGATATCTCAGGAATGCCATGAGAGATGGTCTACTAATCATCTAGGCGAGTGCTGCTTTTCTAGTAATGTCATTTACAGTTCAGCTGTTTGAGACGAGTGTGCGAGTGTGATAACGTTTAAGTGAAAATTAAAAGGAGCTGATATATTGTTGTAGCCTTTGGTATTACATATTTGCCTGTCATGATTGGTTCTGCCTATGAAAAATACTTTTTATTTCTTCTTTACGATGTCCTCATGTTTCATAATCATACAGTATGCGCACGTGCCGCACACGTAAAAACATGTGATTCCACCACTTATCACGCACGTGTTGTCTTAAAACCGGTACTTATTTCCGACCATTATTTCAAACAAAGCATTAAATTAACAACTTATTTATGCAGAAACAGTTGACACATGTCCAAAAATAGCGCCAAGGTCACTGATATAAACCCTATTAACACCATATGACATCCCGGCGGCATTAGAGAGATTCACTGCTGAATCGCCTTTTAGACTCTGTCGTTCTTTTTACAGTTGTGTCAATTATACATCGTGACAGCTTTAGAATGCAGAATAATGTAAAGTGGGCGCCATAGGCAAATCTATTAATACTCTTTCAAACTCGAACGCCAGATTTTCCGGATCAGTTCAAACAAGGGCATTAGCTATATTCTATTGGTAATATGTCATGGTGTAAATTTGGATCTGACGCCCACCTCCGCTAATGTGATTCATGGAAAAGTACCGATCGAATAAGTTTTTCTATCAAGGAAATTCATCGCGTGTAGGTGAAACTTTATGTCACAAAACTACTTGCCTTTAAATAAAGCAACCCTAAAAGAAAACCCACAATTTTAGAGATAAAAGGGCAAGCCAGGGACCAAGCTCGAACGTACAAGCTACCTTGTGGTACAACATGAACCGCATAATGAAAAAAAAACTTAATATAATTATATGTGTCTCATAGGTTTCACATATTGTGATTTCTAAATATTACACTTTAAACACAAGAAAGGACAACAACAAAATGAAACAAAGGAAATTTACTGTATCGCATTCGGTTATGTTGCACAGTGTCCGATTGACAGACCTGATTTTGGTCACGTTGTGCCAAATAGACTGGTCATGCTTCAACAATAAGACTAAAATAATACGGTTTTACTGCTCAGAGCATAAAAATCCTTTACTAGGTGTCAAAACAAGCAGAGGACCCCTTCCGGAATGCTGGTACACAGATGTAGAAAGTATTAATCTTGAAATGTACGATCAATTATTCATAACCTCAACGATTTCATTTAATTGGACCCAATTCCTTAAGGTTATAACCATATCGTAATTCCTTTATTTGGAAAACTGAACACCGTGTATCGTCTATCTTTCGTTAAACTTAATCCATCGATCTGTTATTCAGTATCTTGAACACACTTAAACACACCGATTAGTGACCGGCTTTAGCTTATACTAATACGACAATTGGAAGTAGAACCGTTTATAAGACAGATAGGAAGAGCGAGAATGACAATACTTGCGGATGAGATATTGATATTTATTAATTCAAAGGGATAGGATAAAGGGTGGATACGCTTATAAAAGCAAAAGCATGAATTGTATTCCTCGAGTCTGGGTTTTCAGGGATATTTCTTCACATCTGCCTTCGCAGCTATAAATTAGAAAATGGTTAGTACCCAGTCTGTCACTGTTATCATTGTTATCGTTATTATTATTATTGCCATTATTACTATTATTATTATTATTATTATTTTTATTATTATAAATGTATTGTTAGACATCTGTCGAATCTCCATTATTTTCTCTTATCAACATTTTCCTGGAACTTCCCCCAATCATGTACTTAAATGTTTACATCCTGTTGAAAGACAGGTAAAAGCCTATCAGGACCTAATGGAGTGCCTTCACTAGATTTTTAGCGATTTGCTCCACACCAAACACATAAACAATAAATTTTAAGTCGTCTTTATCCTCAAGGCCTTTTCAAATGACGAGTTAATGCCACTGTAGAATTCATGTGTTCCCTGCAGCAACAATTACATATATCAGAGTTCTTTCATAAGTGTAATTGTTGTGTAGGAAGAAACCTCTGATACATCAAACCTCAGTTAAAGAGTATATTGCATGTTGGTGAACAAACCTGGACCAGATATATTGCACGTTTACGTATCCCTAGCTCGCCCATTGTTGCCTGACACGTTATTCTTAGGCAAAATGACTAACGCTTACAATAAATCCTATTCAATCTTGGAGGAAGGATTATAAATTATACAATGCTGAATGAATATTTGAGAAGTTTTAGACTTGGAAGATATGAATCAACATTAACTTGTTAGCTATACATACACGGGCGCTATAGATTCAAGGAAGTAACAGCTAATACTGTCACTTAGTCGGAACTGTATCCGGTATTGGCTTGCTAGTTTACACCGCAGGCCATCAGAGCTATATAAGAAGAGATTTAGACTGGTCTATGCTGGCGCTAACCCAATATCCTTCGTGAAATAATACCCGCCATCCGATGGTGGTCTTTCAGATGAAGTCCATAAAGTCCTATTCACGCCAGGAGATAGAATCAGCCGAGGGGAGGACTGGAGCTTTAGTGATCCCCGGAGTGGGCATTTCAGATGATCACCCTTTTATTAGCACTAAGATGACCATTCATCCACTGGCGCGGCCAGTTGCTGGCCAGTCGGCATCCTGGATCTGCAGCTGGGTAATCTTGCTGTACGGCCTGTTTGTAGACACACAATAAACCGCAGCAGCGCGATAACCCAAACAGGTCTTTTATTTGTCTCTCTTGATCATATGTTCCTGTCGGTAGCAGAAGATTTAAATGCTAGAGACCAACAACTCGTTACTTTAAATAGACTTTCTGTCGGTCAGTGCGTGTCTCCGCAAGGCCAACAAATGAGTAGCAGCCAAATGCCCCAAAATACACGTTTATTACTCAGTGAAGATGCTGAATGGAGCGGTATATAACCCCGCCTAACGACAACCTAAGTTCAGCGACCACCTCAAAATAAAAACCACTTTTGTTTTCACGGTCCCATTCTTTTTAAATTGCCCTTCGTATCAGACCTCGCTGATACAACCACCACGAAAATGCCACCACTTTATCAAGGTCCCCTTGCTGGTCGTGAGATATATATATATATATTTTATTATATCTAACAACTTTCACCTGAGGATCGGGGTCTCGTCTTGTGAAACAGTCTGTGGTGAATTTACAGAAATTTTTTTCATTATCGTAATATATATATATATATATATATATATATATATATATATTTATATATATATATATATATATACTGTGTATAGTTAGCTTGATGTATTACATCGATTTTATATATATATATATATATAATATATAATATATATACTGCTGCGTATTGAATACACTATATGAATACTATAGATCGCTTTGAAAACAGGGTCAGATCTTAGTTTATAATACGGTCAAGTGCGGTACGGAATCCATAATTCCCTCAGCTATAACAATAGACAATCTGGCGTTCTTATTAGTGCTTGATCACGGCCACTTACAAAAGACTAACCCTAATACCCGGCTCGCGATAAGTAACATTCCACGCGAGGTGGTATTAAACACATATGTCACACTCATAGTGTCAATAAATGTACCAGCTGCTTGTGGATGAGGTAGGGATCGTACTGAATCGAGAAATGAATAAATAATGATCTGGTATATTTATAAATATATATATATATATATATAATATATAAAAATAAATATATATGTTATACTATATATTATAATGTTGCTTTATAATATTTACTTGTTATAAATATTGTATATGATATATATACACATATATGTGTTATACTATATATTATACAATTGCTTTATAATAGTTACTTGTTATAAATATTGTATTGTACATGATATATATACATATACAATATACATCATATACAGATATAATAAACAGTTAACTTAAGTTATGTATATACTTTATATTATACAGTTGCTTTAAAATATTTACTTGTTATAAATATTGTATATGATATATATATATATACAATATACATCATATACAAGTATAATAAACAGTTAACTTATGTATATACTATTTATTATACAGTTGCTTTATAATATTTACTTGTTATAAATATTGTATATGATATATATACATATACATATGTTATACTATTTATTATACAGTTGCTTTATAAAATTTACTTGTTTTAAATATTGTATTGCATATGATATATCCATATACAATATACATCATATAAAAATACAATAAACAGTTAACTTAAGTTATGTATATTCTATATATTATACAGTTGCTTTATAATATTTACTTGTTACAAATATTGTGTATGATATATATATATATACATATGTTATACTATATATTATACAGTTGCTTTATAACATTTTCTTGTTATAAATATTGTATTGTATGTGATATATATACATATACAATATACATCATATACAACTATAATAAACAGTTAACTTAAGTTTTATGTCTGCAATAGAGAAGTGTCCATATTACAGAAGTTACGGACAGGTGAATATTATTATATGTGAAAGGACACATAAGATCTCAAATGTAAATTTTTTTCTTTAATATTTATGTTAATATTCGAAGCTGGAAATGATTGCGGTATCATATTAATAATATAATTAAAAGCCTAAAAATACAAAGAGTAAAGGACAGTAAACACATGCTTCATTGCCTGTGTAAAATGACAGATAGGATAAAAAAAAATTAAGCATCTAAACTCCCTATTTTATATACCTAAATCAATAATTAAATAACAGGGAATATATAATTAAATAGTAACATAAAATTTATTGACTGAGATATGTGAAAGCATATTCAATATGTGTTATAAAATGTGTGCGTGTGGGGGAGTAAAGACTTAAAAGTAAACTAATGCGGTAATGCACATATATGTTACAGGCCGGTACATTGGATTTATAATTAGTGAAACTAATTTTACTTTCTTTTAGGAGAAATATCATGATACCAGGACGCTTCCGTTCGTGACACTGTCCCTTTCCTTTTCCGTTTAAATATTAAATCTATATAAGTATATATGGTTATTCTCAAATTGTCTTGAGAATGCTTGCATGGTAACAAACATCATAGAACTAAACCGGCCACTTCTTGAAGCGAGCGACCGGTGCTGCATAAGCTTGAGTGATGGATATTGGCGCATCGGTAAAGGGGTTTAGGTCATCATATCTGCGGGAATGAAAAATGTCCTCCATTTGTTCCGTTTCTGTAGTTCTTGATGGCCGTCCCTGTTGCTTTGCGAGCGGACCCCTTCTTGTCACTGGATGGACCGAATCCCAACGGCTTATCAATGTCTCCTAGTTGTCACGCGGTGTCATGGAGACCAGTCTGGCGGCCATTATCCGCCCCCTTGCTGCCTGTCCGCCTGATGAGCTTAATCTAGATCGTTTACATTCACAGATAATTACTACTTTCTACCGCCTTCCAACAAGTGTCCTCAAGAATTGGTTTCTGAAACCTCCGTGTATGCAAAATGCCACTCTGTATGCATAATGCCTGTTTTCGTTTTACCGGCGAAGGTCCTGATTTTACTTTGACATGGATAAAAGCCCTTAGTTTTGGTTGATTTAGGTAGAGCCATTGGTTCTTTAATTTCAGTTTTGCGGAGAGCACTTTATTTTTATTGTTCTAAAGGCAATTTTTTATGTCCTTGACAATGGCATAGTTTTCAGTTTAAAAAACGCTTAGTATTCATCACTCAGATCTAAGACTGTCTTTTTCAATGTAGGGATCTGGTCCGCTTGCTTTTTTTTGTTGTCATGCTCGTCGAGTATAAAATTTTGATAAAATATTTGATAATGTATAAAAATCCTCAAGAAAAACTGCTCCTTGTTTGCCTTCTTTCAATAATTTCAGTTTAAGTTGAACATGTTAACAAGCGAAAAATCGGATGGATAAATGGACGAAATAAATGCGTTAAATTAGTCCTCCGTATTTTGATCACCGGGAGCTGGTATGGTACATGATTTCAATATTGGGACAATACTTATTCCTACAAAAATAACAAGTATTGAAAGGCTTATAATTAACAGCATAACGACAAAAGACCTTGAGCGCCACCCTCCACCTAGCTAAGCTGAATGTTATACCACCATCATCCTGCCGCTATAGACCGTCTCTGTTCAATTAAACCCGCTTCTAGCTAGAGATTGTAGGATAACTGGGACTATTTATCTCATCTTTTAAACTTCAAAATTTGTCTCAATTCAAGGAAAAACCCACTTTTTCACCACGCATTCTTACCAAATGTTACATATGTCGTTAAGTCCTCATAGCAAAATATTCAAGTGCATGTAACATGTTTTGGAAAATTCGTATCCAACATATATAAATGGATTATTCCTACTGTATTCATTACATGCATATATTTACTTCATTGTTGCATTTAGAAACCAAAGTGCGTTGTTGTAAAACTGTTTCACCCACCGTTTCTTAATTTAAATGTCGTACTCTTGTCAGTACATCCCTGTGCAGAGGGATATCAACAGAAGGAATAGCACAAGTAGAAATCTGCATCCCAATGGATACATGCCTCTGCCAAATCGGGGTCACTATTGTGGGAAACTCCCTCAGCAGTCTGTTCATCCACTCACCTGAGAACTAAGGGCACACGATAGAAAACGTTGTCCGAACACACTAGACACCATCACTCAGAGCTGCTTGACAGTGACGTGAACAGGTGGCTTCAGGCGACACTGCGAGGCGACTGAGGCTGACCTTGTCTGCATTCACAGATTTTTCCGTTATTTCTGGGATTATCCGTGCATAAGTGACCGTACATTTGTAAATATTTCTTGATGACGGTCCTGAATCCGGAGAGATGCACACCAAAATATAATCAATTCTTCCTAGGTCCATTCACGAAATGTCCTGAAATTTTCATGAGATTCCATTCATTATTGCGCGAGTTACGTTGGGAACACACACAAAACACGAACAGGAATGAACGCATACCCTTCTGGCCGAGGAAACGTAAGCCTGACACGGCATCATTACAATGTAAGGTGTTGATAAGAATTAAACGTGCTAGAGCGCGTTGGTTCAATGATAAAAGGGAAGTGAACTTGTAACCGTAATCTTGTGGGATCTCATCTCGATCAGACCATCATGCAGTGGTAGGATGTCTGGCTAAGGTATTTAAAGCAACGGTGCGCCCTTTCCGCCTTGGACTGATGTACTCATAATCGGTATCATAGGGATTTCACGGCGTCCGGACCTTGGCCGTTTTTTTATTTCACCTTAAAAAACCTAGTGATTGTACCAAGTACAATAGAACAGAGACGATAATCACTTCTGTTTACCGTCACCAACTAATCATAACATTAAGCCTATGAAGTAAACATGGTGGTTTTATTCAGTGACAACATAGTCTTTATCTATACGGTAAACCAGTCAGGCATATATTAACAACTACACCTAGCATTAATATTCCATCGAGATCTTTAAAAAGTTTGCATCCTTTCCCCTTTTACATTTTATTTCAGGATCGGCAGATGCTATAGTAATGTGACTTTGCTAGCTGAACGTATCCTAGATTTGTTCAAGAGGGCCCATCATTAATTAAATAAATCGCCCCTGGTTTGTTAAGACACACACACACAAACACACATACGAACGGAAATGAACGTATACGAGGGACAAAGCCCTAGGGACGTTTTGTTTTATCTTTTGGGTCAACAAACTGTGTGGACATACCGTGGCCCATTAGCATCAAACAGTAACTCTAACATGTCGCCAGTTGATTACCTATTTACGAATATAATACAATTTCACGCGTGATGGGGCCGGGCAACAGACAACAGTCAAGCCGTCTAGATGTATACTGTAATGATGCAGGATTTCCCGGCTCCTGAATCAATGAAAACAAACGAGATAACCAGTGATCACGCGAGAAGTCAAATCTTTCCCATTATATACAGTACCATAAGGTATGGAAAAATCAAACTAAGATCGTCAACTAAAACCTGAGACAGGTTTTGAATAATTTTCATGTAGTTGAGGTCTGATTCAAATACTTTAGAACCTGGTCATGAATCTATAAACATCACTGTCTTCATTTGGCAGATAAAAAAAGAGAATAAAATAATATAATAAATGACGTTTCATATTTCAGATTACATGAAAGCAAATTCGTCCTCCTTGCTAGAGCCACACAGTTGATCTAGTTGGCTTGTCCTCGTGCGATCTGGTGCTTAATGCAAATATTGGTATTAGCCAGGTCTTTATCCTTGGACACATTGTGGCTTACAGGACCTTGAACTAAGCGCGACAGACGATTTGAAATATTCAGCAGTTTGCGTCCCAGACAACAGTTATTAATGCAAATCCAAAGAAAGCCAGCGCCGACCTTCGTAACTACCTAATTTGACGGAAGTCCAAATCTGAGATAAATGAATAATCATAAAAGAAATGTAATAAATCAACTAAGAAACATTTTATATTCCCTTTCTGCAAGTTTCGCAGAAACAGGCCGGCTGAACTCTTTTCATGTAACGATAAAGCAGAAATCACAAGAACAATTGTATCATACTTTGGAAATAAACTTATGTTTAAAATTCTGCCACTTACTGGCGGGCCAAGCCTACAGCTACTAACACTAAGTCTTGATCTACGCAGTTAATATAGATGGATAGCACGGTGGGCACAAAGGGCGACCCGTTAGAGGCCAAACATGAAAAGGGCAAATCGACTTGGAAGCCCTGGAAGTTGACTAATGTATCTTGTGTCTCCTGATTTTCCGTGACCTTTTACGTGGAGTATAATGCAATGTAAAAAGAGACATTCTGAGCAGGTCATTTATTCTTAGCTATTGAAACACAGAGACGTTCATAGAGGGCTTGCTGGCCTTACGACCTGTTGATAAAGTACGTGCTTATAAAGCAGTCGCATATGTTACTGTTACAGTACTTTGTGACACTTTGTTGCGGGTAACCTTTCACTTAAAATGACAAATGAATTAACCCTGTGGGATCCTTGATTTTTATTCTTAACACTCTCAGAATTTAAATTACACGATCAGCACCTTTTATTTATTAATGACATATAATTTACTTTATATTTCAACAAAAACATATTTTAAAATAAGTTTGCTCATTGATTCGTATTTAATATTAAATTCGATTTCTGTTTTCATGTTATATTTTCATACATTTTAGCCAATACAACTTTTACTTTGTAATTATAACATGGAATTTATGAGGACAAATCCAAATACAATACATGTATATTTATATTTTTATTTTGTGTTTGTATCAGAGGCGGAGGTATCACCAGGTTTATTGAGAATCATGATACCTTCATTTATATATTGAGTCAGAATTAACAAATAATTGAAACAAGAAAAATTGGATATAAAGCAAAACATATGACGTGCAAATAAAAAAGGACATTGTGCATAACTCACCCTTCAATTGAATGATTTTATGAGCAAACGTAGCAAATTAAACCTTCTTCCTTTGTAGTTCAGCGTGGTTCTGTCTGATTATATTGTAGTCGAATTGGAACCTATAAATTGTCTACAGATTAGTACAAGCTTTTTAACTGATTTTTGGTGGTAAGGGTCTACTTATACATTTAAGATTTCTGCTTGGCTAGATTTGTGATAGTAGGGGTCTCCTTATACATTTAAGATTTCTGCTTGTCTAGACACTATGGTAAACCAGTTATCATAGTTACATTTTGATACATCAGAAAAAAACTATGGTAAGCCAGTTATCATAGTTACATTTTGATACATCAGAAAAAAGTATTATTTTAGCCAATGCCGGCCCTATTTTGCTTAATTTAATTTAATAAACGAACTTTGACCATGTATACTTATGACTAAACCAAGCGTTTAACCAATTACCATGGTTAGACCTTTAGATGTTGAAGATAAAAGAATTTTCGTTAATGGCCTAACTAATTTGCATATAACAAATAATTTCCACTTTCGTCATGACAACCAATGTGAACCATATCGGTGGTCCCCTACCATCACAAATCCATAAAAAAATCCATGTTATATAGACAGCTCATATAAAGTTTGCCCTTTAAATACGTACGTTTTACTTACTCTAAAATCTTAAAAGAGGATATGTTTTTGGCAATGTGTGTTGGGGCGTATGTAGCTGTCACTGAGTGAAGATAAACAGATGATAAAGATACCTACAAGGAAGCGGTTTTTTTATACAGGGTGTTTATTTGCTGTTATCGTGAAACCTTAAAGGGAAAGTGTCTTTCGAAAAATCAGTGTAATAGTTATTTAAAATTGGAGTTACTTACTTAATAAAATATAGCTTTTTAAACATGTTACATGACATTGGATATGAGATTATGATCCCTTTTATGAACGTGAGAGCATGATGAGCTTGAGACAAAAATGCTTTGCCCCTTTGATGGAATCCACATTTATCTCTTCAAAAGCAAACTGTGTCAACAGAAATGAAAACGGGCCAGGATGGGTAGAAAAAATAACATTAAAATAGGGAATGCGGTGAAGCAACAGCTGCATGATAATAATCATACAACTGGCACTTACTTACACAGGTATGTATTATCCCTCTTAAACCAATATAGGATACACATTTTAGCGTAAACGCGTAAATATAGTTTGAATTTTCGTGCAAAAGCAGAGGTATATGCTAGCTACAGTTGTCTAATTGAAAACATGCCGTCTATAGTAATGCCATTCTAAACATTTTCAAGCCACCAACAGTCCTTGTTAGTGAACAAAATAACAAGTCAATATCTCTTGCAAAAAGCATGGCCTTTGCGAAAAACACCTCGCGGTAATAGGGTTAGAAGGTTCAGGCAATAGAAAACTCCCGTTCAGGACAAAAGGCCCAGTTTGTTGGTTCCATAAAAAAACAAACCGAGATACATTTACATGTTGTTGAGTTGAATGAATAATACCCCAAGCTTTCATTTCCTGGCTACCTTTTCGCATACACTTGGCAATTTCCCCCGCAGTCCACTTCATCAATTTGCCAAGTCACTAGACCTGCCAAGTTTCATTATACATAATGCTGCTAAATAACATAAAGCTGCTTGGTTGTTTTCTTCAGTGAATACATGAGTACTATTAAGAGTTGGAACGAATTTAGGACACATTTTGGTGCTGCTATCTTGAATAAACGTATTCGTTGAGAATACAGGATTAATACATAGAGTTCAGTAAATTTAGATACATTTGTGCGGCGTTATACATCCCAGGCAAAAACCTTGGTATTCATTAGTACAGATGTGTTTGACCTTTCTCCTATTATGTTTTTGCTGATTAGTACAGATGTGTTTGGCCTTTCTCCTGTTACACACAGTGGCAATGCCATTAATTTTATTACCTCTACTTACTTGACAACCTCTAAAAGGAAACTGTATCGGTCGCAAAGTTGGACAGAGAAGAGTTGATCATTAATCCAAATAATCATGAAAGTGAGTAAATTAGTATAACCGACTCCTATAATTTTGTGGTAGAGAACAGGACTCAAATCAAGGTGATTGTGAGTTCGAATCTCAGCCGATGCGGTGAGCTTATCCCTGTCGGTTCCCAACCAGGATGAGTGCTCTTCAGGCTTATTAGGAAGACCCTGCCCAACGGCCATGTTTCACTCACAAACGAGTAACCAAGCAATGGCGACGATTACACACCCAGGGCCTGAAGGTGCAGTAGCAACAGGGCCTAGTTTACACCAGATATAAAGCGTGTGATACTGCCCTGTCACGTTGTCCGAAACCGGAATGGAATTCTGCAGATGTACATATATATATATAGAGTTAAGCTAGCAATAAAAAGGAGGCACTGAGGGGGGACATTCAACAACAAAAAAAAAGTATATTAGTAGAGTGTTGACTTTCTATCCGGATAACTCAGTAATAAAGTAAAACCGCAGACGGCAGAGCGCAGGCCTTCTCCTTAGAAAAGCAAAATCACTGAAACTATCAATGCATCCGGGTCCACATCTTAATTAACCGTGAATACACGACTTAGAAGGCATTTATATTGACATGATGATAGGTTCTATTTTTAATCCTGGTCCCAGTCATTCCGAAAAAGGCAATACTATGGCAATATCACTGAAATCTTAAAAGGATACGAGTGAGAAATCAAACAAAAGGTACATGTGAATATACAAACCAAAATGTGAACCACATCTCCATTGTGCCCGGCCTCGTTTCATGTACCTCGGATGACTTGACTATCGCTCAGATAAGCGCGAGGAACATGTTTGTCAGTAATTCATCAAAGGGTAGGAAGATTACTCAATAAACTTAGTTATTATGAGATATTTTCGCATGTGATAAGGTTAAAAAAATGGGGACTGCGTCAACATATTTAACAATATGCCTGATTAATTTAATGTATAAAAATAACATGTAAGCCTTAAGCATCGTCAACTTTACGAAAATACTTGCAGCCTCATTGAGATTAATAGTACCGTTATCACCGGCTTCTGTGGTGAGGGGTACAGTACATAACTCAAAGCCCATTGGTCGTCAGTTCAAATCTCAGCAGAAGAGCGGTCAGCCCAAACCCAGGGTGAGTTATTTTAAAATAAAATGACAGGAAGCGAGCGTTGCCGCACTCTCCCGTAGTCCCAAACCGAAATGGAACTCTGCAGATGTAAATACATAGCTTAAGAATCAGCATAAACGGAGGCGGTTACAAAAGTAGCAGTGCCATTATCGACATTGGTAGGCCTGTCACTCTAGCATCCGATAGACTCTCTCACATCATCTATATTTAGTGGGTTCTTCTCTGGTCCGGGTCCCACCCTTTTACAAACACTCAGAGTAAAACAGGTACATTTATAGCACATACAAGATTCCAACGGCATACACAATGAATTTAAATGCCATATATGGAAATATTGTATTCAGATTAGTACTTTCCCCCAGTCGTTAACATGTATTATTCAAAACGTAACTCCTGTGACTGAGTCAGACTTAATCTAGACTGTTGGTCATAATACACGCTTGTTGCAAAGGAAAAAATATTTACTCTAACAGGGATTAATTAGTGTAAACATGGCCGGACCATCCCTAAACATGACGCTTTGTCATGAGTATTAGTATTCATCATGATGTTTTCAGGGCTTGTAACACCTGGTATTCTTCTACGTACCAATTACATTCTTTCTAACTCATTTCATATACCCACTACCTGTCATAATTATAAGGTTGACGCATACGGCTGCTATGGGGGATTACACAACGCAAATAATTTTCTGACCAATGAGGGCGAGTTCCCCGGGCTTCTCTCCAAATAGCGTATGATTAATTGTAGTTGGCTGATGTTATATATTTCGTTTGAGCAATTTAGGGACATCTATAAATTCCTCGTGTCCTATATTCATTTCTGACAAGAATGGTCGAGTCCGTCTGGAGAAAAGATGGAGTAAGAAAGTACGAAGGGCCGATTTGTTTATATATATATTGTTTGGCGGAGGTTACCCGCCTCCGCTATTTATACCGCTATTTTAACTAATTACTAATCTATGTATGTATATTTACATTTCTGTTTGGGACAACGTGGCAAGGCGGTAGGACTCATGCTATTTTGTATCCTAGTGTCAATAAGACCTTGTGTCTATGACACGTGCGGGTTCTGAATGTTAAACATCACTATTTCTGGGTCATAACATCGAGGAACCCCTGCAAGACGCACTCGTTTGTAAGTGATACACGGCACTGTGGCACAGCCCTCCCTTTAAGCCTGCATAGTGCTCACCTCTGCCGGGGACCGAGAATGAACAAATTCACTAATCCTTGGCTGGGAATTGAACTCGCGACCTCGCGGCTTTGTTTCCTATGCTCTTCCGAAGACCACAAAAGAGACGAGCTGACCCTGATTATTGACAGGCTGTTTCATCCAGAGTAAGGGGCGTTTGGAATTGCGTTTAACTGGATTTGGATCGAATATCAAGAAAGGTACACCTTTTGTGAAGGATTCGCACATTGGTCCACTTAAAAAAATAAATATATTGAAAAAAAATACCAAATAAAACATTACGGCATTACAATTATGAGAAACGAATACTTTACAATGTAATATTTTTTGGTATATTTGAAGACATTTGATGCATCAAACTTTTCTTTCGGATTCATTTTGTAATTAATAGGATTAATATGGTTTTCGCGGGATTTGGATGCCTTTAGTGTGAATAATCGGAAAATATAATCATCGCATTCAAGTGCTTGTGTACGCGTGTGTGTGCGACTTCAATAAGTAAATGATCCGTTTCTTTTCAGATCATTGAATCAGTAGGAGTGATCATTATTTAATTCACTCTGTCCATGGCAATGATGAGTTTTTAATGACCAAGTAACAATCAAACGTCACAGCAGCTGGTGATTAGGAGATGCGGATGAAGCCGGCCAGTTTTGACCTACATTGTTCCACGCTCACAGGGCGGTGCGCTATAACTCATTTATAACCACCGTCAGATAATAGCTCTGTAGTGTTGACTGTTGATACTCTGGTGGAGATCAAACGACTAGAGGTTCGGTTTTTCTTGCCCCAGTTTGTGTGTCTCGAATTTTTATATGAATAAATTGTTTGCTTTGCTAATAGAATGAAGTTTTTCGTCTCCAAATGTAAAGCTCTTCGGCTGTATACTTATATTAGTTGGCGTACAACACTACATAAGATAGAAAATACACAATAATTTCTTCTTTTCAGAAGGGCATTATATTAAAGTATTTTCAAAGTCCTTGAAACCTCGAGAGAGCTTGTTAGAGCACTGATACCCCGATTGCATATTACGAATATTTTCATAGAAATTAATATTTTTATAACGTTATGATATAGAAACCATTATGGAAAGGACCTCTCTATTCTGTGGTACTGTTTTTGGAGACTTGACATAATAAACTGAGTAAATCTCAATTAATTTGGACGAATAGCACTAGTGGGCTTAAAATAAGGTGTTTGATGTGACTGAAGATTATTTGACAGAAATGATTGCTAGTTGTAAAAATTAGAAGAAGAAAAATAATAACAAACTTTGGCCAGCAATATATATTCAAATTTCAACTTTCCGAGATGATTTCATGATGAAACAAACACAATGCACACAAGCGAGGAATTGAAACATTATATTCGGCTGTCCAGCGGTAAATATTCAGAAACATACCGTCATATAAACACTCCGGAATTGAATAGATGTTTGTCAAGGTCCTATGGACCTGTAAAAACCACATTAATAGAAAGACCAAACATTGATGATTAATACAAGGACAGCAACAGACAAATCATTCTCTGTGAAAAGAAGTAAACCTCTATGCAAGTTTAATAAGCGCCTGTCTGGCCGTCCGCGATAAACTTCGCCTACGTTCCCGGTATCTGCGACTTCATCCATTATCCTGCCGTGCGTGTCATTATGAATTGTGGCGTTCGCAGATCGTAACGTCTAAAAGTCAGTTCTTTGTTTGTCTTAACTAGCGAGTGTTCTTTTCATAACTTCGTGGGCGCGCATCCTGCCGACTGCGTCAACCCGTCATTTATGTGTGCCTTGGAATAAATGATGGGAGGCGGAAAACCATCAATTATATCGATTTCTACTTACGTTTTACACAGTGAAGTAAAACAGCTGTCAAAGTATTTTAAGATATGTGCCTATGGCTAGAATGTCAGATCGATATTTGCTTCGGATTCTAAAAATCACATTCATCAACCCATATTTAGTTCAGGTAGCTTAACATGAACGACCACCGTAGACTTTAAACCCGTGACGTTACTCCAACGCATGTCTTGTTAGTGGCGCACAATGTATTCTCACAACCTAACTGTCCACTGAAACACCGACCAATGGTACCTAAGCCTGATGCGGCATAGACTTTGGTGTTCCAAAGGGTGGGTGGGTTTGGGAGGGGGGATTGTCCAGATGGTCAGAACAATCCGTTCTCAGACGCCGCAACCTTTTTTCAAACAATTTTTATTTTGCGGCCTGCGCACCCCCCCCCCCCCCCCCCCTCTCTCTTTTTACAGTCCGGGGAACTTTTTTTAAGATTATTTCATTTCATTTTCGGAATATAAAAGTGCGAGATTAATTGTAATAAAACACAATTGCTCTAAGGCACGATGCATAATAAGACACTTTATGGCAAATTAAAAAAAATGAGAATCAGATAATACAATATAAAATGACTAAAAGAGATTAGACAGTCCTCCTAACCAGTGTCTCCAAGAGGCTAGTATAACACTTAAAGCAATATGCAACACTTTATGTATATCATTTCTATCATAAACCGATGCATATCATAGTATATCGTATTCGAAACGTGTCGAATGTGCATACGGTGAATGAATCAAATACCTCATCGAATAGGCACTGAACACGCTGTTTTTCGTGTGCCGAATACGTTTGGGGAAACAGTATGTCACATTATTAAGTACATATATCATATGCTTTTAATTTCAGCAGCTGTTCTCAGGTTGCGTGCAATGAGAGACTGCATGTTTCATTTTCATTTAATATTGTTGCATTTACAAATATAATGATTACCCTGCCGACTCGCTTCAAAAGGTTTTTCTTAATATCATCTCATACCTATAACGAATTTATAAGAATAAATGTGGAATTTCATAAATTAATTATGGACCATACTGTGGAATAAGTAATTAATTATGGAATTTAAAGAAAATCTCTTTTAATATATATCGGGATACTAGAATATATTATACTAGCATACGAGTATATAGGTCGAGCTGGTTTGTGGTGGTTTTTCAGGAACTATACAATTATTCCAAGATAAGCCATGAATCAAAATAATTTTGTATTTATCAAATTATTTGTAACATAACCAAGAACTGAGAATTTATTTGAGACGATATAAGAAAGGGTAGGATATATATGCCGACATCCCTGTAATAACTGCGATAAATGGCTACAGTAAACTTAGCTAATCACGCTAAACTCCTGCATAAATGCTGTTATCACGGTGTATGTTTCAATAGTAGCTTACTCTTCCAATCCCCGTCCGGTGTGTCTTTCAGAGATGTAATTATAAGGGGATAATGCCCAGAATTCGCGCCTTATTTTTTTCTGTATAGCTCAGTTGGTATCCCGAACTACTCCTAAAATCGACGTGACATACCACTTGCAGCATAAGAAGTAATTTTCCATCACGAAACAGCGATCACACAAATCCCGTTAGAGGTCGTTTATATATACCAAAACAAGCCTCCTCCAGTGTGGGATTGTGGGATGTTCGAGACTGTGTCTAAACTGTCAAACGTAAAAACAACTGCTTAGTACATTACACATATGCACGTTTAAAAAATAGTACTTATTCAGTGAGTCTTAAAAAAAACCCCGATGTTTAAGTGAGTCTTATCCAACATATTTAAAAGGGCTACAGTGCCCCCTTCACTTTCTTCAGACAAACGACGCTGGTGTATGTAGAAGCCTCAGTTCATTGCCTGCCGGGCCTTGTTCTCGATGCCCACAAACCATAATCACCAGAGGCGGACTCCTATGAATCCTTTTCTGCGCAGTACGACTTCACTCGTGGTCTAATACTAATGCTCGTGCAGCTCAACTTGAGGCTACAGAATGAAGCATGTCGTTCATGGATTGCTCAATAAAGTTTTGCCCATTCTCCCCAAAAAATAATTGACGTGCTAAGTGTTACTTACTCACCATTTCATTTTAATTATCTTTTAAATTTCAATTATTATTTAATATCTTATCTTCCTATTTCAAACGATAACTGCAGTTCACAAAGTCACATGGTTGAGAGCTAAACATTATATATAATCCCTTTTTCAGAACTAGTCAATTTAAATTACTGATGTCATAAATTGTTTCGAATACAGTAGCGTCTCATTGACCAGGTAGTCTTTCTTGTAGCAAGGACTTTTTAAGCGGAGGGCCCTATGGATAAACGATATCACTGGGTGGGGTAACTGGTGAATTCCGAGGTCAGTTTTCTCATTGGGCGGAAGTTCTTATACGGGTATGGTTTGGTACCTGAAAAACCTATTAGTCAGAATGTATGTTTTAAAATGCCGTTTTACTTATGAATTATATCAGTTTTACAAACTTTTATTCAAACTACCTTATAAGAAGACGTGCATTAATTGGAGTCCTTACTTCCTTATTCAAAGGATTTTTTTTCGAATTTAGGTTTTGTAAGCACGGCTCATACAGTAACAACGTTGCACATTCATTTATAACGCTGAACATTTATTTTTAACGCTTAACATCCATTTTTATCGCCGACCATTCATTTATTACACTAAAAATTCATTTATAACGCCAAGTATTTATTGATAACGCTGAACATTCATTTATATCGCTGAACATTCACGTATTACGCCGAACATACATTAATAACACTGAACATTCATTTATTTCGATAAACATTCACGTATTACGCCGAACATTTATTTAAATTGCTGAACATTCATTTATATCACTAGACATTCACGTGTTACGCCGAACATTCATTTATAGCGCTAAAAAAAATCATTTTTAACGCTGACTATTCATTTATTTTCCTGAACATTCATTTATAACGCCGAATGTTGGTCGAGTTAATTCGTGCCTCGAGGACTTGTTTATGCTATGACCTATATTCCTGCAGTTACTTATGCTTTGTTTTACAAGTGTAAAATGCTGATTGACCGATGGTCGTCTGCCTGCCCGGACAGGCAGATTATGATCGATTAGTTTTTTTTAGCTCAGCTGACGTTGAGTTACGTTGAGCTGTGGCGATGGGTCTTTGTCCATAATCCTTCTGTCCGCGCGGCCGGCCGATAGTGCACAAATCGTAACCGATGAACTTAGAAGTCAAAATTTATTATTCGATAAGATCCTGACTAGTTTCTCTGAAAGGCTTGAATTAGGCCACTGGAAACTATATTTTATGAGTTCTAGGGTGTGAAGCAATTATCTTTGTTGTATATAAAAAATGCCCTGGATCTAAATAGTTGATGCAAAGATTGCCACGAATCTCGCTTTGTATATTGATCCCGAATGGTTTTATTGGTGTCTGAAAATGGGTGCCGCTATCTGTATTACTTTTTCTATTTTGAGATTGACAAACCACATCAATGGTGTCACTTCCTTACCTGTGACTCAATTTTTGCAGCCTGAAAGCTAATAAACTTATTGTTTCTATAGACTAGTGGCGACACCTGTATTTTTATATTTTTTCATTCATTTGTTACTCTTTATTTAAGACTGCAAATTTACATCAATATTGTATGTTTCTCAACTTTGAACAAGTGTCCTGAAACATTGTGTGATTATTGATCTTTAACTGGTGTATCATTGCCTGGAGACGGAAGGCACCACCTATACTGTTGACGCATTTGGTCCTCTTTTTAGAGATCATCAAATGACACCAATCGTGTCAATTTTCAGCTGTGGATTCGTGAAGTGTCCTGAACCCCATGTATTATTGATCATGAGTAGTTTTATCATTTCCTGAAGACTAGTGGTGCAACCAGTATTCTTTTAATTTTCTATTCACTTCTAATTTTTATTCCGCCAAATGCCATCAACCGTATTCTAAACTATTTCCATGCCTAATATTAGGTCATAATGTCATGCTAGTTAAACCTGAGTGCAATAAACCATTGGTCACTTTTTTTTTTATTTCATCCGCCATCCATTAAAGTCTGCACTTTAGAGTGTTACGGAACCTAATATAAACAGATCACATATACGCGATGAACACAAATTATGTAACGGAGATTAAAAAAAAATCAGATTCCATAACACTAGGCAGCGTGAAATGTCTAGGGGTATGAATAAAGAAGTCAGTGTTTTTTTTTGTTAACCAATAACTATAATTTATTCTTAAAACAACCTTTATAATACAATACACTAAATCAATACAATTATACAGTAAAACAGCGGTATAGCAACAAGTCAATACAATCACATAGAAAGATAATGGTACAGTATCTGGATACCAACACCATCACAACGATAAGTCCTTTCAATGTAATCTCTCGGAGAATGACAGTCCAGTGGAAAGTTCTTGCAACATCCCAGAAAGTAAACTGAAGTCCAAATGCATAAAATCCAGGAGAAGGTCTCTGAAAATCTATAATTGCCGCATTCGTCGGATAAGGTCCTCACACACGCTTCTGTGTCCGCTGGAATCTTCTCTGCTCTCTATGCCCCTCTGGTTCTAAAAAAAAACAGCCCCTTTATATACCTTCACACCCCAAGCGGAGAATTTTCCACTTCTCGAACAGTCTATAAGGTCTTGCACAACACACGTTTCAGGAATTCTCTAGAAAAACAGCGCTGCGTGTCTCCACACACCATAGTGTACACGTGACTCACGACCAAGCCAGCAGGACGACAAGAGTTCAACCGGTGCGGATTAAACTTAGAATAAAACAAGCGGCCAGGCAAGAGCGCTACAACATGAGTTACGCCCGTGCCACACATTAAAAAGAACACCTGTAACAAGAGAAGATGTTGGGTTTATGGATATAAAATGACGGGGCTCCAGTTAAAATATATTTTATTTAAATCTTAATGTTTGCAGTCGCCTAACGATTACTGGAAGTACCCCACCCCCAGAAGCCCACAACTGGGCAATAATGAAACATCTTCCAGGGGACCTTAGGAATTATGGCAAAGCAAAATTAAATAACAGTTTTAGATCTGTCGTAACTAATATTCTGTTCAAATGTCAGTTTTGATAAATAAAAAGCCAGATTTGAGATCTAGATAAACACGGGCAGAATATAAATAAAAAATGAAATTGAATAATTGATGGATTTGCACTCTTGAGCACCTAAGAAATTCACAAACATATGTGGGATGAACTTTTTTTTTCTTCAATTTTTCTTAGAAACTATGTATATGTACATCTGCAGAATTCCATTCTTGTGTTGGACTCCATGACAGGGCAGTATCACATGCAGTATCAGAAAAGCAAATCAGTCATATTTTTTTATGGTTAGCTAAATACCTGTCCAAAGAAATTCGACAACAAATGGCTTCTTATCCTGTCCAATTACTTTCCGACGCGTATGGTTATATTAACTCGTGCACTTAGCTAAATACCTGTCCAAAGAAATTCGACAACAAATGGCTTCTTATCCTGTCCAATTACTTTCCGACGCGTATAGTTATATTAACTCGTGCACTTGTATTGATAAAATTTATTATGGGAATTCTATAATTAAGAACATCACATATCTCTTATTGTAATGAAATAAAGAGAAAAATAGAGCGATATTTGTATAATGTTATTACGCAGTCCGTTATTTGTTTTCACAATGTAGTGTTAGAGCTAATTCAATAATCCCCGTCGCCTAGAGGCCCCTCAAACGAACCCAGCCTCGTCTGGAGAAAACAAGCTAAATACGTCCACTTCCTTTACTCAAGTTTGTCGCGCCAAGCAACATTAAACACCATGAATTAAAAATTCTGTTTACGTCGCATCAGTTTACTTTTCTGCAACCAGCCCTTGCCGGGATTCCCTGTCTTTTACAAGAATCCAAGCCTTCACACAACTCCCAGAGATGTATATCCCCCGCGGTCCATGTGGTTTCGGAAATGGTAACAGGTAATGCGCTAGTAATAAACATATCTGAGGTTCCGTCGAAAAGGAAGCCCTACATCACCCAAATTACACATTTATTTTGTCCGATTAACGTCTAATATCTTTTTCCTCACGATAATGATGTTTAGTCATGTTAAATATCGAATTACATATATAATATTCTTTTTAAAGGATAGGTCCATGGCCTATTGGTGGCACTGTCTATTGAATGGTTTCATATGAGAATATTGCATGATATGTAATTTTCAGTGACGAGGCATTGAAGCGAATGTTTGAGGTTCTATAACGAGATTTTGCCATTATGCCTTTGCGGGTTCGAACCAGGGACCTTCATCTCCGAAGTCCAATGCCTTAACCACTAGGCTACGTCCGTCCCCTATATGATATTTATATAGTGTTTTCACGGCAATATCAAAGAGATTAACTAAAATTCCCTCTTTAAAAATCAGACGACGGTATTTACATTGAATTTAAAGTACGATCAGATATTTGCAAATGTGATAAACATTGTAAAACGCAAGTGTCCTTACAAAGGCATTTGACCTTGACTTTCATTTAGCCACCTGTTATCAATCTTAATGTATTTTCCGGTAAATAACTTAGACCATTGAACAGTATAATAAAACACTGAAAAATTAAGTCTCTCTCCTTAAGACTTATAGGGGTAGAAGAGTTTATTGACTGATTCTCAAAAATTGTAATTTGGGCACAATATTAGTCTTGCTACTGGTCACAGGTTTGCTACTGATATTTATTTGTGCCCTTGATCTTTATACTTCATAGCTGAGCCCAATTATCGCTCATTTGCGGTCCCCTTCCAGTGATCCCTTAGCGATTGCAGTTGATATAATTTTTTTTCTGTGAATATTATACTATACAGCACAAAGTACTGCACTTGCAATTGCATTTATCAAATGTTTCAGTCCTGAATTTACATGCTAATGCAGAGTCTTGTAGCTCTGTATTTAATGTTAGTAGTTCATCCTTCCATGGCGATGCGTTGAGATTTCCACGTCCTTACTTTTTGGAAGATGTGCTATGCGTTTTAAAGAGGCTGACCAGTCCAACCATGTAAGGAATGTCTGACAACATGTGAAACATCATGAGCTGTCTCCTCAACTGATGCACTGAGAGGCCTGGTTTTTTGCTATCCACGCTCGTATTGTGCCTGAGCAGATATTTCCTTTACGTATATAGTACGCAGCCTTAGCTGGTGCAACTGCGTTATGTTAGGCGTCCGAAATGGCCAAGGTCACTTCAGGGAGGCTGTTCAATGTTTCTCTGAACCTTTCCGTCTGTCCCATCTTCGTGCACTTGTCCTTTGAAAACTCTATGGACTGGGACTGGGATTATTTAGGAATGTGCATATAAGGCATTCTGACAATGTGACCAGCCCACATGGTCTGGTCTTTCCATCAAAAGGTATGATCTGTCAACAGACTGGAACGAGATTAGTTTCTGACTCAGTATTACTTAAATTGGACCGGTTCTTCACCCTTGCGTGCTTGCTGTTCAGAATGTAGGATTCGAATGAGGCCAGATTGTGGACCGATCCCCCGGCCCTACCAGACATTTTTTCACAATGTATCAAAAGAAGCACTTGCTTATCTTATACAGCAGTGTACTTCGACTTCAACTCAGACTGACCGAGATGTAAAAATGTAAAATGGTTCTCTGGCTGCAGTTTATGTCCTTTCACTGTGATGGTTGTGCATGTCTTCAGTCTTATTTTTTTCGCCAAGCGGGGGTTAGGATTTGTAAGCGTTTGTTTGACTGTTTGTTAGCAATATTAATCAAAAAGTTATTAACAGAGTTTAGATGAAATTCAGGATAGCTCGAGAGTAATATTGGGGAAACAGATTAAATTTCGAGTGCCCATATTCTATGCTCATGCTGATTTTTGGCAATTTGACTAATATATGGCCTTCATGAGTTCGTACTCTTCTGGCGTGGCATCCATGACAACGTATATTGCCTCTTCCTTTATTTTATTGGATGATCCTTCCAGTAGAGGCAGTGTTCAGGCAGTAACTATGGGGCATTGGTCTGGTCTGTAATGGATGCAGGATATTTGGAACCAAATAGGACTGAGGTCCGCAGATTCATTGATATTCACGTCAATTCTGTAGACACACTTTTAAAGGTGTTAACGTGCAGGTTCTTTTAAATGATAACGTAAACAGACTTAAACTCATACATACACTCCAAAAGGTGAATAAGTCATGAGTTAAAAAAAATCAATATATATTAACAAGAATGCACCTTAATTTCTCTGGAGAGAAATAAACATATAAACATACATATAAACCCAGATGATCACAAATGTCCGATTAGAAGCACAAAATCACTAGGTCCGCTAGTCACACTGCACATGGAAGTCACTATAACTATCATGACTATTGAGCACACCTGACATCGGAAAAAAATCGAGCCGCCCATATCTCCGTTCGCCCTCAATGTGTACACAGCCCTATCAGATCATTATACATGCACAAGGGCAGGGTCAAACCACCAACACTTCCCCGCCGGAGTACTCGTTTGCCCCCCAGTTCATGCAGCACTTACAAATAGGCGCACAGTCTATTCTCTCTGAACTTAGAATCAATTTCTTTCACAGCTGATGTCTCCTTGATTCATCCAGCACTAGTTAACTAAATATATCTCCACACAACGATACTCAGTACCTCTTAAGTTTCGCGTGTAAATTAAGTCCTATGCATCTTACTTATAGCGCTCAAAACAGATATAAATTGCCGAATTACCAGTCCGTCGGCAATTGGCATATTCGCTCTATTTGTTACAGATGTATCATCGTTGCCTTCCTCAGACACTGACTGTTCACACGCGTACAGACATCATCTCTCAGCGTTCCATACTCTGATGAACGCAGACTAGCCTCTTGACTGCAGACATTGTCAGACTACGCCAATCTGGCGCGCTGATCAGGCAACTGTAGCGGTTTTTTCTCAACCAGGTTTTTATATGTGCAAGTCCAGACCGTCTTCTGGCCAATCATCACATTCCATTATGCCGACCGTCAATAAATACATAAATATTAAGATGACCGCGCCTCCAGAGAACAAACTCTAAGAAAAGGAAACTAAACAGGTGTTCGATCCTGATGTCTACAATACACGATGTTACCATAGAGATCGTCAGGACAGATACGGCTCTCACGAAACTTAACTGTACTGAACTTAACATCAAACGAGGAACTTTGGTTCTCTCAAAAACATCTAAATACTCCATAATTATGTACAATAAATTATGAAAACAATCATCTGGTTATACTCCCTATTTGAACATGCAATACAAAAACAATACAATACAAAAGTCACAGTCGTCTTACTTCATCTGTCAGCTGAGCAAATGTAAATACAGAGTTTCTTTGTAATTCTGTATTTATTTTTGTTTATATATACTTTATGGACTTTGAAACTAATTAAAATAATTAATACGAAGCACTCTCCATGGTTCGGATGGCGGACGATCTGTAGTGTGTAGGGGTGAAGGCAAAGGGTGATCCCGGAGAAAACCAACCATGGACGGGCAAATATATGTTATACCCACTCTCATAGCCACGCCGGGAATCGAACCCGGATCTTCAGCGGGGAGTTTTACCGCTCGGCTGTCAAGGTCCCACAGATGCTTAAACCCATATATAACGGATGATTATATACTGATGATCATGACAGCAATAAAATATACAATTAAATATCATATATTCATCGATACATGTTCTTCAGAACAAAATAACATAGGAAATCACTGTTGGCCTTAATGACCGAAAGGGAAAAATCTATATGAGGGCTGCAGCACCACACATTCCGAAAACAGCTTAATTGGTTTTGGGTCATATTACATTGACTTTGTATGCATACAAATATTAGTCCACAGTAATGTCTCATATCCAAAACACGGTCCAATCGACTGATATTTTGTGTCAAACCAGGGCTATAAATAGGCCGTTCTGACCACGGGATCAATTCTTTCGTGTATTGTGGGCACCATTTATTGTTGTGGCAAGTTGCGGAATGATCAAAATATATCAAACAATGTTTTCACCAACATAAAAACTAGTCATGTTAGTGATAGAAACAAAGGAGGGCGCATAGCTCGACTAATATTTCAAGATATAACATAAAATAAAAAACCCTATCTCTTATAAATTGACATCTAGTAGAATCCCAGTAGGACCCGCTTCTTCTAATTTTTTACCCTGGTGTTAACTAGGCCTAATGATTACTGCACCTGCGGGTCCTTGGGGTATAATCGTGCTAATTGTTGAGACAACACCGAGGTACCCCTGTAGGGCACGGCCTTCCCGTTTAGCCGGTCACCCTGGGTTTGGACCGACCGTGTACATTCTAACCACTCCTCGGCCGAGATTCGAAGTCACGATCTCCCGGCATTGAGTCTTGCGCCTTACCCTTAGACGACAGAGTCCAGTTCGAATATTTACATGCTTTAAGAACCAACTTCCACTTTTACCGGTGAAAGTATATAGAACCAGCAAAAATAAAAGAGTTTAACATACTCACTTGGATAAATACTAGTAAATAACCTTTTATCTATTCCAGTTTCATAACTGGTGGAAGGAAATTAGCTTGGGATATCAGTTTGTAATAACAGCCGTACGAGTTTCATTTTTATTTTTTTTAAAGGATCTGATGCGATGTGACAAGTACCTGATCGATAAATATAAGCCCTAGCTGGCGCCTAAGCTATGACGTCACTCTTATACGAATTGTAACTTTAATTTTATAAGAAACGTATCTTTTTGGTTATTTTTTCATCAGAACACCCAGGGTAACTTGTGTTTTGTTTGCCTGGAACATTAACCTCGCCAAAGTCTTTGTTTCTTTTTAAGGTATCATATAAAGAGCAGGGATAGGTATACCTCACTAAAAAAAGAGAAAATGACAGATCCTATTCTCGTGGCGTCTGAGGAACTTCGATTTAATGTTTTCAAGATGGGCGTCTTGTTTTTGACAGACCCGCGTCACAGCAACTGCCATCAATAATTCCAAAAGGCATTGCTCATATTCAGTTGCCAGCTCTTGCGAAGAAACTGTCACCATATCGCAGTATTCTGTTTTGTAACTGCATATTTTAGGATGCGGCATATGAATTGTAATCATTACTCGTGCGTACGTAACTGGGTACATTCGCCTCTGTCGTGTACTTTTAATCGTGTTTTTGTGATAACTTAATATATCATTATGATATCTTTGTTTCAAGCTGCTACTCCCACTTTCACGACGTTGGAATTCACAAAAAATAGAATTGTGTATGAAGCGACGAATCCATTTAAATCCCCTCGCTATGCGTCCATTAAAGTTCCCAGCGAATTGTCAGGGAAAAGCTGTCAGTTATGGACACCTTCGGGGGACATTGCTTGTCATGATGTAATTTTTTATACATGGTAGGAAGCAAAGGCTTATGAAAAGATCGGTCTGTTTTATGTGTGATATAACACCACTAAACATAGAGATATAAACAGTCGACTTCTCTTTCATTATCCAAATTTACACCACGATTTGGATAATTTCCGCCGCTCACGCGCGGCCGGTAGACGTGCCAAAATGTGGTAAAATTTTGGATAAGAAGGGTTTTCATCATGAATAAAAAAGAACATTTTAAATTAAAATATATATATATATATGAATATTTATTATGCTTATTAAGTACGCTTTAAACAAGTAAAAAAGAGAACGTGATAGATTACACATATTAGTTTTGCCTGATTACAATTACTGATAGCCAACGGATGGAACCTTTAAACGAAAAATAATATATACATATTATATATATATATATATATATATATATATATATATATATATATATATATATATATATATATGTATATATACATATACAGGAAGAAAAAACGGGCCTAAGTTAAATAAAACGGTGAACAAAAATATATCTACTAATATTATGAGATAACATCACAGATAAACAGTTCTCTTAATATCCATACCAAATGTGTAGATGATTCCATATTCTTCCCCTAACCTAATAATTTGCTGAAGATAAACGCATGAGGCCCAGGCACGGTTTTAACGATTGTGAGCTCATGCGTCAAAGAAGACCTTTTGTTTGGTAATGTGTGTCAGGAATTTGTAGCGACACCATAATCTAACGCCGCCTTGGGAAAATATCACGCTGAGGATAATGTGAGCAGAACGTCTATATGGGATTAGGACGACTGGAAAGACCTGCATTGAGCCCCCAATGGTGAACTAACCCCGCCTATTGCTGTGAATATGGCGTTATATTTTCCACATTCAGTTCTGACCCTGATGGATCGCCTGGGAGGCAGGCTGTCTGACAGACAGAAGCCAGCCACTGAAGTCCCATCCATCACACACAGACTATGATTCCGATGAGGTAGAATCCTTTTGTAGTGGCCATTTTGATGATTGGGTTGCGGAGGATAGTAGGGAACCAGGAGGACGTACTGATGTCCATGGACGTGTAGTATTGGATTTTAACGACTGCTCCAGTTGAACGCGTGACAAGTAACCACGGGGAATACCTCCTGGGAGATTTGTCCGTCTGTTTTCTCATTCCGCTCAGTATTAGCTCTGGGCTCTCGAGGTCCGGAATAACCTTGCACTGAACTTAAACAGGTTCACTTTGTGTTTAGAACCATTTTTGTGCCATTCGTGGGGATTTTCCACAGGGGATTGTATGAGGTGCCCTGGATGGGCCAATCAGAAAGATATATGATCAGATGGCAACAGGCTCCTCCTATAGTTTTTTTTGTTTAAATTTGTGAAGACTAACTAAAAGTCATGTTACACTTCTTGTATTTATTCAGTGAAAAAATAGACTGAAAAGTTCATTACGAATTATCCTTTAGTTTTACTGAGTTAATCATAACCTTAAATGTCAAAGGTCATACAAAAATTCCAATAACTAATCAGATTCAGACATTACAACTATAATTTGTATAGATCCCGACTTGCTGAATATTTGAGTTTATTAATACATTTAAAGGCAAAATCTATCCTAAAATAGTTAACAGATTAAAAAAAAAACTTCGAAGTTGTCCATCAGAATATGTTGAGCGTGATCAGCGGTGACCCAGAGGCAAAGCAGATCACAGAGCATCCTACTAATCCCCAAGTGGCTTGAGGTGACAGTGCTTTTCTGGACACTGACGACTTTTTTTCCCCGTATCGGGCCGCCTGTCCCTAGCTTTGAGTAGAATAACCCGATTAAGCAGCCCGGCGCATCCAGTTTCTTATATCTATTAACCGGAAGTCGGAATAATCATCTTTGCGCCGGAAAGAACATCACTCCTTGCACCGGGTCAACTTACTTAGGGTGCTTGGCACGCCATATCACTGCCTTTATATGAATCCGCGGGATTTGTGACCCAGAAATGCGCAGCCAAACCTAAATAATTCAAGATCCCACAGGAATGACTCCATTAATTGGAAACACCATACCCACCAACTCTAAGCTCACTCGTTTTCTTGTCGTTAGATTTATGCTAAAACGTTGACATAGTGCTTGCTTACTTGAAATCCGTGTGCGTGTTGAGCCCGCCCCTGTTATATGAAGCATATATCTTTAAGAAAGGATATGAAGGGGTGCATGATTTTTATGATTAAACATTTAATTTGATAATTTCGATGCCTTTGCACAGAACGGTATTATCCGACTCTGTTCTTGGTTTAAAGTTCCCGATTCACTTGAAAGCTAGCTGTTCACCTTTTTATGTAAAATTTATGTGATTTCTATTTTATGTTGATGAACTGTATGTAATTTATGTTAAGAAAAGTTCATATAACAGCTCTTTGACGGAAGTACGAGTTTATTTATTTCTTAAAAATACATGTAATCATTTGAGATGCTTGATTACATATGAAGGGAAGTTATCAAGTCAATTGATACAAAATTCCCTCTTTTAAAATCTGAATCATCTAAGCTGCCTCCGGATGTCCTTGCTGGTGGTGTTTTGATTAGTTTGGCGGCGGTTGCCAATATGTTATAAATACGTGGATAAAAACAAAACGAACAGTCTGTGTGCGGTGGGATCGGCGTTTTCTGGCTTTTTTAACGATATTTTTAAAATCTGATACTCTAGTGAAGGCTAATCGGGATGACAATGACTTATGATAATACTATACAGGGAAAAAAAGCGTATTCAGTACTTTCATCGACAAGGTATTTTGTGCATTCTTAGTATACATTCTCAACACGTTTCGAATTCAGTATAGAATATCGGTGGCGGAGAGCTTGCAAATCAACGATATCAGAGAAAAATTCTGATTTTACACATCACGGAAACAGAAAAGAAAGCTTAATTTGAGCCACATGGCTTGTCTTCCGCGAATGGGTTTCACCGATAGAGTCTGTGAACAGAGAGCGGACCGAGGGAGTACCGGATCCACTGACAACGGGTGTATAGGAAAAATCGCTTTACATAAGTAGCATGATTATACATTCATGTTTCCAAGGGACCACTTTAGCCGTCCGTAATACAGGTCTTAGATGTCAGTAGTCGTAGGTTTCCGTTACATCGAGTTGTCTGTTAAGCGAGGCTTCTCTGTTTATGAATATTTCCTCCGCCAGGAGTGTATGCTTTCATCCCCGTTCCTGTGATGTTTACAACACAACACCCGCAATCATGAACGGAATCTCATGGAATTTTCAAGACATTTCGGGAATGGACCAATAAAGCACTGACTAGACTTTCTCGGATTCAGGACCGTCATCAAGGAATTTTCACAAATGTACAGTTAAATGAGTACCTTGGAATATAAGTCGAATAAGTGAATGCAAAAAGTTATTTGAGAGCATCCCACAATCTAGACCGACCATATAGCGGAGGCTTGCATTCCTTAGAATGCAGATTTCTAGCTATATCTGAATTACAGGTGCGGCATATGTTCATAATCTTACAATTTCTATTGATAATTATTGAAACTGATGTCACTGGTACACCTTTAATTTTCTCAAAACATTTTGATTATCGGCTATATAGTCTTGCTAGCGCCATACATTATTAAACCTATTCAATAACTCACGACAGCTCCGGGTTTTTTGTTTACATTACGGCGACACACAGGCACATTGGGACCGTAGTGGCGGCGTTCCTCAAATTGAACCCGGCGATTATGCTGACTGGGTACAAAATACTAAATTGATTTGTTTACGGATGGCCATCAAGGTAACAGACAAGTAACTCTAGTTCAGACATGACTGAAAATAGGTGATATACATAATCAGTGTCATTTGCATACGATTGTGGGCTGTTCAAATTGTGTCTCTACCGGCCTAAATATTGACAGACAAATGGGCTGCCAGATAAGACGTCAGGTCAGCCGTCTGTCCCAGTTCAAACACAGGACATAATAAGGATGTAAGATTTTATGTTCTCTTTATCAAGGGCAATAATTTATATCAAGAGTCTGTCATGAATATAAATGCCAGCCTTATGCTGGAGGTCGTTTCTACTCAAGTATCAACTTGTCCTTGTCAACGGAGCGACACCAGGAACAGCTACAAGACTTCATCCACACCTGATGAAGGGAAAGCTAGTGTATGAGACAAAGATAAGACACAGTTAGTCTTCACATAGGTGTCAACCATCTACATAACTTGTTTGTAAGTAATAGACAGTCACGTGGTCGTCAATCATCTACCTTGGTTGTTTTTAAGTAACACACTCGCTCGACAATCAAAACATGTCAGTGAATCAGGCAATTTGTAGTTTGACTGAACATTTACATATTGACTGATTTTTCCCATTGACTGTAAGGGTTTCACCATGTACCTTAATCAAACCTGTTTTGGGCACCGGCAACGCTGCCAATTCGCGCCCCCTTTAGTCGAGACGGGCTCAAGATGATCATAGTTTACCTTCGCCGTATTTTCATTAAGCTAAAGTGAACCGACCTTGGGCCTTCTATTTGTATTAAAGAAACATAACGTTTGCTTGAAGTTAATGCCCCAAATCCATGTGGCTGCATGTTCCTTACAGTGTAGAACGTTCCATGGTCCAGAATTGTTTTATCGGAAACATTTTATGCGGTTATTTTTGCTCATTAGGGCACCTGGCGTACTAAGTGGCCTGTTTTCCTAGAACATTAACCTCACCAGGCACCAGACAAGGTCGTGGTTTCTTTTGAAGCTGCCATATAAAGAGTAGGAATAGACATACCTTATACTGAAAACTGAAAATTACAAGTTATTTCAAGGCTTCAGGGAGCCTCGGTCTTGTGCTTTTTCGGAGTGGTGTCTTTAAATTTAACAGATTTATGATGTGTCATAGTCCTGAACTTAATAATATACATCATTAAATTTTTTTTAAAGATTTTGATTCTCATTGCTGCCATTATGTACTTAGTCTGTGCATTCATTCCTCATTGCTGCCGTTATGTACTTAGTTTGTGCATTCATTCCTCAATGCTGCCGTTATGTACTTAGTTTGTGCATTAATTCCTCATTGCTGCCGTTATGTACTTAGTTTGTGCATTCATTCCTCATTGCTGCCGTTATGTACTAAGTTTGTGCATTCATTCCTCATTGCTGCCATTATGTACTTAGTTTTTGCATTCATTCCTCATGGCTGCCGTTATGTACTTAGTTTGTGCATTCAAATTATGTAGTTTTAGCCGACGAAGCTGAAAGAGGAAACTCTCATAATAAAAACTCCTGGTAGACATGATGTACATAAACATTAGACTGAAATAGGTAACCAAATAACTACAATTATTCATCTACAATTCCCATAGAATTTATGAGGTTTCGTCTTACTTCGGTTTACTCTGCGTAAACATATTATTGAGCTCTGGGTAATTTCTCTCAAGAAAAGGTTACATAACGACTCTGTGACTGATGTAAGATCATATATATATCAACAAGCTGTTAGAAAACAGAAAAAAATATATAACATAAAAAGTGGTTGGCTGCATATGTGGTCAAAAATAGCAAAACGCTTTTTACAAAGCTCTGGTTTTGTCTGACTCGGCGCAAAATTTAATTTTCACGTTGACATAACAAAATGATGGGCATTTTCTGACCTACTTTTATGAAAGGTTCAAGGGATTAAAAAGCAGATAGTTATAGGTCCAACATGAGAACACTTTTTCTCAGAAATTATGATGACTGCAAATTTTTAAAAACTTGACAAATCAATTCAAGGGTATATCAATTCCAGTCTGAGTGTCATAAATTACCAATTATTTTGTTTTCAGACGTAGATGCAACTGGTTATACTGATCTTTAAATAGATGTGGAAAAACAATGGTTTACATCAAGATATTGGTCTTGATCTAATCCAAATAAAATAGCGTAAACACACACATAAACAGAAATAATAAAAGGGTTAACGTATGAGCCTGTCAACATGTGGATTGAATTCGGAACTACGTATCCGATTAAAAAAAACAATGTTCCTCGAATCCTTTAGTCTCAAACTAAAATGCTAACCTTAAATCGTTTATTTTGTATGTAGAAAAAAGGCAGCAAATATGTGCCTGGTGCCAAAGAAAAAAAAAACAGGGTTGCGACCGGATACCACTGACTTATCACTTCCTAATCCAATTCATCAATTCCCGACCATGTGCAGTTTATATACTCGGTTTAACCGAACATAATACGAAATCTGGTGGGCCTGATTCTACGGTTTGCGGCATTAAATCCGTCATGGTGGGCACGTTTAATGCCACTGCGGTATGAGTTATGCCAACAGTGACACCGTTTCCCTCCATGTAATTCTGCACGATGTCAACCTTTGCCCCGTAACATCAATACCTAAAAATACCATAGAATCTAGACCGAGACGTCCATGGGCCGTAAGTCGCTTTATGTAATAAGTGTTATCTGCGATTTCTAAAAATGCATTGTGATTGTAGTCATTTTTCATGTATTCAGTCCACTGGGTTACTTTAATTCATCTAATGGACGTAATGAGGGCAAATTGGACGGCCAATCAGTTTATTGAATAACAGTCTGGGTGAGGTTGTTCAGAGAGTTTTCAGCATTCTGGCAAATATAAGCTCTTTTGATTACCCGTCAATGAGGTAGGGTGGTCATAGTTGTTTTATGAAGGTGATCGCCTATATTTATAATGCTAGCTTATACTAAGTATATGTTCATCTGCAGAATTCCATTCCGGTTTAGGGCATTATGACAAGGCAGTATCACACGCTTTCTCTCATTTTATATCTTGGCGTTAAATAGGCCTTTTGACTTCTGTACCTGCGGGTCCTGGCTGTGTAAGCGTCCCCATTGATTTGTCATACCTCCAAGGACCCTCCCGAAAGGCGTACTCGTTTGTGAGTTAAACCCAGTCGTTGGGCTTGGCCTTCCAAGTAAGCCTTCAGAGCGCTCACCCTGGGTGGGAGCCGACCTTGAAAAATCTCACCGCCTCGGCTGAGATTCTACTAACGATTTCATCCGAACCTTAATCTTAAGACATATAGATAAAACGTATTGCATAATAAAATTCCGTTACGGGCACATGTAAATGTACAGACAATTGATCAGGTGTAGTAAATAGATTTATATATAGATTAAATGACTATTAGGGCATGTATCTCTCTATAGCTCCTAGCGTATTACGCCGATTTTGAGGAATTTATGAAAATTGTGTGGAACATTGGGCTAAATGTGATCGACAAAGGGATCGCCTTTGGGAAAATCGTTGCCAAATCAGTGGAATTTTTACATTTATCAGCTTTATCAGCCAGCTAGCTGTAATGGGTTAAGTCATAATATCCTGCAAAAATGGAGTTGTACCAGGTTAGGTTATTTAGAAATTTCATTTATTTTGTACGGAATAATGAGCCAATATCAGATCTCCCTACTGGCGGACCCCCGTCCATATTTATGCTCAATGGATGATTAACGTCGAACGATAAAGATCAGATTAATTCGCGTCCGGCTCAATAGTAGAGGCGTTCTCAGGTGGTGCTAAAAAATCAATGATAACAAATTCCTAATATAGTAAGAGAATCATAGGGACTTTATATTTGCTTGCGCAGAAGAACAATGTTAATTTTAGTCATGTGAACAACGAGTTCATTGTTGTGTTCTTTCCACCTTATATGGATAAAACCTAAAAGCCGTTTTGTTCCGCCATTAGATATCATCTGGAGGTTTTTATTGAAGTTGTGATTAAAACAGCGTACGGTGTAAATCTTAAGACCGAAAACGTGAAGGTCAGTATACAAAATTACGGTAAATGTTAAGTACAACCCTGGTATTAGAAAAAAGCGTCATAATACAGTATTATGTATGCATTTTCATTTCACTCTAGACATTCAGACTGCAATATTTATTTGTGAAGAGCCTGGCTTCTATAACTTTTATCTAAGGCAGAGATAAGCAAGGTGTAGCCCAGTGTTTACGGTGGTAAGTTTGGGTTAAGAGCGTTATCTATAGATCAACCTTTATAATATCCAGGTGTCGTGTTTTGTATGATTGTGAAGAGATAAACAATATCCTTATATATTTTCTCGCAAATGTTTAATTTTTTAAGACAAACAGACCGCGCGTGATACATCATGATATTTTATTTAGGAAATATCGGCTCTTACGTGAAAAGGCGTGGTTTAGTTTTGGGACGGCTCTGGAGCTCAAAGTATTTAATCGTATTTCCCAATTTATAAATACAGTTATAAGAATTTCTGTAAGATTTTTAAGACAATGAAAAAGTTGAATGAATTATAATATTTACGAGTACCATTCGGGCATATAGCTGTGGTAGGGGCCGAAGGTTATTGGATGTTAAATCGACACCGTTTCTTCAGGCCGAGAAACGTTCATTGGTTCCCGCATGTCAGCCAGTTATAAACGACACTGGCTGAACGTTACATAAACTCCCTCAAGGAAAATGATCATTAAGAATAGATTCAAGGCCAGTACTGCCTGAGTCATAAGATGCTTTGAGCTGCACAAGCCATTAAGTGGCTGCACCAGGAGAAACAATTAGCACTCAGCATCTGCGCAGCCAGAAACTGCTGCAGCCACTGCCAGCCAGCCTCACGCCCGCAGTCCGAATCCTTCCTCCTCTTCCTGACTTCGGTCACGCTTAGTCGCATCAGTCAAAGACATGCGCACTTGAACAAACCTACAGTATTTCAGTTATTTTCCAAAGAACAAACGCCTTATTGTTAAGCTGCAATACGTCACCAGGAAGCTGTGTATATCGTAAATTCTAAAAAAATATTTAATCATTCTTGATTTTCACATCAAATTACTGTGAACTTCTACATTGATATTGTGATCCTGTTGCCATATACATGCATGAATTGACTGAAATTTGTCGACTGACATGTTACACTATTGCTTTTACTTGATTTGATAAATTTCGTATTCTTTGGGTCTGGACTGGGAGAGAAAGAGAGAGATCATTTTGTGCAGAGGAAAACGTACGAATCACCATGACAGACAGACCTCTAACTTTTCCGATTAAAAATACCTTTGCTCAAAATTTCGAACGGTTCCTTCTCAAGTTCATCCATATACTATCGGATCTTAATCCACAGCTATTGCTAGTTTTGCAACTCAGCTTCCATGACTTCGGGGTCAGCAGGTGCTATATGGTTAATAATAGAATCGGTCACAACGTAGGAGTCCAGGCATGAAGTCGATGAGAAATCCTACTCAGTATTCCACAGAACTCTATAACTGAAAGCGAGTTACGTCTAATTGTTTCCGAGATGAAACGGTCAAGCTATAATGAAGACCGGCCAGTGATGTTACCGACTAGAAAGGAATCACTCAGAGCCGGACATTTGATCTCATAACGCTGTCACAGCACATGTGGCGAGTCTTTGCCGTTCTCATTTCTCCTTTTTAACGTGTGATTAGCCACAATTTGTTGGTGTCCGCGCAACTGGAGGCTTTGTAACTGAAGGTTAGGTAAACGTAATAGCACTGGGGTTTGTTGTGTCCATAACAGAGACTAGGCCCCGGTGTGATTGGCTGGTGCAATATGCGACGCCACAGGCGAAATTTAGAAATGACTTAAATCTAGCAATACATGTTGTTTTTATTCTTTTTTTTGAAAATTTGAGGCTGAAAGTGTCAGATATACTAAGCTTTTGATGAGATCTGGAATTTTAGTCACATTGGTTCCCCTGTGTGTGACGTCACTGCCGAGTTGACAGTACTCACACATGTGCCAATAGTTTTTAACAATAAAATTTGCGATAAAATAGATACAGCACATGTCCCTGCTCCAGGCATTGGGTACAGTTTATGTAAAATCTATATTAATATTTTTTTTCATAGGCAATAATGTTGTATGATAATATAATGAGATTTGGAATACGTTTACTTGACCTTGTATCTTAAGTCGCCCTCTTGTTTTGTAACTTCTTTCGCGGTTGCGAACTTAACCTGGATGCCACCCACCATTTTTATAATATATAGTAGACCATGAATATATAATTTAAAGAAGAAAGTTTACAATTACCAGGGAACTTACTAGTTGTTCCTATGCTTGGTCGGGAAACAAAAATAGATTATTTTCATTTATAATACAGACCGATTATGTGTTATGTAAACATAATTTTAGGCCTGTCATTATCTGAGCCGGCTTTTGATACATGGCCATGTCATTAATATTAGGAAGGCCTGTTGTAATTACTACAGATATCTGAAAAAAGACAAATGATGCTGACGGAAGAGAGCCAAAATGAGGCCAAAGAAACACTGTTTTATGGACCATGTTTCTTCATTATACTATGGTTGTTTTAGTTCTTCCTTTACATTCAGTTGGCGAGGGGGTTTATTAGCTTTAATGATGCCCTAGTTTGGTGCTCTAGTCCGGTATTGCCAATCCTGCTTGATTAATCAGTCTTAATTATCTCAGTGGTGCAATAAGCCCCACAGAGGTTTCCCCATGGCAGTCATGTTGTTCATTTCCTTTCCTGGTCATGTCAGGGAATCCGGTATTTTCATGTTTTCTTCCATTCTCTTAATTGTCAATTTAATACTCTAATGCTTGATGAACCTGGTGAACCGCTGAGCACCCGTGTCATATTAGCGGTATAATGACTTTTATGTAGCCGTGAGGGACGTCTCCAGCACGAAAGTTTACAATTACCTGAAACGAACTTGCTTATCCTTCCTGTGGTTGATAAGCAAACAAAACCGATTAACATGGAGCGGTATCATATAAAACAAAAGTGCTTGTCCAAACTCCCATGTATTGACATAGCGCATGCACAAACAATAAGAAATCTGAATTTAATAGGATCATTATTCCGTCTTTTACACTGCATAAACTAAATAAATAATAATTGATTTTTTTAATCCTATTTACATAGAAATAACACTTGCTACGACTGGCCGTATATATTTTAAAATTTGGAGGCACGCCTAAAGGCCAATATTCAAGGCGAAGATAGCTGACGCGTACGTCTCTAAAACAGGAAACATCTCATGTAGGGAATTTTTTAATTGTAATTTTTAAAGATGCGTATAGGTGCATGTGCTCCATGCAAAAGTAAAAGTGTATAAGTGCTCTGGTAATAAAGAGTAGCCTGCTTTTGAAATAAGGAGGGGAAAAAGAGCAAAATTGGCGGCAATTCTCCATTTTTTATCATAAACTGAAAAAAAGATATATATATATATATATATATATTACCCCAAAATCAAGAAACCGACATTGCACATCGCTTTGCATGAAGATAAGGGTATTTTTCCGCAAGTTATGCATGACACATGCACACACAAAAATTGCGAGATGTCGGATTGTTCTAACTGAACTTTTATAGAAGGAGAGAAATAGTATATATCCTAATTTACCGGGAAAAAAAACAACGGTAAAACAAAGTATGCTGCTCTAAAACAAGAGTGAAAAAAGAGTGACTCTTTTTAAAAAGAGTGATTTGGCAGGCCTTACTTTGACGATATCAGCATCGCTGTGGTTATACCGTGTAAACCCTAAACAGCAGACCATGTCTTCTGACGCACGGATGCCCTATCTTTGGATTTCCCGTCTGTCACATGATGGTCTCCGAGTGGAGTAATGAAGTAGTCCGCATTAAATTCCTGATTCGTATATTTACGGCTATATTTATAAATGAGGGCGCCTTTTTTATCATTTTATTCATTTTGTAGGTCTGTTTATGACTGTTTAAAAAATAGGTGTGAAGATTATTTAATTAACCTCCTTTATTCACCGATGGCTTAAAAAAAAGGCAACAAACTCCAGTTCCGTAATTAATATTGACATGCCTCTGACAAAGGTAATATTTTATTTCATACGCATGGACAGGTGAATCATATCACCAACATATTGAATTTATCTCTCATAATTAAATCATAAGAATGCTAATTTGTTGGAGTGCTTCTTCATGTGGCAACTATTAAAATGTGAAATCAGATTTGGGTCTTCTCTACGTTTTTATTTGATTAAAAGAAAATCCCAATTTGTCGCCCATTTTATTACCTAAGAGGAATTAAATCAATTTAATTTGTGACGATTAATTCCTTATATTACGACTTATCTTGATCTAGTCTAGAAATACGCCGACAATTATGGTTATACGCCACGCAGCCGGCTTTAGAACGGACACACACAAACTTACACACACTCTGGTATATCCTCATCATGTTATACACCTTGCATAGCCTTCATCAAACTCCTTATGTGGTGTTCCAGTTAGGGTTCGGGTTAACCCTTGCCTAGTTGTACGGGCGCGGGCGTTGACCATAAACACAGTACAAAGAAAGAAGAAAGCCGTGTGCTTTAGCGCGGTGCGGATAGCGGCCAGGCGAGCGGCTGTGGATACTTCTTTGCCAAGCGGAGCATGCATGGGTATTTAAGGAATCGTATTCGGAATTCGCAATTTTGAAGAGGAAATTGACTTGAAATCCATACTTAAAAACGCATGTATGTAAAACTTACAAAGGCGTGTATGGATGTACCCGCATCGCAACCGGAGCAGATCACTGAAGTCGATGTACATAGTTGTACGTTATATCCTGAAGTCGATGTAGATAGTTGTACGTTATATCCTGAAGTCGATGTACATAGTTGTACGTTATATCCTGAATTCGATGTTCATAGTTGTACGTTATATCCTGAAGTCGATGTACATAGTTGTACGTTATATCCTGAAGTCGATGTACATAGTTGTACGTTATATCCTGAAGTCGATGTACATAGTTGTACGTTATATCCTGAAGTCGATGTACATAGTTGTACGTTATATCCTGAAGTCGATGTACATAGTTGTACGTTATATCCTGAAGTCGATGTACATAGTTGTACGTTATATCCCTCTGAAAACCGTCTCCATCTCTGTTCTCTTTGGGCCGACTAACTTCAAGTATATGTTATTCTTTATGATGGAATATTTGCGTCGAAGCAAATATGTCAATTGCATGTGCGAAAGTCAACCTCAGAAGGAATAAATAGAATGTTCATGACATCCTTTTTATAAGAGCTACACCACTGGCTCAAGTGCCTGACTCTGAAGTCACCACAGACTGTTTTGGCGCCATTAGAAGCCGGCGGCAGTGTTTGCCGATATGGTTCGTCCTCGATTACCAATATTTATATTCCAACATGTACAGAGACCATAATAGGTAGGGCTGTATCAATATATCGATACGAATCGATACACGATGTCGATACGATAACCGAAATGCATGCTGTATTGGTCGTATCGATTGCTTGCTATTGAATAGCATTCTAACTCCAACTTTACATATAACCATGACGATTTTTAAATCTAAATGCACTGCAGCCTATATATTTGTTGCTTTGGCTTTTAAGACTTGTTTATAAATGTATATACGCATGCACGTCAGTACTTCTATGACAAACAGGCGCATATGAGCGATAATTTGAGAATGATAATAACGTTTCTCTTTATTAATGAAATCAATATTCACATCACATATTGCTACTAGGAACAATGTACATTCACGTATATATCCTATCTTTATATATGTCATTTAATCTCTATTTTTTTTTATTTACGCAGCCGGTCATAGTTTACTCAGACCTCCCGGGTTCGACATCAGATGTCAAATAAATGGTTAAAGCCTGGGGACAAATCCTGTACAAACAGGAGAGTGACTAATGGGATTCATATTCACAGAATTGTACAAAACTGTGTAATTACATGACACAAAAAACAGCCTATGATCTTCCCCACCAAATGCAAAAAAAAAACATGTTTGTGCCGGGGGGGGGGGGGGGGGGGAGCTAAGGGCTCCAAGAAGATCGAGATTTTGCTAGTCTTGATTAGATAGACTTTTATATTTAAAAGCAACTGGTTTGTTTATTTAATATCAAGCTTAAGCTGCTGCTTAAGTGCATAGCATACTAAATATGTGGTATGATAAATAAAAAAACATATAAAACAAGAAACAGAGCTTTTATCAAGAAATGATATACGAAGAAAAATGAAACGTATCGTCGATACGTATCGGTATCGAATTAACTGTATCGCAATACGTATTGTACCGGATGAGGCGGACCGATACCCAGCCCTAATAATAGGCCTTAGGACCAAGTGAAGCACTCGCAAGCGGTGCTCCCTAAGACAAAGTGAACTGCACAACGTTCAGATAAATGGTTCTTTACTTATAATGGGCACGGAACATGAAACTTCTTCAGGAAATATTTATAAGATTTAATGTGTAGATTTTGTTAATATATGTTGTGTTAAAACATCATTAGCTGCAGCAACTCCCAATCAGTTCAGTTTGTAGTTTTTCTTTCAAATCTATTAAAATTGACATTAGGATTATAAGAAACACACTTTGATAACATGGCCCCTAACAACAATTCGAGCAATTTGAAATTAAACATCGTAACTAAAGAATTTCAACTGCCATGTAAAAAAGCCGCGCCAAATATTATAAGATACGTTAAATTTATTTATAATTGGTTGTAAGATCACGTTGTTTATTGCTGATGTTAAAAACAATGACAAAACTAAATCAAATCTTCTATGTCCCAGACCGAGTCATTTCTGATGAGGACCGGTCTTCATCCTTACTCCATATCGCGCATTGTAGTACTTCCTGCAGTTATTCCGGGACTTTGTCACTAATTAAGCAGGATACAATAATCGTCTCCAGTAATAACTGTGGTTTTCTTTTGTTCGAGGGTTTCGAATTCGCGATGTTCGCGAGAGGGAATTTATCGCGAAATTAAAACCATCGCGAATAAGAGACCCCATCATCAAAGGCAAGTCAAGACTGATATTATGAATAGTAGAATTAATCTTTTATGTTACAGTTAATCTAGGATAGCTATATTAAATAATCAGATCGTCAAACTATCTGCCAACAAATAACAATGATTTCTACTCGTTCAATATTCACTCACGTCCCCGTCCAATTTTAATTTTTTTTTTGTGACCATACGTTACATGGATAAATAGATTAGGTCAGCTGAACTGACGCCATCCTTTATTGCAGTTCTTACGAGACACATTATGCAGTATTCTGTATACGGTACTGTTGTATTTTCCGAGTTTGATATCGAATAATTGTTTTAAGAAATGAAGACTTACCTGGGGAATACTTGCAATGGTACTACAAATCCAGGCGAGGGCTATCATGATTTTCCCCCGTTTCTCAGCATCGTGAAGTGATAGCGGATGAAGGATAGCAAAGTAGCGGTCCAGGCTGATCGTGATTAAAATAAAGGCCGAAAGGTAAAACCCAAAAGTCCTGAAAAACATGAGGATACGGCACGCCACATCTCCCGCCCGCCAGTACACTGTCGCGTGCCATCCTATCTCCATAGGAACCATGATAAAAGTAACAATCATATCGGCAACACTCAAGTGCATGATGAACATATTCACGCGTGAACGCCGGTGTCTGTTACGGAAAAGTGTGAAAAACACCGTCAGATTCCCCAAAGCGGCAATGACGAACATGATGGAATATGTTATGAGCGATACTATGTGTTCTTCCCCGAAAACCATAAACAGAGGCAGAATGTTGCTTTGTGGAGCCACGCCCGCGGAACTGCAGGCGGACATATTGAAATAATTCCCCGTAACAAAGGGAATAGACGAATTCTTTTGAAACATGTCGGTACAGTTTAGCCTTCCAGTTAGGTTCTCTTCCGGCAAAAACACCATATTGTCTAAATGAGACCCAAAAAATAACGGAGTCTGTGTTTCCGCCGCTGAACTATTGGCGTACGGACCGGCTTCTCCATATATTGGCCGTCCACTGTGCCCCATCTCTTTGTCCGCTGTGTCTTACACCACGTTGTTTTAGCTTCATTTGTTGCCGACTTGGCACTTTTATAAAATATCCGTAAGAAAGTACACACTCTTAAACCACTCGGCTCAACAATGTTCAAAATCTAATACTTCCCTTTACAGCGCGCATCCTTTCGTCTCACAACGTCAAACACAATTTTTCCGTCATTTGCTTATAAAAGTAAAGTTCCAGCTCTAGGTCTGTTGCAGCTGAAGTTGCTCAGGTATATCCAAAGCTGATCAGACTGAGTTTAGCGAGTAACTTTGGATCTGATTAACGAAGGCATTGGTGAGACGCTCGTGTTTGCTAGCTCAGTAACGCCTAGTTATGAACTTTCCCTGACAGTGTGTAGATCGGGGAGAGAACCAGCGTGGCTAGTTACCACGTTCGCCTTGTATAAACTGACGATGGCAGCCGAAGTCATCGATTTTATGTGAAGCTGGTTGGCATCACCTCAGCCGCTGATTGGTTGACATCTTAACAGGCGTGGGCCAACCTGTGGTCCACCGTGAGGACCTGGCTCGGTTTACATGTTCTCGAACGCCACGAAAACGATAAATATGGTTAACTATATAAAAATATCGGCCATAACGGCCAAGGTGAGGCGATCAATAAGCAGAATATATTTCTATGACACACATTAAAACAATAAAACGTAATTATTTTTGCAGGCTCAGATTGTGGTTAAGAGTAAGTCCAGACTATTTCGGTGAAGTGGCTAGATTAAATATCATCAGACTAATGTTATCCAGATTTGCTGACAACATCAACCATTTAGTCTCAGGATTTTGTTTAAACCATTTATCTGCCCACAGACAGTTCATACCATAGACCTATCTGCAACCAGTTTTTGCTTTTCTACCATCACAAACATCAAGATTTCGTTAACAGCGCCGACCCACAGGTAGGGAGGGGCTATGAGAGACTGATGAGGAATATTTTTTTTTAGGAGGATGTGTGCTCTGCATCTGAGTTTGAGTGTTTGTGTTTTATTGTTAGTAGTATAATAGGTGTGCAGTTTTGCGACACATTAATAACAACCTGAGCTGACGATCTTAAATTACATACATTTTACGACTCGTAGTGACGACGTCACAAAGGTATTTGTACGCCACACTTTTATTACGTCACACATACGTCCCTTCTACATTACATGGATAGACAGATGAAGGGCTCTGAGATTCTGATGAGGGATGATTTTTTAGGAGGATGTGTGTTCTGCATCTGAGTTTGTGTGTTTATGTTTTAGTAGTAGTAGTATAACTATAATAATTAAAATGAAATTTAAAAAATAATAACAAATTAAAAATATAATAATAATAATATTAATAAAAATAATAATAATAATAATAATCATAATAATAATAATAATAATAATAATAATAATAAAAGTAATAATAATATTGTTTTGGCTGAACCAAAGGACCGAAGCGTTGAGAATGTGTGTGAGTCTGATCATCAGAGAAGCTGGGCTAAACAGTTTATAATTTAAAAAGCCAAAAAGTGTTATTAATATTATTTATTATAATATAATTATAATTATTTTAATTATTAATATTATGACTGACAGGATAGAGTTGTTTAAACGATCGGCCGAATGAGAAACCGCTCTGCCTCCAAATGTTTTAAAACCCGCGAAAACTGTACACGTTTATAAAAAAATCTGTTCTTGTCAAGGTGAGACTCTCTTTTAATGGATTGTCTTGCGATTATGTGTTATCCATGATGTAGGCTGGGCTCTACAAAATAATGTGTTTGGTGATCGTATTTCAGATTATATGAGAGGCTGTTTTATTTAAATAGGGAAAACTCATGCTCAACGGAGAACTTCAAAATCATCAGCAAATTATATCTAATTTATGTTAACGGAGTAGGATTTCAGCTTTTATATCTAGCCCCCAGCTTGGTTACTCACGATTTACAAAGAACTTCTACATGATTTTGCTATAAACATGCACCCGAATTATTTAGTTATCTTCATTACATTATGGTTAAATAGATATACATGTATATGCAAAAGATATATATATATATATACAGAATTTACAACGAAAATGTTCAGTTACACATTAACACGTGTTTTCATGCTGCCGCAAACACGTGTTAATGTGTAACTGAACATTTTCGTTGTAAATTCTGTGTATCAGCTCTTAACATCAGGCTAATGGAGCACTGTTAGATTCGTTCTGCACCTATATACTTCTAGTATATATATATATATATATATATATATATATATATATATATATATATATATATATATATATATATATATGGGAGAGAGAAAGAGAGAGAGAGAGATGGATAATAGTCTGAATGGAAGAGGGGCACTGGAAGAGAGCGCTCGGAATCGGTTGAGACTGTCACTCTATGAGGATGATCACTATGCTACGGCCTTTTGAAATATGTTCGGCTGGGTCAAAACAAAAATGGTTTGATTAAACCGAACTGATTGGACCGAGCAGAAGTGAATGTTTTTCAGTCTGTGACTCTGTTCATCAGAGAGTTTGCGCTAAAAGTTTATTAGTATTATTATTATTATTATTATTATTTTTATTTTTATTACAATTATTATTTTCCATTAATTCTACTAATGACATAACCCATACAGTGCAGGAATGTTGAATTAAAACGGTTTTTAATTACTTGTATAGTTTATGGTTTCCCCGCCAGACGTCACCTCAACCTTATGAAATATAGCCACACCTGTGTTCCTTGTATAACAACGATTTAATTGTTATTGGATTCCAATTTCCTTAGGTTTAATCGGATTCTGGTACGTTCAACTTTCATAATTTCATATTACCCTTCCATTATTATTAAAACGTTACTTGTTCTATATAAATTATGAGTTAAATAAGTATACCCACCTTTGCCGAAATAAGAGAGCTGCAGGCAGAAGAATTCGAACTTCGGTGGAAGCTCTTACTAATATGTATTATAACAGGGTATGCAAACAAGCCAGCCAAACGTATACTCAGAACTGTATCACGTCCACTGTTTTACACTGGCCAAGTGGATGCTGTGGTTAAGACTTAATCCTGAAAGAGACATCAAACGGGCTCTCGCTGCGTCGCGGCGCTTAGAAGAGTTACTGCCACCTCGCGGCAAAATATATAACCAGTTTACAGCTCTCTGACCGATTAATTTCATTTAGGGATAAGACTTGGCACTGAGTTTGTCCATCGGTACACATAATCACGTTTTATTTAACGCATTTAGTCGCAAAGAAACACTAAATTCCTAGCCGGGCTACCTCTGTATTAATACGTTACCGTCTTGCTGCATTTTGTTGTTCATTTAAACTTCTTATGTTAAATTTCAGCAGAGATATGGCCTTGATACCTTGATAGAAATAACGTGATTACTTTATCAACAAGGTTGTCTCGGGAACCAGCTCATATTTTACAGAATGGTAATACCCTGGTTCTTTAATCAAGCAGTTTTTTCTAATTAACAGCCCAAAACATGATTGAATAACATCCTTGACACTTGCCCCATTTTTGTGCCGTGCCCATGATTTTAGGTCTGCCTGCATGATGGAAAAGTAGTATATAAAACGCATATTTATGTGCCATATTTAAAATAAAAAGGACGGCTATCAGAGGGAATATTGAGGTCTATGTCTTTTAAAGATGCCTAGGGGTAGTACAGTCCCTTTGCGAAGTACATGCTTTCTGTAAAATATAAGCAATTCTGGTGCTTAGCCGCTGTACTATGTTGCCGTCTGGTATATAGACGCTTGAGAGAAATAGCATGTAAAACCAGTCGCCATAGAAACTCTTCTATTCGATCTTCGGTCTGTTTCATTGTAGAACACTTATCTCAATTTCCCTTTTAAATCTTTAAATAGCTAGACATATTTTATTTCATACTCTATTAATTAATTTCGCGCATATCGATTTATTTATTGTTTGTATTTGCTGTATTGTGTTTTCCCGGGATCTTTCGAGAATAACATTACATGTTTTAAGGTAGCATGTTTGGCAAAGCCCTTCTTTCAAAATGAGCCTGAAGAATATTTAAAATCAATATGACACCCATAAAATACATAGCGTTCTAAAAGTGGTGCGTGCTAATGCTTAAAGTATATGTAGTGATGGAATTTACAATCATTTTCATATGATTTTTTAATACCATTAAGCTATTTTATTTAAAATAAAGTACGCTGTTTTAAGGACACATTTACAGCTAGCTACTTTTGTTCAGGCAGCTTAATTTAAATAACAACATTACTTCAATTCCATATGTTGTTTTATCCGCTCCCATTTTTTAAATATAAAATAATGCATATTATTATTATTTTTTCGGATGTATATGGTAGAGGGAACAAACTAGAGTGTGCAGGGACTGAAACATGGCACTGTTTATAACATACATCTTATATCCTCGTTTTCTGTTGTCGTTGGAATATTTCATGGCGTGTGAATGAGGATTCTTTCCATTGCCACGTAATGACATTTTATTTTCTATAACGATATTGTTCTGTTTCAGATATAATCTGCACTCTTTTAAGAGTTTTGATGGTTGTGCAAAATATTTGGACTGATGGTCTTTGCATCCAGTATCTGTCCACTGAGCTAAAGCTCATATCTCACTGTACTGCTGCATCTGGTATCTGTCCACTCAGTTAAAGCCTTCATCTCACTCAGCTTAAGCTCCTAATTCACTGGGCTGTATTTAGTACCTGTCCACTCAGTTTAAGCTCCTATCTCACTGGGCTGCATCTAGTATCTGTCCACTAAGCTAAGCTCCTATCTCACCAGGCTATTTCTAGTATCCGTCCATTAAGCTTAAGTTCCTATCTCACAGGGCTTTATCTAGTATCTGTCAAATCAGCTAAAGCTCCTATCTCACTGGGCTGTATCTAGTATCTGTTCACTCAGCTAAAGATTATATCTCACTTGGCTGAACTAGTATCTATACACTCAGGTAAAGCTCCTATCTCACTGGGCTGAACTAGTATCTATACACTCAGGTAAAGCTCCTATCTCACTGGGCTGAACTAGTATCTATACACTCAGGTAAAGCTCCTATCTCACTGAGCTGAACTAGTATCTATACACTCAGGTAAAGCTCCTATCTCACTGGGCTGAACTAGTATCTATACACTCAGGTAAAGCTCCTATCTCACTGGGCTGAACTAGTATCTATACACTCAGGTAAAGCTCCTATCTCACTGGGCTGAACTTGTATCTATACACTCAGGTAAAGCTCCTATCTCACTGAGCTGAACTAGTATCTATACACTCAGGTAAAGCTCCTATCTCACTGGGCTGAACTAGTATCTATACACTCAGGTAAAGCTCCTATCTCACTGGGCTGAACTAGTATCTATACACTCAGGTAAAGCTCCTATCTCACTGGGCTGAACTAGTATCTATACACTCAGGTAAAGCTCCTATCTCACTGGGCTGAACTAGTATCTATACACTCAGGTAAAGCTCCTATCTCACTGGGCTGAACTAGTATCTATACACTCAGGTAAAGCTCCTATCTCACTGGGCTGAACTAGTATCTATACACTCAGGTAAAGCTCCTATCTCACTGAGCTGAACTAGTATCTGTCCACTTGGCTGTATCCAGTATCTATCAAATGAGCTAAAACTCCTTTCTCACTGAGCTGTATCAAGTATCTGTCCACTCAGCTAAGGCTTCCTTCTCACTGGGCTGCGACTTTAGGCGATAAAATAGTGAACGACATTCCCGAGAGACTTTCCAAAATTTTCGAAATATTCGCCTTTGTTCTCAATTTCCTCGTATGAGTCTCTACCTGGTTTTGCTGGAATTCAAATAGAGCTACAAATTTTCATTCAAAATGGTCGTGTAGGGTGTTTCGATCCCGTCTCAAACCCTTCACGATTAGGTCCCAGAATATGCGAAACATGTGAGAAAACTTTGTAAGTGGTTTGCGACCTATGACCTATAAGACCGAAAAGCAAAAAAATTAAATCGCTATTCGTGCGCGCGAATATCGTGCAATAGTCGCCCCACATGTACGCAAACTCCAGGAAACTGTGGACCAAATTTTGCCGGGAGTTCGTGCATTCAGAAGGGCCAATTCAGTGTGATTCTGAGTGAAAATTGCCCTTATTCCAGAGTTTTACGTAGAGTTCGCAGACCTGTAAGAAAGGGGCTTAAAGGGGTCCAGTCATCTATCTGTCAGATCAGCCAGAGCTTTGCAAATGGCGTTTTGCGAAAAGTGACCTTTCTGCCTTCTCATTTGTGCAACCTTCCACCTTAGGTTACATGTTTTCCCGTTTATCAACACTGCTGTCTTTACAAGTGTTGTTGATAAACTGAGACTGAGTCTCAACTCGTGCGAGCCATGCTTGTATTATTGTTGTCAGGAATTCAACAAACATGCAGAGAGATTCACCAGAATGCTGAGTTAAAAAGAAGGTATACTACAAAAGCTAACGATTGTTCTTGTTTATGTCAAGTGACAGCGTACTTGTGGGCCATTAGGCGTTGTCAAAAATGACGAAAATATTTACATCCTCATAGAGCCTTAAAATGAGTTCCTGGCTGAAGGATGTAACGGCACTCTGACAGTCAGTGCGCTGGTCTTATTCTGTAATGTCATGGGCCGAAATGGGGCTACGTTTTAACATTCACCGTGTCTGCTCCCTTCAGCCATAGACCTAGCTGGCAGGGCAATGAGAAGAAAATGTAATCGACGAATTAAGCCAAGACATTCTCTCAGTCTCTCCTGAGATACCACGCTCGCAGTGTCACACGTGATACGACTGGGCTAATTGGTAGCAATCTGCCACAAGCAATAGGCTTACCATTACTCCCAAACATTCAATCACCACGTGGTTATCTGTATGCTGGTGTGTGTATTTATGCAAATAAGGACCTCTGAAATAGCCTCAGTGAGGTGGGTTTATAGATGGACTAAAGGGTAGAACACTGATGTGCGTTAAAACGGTAGGACTCTGATTTGAATTATAACGGTAGAACACTGATTTGCAATAAAAGGTAGGACACTGATGTGCATTAAAACAGTAGAACACTGATGTGCGTTTAAACGGTAGGACACTGATTTACATGTAAACAGTGGGAAACTGATGCGTATTAAAACAGTAGGACACTAATTAGCACTAAAACGGTAGGACACTGATATGATTTAAAAGGAAGGACACTGACAGCATTAAATCGGAAGGACACTGATATGATTTAAAAGGAAGGACACCGATTTGCTTTAAATCGGAAGGACACTGATTTGCATTAAAACGGTAAGAGACTGATTTGCATTAAAACTGTAGGACACTGATTTGCATTAAAACGGTAGGACACTGATATGATTTAAAAGGAAGGACACTGACAGCATTAAATCGGAAGGACACTGATATGATTTAAAAGGAAGGACACTGATTTGCATTACAACGGTAGAACCCTGATTTCCATTATAACGAAAACATACCTACCACCTACAGCAGAACACTGCACGCCCACGTGATCAGACGTCTTGACGTTTAAAAAGGGCTCTGTAGAACTGGTTTATTAGTGCTGCATGTCTTAAGTTTTTACGGATGTCTTGGCTCATCCTTACAGCTGTTTTATTTATATATGAAATATGGAATGTATACATAGCCGTGTATGGCACCGGGATTTTCAGCCAGCCTGGTAATGTACAGGTTTTATTCAGCTGCCGTGTCCTGGACACACACAGGCAGGCTCTCCGGTCCTTTGAAAAGACAACCTTCTTACAGTGATGGAGGAGTCGAACCGACCAATCTAAAGTCCAGAAGAAAGAAGGCTCTGTCACGTATTACAAAATATTTTACATACATGTGTAAAATAATTAACAAAAAAAAGACTTTATTTACAAAAAAATAGTACACCAAGCTTTAGTTCTTCATCAAAAGCAAAATGTAATCAGACATTCATGCAAAACGCATGAGTTAACCAACAAAATATTTATGGTAATCTCAAATTTTAATTTTAAATTTCTTTTAATTCCAGATGGCTCGAAGGAGGACTCTCACTCGAGTAGCCTGGACTCGGACATGCACTCGCACGAAAATAATGCGGATTAGACTACATCACTGCCTTCTCAGACTCTTATCAATGGCAATGAAAGAATACAGCCAGATAATGACTGCACAGCAGCAAACGAAAGGTCTTTCAGATAATGTGTTTAGGTACTGTGACACCAGGATCCCTACCTATTGGCTCTCCCAACCCATTAAAGAATCTATCCTAATTTTGGCTACGGGTCTACATTATAAGCCAATGCACAGGGACGAATCGAGGATTTTTAACCGGTGACGCTTATAAAGCGAGACCACGAGGTGGAAGAGGCGCTTTACGAAGAGCCGGGGGATTGTATAATGAGAGTTTTAGAGGTTCGGGGTTTGTTCTTATGCACAATATATCGTAACCCTGCTTGGGTTACAGCGCTGTCCATGTACAATACGGGATATCGCTAATACCGATACTCTCGTGTGTGGAGGCAGTAAATGACTGCCTGCTTGAAAAACTGCAGGCAAACAACTAGTGCCCCTAGCGTCCAGCCTGACCAGCTCATTCATTTAACACGGCAGTGTGGGCACTGGACATCGTGTTTTTAATTGCCGATCATCCTGATACTCATTATTCATCATATTTATTTTTGCGAGTTAAACCATAATACAAAACATGAAAAGACATAAGAAAATTCTGCATTCAGCACGGTTTGCATTTGAATTTGATCTTGAATCAACTGCCTTGTAGCGGATGATATAAGGGAAACATACACAGGGTCTTTTGTCATTGATAAACGTCATATTTTGCAAGTTTACTTGAATTATGAAACATTATGGTACGAAACCATTAATTGTAACCTGGTATCTATTCAAAGATTAATTAAAGCGATTCCATAGCGCGTATAAGCCAATAAAGTTGGGACTGTCAGTTTCTTCCGTGTTAATGAGTTTCCGGCTGAATCATGCTTGCCTGCACAAACTAGACTGGTACCCTGCTCTATTATGGCCCTCAGTCAAGCATAGAGACAGGCGTACAACGCCATCTTAAGTACTCCCAGTTGCAACTCCTGACCTACCTGTAGACTGGTTCCAACTCCAGTCTGCACGCTCATACCGATTGTCATGGACGTTAACGCGATCTTGGCTAGTTATTCATGAAGATTTCTTATAAAATCACTTTCTTTAGTTACTTATAGTAATATTGAAAAATGAGTTGTTGCACAAAAATTGACTGATGGATGTATAGATGATACGATATACTGGATATTTAATATTCCACTGTACGTGGCATTGGTTTATTATCAATATCTATTAATCTAATCATAAATGTCACACGAAATGTACAGCAAACTTTTGACAACTTCTCTGAGCAAACGAAATGCTTATTTTAATCATATATAAATCATACTTGAGTTGGAACCAGTCTGTCGGGAGTCCTGAAGATGGCGTTGTACGCCCGTCTCTATGTTTGGCCTAGAGCAGCGGTGCCATAATAGAGCGGGGTACCAGTCTATGCACAAACAAGCTTCTGGCTGCGCCAGCCAGTCGTTTTTCTCCTCCATCTGCACGAGAAGCTGCATTAGCGATATTGTTACAGTGACCAGCATGGTATTCCCGCTTGAAAGCAGAGGATGCCACATTTCATGGATCTGAAGCGGGGCTGCGATTTGATGATACAGTCGGGTCAAATGTACAGTGGGGCCTGGAAGGCCGAGCGTGTGTATGAGTGTGTGTGTGTGTGTGTGTGTGGGGGGGGGGGGGGGGGGGGTTCAAGCTCGGCCCATTCCGCTGGCGCCGCGGGTTGGACTCCCGTCGTGGCTATGAGAGTGCGTTGTAGTGGCCTGACAAAGCGCTCAAGGCGAAAAACTTTGCTATACACTGGACAATCTTTTCATCTTAGCTGATGAAGCTGGAACAGTAGTGTGAATGTGTTTGATCTGGTGTGCAATACCGATGACCATACTGAACATGATAGAAATCAAATTTAATTATTTAGTCCTCCATTATATCATCTCAAAATGCTCACAGACACAATCCAGCTAGCATCCATCAGATACATCTACTACTTTAGTATGATTGATAAGTGACAGCAGTCACCACAGCTGAAAGATTCACTCTTAATGATGTTTTACATCAGTGGTACACATGAAAGAAAAGTTGTTAAGGAAACATTAACTGTAGCTTTTCAAAATTTGAAAATAAAAAAAGTTATCAATTTAATCATATCTAATTATCATGAATACGATTACAGTGAGAGAGTAATGGATTATCATTACAAATTTCATTGCTCTAAAATTAAATGTAATCGATTACGATTGCTGTTACTAAAATAGTAACTGGTTGTATTTGATTACGATTACTGATTACGATTCCTCAATGTCTGACTACATAAGCAAATATTCTGCGATGGGAGACCTATTGATTGACCACACACACATAGATACAGAGACCAGCCTGATCTGACGGCCGGGAGAACCGAAACAGTCACCTCCATGTTAGTCGTACGCTGACCACACTGCCGTAATCTCCAGCTGGTTAGGGACTGTGGAAAAATAAGTCCTTTACCCACAATGCACTGTGCCTTCTAACTACACCTGCGGGTACATTATAAATGTAGGGATTAGTATAAAGTATTTCATTAAAATATGTTGGGCAAGAATTGTTTCAAGGTAAATTACATGAACATGGAAGTTTTTTGTGGTAAGGACTTCACGGAATAAGTAACATTTTAAGTATACATATATGCAATGTAAACAGGTGTTTCCTTGGACTGAAAGGAATTTCAATTTTCAAGTTTAACAGTTGAGACAAAAAATCCTGGCCGTACAATAATTCAGTTAGTTTTGAGTAGAAACGCTATATAACTACGGGCCCCACGTTTGGGGTGCGGTTGAGGGTGGGTGAGACTACAGTTACCATTAATCAGACCAACGAAGAGTGTCTGAGAGTAACGAGCTACCTGATGGGAGAATGACGGGAAACAACTCTCCCTATACATTTGTTTAATTGCCTCCGTTCATTTTCGTTCGTATGTGTGTGGAGGGTGTGTGGGGTGGGGGGGGGGGGGTTGCATATGTGTTTGTTCACAACATAACTCACGCACAAACAACGGAATCTCATGAAATTTGCAGGGATTTTGTTTTGTTTATATCTTGCATGCTTATCATGGCATCCGCCACTCCCATCCGGAATAACATTCCAAGTAATACAAACTAAGTGACCTAGGGGGGTCCTAGATTCTGCTTTTATTGTTGTTTTTCTCATTTAAATACGCCTCTGGAACCATAACTGGCTCTACTTTTGCCGGACATAAAACCGTTACTGCTGCAGTTTTAGCTACTTACTACATGCAACTTAAGGAATTATGTGCTTTGTCATGGTGTTATATACGTAAAACCAACTGCGATGACCGTGACCAGGGTGGGCACTTAGACCAAAAGACATGATATTAAGTCTGTGATTAGTTAACAATGACCAAAAGCACCCACTTGTTCTCTACACAAAGCTGACTAACTACAGTCTTAAACGAAAGGGAAATTCGACACTCGTTCTATAGTTGAGGGAGTCTGGTTAACCCGCCCCAAGACGCTTCCTGAGCAACGGAAAAGGCTGACTGTATTTTCAATGATAACGATTGTACCCACTCGTTCTAATTGGAAAATGCATTTGATGAAAGTCTGAACATATATTAGGCATTAGAGCTGAATATTTGGTGAACATTTGTATGTCGACCGGGAATCGGTAAAGTAAGCTAATACCATGCTGACGCCGCAAGCTCACCTTGCGGAAGCCGCAAAGACCCCTTAGGACAGCCGCAGGTACGCCGTACGTCCCTCGGGTAGCCGAGTAGGCGTTAAAAATCGCACGGTTATCCTACGACATCCGTACGTCTACTGTACGATGCCCGTACGGAGCCCGTAGGTGGCTGACTGACGCACGGCCGCCGCATCAACTTAAGCGCTGTCGTTTACGGTCGTTGCGGAGACCCTGCGGCCTTTGAAAAACGTACGGTTGCCGTGCGTCCACCGCACGGAATAGCCCAAAACACTCGCCGTACGGCGTCCGTATCCCGGTTGTGACCGAGGCTGCGCCGGTGACGCTGATGAATTAAGAGTATACAGCTAGGCATTACAGAATCAAATGTACATTGTGTATTTTGTTCTTAATTAAATTTACTGTACTTAAGAATGTTCCCCGTGATAGAGGGGCATTCAGTCACTGCAATGCCGATGGCATCAGACAAATCATGGTAAAAACGGCCCAGTCAAAACTTTTTATCAAAGCCCAGAAAATATGCAATAATTTTATTATACATACATGGTTAGGATTTTCACGTTTATTTAACATCAGCTTTATATATCCTTTCTTCTGGTCGAAGTTCAAATTATATAATCTATACATCTTTAGTTAAGGCAGGCGGCAATCCCATGCGGACTACACATACGGACTTAGCACGTATTGAACACCAGCTTTATTGAACCCTGTCAGGTTTATTACTCACTTATAATCATCACTTTCCGCTTTGTAATTCAGGCAGCAACAGCTGATTTTTCCCAAGATAGCAATCTTTGTCTTCTGTTTCCTGCATCTCGTGACCTGCAAGATCAACGTAAAGGTATTCAGGTTCAACTATATTTTCGTTTCATTTCGTTTTAGGGACCTAATGGACCTTCTATTGGTTAGCACAGCATTAGCAAAGTTCAAAATGATCTATAAACTTAAAACATCTCATGGGGCTGCCATTTTGTGTACACTGAACATCCAGATGCCACAGATCGCCTGTCAAAGTTTTGACTTTAACGTCAGTAAGAGTAATGTGCGCAACAGCAAATCCGCATGGGCAATAGTATAAGTTTTCCAAGATACCTACTACGCTTCATTATATCAGATGTATTGAAGACATTTGGTAAAAACATTGTTTTGTATAATGTTTTAAATGTTCAATTTGAAAATAAATTGAAGGCACATTTATATGAAGAATGCCCCACGCCTGGTGATACCGATTAGTGACCAAAATGCCGCTGCCCTCCGTCAAACCTAATCTTTCGTATGAAACGGCCGATCGAAGCATAGGGTTATAAATCGAAGAAACAAGCAGTCACTTACGTATAAATATGTTTTGTTATCACAGTTGTTAAAGCGCCTTTTATATCATAACTTCAGAAGTTTGACAGTAAACCCGTCGATATATCAATATTTTTGTCAAACGAGAATCCCAGTTCTCCTGTTCGATTAAAAACGGGAAAAATATATTAATATATTTTTTATAATATTTTGACAAGCTTTCTTTGAATATATCTTTCTAACATCAGTTGCCCTATATTCAATTCAGTAGGAAAAAACGCAATATATGTAATTTTTTGTATGCGATTCGTTGCAATATTAAGTTTTTCTGCGGTACCATTGGCCCAGACTAAGAGGATAGGGCTTATGTGGCATTATCAGTAAACATGAATTAGAAATGGGCAATGGGCACTCACAGGTCCGGAAACTTGGCGAATGCATGACATAAGTTGTTCTCAAAACAACACTTAGTTCCTTCTAGGCCACTGTAACCTGCATTTCTAAACAAGTATTTGCGCTTGCTAAATTGAGCTGCTGCCACAGGTTAATCAGCAATTATTCAAACTGCATTATATCCCAGCGGATTAGAACAGACTAGAAGTAAAATAATTTTAATTGGCAATAAGAACTATAATAGAACTAGATATACACATAACACTTAGCCAAAGAGGAATTCTCAGATAATTTGTCTGTTGTTTGTGTAAAATGTAATTCCTGTCTTATTTTCCTCAATACGTGACACCATACAGCCGTTGCGTGTCCTTCAATATGCTTCATAAACTTAAACGCCGTTATCATACTCGCTGACTCTTTTAAATATGTTTACTACAGAATTTTGTTGATTAATATATGTAGCCGTGTCACTTGTGAATCCAAGTAAATTACTCCAGAAGCAAGCGAGTTCCATCGTTCGAAGAGAGAGAGAGAGAGAGGGAGAGAGGGAGAGGAGTAGATGAGGTGGCTTGGCGAGAGTAATATCAAAATTAATATTTTTGTTTTGGCCACGGGTTAATGGCTGCTTACACTGTTAGTTTTATGTAATACAGAATCAGTCCAAAGGGGTTCCGGGGATTCGCAATCTTTTTAAAAGTGTTACAGTCCAATGTTTGTGGCCTGAACTCGCCCAACCCATTCCGGGCCTGGGGGCCTTTTTCTAGGTTTTGTCCTCAGTCCTACTGGGTTCGATCCCTGTTATTGGTGTGATATGCCTAAATCCGAACGAAAATCTATGCATCGATTGGATGACGTCAATTTGAAAATGATACTACTTAATAATATCTTACAATGAAAATAAAATAAAATAATAAAAAGTCGAGTAATAAGCTTAATGGTTATCGCAATTTACCCGCGGTAGGTGCTTAAATAAATTGACGTGAATGATGGAAAGTATGCACGCTGCACAGAATGGTACGCGCAACAGGATAACCCTGCTGGATAGGAATTGTTGGTACAGAAATGTTTTCCCGATGATGCATTGAGCCTCTAAATACATAGATGGTGTAGTTTTAATGTAGTCCTTTAGAATTTGTTAAATAAGAATTGCGTCACAACAAATCACACAGACATGATTGCTTTTTGCTTAAGATCTCAATTAATAACAAGAAATTTACACTAAAAAAGCAGCGTATTGCCCTCATATTGCAATATAAGAAATGAGCATTTTCTTTAAGAAATCCTGGATGAACCGGATCATCCCAACCATTTATTTAACTGTGTCTTGTATGTTTGCCCAGCTATTCAGAAATTATGTCAAAATATATTTTAAAAGTTTTTTTTGAGTAATGTTTCTAAAAGACAAACACACCAACGACGAAAAAAATGTTATATATAAAAGATATATTTTCAATATGTTACCATGGTACTCAACGGGAATGTCTGTGTTAACTCTTACTTCAAAGGCCTGGCATTGAATGTCAGTAGAAAATTCATTTCCAGTATATATTAACACTGAATGTCACGCTTCACAATAAATAGCTTCAATGTAAGAGGGCTGCAAAATGAAAAAAAAAACAACAGTTCATTCACAATATTATTATGAGACACAAAGTAATACAATCCCTTAACAATATTATTATGAAACTCAAAGTAATACAAGTACATGTAATGAAAATATATGAACATACCAATTGGGTTCCGAAATTATTTTTTACATTGTTCGACGAACAGTAGGGGATTAGCGATGTTGTGGTCACAGGACTTAAATATTATAATATCAAAGACTGTAATGGATCTAGAGGTTCATTTATTTTATGCGATGTATACTTTCTAACCAAGATCATCACCTTCGACCAGCTTGTTTAAATAAAGAGACGCGAAAAATATATGAAGCCCTATTCTGATAAAACAATTATACTTGAAGATTATATGAATATAACCCTGAACCCTGAAGTACATAAAGCTGGAGGCCAAATTGAGTAACGAAAATTATTTCAGTGATGCCTGGAGGATGTTACATCCTAAATAATACCACAGTTCAAAATTACTCCCTGATTTTTAAAGGATAGACCTACAGATGTATTGAGCAACGTAAAGACGAAGAAATTGCATTGAAAATAAAGCCGTTATTTTTAGATCTAGAAAAAAAAATTTAAACGTATAGAAAAAGGGCATACTGTTTTGGAAACAGCAAAAGGTTAGAGGAAATGCCGTCTAATATTCAAAGAAACAAACTAAAAAACTTTAGAACGAAGAAGAAGTGCTCCTGAAAAAAAACTTGAAGCAAACGTTAATTCTGAGAACAAAGAATAATTATTACTTGTAAATCATCCGTAGTCTGAGCTAGATGGCCTTTATGATTCGAAAACACAATATGCTATTGTCAGATCACAGATAGGTTACTGTGAACAGGAACAATAAGCAAATATTTCTTATCATAGGAAAAGAGAAAAAAACAAGAAAACTGGAAGCAGGAAATAAAAACCGGACTGATAATTGCCAGATATTTGACTGCCACAGATATTTTGGCAATATGATGAAATCGACACAAAGAAGAAAAACACCAAGAAATCTCACCATTTTATAAAAAGGCCAAATAAACCTACGATATATCATATGAATGCAACTATAAATTGATGAATTGGGCTTTGTCCAAAAGGCTTTTTTCACAAAATTTTCCAATGCACAACCTCTTACCATCAAACTCTTCACACATACTTTTTCCGCTAAGAAGCTGTCCAAAGAGTACTTTGGTGTTGCAACCTAAAAGTTGCATCCATATGTGAGAAGTCCGGATGCGTAGTCCCAAAAAAAGCTCTGTAGCATTTATAGCAATTTCGTTCCCATTATTACGTATGCTTTTTCTGTATGCTTAGTCCGTATTGCCTACCAGGAGTGTTTTTCCGCATTATGCCTACCTTGACCTTGACAATTTAAGGTTTAAGCATTGAGAATATCCAGAATGTGTCGTAGAAACTTTCTTTAAATTTGACTGGAATGAATGCTCTATCAGTCAATAATGATTTCTTAACAAAATTAAATAAATTTACATTTTTAATGGTGTTCTCTTTTAATGATAAAATAACACAGAGAAAATAATAAGTTTTTAAATTAAATCAACATTTTAAATGGTGTTGTCTTTTTATATAAAATATCATAGAGAAACTATTTAGTTATTATCGAGCACCTGTCAAACACGAAGCGCGGAATACGCATACTTTCTGATTAACAACAAACTCTGCATATACGGACTACGCATGTGAACTACATACACGGAATTCGCACGTATTGAACACCAACTTTATTGAAGCCTGACAGGTTGATTTCTCCCAGTTTTTATATACTGATAATGGGAGCTGCCATTTTGTTCAGACGCGAAACCTTGATGGCACATGTCGCATGATGAATTATAAGTGTACCGCTAGGCATAACAAAATATAATATGCATTGTGTAATTTGCAAAAAAAAATCTCTGCCGGGCGAGGCGGGTGCGGGCTAAAAGATAGAAAATGTGGGGCGGGGTAGGTATGATATTTTAGTGCGGTTTCGTGGTTAAAAACATGGTTAAATAGCCAGACGATGATCACATTTATTTAAATGTAAAGCACTGTAGGTCTGTTCCTTCGGTTATTCATTTTTCTGAATTACTATATAGCACTTGTGAAATATAAATTCCTTGAGTTTTGAGATAGATTCATCTATGCAGCGACCACTTTTCAAAATATTGCAAATGTACCTGGGAATAGCTTTTTATAATTATAGACTGTTCAGCACTGTAGGCCAATACTTGTGGCCAGTCTCAGATATTACGTAACATGGCTGAGGGTAGAGCCCAAGGATTAGGCCTATGAACTTATGAAAGTCACAGCATGGGTGCATTTGGCTTTGTCTGCAGCTGGATATAGCTTTACATACTGCAAAGACTGAGGTGTGCTAATTATTGATGAATTGAGCGCTGGCTAGATTAGAGGACTGCATTTGCAAAACTGAATGAGATAACGATCATTAGGCTTATTTGATATCTATTCTTGTCTACACAACTATGATGTAGAGCTTACTCCTTCTGTAGTTCCATCCCTTCCCCTTTCAGCTATTTAGCTGATCATTGCTGGACAGGATTAAGCTCTTTGTCAAATAAAAGGTGTGAACTGTGGTGAGCAAGTACGTACTGTCCTCTAGCTACTGCAGCTAGAGATGAGTAGTGTAACTCTAGGCATACAAACTTGATAGAAATTGATTGTTTCATGCCTAAGTTTTATTTTATGTTTCCGTATAGCAGCATATGTATGGTAAATATGTTTAATCTGCAATTATGTTGTTAGCTAAATACCTGAATATGTTGAATTTATAATTACTTTAAATATTTTAAGGAAAGACAATGGCAGTATTTGATTAGTGTGTACCAGTTACTGCAGTGACTTTTCTAGTGATATGGCAGTAAATGAATGTATTTTGGTAAGTGGTACTTCTTTAAAATAAAAAGAAAACGCATGGTAATTCCATAACACTCGTCCTATCTGTGAAAAAAACCTTGAAAATGTCCTACCATCAACTAAACATGATAACGCTACATCTACTCAGATGGTCATTAATTATTAATATCTGAAAATAAATCATTTTTTTTAATTTGGCTGCCTTTTTGGTTGTCCCTTATGCTTATTTGCGGGTTGCATGCGGGCTGACTTTATTCTTTATAGGTGCGGGCGGGTTTTCTCAGCTGCGGGGCCGAGCGGTTGTGGGTTAAAGGTTTGTTTTCCGGGGCGGAACGGGCTCTAAATTCCTTCCCGCGCAGGGCTCTAGTAGACATACAACGACGTCTGAGTGATAAAGCAACTCAGGAGCGAAAATAAATGGCCGACATCGAGGACAGTGTTTCCTTAAAGCCACAGCAGTAAATCAAAGTTGTTATTCCATAAATATTGGTTCTAAACATGCCTTAATACCTTACGAAAACAGTTACGGCACGTTAAGATCTATATATATATTAGTATAAAGGTATAAACTTACTTCTTAGGCAGACTGTTTAACTGCCAGTTGTCACACCAAAAGAAAAGAACCTCATAATATGTTTATGTACACCAGTAGTTTGTTGCCTGGTATTAAAAAAAAACAAGTTTAGTCACATCACCGACCGGCAGATGGCAGCATATATAGCAACTACGCCTGACATTTAAATACTTTAAGAAAAGCAAACTAAATACAAATTAATTCTCTGGTAAACGGAACATCATGTAATAGCCTTTATAATTTAAAGAGTTTTGCAAAGGCTTTTGTTAGTTCAATACTTATTAGGACCTAACTTTCCTAAAAAAACATACTTTGGTAATCAAGCTGGGAACACAAATATATTCGTCCTTTCACAGTTCGAGACTCATGCTAATATGGACATATTTGCATTGCATTTGCTCGATACTTCAGTTGTGATTACATCAAAGAATCCTTTGTAACCATCATGACCATTATATGGTGCATTAGTAAACAAGTATTTGCGCTTGAACGATTGAGCTTATACAATATGTTTATCAGCAATGTACCGAATGCTCATCGTATCGTACTGTGCTAAACTTAAATAAATCTTATTATATTCAATTTTAATATAATTTAAAGGAAAAATTTCCTTGCAACATGCGTATGACAAATCTCTTTAACATGTGTTAACATAATCACGGATCTCTGTATGTTTTCATACGATCGCTGAACTAGAATCATAAGTATTTCAGATATCGCCGTACTTTCTTTAGGTTTGTTGTATCCTCTGACCTGCAATGGACACCATAACGATAATTATGTTATCCTCTGTCACAAAAACTTTATGTTAGAATTTAATATGTTTAATTTTGTTATTACCGCGCATTAGCAAACTTCAAGATAACTGCAGTCGTGTGTCAATCTCTCTGATGAAAATCCTCAGATCATGCTGTATGTTTTTCGTATTACGTGCACTCTGTTATTCGTGTTACGCGTACTTCCTGGTAACATTCGCGTCAAGAGTTTAATTTTTCTCTGCGCATATAGGTTTACTCCTTTGTGGTACCTCTCTAGCACATATGACATCAAATATCCATAGAAACATATACCATGTATCGATTGATCAAGTGAGAGAAAGAGAGTAAAGGGGATTTGTGAGAGAAAAAGGATTATTTTAGGGGTATTTGTTTGTTTTTTGTGTGTGCGTGTGTGCTTGTGCCTTTAATATTGTATAGCGGATTTTGCTCGAAATACAAGAGGTACTTATCCTCAAAAAAGCTGAGCAAACGTATGCCCGAATGAAGGAACATAACAGGTAAAACTCTTTATAGTGGTTACATCTATATTGCGCACCGTCGGCAGACCAATATTGTCCTCCTTAAAGTTTATATGGTGGTTACCTCTATCACTAGGGATCTGGGTGAAATTTTCAAACTTACTATTTCTTCCCAGGAGGCACATCAAGTGATAGATCTCGGTGAGAATATTCTTTTGGCGTTTCCTTTTTGAAAATTGGTTGAATGTTTATGAAGATACTGCACTTGAAAGGTCCAAATTTTGGGGTCATTATTTGACAATTCCTTAACCATTGCGGCCAAAAATTATAAAAAGAGATTTTTTTTCATTTTTCATTGGCCTTTTATTTCATAAATAACGAACAAATGTGGCTTTTTGAGCAAAAGGTTACATGAAATGTGTTTTTGACTTAAAATCAAAATAAAAGAAGATATCAGCCCCATGTGTAAGAAAATTTCATTGCAGAATATTGCAAATATTATTTGGACTTAGTCATTTTTTCAAATGGTACATGCCAGGACCCGAAAAAATGAGAACATATAAGCATATTTCACGCCCTCATAACTTTGAATTTTTTTAAAAATAAACACATGCTTCCAGAAATATCACTACAACTGAAACATCTCATCTTATTTATTATGCAAATTAATATATGTATTGCATATTTAACCTAATTTGCATATGCGAATTAGGCAAAATGATTATTTCTCCAAAAGGACCGGAAACATGGCGAAAGGTGTGCCCACTTCTATTTTCTTGAAGCAATTTCACAATTATAATATTTTCGTAAAGTTTTCTGTATTATCAAACAAATGTTGCATAGCATTGAGTATGCAAATGAGTAACCAGATATTGTTTAAGAAATTAGCATATTTGCATATGCAAATGAGTCACCATCCATGTTTTTCGGTTTCCGAAACCTTCAAATTTGAATATCTCCGTTACCGTTTGATGAAAATATTCCTCTTGAATAACTCTATCTAACTAGACTTGTTGTAAAAACCCATATACAACATGAACATTTGCTAATTTTTACCTGCAGTCTATAACGATTCTATAGCTCGGTTCACCGAGACATGAAAAGGAGTCGCATTTGGACATCACAGGTTTGCTTGGCACACATCTCAGAAGCAGCAAAGAATGTTTGCATTCATGTGTACCCTATATTGTTATATAAAAGGTTTGAAGGAATCATTGGTACAGTATACAAAATACTCATTAAGTGCAAGAGTACACATTACATCTGTCGTGAGCCACGACAGCAAACAGGTATCAATATCAGTAAAATTTTGGGGATTGGACATGGAATTTACTTCAAAAGTAAATTGCTGATACAGCTGGAGAAGATTTTGAGAGGATTCATATAACATTTGAAGTCTGGTTTCTCCATCAGTGTTAATGTCTTGCATACTTTCACAAGCACTATCCTTGATTTTGATCCTTTTATTCACAACTTAACAACCATTCAAACCTGTTTCTCGCAACAATTAACAAAATAACAACTGTATGTATAGATATTATTTATTCTGAAAATATGACAACACTCAACATATTCTGGGTGTACATGTGATATAATGAAGAAACAGGACAGGCATATACAGCTAAAAATGGAAAAGAACACAAAGATACAACAAATACAATTTACAGAATATATAAATTATAGCTGTATCAATATATCGCTATATATTGATACGCCACATTGTTATGGTTACCGGTACGCTATGTATTATGTGCAATTATATCGACGAAATACAAAAAAAGCTCACAAATACAAGCCATACAACCCTAACCTAAATTATGATCCAAGTTATTTATTAAGCTAAGGATGCTTTTTATTTCTTTATAGTTGACCTTCTATCACTTAAATAAGATCCCATATACCCACATGATCAACTGGACAAGGAATGTATAATACAGTTCTTGCTATTTCAATGAGACTGATGGAATAATATTACTATCTTTCTTTGTTTACCAAATGTTTAAGCCACAAAGCTTTTCATCAGAAATGATACAAAAAGAAAAATGGAGCATATCGTCAATACGTATCGGGTATTGTTTTAAATATATTGCAATACGTATTGTACCTGACTAAGCTGTCCAATACCCATCCCTAGTATATATATATATATATATATATATATATATATATATATATATATATATATATATATATATATATATATATATATATATATATATTTAGTGGAAAAGGATGCTATCCAGTATTATTTATTGAAAAATGTCAGTTCGTGCTTCGAGAATTAACTATATTTATTTACATAAAAGTTAACTTTCTTTTGTAGATAGCAAGTTGCTGTGCAAGAAACTGGCTTGTGAATAATAGAAAAAGAGGAAGAAAACAAGGAAAATGCTGATGCTGTATTGATATGAATATTAAAGACATAAATGTATAAAACTTTATAATTAATAATATGAATTTATAGTATATTTTGTACAAGAAATCAATATAAACTGTGATAAATGCATCATTTCATTTACAAAACATGAAAATCTAGAAATCATTATAACAAGGAAAATGTTTGGCAAGATATTCAAGGTAAGCTTGTGCATGTCCTGAATTAATATTCTATCGTTTACAGAAATATTTTGCAACAGATATCACCCCACCCCCTGTAAAAATGAACAGATCAATTTGAACAAATATGTTTCAGGACCTTAAAATAAGAATTGGTGTCATGATATGTTAAATAAAATATAGATGTAAACCGATTTCATCCTATCTAAACTAATTCCCTCCAGTTCTTCACTCAGAAAATAAGATAAAAAACCTTTAACATGAATAATATGAATGTACAATAATCTTATAAATAAGTTCAATGTCCTTTTTTATTTCAGTTACTGTAAGTTACGACATGTATGGAAAACTGATTTTGAAAAAATATAGCCAAAGGAGTGCCAATGCCACCAGCCAACATAGCAACAACATTAATGATGATCATGTAAATAACAATTCATTGTGTGCATATATATATATATATATATATATATATATATATATATTTGAATCTTTGAAAATTAATTAAAACACCTGCTTTTTTAAGCGTAACGTTAGATTTATATTCATAATATTTCATCTTGTTGAAAAAGCTCAAAATAAATTGACCAGTATATCATGTGTCATCTTGATAGGTATCCCCTTGACAAGAATTAAATTATCTAACTATTAACATGCATAAACATGATAAACAGTCAACATGCCATTTGGCAATGTATAGTACTGCCGTTAAATCCCCGATTATCGCCCACCAAAACAAAGGAACTTTCAATGTCAAGAAAAAGTTTTCTGGCGTTTATAAAACACGCCAAAATATAAACAAAATAGTTTCTTAAAAACTGGAACTGAAGCGAGGGTTTAAATTCACATCCCTTCAAGAAGCTCGCATATGAATGATAAAATTAAGCTTTTTCGTCCGTGGTAAGACCAAAATATGAATTTAAAGCACAGGGAAAACATATGTTTGCATTAGTAACATGATATTTGTCCAGGATAAGTCATCCGAACTGATAAATGGGTCTCGATTAACAGAACATCAAAGCCTAACTTACCGTTGTCATCTGGCTGCATCAGCTGACGGGCCGTCACTGCGGACCTGTGACAGTTGGTTTTTAAATGACTCGTGGCGCCGAGGTTATTTACGTATAATAAATCATCGCTTTATTTCTTGATAATACACCCGTATAGCGACATTGTCTGATAACGTTCGGATAAATAAAAATGTATTGCAATATTTTGATAGCACTTAGAAGTGTAAATTAAAAAAAAATATTTAAAATTATACGAAACGGTCAAACCTTATATGAATCCAATCTGCACGATGTATCCTTTAATTCTGTAAACAAATCTAGGGAAAATATATAAATGTGACGACGCCGCGACGAGATGAAAAGTGGTTAAACTCGTGTGCCACGGGTCGCAACTGCGAAACTGTGAAATATTTTCATCCATTTTCAACTCGACATAACTTAAGGTATATACGTTGGAGAAAAAAAATTAAAGTCACTTAGAAAGTTTGGTGAACGTAGGTCATTTTATGAAAAAACAGCGCTCGGTCAAAAATCATTTTGTCCGCTGTCAAATGGAACGGCGCGTCTAGCAAGCTCCCTACTATCACGTTTTGAGCTCTAAATAAGTTTGCAAAGTTTGTTTATAGAATTAAGATACACGATCAAGATAACAGTAAAAGGATAACAGGCATTGGGGATCGATACTCTGTTTACATATGTTGTCAGATATAATAGATACTAGCTGCTTCCGTTGAAAATCCACGGCTCTATCTGATGCATATTTTTGTAATGAGCTGATAGGAACTAAACGACACATATTTTAATCCTAAGGTTTTTGCAGGAACTTCTGTCATGTGTTTCACTTATATGATAGAAAGATTACTTCTGCTAGAATTCTCCAGGAACACCCTCCCGGAAAATATCAACATAGAAAGAAAAATATTCTATTCCAGAAATCACAAAAAAAAATGTTGGAAAGAGACGTGAGGATTATACAGAGAATATGTGAATATGTGATCCGCGCTTGAATTTAAAATCTTTACTTCCTTTTGACAGAGTAAAATATCTTAACAGGCGATATAATGGAACAATGGAAATTAGGTTCAGTGGAGATTACAGGTCGCCTCCTGGAAAGCGTGACAGGCAAAAAATGTTTTGCTGAACATTTGTAGAGGGTTAGGGTAAAGACATATCAATAGTCTATTTCATTTTGGAGGTAATAAGAATCACCACAATATATATTTTCTTATGAACCATTATGATAAAGACCATTCCCTTATCCCCGTTTGTTCTGCCACTCGCAAGTTGAACAGGCGTTTCTGAAGCATGACAGTGTTCACACATGAAACAGTGACTGATATTACAAGAGATTCTGGTGGAGGTCTGTACGCCCTGACTACAGATTCTAGTTTGTTATCAATTTAAAGATGTACTGGTTTTTAATGTTTCACCGTCCCTACAGACAACGGATCTTAACAAATATATGTAGGGCTTCTTATTGAAAAAAAACTTCATAAAACGCATGACAGGGCCGAACATTTGAAACCATGGTTATCATGGAAATATCTTTTTGAATGAATAAAAACCAACATACCTGTAACTCATAAAAAAAAATGTCAAACGGTGGTTACATCACTGGACTGAGTGCCCAATGTTAACCAGACTGAAAACCCCTCGCATTGAAAGGGGAGTCATGTGGTCTTTGGATTAAAAACCTTTACTTCCTTTCGAGAGAGAAAAATCCTTTAGAGACGTTACAATAGATATGGGCGATCAATGGAGATTATAGTGGACCTGCGTGACCGCGTATTACAAGGAAATGTCTTTTGGGCAGGACTGCGCTCGTGCCACGGTCTTTACAGTGCCAGTGAAAATCCCCGAGGCACCTCCTGGAAAAGTTCCACAGGCATGGAGGACTTTGCAGCACAAAAGATATAAGGGCACCTAATGGGGAAATATTAGTATTATTAATTATTCAGCATAATAAGACATAATCCCGCAAAATAAAGCAAACTTGTCCTAGAAGAGCACACCACCAATACGTCTGCCGAATTTTGAGAGTCAAATCAGAAGGAAAGCAGGTACACTGTGGTCCACAAAAAACCCAACTCCTTATTAATTATATAGAAAGTTAGATTCATAATTAACACTTCGGTCTGTAGATAATAAACACTATACTTTTAGATCAAATTAATCGAGTTCTATCGTTAACATTTATTTTAGTTCAACCATCAACATTCATTAATGTAGACTATTTTGGTCTGCAGCTGTTGCATACGTGTTATATATACATATATATTAAGCTTGCACGCAAGCCATTAAATTGTATTCACACCGGGTTTTATTCGGCTGCGTTTGTGATGGTCATATTTTTAATGTACCAAGTTGATATTCACCGAGTTGACTGACGTGGTTTCTAAAAGAACACGTTGCATTAGATCCTTGTAATATTCCCAATGTCAAATTTCTCATGAGTTATAGAGAAATTTAAAAAAAAAAAAATCATCCGATATGGATTGTTGTTTCTCTGGTTTGCATGGTCTTACCAAAGTGTCAGCATAGGACGTGAAGGCAAATAATTCAATAAAAAAGTTATTTGTGATTAACCATCCTCAGCTAGTTAGTAGTCAAATACAATTAATATGATTATACGTTTAAATTTCTCATTTATGATTTACATTTTATTCATCCGTGAAAAAGTCATTGCTTTTTGACGATACGTCATTTCTGACCATTTTATATTTTTTTAGCTCTAAATAAGTGGCAAAGTATGTTTACAAACTTGAGTTTGGTTGCCAATGTTTTGAAATGTTGGGTCAGAAACGGGTCTGTGAACAAAGGGTCAGCCTGGAAACCTACAGGGCACGTTTAGAGCAGTACGGAACAGGTCCACGAAAGGAAGCAAGGTGGAAGATTCCAACGTGGACAGTCCATGGCTCACCGGCACGTGTTTACATGGTGATTTTCCCAGTTGTCTCCCTCATCCTACTGTGCAGTGGTGATGTTGAGATTAATACCAGACCCCCACCAGTGGCACCAAAATTAAACCAAGGTAACACAGGTACAAAAAATCAACAAAGAACTCTCTGGCAAACTCAAGCTAGACTTAATAGATCCGAAAGCGGCGACCTAAGCATCTGTACTGTTCTAGATGAGAGCCAAGTGGGCGATTCAGGCACAGAGTTTAATCATGGTACTAAATCTCAACATTGTGCACCTATTCCTCTGACTGCTGGGGCAAGACAAGGAGATGGTGAAGAGACAAGTAAACGGAGGAACACGTACTTTCTCTGTCAAAGCGACTGGACACGGTTCACAGGGACCTGATGGATTTGAAAAGGAGAGAGACATCGGTTGAAGCAGAAATTTATTCACTAAAACAAAATTTGAAAAAAATAGAAAAAAGAATAGAAAAACAATCAAGAAGAAACAATTTGATTTTTCATGGTGTACCAAAAAGAAAGGGAAAGTAATCAAGGTAGAAGGTGAACAGAAAATTAGATCTGTAATGAAAGAGAAAATGGGTATTGTCTGTGATACAGATACAGAGTTAGGTATAGACAGAGCACATAGACTTCAAGTCAGAAATAGGAATGGTAAACCTAGGCCTATTATTGTTACATTTAGAAAATTTAAAGACAAAGAAAACGGGATCCTACAGGCTAGACAGTCATTAAAGTGATATCAAGGTGTCCAATGATTATAGTGACATGGTTAGAGAGGCTGGAAAGAATCTGGTTCCTTTTATGCTGCAGGCTAAAGAAGAAAACAAGAAAGCATAGATGACCTTTGACAAATTGAACATTCAAACTGCACTTGCACCACAGGATCAGGTTAGTTTACTACTAACGCCAAATTATTTTCTTCAGTAACCAATAGCAGCACTTTTGAAAATATTAACAAAAATTTATATATTATTCTTTTGGAATGCAAGGGGATTCAAATTTAAATTGCATGTACGTTGAAGCAAACAACTAATTAAAGTGTTATATACTTTGTATAGTAAAAAAACTTGGCAAAATATCGCACTGAGTTCTACGCTTATTTTCAAGACTTTAACGGTTATGGGATTTCAAGGGGTAATATGTTTAGAGGGGGAGTCCTGGTTTGTTTTAAAAAAGATTGTGATATAAGAATATAAAATATGCATAAATGCACTGACATGATTGCACGTATTGTTGATGGGATGCCCGTCAGCTTTCAAACAAATATTGTATTGTTAGTTACCTATGTGGCTCCAGAATATTCACCTTTATACAATGATATCGGTGATTCTTATGGTATATTAAGGCTCGATAATATGTTGATAGATATTGCATCTCACTTTATTGCAAGGATCGGAAACTTGAATGATTTTATTGAATGTGATGATCAAGATTTTGTTGGAATACAGGATGCTTATCCAAACAATACATTTAGTGTATCAAGAAATCCAAAGATTGCAAAATTAACAAATTTGGTTATTCTCTACAGCATCTGTGCTGAAGTTTTAATATAGGTGTAGAACTGCTCCTGATCTATCAGGAGAATACACGTGTGTGCCGAGTACAGGACAAAGTGTGGTTGATTATATCATTATCAGAAGTGAACTTTTACTATCACCCAAACATTCTCTGTATTGAATTTTGACTCATCTGTTCCTTTTCAAGTCAAATGTCCTAGTGTTAAATATGGAGGTTAAAATTAGAGCAAATATAATTAAGACAGAACCATGGAAAAAGTATTAACTTATGTCAAATGATTATAATGCAATTACAACTCTCTTGGACCAAGAAACATCAGTGAGATATTTAGATACTTTTTATTAGCGTAGAAATTATAATGTTGAAGAAGCCTTGAATTGTTTGATGAATTACATTTGGTCTTCATCTGAAAAGGTAAAGAAAAAACATAATCATGAGCAAAATATCCAAACAGAGCTAAACGGTGGGATAAAGATTGCCAGACAGCTTAAACATCCAAAGACATAAGACACTCAATAAATACAGACGTTAAGGATTGTTATATGATTTAAATCCATACAGGACAGAAAGACAGATTTTTTAAGTATGTCACAGCAGTTATTACAGCACATATCTTGGTCACTTAATGCCTGAGCCACAGGCTGTGTGTGCTGCAGTTGTAAATGATACCCCAAGCTGCTGGAAGGCTGTAGTTGCCTATCAACCACAGAGCGTTCAGGGTAGCTGCATCGTAGCATTTTGTTAAAAAATGCTTTATTTAACTATTAAAAACCGCATTTGTCCCATAAACCCAATCTTTTCATCAACTTCTTTAATAAACCTGTCAACACATGTATTTGATTGCCCAGTAAGACTGTAACATATGCCACAGAAAAGGCATGATGGTCGGGCTAACAACACCAGGGTACCATGTAAATTTTACATTTTTAACTGGCTTTAACTATTTTAATCCAATTTTTAAACCCAAATTAATTACTTTCTGCATTACAAGACATGTTTGGCTCACAAGTAATATTTATTTGATTTCATTCTTTTTACAATCAGTGTAACACCCTGAATCCGTTGTGTCAGGCAATTTTAGGCCTACACTTTAGCAATTCTACAAAGACCTACCTAGGTCGGTAAACTGTGCTTGTTTGACCGTTTTTTATCACATTTCATATATCTGACAATATAAAAGGTGCCTAATTATTTTCTCCTTTAATATATCAACAATATATACGAAGACCATCAGTAGATTAATTAAATTAATATAAAATAATATGAATGATGCAGAATTTAATTTATGTACACTGACTTGATGACTGGAAAATGTTATTTAAAATTTAAAAATTGAACCACACAGTAATCTGATGTGTTACTGTTTAATGAACCAATAATATTCATAGTAATGTTAATCTTCAAAACTTGTTTAGCACGAGTTAAATGTGTATTCATTTTCAATTACTGTTATATAAGCTTATGTTAGAGCTACAATGCACAAGTGTGAAAAAATGTGTAAATATGTGATTTTTAATTGTGCTAATACATATATTGCTTATACAGAATATGATGTGTATTTATTTTCATTTACTCTTATATAAGCTTGTGGTAGAAAAAAATCCATACATGTCTGATTCATAAAGCAAGGATATTTATTTGCTGTGCATCATCACTGTTATCCTAGCAATCACTCCTCAGGAAACACCAAACAATCATTAGGTCCTGATGTGAAATGTATAATGGTAAATACATATGTTTTACAACTGATTTACGCCTGGGTAATTATACATGGTAAAACTCGAAACTGTATACTGGTATTTTTATAAGGTCAATTTTGAATACTTTTCTATAAAAAAATAAGCAATTTCTTTAAATGATGATGGATAATTGCTTTATCCAATTAAAAGGAAAGAAAATATAAGCTCCACAAGCACAAGCATAGATACCATGTTAATAATTCCGTTACCTCAGCATACACTGCCAGGAATTATCATTCGTTAACCATATTATTATTATTTTCAACTCGACATAACTTAAGGTATATACGTTGGAGAAAAAAAATTAAAGTCACTTAGAAAGTTTGGTGAACGTAGGTCATTTTATGAAAAAACAGCGCTCGGTCAAAAATCATTTTGTCCGCTGTCAAATGGAACGGCGCGTCTAGCAAGCTCCCTACTATCACGTTTTGAGCTCTAAATAAGTTTGCAAAGTTTGTTTATAGAATTAAGATACACGATCAAGATAACAGTAAAAGGATAACAGGCATTGGGGATCGATACTCTGTTTACATATGTTGTCAGATATAATAGATACTAGCTGCTTCCGTTGAAAATCCACGGCTCTATCTGATGCATATTTTTGTAATGAGCTGATAGGAACTAAACGACACATATTTTAATCCTAAGGTTTTTGCAGGAACTTCTGTCATGTGTTTCACTTATATGATAGAAAGATTACTTCTGCTAGAATTCTCCAGGAACACCCTCCCCGAAAATATCAACATAGAAAGAAAAATATTCTATTCCAGAAATCACAAAAAAAAATGTTGGAAAGAGACGTGAGGATTATACAGAGAATATGTGAATATGTGATCCGCGCTTGAATTTAAAATCTTTACTTCCTTTTGACAGAGTAAAATATCTTAACAGGCGATATAATGGAACAATGGAAATTAGGTTCAGTGGAGATTACAGGTCGCCTCCTGGAAAGCGTGACAGGCAAAAAATGTTTTGCTGAACATTTGTAGAGGGTTAGGGTAAAGACATATCAATAGTCTATTTCATTTTGGAGGTAATAAGAATCACCACAATATATATTTTCTTATGAACCATTATGATAAAGACCATTCCCTTATCCCCGTTTGTTCTGCCACTCGCAAGTTGAACAGGCGTTTCTGAAGCATGACAGTGTTCACACATGAAACAGTGACTGATATTACAAGAGATTCTGGTGGAGGTCTGTACGCCCTGACTACAGATTCTAGTTTGTTATCAATTTAAAGATGTACTGGTTTTTAATGTTTCACCGTCCCTACAGACAACGGATCTTAACAAATATATGTAGGGCTTCTTATTGAAAAAAAACTTCATAAAACGCATGACAGGGCCGAACATTTGAAACCATGGTTATCATGGAAATATCTTTTTGAATGAATAAAAACCAACATACCTGTAACTCATAAAAAAAAATGTCAAACGGTGGTTACATCACTGGACTGAGTGCCCAATGTTAACCAGACTGAAAACCCCTCGCATTGAAAGGGGAGTCATGTGGTCTTTGGATTAAAAACCTTTACTTCCTTTCGAGAGAGAAAAATCCTTTAGAGACGTTACAATAGATATGGGCGATCAATGGAGATTATAGTGGACCTGCGTGACCGCGTATTACAAGGAAATGTCTTTTGGGCAGGACTGCGCTCGTGCCACGGTCTTTACAGTGCCAGTGAAAATCCCCGAGGCACCTCCTGGAAAAGTTCCACAGGCATGGAGGACTTTGCAGCACAAAAGATATAAGGGCACCTAATGGGGAAATATTAGTATTATTAATTATTCAGCATAATAAGACATAATCCCGCAAAATAAAGCAAACTTGTCCTAGAAGAGCACACCACCAATACGTCTGCCGAATTTTGAGAGTCAAATCAGAAGGAAAGCAGGTACACTGTGGTCCACAAAAAACCCAACTCCTTATTAATTATATAGAAAGTTAGATTCATAATTAACACTTCGGTCTGTAGATAATAAACACTATACTTTTAGATCAAATTAATCGAGTTCTATCGTTAACATTTATTTTAGTTCAACCATCAACATTAATTAATGTAGACTATTTTGGTCTGCAGCTGTTGCATACGTGTTATATATACAATATATTAAGCTTGCACGCAAGCCATTAAATTGTATTCACACCGGGTTTTATTCGGCTGCGTTTGTGATGGTCATATTTTTAATGTACCAAGTTGATATTCACCGAGTTGACTGACGTGGTTTCTAAAAGAACACGTTGCATTAGATCCTTGTAATATTCCCAATGTCAAATTTCTCATGAGTTATAGAGAAATTTAAAAAAAAAAAAATCATCCGATATGGATTGTTGTTTCTCTGGTTTGCATGGTCTTACCAAAGTGTCAGCATAGGACGTGAAGGCAAATAATTCAATAAAAAAAGTTATTTGTGATTAACCATCCTCAGCTAGTTAGTAGTCAAATACAATTAATATGATTATACGTTTAAATTTCTCATTTATGATTTACATTTTATTCATCCGTGAAAAAGTCATTGCTTTTTGACGATACGTCATTTCTGACCATTTTATATTTTTTTTAGCTCTAAATAAGTGGCAAAGTATGTTTACAAACTTGAGTTTGGTTGCCAATGTTTTGAAATGTTGGGTCAGAAACGGGTCTGTGAACAAAGGGTCAGCCTGGAAACCTACAGGGCACGTTTAGAGCAGTACGGAACAGGTCCACGAAAGGAAGCAAGGTGGAAGATTCCAACGTGGACAGTCCATGGCTCACCGGCACGTGTTTACATGGTGATTTTCCCAGTTGTCTCCCTCATCCTACTGTGCAGTGGTGATGTTGAGATTAATACCAGACCCCCACCAGTGGCACCAAAATTAAACCAAGGTAACACAGGTACACAAAATCAACAAAGAACTCTCTGGCAAACTCAAGCTAGACTTAATAGATCCGAAAGCGGCGACCTAAGCATCTGTACTGTTCTAGATGAGAGCCAAGTGGGCGATTCAGGCACAGAGTTTAATCATGGTACTAAATCTCAACATTGTGCACCTATTCCTCTGACTGCTGGGGCAAGACAAGGAGATGGTGAAGAGACAAGTAAACGGAGGAACACGTACTTTCTCTGTCAAAGCGACTGGACACGGTTCACAGGGACCTGATGGATTTGAAAAGGAGAGAGACATCGGTTGAAGCAGAAATTTATTCACTAAAACAAAATTTGAAAAAAATAGAAAAAAGAATAGAAAAACAATCAAGAAGAAACAATTTGATTTTTCATGGTGTACCAAAAAGAAAGGGAAAGTAATCAAGGTAGAAGGTGAACAGAAAATTAGATCTGTAATGAAAGAGAAAATGGGTATTGTCTGTGATACAGATACAGAGTTAGGTATAGACAGAGCACATAGACTTCAAGTCAGAAATAGGAATGGTAAACCTAGGCCTATTATTGTTACATTTAGAAAATTTAAAGACAAAGAAAACGGGATCCTACAGGCTAGACAGTCATTAAAGTGATATCAAGGTGTCCAATGATTATAGTGACATGGTTAGAGAGGCTGGAAAGAATCTGGTTCCTTTTATGCTGCAGGCTAAAGAAGAAAACAAGAAAGCATAGATGACCTTTGACAAATTGAACATTCAAACTGCACTTGCACCACAGGATCAGGTTAGTTTACTACTAACGCCAAATTATTTTCTTCAGTAACCAATAGCAGCACTTTTGAAAATATTAACACAAATTTATATATTATTCTTTTGGAATGCAAGGGGATTCAAATTTAAATTGCATGTACGTTGAAGCAAACAACTAATTAAAGTGTTATATACTTTGTATAGTAAAAAAACTTGGCAAAATATCGCACTGAGTTCTACGCTTATTTTCAAGACTTTAACGGTTATGGGATTTCAAGGGGTAATATGTTTAGAGGGGGAGTCCTGGTTTGTTTTAAAAAAGATTGTGATATAAGAATATAAAATATGCATAAATGCACTGACATGATTGCACGTATTGTTGATGGGATGCCCGTCAGCTTTCAAACAAATATTGTATTGTTAGTTACCTATGTGGCTCCAGAATATTCACCTTTATACAATGATATCGGTGATTCTTATGGTATATTAAGGCTCGATAATATGTTGATAGATATTGCATCTCACTTTATTGCAAGGATCGGAAACTTGAATGATTTTATTGAATGTGATGATCAAGATTTTGTTGGAATACAGGATGCTTATCCAAACAATACATTTAGTGTATCAAGAAATCCAAAGATTGCAAAATTAACAAATTTGGTTATTCTCTACAGCATCTGTGCTGAAGTTTTAATATAGGTGTAGAACTGCTCCTGATCTATCAGGAGAATACACGTGTGTGCCGAGTACAGGACAAAGTGTGGTTGATTATATCATTATCAGAAGTGAACTTTTACTATCACCCAAACATTCTCTGTATTGAATTTTGACTCATCTGTTCCTTTTCAAGTCAAATGTCCTAGTGTTAAATATGGAGGTTAAAATTAGAGCAAATATAATTAAGACAGAACCATGGAAAAAGTATTAACTTATGTCAAATGATTATAATGCAATTACAACTCTCTTGGACCAAGAAACATCAGTGAGATATTTAGATACTTTTTATTAGCGTAGAAATTATAATGTTGAAGAAGCCTTGAATTGTTTGATGAATTACATTTGGTCTTCATCTGAAAAGGTAAAGAAAAAACATAATCATGAGCAAAATATCCAAACAGAGCTAAACGGTGGGATAAAGATTGCTAGACAGCTTAAACATCCAAAGACATAAGACACTCAATAAATACAGACGTTAAGGATTGTTATATGATTTAAATCCATACAGGACAGAAAGACAGATTTTTTAAGTATGTCACAGCAGTTATTACAGCACATATCTTGGTCACTTAATGCCTGAGCCACAGGCTGTGTGTGCTGCAGTTGTAAATGATACCCCAAGCTGCTGGAAGGCTGTAGTTGCCTATCAACCACAGAGCGTTCAGGGTAGCTGCATCGTAGCATTTTGTTAAAAAATGCTTTATTTAACTATTAAAAACCGCATTTGTCCCATAAACCCAATTTTTTTATCAACTTCTTTAATAAACCTGTCAACACATGTATTTGATTGCCCAGTAAGACTGTAACATATGCCACAGAAAAGGCATGATGGTCGGGCTAACAACACCAGGGTACCATGTAAATTTTACATTTTTAACTGGCTTTAACTATTTTAATCCAATTTTTAAACCCAAATTAATTACTTTCTGCATTACAAGACATGTTTGGCTCACAAGTAATATTTATTTGATTTCATTCTTTTTACAATCAGTGTAACACCCTGAATCCGTTGTGTCAGGCAATTTTAGGCCTACACTTTAGCAATTCTACAAAGACCTACCTAGGTCGGTAAACTGTGCTTGTTTGACCGTTTTTTATCACATTTCATATATCTGACAATATAAAAGGTGCCTAATTATTTTCTCCTTTAATATATCAACAATATATACGAAGACCATCAGTAGATTAATTAAATTAATATAAAATAATATGAATGATGCAGAATTTAATTTATGTACACTGACTTGATGACTGGAAAATGTTATTTAAAATTTAAAAATTGAACCACACAGTAATCTGATGTGTTACTGTTTAATGAACCAATAATATTCATAGTAATGTTAATCTTCAAAACTTGTTTAGCACGAGTTAAATGTGTATTCATTTTCAATTACTGTTATATAAGCTTATGTTAGAGCTACAATGCACAAGTGTGAAAAAATGTGTAAATATGTGATTTCTAATTGTGCTAATACATATATTGCTTATACAGAATATGATGTGTATTTATTTTCATTTACTCTTATATAAGCTTGTGGTAGAAAAAAAATCCATACATGTCTGATTCATAAAGCAAGGATATTTATTTGCTGTGCATCATCACTGTTATCCTAGCAATCACTCCTCAGGAAACACCAAACAATCATTAGGTCCTGATGTGAAATGTATAATGGTAAATACATATGTTTTACAACTGATTTACGCCTGGGTAATTATACATGGTCAAACTCGAAACTGTATACTGGTATTTTTATAAGGTCAATTTTGAATACTTTTCTATAAAAAAATAAGCAATTTCTTTAAATGATGATGGATAATTGCTTTATCCAATTAAAAGGAAAGAAAATATAAGCTCCACAAGCACAAGCATAGATACCATGTTAATAATTCCGTTACCTCAGCATACACTGCCAGGAATTATCATTCGTTAACCATATTATTATTATTTTCAACTCGACATAACTTAAGGTATATACGTTGGAGAAAAAAAATTAAAGTCACTTAGAAAGTTTGGTGAACGTAGGTCATTTTATGAAAAAACAGCGCTCGGTCAAAAATCATTTTGTCCGCTGTCAAATGGAACGGCGCGTCTAGCAAGCTCCCTACTATCACGTTTTGAGCTCTAAATAAGTTTGCAAAGTTTGTTTATAGAATTAAGATACACGATCAAGATAACAGTAAAAGGATAACAGGCATTGGGGATCGATACTCTGTTTACATATGTTGTCAGATATAATAGATACTAGCTGCTTCCGTTGAAAATCCACGGCTCTATCTGATGCATATTTTTGTAATGAGCTGATAGGAACTAAACGACACATATTTTAATCCTAAGGTTTTTGCAGGAACTTCTGTCATGTGTTTCACTTATATGATAGAAAGATTACTTCTGCTAGAATTCTCCAGGAACACCCTCCCCGAAAATATCAACATAGAAAGAAAAATATTCTTTTCCAGAAATCACAAAAAAAAATGTTGGAAAGAGACGTGAGGATTATACAGAGAATATGTGAATATGTGATCCGCGCTTGAATTTAAAATCTTTACTTCCTTTTGACAGAGTAAAATATCTTAACAGGCGATATAATGGAACAATGGAAATTAGATTCAGTGGAGATTACAGGTCGCCTCCTGGAAAGCGTGACAGGCAAAAAATGTTTTGCTGAACATTTGTAGAGGGTTAGGGTAAAGACATATCAATAGTCTATTTCATTTTGGAGGTAATAAGAATCACCACAATATATATTTTCTTATGAACCATTATGATAAAGACCATTCCCTTATCCCCGTTTGTTCTGCCACTCGCAAGTTGAACAGGCGTTTCTGAAGCATGACAGTGTTCACACATGAAACAGTGACTGATATTACAAGAGATTCTGGTGGAGGTCTGTACGCCCTGACTACAGATTCTAGTTTGTTATCAATTTAAAGATGTACTGGTTTTTAATGTTTCACCGTCCCTACAGACAACGGATCTTAACAAATATATGTAGGGCTTCTTATTGAAAAAAAACTTCATAAAACGCATGACAGGGCCGAACATTTGAAACCATGGTTATCATGGAAATATCTTTTTGAATGAATAAAAACCAACATACCTGTAACTCATAAAAAAAAAATGTCAAACGGTGGTTACATCACTGGACTGAATGCCCAATGTTAACCAGACTGAAAACCCCTCGCATTGAAAGGGGAGTCATGTGGTCTTTGGATTAAAAACCTTTACTTCCTTTCGAGAGAGAAAAATCCTTTAGAGACGTTACAATAGATATGGGCGATCAATGGAGATTATAGTGGACCTGCGTGACCGCGTATTACAAGGAAATGTCTTTTGGGCAGGACTGCGCTCGTGCCACGGTCTTTACAGTGCCAGTGAAAATCCCCGAGGCACCTCCTGGAAAAGTTCCACAGGCATGGAGGACTTTGCAGCACAAAAGATATAAGGGCACCTAATGGGGAAATATTAGTATTATTAATTATTCAGCATAATAAGACATAATCCCGCAAAATAAAGCAAACTTGTCCTAGAAGAGCACACCACCAATACGTCTGCCGAATTTTGAGAGTCAAATCAGAAGGAAAGCAGGTACACTGTGGTCCACAAAAAACCCAACTCCTTATTAATTATATAGAAAGTTAGATTCATAATTATCACTTCGGTCTGTAGATAATAAACATTATACTTTTAGCTCAAATTAATCGAGTTCTATCGTTAACATTTATTTTAGTTCAACCATCAACATTAATTAATGTAGACTATTTTGGTCTGCAGCTGTTGCATACGTGTTATATGTACAATATATTAAGCTTGCACGCAAGCCATTAAATTGTATTCACACCGGGTTTTATTCGGCTGCCTTTGTGATGGTCATATTTTTAATGGACCAAGTTGATATTCACCGAGTTGACTGACGTGGTTTCTAAAAGAACACGTTGCATTAGATCCTTGTAATATACCCAATGTCAAATTTCTCATGAGTTATAGAGAAATTTAAAAAAAAAATCATCCGATATGGATTGTTGTTTCTCTGGTTTGCATGGTCTTACCAAAGTGTCAGCATAGGACGTGAAGGCAAATAATTCAATAAAAAAAGTTATTTGTGATTAACCATCCTCAGCTAGTTAGTAGTCAAATACAATTAATATGATTATACGTTTAAATTTCTCATTTATGATTTACATTTTATTCATCCGTGAAAAAGTCATTGCTTTTTGACGATACGTCATTTCTGACCATTTTATATTTTTTTAGCTCTAAATAAGTGGCAAAGTATGTTTACAAACTTGAGTTTGGTTGCCAATGTTTTGAAATGTTGGGTCAGAAACGGGTCTGTGAACAAAGGGTCAGCCTGGAAACCTACAGGGCACGTTTAGAGCAGTACGGAACAGGTCCACGAAAGGAAGCAAGGTGGAAGATTCCAACGTGGACAGTCCATGGCTCACCGGCACGTGTTTACATGGTGATTTTCCCAGTTGTCTCCCTCATCCTACTGTGCAGTGGTGATGTTGAGATTAATACCAGACCCCCACCAGTGGCACCAAAATTAAACCAAGGTAACACAGGTACACAAAATCAACAAAGAACTCTCTGGCAAACTCAAGCTAGACTTAATAGATCCGAAAGCGGCGACCTAAGCATCTGTACTGTTCTAGATGAGAGCCAAGTGGGCTATTCAGGCACAGAGTTTAATCATGGTACTAAATCTCAACATTGTGCACCTATTCCTCTGACTGCTGGGGCAAGACAAGGAGATGGTGAAGAGACAAGTAAACGGAGGAACACGTACTTTCTCTGTCAAAGCGACTGGACACGGTTCACAGGGACCTGATGGATTTGAAAAGGAGAGAGACATCGGTTGAAGCAGAAATTTATTCACTAAAACAAAATTTGAAAAAAAATAGAAAAAAGAATAGAAAAACAATCAAGAAGAAACAATTTGATTTTTCATGGTGTACCAAAAAGAAAGGGAAAGTAATCAAGGTAGAAGGTGAACAGAAAATTAGATCTGTAATGAAAGAGAAAATGGGTATTGTCTGTGATACAGATACAGAGTTAGGTATAGACAGAGCACATAGACTTCAAGTCAGAAATAGGAATGGTAAACCTAGGCCTATTATTGTTACATTTAGAAAATTTAAAGACAAAGAAAACGGGATCCTACAGGCTAGACAGTCATTAAAGTGATATCAAGGTGTCCAATGATTATAGTGACATGGTTAGAGAGGCTGGAAAGAATCTGGTTCCTTTTATGCTGCAGGCTAAAGAAGAAAACAAGAAAGCATAGATGACCTTTGACAAATTGAACATTCAAACTGCACTTGCACCACAGGATCAGGTTAGTTTACTACTAACGCCAAATTATTTTCTTCAGTAACCAATAGCAGCACTTTTGAAAATATTAACAACAATTTATATATTATTCTTTTGGAATGCAAGGGGATTCAAATTTAAATTGCATGTACGTTGAAGCAAACAACTAATTAAAGAGTGTTATATACTTTGTATAGTAAAAAAACTTGGCAAATATCGCACTGAGTTCTACGCTTATTTTCAAGACTTTAACGGTTATGGGATTTCAAGTGGTAATATGTTTAGAGGGGGAGTCCTGGTTTGTTTTAAAAAAGATTGTAATATAAGAATATAAAATATGCATAAATGCACTGACATGATTGCACGTATTGTTGATGGGATGCCCGTCAGCTCTCAAACAGATATTGTATTGTTAGTTACCTATGTGGCTCCAGAATATTCACCTTTATACAATGATATCGGTGATTCTTATGGTATATTAAGGCTCGATAATATGTTGATAGATATTGCATCTCACTTTATTGCAAGGATCGGAAACTTGAATGATTTTATTGAATGTGATGATCAAGATTTTGTTGGAATACAGGATGCTTATCCAAACAATACATTTAGTGTATCAAGAAATCCAAAGATTGCAAAATTAACAAATTTGGTTATTCTCTACAGCATCTGTGCTGAAGTTTTAATATAGGTGTAGAACTGCTCCTGATCTATCAGGAGAATACACGTGTGTGCCGAGTACAGGACAAAGTGTGGTTGATTATATCATTATCAGAAGTGAACTTTTACTATCACCCAAACATTCTCTGTATTGAATTTTGACTCATCTGTTCCTTTTCAAGTCAAATGTCCTAGTGTTAAATATGGAGGTTAAAATTAGAGCAAATATAATTAAGACAGAACCATGGAAAAAGTATTAACTTATGTCAAATGATTATAATGCAATTACAACTCTCTTGGACCAAGAAACATCAGTGAGATATTTAGATACTTTTTATTAGCGTAGTAATTATAATGTTGAAGAAGCCTTGAATTGTTTGATGAATTACATTTGGTCTTCATCTGAAAAGGTAAAGAAAAAACATAATCATGAGCAAAATATCCAAACAGAGCTAAACGGTGGGATAAAGATTGCCAGACAGCTTAAACATCCAAAAGACATAAGACACTCAATAAATACAGACGTTAAGGATTGTTATATGATTTAAATCCATACAGGACAGAAAGACAGATTTTTTAAGTATGTCACAGCAGTTATTACAGCACATATCTTGGTCACTTAATGTCTGAGCCACAGGCTGTGTGTGCTGCAGTTGTAAATGATACCCCAAGCTGCTGGAAGGCTGTAGTTGCCTATCAACCACAGAGCGTTCAGGGTAGCTGCATCGTAGCATTTTGTTAAAAAATGCTTTATTTAACTATTAAAAACCGCATTTGTCCCATAAACCCAATCTTTTCATCAACTTCTTTAATAAACCTGTCAACACATGTATTTGATTGCCCAGTAAGACTGTAACATATGCCACAGAAAAGGCATGATGGTCGGGCTAACAACACCAGGGTACCATGTAAATTTTACATTTTAACTGGCTTTTACTATTTTAATCCAATTTTTAAACCCAAATTAATTACTTTCTGCATTACAAGACATGTTTGGCTCACAAGTAATATTTATTTGATTTCATTCTTTTTACAATCAGTGTAACACCCTGAATCCGTTGTGTCAGGCAATTTTAGGCCTACACTTTAGCAATTCTACAAAGACCTACCTAGGTCGGTACACTGTGCTTGTTTGACCGTTTTTTATCACATTTCATATATCTGACAATGTAAAAGGTGCCTAATTATTTTCTCCTTTAATATATCAACAATATATACGAAGACCATCAGTAGATTAATTAAATTAATATAAAATAATATGAATGATGCAGAATTTAATTTATGTACACTGACTTGATGACTGGAAAATGTTATTTAAAATTTAAAAATTGAACCACACAGTAATCTGATGTGTTACTGTTTAATGAACCAATAATATTCATAGTAATGTTAATCTTCAAAACTTGTTTAGCACGAGTTAAATGTGTATTCATTTTCAATTACTGTTATATAAGCTTATGTTAGAGCTACAATGCACAAGTGTGAAAAAATGTGTAAATATGTGATTTCTAATTGTGCTAATACATATATTGCTTATACAGAATATGATGTGTATTTATTTTCATTTACTCTTATATAAGCTTGTGGTTGGAACATTGGAACATTTTGATCACTCCTTGCTTTTTTAACTTTTTTGTTTTTGTTTTTGTTACGGAATGAGTGATAATTAGCATATTATAATTAGTGTCAAACATGACCTTATTTTGAAAAATTGAAAAGTGAAAGGCTATGTTCCTGGGATTAAATATGACAGGCAACAAGTTTTATATTATTGATTTAATAGATGTTGGACATGAATAATATTCTACTCAAAGTTTTATTACAATTATTATTTTTAAAGCATAAACTTTACAGTGAAATATCTCCAGCATTTTCCAAGATAAATGATTTTTTAACATATCCTGATAGGACACTATCAGTTTTAAGAATATGTATAAAACTTGCATTGGAAGGTAAAATGAAATTTTCATGTTAATGTCTTATTTTCATGGACCTGCCCGGATTACACTGAACAAAAATGTGATGGTAAAAAGAAAAAAAGTCATGATATTGAGATAAATTGTATGTTTAATGGTAAGAACATTAATGAAATGTGGAAATATGTGCGTTACTTAAAGATATACAGAAACCCGAATCAAATAGGAGCTTCGAGGTGGAATGATAATTTCCAGGAACTGTTTAACAAAGATCATACTAAAATACAAGAAGATTTCAGATTACTTGTTCAAGATTCCAGTTTAAGTAATTTTAATGAGTACCTTGATTGTGAGGAACAAATATAGATCAGAATGAAATAAGACAAGCAGTAAACCAGATGAAAAGTTGAAAATCACCAGGTCCTGTTGGTGTAACAGTTGATTTCATAAAATTTATTTTAGACTTCTTACTTCTTGCACTTGAAACTCTACATAACAAAATATTCAAACAGGTATATTTCCAGAAGCTTGGAGTAAAGCTGTTATATATCCACTGCATAAGAAAGGGATAGTGACAGACCCCAAAAATAATAGGGGTATTTCATTTAGGATGTTCTTGGAAAAATATTCATGAAAATACTGTACAACAGATGAGTTACTTATGTAGAAGATTTTAATATAATATGTGAATCTCAAGCAGGCTACAGGTAGGGATATAGTACCATAGATAACGCCTTTGTATCGCAAGATTTAGTACAAAAGTATTTATCAAAAAGAGGAGGCAGATTTTACTGCATATATATAGACCTCTACACAGCTTTTGACAGTGTACAGCATGAACATTTATGGTATGTACTTAGGAAATCTGGCATAAATGATAAAATTGCTTAAAGTTTTTAATTCCATGTACTCGAAAATGATATCACGTGTGCTAACAGAAATGGGTTATCTGAATACTTTAATTGTTCTATGGAACAAAACAAGACAACAATGTTAGTCCGCTGTTATTCTCCCTGTTTATAGAATAAATATTTTGATACTTTGCATTCTTCAGATTGTAAAGAAATTATTTAGATGAAAATCTCCCAAATATTATAACACTGATGTTCGCAGATGATATTGTAAATTTTGATGCTACAGTTAGTAGACTTCAAACGCAAATTGATTATTTACAAGAATTCCAAAATAAATATTGAATGAAGATAAATCTTGATTAAACAAAAATCATTGCCTTTAGAAAAGATGGTACACTGAAAAAAGTAGTCAAATGGTTTATCAGAGGAAAAAAAATGATGTTGTACCACATTACAAATATCTTGGTATTGTTTTTTCTAACAGTTTATCATGGACTCAAACCCAGAAAGTTATGCAAGAAAACAAAGCTGTATGTGTTATAAAGAATTTCCACAAAAAAAAGTGTTTATGTGTGAATCACTTGTTTTATCTATTTTATACCTTGGTAGTGCCTAATCTAATTTATGGAAATGATTTATGTGGGTTTACTCAAATAAAAATAATTGAAAGAGTACACATTCAATTTTGTGAGTATGTGTTAAATGTGAGAACTAACACTGCAAATTCTGCTGCATTAGGAGATTGTGGACGGTATCTTCTTTTTGTAACCTAATCAATAAAATGCATAAATTACTGGTTAAAGATATCACATATGGCAGACAAAAGATACCCAAGGCACCTATATCATTTGATGGAAGAGTAACATGAACAGGGAAACATAACTTGGGCAACTCATATAATAATATTACTGTTTAAACAAAGGCTTTGATTGTGTTTGGTTAGGACAGTATGTAAGAAAAAGTAACATTTTGATAGCAAATTTCAAACATAAACTAAAAGATGAAGCAATGCAAGAATGGCAAGAAGATATAACCTTATGTAACAAGTTGGATTTCTTTGTGTCTTTTAAATCAATGCAGAGACTAAAGAAATACATTTCATGTGTTCATAAGAAAGGTCATTGACAGGCACTTGCTTAATTACTATGTTCAAATCATAAATTATCCATTGAAACTGGCAGACGTCAGGAAGAGCTAACGAAGAAAGAATTTGATGTATTGTTGTAATAGAGGATTTAACATATTAGAAGATGAAAGTCACTTCATGCTAGCTTGTCCTATGTATGTAGATCTGAGAGTTAAGAACTTAAGTGTTTACTTAGGAGAACCAAATGAACGTAATTTAAAGAAACTTTTTAATTTAAAGGAACCATCTGAGAAAGCTAGTGTTGCAGCATTTCTATATCATTCATTTAAATTTATGGAGAGAACAATCAATTAATAGATAATTTCTTAATAGCTAAATTATTAAGTGTTAACCTTGAACCATTGATGGTAGATTGATAACCTGATTTATAATTGATATTTTTATTGTATTATTTGTTGTTGTTTTGTTGGAATGACAGTTTGATATTTACATTGTATTACTATGTTGATAATATTTCTTTTTTAGAACTTTGGGCCTTTTGGCCTTTTCCTGAATAAACATATTCTATTCTATTCTTACTTCTTAAACATGGATGGTTTGGCCCAGTACCAAGGGTGCATGTATAACAGAAGTTTTATTGTAGTTATGTTCATAAACTGGGTTCACAATTGTGTTTAGTTAAAAATCATTTTATTAAATAATCATTGTATTTTCAGTAAACAAAATATGGATTTCACAGGTTCATTAGATATATCTTGTTATTTTTAAAGAAATTATCCTATATCTTGATACGAAAATGTTGTTTGAAAAAATTCACTGATCGATTTGCTTTATGCTTTACCAAATTATAATCCCATATATCGAATTGTGTTATTATTTTGCCATATATTTTGAAGGACCAAACAAAGTATTATGTCATATACAGCGGCTAAAATAAGTAAAGAACTAAAATATTTCATTTAAAAAATCCAATTCCATTTAATATAATTTCGTCAACGGTAAAATATAACATTCTATTTGAAAGAATATTATATAAAAGTAGAAAATAAAATATGTTGTTCTTTATCTAGCGAAGTCACATGAAAACTATTAAAAAAAATTCTTAAATGTAACGTTAAAGATCTCTTTGTCTTGAATGTTTATGATTATGTTGCTTAGGCCCAGTATAAGATGGCTGGGGTCATTATACAAATTCACCGATTTTCCACGTTTTATTCATGGCTTAACCTTCATATTTCTGACAGAAGCCACTTACTCAAGATGGCTCCATTTAAATATGTGCTAATATTCCGACTTCTGAGCAACTTCGTTATTTTGATGTCTAAACATTAAATAGACACGGATAACATTTATGCTATCCAAATTACCAAAAAAATAATCTATTTGTCGAAAATCAGCAGGAACTAGAAAGAAACAGGAGTATTTGCTAAGTTCTTATTAAACATCTTAACCTCCACCTTTCGCCATGGGTTCTTTAGGTGGAAGCAGGTATGTCACCGACATGTACATTTTAATACAAAAGAAAACCAGGACGGTGTGAAGGAGCCAAACTATCTGTGTAGATAGTCTGATAAGTAATATGCCCGTATCCGCAAATTATACTCGGAATTACATTGAACACTATAAAAACATATAAAATGATGTGAGGTTTCTTATTTGTTCAGTGTGATGTATATTTACAGTTTGGTAGAGCGTGCTTGCTGCATGTTGATAGGAATAACGCTTCACTTTTGTTGAACACAAAGTTTTAATGAGATGAACTAAGCAAACGGTATTAAATATCTTGACTCTTGCACGCACCCTCGGGACTGGGCCAAACTATACTCGTTATAAAGGAAAACGCCACATGGAGGTCGTGATCAGAATATAAACATTAAGGAGGATAAAACTGGAGTGCCGACTGTGCACATTATAGAGGTGACCACTATAAAGAGTTTTACCTGTTATGTTCCTTTATTTGGACGTACGTTTGCTCAGATTCGTTCATGATAAGTACTACATGTATTTCAAGCAATATCTGTTATACACTATTCAAAGCGCTAGCACCAAAAGACCTACACAGAACAACCAAATACACCTAAAACAAATCCTCTGTACTCCTTCAAATCCCCTTCACTCTCTTTCTATCACTTGATCAATCGATACATTGAATATAGTTCTATGGATATTTGATGTTATATTTTTAAATATGCCAGAAAAATACCCCAAAGGAATTAACCTATCTGGGGATAGAAAAATGGCCCCTTGAATAACAGAGAAAACGTAACAAAAATAACATTCAGCATGATATGAGGTTTCCTCTTTACCTTATTGTGAAGCGTACCTTCAGTTTGGTACAGCGTACTTGCTGAATGTTGAAATGAATTCCGCTCCTCTTATGTTTTACACACATACAATTTTAATCAGAGAGATTGACAAACGACTCCAGTTATCTTGAAATTTGCTAATGCGAGGTAATAACATAATAAAATGTATTTTTTTTCTAACATAAAGTAAATGTAACCAATAAAACATAATTTTTGCTATGATGTTCATAGCAGGTCAAGGAATACAACAAACCTCAAGAAAGTACATACTTATGATTCTAGCTCAAAGATCGTACGAACACATATAGAGATCCGTGATTATATCAGACAAATTCTAATGAGATTTGTCATGAATGTGTCTTTTCAATTATATTAAAATTGAATATAATTAGATTTATTAAAGTGTAGCACAGTATATCACAAAGAGTATCCGGTACATTGCTTATTAAACATATTGTATCAGCTCAATCTTCCAAGCGCAAATACTTGTTTACTTATGCATCATATAATGATCTTTAAAAGGATTCTGTAATGTATTCAAAGCTGAAGTATCGAGCATATGCAATAAAAATGTTCAAATTGGCATGAGCCTCGAACTGGACAAATAATTTTTTGGTTCCCCGCTTGATTAAAAATGTATGGGGGGGGGGGGTAAGATCCAATTAAGTAGTAACCAAAAAGTTGTGTAAAACTATTTAAATTATAATGGCTATTACATGATTTAACTGTATTTAGGACCATCTGGTTTATTTACTTTTAGGATGAAGGAAGAACAACAAAAGATATACAGATTATTTAATTTAAACTTAGACAAGAAGATAGGATATATAAAGCTCTTTCCTAAACTTGAAAATCCTAACCATATATATATATAATAAAGTGATTGCATATTTCTATGGCTATAAGCAAATGTTTTGACTAGCCATTTGGTACGACATTTTAGTTACCGTGATTTGTCTGATGCCATCGGCATCGCAGTGACTTATCGGCTTTACTTAGCGTGTGGCATTGTCAACATGAAATGTTATCAAACATTGAAACTATTTATAGTGAAGCGTGACATTCAGAGTAGATTTATACTGACATTAGTGCTAAGCCTGTAATGCAAGTGTTAACAGTCATTTTCGTCGAGTTCCATGGCAACATATTGAAAAAAGGCATATTTTATATCTATAGAGCACTTTATATGAAAAGATCATTTCACTTGAAAGACTGATTCCAAAAGTCGTATGTGATTTTCCATTTGCGGTCAATTGGATCCTGTATCCATACAATAATACCTCTGTAAGATAAATAATTACGTCAAATGATCGTCCACTTCTGACAAGAAAAGATAAAAACATTGGATTGTACGTCTCCAATCTTTTTGAAAATATGGGGTGTATCTGCAAAGACTAAGGACAACATATGATTACAATCAAATTAATCTGTGCGCATATATGACAAATAGAAATAATTCCGTACCCTCCGTCCCAATAATGTGTTTGTTGGTATCATCTTCGTCAAAGGTATACAGTTCAACAACCATATTTCCGAAGGCAGCAATTTGAACTTCACGATCAATGACATAACTGATGCCTCCGGTAAAGCACATTGGCTTCAACGCCTTATTTTACATAAATGTTTGTATTATATGTAATAATTGAGATAAAAACATTTATGTTAACTTGAAGACAAAATATGGCCTTCATATTGCAAAATTTACAAAAGATTCTGCAAAACAACACCCCGTTCCATTTAAAAGAAATTATTTTCATTCTCAATTTTAAAAGAAACACTCTTTGAATAAAGTAACTTTCCGTTTTGATTTACGATTACCCAGATTATGATTCCATTTCTCATAGTATTCTTTTTTTTTCATATATATTTGCCTTATGTAATGGGAGGCAAAATATAGTGTTCTGTCATCGAGGACTGATTTTTTAGAAATATTTTCTATAACCAAGGAAGCCACATGAAGACCATTCAACAAAATTCATGAACATGATGTTATAGGCCTCTTTTTAACCCTGAATAGTTTGAGAACTATACCTCTGCCTTTCCCCATGGGTTCTCCAGGCGGAAAGATGTATGCATCAAACATATGCATTTCTCCAGCGAGTTTCTCTGGGGATTGTTCATGGTAAAATTTATCGAGGACTTTCATTCTTGAAGTCGCCTTGCTGATCCCAATATCTAAAATTGTTAATATAAAATGATCAGAAATGATCTACCTTCCAAAGTAATGGCTCTTTCAAGGATGAATAAAAGATAAATCATAACTGAGAAATTTAAACTTATTATCATATTCTTTATATTTGACAACTAACTGGCTGAGGACAGTTTATTACAAATAAATGCCTTCATGTCCACTGCTGGCACTGTGGTTTGACCATGCAACACGAGAGAAACAACAAACTGTGCAAAATCCATGAGAAATGCGCTTATTGTATATGCATTGTGGATAAAACTAGCCGGGTATAGAGTTATTAAGAAGATCCGGGGAAAAAGCTGACGAGGTTCAAAATGAATATATTGTGGATGGCACAAATCTGTTGTCTTGCAAGTCTTTGGAGGCTGCGATGTAGAAAAAAACCCCTTTTTTCGGTCTTAACTTGTTTTACATGATCAAAGTGCGCCCAAATCGGTTTTTTTTATATTTCTCCATAAATCCTGAGAAATTTGACTTTGGGAATATTACATGGATCTTATGCAATGTGGTCTTTCAGAAACAACGTCAGTCAACTCGATCCATATCAATTTGGTTCATTGAAAATACGACCTGAACAAAAACAGTCGGTGTGAATACAATTTAATTGTTTGTGTGCAAGCTTAATATATTGTACATTTAACATGTATGCACCAGCTGCAGGCCATAATAGAGTTAACATTAATTTATGTTGATGGTGGAACTCAAATTAATGTTGACGGCAGAACTCGATTAATTTGAGCTAAAAGTAAAATGTTTATTAACTACAGACCGAAGTGAAATTAAATTATGAATCTAACTATATTTATAATATCTATCAACATATGTAAACAAAAAATCGATCCCCAATGCTAGTTATCCTTTTACTATTATCTTGATCTTGTATTTAGCCCTCCCCTCCCCCTCTGTGTGCAAGACACCCTCCCCCTCAAGGGTATATTCGAATGCTTGCACCAACTTCACTGTCTTTCCACCAGAGGTCGATTCTAATCAAAACAAACCTCTTCCAGTAGGGGGTTATGCGATGGTCATGACTATTTTTCTCAACTCTCAAACTCATCTCAATTAAAAAAATGGCCTTCTGTTTATATTAATCATATAAACTCTGCCTAATTCTAATAATTTTTAGAGGCGTTGGTTTTTTTGTCTGGTAGCAAGATTAATAAAAAAAGTTCTATAACATATTTTAATGAAAGGGACAGATAAATAAATGTTTGGGGAGAACCGGATCAGCCACGATATCATAAGGAAAATGCTCATTCCTGACAATGCAATATGAGGGTAATGAGCTGCCTTCTGAGTTTAAATGTCTTGTTATTCCATGAAGTCTTAAGCAGAAAACATTCATGTTTATGTGATTTGTTGTGACGTAATTCTTATTTAAGAATTTAAAGTATTAAGAAGCTCAATATATCATAAGGAAAACATTTCTGCTCAAACAATTCCTATCCAGCAGGGTATTTTGTTGCGCGGACGATTCTGTACTGTGTACACACTTCCCATCATACACTTTCATTTATTTAATCAACTACCGCGGGTAAATTGCGATGACAAATAAGCTTATTACACGATGTTTTTATCATTTTACTTTATTTTCATCGTAAAAAATATCATGTCTTATACCCTTTATGCTTTAACGCGATTTAGTTGAACGCATTTCTTAAATTTCTTCCTTTAATACGTCACATTTCGTAATAATTGAATTAAAAACTCGTGGGTAAGGATAAGGAGAAACTGTCTATCCGTTCTGAAACTTGAGTGATACGCCTACCGTTATTCTGATCAAAATTAAACACTGAAAAAATCTTTTATTTTTTAAGTAGTATCAATTTAAAATTGACGTCATCCAATCGATGCATAGACTTTTGTTCTATTTCATACCTAGCACATTCCTTACAGAGGCCGACCCAGGGGTCCAAACGAGTAGGACTGAGGACAAATCCTAGAAAAATGTCCCCAGGTCCGGAAAGGGGCGGGTAAGTTCAGGCCACAAATATTGATCATAAACACTTAAAACGATAGCAAAACCCCTGGACCCCCTCTGGAACCGTTTCTGTATTACATAAAACCAAGAGTGAAACCAGCAAGTAATCCGTGGCCAAAATATTTGTATTGTTATTACTCTCACCAAGCCATCTCACCAACTCCTCTCCCTCCCTCTCTCTCTCTCTCTCTCTCTCTCTCTCTGTCCTTAAATCGATGTTGTATTTTACATGGATTCACAAGCGGCACGGCTACATACCAATCACCAAAATTCTGTAGTAAATCTTAAATTTTAACTTGGATAAGAGTCAGCGAGTATGATTAAGGCGTATTAGTTTAACAACCATATTGAAGGACACGCAATGGCTGTATGGTGTCACGTTTTGAGGAAAATGAGACAACAATGATAAATTGAGATGATTGGGCATGTGATAGGTTGGTATAATTCTGAAATGTTTACAGCACCCTCTTATGAAAATTATAACAGGAATTACATTTTACACGAACAACCCACAAAATTGTCTGAGATTTACCCTTTCGCTAAGTGTTATATGTATATTCAGTTCTTTTATAAAGTCCGTATTGCCAGTTGAAATTAATTTTACTTCTATTCTGTTCTTACAAGCACGGATATTATGCAGTTTGAATAATTGCTGATTAACATATGGCATCAGCTCAATTGAGCATGTGTAAATACTTATTTAGAAATGCAGTATACAATGGCCCGGTAGAGAATAAAGGGTTGTATTGAGAACAACTTATGTCCTGTGATCGCCAAGTTTCCAGATCTGTGAGAGTACAAACATTGCCCATTCCTAATTCATGTTTACTGGAAATGCTACATAAGCTGTCTCTTGTTAGTTTTTGCCCATTGTACCGCATAAACATTAAATAAAGTGTTGTATTGAGAACAACGTATGTCCCGTGATCGCCAAGTTCCCGGATCTGTGAGTGTATAAACACTGACCATTCCTAATTTGTGTTTACTGAAAATGCCACATGAGCCCTCTCCTCGTAGTCTGGGCCCATGGTACAGCAGAAACATTTTACATTGCAATAAAATGCATACAACAATAACATTGCGTTTTCTCTACTTTATTGAAAAAGTGCAACTGATGTTAGAAGGAGATGTTCAAAGAAGGCTAGTGTAAAATTGTTTATAAGTTTTAACGTTTATTTCATGATAAATCTGTATTTAGGGCATACTGGCAATTTTTTTCTTGTGGGTTATAATTTTAATCCTGTTCAATAAGCAGAGAGAACTGGGATTGTCGTTTGACGAACATCAAAGATATATCAACTGGTTTACTTTCGTACTTCTGAAGTTATGATATCAAAGGCCTTTTATCAACTGTAATAATCATACTTATTCATACCTAAGTTTCCTGAAGTTATAACCAAATGCTTCGATCGGCCGTACAATACGAAAGATTAGTTATCCAAACTTGACTGATGACATCGGCATTGTGGTAACTAATCGTCACCTACCGACATGTGGTATTCATAACATACATGTGAATACTATTTATTTTCAAATGTATCTATTTATTGAAGCGTAGTAGGTACCTTAATATATAGTTTACCCTGAATACCTTTACGTTGCATCTCGCAGGTCACGAGATGCAGGAAACAGAAGACAAAAATTGCTATCTTAGGAATGATCATAGTTCCAGCTGTTGCTGCCTGAATTATTAAACGGAAAGTGACGGTTATTGTTAATATAATGATGAATTCACCAAAATTATTAATATATAATGTCTCAAGCATGTTGAGAGAAATGACATCAATGGGAAAACATGCAATCAAATTTAATCACTTGAATTAAGTAAACACATTATATATCAGATATGCTGAATTAATCAAAACTGAGTTCCTCAATTCGGATATACGTTTTTTGACACATGACTCCAGTTATCTTTATTTTCCTTAGTGCGGGGAAATAACATGATAAAACTTTTTTCTTGCATAAAGTATATGTGACAGAGGATAACATAACAACCTTTAAAATGTCCATTGTATAAAAGAGCAATTTCTGAAACATCATGAAACTAGCTTAAACAATGTTGCTGATACATACATAGATCCATGATTATGTCCCACACATCTAAATTCCCTTTCCATTTTATTAAAGTGTAGCACGGTATAGCACAATGGGTATCTGGTATATTCCTGATTAACATATTGTATAAGCTCAATCTATCCAGCACAAATGCTTTTTAACTGATGCATGACATAATGGTCGTATAAAGAATTCTGTGATGTAATCACAATTGAAGTATCGAGCATTTACAATACAAAACTTCCAAAACAGCATGAATCTCCAACTGTCAAGGGACAAATATATTGATGTATTCTGCTTAATCAACAGTCTGTTTTATTTAGGGTAGTGAGATCTAAATATGGGTATGCGGGGTAATAACATAATAAAACGTATTTGTTTTGAACATAAAGTATATGTGACAGAGGATAACATTATTATCTTAATGATGTCTAAATGAGGCAGACGATATAACACACTTAAAGAAAGTACGGCGATTTCTTCAATATTTATGATTTTAGCATAATGATCGTACGAAAACATACAGCGATCAATGATTATGTAACACCCATGATAATGAGATTTGTTTCCCGCATGTTGAAAGAAAATTCGTCCTTTCAATTATATTGAAACTGATTATAGTTAGATTTGTTAAGATGTAGCAAAGTATAGCAGAAAGAGTATCCGGTACATTGCTCATACACATGTTGTATCAGGTCAATCTATCAAGCGCAAATACCTGTTTACTAATGCAACATACGATTGTCTTATAAAGGATTTTGTGATGTTATCACGATTGAAGTATCGAGCATATGCAATGGAAAAATGTCCAAATCCGCTTGAGTCCCGAACTTTAAAGGGGCAAAAATGTTATTCCCTGCTTAATGAACAAAGGCTGTTTTATTAAGGGTATTGAGATCCAAATATGTATTGAATTAACCTATGCTTGTGTAAATCTCTATAACATATAATGGCTAATACATGATATAAGTTGCATTAGGACAATGGGGTTAATTTTTTTTAAGCTGAAGGACTTGGATTCCCGTTTGGCTGAACTAAAGATATATAGATTATTAAATTTAAACTTCGAAACGAGATGCATAAAGCTGATGTTTAATAACCGAGATAATCCTTACCATGCATGTTTACTAAAGTTATTGCCTACTTCCTGGGCTTTTGATCCAAATGTTTGGACCGGCCGTTTAGTACGACAGATTATTTACCTTGATTGCCCTGATGTCATCGACATTGCAGTGACTAATCGGTTTCACTATACCGCTATGGCTTGGGACTACTCATGTGGACTACTCACTTTTAGAAATCAACTTTCAGGGTATAAGGATGCAACAGGAACGTATTCTATGGACAGCGTCTAATCGTGTAAAGTAAGGTGTCAAGAGGATGTGCAAAAGTTTGAGTGAAATAAAAAAGACTTTTGATTATGCTCGAAACCCCAGATTATAGTTGCGTTAATATTATATATCTTAGGTGTAATGGGCCTATTTATAAAATGGTGATATTTCTTGGTGTTATTCTTCCTTTTTCTTTTTCAACATATTGCCAAACTATCCGTGGCACTCTAATATCTGGCAATTATCAGACATGTCTTTATTTCCTGCTTTAAGTAAAGTTTCTGTCTTTTTATACTGTTTCTCTTTTCTAATATTAGGATATATTTTTCCTTGTTGATACCAACGTATCCGTGATCTGACAACAGCATATCGTGTTTTCGATTCATACAGGGCGTCTAGTTCAGACTTCAGATAAGTTATATATAATAGATATTCTTTGTTCTCAGAATTTACGTTTGCTTCACCAGTAAATTCTTCATATTTTTTCTGTGGCATTTTATCTTTGTTCTATATTTGTCTGGCTTGTCTCTTTAAATATTAGACGGAACATCAAATCGTCTAACCTCGCATTTTGTTGTGTCCAAAGCAGTATGCCTATTTTCTATACGTTTGTATTTTTCGCTAGTATATAAATAACTGTTTAATGTCAATTGCATATTCTTCGTCTCTAAGTTGTACAATACTGTTTAACACTTATAAAAGATCTATCCTCCAAGAAATTCCAGGAAAAAAATTGAAAATTGGTTTAATTCAGAGTGGAACGCCCTCCAAGCATCACTGAAAGAGCTTTCCTCATTCAACCCGGCCTCCGGCTTTATCCAGTTCAGGGTTTAGAGTTATAACTGTTTTATCAGAGTAGGGCTCCAGATATTCCTCGTTTCTTTTTATTAAATCAAGTTTGTTGAAAGTTTTTTTTTTAAGTTGGGAATTATACATTGCACACAATAAATGACCCTCTAGATCCTTAACGATGTTTGATATTATAACATTACTTGTACTTCCAAGCATGTCAAAATTATTTCGTTACCCCATTCGTACTTCATATTTTATCTTACTTGTATTACTGTGAGTCTCTTATAACATTGTGATGTTTGATTGTTTTAACTTTCTGTCTTTTGAATTTATTTTGCAGCCCCCCTTATATTAAAGCTGTTTATAATGAAGTGTGTCATTCAATTTTAATATACACTCTAAAGGTATTATCTACTGACATTTAATGCAAGAGCTGAGAAGTAAGTTAACATAGTCATTTTCGAGTACCATGGTTCATTGTTAATTGTTAATCTCTATATAGCCCTTTTCAATGATAAGATACCAGGAAAGGAAACGGTAAATGAGTTTTAATCATTTTACTTGAAAGGCTAATTCCAAAAGTCGTATATGAATTTCCATTTGCTGTCAGTGGGATCCTGTATCCATACAACTATACCCCTGTAAGATAAAAAAAAAATTATATGATCGACCACTTCTGACAAGAAAGATTAGAACATATGATCATACATCTCTTATAATTTAAACTTTTTTAAACAATGGCGTGTATTCATATAGTCTAGGGAAAATATGTGATTACTATCAAATTAATATATGACAACTAGGAATAATTCCATACCTTCCCGTCCAAATAACGTGTTTGTTGGTATCAGCGCCGTCACTGGTATACAATTCAACAACCATATTTCCGAAGGCAGCCGATTGTACCTTACGATCAATTAAAAAACTGATGCCTCCGGTAAAGTACCGTCGAAACACATTGGCTACAGCGCCTGATATTACATAAATATCTGTATTATAATTTATCCTTGAGCTTTAAAAAAATATGTTAACTTTTACACGCAATATGGTCCCCATATTACAAAATTTAAAAATAGATGTTCAGCCGAAACACCCAGTTCCATTTAAAAGAAATTACTAGACTCAAATTCAAATCGAACCACTGCTTTGATTTATGATATCCCCATTTGTGGTCCCATTTCCCAATGTATTATTTCTTTGAAGTATTTTGCCAAATGTATTTGGAGGCCAAAAAAGAAGTGTTCTGTAATCTAGGACTTCTGAGTTTTATATATTTTCTATAACTGGGGGGGGGGCACATGAAAAAAAATAAACAAAATTCATGAACATGTTGTTTTAGGCCTCTTTTTAACCCTGAATATATCGAATACTATACCTCTGCCTTTCCCCATGGGTATTCCAGGCGGAATGATGAATGCATCCAACATATACATTTCCTCAGCGAGTTTCTCTGGGGATTGTTCACGGTAAAATTTATCGAAGACTTTCATTCTTGACGTCACCTTGCCGATCAAATTATCTAAAGATTTTAGTATAAAATGATCAGAAACTATGTCCCGTCAAAATAATGGTATTCTCAAGGATTAATAAAATTTTCACTGATATATTCAACTTATTAAGTTATTAGAAATAGTTTACAACTAACTGGCTGAGGATATTTAATTATAAATATTTTATTATAAAACTATTTATTTAATATGTCCACTACTGACATTATGTTAAGACTGAGCAACAGCAGTGAAACAACAAAGCAGGGGGAAATCCGTGAGATATATGCTTAATGTTTATGCGCTGTTGATAAACCTAGCCGGGTACAGAATTATTGTGTCAGAAACCACATCAGTGAACTCGGTCCATATCAACTTGGTCCATAGAAAACTCGACCCGCTCAAGCACAGCCGAATAGAACCCGGTGTGAATAAAATTTGATTGCTTGAGTGCAATCTTATTAAATATTTAACATGTATGCACCAGAAAACAGAATTAATATCAATTTATGTTGGCAGACAGTAGTACTCAAATAAATGCTAACGGTAGAACTAGATGATTTGAGCTAAAAGTATAATCTTATTTATTATCTAAATACCAAAGTGGACTTAAGTATGAACCTAACTATATCAATGAACCTAACTATATCTATGAACATATATTAAACTATCAGTCCCGATGCCTGTGACCCTTTAGCGTCATATGAACCCTCTGGCATTACGACCAGATAACTGACGCCAGAGTGCCCTAACATCTAAGTCTGAGGAACGCATTATAATAGCTTTAAAGATGCAAATATGTTCGTCATTTCTGACAACGCTTCATGGCCTCAGGTACACTGTCAATCACCATAAACCAGACCAATTGTTAGTATTTTTGGTGTACTTTCTAATAATACCTATCATGAGTGAGAAAAGTTCCATTTTAACCATGCACATTGGTAAGCTCCTCGGCATGTTTGTTGAATTTATGACTGCATGAACATAAGCATGCCTCGCACGGGTTACAGGACCCAGGCAGCTTGCAGGCGATACAGAAAATGACCCGTATCCATGGAGACGGTGTTTCAGTTTGGGTTGTGAGCTCAGATGTATACTATTGTGTTTAACCATCATTCTTAGTATACTACTTAGCATACTGAGATTATGGGCCGTTTACCACAATATGAATGCAACCTGATGCAAGATCACTGCGATACATTCCTCGAGATTACTTATGTCACGACACGAGAAGGCTTACCAGCCCAATTTTCCGATTGCCTACTGAGTCGGGTTTTCACAGCTAGTGACCCTTTTACTATTATACTGATCTTTTAATTTTTTTTATTCCCAACAAAAATCTACAGCAAACATATTCGATAAAAATTTACAAAAAAAAAGACATTGCTATCATACAAATATAACGAGAATTCTGAGTAAAGAATCACATTGCATGCCAAGTGACTTCAGCAGTAACGGTTCACATTTTCTAATATGGTATAAATAATTACTACGTTACTGGTTATTGTCCGCTCAGGGTGTTCATACTGATTTTAAATTGCATGCAAAGTGGGCATTTTGCAACTAGCTTCATCATTTCTACATCAGAATGGTATATATTTATATGACAACAATCAATATTTGATCAAACTACTCCTTGGGCCGGTATGTGGTATACCAATTAGTACATTTGGCTTTATTTCTGTAGGTAGGGATACATAAATATTCTCCAACTTAAAGTCTATAAGCCAGACCCCAAAAAATGGGGTTGACTACCAGATAGGGGGGCTAAATGATGTTACGTTTTCCAGTTACCACAGCATCTGAAATGGGATGGACATACAGCATTTCCAACCAAATGTCTTTTTGGCGGCCATCTTTTAATTTTTCCTTTTTTTTGTATACAATTTAATTTTTGGTAATAATTTGGTTTGTGATAGGTCTCGCCACAAGTTGTTTACCAAGTGCTGTTAAAATTGCGAAACATAACTTTCTACAGATACCCCAACTAGTTTTGAAAAATCATTTGAGATGAATATTAAAATACTGATCAATTTTATATTCAAAATTTAAAAAAGATCATTATATATATATATATATATATATATATATATATATATATATTAATATTCATTGTAAAGTAAATATTTTATTCCAATGTTTTGAAATACTAACATATTTGTATACACAATAAAACTGATATGGCATATTTTCAGCAAAATTAAATTACAAGTTTTCATGCTTTTGAAGTGATACTTAGTGATAACAAAAGTAAAATCACCTAATATCGCCAATCGGCATTCACGTTTCTGTAGTTTAAATAAATCGTTACAGATGTCAAGGTGTCAGCTTTTATCATCTTACACTGTCATAATTTTGAAAAATGTAGCAAAGTATATCTCCTTATCATACGAGAGTCCGGATTTCATAAAAAAACAAGACCTACAGGTCTAATGCGAAAGTGCTAAATTAGATATACATCAGATAGAATATTGCTTCCATAATAAAATGCATGGCCATTAGACGAAAAATGCTTGACTGCTTTTCAGGTATATGTGTAACACGTGTTTAGCCCAAGTACTAGTGCCAATTACACAGCGTCACTCCTGGTATAGTGATCCGGATATATACATCCAAAACTGATTGTAAATTGCACCACCTGTTTTTGTGTACATGAAAGCCATTGAACATGTATGGACATGCGAAATTCCAGGCAGATATTTGAACCACTCTTAGGCTGTATACACAGATGCATGAAACAATTGTAGATGGCGCCACAGGTCTTGTGAATGACGAAGCTGCCCAAAATGTACAGATATGCCTAATTTTAGGCTGATAATAAAGTGCCAACTGTTTAAGACAGGGAAACACATTGTGCAAAAAATCATTTGAGTTGGTGACAGCCATCAAAGATGCATGGATATGCAAACATCTCAGGCTGATACATCAAATTTTCTTGAGTTGGGTCAACAACGCTGACAAAGCTAAATGTATGTGTATCTACTGACCTGTACCGGGCTGCCCTGACTGAACTATTGAGATGTTGCCAAATCTGAAACAGTTGGCGTTCTGCTAATGCTATAAATAGATAGAGAGGAAATTTTGGCCTGTCGCCAAATCTAAATTAGTTGGCAGTGTGCCAAGATGTTTAAGATACAGACAAAATCCTGGCCTGTTGTCAACACTGTTAACAAAGACTGAAAGACTCTGGTTAAATGATTTTTAAATGCTGGAATATTCAAAAAATTTCTTATCGAAAATGTTTAGTCTATATAAAGTTAAACCAGAATATAGATTTTTTTTGTTGCATTTGTCTTACACATATGTTCGATATGGACACCAATTATTTTTGTTGCCTATACACCTCCGTTTTTTTAACAAGACAGCCAAGTCTTTCACGACAAAAAATCTTCTTTTGTTTACTTAAGTATTTCACAGTCCCTTTATTGAAAAATGTCAAATAATTCGGCCGAAATAATTTAAGTTAACTTTGAATAATGAAGGACATATAAAAATCGTTTCTGCGCAATGTTACAGAATTTGAAACAACAAGTTTGTAGAAGAAGACGATTGCAGCCCTCAGTTTGATACTTGGCCACCATACCAACTTCAGCTTTAATACCTTAATCATTGTACTCGTTCTATTCTTATATACCTAAGACAACCCTAACAAAGGATAATTCTTGTGGAAAGTGTTAACATTAAAAGGTGTTTGTCCGTAATAAAGGTCAATGAAGGTGGGCCACAAAAAAGCTCAATCTCACAATATTTGGCATGTCACGGATTTGGGCATAACATTTTGGGATGCTTGCTCCTGCTGTTCCTGAGAAATTAGGACGGGGTGGGAGAGGGAGTGTCCTTTGCAGCCCATTCTATGCAGGGGAATATGCAAATTTGTTGAATACTACACTAAAACATAAATAATCCTAAAAAATATTTCACTGACCCCTGACCGCTCTAAAGGGCACAGGAATGTGTGATGCACACTCTGGATTTCCAGTTAAAGACCTGCCATTAGCCTCACCTACACACAACTACCCCAAGGGGACATGATAAGACCTGACAACACAAAGACATATTACTTATGATGGAATCCGGGATATTTAACAAGTAATTAAATATCTTGAAAACAAACATTACACACACTAGCAGCGTTTTGGAGCATTCAATATGGCTATAAGCATTTGGTCAGTAATATCTCCAGAGGAAATATGTTCACTCTTGTACACACACGTATGTCAATACATTTTCCAAGACTTCACATATTGAACAGTCTCTGTGAAGAGAATAAAAACATCATCACATGCATAAACCAAATAATCAACAAATAAGTGAATAGAACTGTTTTATATTGTCAGTCCAAAGTTCCTTTAGTGTTGGTGTCATTATGCTTGATGATTTCGTTAAAGGGCTAGACAGTAGATGTATTAGATAAATTGTGACTAAATTAATGATCATCCAATAAACCACATAAATTAAAAACTAACATAAACATTACAATCGGGCTTTTGATAATCAAGGTGTTTATTTTGTTTAGCTCATGTAACTATTGATTTTCATACTACATCTGTATTAAGGACACATGGGCTTGGTGATGAAAAGGTGTTGTTACATGGCGCAAATTCAATTTTGGGCAAAAGAGTTACCCTAATGTTTTAAGCGAACCCCTCGGAGAGTAATTATTTTACAGGGTCTATTTCAGATTATTTCTTTTTACGCTAATCACGCATGTGTATATTTCATTCATTGCCGAATAAAGTGATCGATTCGTTAAAATTGCACGTTTTTTCCTATAATAACTGGTCACTTAAGCTAATCATTATTCTGTGAAAAACAATCTTATGATATGTCATATACATATATTATACGTTGTCTACGACTGCTTTCTTGTCAAGTGGTATCATATTATCATTTAATAAACTGATATAGATTTATAGGTATAAGAAATTATATTCATCAGTTACACATGTCCATGCTAAATCAAACATAAAAAACTGTATGTGGCGCTGGTATTTAGTAAACAGCAAAAAGCTGGATCAGTAGGCCGACAGACGTTCAGGATTGCAGAGCAATACATTAAGAATTTCTACGGTCAAAGGATTTCAAAACTAAATCAGTATATTTAGAAAATGTCTAAAATTTCTGTGCATTACCAGTCTTGCAAAAAAAAATAAATACGCCTACATTAGAGCCTTTGCGGTTAGCATTCCATAATAGCGGTTCCTTATGTACGCTTTGAACACCGTCTATTCTAAATGACAATTTGTCTTACACATTAATGGATTCACTCAGTCCGTCATTCAATAATCCTTTCATTCAATCATTGTCCAGGCTTTTTGACAAATCTAAAAAAATAACATTCAAATATTGTTTTTATTGTTACATTTTCCTGTAATATATAATAATAAAATGTATATTCCAGTTATTGATGTTCATTTGTTCATAAAGAGGTTTACCATTGTCTGTTTTAAAATGCGGAAAGACCTTATTGTAAATGAAGATAATATTAAAAAAAACAGGGTTTAAAAAGTCGAAACATTGTAATATATCTAAATGTTTGGCCGTTAAGTGTTCACATCCCTTGCTTTTACCAGTGAATTAACTATGCTTTTTATAAGACGCCCTGTTCAAAAGTTATGAAGCATTCTTTATTATACAAAGCGTGTCCGTGTAAAATACGGCTTTTTGTGGCATTATGGTAAAAGAAATTATCTATATTTTCCTTTCCTGGGATTTCTTTTGACTTTTTTTATTTCATTTGTCGCAATTTGTTCCTATTTTCCTGGACTACGAATGGAGTTTCTATATTTTTTTGCAACAGAAGAGATCATTTCAAAGAGATCCAATGGAGACAATATAAAAAAAGTAGTAAAATAAAACAAATATTATTTAAAAAGGTAAATAAATAATTATCATTAAGTATAGGCTTGTACATATATGGAGAGAGAGAGAAAGAGAGAGAGAGAGAGAGAGCGAATATGCATAAAGTAGCAATGTTCTAATATTTCAAAATTAGCTATTGCTTTCTCTTATATCCAATAATATTATTATATTAACACTTAAACGTACACCAGGATATGGGGTGAACAAAAGGGTTATGATAAACTAATCCCATTGCACAGGTTTGCATTACGATTGACGGTTCCGGTTTCTGTAGGTAGTTACGTTTCGCCATTTTGAGAGCACTTGGTAAGCATAATGTGGACAAGACCGATCAGGAAGCAAATAATTCACAAAAACTAAATTGTATACAAAAATGCGCATAATTTAAGGATGGCCGCCAGATAGACATTTAGCTGGGCATGCTGCACTTCCATCAAATGTTTTCATACAGTTCAGATACTGTTATAACTGAAATACATTAAATGAAACTGAAATGACAATAAATCCCTATTTTGGTAGTCAAAACTGTTTTGGCTCTTAGACTATTATTGTTAACTGTAGATATAATGAAGACGTGACCTTCCATTCACAGAATAAATGTTCTGTTTCCTTTAACAAAAGCAGTAACTACATATGGTATAATCCACTAATCTCCATCTTTGTCATTTATAGGAAGTATATAATTCAATATCTTGAACTGAAAGACTCATTCTTGTTTCTATACATGAAGAGTAAATTGATTTATACACACATCTAATCTACCTCTTTTCCTGTCATTTTCTCATATTCCTCTATATTCCTTTAGGAATGTTCTATATACCAAATATTTATCTATAATATATGCCTATACTGTTTATGTATAGACAGTGAGTATGATTACCACGTTAATGGTCACATTCAAATTGAAGGACACACCATTGAATATGGTGTTACGTTATGAGGAAAATAAGAAAGCGATGATAATTTGAGATGATGGCGGAACGCTCTCTGCAAATGCTCGCATGATATAAGTTTGAAATATCAACAGCGCCCTCACTAGCAAATTATACTAGTAGTAAAAATGTAGGAAGTGGCTAAACAACCGGCAGAGTGCCGGCAGTGTAGTCCACAGGCTAAGCAGCCGGCAGAAGAAATTGACCTTTCCAGCAGTCTACCCCACTGGCTTACTTGCCGGCTAATTAATGTATGCTCTATTAAGACTATTTCAGTCTATTTCAGTGTAATAGTAATACTCTGTACTTTCCATTATCATTATTATTTGGACAATGAGCTGACAATATAGTGATGACTTACCAAATTATCTATTTTGCTGGTCTATATGTAATAATAAGTATGTTGAGTAATAATGAGTAGGTATTAAAAGTGCAGATTTGTGATATTTACAGGGAACTTTTATATAATTTTTTCTGAAAAAAAATTGTAATATTTACAGGATAGTTTATAGATTTTGTCATAAAAATGTACCAGAAATGTGAATGTGTGTCCAGAGACTCTATACACTAGAGTGCTTATGAGCAAACAAATAATTAGTGTGTGAAAACAAACTCAGGTTATGTCAAATAAATGGCCAAAGGATCTGCTAATTACTTGATCAAAGGTATAATCACACAATCTTACACCACACTCATTTAAAGTTGCTGAGCCTAGCCATTGTGTTGTGAGATGATGCAAGAAATATCCACACCAAATGGCATTTCTTAAGAAAAGGCTATCAAAATATCTGATTTGGCAAGTCAGCACTATATTTTCAGCTCATTGTCAAAATGATAATGGAAAGTACAGAGTATCACACTAAAATAGAGCATACAATGTTACATTAATTTGCCAACAGTTCAGCCAGTGGGCTATAGACTCAAGGACAAGGTCAGTGTTCCCTGCCGGCTGTTTAGCCTGTAGACTAAACTGCCGGCACCCTGCCGGCTGTTTAGCCACTTCCAAAAATGAACATACACATAATCTCAGATCTTCTTTTTGGCTTTGAGTTTTAAAACAAAAGTCCAGGTTTATTATAACGTCGGTGCTGCCAATAAAAAAATAATTCTGATTTTACTGTGTCCTTAAACACATGGGTATTATGCACTTTTAATAATTGCCGAATAGCCTTTTGTTACAGGTCAATTGATCAAGCGCAAATACTTCTCAAGTAACGCATTTTATAATGGCCTTGTAAGAAGTGCAATGCAAGTGTAAAATCCACGTAAACCTTAAACTGGTACTGGACACAACCCCTTATGTCAAGTTTAAGGTCGACATGAGAAGAGTGTACAAATTTCCAAGTTACTGGATGCGGCAACGTGCAAACATTGTCCCTAAATAGCATGCATTGTGTTTCTTACTTCCTGTTTACTTATAAAGCAACATGAGCCCCTCTGAGCAGGAATGCTGAATATTGCAATACATTGCATATAATAATCACATATATTGTAGTGTCCCCTACTTGATTAAATAAGGAGCACGTGATGATAGAAAGGAGAGTCCAAAAAAGGCTTGTGTGTTTTTTTAATTTTGTTTATTACCCTAATATATCTGTATCTAGGGCAAACGGGTTACTTATTTTTTACTTGTCGGTTAATACTCCAATTATTATGAAAAGACAAGGAGAACTGGGATTATAGTTTGACGAAAATTAGAGCTATATCGTCGGTTTACTTTTTAACTTTGCCCAAGGTTTTTAACAACGTACATATTCATACCTAAGTGACTGCGTATTTCCTTAGAATTTAATCATATGCTGCAATCGGCCATTTGATAATGATATAAAGGTTATCCTTATTTGACAGTGGCATTAAAACAACTAATCGGTTTTACTAGGCGTGTGGCATTCTTCATTTATAGTTGCTAAGGCAATCTCTTCAGCTTTAACATTTAAAACATTATACAAGTCTGAATGCTCTGTTTGGCCAAATGTCTTATATATATCTTTTTTTTATGAGGCTTAGTAGGGACCTTAATAAGGACAAAATACACAGTGACCATTATGTTTACACTTACTGACGGTATAGTCAAGATTACGACAGGCGACCTATGACACTCTGATTTTCAAGTATGTACACAAAATGGTAGCTCCTATAAGAGGTTTTGAGCGATTAGATCGTTTTGAATTTTGTCCATGGTGTGCTACTTCATAGAAATTCGATATGGTCCTTTAAACAAACAAAAAAATATCAAAATAGTGTAACCCGAATACCTTTATGTTGCTCCTTGCAGTTCACAGTTTACATCAACCAGAAGACAAAGATGGCTTTTTTGGAAATCACCATAGCTTAAGCTGTTGATGTCTAAATTGTAAAGCCGACTGTGAGTATAAATGTTACAGGATAATGATCTCAGGCAAATATTAATATGGTTTGTACCCGCATATTGAATGAAAGTTTCTCATTTGGATTAAATTAATCAGATTTTAATTAATTGAATTAAGCTTATTCATCAGATGAATAAACATATTGCCAAATATCCGTGGCCCTCTAACATTTGGCAATTATCAGTCAGGTCTTTATTTCCTGCGTTAAATGCAGTTCTTGTCTTTTTCATCCTGTTTCTTATGACAGGAAATATTTTTTGTCCCTGTTCATACCAACCTATCCATTATCTGACAACAGCATATTGTGTTTTCCAATCATGCAAGGCGTCTAGTTCAGCCTTCAGGTGAGTTACATGTAATAGATATTCTTTACTCTCAGAATTTACGTTTGCTTTAGCAGTAAATTGTTCATTTTTTCTGGAGCATTTCTTCCTTGTTCTTTATTTTCTAACTTGTTTCTGTAAATATGAGACGGTCTAACCTATCTAACCTATTGTGTTTTTAAAATTATGCCTATTTTCTATTCTTTAGTTTTTTCTCTATATCTAGAAATAACCGTTTTATGCTCATTGCATATTCTTCGTCTTTAAGAAGCTCAATAATGTTTGACACTTATAAAAGATCTATTCTCGACGAAATTCCGGGATTAAATTGGAAAGTGGTATAATTTAGGGTGAAACGTTTTCAAAGCATCACTGAACGAGTTTTCCTCATTCATCTCGGCCCCTAGCGTTATCTATTTCAGAGTTAAATTCAAATAAATGTATATTCATGTATAATTGTTTTATTTGAGAAGGGCTCCAGATATTATATTTAAAACACGTTTGTGTTTTTATCTAAGATCTATAAATATTTGGTGTATGTTCATTACATATTCTTCATCTTCAAGTAGCTCAATGTTGTTTGACATGAAAAAAAATATCTATCCTCTCAGAAATTCCGGGATCGAATTAAACTGTAGTATAATTTAGAATGTAATATAATCCAGGCCTTAATTAAATAGTTTCCTCATTAGACTCGGTTTCCAGCTTTATCCTTATTAGGGTTCAGTGTTATATACAAATAAACTATAAGTATAAAGTGTTAAAACTATCATTGTTTCATCATAGTACCGCTCCAGATATTCCTCTATTCTCTTTGTTAAAGCAGGTTTGTCGAAGTGGTGATCTTGATTGGAAATTATGCATTACCCAAAACAAATCCTAATCTATATCCTTTAAAGTGTTTGATATTAAATTCCTGTGACCCAAACATCGCTAATGCACACTGTTCCTCCTACCATGTCGTTAATAATTTCGGAACCCAATTCAAGTATTTGTATATTTTTATTACTTGTATTACTGTGAGTCACTTATAGTATCTTGATGGAATATTTTGATTTTATAACTTTGTTCCCTTTGAATGTACACTTACGCTTTTTATGGTAATCTGAGACAGTAAGTGTTGTATAAATACGTATTTTCTTCTGACATTCAATGTAAGTTCTGTGAAATAAGTTGACACAGACATTGCCGTCGAGCGCCATGGCAGCATATTGAAAAATATTGCGCATTTGAACGAAATTGTGAACATTTATACTTTTTTTTATAAAAACGACCCGAAGAAGAAATGGTAAATGAGTTTAAATCATTTTTATTGAAAGGTTAATTCTAAATGTTGTAAATGAATTTCCATTTGCTGTCAATTGGATACTGGATCAATACAACCAAACCTCTGTAAGATAAATAATTTCTCACATTCACTTCTGACAAGAAAATATAAAAATTATTGTATTCTACTTCCCTAATTATTTAATAACTTTATGCATTGAGGCCTAGAGACAAAATGTGATTATAACCAAAATAATTCGTGCGCATATATGACAACTAGATATATTAACGTACCTTCCATTCCGAATAATCCGTTTGTTGATATCATTTCCGTCCCAGGTATACAGTTCAACAACCATATTTCCGTGCTTAGCAGATCGGATGTACGATTAATGATATAACCAATGCCTCCGGCAAAGTACCGTCGAATCACATTGGCGATGGCGCCTGGAAATTGATAAATGTCTAAATCATATGTAATCATTGAGATAAAACATTTATGTTATCTTGTACACACAAGATTGCTTCACATAACAATTATAAATACAAAAGATTCAGCAGAACATAAAATCTCAATTAAAGCTCCGTTTCATTTAAAAGAAATTGTTCCGGCTCCCTGGCTAAGGGGTAGAGCGCAGGACTCAAAGCCGAGAGAATCTCAGCCGAGGCGGTGAGGTTTTTCACGGTCGGCCCCAACCCAGGGTGAGCGCTCTGCAGGCTTAATGGGAAGGTCGTGCCCAATAGCCGTGTTTCACTCACAAACGAGTGCGCCTTTCGGGGGTCCTCGGTGGTATGATTACCAACCCAGGGCCCGCAGGTGCAGTATTCACCTGGCCTGGTTAACGCCAGGATATAAAATGAGAGGAAGCGTGTGATACTGCCCTGTCACGTAGTCCGGAATGGAAATATGCAGATGTACATATACTTAGTTAAGGTAGCATTAAAAAATTGGAGGCGGTTACCTCCGACAAAAAAATATTTAAAAAAAAGAAATTGTTATACTCAATTTTAAAATGACTTTATTCTCCTTGAACAAAGTCACTCACTGCTTTATTCATGACATCCTTATTTATGGTCCCATTTCACATGGTATTTTCTCATATAATTTTTACTTCATGATTTTTTTAATGTTTTTGGAGGCCAAATAAAGCGTTTTTTTCATCTATGACTGCTGAGCTGTAAAAACTTTCTACAACTGGGGAAGCCATCTGAAAACCATTAAACAAAATTCATGAAAATGATGGTATAGTCCTCTCCTTTACTCTGGATATTTAGTATACTATACCTCTGCCTTTCCCAATGAGTTCTCTAGGCGGAAAGATGAATGCATCCATCATATACATTTCCCTAGCGAGTTTCTCCGGGGATCGTGTAAGGTAAAATTTATAGAAGACCTACATTCTTGAAGTCATCTTGCTGATCTAATTATTTAAAGATGTTAAAATGATCAGAAATGATGTACCGTCATAAGTTATGACTTTCCCAAGGATAAATCAAATATAAATCTTCACGGAAAAATTAAACTTATTATCACATTAATTATATTTGACAACTCGCTGAGGATGATGTATGACAAATCACTTTAATATAAAACCATTTCACGTCAACACTGGCAAGACCGTACATCACTAGTGAAACAACAAAGCAGTTCATAATCCATGAGACATGCTATTTGTGTTTGCACTAAGGATAAACCTGGCCGGGTACGGAGTTATTGTAAAGATGTTGGGATGAAAGCAAACGGGGTCCATAATTTATAGTATTATTGACCTGGGTGGAACAAAACTGTTTTCATGCAGGCCTTCAGTGGCCGCAATATGGAAATGCCCGTGTTTAGTCTTAAATTGTTTGACATGAAGCAAGTGCCCAATATTGGGATGATTTTTGCATATTTCCCCTAAATCCTGAGAAAAGTGACATTGGGTAGCGATCACAAAAGGAGCCGCCATATTGGATATCCTATTTTGCCCAATGTAAATTTCCGGATAAAAAAAATAAATACCTAATAAACATTTTATGATAAATTATTGATAACCTGTGCGAAAACGTTAAAAAAAGTCTTGCGCCATACTTTGGCGTACGATTTGAAAGTGGTGACTTGTGGGTACCGTAAAGACTATTAAAGGCAAACTGGCGGCAATGGAGCCAGGTATGTGTCGAAAATTAAACAAAAATTGCATTTTCCCCTCAAGATTTAGCAAAAAATGCAGAAAAATGTCTTAATAATGCTCAATTAAAAAAATAATTGGTTCACGTGATATTCACGCAGCCCAATATACGTGAAAATATTATTTGTAAGTTTAATTCTTTGCTCTGAAGATGTGCATTTGAGCGCAACCGGTACATGTTGACGATCTGCCAAATAATGAGATCTCTAGCCCTGCCTAGACTTTAGTGTATTGATGTTTTCTGCTAAAATGTTTCAAATGAAACGTGATTCCATGTACCGATAGACGCGACGTAACTCAGTTCTAGCTCTTATCACTAAAGCCCTGTAAAGTCCGTATGGTGAATCCCTGATATTTGCATATTAGGGTGTCACAAGGCTCCTGACGATTCCCTCGCATGTGCATATCAGGCCGCCTTGACTCCTTTGAATGGCATATTTGCTATGAGGAGGCTAACAGCATGCCATAGGCAATAGACAGCTTAACCCGCTTGGTAACATGCGCACTGAAATTACGCATGTTTTCAGAAAGTCCATACATGGACCTTCGTGTTCTTCGATGTATCTCTGCTGTTCGAACATACGGTCCATGGATCAAATTTAAATGCATGGTAGACAACGTCGCATCGATTTTGTACTGTGTATCTGTTAGTGTTCAAGTTACACATGAAAGTCTTGCCACTGTTAAATTTCCAACTCGCTGAAACTTCTTACGGGATGAAAATTATTTTGTAGACCATATATGGACCAGGTTGTGTGATATATATATATATATATATATATATATATATATATATATATTTATATATATATATATTTATATAAATTTATATAATAATGTATACTGTAGATACATTTCTGTAATGAAATATAGTTACAGCAGTATTATATTAACATTTAAAAGCCTTCTGTATAAATGTTACAAGACGCACCAAGAAAGCTAGGTATGTATAAGTATCATGGGTATATATGTAAATCCAGTTTTATGGCCACCAATTTGCTTTGAGTTTAAAATCTTTTTCATAAAAAAATAAGATGACATTAATGAAAAGTAAAAATGTTATTGTAAAATCATAATACAGAAGGTATATTGTACGTTTTTTATTGCCACTTGTTTTACTTGTTTTTGTACTTTTTTTTTTATAGCCGGTCTAAGCTGTGATCCTGTCTCCCCTTGTATATTAAACAAAAATGTCATTGAAAGGTTTACAAACTCAAACAAAATTGACGCAGCCATATTTCTAATGAAACAACACGGAAATAACGTGAAAAAAAAACCAACCAGGTCTAACTGCATATAAAAAATTGTCAACAGATTAATGATAAAATATGAAAAATTTTGCAAAGACAAATCAAGGAAGAAATATGAGGAAGTATTAGAGACATTACCTTAATTCATTATATATAAATCCTTCTAAAGGAGAAAAAAACTCAGGTGGAGCCATGTATAATGGAAAACATCGAAGACAGGTTCAGGAGGGTCGCAGTATTTTTGGCTGAAAACCTGCAGGAGAAAAATGATCTAATGTTTCATCTCCAGAAAAAAACCAAACATCTTGCCAAAAATGTGGAGGATTTAGAAAAATTAGAAAAGAAAATTGATCAAAATTAACAATATTCAAATGATTTACAATCTGAAAAGTTAGAAAGAAGTAAATGAATGTTATAGAAACATTTAATGAGGAAACAAAAACATCTTAATCGCTTCAAAAATGTGTGTTCACACTTTTAAAATTAATGTTAGTACTAAACACATTACTCCAGCTATAGATTTTTTGTTTAAACTTGGCTAGCATGAAAGCAAATAAGTTACCATCCCCATCTACAATTTCAAATATTATTATCCAATGGTTATGGCTATCCCAAAAACAGAAAAGTGAGGTGCTGCCAAGTAAATTAAATACGTATATATACGGATGAAACCTCTAAATATGGTCATAAATACGGTGCTTATGCCACCTCTCATTCTTCTGGCACATACTATGTTCTGGGTTTGAGAAATCTTCCAACTAAATCTGCAAAAGACAAATTGGAAACCTTTAACATACTTTGTCAGATATTGACAACTGTATTGATCAGTCTGATAATCCAGTGTCTGAACAAATATTTATTAATATAAGAAATACTATGAGTGACAGAGCTGCAACTGAAACTAAATTTAATGATTTGTTGGAAAAATTCAGAAAAGAAACCCTGCCTCTGTTTACAAATAATTATGATAAGCTTTGTGAAACTGATGGACTTTCTGTAGAGAAAATGTGTAACTTTTTTTTGTGGTCTTCACAGTTTAGTTCATATGGCAGAAACCGCCAAAGAAAGTTTAATAATATTGAATCAGGTCACTATGACTCTAACAGAAGAACTGTGAATGACATTTATCTGAAAAAGGTGAAGGGCACACTTTTAGTCTCGTCCGTTTGGTTTGTAAAACCTTTGCTCGTGGAGCAGATGAGAAGTCGGGGTGTCATTGCCCTTTTAAAATGAACTGTGCTGATTCGTTAAAAGTCGGCAAATTGCATTCTATGCCTATGACCCCATTTAGGGGTAACCTATTTAATATCTTGTTTGCCAATGCTGGATATATATATTTTTTGCTTGAAAAAAATATTGGAATTTATAATTTCCATACTTTACACACGCTTACTCAAACTGTAAAACATTTATTAGAAGATGAGTTCCTTGTGGCAGGTTGCCGTGCCCTTGTTCTTGTCTTAAAATTTATTACAACTCCTTTTGGGAATTTATTGGAGAAAAAGGATCTTTACATCTTAGAAATGAATCAGAAATATTTAGATCTTATAAAATTTATACAATCTGCCTTAGAGAATTTAGACAAATTCATTAAGGGAGAAATGACACCATTCATTGATGTACCAGTTAAGGAAGATGCTATTTTTGCATTCTTAGTTCCAACATCTAGCACCGATTCCAACACAATACTGATTTGGAACATTCTGTTGTCAGCGTTAGTTAAAATGATTTCGAATGAGTTTCGTGATCATCTCCCGGGAGGAAAATATGCAGATCCATGTCATTTGCAAATGGAGCAGTCACATAGTGTTGCAAAACATAACAATAATGTTGAGTTGATGTTTGGTTATTTGGATCAGTTGTTACGTTTTTAACCAAATGTGTCAACTTTAGCTGCTGAAGCATACCTTAGTTTTTTTCTCATAATAAAACCATTAAGTGGCTGTGTGATAAAACGCCTGAAACCCAGAGAAGCCTACTCAGGGAAAAAATTTAAAGAGCGAAGAGAGGAAATACATAAATTAAGACAGGCAAAACTCCAGGATGAGCAAAAAAGTGCAGAATTAAAGAGAGCCAAGCATATAAGAGACAGAGAGCTGGAAACTAAGGACATAATATTTTTGGGATTGTGGCAGACACCAGATGATATACAGAACCGTCTGGAATCTTTAAAGACACATTCTGATAAAACAGAAGCTCTGAAAGCTCAGCTGCGGTTCAGAAAAATGTTCTAAATCAAGTTCCATCTAATAAAAATGTATATATATTTACAAAGGTAGATGAACAAAGTGGTAAAAAAAGAGAATGTAAAATGGCAGGAGTTAATGAAAAATCTTGAGCATTTAGTTGAAAATTCATGTGTAAATACACAAAATGAAAATAAAAGGTGAGACGGGGCCCTGCTGGTGGGGAAAAGAGTGCGCCACTTGATAGCATTCATGATTCTGATATCAGGGTAGAGTTATATCCTAGGTATACCCCTAAATGTCATATTTTGTTTACCTAGTTTACTGCAGATTTTAACCAAGTCACCCCTTCTGGTTGCTTGCCTCCTTCCTTTTTTTCCTGTAATTTTAAATTCCTATGCAGCTGGCGTTTTTATTCCCTTTAAAAACCCCTTGTTTCACTTTTTGATACAGTTGTTGATACACTGTTTTTTACATTATATTTTCATAGCTAATTTTTTTGCAAGAGAAATGTGTATTCCTCAGTCTTTTTCTCTGTGCAAATCCAAACTCCCACCTTACATTCCTTTTCACCAAAGCAAATCCTTTTTTTTTCAAAAATATATGTCTTTTATGGTTCTTACCTAACTTGTTTAACGAAAGAGATGTAATTAGTCTTTAAACATAACTTCATGTAAGAATGTTGTAGACTGCACAGTTAATGTTGCTTTAAAATACATTGGTGTTCACCTGGAGGCCTGGAAAAACTGGATTCCTTTAAAATTTTATTAATTAATTTTCTATGATTATTGATAAATAATACTATATAGGTATAATATTTAATTATTTATGTCCTGTTCTTTTCTGAATCTGCTGAAGACTGTATAATATATAATATATAATATACAGAAATATTTAATGCAAACATTATTTTTCACGTTAGTATGTGCAATATTTTTTCAGGTCCCGGGTTTTCCTCAGTGGTACAATATAGAGTATGATGGGGAAGAAGATACTGTATATAGTTATAATCTACGAGAAGACTTTGAACCATGAAGACCTTGTAATTGAAGAATGGTAAGTATAAAAATAATATAATGTAATAAATAATTATTTGCAATGTACCTCATATACCTACTCACACACACTCACACACACACACACACACACAAAGGGACAAACAATTATATTTAGCAGTAAAAAACATTAAATTCTATTTCATGTGAGTATTTTGTTTTATTTTTCATCAGATAGAATCTTAATAATACTGCAAGATATTTTTATATTTAACACAAATCCATGTATGTGTTCATCATAAAGCATCCTGTGGAGTGTATGTTTGAAAAATTATATTTGTACACAATATTTGGGTTTTATTTCAGATTTCTGCAGCTTTTCGGAACCCCCAAGGTGACACCAGATTTGAAAATTAATAACCACTAACAACATGGAACCTGCAAACATTGTCATTAAAAATTGGTAAGTTTATAGAAAACTTTTGTATAAAATAACACAAAGATATAAACACATATTTAGCTTTGAAAAAAAATTAATTACATTACATGTTAGTATAATGTATTATAATATTGATCAGATGGAATCATAATAATTCTCAAAAAATTAAAATTTCAGAAGGACCCAGGGAATATAGAAATAGTTGAAATTTGTGTTCCTTAATCATTATAGGCAGATATATTAATGTAACCTATTTCATATTATGAATAATATGAATCTTTGCCTTACAGTCACAGATTACAATAAAGATACGTTATTTTCATTGAATAACAGCAGAATTTTGCCTTGGAATTCTACAAGTCTAGATATTGTATATAAGTTGCCTATGATGTTACAGTGTACAGTTAAGCTATAAATGAATCATCATCTCCTATTCACTGGCTACATGTTCAGAAAGGTTTCATTTCACCATCATTTCCCTTTCAAGAGTATCGTGATTTGAAACCCTTGTGTTAACAAATAGCCGACCACAGGACGTGTGTATGTATATAATTAATTCATGTGAGTCGTGACTTTGATAATTATTAATAAACAATTTTTGTTTGATTTCAGATTCCTGTAACTTTACTGAACCCGATGCCGAGTCTCCACATATTTCTCCAGATTGATATGTAAAGCAATAAACTTATTTGTATTTATATTCAAAAATATGTTCATTATTGCTTATGGTTTTCAAAGTATCAAACTGAATGCTCACATGTTAGGACTCATTTATTTTACCAGGATCCAAATATATATATATATATATATATATATATATATATATATATATATATATATATTTATTTCTTACTCAGGAATTGTATTCATTAAAATACAAAACCAGTCAATTTTCAACTTTTTTCAATTTCCATAATTTGTTTAATGAAGATGAGTGCATCGGTTGGTGTCGGTTTCTTTTGTCTGCACCGACTTATAAATATAAATCTTTTAACACACAAAATAACGCTGCCTATCAAACCAGTTTAGTTACCCAATATTACGCTTTCTACATTAAAGGAAAAAGCTGGTGATATATTATCACATTTGGTCAAACAGTTACGTATTTCGTCCCATAAAGCCTTAGAAAAAATACACGATCAAGAAAGGTTAATGTAACTTTCATTTTCTGTTCTACAGAAAGTGCACTTAGAATAAGCAACTATTCCCATTTTTGATAGCCTGTCATTTAAATACAGTATTCTGTTCAATATCTGATATTGAGACATTCTTAACTTTATTGAGTTTGTAGTCTTCCTTAGCTTTATGTACACTTCCTGAGCTGTGTCTGTGTTATCAATGTTAAACTCGTATGCCCACTTTTTAATTGATTTAAATGGAGTTGTATAAACCTTTTCTTTGAGCTTTCTATACACATATTTTGTTACTGATTTCATCCCAGTTAAAGAATCTATTTTGTATATTACATGATCATCATTATCATCCTGGTTTATTTGTATGGTTTTCTTCCACTCAGTAGGTATACAACTGACTAATCCTTGATACAATAAGTAGTTTATCTGTATATTAGTTTTTAACAAAATTCATTTTAATTTAAAAACCTGGTTTTGCCTCCATCAATACATAGTATGTCTTTTATACACCTGATCCCTGAAGAATATAGCTTCTGTATGAAACTTATTTTATTATTTATTTTTAAATCAGAGTTATACCACAGTGGCTGATTGAGGATTTCTGTTTTACTTGTTGCTTTGTGATAATGAAATTTGCACCATTCATGAAAAACGTCCTTCAAGAAGGGGATTTTAATGGACAAACTCTTTTCTGCATCCTTAAATTCTAAGTTACATTTAAACATCCCTGCTTTCAGAGGAAACTTAGTATATGATTCCTCCATACATTCTTATTATTCTTTATTAGCAGTTTTTTAATCCAACTAATTTTTAAGGCTTTATTCTGTGTCTGTGTATTAACCATGTTTAATCCCCTTTTTCATATGGTGCTACCATTGTTGTGCGTTTAATTTTGTCTGGTTTATTTGACCAAATGAAATTGTAAAGAATAATTTCTAATTTCTTCAGGTAACCTTTTCTTGGGTTAGGTAACACTGACAGAAGGTATGCTAACTGAGATAAAGCGTGACTTTTAAGTACTGTTATCTTCCCCATTGTTGTCTATCTCCTCCCTGACCATGATTTTAGAATTCCTTCTATATCTACTAGTTTGTGCTGGTAATTGTCTTTTAACAGACATTGTAAAGATTGTCTGAAGGAAACTCCCAGTACTTTGACTAGGCCATTTGTCCATTTTAAACCGGTTTCTGCAACCTGCATTTTGGCATAGTGTGTGTAAAGTCATTAACTGTGAGGGGCATTATTACTGTTTTACTCATGTTGATTTTTAATCCTGACTGACTTTCTAATTCTTGTAAGATTTTTAACGACTCAGAAATACTCTTTGTGTCAGATAATAGCAAAATGGTATCATCTGTATATTGCAGAACCTTGTATATGTAGTCATTTATATTTATTCAGGTAAGTTTCCTTTCTCTTAATCTATTTTGCTAATAATTCTGAACGGAGTATGAATAAATTTGGTGACAAAGGGCACCCTTGTTTAACACCTCTTGATGGCATAAAGAACTGGGAACACCATCCATTATTGATTACACATGTGTTTGAATCTTTGTATCATGTTTTCACCCATTTCGTAATGTTTTCGCTGAAATTGAAGTATTCTAATGTTTTCCATATAAAAGACCATTTCAAGCAGTCGAAGGCTTTTTCATAATCGATACTCATTAAATATCCTTCCAAATCTTGCTCAGTTGCACTGTTTAACTGTAATTATCTTGTTCATGTTTTCGCTAATGTATCTTCCCTTCATGAAGCCAGTTTGATCTTCATTTATAAGATTTGGAAGTAATTTTTTAATTCTATTTGCAATACATTTGGAGATTAATTTGTAGTCTGTATTCAAAAGTGTAATTGGTCTCCAATTTTTAAGATTTAACAGATTTTTGTCTTTTTTTGGTAGAAGTGTTATTACACCCCTGTTTTGTGATGGTCCAAGTTTGCCCTCTTTTAAACTGTATTCTACTGCGTTCATAAGTAATTCTTTTAGGTCTGACTAGAAAACTTTATAGAATTCTGCTGGAATGCCATCTAGGCCAGGTGACTTGTTTTGTGCAAAAGGTTTTAGGACTGTTAAAATGTACTTTTCATTAGTTTGTTCATCAAAATTTTTTTTTCTCCTGCTCATTCAGTTTTTCATGAGGGGGCAATTCTAAAAAGAACCTGTTAGTTATGTTTTGTTCTGTAACCATGGATTCATAGAGCTTTTTATAAAATTTCTTTTGTTCTATTAAAATCCTTTCAGGGTTCTCAGTTACTGTTCCATAAGGAAAATTTATTTTGTTTATAACTTTTCTGTTGTAGTTTCTTTTCCCTAAATTAAAAAAAATACTTTGTTGGTTTTTCACCATGTTTAAACCACCTGGCTCTACTCCTTAATATAGCCCCTCTAGTTTTATCCTCCATAATCTTCTCTAGATCATTCTTGAGTGTAGCAATGAGTATCTGATTGTCCTTGGTTTGATCCTCTTGTAGAATTTTAATTTTTTATGTAAATTCATTTATTTTACATTTTCCCTTTGTTTTCTTATTAATACTAAACGCGATTCACTTCGTATTCTCATTTTAAGTACTTCCCATAAAGAAACTGGGTTAGCTTCTGCATTGTCTTTCGCTGTATTGGTTATGGTTTTCTTTATGAGATCAACATATTCAGGTTTATAAAGCAAGGAACAGTTCAGTTTCCAGAAACCTGGTCCCCTTTTGTGAACACAGAACACAATGATGACTTACTGGGTAATAATCATAGCTCATCTTGTTGAAATTACGATTCTAGAACGGGTTGCTTCACGCTTATATGGTTTTCGGTAGGTCCTTCATCATACTTTTAAAGCATTATCAAAAAGAATCGTTCGGAAAAAATAGCGCTAAAATCGTACCTTAGATTGGCATTCATGACAAAATGTTCATTATTGAATTTCAGACCCATCGGGAAATCAATATGGCTACAAGGCTGCATTTGACATCACATCACATGACCCTAACTGAGGATCTTTTAAACAGAACGCTTTTTGCCTCGAACCTAAGGAAACCACATGACATAAAAAGTTCATTAACATGAACTACTATAATTGTCTTATTATTTTCTTCATCTTATTCATCTGAATAGTGATTGTTTGGTAAGTATTACTGCAAGATGAAATATTTGGACCACAATTTAGCCAAATAAAAACAATAAAGGATATCGTAGTAGTAGGTTGATAATTTGAAAATAGAAGGTTTATCACTGAAAACGCAAAACATAAGTGGGTTAATTTCATATTAAGACAGCGTATTTAAAGTCGGGGAACCTTAATGCGCATATTTTGTATATAAGATGCTCGATCTTATGTTCTTCTTCTCATACGATCACAAACAGGTAAATCTCAAATTCCGATTAAAGAAAAGCAGAGAACACAGGACATGCGATACCTAGTTTAGCATTTTTTTTATTTTTCAGCACTGAATAATTATCTATTACAAAAAATGAGAGCACACTAATTTTAACTGGAGCCTTTGTTACCAAGGTGGGGACAGATGTGATGTACATAACCTTAAACTTTAATTAAGTCTCTGTAAAGCAAAAAAAAAAAAAAAAAAACAAGACCAACCCTACCAAAAATAAACATATTTGAAACAGTTTTTCAGCATAGAGCCAGGGCAGTGTTTCAAGCGGATCTGCAGCGGATATTCAGCACAGTTACAGAATATGCTGTATATGTGCTCAAAGTCCAGTGGATTATATGCTATAAGTCTGCTCTTCACTTAATTATATATCCCGGTATTGCGCAGCTAATTTTGAGAAGCGGTTTCAGCACAAATTGACCGGTTCCAATTATATAAATTAGTGCTTCAATTGAGCAGGCCTATTTGCATATCAGGAGCAGATATTGAGCAGTTCTTCAGCAGAACCTGTGCAGTTTGCTCTCCTGAAGGAGTCATATGAGCTCAACTGGAGCAGTCATTTGTGCCTTCCTGGAGCTGTACTCTTCTAGAGCAGAACTGTATGCTCTGCTGGAGCAGTGCTCTCCTATAGCAGTGCTCCCCTTGAGCAGACTCTTGTCCTCCAGTAGAGCAGTGCTGTCCTTGAACAGACTTTTGATCAAACCTTGAAGTTGTATAATGTTTGGAACTCAAGCCCTTGTGGCCCTTTTTCCTTATTAACGCTATGTTCTGTTTTTCTTATTTATATCTTAGGGTCCTTCATAGAAGCTGAAGAATGATGTATAGTTTAATAAGTATGTTGAGAATGTGAATTCAACTATTTTATATTTGTATGCTCTTCATATAGAATAGCTGTCACAACCAGTATAAATACTGTTGTGGTTATCATATATAAAGCGTGTTACAGCTTATCATTACTACTTTTTTTATAAATGCCATTTATATTGTGTTCAAAGTAACAGGATGGCTGTGATATTTTGTCCACGGTTACGTCAAGGCTACGTCGTGTCTACGATATAAACCGGGTATACAGTGCAAGAAACTCCCCTGAAAATTGTACATGTCGGGTGCATATTTCTAGCTGCTAGGGGAAGCTATGGGGAGTGGCAGAAGTGCAGATACGTTAACAATCGACATAAAGGGAGGTGCTTTAATATAATATTTTTTAAATGTAAAATCATTTATTTTAATAAATGAAGAAAAATGCTTTAAAATACATTGATATTTCAACATGTGAGGAAAAGTTAATGATAAAACCATGAAACAGATATTATCGATGAGTTACGAATTTTATAATAATATTTGTATATTATGATTATTTCTATTTAAGTTATCCGGATATGAGTTCCATTATATTGCAACGTTTCTTTTCTATGTTTATATGACTTTTTTGCATGAAGAAAGGGGTTCATTGTTTTGTTAAATTGCAATTTAACATAGGTTTTTATGTCACTTAATTTATATATAATATATATATATATATATATATATATATATATATATATACATATATATATGTAACGGCCGTCTGGCATAGCCAACTTGTCCGTTTCCAGACGTGTACGAAATATATCCAACACGTGGTTTATATAAAACTTTATTCAAACCAGATCAAACATCTCTCACGCGAAGTAGAGACTGTCAAGAGAGAAACGAGATACGTTCAGTTCAATGTAACACTGGAAACTCAAGCTTACGCCATATTTTGCAAATATGAAATACAGTTATGAAACTAATTACTTTCTACCTGCGAAAAATGAATATAAAATAAATACTGTAAGATATTTTAGCAGCGATATATAATGAATACTGTATGATTTTTTAGCGATACTCGAGTCTTTTAAACATTCAAGGAATGTAAATACACCAATGGTTTAGTTTTAATACTTAATTAAGTGAAGTGCTCATACCTGTCAAGAGAGAAACGAGATACGTTCAGTTCCATGTGTCACTGGAAACTGAAGCTCCGACTCTTTTGACCCACCGACCTTAGTACAGTCACGTGAGAAAGCTGGTTTCTTCATGAGAAATGAGAAAATCATTAAAAACAACAATAGAAACAATCAAAGCAGACCAGGCAATAAGAAACAATGGCTAGAAACCACAAGGCAAAGAGCGAGACTAGCAAATAAACCAGTTGAATCCTGAAACAGAATTTATATCACAGACAGCAGGTTGTTTCATATCCGTTACACCCTCCACTCAGCTTAATGAAAGGACGACCCGACATTTACCTCTAAAAATGGAGAAAAATTAACAGAGCTCTGACAAAAAAAAATCGAGAAAAATTCTCCCAGCACAGCTGCCACCCCCAGCTGAGAAAAGTGGCGTCCCGACACGCTAGCCATTACTTAAAATATATACACATTGATACAGCGTGAAAACGGAACACGAGCTCCTACAACCATAACAATAATAAAAACCCACAAACACACAATAGACACATCATATAATGTCACATTTTCGTGAAATTATGGTGCATATACATGTGAAGACATTTGTACGCCGAGACCATCGTGGCCACGACCGGTCGCACGGACGGGTACATAAAACATACTTGTAGTGATGGCGGCCACTTAAAGAGAATAAAATATAATGGTATAATGGTATAATGATATGGTGCACAAATCAGTTTACAGTTGGTCATTCATTTAATCGTTAGGACTGAACCTATCAGAAGGTCGCCTTTCTCTGGTCGACCTTCGCAGCGACACAGGAGATGGGGCAGTCGAGTCAACAGGTATAGGTTGAGAGTCAGTAGTCGCATCATGACCAGATGCAATGAAAGGAATACTTCCATGACTGAACGTTTCGACGTCTAGACAATTTACATCTAAACGCTCAACAGTTGTACGGCAAATGGATACAAAAGCATGATCAGAATCATTATCTGACAATTCTAGTTCTAAATGTAAATCCGCACTTTCGTCAGGTATATTTTGTTCTACTGGTCTGACAGTTATGATCAAATCGTCTTAGTCATCTGAAACTGATTCACTAGAATCGGATAAAATGCGTTTTGCCTGAGTAATGGAACCAGGATCTCTTGCACTGGGACTGACAAGGATGAAGCTAAATGGCAAAAGCAAGTGACGATGAAGTGTACGTTTACGTTTATGGTCATTCAAAGGCGAGACTACATAAACAGGAATAACATTGTTAGGCTGCTCTAACACTTCGTACACCTCCTCCTCCCATTTGTCAGCCATTTTTTGTTTTCCTATCATACCAATATTGCGTACTAACACATGATCGTCTATATTATCAACGGCATTATAAGCTCGTCGGTCAAACAATTGTTTGTCGTGCTGTCTACGCCGCTTCGTATATGCATTTTGGGCAATATCATAGGCTAATGCTAGTTTGTTTTTCAATTCAGACGCAAAAGTCATACTTTGGAAAACTGACGTCATCAGGTGTACTAAGAATGAGGTCCACTGGAAGACGTGGATGTCTTCCAAACATTAGAAAAAAACGGAGAGTAACCTGTAGCCTCATTTGTAGTACAGTTATAACCATGATTTAAAGAGCTCACGTAGTCTTTCCAGTTCTTTTTCTTTTCTTCTTCTAAGGTTCCTAAAATGCTTATAACTACGATTCTGTCCGACCGCTTCCCATTGGATGATATGGAGTACATCTAGATCTTCAATAAGTTCTTTAATAACCTTAGACTCAAGCTGACGGCCTTGGTGTCTATGCAGTCTTTGGAAAGCCAAAGTAATTTATGAAGCTGTCATACATAATTTTGGCTGTAGTCTTGGCCGTATTATTACGACACGGAACAGCGACTGCATAACGTGTAAAGTTATCAGTCATTACTAGAATGTTCTCAATACCGCCTTTAGAAGGTTCTAAGCTAAGGTAGTCAATGCAGAGCAGCTGCAGTGGTTGAGAGGATGAAATGGGAACCAAGGGAGCCCTACTAGCTACGGTTTTCCGTCGAATACAACGAGGACATTCCTTTATGTAGGTCTCTATGTCCTTAGTCATACGCGGCCAGTAAAATCTGGAAAGCGCTAGTTGTATAGTTTTGTTTAGACCTAAATGACCTACGTAATCATCGATGCCTGATAGGGCAATCTGACGTAAACCTTCAGGGATCAGAAGTTGGCATTGTGTCTTACCGTCTACATTTCGCTTACGATATAATATATCGTAGGGAAGAGTTAGAGTGTCGATATGGCGCATCAGGATCAGCAGGTCAGGGCTCGGACTCCTTTTATGTATTCTCCTGCCGTCTCTGAGATGGAGTACAAAAGACGTTAATATAGGATCCGAAAGCTGTTCCTTACGTACATCTATGTTACTATTTTTCAGGGATTTATCTGTTCCACCTGGTGCATCACATGCAAATATATTACAAGAGAGACTGCAGATTATTGGTGAACAAATTTCAACAGCATTGCAAAGAGCCTGTATAACATCATCAGATATAGCATGGCTATTCGTCTGATTCTTGTGGATCCTAGGAATTCTGGACAGAATATCAGCAGCTATGTTTCCCTGACTGGTATTTGATGTAAAAGTGGTAATCCAATACTTCTGAGACCCATCTTTGTCCTGTGGCATCCAGTTTGGCAGATGACAGAATATAGGTAAGTGGATTATTGTCCGTGTACACGGTAAATTTAGAACCTACAGATATTCTTTAAATTTATCCGTGACACACCACTTTAGGGCCGAGAATTCAAGTTTATGGATAGGGTAGCGACTTTCAGGTGGAGCTAGGCTATGACTTGCATATGCTATTGGTTTCTTTTGACCATTTTGCTCTTGATTAATTATTCCGGATATCCCATCAAAACTGGCATCCGTATGCACAATGATTGGGAGTGAAAAGTCGGCAAAAGCCAGGACTGGAGTGGATGTTAAAAGCTTTATCAAGTGATCAAAAGGCATTTTGATGTTGGGGTAACCACTGAAACGGTTCAGGCGAGGTCTTACGGCTATACTTACCAGATTTTCTTGGCTCGTGGCTTCATTTGAGTAGATTATGCAAGGGTTTAGCTATTTTAGCAAATCCGGGTACGAACCTCCGATAAAAACTAGCAAACCCTAGGAAGCGACGGACATCATGAACACTAGATGGAGTTGGCCATTGTTGCAATGCACGTATTTTATCTGGGTCTGTATGAATACTATATCGTATCTTTTGATACGATATGACCCAAATATTCCACCTGCTGTTGTAGAAACTGACATTTTGATGGTTTTAATTTCAAACCGGCATCAGCCAGCCGCTGAAATACATTGTCTAGTCTAACCAAGTGTTCACCAAATCTGCTAGAAAAGACTATGATTTCGTCTAAATACAGAAATCACTCTTTTAGGTGAATATCGCCAGCGTTTTTTGCATAATTCTTTGGAATACGGCAGGCGCGTTAATCAAGCCGAACGGCATGGTTTCAAACTGATAGAACCCAAGGGGGCACAGTTTGAAAGCAATTTTGCTTTTATCATCATCTGCAAGTTCTGTTTGTCAGTAGCCTGACTTCAGGTCCAATGATGAAAAGTATTTAGCTTCGTTCAGAGAATCCAAGGTATCATCTATTCTAGGGAGAGAATGGGCATCCCTTACTGTTTAACTTTTTAATGTCCTATACTCGACACAAAACCTAAGAGAACCATCTTTTTTTCGGACCAGGACAGCAGCTGAACGAAATGAACTTTTGCTTTCTGTTATCACGTTTGCTTCTAGCATAACTTTTAGATGTTCTCTTACTTCGTGATATAATTGAGGTGGAATACGTCTATAAATCTCTATAAAAGGTTGGGCACCACTTAACACAATGTGGTGTTTTTCTACACTAGTGCGTCCGATATCGGTGTCACTGGAGGAAAAAATATTTTTCCACTTTAGTAACAACTAGTGTAGTTTTTCTAATTCTGATGATGTTAATTTAGTATCAAAGGTAAACATAGCTAGAAATTTCTCATCAGATGAGAATTTCGTTTCATTACTTGCAGTTACTATGCTAGCTTCTTGAATACTACATATCACTGCCTTAGCAGGGATTGTTACCGGACAAGAGGAAAGATTTCTCACCTGCACCGGTATTCTGTGTTTGGTTCCTACTGAAAAATTAGCTTCCTGGACCGTAGGGAAAACAACAAGTCCAGTTGGTAACCTGTAAAAAACATCAGCATCCGTGATTATCCCACATTTATCATAAGCACTTGCTCTCGCCAGACGATGAATAGTAGCATCGCTGAATGGTGGCATTGTGATTGGCTTGGTGGATAACACACAACTATCAACATTTAAGGACTTCTTGCTTCTCGTGTTTACGCATTGAAAAGCTAGTTTCCAAGGGTCAGAAACAGACAGCTTCTGTATGAAATTAGCATCAGTATTACGTTTCATGTATTCTAAACATGCTTTAAGAGCATAAGTACCGATCAGGCAGGGGCAGTCTTGTTAAAAGAGGTGTTCTTCATAACGAAAACTGCTACTGAAAATGCATAATTTAGACCTTGGAAGGATATATCAACTGGTATTTTTCCACAGTTATCTATCTGTTGACCACCAACTTGTCGCAGATCTAATAGTTCATCCACCGAAGTGAGATCAGCCAAGTCCATGTGCTTATTCACAAACCATTCAGCCACTGTGCAAACCTGTGACCCTGTGTCTAAGAGACCTTGACAAGGTACATTGTCTGCCTTTATATTAACAACTTGTGTTTCAACTACTAAAGGTACATGCATACTAGTTGAATTTGTGACAGTCTCTAGGTTTTTAGCAATCTGCCAAACTTGTCTTTCTTTGGGTGACATGTTTCGACAGTGTGGGTATTGCGCCGAGAACGGGTACAAAGTTTGGCCCCAGTCATGTTACTGGTGCTTGCTTGGTTAGTTCTAGGCTTTAAAGGTTGGGGTGACTGAGATTTTTCTAACTTGTTTAGTCTGTTTTCAATCCTAGACAATCTACTACAAATATCATCTAAAACAGGAGATTTTGCCTGGTCAGAAGATATTTGGGAAGAAGAAGCAAACTTTCGATCACTTACCTGTGATATCTGGTTGGTCTCCAGCTCCAAAGCACGCCCTGCAGCGAAAAGTTCATCGAACTCCTCTCCATTATCGTAGCGGTGACGCAATGCTTCTTTGATAAATTTAAATATAAACCATTCCAAAATCTGGCCATAAGTTGTTGGTCATAATCATGTTTAATCATAGGGTTTCTCTGATTTATCAAATCTAACTTTTCGATGAGTTCACAACTCCAAATTACAATATCCTCTTTTGCTTCCTGATTACACATGTGGAATTGTTGGACTAATACCTCTGTAGGTAAAACATTTCCAAAGTGCTTGTCAAACTTTTCCATCATATCTCTAGGACCAGACCCCTCTTGCATGGACAGTAACACATCCCCAGCCGTACCCTTTACTGACTGATGGATTGCACTAGTGACCTGTGCCTCCGAACATGTAATAATAAGGGCTTGTAACTGGTACCGCCATTGTTGGTACCCGATTCCAGTCTTATCAGAATGGATAGAAAAAGATGGCAATTTTGGGGCGGTAATAGTATATTGTACCCCTGTTTGGACACCTTGTCCATGGCCCTGTAGTTTACTGATAAGCTCACTTTTCTCTTATCCAGAAAGGATAGACAGTTTACATGTCAAAGTTTCAACAAACTTAGCATCCCAATCTTTTAGAGACGGGACATGAGTTTTGTCACAAACAAACCAGTTGAAACCTGAAATAGAAACTATATCATAGACAGCAGGTTGTTTCACATCCGTCACAAATATTATGTTATTTATGTATGTATACACCATAATCTTCACTTTGTATCGAAGGTATATGACGGCGGCCTCAGACAAACTCCTGGCCGTGAAGTCAAATCTGGTGACTTAGGTGAGGTAGTTGTTGAAACTTATTCATATCAAAGTGGAATGTACGATTGTTCTTCCGTAATGTCTTCCCATGTCTGTGTACAGACTCCTGGGGATTCTAAATATATTCATCAATTTTAGTGGATTAATCATTTATTTGTATTATTGCCCTTGCCTCCTTCCATATCCTCTTTTATATCTTCTCCCATAGGCATTCCAAGGAGAGATGTTCAAAGGTTAGTCTTGTAATACACACATAATAGGAATGTAATTTGTTGAGATTTTAAAGACATAACACAGCGAAATTTTCACATAGATTTATTTTTAATACACTCCGTTCACTTTTCACTGATATTTTTCTTACACAACCGAGCCTCCACAAAAAAATTTATTAATAATAGATGAAACGCGTACACAAAATAGGATATCCTCTTAAATAATATATTCAACGGGATGACAAATAGGATGAACGGCACACAGGATGAAACAGCAAACAAGGCGGAACTGCAGTCAGATGGAATAGCAAAACTTGATGGAACACCAGGCAAGATTGCACGGCAAACAGGAAGAAAGAGCAAACAGGATGAAACGGCAGACAAGATGGAACAGCAGATGGGATAGGACAGCAAACATGATTGAACAGCAAACAAGATTGTATATCATAGTATATGGAAAAGCAAACAAGACAGATTATCAAATCAGATTGAATTTTCGACAAGATGAAACGGGAAATAATATGGAATACGAAAAAAAACATCGATCGACATGGACCATCAATTATAATGAAAGAGCAACGGTGATGGTACATCACACCTCATGGCAAACATGATTGAACAACCTGTAACAATATAGACATTTTACAAGATTGATCATGAAACAAGAGGAAACTGCAAACAAGATAAAACAGCAAACGGGAGGGAACACCAAAGAATGTACACATTTTACAGCATGGAACATTAAACAAGATAAAACGAGATGAACAGAAAACGCGATGAGGCAGGAAACTTACATCAAAGGAGATAACAAGATAAAAATTAAAACTAGTAGGAACTTTAAACAATATGAAACATCAAACAAGATTAAACAGTTAACACGAAGAACAATAAACAAGATGGAACACCAAGCAGGAAATATCAAGCAAATCTTGTAACAATTTGTCAATACATCATCAGGGAAACATTGAAGACAATTAAACAATTTTATTTTGTTTGCTTCATTCTAACTGATACCCTTGATTAATTATTACTGGGCCTGACATACCATGTGATATACTTTGATAATTAGGATCAGAAAAGATTTCGATTATATACAACGACGAATTTACATAGAGGAATGCGGGCTAGGGAATCTCAACATTTATTAACATGCACCATCCGCCTGGAGTTTACAGCCACAGTTAGAGCCATGATGATTTCCAAAATCGTCATCTTTGTCTTCTGCTTGATACAAACTGTGAGCTGCAAGGAGCAACGTGGAGGTATACATATTACACTATTTATTATTTATTTGGTTTTAGAACCATCTTGTCTACTTACGCTAGGAAAACTGTTTGCAGAGTTCCAGATGACCCATGTCCTGTGCTCAAGTGATCTAAGCAAATATTCTTAAGGCATCTGTGTAATAACAAAGGTTGCATTACATATGATATGGCATCTATGGGAATTTATACAAAGGCAGGTTAATATCAGAGAGAGAGAGAGAGAGAGCTTATCTATTATTTATCTATTATTTCACTGTACGTGCTTATTAGGTGTAACAGAAGGTAACGTAGCAAAGTATCCTGCAAAAACCTGAATAAATTTAACAAAGGGATTATTTAGATAAATCAAAAGAACATGTGCATAATTAACATAATATGGATCCCTTCGGGTGGATAGATCACCCTATTTACCTCAAACGTCCAGAAAATCTGAACAGATAAGGATTGAAAAAAATAGACGAGCAATCTTATTATTACTATATTCAAGTTAAGAAAATTTCCTTCAACAAACACATTCACCGGTGCAGATTGGTTGTATTTAAATGCCAGTTAAGTTCTCATCAATATGCTTTCATCCCATGCTAGTGAAAGGTTAATTGTGTACATTTTATATATAATTTTTAAATGGAAACATACATGCACCTGAAACTGGTTTTTTTCTACATATTAAGGATTTCTTTTTAAAAAACGAAATAAGTTCTCAATAGTATAAGTTGTAGAGCTTGTCAGTTCACTTTGCTGCAATCTGAACTCATATTACAATCAAACTCATTGTGTATTTATCGTTCACAAAGCCTCCCGTCTATCAAGGTTAAAAACTTTAAATTTCCAATTAAGTTCAATTGTTTTATATCTTAAGGTAATGGGATCAACACCGTGACGTCGAGAATGCTGTTTTTCAGACAACTTTTCTATGAACAAAATCCAGAAGAATTGGCCAAAGAAACGTACATGTTCGATTCGTACATCCTTCCCCCTGAGGAACCATTGGGGAAAGGCAGAGGTGAAGTTCATTTTACAAATCAGATGAAGCCAATTCATATCTGTATACAGTAGTCCTGATTGTTAATATTATTTTTGTTCGGAAAACTTTTGACTTAAAAAGTAAAGATCATAAGGGGAAGTAATAATTCATAAAATATAAATCATCATCATCAAAAAGTTATTTAGAATCATATCATTTGGAAAAAAAGTTCAATATTTTAAGTCGATAAAAAGCACATCTCATGATAAAACTCGTGATGAATTTAATCGATTTTATTACATATATTTGTGGCTCTCCTATGTACAATAGTATGTTTGTACTGTAAGGTGACAGTTATGCTTCATGTTTAAAAAAAAATCAAGTAAATAGACCGTTTCCATGAGCATGCGCACTGGTCGTGTTTCAGCAGAGTTCGGGTCTGCAGGGTCCGGGTCATCTGATCTCCGCATATAAACAAACGAGACGATGTTATAATGTATTCAGGTGTCTACTATTAATAAATCTAGGTAGAATGCAACTATATTAAAGCTACATAGCTATATAATTTGTCATATGATCAGAATAAAACGGTATTAACATTGTTATTTTGTTGACGTACGCAGCATGAATTGTCACAAACAGATACGTTCAAAACACTCAGTTTTCCAAGTTGAACCCTGTTTCGTTCAGGTTCTCACTGTTGTCAATGACGCTACAAGTTATGCCACTGCCATCGGGCCAAAAACACAATCGCTTTTGCTTAGGACTTCCATACACGTATATGCTAATTACTCCGAATCATACAGTCACATAACTCAGATAGGTGTCGCTAGTGGAAAGGAAAAGTTATATTGTATGTATGTATTTAAGTAAAAATATATAACACAAACATGTATGAACCATCAGATGCTGTTGCCAAAGTATATCGACGCTATATGGCCGAAGGCGTAATAGATATAAAGGGTTTCAGGGAACAAGCCGAAGCCTTTGGTGATGTTGTCGTGGAAGTGTATTCAACTGAGTATGATGGGGCTAATGGAGTGTTTATCTCGGCCGGAAGGTATATTATAATTCAATGTCCGCTTGCATGAGGAATATTCATTTTTCTGCTTTCTCTTATTTAGTATCTGTTTAAACATGATTCCCCATAGATGTATTTAGAACTTGGGACATAACATTAACACCTGACTTAGCCTTTATGAACAATAATGTAGACTTTATATATCAGCATCATTATGTTAAAAGATCCCAGATGTAATACCGATGTTTATAACTTCCAAGACCATGTAACGTCTAAATATATGCAATATTCATAAAAAAAACATCGAATGTAATGGATCAGAGAAATCTGACAAGATGGAACATCGAATGTTAAAACTAAAAGTAGATATCATGTTGACAAAATAGAATATACTATTAAAGACAATATAGAAACCTCGACAGGATAGAAAAAACCTCCTTGGCATTAGGCTATATCTTTAACTAGTAATAATAGTCTTTTGTAGGGCATATTTCAATATTTATAGGATATGTTAATAAACTGCGGTAATCTAATTTTACCCTCTGGGTATATATATTTTGCTGACAAAAAAAAACGAGATGGCTATAAGAGGTTCACGAAACAGGATCCCCATGGGCATATGTTCTATTTCCTGTTGGAATGTTACCTTTATATATGTGCCCCTGCTTAGGGAGTGTACCTTTCTTTATTTGTGATCATTTTTAAAATGGCTCAATCATGTTTTAGTTTTCCTATTTGACAGCAAAAAATCGTTATTCCTGTATGATTATCTTCCAGAGGCATAGTTGTCTGGGTACGGAATCCAGCCGATGGTGAATGGAAATTCATCGGTGATATTTGGAGTTTCTTCTAAAATTAAAATGACTTTATAAAAAAACAAACGGGTGTCCTTTATTGATGTATGTGTATATGATCATAAACATGTAAAGTTTCAAGTGGTCGTAACAAACAAAGGTTTCCAACTGTTAGGAGTTGGGCCTTCATTTATACTATGTTTATGTTTTTTATGATATAAATTATATAAATTTTCATCTTTTTTGTAAGAGTTTGAATGAAACCATTATGAAAGTACGTTTGAATCGACAACACGATGATTAATGTGATATTCTGTTAAGAATAAAATTTAAATGAGAAAAGATATTTCCTAAAGCTCGTGCCCCTGTGGGCCATCTGTGGTTATGCTGGCGCCCCCTATTGGCTATCTGTAGCGTTATGATGGACGCGGGCTGCATCAGGCGATGCCAGGGCTGTGTGCCCATATTTGTTCTGGTCTGTGATAAGTAGTATGATCATGCAAAGACTAAAAAGTCTATCGATCAAAGACTAAAGCATTTGAGGTCAAACATTACGTCATGTGTCGTGAGTAACATTGCTTTATGACTGACTGAAAACACTATAAATACCTTACAACTTGACGGCTTGAGCGATAATAAGTAATATGGTTGGGCAAGACTTTCTGTTTGGTGATTGGGTAAAAACAGCTTTGCTCCAAGACACATTTAAGGAGGCAGTACAGAAGGAAGGCTTTGATAACAAAGTGGCCTTCCTATTTATGACTTTGGATGATATAATGACCCTTGACTTGGGGAAAACAGGGCCATGTCAGATGCCTGCAGGGCGCTTTCAGTAAGCTGCAGGCCGCTCACCAAGAACTGAAGCCTATGAAACCTGTAAACCATGAACCATGTCTTATAGGGACCAGTGCCAGTGTGGATGGTACAACACCAGGCACTAGTTGACTAGATGCAGTTCTTTGAAGTATCAACAGCAAAATGATGACGCACGCCTCAGTCCCAACAGCACTCGACCTCCAGATATACCTGTCTAACAGGACCGGTAAGCACTATCTAAAACATAGACTTTTGTAAATGTTCATGGTATATTTGTCATATACAGCAAAAATTTATGATTTGGCCACTAGGCATAACTGGGCCTCAGTCGTATTGTATGATGATTACCGCAAGCAGCAGGCGGCTTATGGTTTTAGTTCGGGCTCTGATATAGCCAATCTCGTCAGGGTCAAGGACAAACTTGGCGCAAGGCGGCTGGGGATTACCAGGTTAAAACTAGGGGTGGAGCGAGTCTCACAATTTAACAGAGGCAACTCACTTATGGTAACAAATGCAATAACTTGCACACATGCATAACCTGAGGAGGACCCCATCCAATGACAGATCATGATAAACCACCAGTGGAGGACCCCACCCCATGACAGATCATGATAAACCACCAGTGGCAAGTGCAGCTGCACCTGGACAATAGGACATCTGTGCGCTTGAGATAAATGAGACTCTTCCTTTTGATAGGCATTCACCATTTAAATGTGCATTTTAAGGGGACTCTTGTTCTGTTTCTAGTAAATTAGATGAGTTGGATGTTGAGTTGCAGGGGATATTAATATAGAATATTTACTGCAGGGTATAAAGCATGGGTTCAGAATCATCGATCAACAGTTGATAAATATTATTACACCAACTCCTGTTGAATTAATAAATCATGCATCTGCTGTATGTGATAAAAACAGGGAGTTAGTTAAAATGAACTATTAATGCAGCTCCGGGAGGGATGTTATGCAGTTGCATCTGATCAACCATTAGTTACCAGTTCATTAGGGGCTATTTGAAAACCGGATAACAATGATGTGCGGATCATCCATAATGGTAGTATGCCGATTGGCAAAGCAATTAATAATTATTAAACTTTGTTATCGGTAAGTTTTGAAACACTGAATGATGCACAACAACTAGCAGAGCAATGATATTACATGGGTCAAATTTGCACACCGATCAGTAGCATAACAAAGACTGTTGTCCAATGATCGGGTTAAAATGGCAGTTTAAAGGGAATAGTGAACCAATGGATGAACTCCTAACTTTACTGCGTAGATTGGGCTTTCGAATTAGCTGGTATATAGTTGTTGGCCCAACTCAAAACTTGCGTTTTCTTGGGATTGAAATTGATACTGGTACTTGCACTTTTTCTCTAAGCAAAGAGAAGCTACAGGAATTGCATGCTACATGAATTGCATGCTTTTTACATTCTTGCATCGATGCCATGCATCCAAAAAGCAGCTTCAGAGCCTGGCAGGGCTTTTGAACTGGGCAGCCCAAGTGGTACAGGGGGGTATTTTTTTTCTCCAGCGCATATTTGATGCCATAAAATATCTTAAAGAAAGCAGGCATAAAATAAGGCTTTCTCATGCTTTCAAATTGAATGTGCAATGGTTGATTACTAATCTATTTAGATTTAATGGTGTGACATATTATAATCAGGCACCTATACAGGTTGCCCATTTAGATACCTCTGGTCAGGCAGCTGGTATATTTTGGAGAGATGACTGACATTATATTTCTTGGCAACATGAGTGGCCAGCAGCAGAGAACTTGCATATAAACTATAAGGAGGAGTAAGCAGCAGTTTTGGCAATAAAACGGTGGGCGCCATACTGGAGAAACTGAACTGTTTATATTCACACAGACTGCATGATGGCTAAGGGCATTTTAGTTAAGGAAGATGAAAATAAATTTATTATTGATGTTCTTAGGAATATGTTTTTGTTAACTGTTTGTTCAATTTCAGGGAAATTTTCGTGCATACACCAGGTGTTTTAAATGTTATCTCAGATAACATTTCAAGGCTACATAATATATTACATTTTAGGAAACTGTTTAAGGCGTTGTCTCATCGAAGTAAAGGGTGTTTACCATATGTGAACTTTGTTAATCATATCAACTTATCATCATGCATTGGTTTGCTTTCGCAGGTGCTGCGGTTTACCTCGAGGCAGACCTGACCAAGAAGCTTCCCAATTTTCGTATGGCAACCTTCTCAAGCAACACTCTCAAAACATATAATACAAATCGTAGGTCATATCTGGATTTCTGCAACAAACTGGAGGTTCTCCCAGTGCAAGCATCAAATTGGACAATTGCATTTTATGCAACATATTTAGCAAGTAGACTTAAACCTGCCTCTGTGAGGCAATACTTAAATAGTGTTCGTTTGTTACATGTTGAATGTGGGTATGATAACCCCATTAAGGATAGTTGGGTCATTAAGTCTACCTCATTGGGTGCTTCTAGGTGCCTTGGAAACGCGGTCAGTAGAAAAATCCCAGTTGATACACTCCTTCAGCTGCCGATGATACAGAATCTAGATTTTGCAGTTCCACAAGAAATTTGTTTCTGGTCCATTTTGCTTGTATTATTTTGGTATGTTCAGAAAAAGTCATGTATTGCCTAATACAATGATGGAGTTTAATAAAACAAAACAGTTTGTTAGGCGTAGTTTTAGGCGGAACCATGGTGGCTATTTTGAACTAACATGTGCGGGTCCAGTCCCAGTCACATCTTCAGTGTTCTCGGATTAACTGAGGAAAAAAAACATATTGTCGTGTGGGGTTGATCCTAAGGCCGTGGGTACCCACACTTCTCGGACGGGAGCTGCAACTTAGACATTCTCTTGTAGTGTTCTGGGGAGGTTGAAAAGATCATGGGTGACTGGAAGAGCAGTGCTTATTTAAATTACGTTGATCAGATTCCATTCTCCGTAGTCAGGTTTTATCAGACCAATTTTGTCAACTTATAGTACATCATAGCAAATAAACTTACTGCACATCAAACAACACACCATGACAGTGGGATTGGGCCATGTTGGTACCTAAGTATGTGTCATGGCTTATCTTTGTAATTCTGTTATGTATGTTACGGCGTCGTAATTAAAGTATCTCCAGTTGTGCCAATACAAGTTTAATTTATTTATAATTTAAGGGATATTCTGTCAAGAATAGAGATAGAGTTTTAATGAGATAAGATATTTCCTAAAGCTCCCGCCCCCTTTGGGCCATATATGGTTATGCTGGCGCCCCCTATTGGTTGTCTGTGGCGTTATGATCGACGCGCGCCTTCCGCTTCCCCTCCACTAGCCTACTTAGTAAGCCTCCCAGCAAGGCTTAGGGGCACTCTATTGAAAATATTGGTGTGCGAGCGAGGACACATATATTTAGATAAATCAGATAATAAGCTTTAAATAAACAAACGTGGGGCATTACTGGGTTTGTGAACCATTTCTAATAAGTGAAAACGAGAAAATTTACAGGTGGCTACTAGCCCCGCCTGGAACCATTGTTTTGCTTGCACTTTCTCTGTTTTATTCCCTAGATGGCACTATTTTAGGGAGCAGGTAGTAAATCTTATGCTTGGAATTAAGTTGGATTTCCATGAAACCCAACAGCGAATCATAGGAAGGAATTTGAAAACTGGCTTCTCCCTGTGTACTGCGTTCGTTACCGGTCGTACAGATGGTATGTACCAGATGGCAGCTCGTTCGTACGACTTGCAAACTTTCGGTACCCAACAAAAGATCCACTGTCCGGATGTCTAGGTTGTGATAGTAACCAAAAAGAAACTGATTAATAAAATATGTTTCATGTTACATTTGTTCAACTTTATGTGTCATTTAAACTTTTAGGTAAACCAGTCAAATATTGCCATTATTTTTGTCTTTATTTGCTCCCTACATCTGGAAAAGGAATGAATAAGGTGAAGGTCGCTAAGTGGAATAGATCGACTTGCTCCGCCAAATCCCAGTTTCCCAGTGGTACGTACCACTTGGATCACGTGTCGAACGGGATTTCCCACTGGGAAACTCGTACGTACCACCTATTCGAGAGGTAACGAACGCAGAATCATATTTGGTTAGAAACCTGCGAGCATCGTTTCTTAACTTTGCACCTGGATTATATGTTTCATTTTCTTATTTGAGCAAGAAATCAAGTAAGGAGTCGTAGTTAAGGGTATGTTAGCTAGAATATGTTTGGTAATTTGGCCAAAGGAGGATCATTTAGTAATATCAGACAGGGCACCACAAGAATGTATGCAGTGCTTTCCGTCTCTGTATTATGGAGACGGACACTCTGTCTAACCCTCCACTATGTATAGGGATCAGTACATAGGTAGTAGAGAACTATTGTGTTTGGGGTTGAATGCTCTAATTCTAATGTCTGTAATGGCAGGATAACATGGTAATGCTTAGGCAGTTCCTGAAGGGGAATTCTTAATGTTTCCAATATACTCTGTAAGCGGCGGTAATTTGGTAATGGGGATAGAGGAATGTTATATGTGTGTTTTTGACATTTTTATTCAGATTGAGTATTGTTTATTTTAGGGCCATGTTGGTATCTAAGTATGTGTCATGGTCTCATAAGTAATTTTCTGGTTTAAATAATACGGGAGAGAGCGCCTTGTGTTCATGTGCAGCTATTACATTGACTACACGCACCGGGGCGAAAGCAATGGACCGTGCAAAGCGAGTGGGCACAATACCAAAGGCTTGAGACACAGTGACCGGGTCTTGAACAAAATACACTTGAATATTGCAAGAAAAGCGAACAAAAAGACATGCTAAACTTAAAAGGCGACTAAGGGGAAATTTCGGAGGAACCCCCGGCGGAGCCTACAGAGAATGCTGTTACACACACGCACGCACGCACGCACCGAGGGGCACAGGTTCCTCACGGGGAGACAAACATGGAAGAGTGTACAGGGAAACTTCCCTCGTCCTGGAGCAGCAACGATGGCGGTTTTCCATTCGAAACGTAAGCTTTGTAAATTTTCACAGCTACCGTTGCTACATGAATATAGAAAGTTTGCCAAAATGATATTATACCGGAAGTAAATATTCATTCGCTATTGTTCATTGAAACAAACAATACTGTGAATAGACTTGCCTCGTGCCTTCTTCATTGATGGAAAACCCAGAACAGTGAATTACATATATTATCATTTGGAACCTTCTTGTGTTTTGCTTGAATATAACTGTTGGACTTTAGGCTGCGAAGATACTTGAACACAATGCTGGAATATTTTGCTGAGAATCATTGACCCTGAAAATAAAAGGAGTGGACCTTAAAACGACAGAAAAAACTTTGATCTTTAAATGTGATAATACCACCATTTAATATATGTATCATCTATGCTATTAAAAGGCATATGTTCTCTTATGCCATGTCTAATTAAAATCATCTCTCTTAGACTAGGAATGTCGATCCGAGAAGATCTAAGATATGAGCTCAAACAGAGATAAAAGAAAATAGAAATAAATGATAAAGCGCATGGTAATTTCATATCGATTAGTGATTTCCAAATGTATGTACACCAGACGACGTAAATATAACCATCAAGTACATAAAGTGTATTCCAACTTTTCATTCATGATTATTCTGACGTTTTTACTGATGAATCGCATAAGTTGGAAACAGATACAACGAATAGTCCGAAATTAGATATGAAATTTTTAAATGTTCAAATGAACATTCAATAGAATTAATGTCTTATTTGCAATACAGACTATTAACTCTGATCATGTCGTTCCATGCATCTGTTTACAGGATTCGTAGACAACCTTTATATCTGAACTGTAATGTACCTTTAAAACATATTAGATAAACTATATTCATTTGATTATGTGATACATCCAGTCTGTTTGTTTAAACTGACAACGGTGGCTATTGTTAATGAAAACATTTGAACCTATGTGATTTTGTTATTACACGAAGTGCCGCAAGCTTTAGCACAGGACATGGGCCATGTATTCAGTAATGAGTTGGTATACCATACGAAGTCAAGATATCGTCTAAACCTTAGCTTGGTAGGTTTTATGAAGTGAGGAACTCAATTTTATGTAGGAATAGTTGTTTATTCATGAAATTTTGTGCGTACATGAAAACATTTTACAATACAGATAAAGTTTAACTCATGTTCTCTCCAACTAAATATAAAAGGAATATTCTTTGAAGTCGTATGTGAAGGAAAATGCAGTTTATCAAACTAATTAATTGATAATAATTTATAAATATTTCCTTAATAATTGATAAATAGAAAATAGTTTTCTCCAGTAGAGCAGTGCTGTCGTTGAACAGACCCGTGTTTTTAGAAGTTCACATCACATTGCGCTCTCCATCTTTTTATTAGTGTTTTTTTGGACAAGGGCTTTGTCAGCAGGATTCTCTTTTACACCATTTCAGAAGAAATATAAAAAACGTACATATTAATGTGTATATCAGAACTTTATCTATTATATAAAGTTAATATAAGCTTATTCTTTTCTTGCCCCTGGGTAGCTGATGATCCACATCATGGTATTTTTCATTCTCCAAGCCTTCTCTGAAAAGAAGAAAAAAGATAAAAACAGCAGTTCAAACTATCTGTCGGCAACCATGTAAATTCATTAGTTCCTTGACAGACAAACCCCACGCACACAGCGTTTAGAAGTTTCTTTAAATACTGGTTATATTGTTAGTAATTGTATAAATTGTATGCCATAATCACTGTTTAAAAAATTTATATGTGGAAATATAATTTCGAAGATGGAAGAGGTTGGTATTGCACACAATGATTTGTTAAAACAGGATTTTTTCTTCTTTTTTGTAGATGGACACAAATAAAGAAAAAAAATATTTCCTTAATGGCCAGAAATACATTTTAATCTAAATAAATTTATGCCCCTTAACTCATGAATTAGAAGAAAAAGCCTGATTGTAAACTTTTAAATGTCTGGCCCTAAGTTTACGCCAGGTGCCTTGCAGACAGAAATGAAGAATTTCTATTTAACTTGGAAATTGCAAAATTCAGGTCAGAGACTTTTGATCAAACCTTAAAGTTGTATAATGTCTGGAACTCAAACCTTCGTGGCCCTTTTCCCTAATTTACGCTATGTTCTGTTTTCTACCCCCCCCCCCCCCATATCCCCCTTCCCTGATTTCAAATTGTCCTACTTGTGCATGCACGGGAGTAGAGCCTAGGCAGAGCATCAGAGTGCGGGAACTCCGTTGATTTACTGTTTTACAGATCTCAAGAACATCTTAACCAATTACAATTTAAGATCTGCTTAAATTCTATACTTTCAGACATGCTTAGAAAAAAGAGAAATAACATTTTTGTGTTCCTTCGTCGACAATATGTTCTCCTTTCCTGTTACCGGTACCAGCTTTGTGCATTGTTTGAAACAGCAAGGGCCACGGTTTAAAGGTCAAGTACGAGGTCGGGCAGTGTTGCTGTGTATCATGTAACCAAACACGCTAGTTGAAGTCAAGTGGCATTTAATACAATGTGTTAACCAGGGCACCAGTGGACCCCTCTACTCAGCAAAATTATTCTGGAGTACGGGATCTCCTTTCTATGAGAGCACATAGAAAAATACACACCTTTATCTACCCAAGAATGCCTAACTAAAACTGTAAAGATTATCTTTCTAATCCTTAATCTTTATTCATCAATCGAGGGAAAGGTCTGATGACTGTAAAATAATGAATAATTTAAGCCCTGATTGTCAATCAAAATCAGCCATTATCTTAACTAAATAAGTAAAAAGGCTGATTTAAAAAAAGGTGGTCGGGACTCAGGGGAGGGGGACAGGGCTAAGTAATTATCGTGGTTTATTTCAGTTAACCTTCAGCGTATTAGTATAAGTATATTGTCTATCTTAAAATAGCAGTGAACCAGTATATGCTTCAGATCTGCTCTCCAAACTTAAGAAAATATTATATGTGGCTGAGGGCACTGTCTAAAAGCAGCAGTCAGTGAGTATCTGCTGCAAATCTGCTCATTGTTCCGTTCTTCATAATTAAATATCAACGTTTTTATTGGGATTAAGCAGCTTGAAGGCGTACAAACCTATATATATATATATATATATTATATATATATATATATATATATATATATATATATATAATAAGCATGTTGAGAATGTGAATTTAACTATTTACCACACAATGCAGTGTACGCGAGTCGGAGTTCTACATGGACCGAGAAAGCACAAATATTTTTTATATATTTGTATGCTCTTCAAATAGAACAACTGTCACAACCAGTATAAATACTGTGGTTATCATATATAAAGCATGTTACAGCTTATCATTAATACATTTTATAAATGCCATTTATATTGTGTTCAAGGTAACAGGATGGCTGTGATATTGTTTCCACTGGTACGTCAAGACTGCGTCGTATCTACGACATAAACCGGGTGTACAGTGCAAAAAAAAACTCGTTGGAATATTGTACATGTCGGGCATATATTTTTTAGCCGCCAGGGGAGGCTATTGGGAGTGGCAGAGGTGCAGATACGTTAACAATCGATATAAAGAGAGATGCTTTAATATATTTTTTTAGGTTAATTCATTTATTTCAATAAATGAAGAAAAATGCTTTGAAATACATTGATATTTTAACATGTGAGGAGAAGTTAAATGTTAAAACCATGAAACAGATATTAACGATGAGTTACGAATGTTATAATAATATTTGTATATTATAATTATTTCTATTTGAGTTATGAGGATATGAGTTCCATCAATATAGCAACGTGTCTTTTCTATGTTTATATGACTTTTTTGCATGGAGAAAGGGGTTTATTGTTTTGATAAATTGCAAGTCAACATAGGTTTTTATATGACTTAATTTTTATATATATAATATAAATGTTTGTATGGTGGGAGTACATGTATATATATATATATATATATATATATATATATATATATATATTATTTTTGTATGTATGTATACACCATAATCTTCACTTTGTACCGAAGGTATACGACGGCGGCCTCAAACAAACTCCTGACCGTGAAGTCAAATCTGATGACTTAGGTGAGGTAGTTGTGGAATCTTATTCATGTCAAAGTGGAGTGTACGATTGTTCTTCCGTAATGTCTCCGCATTTATGTGTACAGACTCCTAGGGGTTCTATCATCAATTTTAGTGGATTAATAATTTATTTGTATTATTTTCCTTGCCTCCTTTCATATCCCCATTATTTCTTCTCCCATAGGCATTCCAAGGAGAGATGTTTAAAGATTAGTCCTGTAATAGACACATAATAGGAATGTAATTGGTCGAGATTTAATAGACATAACACGGCGGCATTTTCACATAGATTTATTTTTAATACACTCAATTCACCTTTCCCTGTTATTTTCTTACAAAATCTAGCCTCCACAAAAAAAATTTATTAATAATAGATGAAACGCGTACACCAAACAGGATATCCTCTTTAATAATATATTCAACGGGATGACAAACCGGATGAACGGCACACAAGATGAAACAGCAAGCAAGACGGAACTGCAGTCAGATGGAACAGAAGAACTTGATGGAACACCAGACACGATGGCACGGCACACAGAAAGAAAGAGCAAACAGGATCAAACGGCAGACAAGATGGAACAGCAGATGTGATAGGACAGCAAACAAGATTGAACAGCAAAAAAGATTGAAAATCCAAGTATATGGAACAGCAAACAAGACAGAATATCAAACCAGATTGAACTTTCGACAAGATGAAACCGGAAACAATATGGAACATCAAACAAACATCGATCGACATGGACCATCAATTATAACGAAATGGCAACGGTCATGGTACATCCCACCTAATGGCAAACATGATTGAACAACCTGTAACAATTGGACATTTTACAAGATTGATCATGAAACAAAAAGAAACTGCAAACAAGATAAAACAGCAAACGGGATGGAACAGCAAAGAATGTAAACATTTTAGAACATGGAACATTAAACAAGATTAAACAAGATAAAACAGAAAACGCGATGAAGCAGGAAACTAACATCAAAGCAAATAGAAGAAGATGAAAATTAAAACTAGTAGGAACTTTAAACAATATGAAACATCAAACAAGACTAAACAGTTAACACGAAGAACATTAAACAAGATGGAACACCTAGCAAGAAATAGCAAGCAAATCTTGTAACAATTTGTCAATACATCATCAGGGGAAACATTGTAGACAATTAAACAATGTTATTTCGTTTGTTTCATTCTAACTGATTCACTTGATTAATCATTTCTGGGCCTGACATACCATATGTTATACTTTGATAATTAGGATCAGAAAATATTTTGATTAAATATAAAGACGAATTTACATAGAGTTATGCCGGTTAGGGAATCTCATAATTATTTGCCTGACGTCATGATAACGGCTCCTTGTAACAATAATTAATTCGCACCATCCGCCTGGAGTTTACAGAAACAGCTTGAGCCATGATGATTTCCAAAATCGTCATCCTTGTCTTCTGCTTGATACATATTGTGAGCTGTAAGGAGCAACATGGAGGTATACATATTACACTATTTATTATTTATTGGGTTTCAGAACCATCTTGTCCACTTACGTTATGAAAACTGTTTATAGAGTATAAGATGACCCATGTCCTTTGCTCAAGAAATCTAAAATCTGCTATAGGAATGTGTGGATTAACAAAGGTTGCATTACATATGTTATGGGCAGCTATGGGGTTTTATACAATAACAGGTTAATACAGGTTGAAGTTTATCTATTATTTAACTATTATTTCACTGTTAGTGTCATTTAGGTGTAACAGAAGATAACGTAGCAAAGTATCATGCAAAAACCTGAATAAATTTAGCAAAGGGATTATTTAGATAAATTAAAAGAACATGTGCATAATTAACATAACATGGCTCCCTTCGGGTGGATAGACCATCCAATTGACCTGAAATGTCCAGATAATCTGAACAGAATACGGAATGGAAAAAGACAAGCAACCTTATAATTTCTATATTCAAGTTAAAAAAATTGCCATAAAAAAAACACAATCAACGGTGCATATTGGTTGAATTTATTTGCCAGTTAAGCTCTCATCAATCCGCTTTTATCCCATGCTAGTGTCAGGTTAATTGCGTGCATTTTAGATATTATTTAAAAATGGATACCTACTGGTTTGATCCTATATATTTAGGATTTCTATATTAAAACGAAATAAGTTCTCAGTAACATTAGTTGTATTTCGATATTTGACCTTTACACAAGATAATGTGTTAAAAAATCATCATAAACATACAGAGCTGGTCAGTTCTCTATATTGCAATCATAACTTATTGTGTATTAATCTTGAGCAAAGCCTTCCGTCTATATAAGTTAACAACTTATAAATTGTGCAATTAAGTTAAATTTGTTTTATGTCTGGAGATAATGGGATCACTACCGTGACGTCAAGAATGCGAGTTTTCAGTCAACTTTTCTATGAACAAAATCTAGACGAATTGGCCAAAGAAACCTACATGTTTGATTCGTACATCCTTCCCCCTGAGGAACCATTGGGGAAAGGCAGAGGTGAAGTACATTTTACAAATCAAAAGCCAATTCATATCTGTATATAGTATTCCTTATTGTAAATATTGTTTTTGTTTGGAAAACTGGTGATTTGAATAGAAAAAAATCATAAGAGAAATGAAGTAATTATTTTAGAAAATATAAATCATCTTTCAAGAAGTTATTTAGAAACATATCATTTGGAATAACATAATTAACATTTAAAGTCGATAAAATGCACATCTCAAAATAAAACTCGTGATGAGTTCAATCGTATGTAATTAACGTATTCGTGGCGCTTCTATGTTTAATATTTTGATAGTACTGTATCGTGAAAGTCATGCTTCATGTAAAAAAAATCAAGTAAATAGACCGTTTCCACGAGCATGCGCACTGGTCATGTTTGAGCAGGGTTCGGGTCTGCAGGATTCGAGTCATCTGACCTGCGCATGTAAACAAACAGGCGAGACGATGTAATCAAGTATTCAGGTGTCTTATTTTAATAAATACTAGGTAGAATGTAACAGTATAATAGCTCCATAGCTATATATTTTTGTCATATGGTCAGTAACGAAAGAAATTAACACCATTATTTGGTAAACGTACGCAGTATGAATTGTCACATAATGATACTTTCAAAACATGCAGCGTTTCCAAGTTGAACCCTGTTTCGTTCATGTTTTCACTGTTGTCAAGGATGTTACAAGTAATGCAACTGCACTCGGACCAAAAACACAATCGCTTTGCCGTGGACTGTCGTACACGAGTACGCTTATTTCCCCGAATCATACACAGCAGATATATCCAATAAGTGTCGCAAGTGAAATGGAAAGGGTCTATTGTATGTATGTATTTAAGTAAAAATAATTAACGCAAAAATGTATAAACCATCAGACGCTGTCGCCAGTGTATATCGACGATATATGGCCGCAGGTGTCTTAGATATAAAGGGTTACAGGGAACAAGCCGAAGATTTTGGTGATGTTGTCGTGGAAGTGTATTCAGCTGAGTATGATGCAGCTAATGGAGTGTTTATTTCGGCTGCAAGGTATATATTTATAATTCAATGTCTGCTTGCATGAGGATAATTCTTTTTATCTGCTCTCTCTTATTTATTATGGATTTGTTTCAACATGAGTCCCCGATGTATTTAGAACTTGGGACTTAACATTAAAACCTGACTTTGCCTATGAAGAATATTGCAGAATTTATTTATCAGCATCATTATGTTAAAAGATCCCAGATGTAATACCGAGGAATAAAACTTCCAAGACTATGATACGTATAAAAAGATGCAATATTCATAAAAAAAAACCTTGATCATTATGGATCAGAGACATCTAACAAGATGGAACATCGACTGTTATAACACAAAGTAGCATGTCATGTTGACAAAATAGAATATACTATTAAAGACAATATAGAAACCTCGACAGGATAGAATAACATCCGTGGCACTTGGATATAGCATTAACTAGTAAATATAGCCTTTGTAGGGCACATTTCCATATTTATAGGATATGTAAATATACTGCGGTACTGTTATTATACCTTCCGGGCAAATGTACTTTGCTTAAAAAAACGAGCTGGCTCTGAGAGGTTCACAAAATAGGATCACCACGTTCAAATGTTCAATTTCCTGTTCGAATTTTACCAACACATATATGAGTCTCCTGCTGGGGTAGTAAACCTGCCTTTATTTGCGATCATTTTTAAATGGCTCAATTACATTTTAGTTTTCTTATTAAGCAGGACTAAGTGTTGATTCCTGTATTATATATTTCAGAGGCATAGTTGTCTGGGTACGGGATCCAGTCGACGGTGAATGGAAATTCATTGGTGATATTTGGAGTTACTTTTAAAATTAAAATGATTTAAGAAAAACTAACGGGTTTCTCTATGAATGCATGTGTATATGATCATTACTATGAAAGGTTTCAAGTGGTCTTAATTAACAAAGGTTTACAACTGCTAAAAGTGAGGCTTCATTTATACCATATATATGTTTTTTATGATATAAATGATATAAATTTCATTTGTAAGATTTTAAATGAAACCATTATGAAAGTACTTTTGAATCGACAATACGATCATTAATCGGCCCAAAGAAGTATCTTTACTTACCAGTGATGTGTGAGCTACGATCATCTGCGTTCGTGACAAATCGCAACAAGCGGTCGAGGCTAATGCGAATGTCTTATATTACTCAGTAGTGTTCACATTAGATCAAGACTTTCGTAGTAACATCACACGACCACCAGTGACCACCAAAACATTTTGGCACTTATCGCACGACCAGCGTTAGCCCATTCATTGCGGAAATATTTCGGAAATATGTTGAATCAGTATTTTTAGGGCCCTGTTAGATGTGAGCTATGATCAACTACGACCCGTGGTAGGGACCTGTTCGTACTGCAAGCATAATGCCGTCAATGGCAATCTTGAGACTATTCATGTTTGATCGTGTGATAGACAAGTGTCGTGAAGAGCCTGATCCTCTGAGACGTGCTACCTGTTTAGCCGTGCGGGCTGCTTCTGGTCGGCCAATTGTGTTCCTTGATTGCTTACTTCTATCGACCTAACGTTTTAAGGGAAACTGTCAATCTAGTGGTCCTATTAAGATTATGATTTTGATTTCCAAAGGCTATTTACTGCCAATGTCGGACTAAATTGAAATTCAATACTTAAAATAAGTATGAAATCTTACAAAAATAATAACTGATTGTACTCTATATATATATATATATATATATATATATATATATATATATATATATATAATCTGATATAAATGAAAACTTTCACAATCTGATATTCACGGATGTCTGCAATTAGGACAAATATCAATATTAAGATTTACGATTTCGACGCTACATGCAATTCAATCAATACTTAAATCATCTTTCAATGAAGCTACAGGATAAATGACTGATCACTTGTGTAGATAACAGGTCCTGTTCATGAATGTTATATATATAAATATATATATATATATATATAAATATATATATATATATATATATATATATATATATATATATAAGAATTTTTATTCTGTATGAAGCTTACAAATCTGATTAATATTTGTTTGGCGTCTTTGCTACAACATTAATAATAATGATGATGTCAATGAAAGTAATATTTGTCCTGTGTTTGCTGTATCCTTGGAGCTGCTAATTGCAACGTAAATGTATGCAGGTTTCAGCTATTATTCAATTGGTTATAAAAACCTATTGGCCCTTTTATGTTAACCCTGACGTATAACAATTATATCTAACGAACTCTGCTCTAGAGGCATGTGCGGTATATTAAAATCATATGGCTTGGTAATATTCCATTTACAAAACGAAGCTATCAGAGTTTATACATCAATGATGTCTTGAACACTCTTTGCCGTACAGAGGATTGTAATATATCTTATATGTTTTAAATGCTCATTCCAAGTTAGGAAACACATATATTTAAGAATGCTGAAAAAAATGGTGCAGATCAAGTGTAGGTGTTTCACTTAGATGTAAATTCTATTAAATATTTGTGTGAACACATCAGCAACATTTAGTCATAAACAATAGCATATTTTTGTGCCTTAAGTTTTACACTATCCTGGCTTTGCTTTCTAATGCTTCTCTAATAGTATAGCGTTGCCTATGGGTCAGTTAATTAAAACAGCTTCTCTATGTAGGCATAGGTCAATTGATACGACTGGACCAAATTGGAAAAAAATTATAAAATGTAAGATCAGATACATGCGTCCACAAGTATCATGTTAGATCTGGTTAACAGTTACCAATACTTCCTTCTTATATGATTTTATCGGAAAGGTAATGTGCCCACTAGTAAAACGCCTTTCGGGGGTCCTCGTTTGGTACACACAAAGTACACAAGAATGGTACACACAGTTTAGTTGACTATAAGATAATCGTGTGTTTCCACCGTTTTACGTAATATGAAACTAGGATCGAATTAATCAGATAAACCTCGTACGTAGATAAACAGCTTTAACAATGGAGACAGTTTCCGCCATCAACAATTTTTTTTGATTTGAGTCAGGGCCCGGACGAAGAGGGAAATATTTAGTTTTGGCAAGAAATTAAGTTTATATGTTCTTTGTTAACTTAATCTAAAATACATATTGACCACAGGAGAATTTTCAGAGGTGTGTTTGATTGAGGTGACCTAAGTCATGGAAGTGACTTTTACCCAGTGGCATGTGTGCGTCACAATTGTACCAATATTATTTAAGCCCACTACTGGAATCAGAAGCCTGGCCATAAACTCAGAGCTAGTACACAGTCTGTAATTTATGTCACGACTCGTACATGTCATGAACCGTAAAATTGGCTTCAGTGAATTGCAAACGATGCGTTTTGCTTGTATTTTGGCCCAATCAATAAACAATCGGTTTAATATTGAGCGTGGTTTAATTAAACATTTTCATGAATATAGTTCGAAATCTTGAAATGAAAATTGTGTTTATATCGTTAAGAAAGCTTAACGTTTGTAAGAGTTAACAAACACTTTATATGAAATTAACAATTCAATTTTGTGTTTCAAATCTAAAGATTATGGGCTCAAATCCGTGACGTCAAGAATGCGGGTATTTTATCATTTTTATAACGACTAAAATCCAGAATGATTGGCCAAAGTAATGTAGATGTCTGATTCGTCTATCCTTCCGCCTCAACAACCCATGGGGAAAGGCAAAGGTGATTTTTTTAAAGAACCACACCACAAAGGTGAAGCCATAATCATATGTCTGTTTATAATAATGAATGAACTTCTTTTTTGTTTGAGAAACAAAATACGAGTCGGGAATATGAGAAATGCTGAAGAATACTGAGAAACAGTAAAACAACTAACATGAACAAAGAGATTTGTAAATAAAATTAAATACTCCCATCTCAACATAAGACTTGGTGTTTCTATCTAATTTTATGTTATTAATATATTTGGGGCTACAAGATGTATTTTTGAAAGTCTTGTAATGAGAAAATCATAGTATAGTTCAATGTCTCCTTGCGAGAGAATTTATGTCTCCTCTGCTTCCTCTTGTATTTTAAGCAATTGTTTCAATATGGAGTCCCGTGTGGAAAAAAAATCACAGCTTGGTACCTTACAGTTTGGTACAGCTTGGTAATATTTACACATTGCTTCGCCATTTTCAATATAGTTTTGCATACTTGATGTAGCGGTATCATATTGTTAAAGATCCAAGAAAAAATTCCAACAATTATGAAAACTTCCAAGACGATACAGCACTCAATAAGTTGCAACACCTCATAAACTGATAAACAAATAAAACATCAATCACAATGGATTATCCTGAAACATCTGCAACAAGATGAAGTGTCCAACCTCATGACACAAAATTATATATTAAGCGACGTAAGGAATACGACATAAGATGGAAACCTCGACAGGATAAAAATACATCGTTTGCATTCAACATATTACTCTCAGCAGATATAATAAATTAAATCATTTATTAGGAATGGCCAGTTGTTCTTTGGCAGAAAATACTTCTAGTTTTAAAGGAAAATGCAAATATGCATCAAACCATGGAAACTGTAATCCTTACCCTTAGGCCAAATATCATATCTTGACACAATATAAGATTGCTACGAGAGGTTCACGTTGTGTCATTGTTAAGAATATGGAACTTAAACAAAAAACGAATGGGTTGTTTATTTATATGAAGTGAGTTTAAGAATTTTATTGTATTGCCCTAATGTTTAAATTGACCATGTCCTGACCTACTAACAGAGTACACATGCCTTTATTTGCGATATTCTTTTCATCTGGTTCAATATTCCAAAGGCATGGTTGTCTGAGTATGCGATCCAGTAGCAGGTAAATGGACATTTATTTGTACTATATGGAGTTTCCTTGAAATAAAAAAAAAATATTTAAGTAACTTTTACATGTTTTTTTATTTCTATTCTCGATTTATTCATATCTGAGCTACGTTTACCCGGAGCGTTCGTGATTCCGAGGGCGATTGTTTTGCAAAAAAATGGTATTGGTCACATTCGGATGACCCTTTTTGCACGAACATCTCAAGACACCCATTAACCATATAAGTGTCATACTCGCGTGAAAACGTCTACCACATACAGATCAACGTAAAATCCAGATCGACCGCTGTAGCCGGCCTTACGATCGTTTTACTTGATGGCTTACGTGTTTCGACCTAAGGTTAAAAGGCAGAGCGCCTGTCCATTAGTGTTTACAAAGCTCATGCATAATTCAGAAATATAAATTTAAAAAAGGCGTTACAAATTGCGCACGCAATGCTGCAAAAGTTGGATTATTTTAATAAAATACTAAAACTAATTTTAGCAAGCAAGTCAATATAATCTTACCACGTATCCCAGAAAGTGACACCATTTCACCTTATTTCGTCCACGGTTACACCCATCAGATCACATATTACCGCCCACCGTAAATACAAAGTCACTCGTGCACGTTTCTTCAAAGAAGTGCACTGAACCTTAACTTCTCTCAGCCCAGTGGTAATCCTTACCCTAAGCACTAATGAAAAAGTCTCTATAGCCTTTTAAACTAATTTGAAAATAAACTCAATTGGCAGCAATCCAACACACGTCTTCCGCGCATTACAGTCCCGCAGTGTGCTAATGTTATTGGTCGAGATGTTAATGACATCAAACGGCGGCATTTTCACATAGATTTATTTTTAATACACTCCTTTCACTTCGTCCTGATATTTTTCTAAAACATCGAGCCCCCACACACAATTAAAGCAAAAATAGATGAAACACGTACACAAAATAGAATATCTTCTTAAATGATATATTCAACGTTATGGTAAAAAGGATGAACGGCACACAGGATGAAACCGTAAACAAGTTTGAACTGCAGTCAAGATGGGCCAGCAAAACTGGATGGAACACCAGACCAGACAAGATGGCACGGCAAACAGAAGGAAACAGCAAACAGGACAGAATATCAAACCAGATTGAACTTTCGACAAGATGAAACGGCAAACAATATGGAACATCAAACGAACATCGATCAACATGAACCATCAAACATAATCAGAGAGCAAGGGTAATGGTACATCATACCTAATGGCAAACATGATTGGCCAACCTGTAACAAAATGGACATTTTACCAGATGGATCATCAAACAAGGAAAAACTGCAAACAAGATAAAACAGCAAAATGGAACACCAAAGACGGTACACATTTAAGAACATGGGACTTCAAGCAAGATTAACCGAGATGAAACAGAAACCGCGATGGAGCAGGAAAATAACATGAAGGAGATAGAACCAGAAGAAAATTAAAATTAGTAGGATCTTTAAACATCAAACAAGATAAGACAGTTAACACGAAGAATATTAAACAAGATGGAACACCAAGCGAGAAACGGCCAGCAAATCTCGTAAAATTTTGTCGATACTTCATCAGGGAAAACATTGTAGACAATTAAACAATGTTATTTTGTTTGCTTCATTCTAACTGATACACTTGATTAATCATTACTGGGCCTGACATACCATATGTTATACTTGTGATAATTAGGATCAAAACAGATTTCGATTAAACATAACGACGAATTTTCATAGAGTAATGCGGGTTAGGGAATCTCATAATTATTTGCCTGACGTCATGATGACGGCTCCTTGTAACAATAATTAATTTGCACCATCCGCCTTGAGTTTACAGTAACAGCTAGAGCCATTATGAATTCCAAAATCGTCATCCTTGTCTTCTGCTTGATACATATTGTGAGCTGTAAGGAGCAACATGGAGGTATACATATTACACTATTTATTATTTATTGGGTTTCAGAACCATCTTGTCCACTCACGTTATGAAAACTGTTTATAGAGTATAAGATGACCCATGTCCTTTGCACAAAAAATCTAAAATCTGCTATAGGAATGTGTGGATTAACAAAGGTTGCATTACATATGTTATGGGCAGCTATGGGGTTTTATACAATAACAGGTTAATACAGGTTGAAGTTTATCTATTATTTAACTATTATTTCACTGTCAGTGTCATTTAGGTGTAACAGAAGATAACGTAGCAAAGTATCATGCAAAAACCTGAATAAATTTAGCAAAGGGATTATTTAGATAAATTAAAAGAACATGTGCATAATTAACATAACATGGCTCCCTTCGGGTGGATAGACCATCCAATTAACCTGAAATGTCCAGATAATCTGAACAGAATACGGAATGGAAAAAGACAAGCAACCTTATAATTTCTATATTCAAGTTAAAAAAATTGCCATAAAAAAACACAATCAACGGTGCATATTGGTTGAATTTAATTGCCAGTTAAGCTCTCATCAATCCGCTTTTATCCCATGCTAGTGTCAGGTTAATTGCGTGCATTTTAGATATTATTTTAAAATGGATACCTACTGGTTTGATCCTATATATTTAGGATTTCTATATTAAAACGAAATAAGTTCTCAGTAACATTAGTTGTATTTCGATATTTGACCTTTACACAAGATAATGTGTTAAAAAATCATCATAAACATGCAGAGCTGGTCAGTTCTCTATATTGCAATCATAACTTATTGTGTATTAATCTTGAACAAAGCCTTCCGTCTATATAAGTTAACAACTGATAAATTGTGCAATTAAGTTAAATTTGTTTTATGTCTGGAGATAATGGGATCACTACCGTGACGTCAAGAATGCAGGTTTTCAGTCAACTTTTCTATGAACAAAATCTAGACGAATTGGCCAGAGAAACCTACATGTTTGATTCGTACATCCTTCCCCCTGAGCAACCATTGGGGAAAGGCAGAGGTGAAGTACATTTTACAAATCAAAAGCCAATTCATATCTGTATATTGTATTCCTTATCGTAAATATTGTTTTTGTTTGGAAAACTGGTGATTTGAATAGAAAAAAATCATAAGAGAAATGAAGTTTTTATTTTATAAAATAAAATCTTTCAAGAAGTTATTTAGAAACATATCATTTGGAATAACATAATTAAAATTTAAACTCGATAAAATGCACATCTCAAAATAAAACTCGTGATGAGTTCAATCGTATGTAATTAACGTATTCGTGGCGCTTCTATGTTTAATATTTTGATAGTACTGTATCGTGAAAGTCATGCTTCATATAAAAAAAATCAAGTAAATAGACCGTTTCCACGAGCATGCGCACTGGTCGTGTTTGAGCAGGGTTCGGGTCTGCAGGATTCGAGTCATCTGACCTGCGCATGTAAACAAACAGGCGAGACGATGTAATCAAGTATTCAGGTGTCTTATTTTAATAAATACTAGGTAGAATGTAACAGTATAATAGCTACATAGCTATATATTTTTGTCATATGGTCAGTAACGAAAGAAATTAACACCATTATTTGGTAAACGTACGCAGTATGAATTGTCACATAAAGATACTTTCAAAACATGCAGCGTTTCCAAGTTGAACCCTATTTCGTTCATGTTTTCACTGTTGTCAAGGATGTTACAAGTAATGCAACTGCACTCGGACCAAAAACACAATCGCTTTGCCGTGGACTGTCGTACACGAGTACGCTTATTTCCCCGAATCATACACAGCAGATATATCCAATAAGTGTCGCAAGTGAAATGGAAAAGGTCTATTGTATATATGTATTTAAGTAAAAATAATTAACGCAAAAATGTATAACCCATCAGACGCTGTCGCCAGTGTATATCGACGATATATGGCCGCAGGCGTCTTAGATATAAAGGGTTACAGGGAACAAGCCGAAGATTTTGGTGATGTTGTCGTGGAAGTGTATTCAGCTGAGTATGATGCAGCTAATGGAGTGTTTATTTCGGCTGCAAGGTATATATTAATAATTCAATGTCTGCTTGCATGAGGATAATTCTTTTTATCTGCTCTCTCTTATTTATTATGGATTTGTTTCAACATGAGTCCCCGATGTATTTAGAACTTGGGACTTAACATTAAAACCTGACTTTGCCTATGAACAATAATGCAGAATTTATTTATCAGCATCATTATGTTAAAGATCCCAGATGTAATACCGAGGAATAAAACTTCCAAGACTATGATACGTATAAAAAGATGCAATATTCATAAAAAAAAACCTTGATCATAGTCTTTTGTAGGGCACATTTCCATATTTATAGGATATGTAAATATACTGCGGTACTGTTATTATACCTTCCGGGCAGATGTATTTTGCTTAAAAAAACGAGCTGGCTATGAGAGGTTCACAAAATAGGATCATCACGTTCAAATGTTCAATTTCCTGTTCGAATTTTACCAACACATATATGAGTCTCCTGCTGGGGTAGTATACCTGCCTTTATTTGCGATCATTTTTAAATGGCTCAATTACATTTTAGTTTTCTTATTAAGCAGGACTAAGTGTTGATTCCTGTATTATATATTTCAGAGGCATAGTTGTCTGGGTACGGGATCCAGCCGACGGTGAATGGAAATTCATTGGTGATATTTGGAGTTACTTTTAAAATTAAAATGATTTAAGAAAAACTAACGGGTTTCTCTATGGATGCATGTGTATATGATCATTACTATGAAAGGTTTCAAGTGGTCTTAATTAACAAAGGTTTACAACTGCTAAAAGTGAGGCTTCATTTATACCATATATATGTTTTTTATGATATAAATGATATAAATTTCATTTGTAAGATTTTAAATGAAACCATTATGAAAGTACTTTTGAATCAACAATACGATCATTAATCGGCCGAAAGAAGTATCTTTACTTACCAGTGATGTGTGAGCTACGATCATCTGCGATCGCGACAAATCGCAACAAGCGGTCGAGGCTAATGCGAATGTCTTATATTACTCAGTAGTGTTCACATTAGATCAAGACCTTCGTAGTAACATCACACGACCACCAGTGACCACCAAAACATTTTGGCACTTATCACCGACCAGCGTTAGCCCATTCATTGCGGAAATATTTCGGAAATATGTTGAATCAGTATTTTTAGGGCCCGTTTAGATGTGAGCTATGATCAACTACGACCCGTAGTAGGGACCCGTTCGTACTGCAAGCATAATGCCGTCCAAGGCAATCTTGAGACTATTCATGTTTGATCGTGTGATAGACAACTGTCGTGAAGGGCCTGATCCTCTGAGACGTGCTACCTGTTTAGCCGTGCGGGCTGCTTCTGGTCGGCCAATTGTGTTCCTTGATTTTTCCTATTAAGATTATGATTTTGATTTCCAAAGGTTATTTACTGCCAATGTCGGACTAAATTGAAATACAATACTTAAAATAAGTATGAAATCTTAAATAAATAATAACTGATTGTACTCTCTCTCTCTCTCTCTCCCTCTCTCTCTCTCTCTCTCTCTCTCTATATATATATATATATATATAATCTGATATAAATGAAAACTTTCACAATCTGATATTCACGGATGTCTGCAATTAGGACAAATATCAATATTAAGATTTACGATTTCGACGCTACATGTAATTCAATCAATACTTAAATCATCTTTCAATGAAGCTACAGGATTAATGACTGATCACTTGTGTAGATAACAGGTCCTGTTCATGAATGTTATATATATATAAATATATATATATATATATATATATATATATATATATATATATAAGAATTTTTATTCTGTATGCAGCTTACAAATCTGATTAATATTTGTTTGGCGTCTTTGCTACAACATTAAAAATAATGATGATCTCAATGAAAGTAATATTTGTCCTGTGTTTGCTGTATCCTTGGAGCTGCTAATTGCAACGTAAATGTATGCAGGTTCCAGCTATTATTCAATTCGTTATAAAAACCTTTTAGCCCTTTTATGTCAACCCTGACGTATAACAATTATATCTAACGAACTCTGCTCTAGAGGCATGTGCGGTATATTAAAATCATATGGCTTGGTAATATTCCATTTACAAAACGAAGCTATCAGAGTTTATACATCAATGATGTCTTGAACACTCTTTGCCGTACAGAGGATTGTAATTTATCTAATATGTTTTAAATGCTCATTCCAAGTCAGGAAACACATATATTTAAGAATGCTGAAAAAAAATGGTGCAGATCAAGTGTAGGTGTTTCACTTAGATGTAAATTCTATTAAATATTTGTGTGAACACATCAGCAACATTTAGTCATAAACAATAGCATATTTTTGTGCCTTAAGTTTTACACTATCCTGGCTTTGCTTTCTAATGCTTCTCTAATAGTATAGCGTTGCCTATGGGTCTGTAAATTAAAACAGCTTCTCTATGTAGGCAAAGGTCAATTGATACGACTTGACTAAATTGGAAAAAAAATTATAAAATGTAAGATCACATACATGCGTCCACAAGTATCATGTTAGATCTGGTTAACAGTTACCAATACTTCCTACTTATATGATTTTATCGGAAAGGTAATGTGCCCACTAGTAAAACGCCTTTCGGGGGTCCTCGTTTGGTACACACAAAGTACACAAGTATGGTACACACAGTTTAGTTGACTATAAGATAATCGTGTGTTTCCACCCTTTACGTAGTACGAAACTAGGATCGAATTAATCAGATAAACCTCGTACGTAGATAAACAGCTTTAACAATGGAGACAGTTTCCGCCATCAACAATTTTTTTTTATTTGAGTCAGGGCCCGGACGAAGAGGGAAATATTTAGTTTTGGCAAGAAATTAAGTTTATATGTTCTTTGTTAACTTAATCTAAAATACATATCGACCACAGGAGAATTTTCAGAGGTGTGTTTGATTGAGGTGACCTAAGTCATGGAAGTGACTTTTACCCAGTGGCATGTGTGCGTCACAATTGTACCAATATTATTTAAGCCCACTACTGGAATCAGAAGCCTGGCCATAAACTCAGAGCTAGTACACAGTCTGTAATTTATGTCACGACTCGTACATGTCATGAACCGTAAAATTGGCTTCAGTGAATTGCAAACGATGCGTTTTGCTTTTATTTTGGCCCAATCAATAAACAATCGGTTTAATATTGAGCGTGGTTTAATTAAACATTTTCATGAATATAGGTCGAAATCTTGAAATGAAAATTGTGTATATATCGTTAAGAAAGCTTAACGTTTGTAAGAATTAACAAACACTTTATTTGAAATTAACAATTCAATTTTGTGTTTAAAATCTAAAGATTATGGGCTCAAATCCGTGACGTCAAGAATGCGGGTATTTTATCATTTTTATCATGACTAAAATCCAGAATGATTGGCCAAAGAAATGTACATGTCTGATTCGTCTATCTTTCCGCCTCAATAACCCATGGGGAAAGGCAAAGGTGATTTTTTTTAAAGAACCACACCACAAAGGTGAAGCCTTAATCATATGTCTGTTTATAATAATGAATGAACTTCTTTTTTGAAACAAAATACGAGTCGGGAATATGAGAAATGCTGAAGAATTTTTAGAAACAGTAAAACAACTAACATGAACAAACAGATTTGTAAATAAAATTAAATACTCCCATCTCAACATAAGACTTGGTGTTTCTATCTAATTTTATGTTATTAATATATTTGGGGCTACAAGATGTATTTTTGAAAGTCTTGTAATGAGAAAATCATAGTATAGTTCAATGTCTCCTTGCGAGAGAATTTATGTCTCCTCTGCTTCCTCTTGTATTTTAAGCATTTGTTTCAATATGGAGTCCCGTGTGAAAAAAAAAATCACAGCTTGGTACCTTACAGTTTGGTACAGCTTGGTAATATTTACACATTGCTTCGCCATTTTCAATATAGTTTTGCATACTTGATGGAGCGGTATCATATTGTTAAAGATCCAAGATAAAATTCCAACAATTATGAAAACTTCCAAGACGATACAGCACTCAGTAAGTTGCAACACCTCATAAACTGATAAACAAATAAAACATCAATCACAATGGATTATCCTGAAACATCTGCAACAGGATGAAGTGTCCAACCTCATGACACAGAATTATATATTAAGCGACGTAAGGAATACGACATAAGATGGAAACCTCGACAGGATAAAAATATACATCGTTTGCGTTCAACATATTGCTCTCAGCAGATATGATAAATTAAATCTTTTATTAGGAATGGCCAGTTGTGTTCTTTGGCAGAAAATACTTCTAGTTTTAAAGGAAAATGCAAATATGCATCAAACCATGGAAACTGTAATCCTTACCCTTAGGGCAAATATCATATCTTGACACAATATAAGATTGCTACGAGAGGTTCACGTTGTGTCATTGTTAAGAATATGGAACTTAAACAAAAAACGAATGGGTTGTTTATTTATATGAAGTGAGTTTAAGAAATTTATTGTATTGCCCTAATGTTTAAATTGACCATGTCCTGACCTACTAACAGAGTACACATGCCTTTATTTGCGATCTTCTTTTCGTCTGGTTCAATATTCCAGAGGCATGGTTGTCTGAGTGTGCGATCCAGTAGCAGGTAAATGGACATTTATTTGTACTATATGGAGTTTCCTTGAAATAAAAAAAAAATATTTAAGTAACTTTTACATGTTTTTTTTATTTCTATTCTCGATTTATTCATATCTGAGCTACGTTTACCCGGAGCGTTCGTGATTACGAGGGGGATTGTTTTGCAAAAAAATGGTATTGGTCACATTCGGATGACACTTTCGCACGAACATCTCACGACACCCATTAACCATATAAGTGTCATACACGCGTGAAAACGTCTACCACATACAGATCAACGTAAAATCCAGATCGACCGCTGTAGCCGGCCTTACGATCGTTTTACTTGATGGCTTACGTGTTTCGACCTAAGGTTAAAAGGCAGAGCGCCTGTCCATTAGTGTTTACAAAGCTCATGCATAATTCAGAAATATAAATTTAAAAAAGGCGTTACAAATTGCGCACGCAATGCTGCAAAAGTTGGATTATTTTTAATAAAATACTAAAACTAAGTTTAGCAAGCAAGTCAATATAATCATACCACGTATCCCAGAAAGTGACACCATTTCACCTTATTTCGTCCACGGTTACACCCATCAGATCACATATTACCGCCCACCGTAAATACAAAGTCACTCGTGCACGTTTCTTCAAAGAAGTGCACTGAACCTTAACTTCTCTCAGCCCAGTGGTAATCCTTACCCTAAGCACTAATGAAAAAGTCTCTATACCCTTTTAAACTAATTTGAAAATAAACTCAATTGGCAGCAATCCGACACACGTCTTCCGCGCATTACAGTCCCGCAGTGTGCTAATGTAATTGGTCGAGATGTTAATGACATCAAACCGCGGCATTTTCACATAGATTTATTTTTAATACACTCCTTTCACTTCGTCCAGATATTTTTCTAAAACATCGAGCCCCCACACACAATTAAAGCAAAAATAGATGAAACACGTACACAAAATAGAATATCTTCTTAAATGATATATTCAACGTGATGGTAAAAAGGATGAACGGCACACAGGATGAAACCCTAAACAAGTTTGAACTGCAGTCAAGATGGGCCAGCAAAACTGGATGGAACACCAGACAAGATGGCACGGCAAACAGAAGGAAACAGCAAACAGGACAGAATATCAAACCAGATTGAACTTTCGACAAGGTGAAACGGCAAACAATATGGAACATCAAACGAACATCGATCAACATGAACCATCAAACATAATCAGAGAGCAAGGGTAATGGTACATCATACCTAATGGCAAACATGATTGACCAACCTGTAACAAAATGGACATTTTACCAGATGGATCATCAAACAAGGAAAAACTGCAAACAAGATAAAACAGCAAAATGGAACACCAAAGACGGTACACATTTAAGAACATGGGACTTCAAGCAAGATTAACCGAGATGAAACAGAAACCGCGATGGAGCAAGAAACTAACATGAAGGAGATAGAACCAGAAGAAAATTAAAATTAGTAGGATCTTTAAACATCAAACAAGATAAGACAGTTAACACGAAGAATATTAAACAAGATGGAACACCAAGCGAGAAACGGCCAGCAAATCTCGTAACATTTTGTCGATACTTCATCAGGGAAAACATTGTAGACAATTAAACAATGTTATTTTGTTTGCTTCGTTCTAACTGATACACTTGATTAATCATTACTGGGCCTGACATACCATATGTTATACTTGTGATAATTAGGATCAAAACAGATTTCGATTTAACATAACGACGAATTTTCATAGAGTAATGCGGGTTAGGGAATCTCATAATTATTTGCCTGACGTCATGATGACGGCTCCTTGTAACAATAATTAATTTGCACCATCCGCCTTGAGTTTACAGTAACAGCTAGAGCCATTATGATTTCCAAAATCGTCATCCTTGTCTTCTGCTTGATACATATTGTGAGCTGTAAGGAGCAACATGGAGGTATACATATTACACTATTTATTATTTATTGGGTTTCAGAACCATCTTGTCCACTTACGTTATGAAAACTGTTTATAGAGTATAAGATGACCCATGTCCTTTGCACAAAAAATCTAAAATCTGCTATAGGAATGTGTGGATTAACAAAGGTTGCATTACATATGTTATGGGCAGCTATGGGGTTTTACACAATAACAGGTTAATACAGGTTGAAGTTTATCTATTATTTAACTATTATTTCACTGTCAGTGTCATTTAGGTGTAACAGAAGATAACGTAGCAAAGTATCATGCAAAAACCTGAATAAAGTTAGCAAAGGGATTATTTAGATAAATTAAAAGAACATGTGCATAATTAACATAACATGGCTCCCTTCGGGTGGATAGACCATCCAATTAACCTGAAATGTCCAGATAATCTGAACAGAATACGGAATGGAAAAAGACAAGCAACCTTATAATTTCTATATTCAAGTTAAAAAAATTGCCATCAACAAACACAATCAACGGTGCATATTGGTTGAATTTAATTGCCAGTTAAGCTCTCATCAATCCGCTTTTATCCCATGCTAGTGTCAGGTTAATTGCGTGCATTTTAGATATTATTTTAAAATGGATACCTACTGGTTTGATCCTATATATTTAGGATTTCTATATTAAAACGAAATAAGTTCTCAGTAACATTAGTTGTATTTCGATATTTGACCTTTACACAAGATAATGTGTTAAAAAATCATCATAAACATGCAGAGCTGGTCAGTTCTCTATATTGCAATCATAACTTATTGTGTATTAATCTTGAACAAAGCCTTCCGTCTATATAAGTTAACAACTTATAAATTGTACAATTAAGTTAAATTTGTTTTATGTCTGGAGATAATGGGATCACTACCGTGACGTCAAGAATGCGGGTTTTCAGTCAACTTTTCTATGAACAAAATCTAGACGAATTGGCCAAAGAAATCTACATGTTTGATTCGTACATCCTTCCCCCTGAGCAACCATTGGGGAAAGGCAGAGGTGAAGTACATTTTACAAATCAAAAGCCAATTCATATCTGTATATAGTATTCCTTATTGTAAATATTGTTTTTGTTTGGAAAATTGGTGATTTGAATAGAAAAAAAATCATAAGAGAAATGAAGTAATTATTTTAGAAAATATAAATCATCTTTCAAGATTTTATTTAGAAACATATCATTTGGAATAACATAATTAACATTTAAAGTCGATAAAATGCACATCTCAGAATAAAACTCGTGATGAGTTCAATCGTATGTAATTAACGTATTCGTGGCGCTTCTATGTTCAATATTTTGATAGTACTGTATCGTGAAAGTCATGCTTCATGTAAAAAAAAAATCAAGTAAATAGACCGTTTCCACGAGCATGCGCACTGGTCGTGTTTGAGCAGGGTTCGGGTCTGCAGGATTCGAGTCATCTGACCTGCGCATGTAAACAAACAGGCGAGACGATGTAATCAAGTATTCAGGTGTCTTATTTTAATAAATACTAGGTAGAATGTAACAGTATAATAGCTACATAGCTATATATTTTTGTCATATGGTCAGTAACGAAAGAAATTAACACCATTATTTGGTAAACGTACGCAGTATGAATTGTCACATAAAGATACTTTCAAAACATGCAGCGTTTCCAAGTTGAATCCTGTTTCGTTAATGTTTTCACCGTTGTCAAGGATGTTACAAGTAATGCAACTGCACTCGGACCAAAAACACATTGCTTTGCCGTGGACTGTCGTACACGAGTACGCTTATTTCCCCGAATCATACACAGCAGATATATCCAATAAGTGTCGCAAGTGAAATTGAAAAGGTCTATTGTATGTATGTATTTAAGTAAAAATAATTAACGCAAAAATGTATAAACCATCAGACGCTGTCGCCAGTGTATATCGACGATAAATGGCCGCAGGCGTCTTAGATATAAAGGGTTACAGGGAACAAGCCGAAGATTTTGGTGATGTTGTCGTTGAAGTGTATTCAGCTGAGTATGATGCAGCTAATGGAGTGTTTATTTCGGCTGCAAGGTATATATTTATAATTCAATGTCTGCTTGCATGAGGATAATTCTTTTTATCTGCTCTCTCTTATTAATTATGGATTTGTTTCAACATGAGTCCCCGATGTATTAAGAACTTGGGACTTAACATTAAAACCTGACTTTGCCTATGAACAATAATGCAGAATTTATTTATCAGCATCATTATGTTAAAAGATCCCAGATGTAATATCGAGGAATAAATCTTCCAAGACTATGATACGTATAAAAAGATGCAATATTCATAAAAAAAACCTTGATCATAATGGATCAGAGACATCTAACAAGATGGAACATCGACTGTTATAACACAAAGTAGCATGTCATGTTGACAAAATAGAATATACTATTAAAGACAATATAGAAACCTCGACAGGATAGAATAACATCCGTGGCACTTGGATATAGCATTAACTAGTAAATATAGTCTTTTGTAGGGCACATTTCCATATTTATAGGATATGTAAATATACTGCGGTACTGTTATTATACCTTCCGGGCAGATGTATTTTGCTTAAAAAAACGAGCTGGCTATGAGAGGTTCACAAAATAGGATCACCACGTTCAAATGTTCAATTTCCTGTTCGAATTTTACCAACACATATATGAGTCTACTGCTGGGGTAGTATACCTGCCTTTATTTGCGATCATTTTTAAATGGCTCAATTACATTTTAGTTTTCTTATTAAGCAGGACTAAGTGTTGATTCCTGTATTATATATTTCAGAGGCATAGTTGTCTGGGTACGGGATCCAGCCGACGGTGAATGGAAATTCATTGGTGATATTTGGAGTTACTTTTAAAATTAAAATGATTTAAGAAAAACTAAAGGGTTTCTCTATGGATGCATGTGTATATGATCATTACTATGAAAGGTTTCAAGTGGTCTTAATTAACAAAGGTTTACAACTGCTAAAAGTGAGGCTTCATTTATACCATATAAATGTTTTTTTATGATATAAATGATATAAATTTCATTTGTAAGATTTTAAATGAAACCATTATGAAAGTACTTTTGAATCGACAATACGATCATTAATCGGCCGAAAGAAGTATCTTTACTTACCAGTGATGTGTGAGCTACGATCATCTGCGATCGCGACAAATCGCAACAAGCGGTCGAGGCTAATGCGAATGTCTTATATTACTCAGTAGTGTTCACATTAGATCAAGACCTTCGTAGTAACATCACACGACCACCAGTGACCACCAAAACATTTTGGCACTTATCGCACGACCAGCGTTAGCCCATTCATTGCGGAAATATTTCGGAAATATGTTGAATCAGTATTTTTAGGGCCCTGTTAGATGTGAGCTATGATCAACTACGACCCGTGGTAGGGACCCGTTCGTACTGCAAGCATAATGCCGTCCATGGCAATCTTGAGACTATTCATGTTTGATCGTGTGATAGACAACTGTCGTGAAGGGCCTGATCCTCTGAGACGTGCTACCTGTTTAGCCGTGCGGGCTGCTTCTGGTCGGCCAATTGTGTTCCTTGATTGCTTACTTCTATCGACCTAACGTTTTAAGGGAAACTGTCAATCTAGTGGTCCTATTAAGATTATGATTTTGATTTCCAAAGGCTATTTACTGCCAATGTCGGACTAAATTGAAATACAATACTTAAAATAAGTATGAAATCTTACAAAAATAATAACTGATTGTACTCTCTCTCTCTCTCTCTCTCTCTATATATATATATATATATATATATATATATATATAATCTGATATAAATGAAAACTTTCACAATCTGATATTCACGGATGTCTGCAATTAGGACAAATATCAATATTAAGATTTACGATTTTAACGCTACAGGCAATTCAATCAATACTTAAATCATCTTTCAATGAAGCTACAGGATAAATGACTGATCACTTGTGTAGATAACAGGTCCTGTTCATGAATGTTATATATATATATATATATATATATATATATATATAAATATATATATATATATATATATATATATATATATATATATATATATATATAAAAGAATTTTTATTCTGTATGCAGCTTACAAATCTGATTAATATTTGTTTGGCGTCTTTGCTACAACATTAAAAATAATGATGATCTCATTGAAAGTAATATTTGTCCTGTGTTTGCTGTATCCTTGGAGCTGCTAATTGCAGTGTAAATGTATGCAGGTTTCAGCTATTATTCAATTGGTTATAAAAACCTTTTAGCCCTTTTATGTTAACCCTGACGTATAACAATTATACCAACGAACTCTGCTCTAGAGGCATGTGGGGTATATTAAAATCATATGGCTTGGTAATATTCCATTTACAAAACGAAGCTATCAGAGTTTATACATCAATGATGTCTTGAATACTCTTTGCCGTACAGAGGATTGTAATTTATCTAATATGTTTTAAATGCTCATTCCAAGTCAGGAAACACATATATTTAAGAATGCTGAAAAAAATGGTGCAGATCAAGTGTAGGTGTTTCACTTAGATGTAAATTCTATTAAATATTTGTGTGAACACATCAGCAACATTTAGTCATAAACAATAGCATATTTTTGTGCCTTAAGTTTTACACTATCCTGGCTTTGCTTTCTAATGCTTCTCTAATAGTATAGCGTTGCCTATGGGTCTGTAAATTAAAACAGCTTCTCTATGTAGGCATAGGTCAATTGATACGACTGGACTAAATTGGAAAAAAAATTATAAAATGTAAGATCACATACATGCGTCCACAAGTATCATGTTAGATCTGGTTAACAGTTACCAATACTTCCTACTAATACGATTTTATCGTAAAGGTAATGTGCCCACTAGTAAAACGCCTTTCGGGGGTCCTCGTTTGGTACACACAAAGTACACAAGTATGGTACACACAGTTTAGTTGACTATAAGATAATCGTTTGTTTCCACCGTTTTACGTAGTACGAAACTAGGATATATAGGGAAATATTTAGTTTTGGCAAGAAATTAAGTTTATATGTTCTTTGTTAACTTAATCTAAAATACATATCGACCACAGGAGAATTTCAGAGGTGTGTTTGATTGAGGTGACCTAAGTCATGGAAGTGACTTTTACCCAGTGGCATGTGTGCGTCACAATTGTACCAATATTATTTAAGCCCACTACTGGAATCAGAAGCCTGGCCATAAACTCAGAGTTAGTACACAGTCTGTAATTTATGTCACGACTCGTACATGTCATGAACCGTAAAATTGGCTTCAGTGAATTGCAAACGATGCGTTTTGCTTGTATTTTGGCCCAATCAATAAACAATCGGTTCAATATTGAGCGTGGTTTAATTAAACATTTTCATGAATATAGTTCGAAATCTTGAAATGAAAATTGTGTATATATCGTTAAGAAAGCTTAACGTTTGTAAGAGTTAACAAACACTTTATTTGAAATTAACAATTCAATTTTGTGTTTAAAATCTAAAGATTATGGGCTCAAATCCGTGACGTCAAGAATGCGGGTATTTTATCATTTTTATCATGATTAAATCCAAATGATTAATGATTGGCCAAAGAAATGTAGATGTCTGATTCGTCTATCCTTCCGCCTCAACAACCCATGGGGAAAGGCAAAGGTGATTTTTTTTAAAGAACCACACCACAAAGGTGAAGCCTTAATCATATGTCTGTTTATAATAATGAATGAACTTCTTTTTTGTTTGAGAAACAAAATACGAGTCGGGAATATGAGAAATGCTGAAGAATACTGAGAAACAGTAAAACAACTAACATGAACAAACAGATTTGTAAATAAAATTAAATACTCCCATCTCAACATAAGACTTGGTGTTTCTATCTAATTTTATGTTATTAATATATTTGGGGCTACAAGATGTATTTTTGAAAGTCTTGTAATGAGAAAATCATAGTATAGTTCAATGTCTCCTTGCGAGAGAATTTATGTCTCCTCTGCTTCCTCTTGTATTTTAAGCATTTGTTTCAATATGGAGTCCCGTGTGAAAAAAAAAATCACAGCTTGGTACCTTACAGTTTGGTACAGCTTGGTAATATTTACACATTGCTTCGCCATTTTCAATATAGTTTTGCATACTTGATGTAGCGGTATCATATTGTCAAAGATCCAAGATAAAATTCCAACAATTATGAAAACTTCCAAGACGATACAGCACTCAATAAGTTGCAACACCTCATAAACTGATAAACAAATAAAACATCAATCACAATGGATTATCCTGAAACATCTGCAACAAGATGAAGTGTCCAACCTCATGACACAAAATTATATATTAAGCGACGTAAGGAATACGACATAAGATGGAAACCTCGACAGGATAGAAAATACATCGTTTGCATTCAACATATTACTCTCAGCAGATATAATAAATTAAATCTTTTATTAGGAATGGCCAGTTGTGTTCTTTGGCAGAAAATACTTCTAGTTTTAAAGGAAAATGCAAATATGCATCAAACCATGGAAACTGTAATCCTTACCCTTAGGGCAAATATCTTATCTTGACACAATATAAGATTGCTACGAGAGGTTCACGTTGTGTCATTGTTAAGAATATGGAACTTTAACAAAAAACGAATGGGTTGTTTATTTATATGAAGTGAGTTTAAGAATTTTATTGTATTGCCCTAATGTCCTGACCAACTTACAGAGTACACATGCCTTTATTTGCGATCTTCTTTTCATCTGGTTCAATATTCCAGAGGGATGGTTATCTGAGTATGCGATCCAGTAGCAGGTAAATGGACATTTATTTGTACTATATGGAGTTTCCTTGAAATAAAAAAAATATTTAAGTAACTTTTACATGTTTTTTATTTCTATTCTCGATTTATTCATATTTGAGCTACGTTTACCCGGAGCGTTCGTGATTACGAGGGCGATTGTTTTGCAAAAAAATTGTATTGGTCACATTCGGATGACACTTTCGCACGAACATCTCACGACACCCATTAACCATATAAGTGTCATACACGCGTGAAAACGTCTACCACATACAGATCAACGTAAAATCCAGATCGACCGCTGTAGCCGGCCTTACGATCGTTTTACTTGATGGCTTACGTGTTTCGACCTAAGGTTAAAAGGCAGAGCGCCTGTGCATTAGTGTTTACAAAGCTCCTGCATAATTCAGAAATATAAATTTAAAAAAGGCGTTACAAATTGCGCACGCAATGCTACAAAAGTTGGATTATTTTTAATAAAATACTAAAACTAAGTTAAGCAAGCAAGTCAATATAATCATACCACGTATCCCAGAAAGTGACACCATTTCACCTTATTTCGTCCACGGTTACACCCATCAGATCACATATTACCGCCCACCGTAAATACAAAGTCGCTCGTGCACGTTTCTTCAAAGAAGTGCACTGAACCTTAACTTCTCTCAGCCCAGTGGTAATCCTTACCCTAAGCACTAATGAAAAAGTCTCTATACCCTTTTAAACTAATTTGAAAATAAACTCAATTGGCAGCAATCCGACACACGTCTTCCGCGCATTACAGTCCCGCAGTGTGCTAATGTAATTGGTCGAGATGTTAATGACATCAAACCGCGGCATTTTCACATAGATTTATTTTTAATACACTCCTTTCACTTCGTCCCGATATTTTTCTAAAACATCGAGCCCCCCCCCCCCCCCCCCCCCCCCACACACACACAATTAAAGCAAAAATAGATGAAACACGTACACAAAATAGAATATCTTCTTAAATGATATATTCAACGTGATGGTAAAAAGGATGAACGGCACACAGGATGAAACCCTAAACAAGTTTGAACTGCAGTCAAGATGGGCCAGCAAAACTGGATGGAACACCTGACAAGATGGCACGGCAAACAGAAGGAAACAGCAAACAGGATGAAACGTCAGACCAGTTGGGTAACAAACATGAAGAAACAGCAAACTGGATGGAACGGTAGACAATATCGAATATCAAAGTATATGGAGCAGCAAACAATATAGAATATCAAACCAGATTGAACTTTCGACAAGATGAAACGGCAAACAATATGGAACATCAAACGAACATCGATCAACATGAACCATCAAACATAATCAGAGAGCAAGGGTAATGGTACATCATACCTAATGGCAAACATGATTGACCAACCTGTAACAAAATGGACATTTTACCAGATGGATCATCAAACAAGGAAAAACTGCAAACAAGATAAAACAGCAAAATAGAACACCAAAGACGGTACACATTTAAGAACATGGGACTTCAAGCAAGATTAACCGAGATGAAACAGAAACCGCGATGGAGCAGGAAACTAACATGAAGGAGATAGAACCAGAAGAAAATTAAAATTAGTAGGATCTTTAAACATCAAACAAGATAAGACAGTTAACACGAAGAATATTAAACAAGATGGAACACCAAGCGAGAAACGGCCAGCAAATCTCGTTACATTTTGTAGATACTTCATCAGGGAAAACATTGTAGACAATTAAACAATGTTATTTTGTTTGCTTCATTCTAACTGATACACTTGATTAATCATTACTGGGCCTGACATACCATATGTTATACTTGGGATGATTAGGATCAAAACAGATTTCGATTAAACATAACGACGAATTTTCACAGAATAATGCGGGTTAGGGAATCTCATTATTTGCCTGACGTCATGATGACGGCTCCTTGTAACAATAATTAATTTGCACCATCCGCCTTGAGTTTACAGTAACAGCTAGAGCCATTATGACTTCAAAAATCGTCATCCTTGTCTTCTGCTTGATACATATTGTGAGCTGCAAGGAGCAACGTGGAGGTATTCATTTTACACTGTTTATTATTTACTTGGTTTTAGAACCCTCTTGTTTATTTATGTTATGAAAACTGTTTGTAGAGTTCCAGATGACCGATGTTCTGTGCTCAAGAGATCTAAGCAAATCTTCTTAAGGTATCTGTTTAATAACAAAGGTTGCATTACATATGATACGGGTAGCTATGGGATTTCGTACAAAGACAGGTCTATACCTGAGAGAGGTTATCTATTATTTATCTATTATTTCACTGTCAGTGCTAATTCGGTGTAACAAAACGTAACGTAGCAAAGTATCCTGCAAAAACCTGAATACATTTAACAAAGGGATTATTTAGATAAATTGAAAGAAAATGTGCATTATTAACAGAACATGAATCCCTTCGGGTGGATAGATCACCCCATTAACCTGAAACGTCTTGAAAATCTGAACAGAACAGGATTGAAAAAAAATGGACAAGCAATCTTTTTATTACTTTAATAAGTTCAGAAAATTGCCATCAACAAACACAGTCAACGGTGTAGATTGATGGTATTTAAATGCCAGTTAAGCTCTCATCAATCCGCTTTTATCCCATGCTAGTGAAAGGTTAATTGCGTGCATTTTATATATCATTTTTAAACGGATACATACAGACACATGAAACTGGTTTGTTTCTACATATTTAGGATTTCTGTAGAAAAAAAAGCAATAAGTTCTCAGTAGTATAAGTTGTATTTCATTATTTGACCTTATACAAGATCTTGTGTTAAGAAAATCATCATAAACATGCAGAGCTGGTCAAATCACTATACTGCAATCCGAACTCATATTGCAATCAAAGTCATTGTGTATTTATTGTTTACAAAGCCTCCCGTCTATATAAGTTAAAAACTTTAAATTGTCCAATTAAGTTCAATTTGTTTTATATCTGGAGATAAAGGGATCACTACCGTGACGTCGAGAATGCGGGTTTTCATACAACTTTTCTATGAACAAAACCCAGAGGAATTGGCCAAAGAAACGTACATGTTTGATTCGTACATCCTTCCCCCTGAGGAACCATGGGGGAAAGGCAGAGATGAAGTTCATTTTACAAATCAGATGAAGCCAATTCATATCTGTATACAGTATTCCTTATTGTAAATATTGTTTTTGTTCGGAAAACCTGTGACTTAAATGGTAAAGATCATAAAAGGAATGAAGTAATAATGCAGAAAATATAAATTATCATCATCAAAAAAATATTTAGAATCATATCATTTGGAAAATAGTTTAATATTTTAGGTCGATAAAAAGCACATCTCAAAATAAAACTCGTGATGAATTTAATCGGATTTATTAAATGTATTCGTGGCTCTCCTATGTACAATATTATGCTTGTACTGTAAGGTGACAGTCATGCTTCATGTTAAAAAAAATGAAGTAAAAAGACCGTTTCCATGAGCATGCGCACTGGTCGTGTTTCAGCAGGGTTCGAGTCTGCAGGGTCCGGGTCATCTGATCTCCGCATATAAACGAACGAGACGATGTTATAATCTATTCAGGTGTCTACTTTTAATAAATCCAGGTAGAATGCAACTATATTAAAGCTACATAGATATATAATTTGTCATATGATCAGAATGAAAAGGTATTAACATTATTATTTTTTTTACGTACGCAGCATGAATTGTCACAAACAGATACGTTCAAAACACTCAGTTTTCCCAGTTGAACCCTGTTTCGTTTGTGTTCTCACTGTTGTCAAGGACGCTAAAAGATATGCCACTGCAACGGGGCCAAAAGACAATCACTTTTGCTGTGGACTTCCATACACGTGTATGCTTATTACCCCGAATCATACAGTCACATAACTCCGATAGATGTCGCTAGTGAAGTGGAAAAGTTATATTGTATGTATGTATTTAAGTAACAATATATAACACAAACATGTATGAACCATTAGATGCTGTCGCCAAAGTTTATCGACGCTATATGGCCGAAGGCGTCATAGATTTAAAGGGTTACAGGGAACAAGCCGAAGCCTTTGGTGATGTTGCCGTGGAAGTGTATTCAGCTGAGTATGATGGGGCTAATGGAGTGTTTATCTCGGACGGAAGTTATATTATAATTCAATGTCCGCTTGCATGAGGAATTTTCATTTTTCTGCTTTCTCTTATTTAGTATCTGTTTAAACATGATTCTCCAAAGATGTATTTAGAACTTGGGACATAACATTAACACTTGACTTAGCCTTTATGAACAATAATGTAGACTTTATATATCAGCATCATTATGTTAAATGATCCCAGATGTAATACCGATTTTTATAACTTCCAAGACCATGTAATGTACAAATAGATGCAATATTCATAAAAAAGGAACATCGAATTTAATGGATCAGAGAAATCTGACAAGATGGAACATCGAATGTTAAAACTAAAAGTAGATATCATGTTGACAAAATAGAATATACTATTAAAGACAATATAGAAACCTCGACAGGATAGGAAAACATCCTTGGCATTAGGCTATATCTTTAACTAGTAATAATAGTCTTTTGTAGGGCATATTTCAATATTTATAGGATATGTAAATAAACTGCGGTAATCTAATTTTACCCTCTGGGTATATATATTTTGCTGACAAAAATAAAAAGAGATGGCTATGAGAGGTTCACGAAACAGGATCCCCATGGGCATATGTTCCATTTCCTGTTGGAATTTTACCAGCACATATATGTGTCCCCTGCTTGGGGAGTATACCTGTCTTTATTTTTGATCATTTTTAAAATGGCTCAATCATGTTTTAGTTTTCCTATTTGACAGCACCAAATCGTTATTCCTGTATGATTATCTTCCAGAGGCATAGTTGTCTGGGTACGGAATCCAGCCGATGGTGAATGGAAATTCATCGGTGATATTTGGAGTTTCTTCTAAAATTAAAATGATTTTATAAAAAAAACTAACGGGTGTCCCTTATTGATGTATGTGGATATGATCATAAACATGTAAAGTTTTAAGTGGTCGTAACTAACAAAGGTTTCCAACTGCTAGGAGGTGAGCCTTCATTTATACTATGTTTATGTTTTTTATTATATAAATGATATAAATTTTCATCTTTTTTTGGTAAGAGTTTGAATGAAACCATTATGAAAGAACGTTTGAATCGACAACACGATCATTAATGGGATATTCTGTTAAGAATAAAACTTAAATGAGAAAAGATATTTCCTAAAGCTCGTGCCCCCTGTGGGCCATCTGTGGTTATGCTGGCGCCCCCTATTGTCTGTCTGTGGCGTTATGATGGACGCGGGCTGCATCAGGCGATGCCAGGGCTGTGTGCTCATATTTGTTCTGGTCTGTGATTAGTATTATGATCATGCAAAGACTAAAAAGTCTATCGATCAAGACTAAAGCATTTGACGTCAAACATTACGTCAGGTGTCGTGAGTAACATTGCTGTATGACTGACTGAATATACTATAATCGCCTCACAACTTGACGACTTGAGCGTAATATTGCGGGGCAAGACTTTCTGTTTGGTGACTGGGTAAAAACTGCTTTGCTCCAAGACACAGTTAAGGAGGCAGTACAGAAGGAAGGCTTTGATAACATAGTGGCCCTTCTATGTATGACTTTGGATGATATAATGACCCTTGACTTGGGGAAATGTCAGATGCCTGCAGGGCGCTTTCAGTAAGCTGCAGGCCGCTCACCAAGAACTGAAGCCTATGAAACCTGTAAACCATGAACCATGTCTTATAGGGACCAGTGCCAGTGTGGATGGTACAAACACCAGGTACTATTGACTAGATGCAGTTCTTGTAAGTATCAACAGCAAAGTGATGATGCAAGCCTCAGTCCCAACAGCACTCGACCTCCAGATATACCTGTCTAACAGGACCGGTAAGCACTATCTGAAAATCATAGACTTTTGTAAATGTTCATGGTCTATTTGTCATATAAAGCAAACATTTTTGATTTGGCCACTAGGTATAACTGGGCCTCAGTCCTATTGTACGATGATTACCGCAGCTGCAGGCGGGTTATGGTTTTAGTTCGGGTTTTGATATACCAATCTCGCTACAATTACCCTAAGGGAACGTCAGGGTCAAGGACAAACTTGGCGCAAGGCGGCTGGGGATTATCAGGTTAAAACTAGTGGTGGAGCGAGGCTAAGCTGTCGACAATTTAACAGAGGCGACTGCACATATGGTAACAAATGCAATAACTTACACACATGCATAACCTGTGGAGGACCCCACCCCATGAAAGGTCATGATAAACCACCAGTGGAGGACCCCGCCCCATGACAGATCATGATAAACCACCAGTGGAGGACCCCGCCCAATTGCAGATCATGATAAACCACCAGTAGAGGACCCCACCCCATGACAGATCATGATAAACCACCAGTGGAGGACCCCACCCCATGAAAGGTCATGATAAACCACCAGTGGAGGACCCCCCCCCCATGACAGATCGTGATAAATCACCAGTGGAGGACCCCACCCCATGAAAGGTCATAAAAACCACCAGTGGAGGACCCCACCCCATGACAGGTCATGATTAACAACCAGTAGAGGACCCCACCCAATGAAAGGTCATGATAACCAACAGTGGAGGACCCCACCCCATGACAGATCATGATAAACCACCAGTGGAGGACCCCACCCCAAGAAAGGTCATGATAAACCACCAGTGGAGGACCCCCCTCCCCCCCCCCCCTCCATGACAGATCGTGATAAACCACCAGTGGAGGACCCTACCCCATGAAAGGTCATGATAAACCACCAGTGGAGGACCCCACCCCATGACAGATCATGATAAACCACCAGTGGAGGACCCCACCCCATGAAAGGTCATGATAACCAACAGTGGAGGACTCCACCCCATGAAAGGTCATGATAAACCACCAGTGGAGGACCCCACCCCATGAAAGGTCATGATAAACCACCAGTGGAGGACCCCACCCCATGACAGATCATGATAAACCACCAGTGGAGCACCCCCCCCCCCCCTCCAACCCATTAAAGGTCATGATAACCAACAGTAGCAAGTGCAGCTGCACCTGGACAATAGGACATCTGTGCGCTTGAGATAAATGAGACTCTTCCATTTGATAGGCATTCAACATTTAAATGTCCATTTTTAGGGGACTCTTGTTCTGTTTCTAGTAAATTAGATGTGTTGGAAGTTGAGTTGCAGGGGTTATTGATATAGAATATTTACTGCAGGGTATAAAGCATGGGTTCAGAATCACCGATCAACAGTTGATAAATATTATTACATCATCTCCTGTAGAATCAATAAATCATGCATCTGCTGTATGTGATAAAAACAGGGAGTTAGTTAAAAATGAACTATTTATACAGCTCCGGGAGGGATGTTATGCAGTTGCATCTGATTAACCATTAGGTACCAGTCCATTAGGGGCTATTAGAAAACCGGGTAACAATGATGTGCGGATCATCCATAATGGTAGTATGCCGATTGGCAAAGCAATGAATGATTATTCAACTTTGTTATCGGTAAGTTATGAAACGCTGGATGATGCACTACAACTAGCAGAGCAATGATATTACATGGGTCAAATCTGCATACAGATCAGTACCATTACAAAGACTGTTATCCAATGACCGGGTTTAAATGGCATTTTAAAGGGAATAGTGAACCAACTTATCTTTTTGATACCAGATTACCTTTTGGAAGTCGGATGGGACCATCCATATTTAGTAGATTATCTCAGGCAGTCAAGCGAATGATGCTTGTTTAGTTGTTTATTTAGATGACTTTTGTTATATATGTAAAGATTATGATACATGCAAGAGGGCAATGGATGAACTCATAACTTTACTGCGTAGAATGAGCTTTCGAATTATCTGGTATAAAGTGTTGGCCCAACTCAAAACTCGTTTTCTTGGGATTGAAATTGATACTGGTACTTGCACTATTTTTCTACGCAAAGAGAAACTACAGGAATTGAATGCTACAGGAACTGCAAAATCTGTAAATGCTTGCATCTATGCCGTGCATCTAAAAAGCAGCTTCAGAGCCTGGCAGGCCTTTAGAACTGGGCAGCCCAAGTGGTACAGGGAGGTTTTTTTTTCTCCGGCGCATATTGGATGCCTTAAAATATCTTAAAGAAAGCAGGCATAAAATAAGGCTTTCTCACGCTTTCAAACTGGATGTGCAATTGTTGGTTGCTTATCTATTTAGATTTAATGGTGTGACATATCTTGATCAGGCACCTATACAGGTTGCCCATTTAGATGCCTCTGGTCAGGCAGCTGGTATATTTTGGAGAGATGACTGACAGTATATTTCTTGGCAACATGAGTGGCCAGCAGCACAGAACTTGCATATAAACTAAAAGGAGGTGTTAGCAGCAGTTTTAGCAATTAAGCGGTAGGCCCCATATTGGAGAAACTGAACTGTTTATATTCACACAGACAGCATGTTGGCTAAGTGCATTTTAGTGGAGGAAGATTAAAAAAATTTATAATGGATGTTCTTAGAAATATGTTTTGGTTCACTGTTTGTTTTAACTTCAGGGTAAGTTTCGTGCCAGGGGTTTTTAATGTAATCCCAGATAACATTTCAAGGCTACATAAGATATCCCATTTTAGGGACCTGTTTAAGGCGTTGTCTCTTTGGAGTAAGGGATGATTACCATATGTGGAGTCTGTTTATCATATCAACTTATCATAATGCATTGGTTTGCTTTCGTAGGTGCTCCGGTGGCCCTCGAGGCAGATCTGACCAAGCAGCTTGCAAATTTTCGTATTTCAACCTTCTCAAGCAACACTATCAAAACATATAATACACATCGTAGATCATATTTGCATTTCTGCATTGTATGCAACATATATAGGAAGGAGACTTAAACCTGCCTCTGTGAGGCAATACTTAAATATTTCTCGTTTGTTACACGTTGAATGTGGGTATGATAACCCCGTTAAGGATAGTTGGGTTATTAAGTCTACCTTATTGAGTATTTCTAGGTGTCTTGGGAATGCGGTCAGTAGAAGAACCCTAGTTGATCGACTTCTTCTGCTGCAGATTATACAGAAACTAGATTTTGCAGTTCCACAGGACATTTGTTTCTGGGCCATTTGCCTTGTATTATTTTTTGGTATGTTCAGGAAAAAGTAATGTATTGCCAAATACCGTGATGAAGTTTAATTACACAAATAGTTTGTTAGGTGCAGCTTCAGGTGGAACCATGAACTAAGTGTTTCTATGTCCAAGACTATCCAGCGTAAGGAAAGGTCATACCGTGTAAGATTACCAGTGATACAAGGACATCCTTTGTGCCCAGTTGAGGCCTTGGTTCACTATTTCGCGATTTGTCCAGCCTAGCCACAGGCCCTTGTATTAATAAATCAAGCATGTTCGGGTCCAGTCCCAGTCACATCTTCGGTGTACTCGGCTAATCTGAGGAACAAGTGGCCCATGGGCCATGACGCTCAGCTGAATTCAAGGAATGTTGAAGAATAGCAAAATGACCGCCAGAGTGCAAACAAATCATGAATTTTGTGAAGAGTTCTAGGAAATGGGTTCAGTGGGCTTTCGGACAGATGACAACTTCATTTGAAGGTCTTATAAATAGAAAGAAAAATGCATAAAATACAGGTAGTGCCACCAGGCTGCAGGAACTGATGAAACACTCCATGATCAATATATATCCCAAGAATCATGGCTATCAAGGCATTAGTTATTCAGATACTAGAGCTTCTGTTTGTATCAAATTTTTAATTTTTCTTGGGGGTATTTACGAGCCCTATAGCTCAGAGGATATAGGTAACAGAGACCTAATGTCAGATTTACATGAAGACTTTTCATGGACCTCCCTCAAGTATGAAAATTCTAGGCCAAGTGGTAACGAGTTGTGGCCTGTTACAAGATGAGGCTTTATTTGAAAGAAAAAAATGCGTACAAATTGAAAAAAAAATATATATGTGGCGCCGCAAGTCTGCGGGAACTGATGTAACCCTCCATGATCAATATGAATGCAAAAAATCATGGCCATCAGTACATTATTTATTCAGATACTTGAACTTTTGTATCACATTTTTAATTATTCTTAGGGGTACTTTGAAGCCCCGTAGCTCGGGGGATATGGGCAACAGAGACCTTATTGCAGCTTTCCAAGGAGATTTTTCATGGGCCTCCCTGGATGTGAAGTGAGAAGATTCCAGGTCCAGCGGTTACGATTTGTGCCCTGTTAACAGACGGCCAGGTGGCCAAACGGCCGCACGGCCGGACAGACGACGGACAAATGGTGATCGCTTTAGCTCAGATGACTTTCAGTCAGCTGAGCTAAAAAAGAGAAAAAAAATATCGTAAAAATTGGAAAAAAATAGGTGGCGCCACCAGTCTGCAGGAAGTGGTGGAACATCAACTGATCAATATTCATGTAAAGAATCATGGTGATCAACGCAGTAGTTATTCAGATACTTGAGCTTTTGTATCAAATTTTTCATTATTCTGGGGGGTACTTCGGAGCCCAATAGCTCAAAGGATATAGGTAACAGAGACCTAATTTCAGGTTTTCAAGGAGATTTTTCATGGACCTCCCTGGATTTGAAGTATGAAGAATCCAGGTCCAGCGGTTACGATTTGTGCTCTGTTAACAGACGGCCGGACGGCCAGACAGCCGGAAGGCCGGACAGACGACGGACAAAGGGTGATCGCTGTAGCTCAGATGACTTTCAGTCAGCTGAGGTAAAAAAATAAAGAAAAAAATTCGTAAAAATTGGAAATATACGAGTGGCGCCACCAGTTTGCAAGAACTGATGGAACACTCCATGATCAATATGCCTGCAAAGAATCATGGTGATCAATGCATTAGTTATTCAGATACTGGAGCTTTTGTATCAAATTTTTAATTATTCTGAGGGGTACTTACTACGAAGGATATGGGTAACAGTGACCTAATTTCATGTTTTCACAGAGACTTTTCATTGACCTCCCTTGATGTCAAATTAGAAGAATCCAGATCCAGCGGTTTTTATTTGTGCCCTGTTAAAAGATGACAGCTTACTTGAAGGTTTCAAAATAAAGAAATAAAATTCGTAAAATTGGAAAAAATACATGTGGCGCCACCAGTTTGCAGGAATTGATAGAACACTCCATGATCAATATTCATGCAAAAATCATGGTGATCAATGCAGTAGTTATTTAGATACTTGAGCTTTTGTAACAAATTTTGCATCATTCCGGGGGGTAATTTGGAGCCCCATAGCTCAAAGGATCTGGGTAACAGAGACCTAATTTCAAATTTTCCAGGAGATTTTTCATGTACCTCCCTGGATGTTAAGTTTCAAGATTCCAGGTCCAGTGCTTACGTTTTGGGCCCTGTTAATAGATGACAGTTTCGTTGCAGGTCTCAAAAAAAGAGAAACAAGTTCGTAAAATTTGGAAAAAAATACAGGTGGCGCCACCAGTATGCAGGAAGTGATGGAACATCCCATGATCAATATTCATGCAAAGAATCATGGTGATCAATGCAGTAGTTATTCAGATACTTGAGCTTTTGTATCAAATTTTGCATTATTCTAGGGGCGGGGGGGGGGGGGGGCTGGGTATTTCGGAGCCCCATAGCTCAAAGGATCTGGGTAACAGAGACCTAATTTAAGGTTTTCAAGGAGATTTTTTTATGGACCTCCCTGGATATTAAGTTTCAAGATTCCAGGTCCAGTGGTTACGATTTGTGCCCTGTTAACAGATGACAGTTTCATTACAGGTCTCAAAAAAAGAGAAAACAATTCGTAAATTTGGAAAAAAATACAGGTGGCGCCACCAGTCTGCAGGAAGTGATGGAACATCAAATGATCAATATTCATGCAAAGATTCATGGTGATCAATGCAGTAGTTATTCAGATACTTGAGCTTTTGTATCAATTTTTTCATTATTCTTGGGGGTTTTTCGGAGCCCCATAGCTCAAAGGATATGGGTAACAGTGACCTAATTTAAGGTTTCCAAGGAGCTTTTTCATGGACCTCCCTGGATATCAAGTGAGAAGATTCCAGGTCCAGCGGTTACGACCCTGTTAACGGACAACCGGACGGCCGGACGGACAAAGGGTGATCGCTATAGCTCAGATGACCTTTCAGGTGGCGCCACCAGACTGCAGAAACTGATGACACATTCCATGATCGATATCCATGCAAAGAATCATGGTGATCAATGCAGTAGTTGTTCAGATACTTGGGCTTTTGTATCAAATTTTCCATTATTCGGGAGGGGGGGTTTGTGTTACTTCGGAGCCCCATAGCTAATAGGTTATGGGTAACAGAGACCTAATTTCAGGTTTCCAAAGATAATTTTTATGGGCCTCCCTGCATGTCAAGAGAGAAAATTCTAGGTCCAATCATTACGATTTGTGCCCTTTTAACAGATGACCGCATCTTAAGAGGTCTCAAAAATAGAGAATGAAATCGTAAAAAATCGATAAAATACAGGAGGCGCCACCAGTCTGCAGAAACTGATAAAACACTCCATGATCAATATCCATGCAAAAATTTCCAGGACGCCAAGTTAGAAGATTCCAGGTCAAGCGGTTACGATTTGTGCCCTGTTAACGGACGGACGGACGGACGGACGATGGACAAAGAGTGATCGCTATAGCTCAGATGTGTCATGGTTTGTCCTTGTAAAGATGTATGTTATGGCGTCGTAATTAAAGTATCTCCAATTTTGTCAATACAAGGACGTATTTATTAATAAATTAAGGGATATTCTGTTAAGAATAGAGCTTTAATTAGATATGATATTTCCTAAAGCTCGCGCCCCATGTGGGCCATCTATGGTTATGCTGGCGCCCCCATTGGCTATCTGTGGCGTTATGATGGACGCGCGCCTTCCGCCTCCCCTCCACCACCTATAGGGATCAGTACTATTGTAGTAGAGAACTATTGTGTTTGGGTTTGAATGCTGTAATTCTAATGTCGGTTATGGCATGATATTATGGTAATGCTTAGGCAGTTCCTGAAGGGGAATTCTTAATGTTTCCAATATACTCTGTAAGCAGCGGTTATTTGGTAATGGGGATACAGGTATGTTATATGTGTCTTTTTGACATTTTGTATTGAGATTGAGTATTGTTTATTTTAGGGTCATGTTGGTACCTAAGTATGTGCTATGGTTTATCTTTGTAAAGCTGTATGTTATGGCGTCGTAATTAAAGTATCTCCAGTTGTGCCAATACAAGTCTTATTTATTTATAATTTAACGGCCGAAAGAAGTATCTTTACTTCCTAGTCTCGTGTGAGCTACGATCATCTACGACCGCGACCAGTTGCAACAAGCGGTCGAGGCTACTGCGAATGTCTTGTATAACTCAGTAGTGTTCACATTAGAATAAGACTACCGTAGTCACATCTCACGACCGCCAATAACTACCAAACATGTTAGCACTTGTGGCACGACCAGCGTTAGCCTATTCATGGCGGAAATATTTCGGAAATTAAATTGAATCAGCTGGACGATCACTTATCGGCAGATGAAGTAAGTATTTTAGGGCCCTGTTAGATGTGAGCTATGATCCACTACGATCATGAATAAGCGTACTGAAAGCGATTATATGGCATATTGTGACGGCCAGAATTTGGGAAGACTCGCACGAACATCGCATGACTACCAGCGACCACCTGCGGCAAAAGGTGAGATTTAGTTGGCATTGGTCGTACCGCAAGGATAACTTCATCCATGGCAATCTTGAGAATTCATGTTTGCTCGTGCGAAAGACGACTGTCGTGAAGGGCCTGATCCTCCGAGATGTGCTACGTTTTTAGCCGTGCGGGCTGCTTCTTGCCGGCCAGCTGTGTTCCTTGATTGCTTATTTTTTATCGACTTAACGATCTAAGGCAAACTTTCTATCCAGTGGTTTCATAAAGATGATAATTCTGATTTCCTAAAGGCAATTTACTGTGAATGTGGGAATAAATTGAAATATATTACTTAAAATAAGATTAAAATCTTACAAAAATAATAAAGGATTGTTCCATATATATATATATATATATATAATATTATACAAAATGAAGATGAATCAAGTATTTTCAGACATTTTACTACAACGTGGTTTCGTGCACCATGTTTTTCACTCATCAGGTAATCCTGTCTGGCTGAAATGGACTAGGTCATACCGATATATAACAGAGATAAGCGACCCTGAAAGTACACTGGCCTATCGTGTCACATGTAACCAAGACTGTTGAGTGTTAATGTGCGCTTTGGGCAAAGAGACAAGCCTCAGGTAGAGTTAGTCGGGATACTTGAGGACTGGGGTCAAAGGTCGTTGTATGAGGGGAGCTGGTAAGAGGCTGTAGTGAGAGCAGTTATTGACAGTGCTTAAAGAAGGCTATATCATGTGTATAAATACGGTGCTCTCCATGTATCTCCTTGTGGCTGTAATAAAAGATAGAAGGAAAAATACACACACACACACACACACACACACACACACACACACACATATATATATATATATATATATATATATATATATATATATATATATATATATATATCAATAAATGAGGGGCTGCTATAACCTATAATCCATGTTATGAAATTCTTAAGGAGGAATTTGTGGCATGCCTACAGGCGGTGACAAGTTCGTTCCGTTTATTGAGGGTGGCCAAATGTGGGTAGCAAATGATATAGGATTTTTCCAATAAGCATAGGTTACATCTGTTGGTAGCGCTGTTATAAGCCTTTGCCTCTTTCATTATTTTCCATGTGATACTGTAGTCTACACCTTTGTCTTTCAGCTGCCATATATATTTGCTAAGTTATGTGTTAAATTGCTTAGATTTGTTCATGAAGGATGATTTGTCGTTAGCATAGCGTGACCTGAATGGGTTCTCTGTAAATCCTATGTAGCTTTGATTCGGCTCACTTCCGGCTGTTACGTTCGCTTGGTATATAATAGATTCCTTTAAGCAGTGGCGGGACAATGGGCATTCCGTTGTTTTTCTGCGGTTGCACTCAGTAGAATTCGAGGCATGTCCATTCCTTGAGAGGGTTGTCTTGTTGTGTCCATCAATGTATTGCTTCATATCGGGCATGCAACTATAACACAGATTGATGGCATTTCTGTTGAATATTTTGTGTTATATGTATAAATATATATATATATATATATATATATATATATATATATATATATATATATATATATATAGCATGCAACTTACAAATCTGATTAATATTTGTCTGACGTCTTTGCTGCCTCAAAAATAATGATCAACTGTAGCTATCATGATCTCTATGAAAGTGATACTTGTCCTCTGTTTGTTGTATCCTTGGAGCAGCAAATTGCGATGTAAAGGAATGCAGGTTTCATCAGTTATAATTCTGTTGGTCATATAAACCTGATAGCCCTCTTATGTTATAAAAAATTTTTTTTGCAGAATTCAAGATAACCCTGACGTATACCAATTATGTCTAATCAAATTTGCTTAAGTCATGTGCGGTATATTAAAATCATATGGCTAGGTAGCATTCCATTTATAAAAGGAGGCTATAAGAGTTTAAACACCAATGAAGTCTTGAACAAACTTAGCCGTACAGAGGTTTGTAGTTTACCTTATATGTTTTAAATGCTTATTCCAATTCAGGAAACACAGTTATTAAGAATGCTGAAAGAAAAGGAAAACGGATGCAGATTCAAGTGTAGGTGTTTCACCTAGATGTTATTTCTATGAAATGCTCGTTTGAACATATCAGCATCATTTTTTTCATTAACAATAACATTTGAGTGCCTAAAGCTTTGCTACTAACTGTCCATCTGCTACTCTGTTAGTAAAGCGTTGCCTATGGGTGTGTAAAAAAATCCCCCCAACCAAAAATTCACTTTTTCAACTAAGTAAGGGCAAGTTAGAAGAGGAAAATATTTATTATTGGCAAGGAATTAAGTTTATATGTTCTGTGTTAAATTAATCTTAAATACGTATTGACCACAGAAGTATATGTATAAAGTGAATATTCAGATGTGTGATTGAGTGAAGGTGACCTAAGTCACGGAAGTGACTTTAGCCCAGTGGTTTGTGTGGGTCACTATGGTAACCATTATGGCGTCACTATTGTACCAATTTTATTAAGGCACTCTACTGGGACCAAAACCTATTTATAAACTCGGAGCTAGTACACAGTCTTCAACTGGCTTCAGTGAACTGCCAACCGTGCGTTTTGCCTGTATTTGTGCCCCATCATCAAACAATCGGTAAAATATTGAGTGTAGTTCAATTAATTGTTTTCATGAATAAAGTTCGAACTGTCATATTCAAATTTCGCACAACGATGGCGAGCAGATGTTATTGTGTTTACGTATAACTCATGTTACTACATTAATAAAATGACTTATTTGATGACTAACACCCATATCCATTATGTCTGCACCTAGAGCTGATACGTGCATGTTAAATAATTAGCGGTTCAAGCACAATTTATACAAACACCTAACGCGAGTTTATTCTCACGTATTTAGGATATTCTATCTTGATTAAGATCATGTAACTTTTCCTTTGTTTTAGTGGTAATTCCATATTTGAACAGACAGTCGGCATGTGCGTTATGCAAAACTATACACAACCGGTAACCTGATTTAGAATGATAAGCATTTATACCATTATACTGCCAGTCAACTGGGTATACGTTTTACTAAGGATATGGAGAGTTGGGAGCTAATCAACACCGCCGGTACCTACTTCCATCTTATTACACGCGGAGACCCTAACTCTCAGAAAATGGCCTGGAGCCATGGGGTAGGGTCTACAACCAAGGCTCGAGCTTAGTGATTTTATGCCGCCCACTCTGACCCATTGGTACATCTTCGCATTAACTGGCAAGGGCATTTATAGTGTAGGAGGGGTGTATCTGTTTCAGGGTACATGGAATATCCTACAAGATGAACGGTAGTTCACGATCTTGATTTCTTGAGATTCCATACATCCATTTATAGCCTCAGTCGACAAACTTATTGCTCCATGTCTACCTGGTGATATTTTATTATGCTTTGTGAATCTCAAGGATGAAAGCATTACCCATACAAGCAGAAATGTGACATTTATGCATTAAATAAAACAAAATACTCACAACTCAACCTTGAATAATACAAAGAGGTACTGCTTAAATATATATATATATATATATATATATATATATATTTATATATATATATATATATATATATATATATATATATTAAGCTCATGAAACACTGCTCGTACTAAGGTTAAGGTAAACAATAGACTACTCAAAAATGTTCAAAAGAGAGAGTTATCCCTCTTACATATACTCACTCTAAAAACTGAGGACATGTTTCATGTGTCTATTTAAAACACCGTTCTGTCCCATTTTTCGAAACATGTTACCAGCATGTTTCATGACTCACAGATGTTTCAACTACGAAAACATGTTTTTAATCCTCTTGAAACATGTTTATATATAAAACATGTTTCACACACAGAGAAAATTTCAGTGACAGTAAGATAAAACATGTCTCTGTGTTACATGTTTTTATATGAAATATGTCGCATATATGACATTTGTTTAGCCTAAAACATGTAGTTGTCCCATTTTTCGAAACATGTTTCTCCTAAAAAACATGTTTTAAACTTAGAGTTAAACATGTCTCAGTGTTACATGTCTTTATATGAAATATGTCACATATAAGACATGTTTTAAGACATGTTTCACTTTCATAAACATGTAACTATTCAAAACGTCTCTTCAGCCTAAAACATGTAGTTGTCCCATTTATCGAAATATGTGTTTTCCAAAGAAACATGTTTTAACTTGGAGTAAAACATGTCACTGTGTTTCATGTTTTTATATGAAATATGTTTCAAAAGAAAGTTTTGTTTTCCTAGAAAAAAATTACATTTGCCCATCGAAGGCATATTAGCATTTTAACCATGTCTCAAAAATGTCTACAAAATAAAACATGTTTTGAAAAATATTTAAAGTCATAGAAAATGTTCTTTGTTGTTTGTCTTTGCCGTTTTATGTCCACTGCAACCACTATGAAAACCTGACGAGGTGCTTCTGATGAAACAACTCACAAATTTACTGGAAAGATAACATTTATTCCTTAGACAATGCTTTCTAATTTGGAGGATGCACTGAACAGGAAACGTTTCCAGTTTGGGTTATCAATTATAGGTTATAATATAAAGCTACCAGGAACCTTAAATAATTGATTGCCTCCTTAAATTTCCCAGATCATTATAGCCATGTGCTGAAGACGAAATCTTATCTATCATAATAATAGAAACATATATCAAAACAGAATACTTATTGTGGGTATAGAAACATATTAAAAGTGATTTAAAATACCATGTATAAGTCTAAGACTCATAACTGGTCCCATATCATTATAAAAAGCAGGAACTCTTTTCTCAGAGGATGAAAAAAGAATATTTTATATATCAGTATATTTAAAATGGGCAATGCTGATAGTTTGATGGCAGTTCATGTCTTGTACAAAATTTTCGTTAGTTTAATAATGCTTGGCATAAAAATGTGGAATACATAGTGCAGACCTTTATCAGAAATGGCCATGTATATTATATTTGAAATACACAGGTTTCTGTAAGTGTTCTTTTACAATAGATGCAGTCACTCACATTAACAGCATTAAGATAAGGTTTATTTAGTATCTACTTAAATATCTGTGGTCTGCATGTATTCATTTATCATATCAATTCTGAATGTACCAGTACTGGTACAATTTTGTCTTCCCCATAGCTGTATACACAAATATTATTAACTAAGAATTACAACAATAATTAAACTTAGCAAACCTAATCTGATCTGCTGCAAAATGAATAACAAGGAACTTGTGGGGCATGGCGCTCAGCTGGAATTGGTGAAGAGAAAATTTGTATAAAATCCTAGTAAATGGAAATGAGGCAATATTTTTTTTATTAATATTTTAAAAATGTTCAGCATATAAATATACACATAATATGCTCTACCGAGTTGTATTACTTACACATTTGGTGTGTTTGGTGTCAATTTTACAATTTTATGGACAACCTGAAAGATGCTGGAGCCTCTCATGATTACACATTTGTAAAATTAAAGATTTCACATTCTGACTGTAACATGCATGTAATAAATACCCACTTGGACTGTGTGAAACCCTTTTAAATATACAATAAGGAAGAAAGTGGAGGTGAGCTACAGTATATTAATACACATTTAATTTAATAACTGCAATAAGGAAAAAAGATTGGTGATGAAAGAATCCATTTGATTAAGAAAAATCTTAATTATTATTTCTAAAAACTGGTTTAACATATTGCCAGTTTAGCTAAAAATGAAATTATATGAACGTTTACTCAATATACCTGACTGCAAGCACCAGTGTTATGCTCAGTAATGCCCAGCCAGCTTAAGAGATTTGAATAAAATGCTATATGTATACACCAATTTGCAAGTTTTATTTCAATATTTAATTTCAGAAATTTAATTTAATTAAAAAAATCAACTAAGTTGACAATTCAAGAGAAAACAGATTCGAAACATTTAAATAATGGCCAAAAGTAGCTGCTCTCATAGCTTTAATATATAATAAATAAGTTTAAACCTATTACAATTTACAACTGAAAATTTACAGCTTGCATATAATTCTAAACACTTAAAAGCCAAAGCGTCTTAGTCAGCGAGCTAAAACTGTAAAGTTGAATAATTATTTGATAAAAACCTCTTAAAAAGTTGCTCTTGAATTTTCTAAGAGATATAAGAACATTTAAGTGTATCAAATTTTTCTTGACATTAAATATCTTTCTTCTTCCAAAAGAAAACTTGAAACATGCATTATATTTTACGAGTGTTAATTTTTTTATATGAAGTATACTCCTTTTAGATATTTTTTTTATGTTTGACAGTTTTCTACAATCTAACCTAACACATCCTGAAACAGAAAACTTAGGTTTACTAGCATGAAAAAATTGCAAATTAAATATCCCAATACTATAAATTTTTGTATATACTGTGTGTAACAACTGCAAGTATCGCAATTATATAAAACTGACTGTATAATATTTATATGTTTTAGAAGGTAGCAAAACTGATCTCAGATCATGAATGAGCATTTACATAATTCAGACATGCCAATATATTTACTTTCAGTGTTTCTGGCTTCAGTCTGACTACAGCCATTTTTTACAGCCAAAAAGGGTAATATAAAATACCAAAAAGGCTGGCATCATCAAAGTCTTCCATGACTGAAGATTTCTCAGCAATTCAGCATAGTTGAGAGGCACATCAGCTGTTATTCTGATTAGTGTATCAAAAGAATCTATCAGAGCAATACGGAAAGCACCCTAATTAAACACCTAATATTTTCATAATACCGAATCCTTGGTTGGTATCACTTTAATATAAATTTAAAATTAGAATCCTAAAACTAGGCCTCCATCTGTAAATACTTGACGCTTTACAAGGTTACATTTATGCAATCAATCATGACAATTTAATACTACAAATTACACAATTGCCATATATAGCATGTACCATCACATTTGGAACTTTAACATAAATACAAATTTGGTGCAAATGAAGCCTCATACAAATAATGAAATACATGATAAATCAGCCAGATTGTACAAGATTAAGTAACTGCTGTATGTTCACAGTGATTCATCAAACATTTCTTAGAGTTTGAAAAATCCAATTACCATAAAAAAGAGTGAAACATTTTACATATGTGAATAGTAAAATTCATAAAAGATTTCTTAGAAAATATGTAGAACACTAAGGAAGTAACAAAAGAATCAAAAACTAAATTATTTTAATGCAGCCACAAACTGTGGAAAAAGTTGACTTGTCCTTATTGGGCACTTAATTTTCAAGACACTCTTCCTGAAGTGGGTTGAGAAGTTGCATGTATTGTGCTGGGTTAGTTATATTAAGAAGAGAGTTCGAGGAAGTACCTTGAAGTAGGTACGAGGTTTTCCATACTGAACCATTCTCAATTAAACATATTATTTTCATGGAGTCACTCAAAATAGCACCTGAACTCACTTCTCCATTGTCTATAATAAAACAGGTGTTGGTTCTGTACCCTCTTGTGTACAAAATGAATCTTCTTTGACATCTTTCTGAAAAGGGTGTAGCAATTTATCAGTAGCTTAATTGTGTTATTTCCATTGTCAGTTTGGAGAAAAAGATGAATTAGTATTAACTGTCAGAAACACAGCTGACAGTTCTTAAACATGCATGCAGCTGCATGGAATGCACTGACATCAGCTAGATACTGACACAAGTCAACCCCCCCCCCCCCCCCAACCCCCGAAGATAAATTTACGCTACTACTTACTTGTGTTATATTCAGGGGCGTGGCATTGTGGGGTTGGAGGTTCCAAGGGGTCAAAAAAGCCCCCCCCCCCCCCTTTACAATGACAACCAGTGAATTATTGGCCCTTCAGAGGGCTGTATCCCAATGAGGGCAATATCCTTTTGAAAAGTAAAGACTTTTATTCTGGAAATCCCCCTGAGGTTAGACCCCCCCCCCCCCCTCCCACCTTTCCAAAATCCTGTACATACCCTTGTATATGAATTGTCTCATAAGTGACATTACTGTATTTGAATGGTGGTTTGTACTTTACATTGCATATTAATTCTTGTGAAGGTAAAATGTCATTGTACTTTATATAAAGCATGAATATTTGTATCTCTATGAGCGATATTATAAATATATATACTGTTCACAAACTTAACGTTTGACTCACCTTTTCATTTCTGGCAAATTATATTTTGGGTTGCTACAGGAAACCTTCTCTGCGCCCAAGACTGAATATCATCAAAGGTGGACCTGGTAATTGCTCAAAATCATGTTCCGTTTTCTCGGAAGTTTTCATCTTTCCCGCGATAACTGGCAATCAGTTTATCATATGAATTGGGAGAATATCCGGTCATGTGATCAGTGGCAAAAAAATACGGCGATTAAAACAAGTAAAATGTAATTTCCCGCGCGGGACGTCTTAAAACATGTGTTACACATGTTACACACATGTTACACACATGTAACGACATAGCATGGTGTTTCAAAGGACCCAATTTTGAAAAAAAACGGTGAAACATGTTTTGAAACATGTTTGAAATTGAAACATGTTTGCATACAAAACATGCTAAACATCATGAAAAAACATCTGTGAAACGTCCTTTTTTAGAGTGTACATATTGTTTTTTTGTAATGTGTTCAACTTCATTGTTTGTTCCCTGTTATTTCTAGTTCTTGATCATCAGTATCGAAATTCTTCTAGGTCTGTATTCATCGATCCTCATCCCTACTCACAGGCTTCCTCCTTTTTGCATTGATAATATGAAAAATAGATTTGTTCAAGCTTAAGGAGTTATATTTATTATGTTTCTTTGTTATATATAGACGTACGAATATATATATATATATATATATATATATATATATATATATATATATATATATATATATATACAGAAGGTAGAAATTTACTTTTCACAGTGTTCCTTTTCTTCAGAGTTATATATATAATGAGTGCTTGCTTTTACAGCCTTGTTTAAAAAGTTTCAAGACGGGTTTCTGTCGCTTCCAGTTTCGCCTTCAGTGTATAATACCTGCAAAAAGAACGAACATATTACTAATTATATATATATATATATATATATATATATATATATATATATATATATATATTTATATATATATATATATATATATCGTTACAGATTTCTGTTTATAATACCTGCAAAAAAGAACGAACATATAACTATATATATATATATATATATATATATATATATATATATATATTGTTACAGATTTCTGTCTTAATGTGAGCTGTTGACATTCTGATTCATGTTTGGCTCAAGCCCTTGCTTTTCTTAGCTACAGCGTTCCTTGTTCTAGCTGGACGGATGCGGCCCATGTGTTAACACAGCGGTCATGCTAGTCTGGGGTTTTCTCGCCTGGCCGAGCCAGGCCGGCCCACGTGTGAACCCTGACATGTAGAGACAGCGTTCTTGTTCTAGATGTTTCCTGTAACTCGTGTGTAATGTGTGTCATGTTAGGTTCTTTGGATTGTTCGGGAAATGGAAAGTTCTCGGCTTGGGGTGAGAAGTTATAAATAGGGGGTTGTGCTTTAGAGCCATGAGAGAGGAGAGAAATATTCCAGTAAGTCAGTTATGGACCTTTTCGGAAAGGTGCGGCAATTATAGATTTCTTATAAATTTGTGACGGATCTTATATAGTCTTCAGTTCGCTTTTGGGATTATAACAAGAACTTCACTTTGAGATTACAACGGATTGATTTTGTGAATGAACTGGACTGTTATTCTCTGAGAAGATTTATGTGAACTGTTCTTCTGGGTTGTACTTTATAAAGGACTTGTTGTCGCTGTGACAGTGGTGGTATCCAGGTACTGTACAGTTTATTTATATACTTGTATTGATTTGCTGTTGTACTGTTGTTATACTGTGAAATTGTATTGATTTAGTGTATTGTAATGTTAGGATTGTTTTAAGAATAAATTATAAATATTTGTTTACAAAAAACCACTGACTACTTTATTCATTCCCCTAGACATTTCACTCAGCCTAGTGTTACCGAACCTGATTTTTTAACTCCATTACAAAATTTATGTTCATCACGCATACGTGATCTGTTGATATTAGGTTCCGTAACAATTTTAATATTTATGTGTGTGTATTCCGTCATGTACATATTCAAATGTTTAATTACAAGTTGTTGCCCGTCTCTGATACAGGTCGTAGCGCAGACAAAGTACAATTTGTAACAATACTAATATATCTAAACATACTGCATGTAAATAGTAGAAACTAAAGTGGGAATTATCAAGACAGTGTTCAAAAGTGCGCTCGCCGTAATATAACGCAATGTCTGCGTTGCGCTTGCGGTAGTGCTTGTAGACTTATTGCAGGCGCATCATGCACCATTTTATGTACTGTCGGCCGTACGGTTGTACTTATTTGCCGCTTCAGTAGTAGCCGGTTCAGTTGTGTCACACTGGCACGAAGGGTGATGAACCCATTATGAAGCGATGATTAGGCAGTAAATGATTGATCGCCCCATGGCGTTAATCATATTTTATACTCGATACAAAGAAATGGACGATACGGTGCCCTAAAACCAATATGAAGGTAGTACCGTTTTTAGCTCAGCTGACTGTAAGTAATCTGTGCTTTAGCAATCACTCTTTGTCCGTCCGGTCGTCTGTTCGTTAACAGGGCACAAATCGTAACCGCTGGACCAGGATTCTTCCAACTTTATATCCAGAGAGGTCCATGAAAAATCACCTTGGAAACCTAGAATTAGGTCTCTGTTCCCAAATTCTTTGATCTGTGGGGCTCTGAAGTACCCCCCCCCCCCCCCGAATAATGGAAAATTTGACACAAAAACTCAAGTATCTGAACAACTAGTGCATTGATAACCATGATTCTTTGCAAGGATATTAATCATGGAGTGCTCCATCAGTTCCTGCATACTTGTGGCGCCACCTGTATTTTTTCGATTTTTTTACGATTTTTTTTCTCTATTTTTGAGACCTTAAAAGATACGGTCATTTGTTAACAGGGCACAAATTGTAACGACTGGACCTAGAATCTTTTATCTTGACATGCGGGGAGGCCCATTAAAAGCCTCCTTGGAAACCTGAAATTAGGTCTCTGTTACCCATATTCTTTGATCTATGGGGCACTGAAGTACCCCCAGAATAATGGAAAATTTGATACAAAAACTCAAGTATCTTAAAAACTAATGCATTGATCACCATGAGTCTTTGCATGGTCATTGATCATGGAGTGTTTCATCAGTTACTGCAGACTAGTAGCGCCACCTGTATTTTATTTTTTTTATTTTTTACGATTTTCTCTTTTTTTTTTGAGACCTTTAAAGATGCGGTCATCTGCTAACATGGCACAAATCGTAACGACTGGACCTACTATCTTCTATCTCGACATGCGGGGTGGCCCATAAAAGCCTCCTTGGAAACCTGAAATTAGGTCTCTGTTACCCATATTCTTTGATCTATGGGGCTCTGAAGTACCCCCAGAATAATGGAACATTTGATAGAAGTGTTTCATCATTTTCTGCAGACTAGTATCGCCACCTGTATTTTTACGATTTTTTACAATTTTTTTTTCTCTATTCATGAGATCTTAAAAGATGCGGTCATCTGATAACAGGGCACAAATAGAAATGACTGGACCTAGAATCTATCTTGATATGTACGAGCACATGAAAAGTCTCCTATGAAACCTAAAATTAGGTCTCTGTTGCCCTAAACCTCAAAGCTATGGGGCTTTGACGTATCCCCCAAAATAATGGAAAATTTGATACAAAAGCTCAAGTATCTGAACAACTTCCGCATGAATCACCATGACTCTTTGCACGGATATTGGTCAAGGGGTGTTTCATCAGTTTCTGCAGACTTATGGTGCCAACTGTATTTTTTCAATTTTTTTACGATTTTTCTCTATTTTTGAGACCTTTAAAGATGCGATCATCTGTTGACAGGGCAAAAATCGTAATGACTGGACCTAGAATCTTCTTACTTTACATCCTGGTTGGTCCAAGAAAAGTTTTTTGGAAACCTGAAATTAGGTCTCTGTTTCATATATTTTCCACGCTATTGGGCTTATAAGTACCCCCCTCCAGAATAATTGAAAATTTGATACCAAAGCAGGGCACAAATCATAACCATTTGACCTAGAATCTTTTATTTTGACAACCCGGGAGGTCCATGAAAGGTCTTGTTGAAAACCTGAATTGAGGTCACTGTGACCTATATTATCTGAGTTACAGGCCATGTTTGTGCACCCAGAAATAATGTAAAATACACACAAATTGCCAGATTCCCCAAGAACAGCTGGATAGATTGTCATCAAATTTGATGTGCTTATGGGTCTTGATGAACTTCAGGTAATATGCATGAACTATGATGCTACCCACATTATCTTAATTTGTTTGCTGTGCAAGGACATATTATTAACATGCCAGTCGGCTGAGCCTCATATGACCCATGGGTCACTTGTTGTGGAGTGTATTGGCGTTATGGTAAGGCCTGGTGCAAATCCCATTAGGATCGCCTTCCTCGTTATAAGTCCTGATTAAAGTCTTTATACTCTCCGCCTAGGAATGAATGGTACTGCTCATGGGCGGCAGATGAAATGTACAATGGATATCCCAACTGCGTTTACGAAGGCATTTAAGGTGTATGCTCCGCAGGGAAGGAAATAGAGAAAATCTGTAAGAATAAACAGTCCCAACTTAACCTTAATTAAGTTTGTCAATGCTTCGAGTTTAGGGATTCTGCCTCAACTTTTTTCAAGTTATTTTGTTAACATCATTTTATCATTTTCGCCACTGTGACCTTGAAAAATGTGTCAATGTCATCCATATTCAAACTTGAGCTAGTCTTTTTAGAGGTGTATCAATACTGCAAATTTGGTGAATGTGCCTTAGAGCCTTTTTAGTTTAGTGCGTTAACATCGTTTTAGCAATCTCGCCTCCGTGATCTTAAAAATACGTCAAGGTGATCCATATTCAAACTTGACCTAGCCCTGGTGGAGGTTTAGCAATGCTGCATGTTTGGTGACCTTATGTTAATTTGTTTTGACATTATTGCGTGAACATAATATCTGTGACGGACGCTCACCGTTTCTATGTCCACCGCCAATGGTGCCTTTGGTGAGAACAGTAAGCTTAGAGAGAATATCCATCAGGTATTTAATAATGTCGTATTTAAATATATAAACAAGGTAACTCACAGCATAAGTCCGACACTAATAGTTCTGAGTGATGCCGTGATGAGGAGAGGGAGGTGTCCGTAAAAGATAAGCCTGGTGTTGCGATAGATCTTGTACAAAATCACGCTGTTCATGATGAAGCACACGTGGGATATCATGAAATACAGACCCATCGCAGAACCTGAAACAAGACACCCATGCTATTCATGTTGGCTGAACGTGAAATAAGACATCTCTTAATAATGAAACAGACACGGAGTTATTTGAAATACAGACTCAGACTCACAAAATGTGTAACTCATAAAATATTGCAACAAAAAACACAATGCAAATACCATTTTATAAGCTGGAGAAGATATATCACATTATTGAAAAAAATGAATATATATATATATATATATATATATATATATATATATATATATATATATAAAGGAGAGGCGTCCCCTCATAGAATGCAGAAACAATTTGAAAATTAGGGCTGAAAAGATGCAATCTTGGATAGCTTGAAATGTATCAAAATGTAAAATCTTACTCTTTTTTTGTATTAAGCACCTTTTGTCCTATTTCAAATATTTGTTGGTAGAAAAGGTGGGGGCACTTAAGCTTTATGCACGAATTAACCTGAGAATATGGGCGCAATATATGTAAATGCAAATATGGCGGAGGCTTGAATTAATTGGAATTCAGATTTCCAGTTCTATTAACTACCCACCTTGTTCGTTCTGTCTCGCATGTTTGGACAATATTGACAGACTTATTGGCAGGAGCACGAAAGAGAAGAAACCAAACACTGGCACTGGAAGAAAAAATCATACACATTTTATCCGAGGCACTAAAAATACACAATACACATAAAATCATAAAATGGTCTCTACATAATGCCATGACAAGCAGTTTAAATAGACAAGTCTGATAAATTAACATATTCAGAACGGATCCAGGATACAGGAAAAGGAGGGGACAACCCAATGAGGACTTATGACCTAACAAAACGGTCGCCAGGTCGCGAAAGGGGGGGGGGGGGGCTCTAGGCAGCAATCAAATTTGCCTAAAATGCTTAAAGAAAACGTTGCTGCGGATAAAAAGCGAGTACGGACAACCTGCTACCCAAGATCTGCTTCTGATATTCAACAGGGATTATTTGATAAATGGATCCTGTGTTAATATTTAGAACGTCCTAGATATAAATGTTCATAGAAATTTATCAAACATAAGTTAAGATTATAACAAACATATTTCAACTGCAACATATATTACATTCCTAGTTGGACCACTATAGGTTTAGATATATCCGTTACATCCAGCAGAAACATCTTGACGCATACTTTTAAAGATTTAATACATTTTTTTTGTTTCAGCGAACTACAACTTTAATTGTAAAGCAGATCCCAAGATTCATAAACAATGCATCATTCTCATTCTACTTTGGTGTTGTTTACATTTAAATGAAAGAAAACCTTAGCTAATGAATAACCTATTTGTATATATTGGTATACTCACTAAAATACACCATGGACTCTTTAACGATGAAGAACCAATAGTAAAACATCATCATTCCAGAAAGTGCTCCTAGGGTTCCCTGCCAGCCGTCAGAAATATACCTGCTGAAGAACTTGGTACAGAGAAGGGCGCCGAACGAGTGCATTGCGATATTATATACATTGTACGTGTCCTTCTTAACAGCATCCCAGCAGAACGGCTTGTGCCGAATGTAAGAACCAAACAAACCCACGGCGTAGAAAACATAATAGAAAAGATGGACCCACATTATGACCCAGAACCGCCACCTTCGTTTGTTTTCATCACGGACTAGGAACATGATCACTGTTTTACACTGGCGCCATATTTGCTGAATCACGCGCCACCTGTCGGGTTCTGGCGATTCGACACTGGTTGTTTGCAAAGTTTCAGGTACTAACAGGTAGATGTAAAGAAGTGTTACAAACATAGTTATGATCTGAACAATAAACGGCCAAAGAAAATATTTGTCCGTTAACAGATGACTTCCAACAAGTTCAGTAAGAACCACACACACGACATTTACCACCTGGATAACAGTTAAACGAAACGAACGTGATTGAGGAGCAGTCGTGTCGGCCGTGTAACAATAACACCCCAGTAAAAACACAGGCCGGCTCCCGAAACAGGCCCGAACTAAAGTGAACATTGTAAACGGCAGGCTCAGTTTCAACTTGATCAAAATGATGAACAGGAAAGCGTGCAGAATATCACCGATAGGTGGCAGCAGGAGTATTATCCGTCTTCCGTAGCGGTCACAGAGTGCACCCATAATCCACATTGAAAAAATACCAATTAAATTTTCCCCTATTGTTTGGTACATATTCCAATTGTCGGCTTTGATGACGACTTGTAATAGATCAGGGGTTAAGTTACCGATACAGGGACCTTTCGTATAGTTAAATGTATGGTTTGCAGGAAAAAGGCTGCCGGCCGCCGCTCGAAATGTTGCTTTCTTTATCGCAGTGTCAACCGAACTAAAAACGGCCATATAAAGGACAAGCAAAGGCTCTATGATCCATGGCAATCGAAAGAGGGGCCTCTTAAAGTCCTTTTTTTCATGTTTTTGACACGTTTCGTCCATAAGTTGGTTAAGTTCATCTTTAGATTCCATTTTATTATTTCGTCAATGATCAATTAACAAAGCAATACAACCTTCTCACTAGCGACATCTGTTGTGGCAACTGATACTAACTGCAGTTTGATATTTTTAATAGGAAAGTAATTTTTGCTATATCTCAAATTATACCTAATGAAAACAATCCTTAAGGGCGAGTTTCCTGTTTGAGCCAACTAACTGAAATCTTTTTGTTTAATTTAGCAAAATCCGAAATACGGAAGACGATCGTTAGGCGCAGTGCGCATGCTCACTGCAAAATCCTACGATATAATGTTCTATATGGGATTCCTCTAGTTGGTTAAACGCTGTATCAATCTACGCTCATAACCATGCAAATACCATTCCTGATTATATCCTCAAGCAGATATACGAATTATTTTCATTTACCGTTCACATGAACGATATAATATATACTGCTTTCCTTGTGCAGTGTGCGTGTGTAATTATCAACCTTCCTGCCGGCGGCTATACGTTGGATGACCAATTATCTGGTTTTCTGGAAAAAAAATATAAAATGTACGTCGTAAATTACTAGTCGTGTTTAAAAGTACGTGTAATGATTAATAAATATTATTATAAATTCAATCTACATAGTTGAGAATTCAAAATTTTTTAAAGGTGTCCTACATATAAACAACTGAATAGTATTCACAACTGCTACTCTTTAGCTTACAAATTTATTCCAGTATACAGTATTTTAGTATACTTATCTGTGACCGCTCTTATATTAATTAATATTTAAGCGTTTTAAGTGTTCACATAAACTTGAGGCCAAATAATGAATAAATCGTGTACTTCATACAGTTAACTCATAAAGCAGCAATATTTCCTGTTATTAATGTATAAACGACATGACTATTACAAAAGAGATTATTATGAATAAAATAAGTTATCAGTGATTCACAGTTAAAGAGTTACCAATCAGTTCTCTGCAAATATTCTTCAGGTCAAGAAAAATATGAGGATAATCTTATCAGATGTCACGAGTCAAACTGGACGAGGGGCGTCAATACAGGTCTGGATAGGGTATATATCCCCCACCCCCTACTTACAAGGGAGTGGGGAATTGTCAATGTAATCATCCCCTCCTTTTTAGAGAATAATATTCATATATTGGAAATAAAATGTAATAATAATTAGAATTAGACTTTGGTTCTATTACTGAGTTTACACTGATAATTTAATCTGGGTTAAGAGTAAAATGTAGCGGAAACATATATATATATATATATATATATATATATATATATATATATATATTTCTAGATTATCGGGGTGTTGGTTAAAAACAACCAATGAACATAAACAGAGGAGAGACAACAACGCCAACATTACATTTAATCACGTATAAGTAGATATAATAAACTCTTGCTTAATTTCCTGTTACCCCTGTAGCGTTCGTCATTCGCAAATAAAAGAGAATAATGAACGGGCTATGGAGTGTAGAATTTTAGATCAGTGTGAAAAATACATATCACATGCCAAGGTGTGACCTAATGTTAATACTACGTTCAAATGTAAACAAGTGACCCAAGGGTCATGACACTAACCTGCCAAGTATGACCTGCGACATTATGGGCTGAGATTCACAACTTCCAGTCAAATATTTGAAGACCCTATTTGCCAATTTCGTTGAACTTTTCTACGATGTCAGAAAAATATATATCAAATATGTCTGGATAAAACACAGTGAATTGATAGTCTGAGGAAAATGCAAGGTTGGTGAGCCATCAGGAACTAATCCCATAGGTTGCAAAATGTTTACCTTAAAATGACTCCATGCAAGAACTGAGTGCTGTGAACTTGACCTTTGACCTCAAAATCAACAGGTCTTTTCCCCTGTATGCAGAGAAGCCATATGTTAATGCTGGATGGCTTGAAATGTGTCCACAACCTTTTTAAAGACGTGGATCCTGTGACCTTGACCTTTGACCCTGTGACCTCAAAATCTATAGGATTCTTCTCGATATGTAAAAGATCAAAGGTTTAAGATGAAAGGTTTGGTTTGAAATGCATCCACAAGCTATTCAAAGAAGTGGGTCCTGTGATCTTGAACCTTGACCTTGTAACCACCTCAAAATAATTACGGTTCTTCCCCTATTGGTAGGTGAGCCGTATGTGAAAGATGGAAGGTTTGGGATAAAAATTTTGGCTATAAGAATTAATTCTTGAGGGTGCAAACACACCCTATAACTCGGAAAATATAGGTCGCAGTGACCTTATTTCAGGTTTGCAAGATCTTTTTGGAACCTTTAAGACCACAGAGGCTTCATGATCGCTCACGGTTATGATTTGTACCCTGATCAACGGACGGCCGGCCTGCACGACGGCTGGACGGACAGTCGGAAGGACGACGGAAAAAAGCATATAGCACAGTATGACTAAAAGTCAGCTCAGTTAAAGACCTAGCAAATTTCGGGAAGGGAAAAAATATATAATCAATGGGTGTGCACTGGGGGGGGACCTTTGAAAATGCCAGGAAGAATAGGGAGAATTGGGGGTTAATATCCCCCTACTTTTTTAATAAAGGGGATGGTCAAAGGGGATGGTCAATATAATCACCCCTTACCCGACACATCCGCTATTCATAGAATAAAATGTATATATTGTAAATGAAATATAATTCGAATTCAACACTTTGCTTTCATTTGTAAGTTTAATATGAAAAATTATATATCTAAACCTGGTTCAGAATTAACCTTAACTGGAAACTTAATTGTAATATATTTGAAATGTGCCATACAGACGCTCAAAGGTACACACACACACACACACATATATATATATATATATATATAGATATATGTATATAATTAGAGAGAGAGTGATTCAAGTCATTAAACTGAAGATGGTGCTTGTAAATTTATAGATTTTTTAAACCAAGCTCACGAGCAGGATGCAATGAGTTTAAAAACAAAAAAAACTATATTTTGTTAATGTGATAACTGCCTCAACATTTTAACTGCCATACACATATCCTTCTTTTTGCACTTTCTTTATGGATCAACCGTTTACCTGACGATAAGGAGAGTCGTGGGCCATTGAAAATGAATTTAATCTGTCAGCCCAAACCGGAGTGATCATGCATCCATACAGCAATTTGTGAACGGATTGGCCCTGTGACCTTGACCTTTGACCCTGTAACCCCGAGATTGATGGGTAGGTGATTGGTAAGTGAGCCATATGTGGAAGATGGAAGGTGTAGGATGAAAAGGTTGGCTAAAAAGGCATCCACACTCGTGTAATGTGGGTCCTAATATCTTGAACTTTGACATTGTGACCCCAAAAGGAATAGGGTGTGGTGGGTCAAATATAAATCAAAGTTGAAACAAATCTGTTTATTCAAACTTGAATTATCATCTGGAAACTAATTTGTGGACGGACGGCCAATGTGACCTTCACCTTTGACACCATAACCCCAAAATCAAGAGGGTTATTCAAGCTGGGCCCTGACCAGTCATAAAAAAACACACACAGCACAGCAGGTTTGGGACACTAGATGAAACCCAATTGAGAAACAGATACCTTTGATGTAATTTTACACTCTCAAGCGACAGTATAAAAATATGTTAAGAATTGAAGAAAAAAACAGGTGACAGCACCAGTCGTCAGAAACTGATAAAACTAGTTATGATCAATAAATACATCTGCTTTCCGGACACTAAATGGACCTACAGCTGTCTTTGACAGTTTCAAACTCAGACAAAAATCGTAAAAAAAATACAAGTGGTGCCACCAGATTTAAGCAGCTGATGAGCTGTCTTTGATCAATAAGCAAAGCAAAAATTTCATGAATTAATTATCGAGATGCTGGAGATTTTGTTTCATTTTTTAATTACTCTGGCTGGGACGAACATGCTCAATAGCTTGGAGGAAATAGGTCGCAGTCACCTTATTTCAGGTTTGAAAGAAGATTTTTATAAGACGTCCGTGAATAATTAGTTAGAAGTTTCTAGGTCCAGCGATTACGATTTTTGCCTGGCGACGGGCGGAAGGAAAACGGACAAAAGGAAATCGCTGTCAGGATACATATGAGAATAAGCGGGTGTTACAGCCCGGATATGAACGGAAATGGAATTTTGCAGATATAAACATTTAGGGTAAAAATTTGCATAAAACAGTTAAGGTGGTCAATAACCTCCGCCAGGAAGAATAAACATTACATGGTATAAAAAACATCACTAAGTGACCTTTATGCACATTTACATGAAATAAAGAGCACACAACTTCGGATTAAAAGAAGGTTTAAAAGATATCCCTTCCAAATAGATAGGACAGCTAAATTTTTTTTCTGTGATTATGCCATTAAATAGCTGTTATGTTATCTGACTAGCCCAAGTATGAAATCGAGCCCCAAAGTCATCCTAATATCGCCCGCTCTGTAGACACATTTTCTATTAAAGTAATTTTAATACTCCATATAAAAAGATGGTCACAATCTGTTGAGCAACCATTAGTCACTATCAGCGTCTCTAAAGGTTAATGAGCACACAAAAATGTTGGTACTCATATGTTCTCTGACGCAGAAATTATTTTAAAATATCTGATAAACAGAAAAGTCCATCAAGGGAAACTAGAAAAGTTTAATTAAAGGCAAACTAGGCCACTCTGCAAATATACGGTTTGATGCTGAGCACGCATACATAACAAGAGAGCTAACAAAAGGAAACTGACATACATATAACATGTTAAAATTTCCGTATGTAATCTCAAGAGTTAATTTTCTTTGGAGGGTTCTAATACAAAGGCAAAACATAGTTAGTATTCAGACAGAATTATTTATTTCCTTAAATCGTACTCACTAGAAATGTGTATCAGTGGTCGCAGCGTTGTTCGTTCTATTCGTAACAGGTGGCTGTCACATGAAATTGATTCAGCAGTCCTGGGTAAAACTGGTCATAAGATAACACTTTTTGGAGCAGTGACACGCACAATGAATCACCCACTTTATAACCGCAAGTAAAGACTGATGCTATCACTCGAGGCCGAGTGATTGTCAACAGTAAGTGTTACTCAGTGCTTTAACTAACACGCTAGTGGGGAAGCTTTGATAAATATAGCTCTGTATTTGTAACCCGGATTTATGCAAAATAATAACCACGGGAAATTAAATGTAATACATACGTGTGTTGTCGATTCGCCTTTTGTTGAATCTGGTGTGTGGTGGCTTTTAGGCTGTGTATCAAACACCGTACCCAAATCAAGCTATTCAAAAGCAGGAAGTTTTATCTGGACCCGTAAAAAGCGTACTTTACTGCGCCGTGACTTACGTTACAATGTACTTTAAAACCCTCATAAAGGGCAATGTTCAGTGGGGTAAGCAAACAGCGATTCAGCTGCGCGTCTCTGTGTTATTCTTAAAGATCGCTCAGCGGTGTAACATGACAAACCTACTGTTTTTTTTTTCATTGAGTTGCAGACGCATAGGAAAATGTCTGCAGAGTGGCACAATGATTCATACTTCCTTATTGGTCTTATTAACATAGCTGACTCTCTGCAGGACGACTGTAATATTTACTTATTCGTATGTGTTTGTGCCTAGGGTTTATATTTATTTATTAACACTACCTTGGCATAAACCTGCGAACTTTGTGCAATTGGACGATGACAAGGTACTTATGTCGAAAATATATAAAATACCTCCCAGCGTTATTAAATTATTAAGTACACGCAGGTATATACATCAAGGTTTTACCAACATTAAATTAGGTAAATGTATATTTCGCCAGTCGCTGTTTAAAATAAATGCCATGTTTTTTTTTTTTTTTTTTTTTTTGGGGGGGGGGGGGGTTTACGCTCCACAGTAAGAAATACTTCACGGAAGCTGGGGAGAAGATAAACGTATTACTGGGCGAAAAGTGAACAGTTATGTATGACTATTTAACTGATATGTTATAGTTCATACGTAATATCCACTTTGTCTAATAACCATGGATTGAACAACTATTTATAAAAAATTAGGCATTCTTCATAGGTCTGACGATCGCAGTGGATGGAACAAGGGGTTATACAAGTAAATATTGGGTAAAATGTTATTTGTACTTCATTGTGCTGCCACCAGATGTCAGGTCGGAGTCGCGGGCCATTTCGAAAAATCAATTGAAATATTCGTAAGAAATATTCAATTTTAACCTTTAAATTCAAAATTTGTCTGTTTACATGCTCACCATATCTTACTTACTACAAATATATCCATGTTCATGAAATTTGCTTTTAAAAATTCTGATCCAATATATTTCATTATTGAATATGTCTGCTCTCGTCACTATATTAAACTTACTCCGTTGGTTTATTAAGAAGCCTTAATTTAAGGAAATTATTTCTGTACCCACAATCACTAAACAGCAAAGCCATCCTTTTGAGAGTATGATTCTGTGCAGAGAGCTACCGGGGTGACCCGTGAAGAATGAATTCAAATGACTTTGAAACAAGTTTGTCATAAAAAAATATACTTGCATTAAACGTCTGACTGTCTATTATCTAGACACCCCAGTATTGAGTTTTGAAGGGACTTGTTCACATTCCAGATATATCATATATACGCTAAATACAGTGTTATCTCCTTAAACCAATAAAATTGGTATCTGCCAATATTTCGTTTTAAAGCCGCTTGCTTTCTCCGGTACAATAGTGACCAAAAGCTTGAACCAGGGTGCGATGACTGGTGCAAACAAAATATATACTAACCACATACGCCCTCTGGTGGCCGTACCACCAAACTTCACAAAGCAAGGCATTTCAGGCTTCCGATAGGTGTTTCCTCTGTGTTTCTTCTTTCATGTTACATTTTATTTGCGTATTAACAAAATCGCACCTCCATTCATGCAGTCTTGTAAAGTTTAAAAACGCTGGTGTACTGTGTTTACTCACACACACAAAACAATAACAACGTATAACACAGGCGAATTTTAGATTGTAATTGAACGTGCCGGTATGGCTTCGCTAGGAAAGTAATCTGCCATAATGAATAAATGGCTTAAGATAATGCTAATATTAAATATCTTAAATATGTATGCACCTTTGAATATTGATAATGCATCTCCGGGTATTCGAAACTGAGTCATCTAGGTGTGTGAACGATTTTGCTCTTTTCAACTATTTTCTTCATGGTTAATTACAAAGTCGATGGCCAAACCATGCTGGATCTCCGGAAACGGATGAAAATACAAAAGTACAGTCTGAAAGATTCATGTATTCTGGTAATGTGTACATCTTAAAGTTACGGCTTTTACATGTTTAGGTGGAATGATTACCTAACTGATATATTGAACGGTATTTGGGCCAGTGCATACCATTTAGATACATGTCAGTCACATTTGAGACTAATAGATGCCAAACAAAGAACAGGTGAGAATATATCTCTGGATGTGAATCTCTAGAGTATACTACAAAATGGCCTTTGTCGTCTGTGGAAGGTCAGTGTCCATAAGAGTAAGACGGGTTGGGGTGGGACAGTTTCCGTCTTTTACCATTACAACTGAAAAAGGTGGACCAGTTTTTCTATACGTAGAACCCCTTGCAGGCTGTTGAAATCGTCCGGCCACACCACAGTTTGAAGGATTAAGGGATTCACCGTAAAATAAACGGAACCTGAACATTCCTTGTTGAACAAAAATTAAAATTTTTGTTAAAACATATAAAAATATTCTTGAACATCACCATGGAGCCCCGTAGACGACAAAGTGTGTCGTTGGAACGAGAAAAATGTTTTCTTATCATACAGACGGGAAAAAAATATTTTTTTCTGATGACGTTTACGCGGCTACGTATGTTTATATGTTTTTCATGTATTTTTTGTTTGCCAAACCATAAGGCAGAGATTGCATTCAAGATTCAAAATGCTAACAAGAATACCACTGAAAAAGAAGGGACCCATTGGCCACGGCGCTCAGCTGAGTGTGATTGGACTATAAATGTTTCTCCACTGTGATATTATATCGAGTCGATAAAGCTTATGAATATCATGGACATGTTCGGCTATTATAAAGGAATGTAATGTAATATGTGAGTAAAAGATAAATGAAATTACCTGACTGATGGATTAATAGAGTAAAATATAGTGGTTTATTTTTTATATATTTATGAGGGGTTGAAAATTGTGATATATTTGAGCAAATATTAATGCAATGACAGCAGTAATAAGCAGTAGTAGAATGATGATAAGGCTATTTGTTGAAGGATCTAAAGTGTATGGTAGTCTGCAAGCTTTCAATTTGACAGATATGATGTTATGATTAACTATGCTGATGAAGTGATTTATGAATTTGTGACTGTATGACACAATATCTCTTTAGTCTTGACAAGGTACATTATTGTGATGCCCACTATGTCTACATATTACACAATATTGACATAATTTCTGGCATGTACATATGAACCTATTGACGAAAAGTTATACAAATATTAAAGTATGAATATATCTGATTAATCTTGTTCTTGCTTACTGAACCTGACTTTGGGATGGGGTTCGGAGAAGGGAAAAGTGAGGGCAGCACGAAGGTGGATGTAGAAATATTCTATTGTAATGTTTTTCATTTATATAAGAATATGAAAAGCTAAGAGGAAAGGGGCCCTCCTACTTGGTTATAGTAAAATTCTTAATATATGATTGCAAACTAATACGCTGACAAGACTGTCATGAAGAAAAACAGTAAAAATTTTGAGATACTGTGATGCATATGAAAATTTACAGATGGACAGGCAAGTGGAAAGGATGGACTAATACCTTTATTTCACTTTCAAGGGAATAATGCATTTAAGTTTATATATAAGCCTATTTTTTAGCATATCCACTTTTTCCATAAAGAAGTTTTTATCTGAATCATTTTTTTATTTAGAGGTTTTATTGTTTTTTTATAAAAAAACTGAAAATATAAGTAAAAATATTAGAATTTTTACAAAAGTTGCAATCATTATATATACAGAGTAAAAAAACTGAAACTATAAGTTAAAATATTAGAATTGTTGCAAAAGTTGCAATCATTATATATCCAGAGTGTATCACATATTGGGTCGTATTATGCATACACATATATTTTATTATTTTTAAATCATAAATGTTTAAACTGAATTTAAAAGAAAATAATGCCACAACATGGAATCTACAAGAATATTCCTTGAATCACTATTAAAAAGTTTTGCACATTGGAGTTTTCAGTACATGCTTAATTTTATTCACCAAAATAAAATAAAAGATTCAATAAATTTGATAAAATTAAACATCTTTTCAAATAAAGTATACACACTGTTGGTTGAATGAGGGACAAACAATATCATTGTGCTAATTACTATCCCAGTTTTAATTTATTACTGGAATTAATAGTCAATTTCACACCTGGTGAAGTTTTCACTATTCTGAAGTAAGGAATTACTTATCTGATGAACATCCACACTTTCATAGCAATACACCACTTTGTGGACACAATTAAATGTACACTTTAATCATTGTAACCCTGGTGGTACAATACAAAATCTAAAATGTAGCATAGATAGCCTAGAATAAGAATGAATAAAATCCAGAAAATAATAACATTCATCTAGTTTATGCACCATCTGGGAGGGGGGGGGGTGCAGGGCAGAGGGAAGCCTGCTGGTAGTGGCCAAGCTGAGCCAAGGCAAGCATGTACACATAAGGATTTAATCTGTTAAAATCTGAAATTTGAAAATAAAAGCTGCAAAATTAGGCTAGTTATTAATTTTTTTGGAGGCTCTTGTTGTATTCCCTTACATTGTCAAGCAGTCCACTTTAATGACTGTAGGTCATTCAGTGCACATCTCTATGCTCCCCAGGCTGTTGGCATAATGTTAGATGTTCCCAAAATCTCCTACCATACCGAAAATTGGGTCATTAGGACTTCGCTCCTTTGAGATATTAAGGAAAAACCTCTGTTTTCCATAAAAAAGCCATTGTTACACTTCAAGGCTGCCTAATATCAAAACCACTTATCTGTTTTTGATCATATTTAGTATTCATTTGTTTTCCATACATTTTCTATGAACATACCAAAAATTAGGTCAGTATTGGGTATTATTTTGAAGTTATGGGCCAAAATATAATGCAATTTTTAAAAAATCAGGAAATATATTTACTCACCTTACATGAGAATTGCTGAACCTAGAGACTTTTTTCAGGAATATAACTTTATTTAATCAAGACTCAATTGTTTACCCAAAATTAGATCTGAATTTTGCAAATTTTCCAAGTTATTAGCATAAATAAAAAATCAATACCTTAAATTTTGTCCAATTTTGGCAATGGCACGTTTTTTCCCTGTAAGCACTGTTGATTTAATTTTCATAGCATATATTAATAAGGATTTAATCTTTTAAAATCTGAAATTTCAAAGGAATTGATTAAAAAGAGTAGCTTTTATTCAAGTTTCCATACACCATGTCAAGTGTTGTTTACATCTAGCCCACCTGGTAGTACAGCCTTCACTTGCATTATGTAACTGACCCCATGCAGGCAGCTTGCCTTGGCTCAGCTTGGCCACTACTAGCAGGCTTCTTCTCTGCCCTGCACTCCCCCCCCCCCCCCAAATGGTGCATTAACTAGATGAATGTTATAATTTTCTGTATTTTATTTTATTCTTGGTTATGCTACATTTTAGATTTTGTATTGTACACATTGAATTGTGTCCACAAAGTGATGTATTGGTATGAAAGTGTGTATGTTCATCAGATAAGTAATTCCTTACTTTAGAAGAGTAAAAACTCCACTAGGTATAAAATTGACTTAATTCCAGTAATAAATTAAAGCTGAGATAGTAATTAGCACAATGATATTGCTTGTCCCTCATTTAACCAACAGTGTGTATACTTTATTTGAAAAGATGTTTTTATTTTATCAAATTTAATTAATCTTTTATTTCATTTCAGTGAATAAAATTAAGCATGAAAACTGCAATGTGCAAAACTTTTTAATAGTGATTCAAGAAATAATCTTGCCATGTTGTGGCATTATTTTCTGTTAAATTCAGTTTAAACATTTGTGATTTAAAAATAAAAAATATATGTATATGCATAATATGACCCAATATGAGCTATACTCTGGTTATATAATGATTGCAACTTAGAATTCTAATATTTTAACTTATATTTTCAGTTTTTGTATTGCAAATTTATAAAACTTGTAAATAAAAAAAAAGAATCAGATAAAAACTATTAATGGAAAAAGTGGATATGCTAAAAAATTAGGCTTATATATAAACTTAAATGCATTAATCTCTTGAAAGTGAAATAAAGGTATAAGTCCATTCTGTCCACTTGCCTGTCCATCTGTAATTTTTTCATATGCATCACAGTGTCTCAAAACTGTTACTGTTTTTCTTCATGACAGTCTTGTCAGAGTATTAGTTTGCAATCATATATTTAGAACTTTACTATAACCAAGTAGGAGGGCCCCTTCCCTCTTAGCTTCTCATATGCTTATATAAATGAAAAAAATTACAATAGAATATTTTGCATATTTTGCATTTGCAAATATTTCAAACTTAAGCTGAGCGCCGTGACCCATGGGTCCCTTGTTTTTCATTTTGTAAATACACATCTGACTTAAAAGGATATAAATGTTATCTGTCTAAAAAATACAACACATTTAACAATCATAAACTGTTGAAATACAAGGTGATTTATGTACATAATTTGCTAATTCTTCAAGATTTTCTTTGTCCGAGGTTTACTGGAGTTTGGAGTCGCTGTCTTGGTCATTGTGGATCATCGAGAGTAAATCAGCTACCTATGACCGATTATTGGTCGTTTTGTAATTCTTTGATCAGTCATCCGTAAAAGTTGGTTGACCTCAAGGAATATGAAAATTCTGATAAATAAAGACCTTTAGATAAATATAGATCCTCTCAGTTGATATATAGGCCTACATATTGGCAAATATGTGTAATAACAGTATAACCGACATGTTTTCATGTTTGATTACTGGTTCTCTTTGATGTCTCAGATCACAGAACTTACGAACTTATTACAGCATATACGGTTTTATGATGTATACATTTTGTCCTCGCCCTGGCGGCTGATCGCGGGTTCACATGCGACCTTCACCTTGTTATGTCATTCATAAAGTGTCAACAGGTACGTTATTGCATTTATCGCCCTGAGCAGCCTTGTGTTACATCCTGTTTTTCCTTGAGTGTGTAAAACCTACAACAGATGAAAAACTTCTTTCTTTAACTTAAACAAGAGAAGCCATTGTCATCACCGATGGAAGATAGACTTGACACTCAGCGACCTTAAAATTTTAATTTTGTTGTTAACTTTTTTACATGGATTGATGGCGTTTGGTAGACTTTAGTGATGGAGGACACCAGAGAACCAGGAGAAACCCATCGACCTTTGAACGGTCCACTACAAACTACTCTCCGGTAAGTCCGAGCATCGAACCCAAGTCGCCAGCTAATTTTGCTGAGCTGACCAGGGCCAAACCAGAAGTACAGAAGACACACAGACCGTAGTGAACAGCCTGTATATATTTTACTTGAATATTCTTATTATCTTTTACAATATATGACCTATGTAAAATACCTCAATGTGTAACCTGCATGTCAAGTATAAGCTAAACAGGAGACCTTAGAGCTGTCTTTATTACAAGTTACAGTATGTTTTTATTTGTTACGTTTTTATTTGTTACCAAATGAATAAGGATAAATTCTGAAATTCATAAATTAGAATTTCTTTCGCTGTGTAAAAAAAAGGTGCTCGTGTTTTACGTAAATGGCTTAACATAACCCTGACGGACATGAAATAAGAAAGAGACTGATTTATGTCTATCACTTATTAATTTGAATCGTTCAGGAGGTTTTGTAAGATAAATTTGGGTGTTCATCTGAATTAACATTGATCTCGTACAGTGGTGACTCATAACTACTAAAGTCTAAATTCGATTGATTATGCATGATATAAAGATACTCACAGCATCAGAGCAAATCCCATGGTTCTGAGACAGGCCGTAATTAACAGCGGCAGGTGCCCGGCTGAGATCTGTTTGGTCTTGTTATAAACCAGGGAAACTACCGGCATGTTGATCAGGTCAGACAATATCTGTACCATGGCGTATAAACTCAGGACCGCACCTAAGGAAGACCAAGAGATAGATTAGACACATTGTTTTCATCAAATCTATTCTTGTCTTGTCCAGTCTCCTCTTGTGTAGTCTTGTCTGTTTGTGTCTGGTCTACTTTAGAGTAATATTGTTTAATTGCGACACGTCTGATCTACTCTAGTCTGTCCTGGAACAGTCTACTTTAGACCATGCAGCCTCCATGCACTAGTCTAGTTTGGTTAACAATATTCCTGTCTATTATAGTCTAGTTTTGTCTAGTCTAGTCGTGTATCCAGGTCTAGGTCTATATATTCTATTGCCATGGTCTAGTCTACTCCTGCTCCTTCTATGTTACTTTTTTGTAGAGAATTGTAAATAATATCCATACGAAATTATTTTGTTTATTAGAATTCTCACGCACAGCAACTACTTCATTTAATGTTCATGAATATACCCACTATATACCCCCTCCCCCCATTTAGAGCAAAGGCATGGGAGGATCCAGGGTTTGGGAAGCGGGGAGTGTCCAACCCAGGAGGACAGATGACAAAGCCTAAAGATTCCCCGGTCCGGAAAGAGGTAGGGGGGAGGGAGAGTCCGGGCCGCAAAAATTGATCTGAAACCCTTAGAAAAGGTTGCGGTGGTCCGCCCCCCCCCCCCCCCCCCAACTTTGATTAGTCTCCTTCGATTGTGAGTCATCCCCACCTCACTTGAAGATAAATTGACGCCATCCTCAAATATCGTATCCGCAAAAGACGTACATGTACAATGTTTAGAAAATTTATTATCAAGCGTCGATGTTTCCAGATGAATAATTTAATTTACCATGTTAATAGGTTGATATCTGATCTGCATTTAGCGCATGGTGGCCAATGTGTGTATATCTATTCACTTGTCGGTACCTAATATATCCCTTTCAAACTGCAAATGCGAACCGGTTTCATACCGCTTTGAAATCGAATTGAGCGTTTACACTGAAATTCAAACCGTTTTCAACCCGTTCTGGGTAAAACTGTATTCATCCAGCTCCGGAGGTGGTTTCAAGCCGTTTCCAATGCGAATAGTTTTATCCGCTTTGCTGGAGTGTCGTGAACGGTTAAGACCTATAGTTTTCTAGCCAAAACTATGTGACCGCGCTAGCGCGAAAGCTTGTGTCAGCATTTGTTATATTTTCCAAATGTAAAATGTACACCTCATGCATTGGTGCTAGATACCGGTGTCAACGCACAACACGGATCCAAACCGATTTGGTCAAACCGCCTTGCCAAAATCGTTTTAAAACGTTTTCTGTATGAAAGGGGTAATAATGTATTGTACCATGTTGTTGACATGGGACCATGCTTAAAATATAATTACCTAGATCCTCGTGACGGACCCGTTTTGACAAGATGGACTGACTCGCGGGTACCAACACATAAGTGAAAATCCCAAAGACCGGCACTGAAAGAAGATCACAAAAGTAAACAAAAATTGAAAAAAAGCATAACGTTATTCAATATTACATCAGTCCAGTGGCTCACTGTTACTTAGTACTTGGCAAAACCAAATTATTAAAAAATGTGAAATAATTTCAATTCTCAAAGATACCGTTAATTACCAAAATAAGCGCCCCTGCCCTATAAAGCACCCCCTTTTTTTTGGACCCTGAAAAACTGCTCATTGACAGCAATCTATGGTGGCCATAGCTTTCAGTCGTAGATTGTCATGTCAATCATATATTCTTTTTCATTTGAACACCAATAAAATGAAATTGGAAATTGACATTTTTGGATGGGGCATTTTGCACACATCACTGGAATAATGAGTCATTCAGATCAGCATTTTGACAGAGTCGGCCAAATATGGATTGCAAGCGTGGGGACGTTCTTTATAGATTGTAAACACCACATGCCCACAGTTAAATGCTCGGGGAGCTTATCGGGTCACATACGGTAATAAAAATTAAAGAGACAATTATCCTATACAGATACTATAAGATGAAACGATGTGCTAGATTGAAAAAAAAGATATATACATTCAAGGTATTGGATTGGTCTTAAACGACGATTTTTTGCCAGGGATTCTACTTTGATATAAAAAGATACCTACCAAAGTAGATCAGGATATCTTGTTGAATGAAAAACCAATAGAAAAAGTACACAGTCCCTGAGAATACAGTGACCATCAACTGTCCATTATCAGACAGACATCTTCCGAGGATCTTGGTACAGAACAGTGCTCCCAAACAGTGGACAATCATGTCATAGGCTCCGAAGTACCGGACCTGACCAGGGGTCCAGTGAAGTGTGTTTGTTTTCTCGTAAATTGCCAGCAGATCTGCCGCATAAAAGGTAAAAAACAACATATATATCAGAATGATAACCCAGAAACGCCAGCGTCTCCCACGTCCATTGTCTTTTATTAAAAACATCATACTTTTGGAGCATTTCCGTAAAATAGTAATTAGGAGGCGCCACCTATCGGTGGTAACGTCATCTTCGATATTTTCCCGCTGAAGCGTTTCCGGCACGAGATATATCACGTAGAGCAAAGTTAAAATCTTCATAATTAACACTGCCACGAAAGGCCAGATGGAGACAATACCTTCCAATAGCAGGCTTATGGTTATATTTGAAATCATCAAGCTTAGGTAGTAAACGACAAAAAGCAAGGCCATGCGAAATGTTCTGGTAGCCGTGCTAGTCGTGTCGCCGATGTATACAAAACATCCGACTTTAAACACTCTAGAGTGTCCGAGGAGGTCACGTGGTAGACTCAGGAAGGTATATGGTAAATCAAGCTGGAGTTCTATGATGACAATCCCAAGTATTGCGAATATAATGTCACCGATAGGGGGCAGCAATAGCAGTTTGCGTCGACCAAATTGATCACATACTGCCCCCATTATACAAACCACAGTCAGCGCGATGACAGAATCTGTAACTTTACGGTATAAAGCCCACTCTTCTATTTTGTGATGTACTTCCTTTTGCCATCCCGAGTAATCAGCCAAAGTTAAACTTTTGTTCTCCATGTGGACACTGCGATTTGCTGCAAGGCGTATATAATTTTCCATCATAACATTAGCAGTTGGATCCGCGATTATATATATCACCATCAAAGGCTCTACAATCCACTGAAATCCACAGCAGCGCCTCCTGGACGGTGCGCATCCCGGCGACGACTCGGGCTGTTCCACCAGTAACTGGTCTCGATCATCAGCATCCATGCTGAGGATCAGCGTAAGGGTGTTCTGTTAAAGACAAATATGATTAGTGTTTGTAAGGATTATGTTTATTTGAGACACATTTTCATTAATTTAGTCTGCATTGAAAATGGCGGCCATTTGGAAATATTGGTAGGATTAATCATTCAGGGTTTAGTAAGGGGCGGGAATGCGCCACGTAAGAACTCCAAGGACATCTTCCAGGCAAGAATGAACCTGCAGAGAGAGTCTGGTGGCAATTGGACGTTTATCGGCTGATTATGAAGTGGAATAACGCTTTTTAGCGACCACGCCCATATCCACACATAAACGCAGGTTTCCTAACTGAAACCATTGTAATCCATAAATCGTCAAAGGAGGTTGTTGTCAAATGCTGAGTTCACTGATGGCACCAGTTGAAAATAGCCCAGTAAACTGGCGTAGCTTCTGACATGGCCTCTCTGGAAACATAACATTAGACTTTTCAGGCTGTATAGATAAAATGGTAAAATCGTTGTCACACCGGTAAAGATTTATACGTCCAGGCCCTTTTTACTGTCAAACCAACTGGCTGAACTCTTGCATACGTTCACTCCACAAAAAGGACTAAGACGTGTTAACAAAACAAATCAATATATATTAAAGAAAGAAGCTACTTACATTCTCTGGAGAAGCGCTCCACGTGCACAAACACTGATGATAACACAAAAATAAACACTGAGTCTGTTAATGACAGTAAACGGCCAAGTTCCTTGTTTATTCTGTTTCTGGTCACATGACCAATGCACACGTGACACCGGGATGTAACACTGTTTGCTTCACTAGGTGGCTCGCTTTGTGTGTACAGTACATTCAGTCCTATAGAACTTCTATAAACAACAAACTCTCGCTGGAGTATACAAGTTTGACACAGTTCACGCGCCGCGCACAGAATTTTTTTTCTTGGCGTTTAATCAATGTCTTCTACTTCTGATGTCTCCTGTAATCAACCAGATCAAGGTAGCTGAACACGCCTCCACACAGCAATATTCAGGAACTCTACAGTTAAGCGTTTAAAAAAATCCTCGGTCTGTTCCTGTAAGTACTCACACCAGGTAACAAATCGCCAGATTTACCAGTCCGTTAGCAAAAATGCGATACTCGCCCTGAGCTCCTTTACAGAGGAATCACTGTGGCCTTCCCAGGACACAAGCTATTAACGCTTCATCTTTTAAGCTTTCTCCACATGCAGATCTGCCCTCAGACTGCTGCAGATACCGTCAGGTAATATCTGTCACTGGTACGCTGCCCGGGCACTGCTCCCGAAAACGCCCTCCTCACGACTTATATGTGCTTGCTAACGTCATAACTCCCGCTCGTCTTCTAACCAATCACAACTCCCAATAACGCCAACTGTCAATTACAGTTTCAATTCTAATAAGGATACGTCCTCAGAGACATAAAATCCTAGAAAACTAAATTGACCAGGTGCTATTCCTTTGAAATTTACATCAAACCCTCGTTACTAAAGTGACCGCCAAACAGAGACGGCTCCGACGGAATTAAACTGTACCGAGAATAACATCAAATGAAGCACTTGTGCTCTCTAACCCCTAAACTGCTTTGAAATTAACATCAAATGAGACACGTGTATTTTTAACCGCTCTTTTAACCGTTCTCACGCTAATATCTAAATATGATACTCCATATCAATGTTCATTCAAATAGCAAAACAATCATCTGGTTATATTCCCTACTAGTCTATGCAATACAACACAAAAGTCACAGTTCCCTGGTGACAATGGTCCCCGTTAGGATACCCTTGACCTAACGACATTTCAGACTAAAAAACAGGCATATCGGCTTTCCGTAGGTGGCCACGGAGCAGTTGTGTGACAGCGGTTGAGTGCCACCACCGTTCGTTATATTAAAGACTGTCTTCGCGAATACCAATACTACTAACACAAAATCAATACGGTCAATATTATTGATAATTAACATGAGTACATAAAACATGTTAAGTCACCGATACTATAGTCTTAATTGCTCATCGATCTCAACCGTTTTTTTTTCTGAAGATGCAGCACGGTTCATGCGTGATTCACGTGTCGATGATAACGTCATAATTTTTGTCATTAGCATATAATTGCGTTCCATAAAATAACCTTTTTAAGTTAATGTTCCTGTTTACTTATTTTCATTGGATTTTTTTTCGTTATGTATAGGTATTTTAATACATCCTGAAAGAAATGTCAAACTTAAGAAAAAAAATTACGAAGTGCTTTTTAAGCTTCATGGAAGTGAAGAACAAAAATGCAAAGAAAGTTCATTCAGGACGAATAGGATACATATATCCCTATACACTGTCAACTAAATAATTCATGGCTCGTCAGTCAGACCATGTCGCACGGTGGTTAACGTGTGCATTATATATTGCTACATTATTTTTATAAATCACAAATACAGGTTTCTATAAACCCAAATGAATCATAGATTAACATTTCTAAAACCATAACGTAAATAGATATGTTTGAATATCTTTCCCTGTCTATGTGGTCTCAAGCTGACGTGACTGTGAGTAACAACTAGGCTATAACCAGCGCGACATGCAAGTCCATACATAAATTAAACCTTTATCATCGGAAATAAACTTTTATATTTTTCAGATATTTGACGTCCGAAGAATGGCAATCCCTTGAACCTTTTTAGTGATTAATGGAGGCAAAAGAGAAAGCTTATCGATAACTTCATTAGCGATATCTCACTCATATTTATTCAAGCTTGGTTAATAATCCAGAAGTGAGGCACGACGTGACATTTTGCTTAGGGTTCCTGTGAAACCGTTACCACTGCCCCTCGCATGACTGACACACCGTTCGTCACCATATGCGCCATCATGTTTCTCTCCTGAAAACCACTACATCCTTTCCCCATAGTTAGACTGGTAACCCGTTCAATAATGGGCGGGTTACTGGTCTACTCAGAAGTAGAAATGGAATGGTTCGAAGTAGTTCGCAATAACAATCCAAACACATTCTGACACATTGGCGGCAAGTCAGACAAAGCAGAGTTTTGCATTTGGGTTTTGCGACAAGTAGCGTTTTAGCCAACGAATTACCTTTAGTTACATGTGATCTTTTTTCTGTAAATGAAAACGGGGGTATGTTTATTGAAAGCTTGTATATAAAATGGTCAAACATCACTCACCGGGGCATAATTAGAAAGTCTGTGTACAGTTCATTATTATGTACGCAAAATAAGCCAGAAATCACAAAAGTTCCGAGATAAGGCAGATGAACAACTTGCTTTAAGGGTAATAAACAAGGTGAAAATAAATATGTCTGGGAGATACCCTGACTTTTTTTTTAATTATTGGCCATTCTTTGAATATCGAATAAATCATGCGATTCCTCTGTTTAAAAAATTAAAGGCTGCACGATATATATATATATATATATATATATATATATATATGTATATATATATATATATATGTGTGTGTGTGTGTGTGTATGTTATATTTTTGTGTGTATGCTGTTGTTGGTGTGAGAGTGTGTGTATGTGTGTGTTTGCGAAAATGCTAACATGCACTTTTATATACAGAAAAACACATATGCAACATGAGTGATGTATTTTCCTACAGTACCTAAAAATGCACGAATATCTGCACATCAGCTAGCGCAGACACGCACGTCAGGAAAAATGTCCGATGAAAATGATACAAACATATTATACGGGTCATCTTAAAAAATAGTATCATTAAGAGTTCAACACAGTACTCCTCGTGATGTACACTGTCAATAGACAGGACGAGCTGACTGAATGACAGTACAACTTAGTTTAATTGATTCTTGGTTTATGTTATAATGTACGCTTAGCCTACCACCTTGAAAATGCGACCGCTTTATCGAGGTCCCACTGGTGGTCGCATTTGCGAGGTTTTATGTATATATGCTGCGCGCCATCTCCCGATCTGGCCAATCTTAAGATGGGTCTAACTCTATAACCGACATCGGATATTGGATCACCCATCTTAAGATGGGTCAGGTCAAGTAAGCCATCTAAAGGTGGGTCAGATGTGGGGAGATGGGTCAAACCCTATAACCGGTATCGGTTTCTGGTTCCGACCAATCGGAAGATGGGTAAGGCATATTGTTTAAACTTGACAAAGGTCCATCCGCGCCTGTTCATTTACTGATATTAATAAGGGTTACACATTAATAAATTATTATAACTGGATAAATATTGACTTATTTTTAAATTTAGTTTCATCAGTAAAACAAACATCAATTTTAAATGTATTAATATTTTTTTACAAAAAAAAAAAAAAATAAAATTAATTTACAAGGCATAAAAAAATTAATGGAGTCATACTCACACATCAATTACTTTCTACGTAATAAACAAAATCTTACCATTAACAATAATTTCGAAAACGAAAGAATTAAGCTAACACGCTAGTCTAGGTCAAAACTCGCACAGTTTACCTACAAGTGGATTTAAGAATAGATACAAATTTTGATTTTCTTCTACTTTTAACTTTTAACACCTTGGGAGGGGGAGTGTTACAAATTGAATACCTGAGTCGGTCCATCAAAGCTGTAAGTAGAACAGGGAATGAGCAAATATAAAATCGATATAATATGTGGGACAAAGGGGAACATATATTACTTATTTTTATGTCTGTATACATGGGTAGATCATGAAAGGATATTGGTTCAGAACCATCTTTAGATGGGTTACACCGGAAGATGACGTACAGTACACAAACACACACACACACACATATATAAAACAGTTTATATATAATATGGTTTTAATTAAAGACACTCTCTCTGGCTCTCTCTATCTCTGAATTATATGTGTTATGGTGGAACCGTGTATTGTTTTCCTTGTAACGCGGAATAAAATACTACCCACATTTTACTGATTATGCTTACGGTTACAATTTGACTACACTCCTATACAGGAATGACTTGATGTGGCCTACTGATGTTAAGGACTATCATGAGTTTCTTATGTTGAGCACAAGTCATATTATCACTAGTAGAATATTTCCAAACTAGAAAGTAAACATGAAAAAAAAAAATCATTGTAATTACATCTTCCTCAGGCCTAGTATATCCACATCAGCAGACTTAGCCGGTAAATGAAACTTGGGATCCAAGGATCTCGCCGCTCAGCTGAATTTGTTTAAAAGGATATTTTATGAGCTTCTTAAAAATGTGGGTGCTGTGACCTGACCTTTGAACTTGTTAATCGAAAATCAATAAGTATTTTTCACTATGGTCAGGTGAGCGATATGTGGAAATGGAAGGTTTCGGTTGAAAAAATTGATTTGTAATGCACCCACAGTCTTTTTAAAGATTTTGGTCCTATGACCTTTACCTTTTCTTAAAGATTCTTTTGGTGAAGGTAACCGCCTACATTTTTAACACTTGTTAAACTATTTAGCATATACATCTGCAGAGTTCTATTCTGGTGTCGGACAACGTGACAGGGGCTTATACTTGATTATCGTGATGTCAACTAGATTCGGTGTATAGCTCATGCGGGTCCATTGCTGGATTATAACAATGAGGAACCCCCAAAAGGCGCACTCGTTTTGTGGGTTAATCACAGCAGTAAGACAGTCACCCCATTAAGCCTGCAGAGCGCTCACCCTGAGTGGCAGTTGACCGTGAAAATCTCACCGCCTCGGCTGATATTCGAACTCACGATCTCCCGGCTTTGAGTCCTGTACTCTACCCATTGGCCACAGAAGCCGGTTGACCTTCATCGTTGACCTCATGACCCTGAAGTCTGCAGCCAATCTGTCTATCCAAACCAGAATTTTCTTGTATGAAGTAATTTGTAAGCGGATGGGCCCTGTGACCTTGACCCTTAATCTTGTGACCCCGAATTTCATAAGTTTCTTCCTCTATTGGCAAGTGAGCAATATGAGGAAGATGGAAGGTTATTATACCATATAGTTATTTTATATATATATATATATATATATATATAAGTATCTGGGTTCATATATAACTACATATACCGCTATATATATATATATATATATATATATATATATTTATATATATATATAAATGTATATATCTTATATACAGAAATGTATGTATTGAAATGTACAAGGTAAAGTATCTACCCGCTAGTAAAACCCCAAAAAAAGCACAAATGAGTCTTATTTAAAAATCAACAATGTATTCCAAAATACTATAAAATGTCTTAATATAATCATCTGTGTAATGGTACCTACCTTCCCTTCTGTGAGAGTTATTTCTGCCCGGTCTGTTTTTGTATCAACAGGTATAGTTTTACGCTATGCGACCATGTATGTTAGCGTATCATACCAGGAAGCATTCTCAATCATCGACATTCAAGCCTCACGGACAGTGGTTACCATATACCATAAAATACTTTTAAATACTTGTTTGTACAACAGACATAAAAAATCAACGGATCAGTCCCTGAGCACACATCCTGAATTCGCCAAGGTTGAATAACCCGCAGTGTCGTAACCTAAATATAAACTACAATTTTATCTCACTGATTATCATGTTACCGACATATCCTACGGTACTTGAAGTCCACATTGTGTGTCCTTTGTATAGGGGTAACCTATAATAAACACAAGTATGTGTCTTTGCGGGGATAATTGTGCGATAATTTCAGATAATCTTTTCAAAATAAATACATTCATATAATCAGACAATCTAGAATCCAGATGTCATATTTAGTAAGAAAATTAAATACTATATACGCTGTATTTGCGTAACATTGTATTGTATTGTATTTTTATTTATAAATATAAATATAATTTAAATATAAATATATATATAGTATATATATATATTTATTAATTAATAACCATTGCTACACCACACAAAAGGCAACAGACCGATATATATTCATTACAGAACCAACAGTTAACCAGGGGCACGCTGACGTATAAAAAAGATACGGAACAATACACCTATAATATTATAGATCAATGCACTTTTATTTAAAAACGCCAAAACTACCCTAGCTTGATGCATTACAGCCTCATATTTTTACAATGTACCTTCATTCAATGCACGCCCCCCCCCCTCTTTCTCCCTCTCGTTCTCTCTCTCTCTCTCTATTTCTATCTCTCTGTCTCTATTGTCTCTCTTTCTTTCTGTCTCTGTCTCTCTGTCTGTCTGTCTGTCTTTCTCGCTTAAGCCGCCTCTATACATCCATGCCATGATCACTGTTTCAGACCTGGCAAGATAACTAATCCCGTGACTCTTAGAACAAGCAACTGAAACCCCGCATCAGAAACGGATCCAGAGGGATGGGGGGGGGGGACAGGTGGTCCGGTTTCAGACAAAGTTTTCCGACCTTAACCCTCCTTTCCGGACCTGGAGGACCTTTTTTTAGGTTTTATCATTAGTCTTCCTATGCTGGATCCGCCCCTTCATATTTCCTATATTTAAAGCACTCACCTGGTGTTATATAGAGACGTGATATCCGAGGCCGTAAACACATACACTGATTAGCAGCAATACGCCTTCAGGGTCGTGAGCATTATTTCCATGTGTACAGTGATTAAAAGTTAACTGACCCAGTGTTATCACTGTGTTATGTGTTGTGTCACTTTCACTGCGCCACATATCATTGTTTGTTATTGGTATGGCTGCTTCATACGTTTCGTAAGCTGTTTCGTAAATCCATTCAACAGATTGGAGGATCTTGGTCACAACCCAGGAACCACACAGAATAAAATTGAGATCAAGTTGTCGTTTGTTTTATAGTTTATGAACTGTTGAGTGCGACATAACCATGACACGTACGTCCTTGTTAAGTGACCTTAGTATCTAGGGAATGTTACAAGGGTCTTGAGCAGTCTTAGCGCTATGGGTATAAGAAATCTTGAACACTTCCCTCTTCCAGTATGACTGTTCTGGGAACACACCCATTGAAACAAATCTGGTTGTCTTATCTAAGAACATTAAAGGTGTAGGTGTATGGAATTTTTAGTTAACGAGCGCATACCTCTGCTCAATCATTGTTTAATCCTTTAAACTCGCTCGTCACAAATGAAACATTTATTATTCGAACACAACCTGTATGATGACTATAATAACACACTATCCACTCGCTAGATGTCATCACCCGTGGCTGCTCTTTCTAACCAATCAGTTGTACTGATAGAATCATAAGTATGCATACTTAATGTTTATCATTCTATGTAATATTATATCTGGCTCTTTATATGTACAGTTTTTATCAGTGAACAGGTTTCTCTGTAATAATATTTTGAAAAAAACCTAAAATTGTCCTCAGGTAACCACGAGATTAAGCTTTACTTGTCAGTAACACTTTAAAATATGCTTCCTGAAAAGTGACGAAAAACATGCAGACGCCAAATAACCATCAAATACGTAAAAAGGAATAGCAATAAAACTTCCTTATACCATTATTGATGTAGAATACGAGTACCAATGTTTAAAAGAGTGGCCGCCAAAATGAAATCACATAAAGACCGTGTTTTTAACTACCTCACGGCGTTTGACAAACCCTTGTGCGTCTCTTGGTAAGTCAAGGAAGCATTTTCGTGAGTGCTGACATACAAACTAATCTTAAAAACATATGCCTTATTCACACTTCACCGGTGTTCACGTAATGCCTCCCAATCCATGTTCCGATCACAAAACATTTCTGTTATATGCACATTGTTTGGCATCGTTGAAATCATGACAGATGATATACTGAACTCATTGACACGGTTTTCTTATCGGAGCAGTGGGTAAACGTCTCACACGGACCAACAACAGGAATAATACCTACTCGTATACGCAATAGCTGCCAACAACCGGAAACCGCCTTCTATGGTCTAGGAGTAGAACATAGGGTCAAGATCTAGTGAGTAAGCTGATAGGCCCCCGCAGTTGCTTATACATCCAGCAAGGTACTTCAGCGGCCTTGACTGACATTGACCTAGCTTGCTGTGGCAACCCCCTTATATAAATATGGCGGACCACACGGATCTGACCCGGACGTCATCCCAAAATCACGCAATGTAGTTCCCAGGGTTTAACAAAATTTCAAATTGTTGTCAAAGCATGTTCTATATTTGCTTCAAAGAATTATTGATATTTTCAATTTCCAATCACTGGTCACTACAAGCCCGTAATTGGTCCTACAAGCCCTTCATTGGTCCTTCAAGCCCATCATTTGTCCTACAAGCCCGTCACTGGTCTTACAAGCCTGACTCTGGTCCAACAAGCTCGTCACTGGTCCTACAGGCCCGTCATTGGTCCTACAAGCCCGTCACTGGATCTACAAGTACGGCATTGGTCCTACAAGCCCGTCACTGGTCCTACAAGCCCGTCACTGGTCCTACAAGCACGTCATTGTTCCTACAAGCCCATCAACTCCCGCCTGAGTACAACTATGTCAAACGTGCGTCATGGATATTGTTACAGGTGTCTGTTTTATCAAGCGCAGGAGTGTTACATGTGTCTGTTGACATTCTGATTCGTGTAGCGCAGGCATAGTTCGTTGCTATGGGAACCTCGCTTGTTGGGCGCTGGCTCGCGTGTGAGGTCTGAAGCGTAGAGACACAGCGTCCTTTTTGTACTACATGTTTCGGGTCTGTCCATGTGCGTGTGTATTGTTCTTTGCAACTTTCCATTTCTAGATTTTCGGGTGAGAAGCAATAAATAGGGGCAGTGTTTGGAGACGGCAGAAATGAAAGTACTACCGAGCACTAAGAGTGTTACTTTCTCGTCGGTTTTATGACCTTTTCCGAAAATTGCAGTGGTGTCAGATATTCAACGGATTTATTACATATTTAATACGGACTGTCTCTAGTTTGCCTTTGGATTACTTCTATTTACGTGGATTATTGGTGTAAAAGGACTCTTGTTGAGCTTTGACAGTGGTGGTATCCAGAAATCAAAGCACAGGATCCGGACACTCTGGTACGGTACATTTTTATTGTTATACTGTGTACTTAATTGTACTGATTTAGTGTATTGTAATGTTATAATTGTTCTGAGAATAGATTATAATTATTTGTTAAAAAAAAACCCTGAGTATTTATTCATTCCCCTAGACATTACACGCTGCCTAGGGTTACAGAATCTGATTTTTTTCTTCCGTACCAAATTTTGTGCTGCTCACGATTACGTGATCTGTTGTTATTAGGTTCCGTAACATAAAATTGTAGGTTTGTGGGATGCTTAATAGTTTTGAAACTTTATTAGGCCTTGAACTAGACACATTGTTTCCAATACATTGTTAACAAGATTGATCTCAGTTTTTTTTTTGTTATTGTTCGAACATCTTAACATGGCAGGTTTCAAACCTGGGGCAATTATTGAAGATCCAGACCCTAATCACATTGAACAGTTGACAAAAGATCAGTTGTTGCGTTCGGGACAACACTTAGGGCTAGGTGTGAAAAAAAGCTTTGAGAAAGCCTGATATATAATTGCTAAAAACATGCAGGATCTAGGTGGCAAAGGTTTAATTGAAGAGACCGACGTGGAAACATAAAAAAATGACAGCCTTGCTATGCAGTTAGAAGTTAAAAAGTTAGAAATGCAACATGAGCTAGCATTAAAACAGTTAGAAATGGAAGAACATGATAGGGAAAAAGAAAATGAAATTGAGTTAAACCGACAGGAGTTAGACAGACTTAATCTATAACATAGTCTAACTGCTGCCCCAACTCACAGTTTTGATGTTACTAAACACATTAGACTTGTCCCACCTTTTCAGGAAAAAGAGGTTGATAAACATTTCTTACATTTTGAGAAGGTAGCTGAAAATTCAAAATGGCCCAAGGAAAATTGGACTATGCTATTACAAAGTGTATTTACTTGCAAGACCAGAGAAATTTATACGGAGCTTTCAGTAGAAGCCGCTGCTATGACCAGGTTAAACGGTGAATCCTAAAAGGTTATGAGTTAGTTCCGGAGGCTTACCGCAAAAGATTCAGAAATTAGGAAAAGCGGAAAGACCAGACCTTTTTATAATTTGCTATGACTAAAAAGCAGTTGTTAGATCGCTTGTGTGGTTCTCAAAATATAATGAAAGATTATGGAAATTTGCGCCAGTTGATTTTGCTTGAAAAATTTAAGCGCTGCATTAACGCAGATGTTAAACTTTTCTTGATGAGAAAAGTTCTGAAACACTTGACAATGCAGTTCATTTAGATGATGATTATTCATGAACACACAAAATGTCCTTTACTCGCAAATCAAACCAGTCTTCACAAACAAGAATGTAAATCAATATTGTCAAAATAAGTTTAAGGCACAGTCACCCAGTACTAGTAGTCCTGATAGTTCAACAAACTCCATAGCTACATCTCAGTCCACGTCCCCTGTGTCTGAGTCCAACAAAGATCAGTCATTTTCAAAGAAAGTATGGTATTACTGCAAAAAGGAAGGTCAGCTAATTTCTGACTGCTGGAAACTTACAAATGAACGAAAGGATAAACCTTCTGGTTTTGTTTCAAAATCTATGCATAGCACAGTACAAGAGCCGAGCTCTTTTCATGTTAATAAGGGATACAACTCTTTCTTGACTCTAAAATAATTGATTCTACGGAGGCCAACGGGCCGTCTGACTCCAGAGAAGAATCTGTAGCTTGCGGGGTAAAAACCTCATTTGATTTCTGCGAGGAATTTAACAAGTAAAGGTCCTTTCAAGACTCTTGCGAGGAAAATCAACTAAATGAGGCTCTCGTGACTCCCATGAGGAGTTTGATTGTAATAAGGATGTAAATACTTTTAGTGACTCTGAAAAAGAGTTTATGACTGACATTGTAAGTATCAGTTCTTTGTTTGATGAAATAGGGGTTGTAGATTTTGAGCCATTCATACATGATGGTTTTGTATCACACTCAAGTGATTTTTTTTTCAGATTCTATCCCTATTGGAATATTAAGGGGCACTGGTTCATGCCAAACTCTCAGTAGCAAACACTTTGCCATTTTGTAATAGGTCTTTTAATGGTGTGTTTTCAGACAAACACACTTCAGTTCCGTTTCGCAGTGTACATTTAAAGTCAGATCTACTTTACCCTTTTAGGAAATTCAGTTGTTACTAGGCAATGATGTTGCCGGTGAAAAATCACAGCCTGTACCAATAGTGAGAGAAAAGCCGTCACTTGATCAGGACACTGATCCTGAAAATCAGGAAATTCCTGGTTTGTACCTTCATGTGGTATAACTAGATTAATGGTCAAGAAAAACTCGCATAAGGAATATGTTCCAGATAATAACACTCTAGGAGTCACTAGTGACTCGTCTAACGACTCGCCCGTAAAAGTTGCAGAATTTTTTAGGTCAGAACTTATCGCGGAACAGCATAAGAACCCTGATATTTCATGTTTGTTTCCCAGGGCAGTTGATGACCTGTCACAAAACTCAGTTTGTTTCTATGTTAAAAATGGAGTGCTTATGCGTAAATGGCGACCACCTGATGTATGCGCTGATGATGAGTGGGCCATCAAACATCAAAAAGTATTTGCCAAAAGCTATCCCAATGAAATTCTAAGCATGGCACATGAGGCTCCTTTGTCTGGCCATTTAGGTATACATAAAACTTATCAGAAAGTTGGTACACACTTCTATTGGCCTAATCTCAGGACAGATGTTGTGCAATACTGTAAATTATGCCACACATGCCAGATGGTAGGCAAGTCTAATCAGAATCCTCCTAAAGCTCCACTTAGGCCTATTCCTGATTTGGAGGAACCATTTAGTAAGATTATTGTTGATTGTGTTGGACCACTGCCCAAAACAAAATCTGGACATGAATACTTGCTGACAATTATGTGCGCATCTACCTGAGGCAATACCATTACGCAAAATTAATATCAAAAGTGTCTAAGACTTTCGCACTAATCTACACAATGCTTGTGAGATTGCAAACTCTAATCTAAAATCTGCACCAAGTAAAATGAAAAGTATGACAAGCACACTGTACGTAGGACGTTTGAGCCTGGTGAAAAGGTCCTTGCTTTACTTCCAATCCCTGGCAGGCCTCTGCAAGCTAGGTATTTTGGTCCTTACATTGTTGACAAGAACGTCAGTGATTTAAATTACATACTGTTGACATCAAATAGGCGTAAGAAGAGACAACTGTACCATGTTAACATGTTGAAACCATATTATGACAGAAATAGCACATCAGATGTTGTACATAGTGTTATTTATTGTGTAAAAACTTACCCTGACTCAGTTTAAGTACATACTGATTGTAAGTGTGATGAAGACATTCAGTGTGGAACAGTACCACTATAAACCTCAGACGTGCTTAAAGAGCTTGATTCCAAACTGTCACACTGTACCGCACAACAACAACAAGACCTCATGAACCTGCTGCGGAATTATGAACATTTGTTAAGTGACATTCCAACGCGAACTAACATATTGTGCCATGACGTCGATTTTGGCGGGGCAAGCGCAGTCAAAAAGCATCCTTATAGACTGAATCCAGAGAAGCAAAATTATCTACAACATGAGGCTTAGTATTTGCTGGACAATGATTTTATTGAACAGTAACTGGAGTTTACTATGTATTCTTGTGCCAAAACCTGATGGAATTAACCGTATGTGCACAGATTATCGAAAACTGAACTCTGTCAGTAAGACTGACACATTCCCGATTCCGAGGATCGATGATTGTATTGACAGAGTCAGTAGCTCCAGATATGTTTCCAAGTTTGACTTGCTAAAAGAATTCTGGCAAGTTCCTCTGACAGAACGAGTGAAAGAAGTGTCCGCATTTGTGACGACGCAAGGACTCTACCAATATAAAGTTGTAGATGCTATTGATACTGCTGCTGGTGCTGTGTTGTTACAAGAAGGCAATGATGGCGTAGATCATCCAATCAATTATTTTTCAAGAAAGTTTAATGCAAACCAGAAAAAACTACTCCACTCTTGAAAAAGAATGTTTGGCTTTGATTTTGGCATTGCAACATTTTGAAGTTTATGTTACTTCATCAGTCAAGCCAATCATTGTCTTCAGTGATTACAATCCCCTCACGTTCATGGACAAGTTGAAGTTTTAAAATCAAAGATTGTTGAGATGCAGTTTGTTGTAACAGGATTACAACCTTGAAATCAGAAACATAAAAGGAAAGACAATGTACTTGCTGATTGCTTATCGAAATGTGTATGAAAGGTTGTAAACGAGATGTTTATGTTATGTTGTAAATAAGATGTTTTTGAAATATTGTAAAGATTTAGTGATTGTGATCGTAAAAAAGAAAGTTTTTGAGAAAACTTTTATCCTACAGGAGGGGGAGAGTTACAGAAGTCTGTTTTATTTTGAGCTCCTGGCATGTCTCTTTTATTGTGCGCTGTTGACATTCTGATTCGTGTTTGGCTCAAGCCCTGGGCGTTGCTATGCTCCAGCGTTCCTTGTTCTAGCTGTCCGGGTGCGGCCCACGTGTAAACACAGCGGTCATGCTAGTCTGGGGCTTTCTCGCCTGGCCGAGCCGGGCCGGCCCACGTGTGAAGCCTAGTATATAGAAACACAGCGTTCTTGTTCTAGATGTTTCCTGTAACGTGTGTATTATGGGTTCTTTAGAGTGTTCGGGAGATGGAAAGTTCTCGGCTTGAGGTGAAAAATTATTAATAAGGGGCTGTGTTTTGGAGCCGAGAGAGGGAAAAGATATATTCCAGCGAACACAGAAGAGTGTAAGTCAGTTTGTGTACCTTTTTCTATAACTGCGGCAGTTTTAGCTTTTCTTCGAATTTGTAACGGATTTTACTCAGTCTTCAGTTTGCCTTTGGGATCACTATCAGAACTTCACTTTTGGATTACAACAGATTGATTTTGTAAATGAACTTGACTGTTATTCTCTAGGAAGATTTATGTGAACTGTTCATCTGGGTTGTACGTTATAAAGGATTTGTTGTCGCTGTGACAGTTGTGGTGTCCAGGTACTGTACACTTCATTTATAATATTTGTATTGATTTGCTGTTGTACTGTTATTATTCTGTGAAATTGTTTTGATTTAGTGTATTGTAATGTTAGGATCGTTTTAAGAATAAATTATAATGATTTGTTTACAAAAAACCACTAACTTCATTATTCATTCCCCTAGACATTTCACGCTGCCTAGTGTAACAGAATCTGTTTACAAAATTTATGTTCATCACCCATACGTGATCTGTTGATATAAGGTTCCGTAACAACATATTTTGTTAAACTAAATTTTAAAAAAAATGTCACATATCATGATATGTTACATATCCAAATGGTAAAAAATGTAAGACAATGAAGGGAATGCCAGCGTTTTAATAATAGCATGTGACGGGTTCCCATACCGGACACATTTATTATTTTTTTTATTGGTGAGGGAAAACCATGAATACAGATGTTCGTATACTTATGTATTCAATCGCCCAGTAATAAGTTTCGTGTTTGATTTCAATGTGTGTACATAAACATAAAGAACAAACAATAAAACGACAGAGCCACTCTGACAATGACATGGCATCGGTCCCGCAATGTATTTAACAAATACCACATACAGCAGCCTTTAGCGGAGTCGGCTGGAACTGTGTGCCCCATACACAAGGCTATAGTTCAGAGCAAGAGGTTGTAGCCTAGAGCGGATTTCAGGTTATGCATAGATACAAATCAATTGCCGAAACTCAACGCTAAAGCTTTGGAGATAAAACACATTTTTATGGATGTTTTTCTGTTGGGATTTTATTGTCACCAGCGGTGCTTTAAGAGAATAACCTTCCTGTAAAAGGTTCCTAAATGCAATATTTATTCAGTAAAAAATTCATTATGCGAACCATGGCACTTCATGAAATACTGAACAAAAACTATTTTCTCTCAATTCCGCTTTTGCACGGGAATTCCATGCACAGTGACAAACATAACGTGTGAACTGTTTCATAGAATGTTTCGATAGATTTGGATATTATACCAATTTTACAATAGGTATATTATACTTAATGTTTATCCATTAGCAGATCCCATAATAGAGAACTGCAAAGTCATCCTGACATAACGTAATGAAACTATTGTGAAGGTTTATGTATAAGCCATTTTCATAAATCTATGATGCGGGGCGCAGTATTGACTACATTCCATATTCAAGCAGATGAAGTCTCTGGCAGGCACTTATTGAATTTCTAAAGCAATCTGGATTTGCTAATTTTCAGCGTCATCGACACCATTAAGTGTGTGGGTCAGCTTGACAAAGCACTTTACTCTGATGTAAAATCAATAATAAACAGAATCAGTGTGACGGATTGCCAGAAGTCTGTGGACGGTTATGTGGTTGCTGCAGCCATTGTGGTAAAGTGTATTTGGCTTACTACCTCTTCAAATATTGTAACAGACACTCCGCAAAGTGAGACATCCGCCCCATAAACTGATGGACTCGGTCACTCGTGCCAGATAATTCAGAGGTTCCACAAGGCAGTTCTGTAACCGACCAAGGTGGTACGTACTATTTGCTTTACTTGAAGTATTTTTATTTATTTTTTATCACTCGGTGTGCGCTTTTTTCTTTTACCCTCACTGGTACAAACTGATGAATGTACATGAACTATCACATAAAACAAGGTTTATTTGTCCTCTCTTTCATATTCCCGAAAATATTAAACCATATATTTTTTATTTATTCTTTGTATGCAAATTCTTTTATGTTTTTCCTGTTTTCATTGTTAAACAAATATTTATAAATTCATTCTTTTGTGTATATTATAAATGGAAATAGTGCTAGGTTAGGTAATTTATATACAACAATGTGTGATGAGTATTTAACCGCTATTTGAAAAGAGAAGAAGAGGAAATATTACATCCGGGCAACAACAGGCCTCCGGGGTAAAATCCCAGTTATAACAATCATTATTACATTTTGAAAACAAACAAATCATAACAATACCTATGCATTTAAAATAAAAATAAAAATAAAATAATTAATAATAATACATACTTGCTCATCTCTCCATAATAAAAATAAATCAGTATAACCTAATGTAACATTTTGCCATATAGTGGTGCTATGAATATCAAAGATATCTAACATTTCTGCTCTTAACAAAACCACAATAAACAAAAGCTGCAAAATTCGAGATTCCTGGTGAATTTCCCAAATTTAATATTCCTTTAAAATTATATTTATGAGGTTTTATCAGATCTCTTCTTAAATATAACAGACGTAAACCATTGTATAATAGACATCCTAACATAAAAAAGACTCTTGTCTTTTAAAAAATATTTTAACCAAGGTAATAAAAATATACAGATTCCTTCCTCTCTGTCTATTCCTTTGCGTCTACCTAATTCAATAGCTAGTCTATCATTGCAGCATCTCAAATGAGCGAGTGCCTTGAATGTTTTTTTTATTTGTATGTTATGCAACGGACTACACATGTAAAACAAAAAATGTGGCAGTGTTCTTAAATCGCCAACAAATGCTCCATTCGGAGTATTATCAGCTAGATTTAAACTTACCTACAACATTTAAGGTGACCTCTTTCTACTGTTTAATTTCGGAACGACTCCTTATCTCACTTCCACACGTTAAGATTGGTACGACAATACTATCAAATATTTTAAAATTTTAACACCTTTATGTTATAGTAACATATTACAATATATAAGATATAATAATATTCTCATCTGTATCTGTTTTGCGGGATACATGAACAGATGTTGTGTACAATGAGTTCAGTAACGAACAGTCATGAAGGTAAATGTTACATGCATTAACAAGATTTAAAGTTCTGGCGTCATTATCATGTTTATCAACTGATAGAGAAACTGGATACAACTTTTGTAATGGGAAATTCCAAATTGATCCCTTTTTGAGTATTTTGCCGAATATTTTTGGTAAATAAGACAAGAATATATAGTATAGATATGGATATGAGTAAGATATAGTTATTTAAAGGAAAACCTAACCACATATAATAACGTCGTCGTAAACAGACGCTTTCACACATTGACTCTGAATAAAAAAAACGTTTCCGCTCATGATCAAGAGCTAATCAATAGTTCGCTTACATTGAGTATCGAGAAAATAGTTATTTGAATCATACCAACCTTTATTATTTATAAAATATACTAAACTATGTAAGTATGCCTTTATGTAATGTCTAGTGGTAAAATAATTATTATCTTTTATAAATCAATTTCATATGTTAGGTATTTTTTATAATTACGGATATAGTTTATTAAAGGTTAAATTATATAATAATATAGATTCTGTTGTACAGAAATATTTGTATTCATTTTTTTTATTCTGGCGGTTAAAGGGAATTAAGAAACTTTATTCAGTGTTTATACTTTTCCAGATTGGCCTTTGCACTATGAAGAGTCATAACAACATCTCCCTGTATTTCATCCATGTGCTTCTATCGTGAATGAGGGTTACATGTGCCCCATGAACACGTTTTCTTTAACACGTTGGCTACACTCCTAAAGCTGTGGTTATACTTCGCAGTCGTTCTTTATCGCTTTACCTCTGTTTTATACTCAATATTCTCCGGGATTCACCACCACGGTCGGTACAGGGCAGAGAATTGTAATCAGACCAATGAGAGCGAGGTATCACATTGTGCATTTAACTTCAGGTTTTAACCATGCGACACCCCGCGACACCCCACTCTAATTGGGCTAACTTATGCCAGTGTGATACCAAGCTCTCATCGGTCTAATTGCAATTCTCGGTCCTCTGTCAGCCCTGGTGCAGAAATCTCGAAAAGCTTTCTATGCAAATCAGCGGTTAAAGCAAAAGAGATATGGAACGACTGCTGTATATAACCTCTGTACACGGAGTGTTAGTGATTTCCTCGATTTTATCGATGTGTGCTCAGTGAGTCATTTGCCTATAGGTTGAACAGTACCCAGTCCTTCCTCTGTGTTTGCCTTACATTAGCATGCCGGCAGCTGAAGTCAAGTAATTCTTGTACCATACATGCTGAGTAGTTTCAGATATCAACAATAATAAACGGACGAGTACTCCGAGGCCCGAAACTTATCCTTTGCTGCCACGTTAAAGTCTATGCACGCGACGTTGTCATTTACATTTTTGGCCTCTGGGATGTTAAGATTTTCCTCATAAATCTGGAATTCTTTTCCTCTCAAATTCTTTGTTTCAGAGAACTATGTATTACCCGCTGAGTTACAAGATCGCCATACTGGTGGTGTTTACGCCTGTGCTAATCGTAGGAGTCCTCGGTAGGTACACACTCACACACACACATTGCAAACGAAATTATAAGAACATGTTTTTATCATGCATATTTTATTTAAGGTGAGCAAGGCGAATTGTAATCCCCAACCCTCTTGGAATCCTTAAAAATACATACAATGCCCTTTGAGCTAACACTTGAATAGAAAATACCGAACGTATATATATATATATATATATATATATATATATATATATATATATATATATATATAAGATAATTAATGGTATAGCCGTTTTCGTCTGTAGTTGAAATGTATTTGCATATATCCCGTGACTCAGATGTCTTTATTATTGCAAAGAATGTAATTATACTTTCAAGATTAAAAAAAAGGACCAGCCACAAAACTTAGTCCGAATCAAAGTCGTCGGATATAAAAGAAATAAAACCAGTTATATGAAAGAATTATCTATTTGTTGCATTTGAGTTAATATAGTTTTTTATCTTTTTAATGATATTACCTGAGAGGCTTCTGGGAACGGACGAGAGTTTGTAATGTAAATAAACAGAAGAAAGAACATTTGTATAACATAAATCCATATCATTATCTGATTTAGTTATCTCCCTCTTCAATTAGTCTTAACCTTTCATCTTGTATAAAAAGTGATTTTGAATGACCAACAGTCCTGTCTGTAAGAGTCTAACTCTGAAGTGGGCGGAACTTATGATCCCAACTGTAAATAAAGGTCAGTAAACAGGTTCTTAAGTAGTCAGGTCACCTGGATACCATGGCAAAAGACTTTTACACAAATAACTTTTAAATTAAGAACACGTTTGATAATTTAAAGAAAGAAGTTATAATAAGTTATAATAAGTTATAATAAGTTATAATAATGGTTAAACATAAAGACTCTGCTTGGTTTGGCAGCTTTTTTTCACACAAAGCCTTGGCCTGAAATTTGTCCAAATACCGGTTTAATTATAAATGCCTACTGAAACTTTTATTTATAAATTCAAAATTAAATATTTCTAATTTGATAAACTCAGTCTAACGGAAGTAAAATATACAAATAAGATTTTTTTCCAATGGAATAATCACACTAAAGTTTTGCTGTCCTGTTGTACACAATACAAAATTAACATAAAATGCTAACGTATACATTAAATATAAACATATTTTATAACTTTTCAAGAACAATATAGAGATCACATAATGAAACATTTTAACTTTGCCCAGACATTTAACTAGCATTTCATTGGGAAGGGGTTTAAAAAAACTAAAATCAGAAGAAAGTTATATATTTATTTTTAAAATAAATCACAATGGCCTTGCTGTCCTGCCGGCTTTGACAAAGACGTGTACATCCAGCATGTGCATATTTTAAGTTCAAACGCACTATATTTTTCGTTATAGATCCGAAATGTTATGATACCATTTCATTGGTTTCTGTCCATCAAATTTTATGTTAATCATGTAATATTATTTTTCTAAATATGACGGTAAAACTTGTCCGTGCCGTTTGTGTGGAAAAGGGTTGCTATGCGCCTGCTTTAATCATGAAGCTTATCTATATAAACGTATGCAAAGTTTTTAAATTAGATTAAAAGAAGCGTAAATGCACTGTATTTTTGGCTATAAACGGGAAATGTGATTGTCCTTCAATATATGTTTAAGACTTAGCTCAACTAAATGCAAATCTTACGCAAAATATCATGACAACTGTAAATTTCAATACAAATTTTCATTTTTTTTTATTTTAAATTAAAATTCAGGATTTAAGTAAAATATTTAAATTTAAACTGGATTTAATCAAATTTAGAAATATAAAAAAAGAATCCCCCCATGCCGTTTCATTGGAATAGACCCATCAACATTTTGATGTGATTCAGCTCAAATGGCTAATTTATACTAAAAACATAAACGTTATTTGGTATTTATTTATTCCAATTAACTACTTCAAATAGTGAATTTTATAATTTAAAACCAGACTTGTGACTGAATTTTCAAAATTGTTCGATCAAATTGTTGATTAGGACCAATGTTGCCTGTTTCTACACAAAGCAATCGTAACGTTTAACAATTATATGCCTTTTATATTGATATATATGTTAATAGTTTAATTCATTTTGAAATTCACATTAAAAGTAAACATTAACATTTGTAACTTCATTTCAGTGGAAATAATGAAAACACAAACAAATGGCCCCATACCGTTCATGTGGAATGTATACATCAAAGTTTAACTCGGCTGTAAAAGATGATGTATAAACTTATTATCAACAAAAAATCACTTATTAATTACTTTATAATTACTTTGAGTAGCTTAATATTGTAAACTTTCGGTCTTGAAATCGGCTGAATGACAAAAATAACATTTTTAATCAATTAAGTTCATCAAATTGATGATAAGGGCTAATCTTGCCTCTTTATATCTCAAATAACACTAAGATTTTAAAATTATATGCTTTTTATATTTTAAACTTTAAATATTAAAGTTTGAAGTTTTAAAATTTAAAATAGACTTTTGAAAATAATTTTAATGGATTCAGCACATCAAAATTTGAAAATGTGGTTGCTCTGATTGAAATAAGCAGTAAATATTTCTCTACTTAACAATTTCGTAGAGTGAACCCTGGGCATTAACAGATATATTATCAGGTAGTGCTGAGGTTAGTTTTATAAAATTGCCGATTTCAAGCCTTTTGAACAGTTTTCCAGATTTTAAATATGATCTCTTTGAATCACTTAAAGAGAAAATGGCATAAAACCTAATAATGACCGGGGGTGCAGCAAACTTGAAATTTTGGGCGTTTCTGGAAATTGGCCACAGGACTAGTACTTGTTAATTAACAGGCTTGGTAAGTGGTAAGTGGGAACAGGTCTGTACGCTTCGAAAGCTCTAAAAAGGGTCATTCTTTCTCTTGACCAATATATATATTGTATTATGAAACCTGACTTAGAGATCACCTGTCTATATAGACCACCCTTGAGTGAACAAAAAGCATTCACATAGGTTATAACTGACCTATCTAATAAGACCACCTGCGAATTATGAACATTTTTGGCCTGTAGTACAGGTGGTCTTGTTAGACAGATATATATTTATAATAACTTTAATTCCATCACAGGTAATCTGTTGGTCATCTCGACAAACAGGTCCAAACACATGCGGACGGTGACGAACATGTTCATCACTCAGCTGGCGGTGGGGGACCTGGTCATATTGACCATATGTATGCCTTTCACCATTACAAGCATCTACATCTTTGAGGCAAGTATTTCCATATGGTCATAAAGGCCATACAAAATGAATTATGGTTCTGCATTTTCATTCCATTTTTTGGAACATTTGGGGAGTAGGTCTTTGGCAATGTTGCTCATTTGTGCTGTGGCAGTTTCCCTAAAAGAATTTTTATAGTTATCTTATAAATCTTGATAACTGACATCATTTCAAGAATTGAAGCAAATGCTTGTACTTTCTAGGCAAGCTGGCAAATTTCCTAATGTTGTATTTCGAGACTGGTAGTTAAAAAAATTAAACAAATTATGAATAATTAAAAAACTGCAAGTGTTCGCGCCAATCAAAATGCAAACAATACACTGTACTCACCCCGTCTGAAAAAAAAAACACGTGCCAGAACGAGACAGGCTTATATGGCTTTATTTGATTGGTCTAATTGCTTGATAATTACTCACGCAATAGACGCTAGAGCGGCTCGCTGAAATAAGGTCCGTGAAAGTGTAGCTACAAAGTGGAAAATATATAGATATTCCTTCGGTCTGTGTTCTTATTCATCCCTCATTCTGATTTTCCCCTCTTCTTTCTTATTCATCTATCTTTATCATTCTGTCTTCCTTCCTTTTTTATTTATACGTGAAATAAGAGAACAATCATGATATCAGAAGAACCAAAAAGTGCCACAGCTCGTCGATATTTGCAGTGAGCTGGGAACTTCGTTGTAAGTCTACACACACAAAAAAAGTGTTCAAGAGGAAACACCATGGTGCGAGCGGGACGATTTTTAAAATTTGTTCCTTATGTGTGTATATCTTATGTAACCCTTTTGGGATATGCTTGCTTTCCGCCTGCTTGTCCTCTCGACTGTGCCTTTTTTCTTCCATCATTCTGGTTGTTTGTACACCTTATGTAACCTATTGGGATATACTTGCTTTCCGCCTGCATGTCCTCTCGACTGTGCCTTTTTTCTATCATCATTCTGTTTGTTTTCTTTCTACTTTTTTTTCTACCAAGTAAGATGAAATCTAGAATTTATGTGAACCCCATAACCTTCGAAGTACCGCATTTCTTGTCGAATTTGATAAACCAAAGGTTTCAACCAAGTACTCGGAAAATTTGAAACCAGGGAAAACCAGACTTGTTACGGTACCTTGAACTTGATCTTTAGGGTCAAATCTGTTGACATTTATGGCTTTTTATGGGTATCGCCTACCTTGGACAGGTCATGCTAAAAGTAATGCCAGTCGATGCATTGGTTCGGTCTATAATCCCTTCTTCTGACAGAGCCATCAAACTTGCTGATGCTGCGGCGCAACGCTTAGAACAGGTACCGCCACCTCGTTGCAATTCATATAACTAATTAGCGGCTCTCCGACCGATTTATTTAGCCAGTGATAAGAGCTGGCCTTTAGTTTAAATCTTTATATGGGGGAGCATTTTTCCTTGGGTTTGGAGAGCAGGTGGCACGACCATTGACATTGATCAAATAGTGCTAGCGTTGGTGCCATAAGTATGTCCTTTTTGTCCCCGCTTAAAGATATGGAAAATATGTTCCTCTCTGAAGTATAACGTTTAACATCTCCACCTCCTTTTATCAACTGATATACATCATTTCATTTCTTACATATGTTACATTACTCCAATGATTTAAATTGGTCACATATGGCATGCAGAATTTAATTAGTTAGGACTTTCTTTACTGATTAAGAGAAACATTTCCTCTTTCAGTTAAATCATTCGGAATTAATAATATTTTGATATATGATACATATTATAATATGAAGAAATTTATATAAATTATCGTTACATTGAGTTTTTGTGACAGACTTACAAGTGCGCACTTACACTGCTATACATGGACTCCCCCCCCCCCCCCCTGCAAAAGACCATTTTTTACTGCTTGTCTTTTACAGACAAATCATCAGGAATGTCCGTAAATTTCTCATGAACGACATATCCATGGGTGATTTAACTCCAACAGATGATGTTTCATGTCAAGACCACGAAATTTTAGATTCATTTTTTTCTTAATCAATAGTATTTTGGTCTTAAGTTCAATGATTGCAGAACATGATTTTATGTAATGAGATATGTTACTTATTACTCAAGGTGAATAGAAATTGTGTCCTTGTGTTTACAGCGCTGGATGTTTGGCGATATCATGTGCTACGCTGTTCAGTTCCTGAAGGCGGTTGGTCTCGGGCTCTCTGTCTTTACGTTCACAGTCATGAGTATTGAGCGGTAAGTGAGCATGGGCACATCCAGGATTTGGGACGAGAGGTTAGCTTAAATAAGCACTTACCAATGTAAACATGTAATAAATCCCGTTTTCTGTCAATTTATGTATTTTAATAATTATTTGACGATATTACCATCATATGTGATAAAGCAAAATAAGCTGAACTATTTTTTAAAGGGACGCTCTTCCAACAGTCTATTCAATTAAAAAGAAGATTCATGATTTTAGCTAACCATCTACCCTTGTGAATAGTGCTAACTTTGTTTTGTATAGAAAAAACATTGAGTATATACTACCATAAGAATAAAAGATTTATGGACAATCAGAAAAGAAACTGGACAAAATAAAGAAAATATTATAACATCCAGTAACTTTTTTTTTTATTTATTAGTGGTTTAAAAAGGAAAATATGTGTATTCTGTGTGGACTACAAGATCATATGTATTCACTGTATTTATTGTATGTGCAAAGTAAAACTCCCGACTTAATGAATTATATATTCATTGAAATAATAAGAGGACATGAGATTGGAATAAATTGTTCACATTGTCATAATTGATTGGAGTGTATACACAACCTAGGAAAATGTTTGTATTAACTTTGAAAAAAATGATAATAACAATATTAATAATAATAACAACAAACTATATCATCCTTCTGTTGCAGAAGGCGTCATATTTATATACTTGCTTCACTTGTTTCTAGGTACTTTGTTATTGTCCATCCGATGAAAGCAAAGGTTCTGTGGACTAAGAAGACAGTCAGTAAAATCATGGCGGTCATCATTTTTCTGTCGGTATGTTACGGTGTATTTCGGATGACTTTAAACAGCATACCGAGATCCATGAACACGAACTCCTCGCTCGGCGGGGGATCAATTTTGGTCTGCTTGGATGACGTTAACGGGAAGTGGTACAATACCTATATCATATGCTCGGTGATATTAATTTATGTAATACCACTTACTATAATTGCTTCCTTTTATGGCCGTTTAGCCTGTGTACTGAACGGAACCAATGATTCCAAAGCCATAATGTCAAATGAGAAGATACTTGCGGCGAGGCGGAGGGTGGCAAATATGCTACTGTGTATAGTGGTATTTTTTGCCGTTTGCTGGCTGCCGACTCACGCACTAAATCTTTTCGTTGTTTTCTCGGACTTTAAACCAATAGGGAGACTGCCGTGGTTTGATATATGTACGCTTGTTTTTGTTCTCCTTATATACATCAACTGTATCAACAATCCTATTTGCTACTGTGTTATGTCTGTTAAATACAGACGCGAGTTCCGTAAATTGTTGTTTTGCAAATGCGAGAAAAAATCGGAAACGGAAGAAACAAATCCTTCAAGCGGTGGCAATGGTGACACAAACCAGCTTTCGATTATTAGTAATTAATCAAGCGAATAGGATTAAATAAAGATACTACAATCTAATATTATGTAAAAATACTTGTAGTTCCAACGTTCTCTTCTCCTATATACGTATATATATACAAACACATGCATATATCAGCTTGTGCGTATATATTATTGTATTAAGATACTTCAATCTAATAATATGTATAAATACTTGTAGTTCCAACGTTCTCTTCTCCTATATACGTATATATATATACAAGCACATGCATATATCAGCTTGTGCGTATATATTATTGTATTAAGATACTTCAATGTAATATTATGTAAAAATACTTGTAGTACCAACGTTGTCTTCTCCTATATACGTATATATATATATATATATATATATATATATATTTATACAAACACATGCAAATATCAGCTTAGGCGTATATATTATTGTATTAAGATACTCCAATCTAATATTATGTAAAAATACTTGTAGTACCAATGTTCACTTCTCCTATATACGTATATATATATATATATATATATATATATATATATATACAAACACATGCATATATCAGCTTGTGCGTATATATTATTGTATTAAGATACTTCAATCTAATATAATGTATAAATACTTGTAGTTCCAACGTTCTCTTCTCCTATATACGTATATATATACAAACACATGCATATATCAGCTTGTGCGTATATATTATTGTATTAAGATACTTCAATCTAATATTATGTAAAAATACTTGTAGTTCCAACGTTCTCTTCTCCTATATACGTATATATATACAAACACATGCATATATCAGTTAGTGCGTATATATTATTGTATTAAGATACTTCAATCTAATAATATGTATAAATACTTGTAGTTCCAACGTTCTCTTCTCTTATATATGTATATATATATATACAAACACATGCATATATCAGCTTGTGCGTATATATTATTGTATTAAGATACTTCAATGTAATATTATGTAAAAATACTTGTAGTACCAACGTTGTCTTCTCCTATATACGTATATATATATATATATATATATATATATATACAAACACATGCATATATCAGCTTAGGCGTATATATTATTGTATTAAGATACTTCAATCTAATATTATGTAAAAATACTTGTAGTCCCAATGTTTTCTTCTCCTATATACGTATATATATATATATATATATATATATATTTATATATATATACAAACACATCCATATATCAGCTTGTGCGTATATATTATTGTATTAAGATACTTCAATCTAATATTATGTAAAAATACTTGTAGTACCAACGTTGTCTTCTCATATATACGTATATATATACAAACACATGCATATATCAGCTTGTGCGTATATATTATTGTATTAAGATACTTCAATCTAATATAATGTAAAAATACTTGTAGTCCCAACGTTATCTTCTCCTATATACGTATATATATATATATATATATATGTACAAACACATGCATATATCAGCTTGTGCGTATATATTATTGTATTAAGATACTTCAATCTAATATAATGTAAAAATACTTGTAGTCCCAACGTTCTCTTCCCTATATACGTGTATATATATATACAAACACATGCATATATCAGCTTGTGCGTATATATTATTGTATTAAGATACTTCAATCTAATATAATGTAAAAATACTTGTAGTCCCAACGTTATCTTCTCCTATATACGTATATATATATATGTAAAAACACATGCATATATCAGCTTGTGCGTATATATTATTGTATTAAGATACTTCAATCTAATATAATGTAAAAATACTTGTAGTCCCAACGTTCTCTTCCCTATATACGTATATATATATATACAAACACATGCATATATCAGCTTGTGCGTATATATTATTGTATTAAGATACTTCAATCTAATATAATGTAAAAATACTTGTAGTCCCAACGTTCTCTTCCCTATATACGTATATATATATATATACAAACACATGCATATATCAGCTTGTGCGTATATATTATTGTATTAAGATACTTCAATCTAATATAATGTAAAAATACTTGTAGTCCCAACGTTATCTTCTCCTATATACGTATATATATATATGTACAAACACATGCATATATCAGCTTGTGCGTATATATTATTGTTTTAAGATACTTCAATCTAATATAATGTAAAAATACTTGTAGTCCCAACGTTCTCTTCCCTATATACGTATATATATATATACAAACACATGCATATATCAGCTTGTGCGTATATATTATTGTATTAAGATACTTCAATCTAATATAATGTAAAAATACTTGTAGTCCCAACGTTATCTTCTCCTATATACGTATATATATATATATATATGTACAAACACATGCATATATCAGCTTGTGCGTATATATTATTGTATTAAGATACTTCAATCTAATATTATGTAAAAATACTTGTAGTACCAACGTTGTCTTCTCATATATACGTATATATATACAAACACATGCATATATCAGCTTGTGCGTATATATTATTGTATTAAGATACTTCAATCTAATATAATGTAAAAATACTTGTAGTCCCAACGTTATCTTCTCCTATATACGTATATATATATATATATATATATATATATATATGTACAAACACATGCATATATCAGCTTGTGCGTATATATTATTGTATTAAGATACTTCAATCTAATATAATGTAAAAATACTTGTAGTCCCAACGTTCTCTTCCCTATATACGTATATATATATATACAAACACATGCATATATCAGCTTGTGCGTATATATTATTGTATTAAGATACTTCAATCTAATATAATGTAAAAATACTTGTAGTCCCAACGTTATCTTCTCCTATATACGTATATATATATATGTACAAACACATGCATATATCAGCTTGTGCGTATATATTATTGTATTAAGATACTTCAATCTAATATAATGTAAAAATACTTGTAGTCCCAACGTTCTCTTCCCTATATACGTATATATATATACAAACACATGCATATATCAGCTTGTGCGTATATATTATTGTATTAAGATACTTCAATCTAATATAATGTAAAAATACTTGTAGTCCCAACGTTCTCTTCCCTATATACGTATATATATATATATATACAAACACATGCATATATCAGCTTGTGCGTATATATTATTGTATTAAGATACTTCAATCTAATATAATGTAAAAATACTTGTAGTCCCAACGTTATCTTCTCCTATATACGTATATATATATATGCACAAACACATGCATATATCAGCTTGTGCGTATATATTATTGTATTAAGATACTTCAATCTAATATAATGTAAAAATACTTGTAGTCCCAACGTTCTCTTCCCTATATACGTATATATATATATATATACAAACACATGCATATATCAGCTTGTGCGTATATATTATTGTATTAAGATACTTCAATCTAATATAATGTAAAAATACTTGTAGTCCCAACGTTATCTTCTCCTATATACGTATATATATATATATGTACAAACACATGCATATATCAGCTTGTGCGTATATATTATTGTATTAAGATACTTCAATCTAATATTATGTAAAAATACTTGTAGTACCAACGTTGTCTTCTCATATATACGTATATATATACAAACACATGCATATATCAGCTTGTGCGTATATATTATTGTATTAAGATACTTCAATCTAATATAATGTAAAAATACTTGTAGTCCCAACGTTATCTTCTCCTATATACGTATATATATATATATATATATATGTACAAACACATGCATATATCAGCTTGTGCGTATATATTATTGTATTAAGATACTTCAATCTAATATAATGTAAAAATACTTGTAGTCCCAACGTTCTCTTCCCTATATACGTATATATATATATGTACAAACACATGCATATGTCAGCTTGTGCGTATATATTATTGTATCGATGTCACCATCAGTGATGCTATCGAGTCCACACCCTCAGAGTCCGAGTGCAAGTCCGAGTCCTTAATTTTCAATACCAAGTCAATTTTCTTTTAGTCCGAGTTATTTGAACCTTAGTCCGAATCCCAGTCCAACACGAATCTCCATTTATAAAAAAAAAAAAAAAAAATTTGAGATTTTCATGCTTATATGTTAGTTTGCACATGGTTTTTCTTATATATATATATATATTGTTACGGGGTGACATAAAAAGCGGACCGAACTGTCCCGCTAGTATAGCTTACTTTTGTAGCGAAGCGGTTGGTACGCCGGACTTGCCCGCCACCGACCTGGGTTCGACTCCAGGATCGGCCCAGGATTTTCCCCTCATTTATTTGTCTTCGTAACAATATATATAAATATATATATATAAATAAACTAGTGCGGAGATTTTGGTTTGGAGCAGGTTGACACATGGCAGAAATGTCTTCAGACCTTTTATATAATTAATAACAAAATGCTTAGCTCGCATTCCAATGCAGTGTCGGGGACAAGTGTCAAGAATCATCTTTTACTTTCGAATGACTTGGTTATGTAGCTACTTAATCAGTCAATTAAGACTGGCCTTGCTAATATTTTCTGAGCAATTTTATTTATCACCTAAAGATTAATAGATTAAACCACATGTTATTGCTATTTTTGATATTTTATGTAATATGCAAAAAACTTGGCTTGAGTAATTATTAATGATGCGGGCAGTGTCTGTGTGTGTGATTTAATGTATTTGTAACAATGCATGTTATGTGCTTGAAAAAAACATTTTATATATACAACAATCTAGTAAAATTTTATCATAAATATTATACTGACTATATTATGCTATGCTTGTGTATACGTTAAAATGGATATGCATTATAAATGCTAAAATTTTCAATGAATAAATTATTGCACTCTTACATAAATTACATTTCATATTTCTTCAGCATATATAGTATATACGTTACAGCCCATGTCATGTTGTACATTGTTATGCTGACCATGGTTTTGCCGAGGAGATAGTCGTGTAAGAGGAGTGGTCATTTTTATTATACATAAATGTCTATAAACATTCACCGAATTTATAATACCAAAGACCTCTTGTTTTTTTGGATATGCTATTGCAAGTTGTATAAAAGACACATTTTACGATGACATATTATACAATGACAAATTATTAAATGACACATTAAGCCTCCCGTTGAAGAAGCGGATTTTATGGGTCGATGAGTTTATTTTAATATCGATATTTGGTTATACATGAATTTGGATCGGCTTTCTTAGGTTGTTTTTTGTGCAAATTCATTAATAACAGGTTTCTTTTTTTTGTATGTCCGTGTTTGCACCAGATCTCAAAAAGCTGATCTTTGGACAGAGTAACAGTCATAGGTGATGGCACAGTTACAGTCACAGATGATGACACAGTTACAGTCATAGGTGATGACAGAGTAACGGTCATAGGTGAAGACAGAGTAACAGTTATAGGTGATGACACAGTAACAGTCATAGGCGATGACAGAGTAACGGTCATAGGTGCAGACAGAGTAAAAGTCATAGGTGATGAGAGAGTACCAGTCATAGGTGAAGACACAGAGTAACGGTCATAGGTGAAAACAGAGTAACAGTCATAGGTGATTACATAGTACCAGTCATAGGTGAAGACAGAGTAACAGTCAAAGGTGATGAGAGAGTACCAGTCATAGGTGAGGACAGAGTAACGGTCATAGGTGAAGACAGAGTAACAGTCATGGGTGATTACATAGTACCAGTCATAGGTGAAGACAGAGTAACAGTCAAAGGTGATGAGAGAGTACCAGTCATAGGTGATTACATAGTACCAGTCATAGGTGAAGACAGAGTAATAGTCATAGGTGCGTCAGAGAAACAGTCATAGGTGTAGAAAGAGTAACAGTCAAAGGTGATTACATAGTACCAGTCATAGGTGAAGACATAGTAACAGTCATAGGTGAGGACAGAGTAACAGTCATAGGTGATTACATAGTACCAGTCATAGGTGAAAACATAGCAACAGTCATAAGTGAAGACATAGAAACAGTCATAGGTGATTACATAGTATCAGTCATAGGTGAAGACAGAGTAACAGTCATAGGTGAAGACATAGTAACAGCCATAGGTGAAGACAGAGTAACAGTCATAGGTGATTACATAGTACCAGTCATAGGTGAAAACATAGCAACAGTCATAGGTGAAGACAGAGAAACAGTCATAGGTGATTACATAGTACCAGTCATAGGTGAAGACAGAGTTACAGTCATAGGTGAAGACAGATTAACAGTCATATTTGATGACAGAGTAACAGTCATAGGTGATGACAGAGTAACAGTTATAGGTGATGACAGAGTAACAGTCATAGGTAAAGACAGAGTAACAGTCATAGGGGATGAGAGAGTAACAGTCATAGGTGATGAGAGAGTAACAGTCATAGGAGATGACAGAGTACCAGTCATAGGTGAAGACAGAGTAACAGTCATAGGTGAAGACAGAGTAACAGTCATAGGTGAAGACAGAGTAACAGTCACGGATGATGACAGATTAGCACCCGATATTCAACTAATATTTTAAGTATTAGCTTAAGGTTAAAATTTGCAAATGATATTTATATAATGGGGGGGGGGGGAAATAGGAGGTATCCCTTGCGATTGCTCGGAGACATTTTTTTTAATTGATGCATATGTATAAAAGTCCCAAGCATATAGGGTATTACATATACTGGAAAATGGGGACCCGTTGGGTCCTGTTGCAGAGGAAGGGTATATTGCCGGGTAGTGTGTCCTCATAACCGTAAGGTAGTGAACTCCTCAGTCCCGTGTTACGGGGTGACATAAAAGCGGACCGAACTGTTTCGCTAGTGAAGCTTGCTTTGCTAGCGAAGCGGTTGGCACGCCGAACTTGTGCGCCACCGGCATGGGTTCGGCCCAGAATTATCCCCTTAACAATTTGTCTTCTTAACAAAATGGGGGCTCGTCCAACGTGACGGTAAACTCCGTGGCCCAGGGAATTAGTTCACCAAAGTGTGACTTCTTGGATAATAAGTCTTGTTCTGATAGCAGAACGCTCTTATGGGGGGTATGTTACGGGCTGACATAAAAGCAGGCCGAACTGTTTCGCTAGTGAAGCTTTATTTTCTAGCGAAGCGATGGAACGCCGGACATGTGCGCCACCGACATGGGTTCGATTCCCAGATGGGTCCAGAATTTTCCCCTGAGCAATTTGTCTTCGTAACACCCGTAAGGTGGCGACGTCTGACGGTCGATACTGAACCAATTATTTATGTCTTTGTGGTACAGGTCCAAAGTAAAGGTTAGCAATGGCGAGATCTAAAGCGATGAGATATTGTGCGACAGACCTGTGATGTGATGCTGCCGGGAATGTAATTGTTTGAAGTGGAAGGGCCAAATTGGGGCGCATTCTTTAAGTTAGGGAATCTGACTGACGCTAATGGCAAAACATGCACACTGTCATGACTCTTTTCTGCGGGCTTCCTGGGACAAACAAGCAAACAAATAGGACAATTTTAGTAGTAGAAGTAGTATATATATATATATATATATATATATATATATATATATATATATATATATATATATATATATATATATAGAGAGAGAGAGAGAGAGAGAGAGCTAATTGCATATAAATCATATTATTATCAGTGGGATTTATATGACCTTATATGTGTCACATATTCACCCAGTCTAAATGCTTCGGAGAGTTTTGGTTAAATGTTGGGTGTTTTCTCCACTGGCAATACAGAAACCCAGATATTTTTAAATTGGTTCGAAAATGATTTTGGTTAAACGGATGGTGTTGGTCAAGTATTTGAGCCTGCAGGAAATAAAACACATGATGCTGAAATTATGTTGTTTAAGACTAATTTCCAGGATGATTTTTTTTTCTTCACAAAGGTAGGACCAGAAGTTTCACAGAAGAAGATTGACAAGCCAATTTTTCCTTTTTCTGCTTTTTTTGCATCATGTGAATTAAAAAAAAAAATCTTTGATTAAACATGTTTATTTCTGTTAATAAGCTGTAGAGCCTTCCATGCTGATCCCGATCTTCAGGCTTTTTATAGAACGTGCAAGGGGAATTTTAATTCAGTCACGTGACTTTATCTAGCGGAAGAATGGTTTAGCTCTCCCTCACCCGCTGGATGTTTTACAAGTCACCGTCTCGGACTTGGTCTTTGTCCTAATATATACGTGTGCGTGTGTGTTTGTGTGTTCTGTTGCCTGTGCAGGTGTTGAATACACGACAACATTCTTGAAATGTAATTGTAATGTTCCTTTTTTCTCATCTTTGATTGAACTGTAGGATTACAGGGAGGACATGGAGAGTTCCGTGTATAGAAGGTCTCCAAACGCAGCCCGGGATTGTCCTGTTTTTGCCTAAGTTTGTTCATAAAAATTCACTCGCTTCTTCATTTATGAAGCGAAGAAAGTAAGAAGTGCTTGGTATATCTGGTTACGAATTGAAAATACAAGATCTCGTAAGACAGACAGGTTTGTCACAGTAAAAAAAAACAAAAAAAAACAACAGATCCGCAATATAACACTTTTGCATCAATGAACTTAATTAAATACTGGTATGCAAAATAATTTTTTCCTATAAACATATATGTGTTCAATTTCACCATTTATCATCTCCTGTTTAAGGTCTCCTTTGGGTTCTAGAACCAAATGCTAATATACTGGATACAAAGTGAGCTTGTTTAAAAATCCGTCTGTGATAATACACATATCATTTCTCCATGAACAATAATTTCTCTCAGAATAATTAATGGTTCCCGATAATGAAATAATACCTAGGCGGCATAATATAAGTCCCAGTACCACAGTATATACAGTAGAAAAGCAAATTTAATCCGAAAATTCATTTTTTAAGAAATTTTATTTGAGGAACCGAAATTTACCTATATTAACCGGAATGTTGAAATAAGACATTCCTGTACAGCAGTACAAGCTAGCTAAGTATCATTATTGAAAAAAACTGGTGTATCTCGCATATCCTTAATATAACTTTTACAGAGTAGCAGAATAACATATTTTTATTATTTTGATTGAACGATATTCCCTTTATTTTTATATTAATGTTCACTAACAGGCACTATTGTGTAGCCAGGGATCCAGTCTGTGTGCTCATGGGTCATATTCGAACAAATTTTATGTCCCCCAATTTAGTCGGATATTCAAGGTTCTACTGTAAATAAGATAAAAATAATAAATGAGTGTATAATGGAATGTATACATAAACACGATACAGTACAAATAACCTATAAAATTCAGAACCAGACCTTTCTGTATAGCCTTCCGAAACTTACCAATTCATGTTGACGCTGACTGGCACCAACTGTTGGAGTCCACTGTACAAAAAGGCACTTTTTTGTTATTTATTATAGAACGTACCTGTTATAAATGAAATGATAAAATGATGAAATAATTTACAAAATCCGCAATGCTGACTGACTGGACCTGGACATAGCAGACGACAGTTACGCCCAGAGTGAATGCTCGTGGAAAAGCTCTATGACACCTATATTTTCTCTTTCATCCTCCTCTGAACGGTGTTGTCCTCTCGCAGATCATTCAGGATTTTCCCCACAGTTACTCCAGGCCATTACATATACTGCCAGTCTGTTAGATAAACCAAAGAGCTTTTATAAATTGAGTTACAACAAAGGGAAGCCATTCCAGGGCTCGCGAGTAGGCCGAGAGCAAACTGCCTGTAAAACGCATTTAGCCCTGTTGCAACCATTACTGTAAGAATGTTCACTATTGTAATAGTCGGATCTTGCTGAAACAGTAAGCTTTAGCTCCTCAGACTGAGAGCGATATATTCAGTAACTGAACGGTAAATAACAGGAATAGAATTGGCCAGAATGATGAATGCGGAGGTTGTTTTGTTGAGCATTATCCGCTACAGGTATGTAGGTCTCATGTTGAGGAATCACTGGACCGATTTTGGAACAGATGATGTCTCTCTTGCTAAATATCTGCCGTGATAAATATAGGACCACTGGTAAGTAAAAATCATATTACATACCACTGTTATATAAGAAATACGATTGTGCAGTGAAGTATAAGAAATTAAAGACCATTCCACAGAAATATCTAGGAAATAAAGGGGATGTGATGTAACCACCTGTACAATATCTCCTCTTTTTTTGTCTTTTTGTCACTGTTTATCAGCTATTAATGTGGAAAAAAATATTGATGTTAATTGTTCCAACAGATTGGTAAACATAAAAGGGCTTTCAGTGCACGTGTTTGTCTGTTTGAAACAGACGGAAGGCTTTATTAATTATTACGAACCCTGCTATTATAGTATTCCGTGGATGCCAAACCTTTATGTCGCGCATGTTCGGATGTAATAGGAAACTGTGAGGCCTAATCCGATGCATCATTGATGTTGTTATTGTGAGGCCTAGCCCGACGCATCATTGATGTTGTTATTGTGAGGCCTAGCCCGATGCGTCATTGATGTTGTTATTGTGAGGCCTAGCCCGATGCGTCATTGATGTTGTTATTGTGAGGCCTAGCCCGATGCATCATTGATGTTGTTATTGTGAGGCCTAGCCCGATGGTTAACCCTAACCCTAACCCTAAACTGTGAGGCCTAACCCGATGCATCATTGATGTTGTTATTGTGAGGCCTAGCCCGATGCGTCATTGATGTTGTTATTGTGAGGCCTAGCCCGATGCGTCATTGATGTTGTTATTGTGAGGCCTAGCCCGATGCGTCATTGATGTTGTTATTGTGAGGCCTAGCCCGATGCGTCATTGATGTTGTTATTGTGAGGCCTAGCCCGATGCGTCATTGATGTTGTTATTGTGAGGCCTAGCCCGATGCGTCATTGATGTTGTTATTGTGAGGCCTAGCCCGATGCGTCATTGATGTTGTTATTGTGAGGCCTAGCCCGATGCGTCATTGATGTTGTTATTGTGAGGCCTAGCCCGATGCGTCATTGATGTTGTTACTGTGAGGCCTAGCCCGATGCGTCATTGATGTTGTTACTGTGAGGCCTAGCCCGATGCGTCATTAATGTTGTTATTGTGAGGCCTAGCCCGATGCGTCATTGATGTTGTTATTGTGAGGCCTAGCCCGATGCGTCATTGACGTTGTTATTGTGAGGCCTAGCCCGATGCGTCATTGACGTTGTTATTGTGAGGCCTAGCCCGATGCGTCATTGACGTTGTAATTGTTAGGCCTAGCCCGATGCGTCATTGATGTTGTAATTGTGAGGCCTAGCCCGATGCGTCATTGATGTTGTAATTGTGAGGCCTAGCCCGATGCGTCATTGATGTGGTTATTGTGAGGCCTAGCCCATTGCGTCATTGATGTTGTTATTGTGAGGCCTAGCCCACCCATTGCGGCCTTGATGTTGTTATTGTGAGGCCTAGCCCATTGCGTCATTGATGTTGTTATTGTGAGGCCTAGCCCATTGCGTCATTGATGTTGTTATTGTGAGGCCTAGCCCATTGCGTCATTGATGTTGTTATTGTGAGGCCTAGCCCGATGCGTCATTGATGTTGTTATTGTGAGGCCTAGCCCGATGCGTCATTGATGTTGTTATAATGAGGCCTAGCCCGATGCGTCATTGATGTTGTTATTGTGAGGCCTAGCCCGATGCATCATTGATGTGGTTATTGTGAGGCCTAGCCCGATGCGTCATTGATGTGGTTATTGTGAGGCCTAGCCCGATGCGTCATTGATGTGGTTATTTTGAGGCCTAGCCCGATGCGTCATTGATGTGGTTATTGTGCGGCCTAGCCCGATGCATCATTTATGTGGTTATTGTGAGGCCTAGCCCGATGCGTCATTGATGTGGTTATTGTGAGGCCTAGCCCGATGCGTCATTGATGTGGTTATTTTGAGGCCTAGCCCGATGCGTCATTGATGTGGTTATTGTGCGGCCTAGCCCGATGCGTCATTGATGTGGTTATTGTAAGGCCTAGCTCGATGCGTCATTGATGTGGTTATTGTGAGGCCTAGCCCGATGCGTCATTGATGTTGTTATTTTCTTATTTTCGCACATGTATACCGATGCCTAGGGATGGTTCAGGGGTCTTTAAGTAACCGGGAATAATGAAACATTCCAAAGTCACGCCGATTCTCGCGATGTATCATTTAGCACGGGCTTAACAGCGGCATCTCTCTGCGCCATTGGCCAGCGAGTTTTATGAACCGCGTCAGCAACCACCTACACTGCCAGACCCATAGTTGTAAGTCCATTTATATAAACCCCTTGATAAAACGAGATGGTAAAAGATCTGTAACAATCGCTGCGATTATTATCAAAATATTTCTCCTTTTTGCCGATTAAGGTCGAACGCGTTAGCACGTCATACATGGAGTTGGTACAGTCTCGTCTTATGAGAAGCAGGCATATTCACCAGGTAAATATCCCTTCATCAACGGCTGGGTAGCGGCCGCACGCTTCCCATTCAATACTAAAGACTAAGTGAAGGGCCCTACTGTCCTGACACCCAGCACAGCCTACTTTACTATAGAGGTGGCGTATTTATGGGTCAGTCCAAATATAGGCAAGATGGGTGGTAGGTGGCTGTGATGTGCTACAAGGACACGTCTACAACAAATGTGACAGGTCTTCCGAACAGATCATAATGTTTGACTTGCATGTCAAATTAGATATTTTGTAAGTGCTGCATAAAGCATATAATACAGGCATTAATTTTGGTTTGACACTGTCAATCCTTTTACACTTATGACAAAAAAATAACATATTGCAACTTTTTGTTTAGTGATATAACGTTTACACATACTTGCTCAAAACTGTAAAAAAAAGCAAAATAAAAAAAAAAAAAACACACAATCGACCACCCTGCCAAGTGCCAACGCCTAATCCGAGTGCACTTTGATTGAATATTCTTACGATATATGTCTACGCAAACCTAAGTTGGATCCCATTTTTTAATGATCGTTAAAAACTTGAATAAAGAAAGAAAGAACAAACAGATTCTAAATACGATGGACAAATACAAAGAGACAGGCAAACATATACAGAAATCTATACGCTGGGAACTGTATGCTGTTTTGTTCAATCGGTATAGTTCAACCTCGGGCAATTCAGGAAATCATTAAATCTACAAAAGAACAGGGCCTGGGAGCTTCGCTGTGGTTTAATTTTCCAAAATATGTAGCTTCCATAGCATATCCCCTTATAAGCCGGGTTTGTTTGGGCTGTCATAACAACAAATATACGAATTTTTAATACAATTTTCTAATTAAGATATTTAATTATCTTAATTATCTTAATTATCTTCTGTGATCTGTACAGGATTATCCTAGAATATAAGATATTCAAGCTACTTTTTCATGTTTTGTATTGCTGTGGTGTCCCTTGCCATAAAAGGATTCATATGTTTTTTTCTAAATCTTTCTCCTGTTATTCCTATGACTTATTCTCTCTCTTTGTATAACTGTCACTTATTCTCTCACCTGTCATATCTATCTCTGATGCCCTCTACTTTTATGTCTATGTCTTATTCTCTCTCCTGTTATATTTCTGTCTTATTCTATCTCCTATTATTTTTATCTCGCATTCTCTTTTCTGTCATAACTATGTCTTATTATCTCTCTTGTTATATCCATATCTTATTCTCTCTCCTGTTTTATTAATCTCTGTTTCTCTATCCTGTAATTCCTATCCCTTTTTCTCTCTCCTGTTATATCTATCTCTTTTTCTCTCTCTTGTTATTTCTATCTCTTATTCTCTCTTCTGTTATATTTATCGCTTATTCTCTCTCCTGTTATATCTTTCTCTTATTCTCTTTCCTGTTATATCTTTCTCTTTTCTCTCTCCTGATATATCTTTCTTTTATTCTCTCTCCTGTTATATCAATCTCTTTTTCTCTCTCATTATATCTCTTTCCATCTCTCAGTCTCTCTCCTGTTATATCTTTCCCTTTTCCTCTCTCCTGATATATCCTTTTCCCACTTGTGTTATATCTATGTGTTATCTCTCCTGTCATATCTATCATTTTCCTCTCTCCTATTATATATATTTCGTAATTTAAAAAAGCACCACAGCGACGTCCTTTATTTGTTTCCTAGGCTCAATCAGAATACACTTTTAATTTGTGGGTCTTGGTAATGTATAGCGATCAGTTAACAAGTATATAGAAACACATCAAGGATATTAATAATCATATCAAATTAAACATATCCAGCAAACTGCTTCTGATATGCATACAAAGGTTGAAAGTCATAGTGTGTAAACATGGCTACTTCCAATCGGAATTATCAGACAGTCAGTTTTGTTTGTGTGAAGGCGACATTGTTTGACTTTTTATAAATGTAATATTTTTTTTATTGAACATTACATCAGCGTGCTAGAGGAAGCCATGCCACATATATAACATTTCATGCATGTTGAATTTATTCCTGGCAGTTTTGTAACTGAACCTATGTGCCCCATTTTTGTCGATAATAATTGATATGGGGCCAAAAAGAATTTAACATTTCAGTACTTCTTTGTATTGTCTGGCACGGAAATAGGCCAGGATACAAGTCGGGTCTGGTAATGATTTCGGATTATTCAATATCATAAAGAGCAAATGATGACTGCACGCTTTGATCTTTTCAGATTGAAACACCTTGCGTTTCTGATGACATCATCGTTTTGTCCTAAAGGCTTGAATCAATAAATGCAAGGTCGTGCATCTTATAGTGCTCGAGGAGCATGGTTACAATTGATTTCCAAGTCATTCTTTTGTTCTAGTTCCACTGTTTTTCTTTGACCGTGCCACAAACAAATTTCTCTACTACCCTTGTAAAATCCCAAGGAACATCAGGAATCAATAGCTGAGAAATGTTCTTCTATGAGAAACGTACCTTGTGTCTTAAAATCACGTGGTCTGTTGGCAGGTCAATGTTAAGTTTCCTTACACCTTTTCGAAACTTAGGACAATTAGACTCCTGCAAGGAGAAAGAATTCCTGTACGTAGGATAAATCATGGATATCGTTAAATACCAAGGACCATAGGACACCTTATACCCACGATAACAACAACAAAAATTTCATATGAAATATGAAAAAGTAACTTCTGCATAAAGTGAGACGAAAAACGTAGTATTGAGAAGGGATCACCCCCGTAGCTTCCTTTCAAGGCGGACGGTTAAGCATTATATAATGTTGGTTCTATTTTTCATCTGTTTTCTTATTCATTCCTTTGCGGAGTGCCAAGGAGAACCGTCTGTCGTATGCGCGTCAACATCCAAAACAATATTTTCAACAGCTCAGTCACAATGTGCCAATGATGGAGGACATCTCGTGTATTTGAAATCTGAAACTTTTCAAAAAGAAGTTCTTGATGTGTTACTCTCAACATATACGTAAGTAAAATGAATATTTGTGATTCTCAAGGTAGTAAGATACTTGTGTGATATGTATACTTGTGTTTCCATTTAAGGTTGCAACCCTGGCATAATGTCTTATATTGAATTGGTGTCCAGCATCCTCCATTTTGATGTAGACCCAGGAGGTGTTATGTAGTAGGAGCCACATGTTTGTAGTTGGATTCGCCCTTACTTTTTGACAATAGCAATTAGCCGACTTTCCTTGCTGAACTTGGTAAAAAACTGACTTATTTTAAGTGAATTAAACGAATTGAAGTCATTTTGCAGTTTTACAAAGTATACATAACTTATTAATTTTTATATTATGTAAGAATAATACATTTAACAATTGTGTTTTAATCTATCAATTATACATATATATATACTTTAGTTGATAAGATTACACCACCACCCAACCTACCCGCCATTTATATATATATATATATATATATATATATATATATATATATGGTCCTGGTATCATCGTATGTTTGACTTTTTAACTGTATTTTCGAGAAGCATCTGCAGTATTGTTGGATGGACTGAGGGTCAGTTCGTAACGCGCCTCATGCACGGTAAATTAAAACAAACGAAATTTTTTTTTTTAAATCCACTTGTTACTACCCTGTCTCACATTTACCTGGTTTCCTTTACCCACAGTTGACTCCATATTTGTTGAAGATTGTTGAAGAAAGCAAACGACATTATAGAAGACTATAGTCATCCGGCGCACTATTTGTTTAAAAAAATGAAATTTGGGTTTCGATAAAGGTCGCTATCAGGCAATTCCAAAAGAACTCAAACTAGCACATACGCGTCAGCCGTTCGGGAATTAAGTATATCACTTGCAGCACAATAATCTAGTCAAACATTCGTAGTCATACTTCCTTTTTTGCTATACACAATTTTATTTTAATATTTTTTGTTTAATAACTATTTTACCACTATCTGACCCTCTTATTTCATGGACTGGTAACCTTGGCCGGTTCCCGGACGGTCAGCGCCACACATCACCGCCTCGCTGAACTAAGGTCTTCTCTAGTGACGTCAGCAGTGGTCCTTCCCATTTTTTTTTTTCAAAACTAAAATGGTTCATGTTTTCATCGCCTATTCCTGGCTTCCAATTGGCTACTTATAATCCCATTTAATTTGTCTTAATATTTTGAGCCGTCGCTTATGTTGAGTTCGGCGAGACTTAAAAACACTATAACCCTTAGCCTAAGTTTTCTACGTTTATCGGATCACCACTGTTGACAGTAGGCCTAAAAAATTCTGGCTCAGCCAATCAGCGCGAGATTTTCAGGTGCACACGCGACGAGCGTAGTCAAAATCTACCGGCTGACTGAAACGATCACGATTTGCGAGTCGCAATTTGACAGTTAATACACGGGTTCAGACAAATGCAGCCAGCTTGCTCTTGTCATCTAGCCAGAGGGAATTTTACTGGACCTGTCGGTACCAAATTGTTGCGATTGTGTCTACAATATGCACTTACATATGGCCCATGGACCGTGATATTCGTTCAGCAGAGATATAAATTGCAGACTAGTCCAAAAAAAAAAAATTCAGCTGAAATCCAAATACTCGACCGGCCGGGTTAGCCCCAACAAAGAATCTTTTTAAGGACGGCCTAAACAGCGGCACCTGGCATCGGTTGAATAGATTATTTCAAAGAGAATCTCGCAAAATTGACATAGACCTGGAGAATTCATGGAGTATTTTAACGCCTTCTCGCCCATATTTTGCAATGTACATTTTCGCTAGAAAACTCTCCGCTAATTCTGCAGCTCCCTGCGAGTTCACAGATAATAAGTTTAAAAATTCCTCCGTTCTCGCATCTACCGTGTCATACTCAGTTACATACGGAAGTTATCTGGGAACACAGACTCATTATATGAAGCGCTGAATGGGGTAAAAAATGGAAGAATCATTTTTGCCTATAACATAAAGGCATTCTGGAAAAAAACAATCATTAATATGATGTAATCGATAGTTGCCTTTGGTAATCGAGCGCTTAAAAGTGGCAGCAAACCGACTGACTTTCGATAAAACTCGATGATCGGCCCACAACTATCTGTGACCGCATCCATGTCGTTTCTCCGAATCCGTATCTGATCAAGAAAAAACACCACTTATTTACTTTAACATCCGGTATAGAATTTTTAAACTACGAATGTACATAGTTGGTATCTTTGGCCGGCACATTATCGTCATCTGGTGGCGACGACGTGCACTAATTGTCCGGGTTGCCCCTATATTCATAGAAAAAAAATAGTTGTATAAATAAAAAAGTAATTTTGATAACACAAATAATCCTCAGAGGTGATTTTATAATATTTATCTGTTTCTTATGCAATCTTGATTTGCTGCAACACGACGTTCATTGAAATGCTCAGTAATCCTGGTCCTACTTGATGTATATTGAATACAGTAAAAGTAACCAGCCTATTCATTCTAATTACAGGTCCAGGCATTATTTCATCGGACTGATAGACGTAGAGACTGGTACTGGACAGACGTGGGAACACCTTGATGGAACTCCTCTCGGCGCCTGGCAGCCGTGGTGGACAGGACCTTCTCCGACAAATGGCGATTGCTGCGTGTACCACTATTCCGGAGGGTCAAGTCACTGGGATAAATGGAGCTGTAGTAGCTCTCAGTACTTCATATGTCAATTCCCTCCTGGTAAGTGTTGTAGTGCTATTATTTTTTAATTTGTATCATGTTATTGTTTTATTTTATTTATTAAATATTGTTTAGTGTACATTGGCACACAACACAAAATCTAATAAATCCATTCTACAGTATGAGTTCTCCATGTTGCACAGGTTACTGTTGTGTCAGTTTGTTTTTAAATTTCTTTACAACAGTCTTGTGACATAAAATACTGTTATGTTGAATATATACCGAAGAATATATTACTTGTATTTCGAATAGACTATGAAACTGAATTCCATCAGATGTCTGGGTTTCCTAGTTTGATAGTTTTCCTGTTTATTTAATTCTTTGTTGTAGTCACAAAAGCAAAATAACGACCACTTGTTCACGGTCTTGACTTTTTTTGCTCTTTATTTAAGTCCTGTCTTAGACGACCATCTCGAAAAAGCGACCGCTTTATCAAGGTTCCATAAGATGTCGTAATTTCTCAGATTTACTGTAGTTGGTGTCTATGTTTGCATTGACTATAAACATTGTATTGGCTACTTTTAAAATAAATTGTATAACAAGACTAAGTAAAATTATACAGATTCAAGGAAGAGCTTCTAATCTGTAGGAAATATAAAATTTTTCAGCTTTCGCCAACTGCATGACTGGTGGCTCCTTGTATACCTGCGGGACGTCTGATGTTGTTATGGACAACTGTCTGGCCTACAACATTCCCACCACCACAATAAAACCAACCACGCTTCAGGCCTCCACAAGCTCCACGCAAGCTGTCCAGGAAGTGACGTCAATCGTTGTCACACCATCAACCGAAATAACCTCATCACAAGGGGCAAGCACCAAGACCATGACGTCACCGGTACCTCACCATCGGAAACCGACTGATTCACAGATAGACGACCCTGATTCACGTTTCAGCGCAAAGTTTCTGGGTTATCTGGCCATCACGATTTTAGCTGTGATGAGCGTCCTTCTTGTGCTACTTGATATGCCTCTCTTCATACGTCATTTCCGGGTAATGATAGCTGACGTCACCAGTTGTTTCAAGGGATGCTGTCGAAGGAAGCCACGTGACGCCTACGACAAACGAAAGATACAACCCACAATCTAGATATCATGCCAGAAATAAAAGAAACCAAAGCAACGGCTAACGAACCTTAGAAATTGGCCAATTTCACCACGTTATACCAGTGCGTTACATATTAAACCACATTTTTAACGTTAAGGTTGGATAAATCTTTTGCATTCGAATTGCATCAGACAGGTCCGCTGCGCCTATGCGGTAGGTTGTCTTTGTTCAATGGTCCACTGGATACACTCAGTTTATAAAGAGTATTTGTCAGATAACAGCTCGTAATAAAACCTTCGCGAAATCATGTAAGATGACGAAGGTTTTAAGGGGAAAATTGGAAAATTACACCCCCCCCCCCCCTTAGGACACACTAATTATTGTTCCCGACACTTCATGACAAGAACAGTCAGTTCCTGGCAGCGGCGAAAGAGGAATTGCGTGAAAGCAATTTAGTTACACCACAATCAGTAATTTCACAAATGTGATGTAGTACCTGTATACGTTTACACTGCTACTAATAATGACAATAGTCAATAGCTAGAAAGCATTCAGAAACCGCAGACCTCCGACAAGGCAGATCATCACTGGCATTGTCAGAAAGCGCATTTTCGCCGTAAAATATCCTGGATCCGGATTACCCCCAAATTTAATCAATTGTTCTTTGTATCATTGCCTAGTTATACTGAAAATTTTATTCGAATCTATTAGTATTCGTTTGTGTGATATTGCTAACAGAAAAACAAACCAACTAAGGTCGGCAAAACATAACCCTTAGCCCTTGGCGGAGGTGATAAGGCAAATTATGATTTAGTAATATTTTGAAATGTAGGCCAAATGTGTCACATAACATTACCGGGGAAAAAGGCGACCCGTCGCATCATTGTCTTTGTAGTGATAAGACAGCACGGTTTAAGCCTGCGTCGCATATCCAAAACGAAGCCCATCCTACTTCTCTGCGAGTTAAAAAGGGCATTTTCTGCAAGATTACGGCCGGTGCTTGCTCGATCACTGCGGACTCCGCCGCGATTTTTAGAGGTCGGCCGACGATCGCAGGGTATCGAAACCTGATCTTAAATCAGCGATTTTCCAATGGCGATTTTTGAGGTCGCAGAGCTCGAAAACAGGTCGCTCGTAAATCGCTCGGGCAGCGGCCAGCAAGCGATCGATGTTCGGGCAGTAATCCAAAGATTTTAGACGCATTATTGCTTTAAAATTCGGACGGAGGTCGACAAAACTGCGCGGCCTCCGCATGGGCTCCCTTTGATACTCGAACGAACCCCTCCCGTATCCCGCCCGACCTGTACAAAGTCGAACGTGCTGCGAACACGCTCCGTGCTGGTGTCGGGCCGCCTTCGCGCGATTACTTCGGCCCCCGGACGGGCTTCTCCTGTCAACTCAGCTTCTAGTTCATGCTCCGATGAAGCGGACTCAGCCTTTCGTGCCACCTTCTTCTTAGAAACTTGTTTCGTAGCTCCCTTAGCTTCCATCTTAGCTTGCCCCTATTAATTAGTAGTTGTGTAGTGCTCTTCAATTTGTCAGACTTCAGACATATAATGTGACAAACATTTACATGCCATTTATATACGTCGGACGACGTCAGGCAGGACGTCGGGCGGAGCCCGCCCGGTGGTTGCCCGGGTGTCTGGCGGGCATCGACAGACCAAATTACCAACGACCGCAACTCGGACGGCGCCTGCCATTATGCCGGGCGGCCTTCGTCCGGCTACCGACGGCCGCCGGACGATTTTTGAACACCATTATTCAAAGGGCACCGCCCGATCCCCGTCCGATATGTGACATGTCAGATTTTTAGCGTAAAATACGTTCGACTTCCTGGCGGGATTGGAATTCGGCGACTTTCTGGCGATCCACAAATTCGGTCGGAGGCCGTTGGATATGTGACGCAGGCTTGAGAGATTTGTGTTTTGCGAGAACGAAACATACCTATCGTTATACTGATAGTACTATTTATACTTTATTTAAGATCGAAAGGGAGAGAATTCTCACTTCAACAACTCTACGCTGCGTTCCAAGCTGGTGAGGTATATAACAGTATTAAAAGATCCACGGCTTATAAACAGGTTCAGCCGAAGATAAATGCTGACTAACACGTTAAGTATTACTGAAGTCTTGGAGAAACTAACATAAATGAGCCCTCGAATCCCAGACAAAAGCTAATAAACAAAGTTTGGAGCGTCCTGGACAAACCAGCTGTGAGAACCTGAAGGAAACACTGTTTTGTTTAATTTATGAACATCTGACAGTGTCAGTGACTACCCATGCGACGTCTGTACGTAAAAATGTTAAGGCTACTCATTAGTGGAGAAAATGTTTGTATATGTACCGTTTATTCATTTAATATGAAGAAGTCCATCGGTAATGAACCAGCAACAATAACCAGACAAACTACATTTTTTTACTATGAATTGAGTAATAATTGAATGCAGAAGAATTGCATGTTAACCTGCAAATATGTATTTTATTGTTCTTGCATATATCAATATTATGCTAAAAAAAATTTAAAAAGGCAGAACCTGATAACCACTACCACCAGTTATCAGGACATTAAAAAATAATGTAACCATGTCCTGTTTAATTTATGTAGTTTTACTCAAAATTATAATGTCTGTTGCGTCACGTATCTTTATGTATTAGCTATTTTATGCGGGCTGTATCAAATGTCACGTGCATGTAAAATATTGGGTTTTGGCAGCCTTCTGTCTCGTTACAAAACAAGGTATGTGCAGATTTATTGACTACTTATATTGGAAGATAATGTTACAAAGCAGTTGAACGAATGTAATAATAATTGTATATACTCAGTAAGAAATAATAATATCTTTGACGATACCCGTTGGCGTTTGAAAGGTATCGCTCGTTCACAAATAAGTGGCGTTGAAATGGGAGTTTCCATAGACTTAGGCCGATCTATGCTAGCGTTACTGCTGCAGACTTAGTTTCGAGTTTATCTAAGTCGGGTTTAGGGCCTATAATGGGGGGGGGGGGGGGGGGGGGGGAGGGGGGTTAAGTCATTAACATTCTTATTACAACAGGGCCGAGGACTATAAACACAACGAACAACAACCATGGTCTCATGCTGTACGCTGATTTACTGACCACTTTCATGGAAACGGCACGTACACATGGAGTCGCGCCATTGTTTGTCCTCTGTGACTACAAATATGCTACGTGCCCCGTGTAAACAAATGTGCAATGGAACCCCATAAAACACTAGATCTCATTCAGGGGTAATTTACCTTTGGATCACCCGCAAAATCTTATCAATTGTACCTTATATAATTGCCAAGCTATTCTGAAAATTTCCTCAACATATGTTAATAACTTTGGAGTAATTTTTGCTAACAGTTAAAAAAATGCACAGACAAACAAACGATACCAAATACATAACCCCCGCCGCTCGCGGAGGTAATGATCACAATAATAATAATAATAATAATAATAATAATAATAATAATAATAATAATAACATGGAAAAAATAGATCAGTATCATTGATAATTTGCAATAACTGTATTCAAATATAAATTTTGTCATTTCAGCAAAAAATCACTCCCTTTAATATAATAAATCTAAAGTCCGTCCAAAAACCCTTGTCCGCATGTTTATAATATTCTTTATAAATGTCCTATGGCATAAAGTTAATATACAGATAAGCCGCCAATGTTTGTAAAGTAGTAATATACCATGTAAAAAGTATTTACTTTGCAACTCTTTTGCTTTATTAATGCTGATGGATATTTGATATCGTCTTCCCGGCTCTACTGGACTGTACATTCTTTCAAGGTAGACATTTTTTCTGTACAATATACATGTATATAGAGAATAGGGCTGGGTACCGCCTACCAATCTCGTATAGCAATATACACTTCAAGAAAAAGGTTCTAGCTAGAACCCAGAAGGGTTCTTCAGGGTGTATTGAGTTGGGATCCTCTTAAGGTCCAAGATTATTTTTTTTAATATATATATATATATATATATATATATATATATATATATATATATATAATTATCAGTAATTATGTTTATATTTCATTGTAATATTGTGATATGTATTGAGATATTTTAAATAAATTTCAAACAAACGAGTGTATATATATATATATATATATATTAAACTATTTATTGATTGTTATTAATCATTATTTCTCATGTTAAAAATAATGATACAGAAACAGTTTATGCAGATCAATTTATTTAAGACATGACATATAACAATATTACTCACTAATGTACTTGGTTAAGTGTTTATTTGTTGTTAACAGTACTCAAATAAATCTTTAAACTTAACTTTTTCTTTATCTTTAAATAACTTGGCAATAAGAGAATACTTGGCTGTAGCTTTGATAGAGTGGTATGGGTAGTCGGTACTACTGTTAAGTGACGATTGATCTGAATAAAAATATCATATTAAGATGTAAGGAGAGAATTTTGACGAATGATTCATTATTATATCAGTGTTTAGCACTTCTTTCCTTTTGTTAAGTATTAACATATAAACTTATTTATTTTACATTTATTTAACAAATAGTTATTAAACTAATCAGGCACTCTCCATGGCTCAGATGATGGCGTTCGGTAGTCTGTAGCGGTAGGGGAAACCGGAGAACCCGGACAAAACCACCAGCCTTGGCGGGGCAACTACAACCCACCCTCATGGCCGAAGCTGGGATGGAACCCGGGTCGCCAGCGGAGAGAGCCGAGCGTCTTACCACTCGACTGTCCAGACTGTTTTATGGAATATGATAATCAAAGCATATTTCGTTGGACGACTCTTTGATCTGTGGTATATCAGGCTTACTTGCTAATTACTAAATGTCTAAAGGCACTTTGCGCCATTCACTTTAATCCTGTCATTAATCCAAACCCATTCAGATATCTGTATTAGTCACAGAAACATAACTTTCTTCTTTAAATAATATCAGTTTTAAGCATGACTTACAAAATATCGATATTTGAAAATTTTATCGAGACACGCAAAATTCAAATTACCATATCGCTATATACCAATATATTGATAATATCGAATAGCCCAAATGTAGGTAAAAGAGAACTTTTTGTTTTTATCACACAAGCCCAGATGGGACAGAAACATGACTGTGTAAAGGATTCCTAATGGCTATATTGAACAATTACTTTTCAGAGTATTTTTGTCATTTATGATTTTCTGATCTGTCATTATTTCATGTATAGATGGCTTTTCCTTTGGTTACCAGCAGTTTGCCCACTCTTCTCAAGGTGGCACCACTGTGTGAAGCGATAAAGGGACAGGCGGTACCCTAAACAATAAATATCATATATGTCACCAAGATTGATAACTGCAAATTTCTTCCTACTTGCGATATATCCATCATTTCGACATGCGACCTGCTACATATTTGCTTTAGGGTGTACGCCAAATGACCGCCGTCATAAGCGGTGACGAAGAACTGAGAAATACAAACCTGTCACGTTTTGGTAAAGGTTAGGGTTACGGTTAGGGTTAGGGTAAGGGCGCAGAGATGCGACATAAAACCACTCTGGGGACAGTGTCCGGACTAGAATGTACCTGCGGCGCAAGTTTGGTGTCATTTGGGAAATCGGCAGAATGTAAAGCGGAATAACAGATCTTTTTGACCACGCCATAATCCTGAAATTATCGCAGGATTATCCAGCGACCAATTACGTTAATATTGCATTAACGAAAATACCTTGTAAAATGACTTCAATTTCAACTCGATCAATATTACCGGCACCTGCCTGGTTTTCGACCAACAGACTCGTATAAGAGTGAAAATAGAATATGCATTCTATTATTTTAAACATAATCTGTATCCCTTAATACATTATACAGATCCTTTGATAGGTACATTTTATACGCAGAGTGTATGTTCATGTTAATGAAAATGCTATGTAAACATGTTTTCTGGTTTAAATCAAAATGGTTGTACCAAAGTTGTTATTTGTCCATATCCTTGAGTCTGTGACGGTGGCTGTATACCTTGGTTGTAGAATCTGCATGTAAATCAATCTGGTGGAAGCTTGTTAGAAACCTGGCTCCATTTTGTTCCTCTGACATTAGAGAGCCGATTGAGATGTCGTAGACATATGCTTGAAGATCGCTCGGTCTTCGTTTAAACAAAAAGAATCAAGATAAGTACCAAACAGTCTACATGCGGGTTGCTCTGGCCCTCATCACGTAATGCTCGGTGTCCAGGAGCTAACCTGGGAAGGCGTCTTGGATACCTTTGCACTTTGCTTGGTGTAGCAACTACAGACACCTTCGCTCCTATTTCTCCTGTAACATTTGGAGGCCAGATACCCGAAAACCGACTATTCTCGAACGTTTGTCGTTGGTGAGCCCGGCCTCCACTTTTTCGTTCGTTCGTTCTTTTCCATGGTAGCCTTATAAAACCAATATACAAAGATTACGGCAATAAATTTACCAAACAGTCTGAAAGACAAAACCGGAAACGTATAAGAAATTCCGTATCTCAGTATTATCTTAGTCAGCTGATATTCTTTTATGTTTTAATGACTTTTTTCTTTAAGTTGTTTGCGCATTGAAACGTATGTATGATTGCGCTTTGTAAATGAATAAATTATTATCACTGTCATTAAGAAAATGGATTTTCACATGTTGGTTACATGTAGGACCTCCTTTCATTAAAATCAGATCCGTTTACAAGAATATATTTGTTTAAGTTTAAATGACACAAAAAAATATCATAACAAAATATACTATTAAACCTTGTTTTATATTTGTTGAGTTGAGACCCATGTCTCCAAAGGAATCCGTGACTGACCAGACAGCCAGATTGGTTTGTTCATTCATCCTCAAAACAGCTCTGTAATTGTCATTCAAATGATATAGCTGTATACATTTAGTTATCTTTAAAGAACGCTCATGATTTAGGTATAAATTTGAGTTATGTATTAATATGAGTTAGGTATTAAGATGAGTTAGGTATTAAAACATATAAATAGACCACCCAGTTCCTAAGTTTCATCTCTTTGGTGTTCGGCTGGCTGCATGGTGATTGGTTTCCTGTGTCCTGCTTGAATGCAAAGCTTTCAGTTAAACGATCCATGCGCCAGTACTGTTAGTTAAATTACCAATATTTTTGTCCTTGGTCATATAAATATAACATAAAATTTGTAAGATCTATCCTTGATTTACAGTCATGAAGTGTTGCTTTTAAATGACACAAAGGGCGGTCCTTAAGGTTCACCAGACAGAAGATCTATTTAGGAACGTATCATTTGTAATTCAAAATCTTACCCCTTAACTTAGACTATTGTAAATATGCGAAACGCCAAAATAAATGATGTAATCTTTAGCTAGGCTTATGGATTAGGTAACGGTATCATTTTATGGAGTATATGTACAATATACATATCAGCATTATTACTGGCCCTCATGCAAAATATTTGATCCACAAAACATAGGAGCGGCAAACCAGTAGAAAAATGATTGTATCCCCTGACAAAGTCGGGATACTATTGATTAGGCACGGTCTTTCAGGGGAGATAACTCGAGAGATTTCTTTCAGGGGAGATAACTCGAGAGATTTCTTTCAGGGGAGATAACTCGAGAGATTTCTTTCAGGGGAGATAACTCGAGAGATTTCTTTCAGGGGAGATAACTCGAGAGATTTCTTTCAGGGGAGATAACTCGAGAGATTTCTTTCAGGGGAGATAACTCGAGAGATTTCTTTCAGGGGAGATAACTCGAGAGATTTCTTTCAGGGGAGATAACTCGAGAGATTTCTTTCAGGGGAGATAACTCGAGAGATTTCTTTCAGGGGAGATAACTCGAGAAAGATTTCAAAGGTTCCTTTACAGATTTGATACGCAACTAGATATTGGTAAGAAGATGAAGCCATTTATAAATTGGGGTCATGACCTTCACCAGGAGAGTGACTTTGACCTTGAATAGGTCAAATTTTGCTGAAAATCGCACAAAACATGAGATATCTCAGGAAGTACTCAATGGAGGGGTCTGAACATCAGGTAACATGAAGATCTTGGATGGCTTTGTCATGTGTAGGAGACTGGTGGTGCCACCTATAATCCTTTTCTTGTTTTTTTTTTCTGCCATTTATAACATCCATCACTGCCGTTTGACAATAGTGTCAGCAATATAATTAAAAAGCAAATGGACAGATTTCTTATATATTTCTCAAATGAATAGATCTGGGCCCTCGGATAATGCCTTTAAAATTAAGGTCATGAACTTTATTATCAGAGCGACCTTGACCTTGGATAAGTCCATATTTGGTGACAATTCCATAAAACTCCTCAAGAATGGGTTGATGGATTGTGGTGAAAATCAGAATCCTTGTAGATCGTGGATAGGAATTCTCGGATTTTAAACTGGTGACCTTGACTAGACCTTCAAGGTCATATCAGGCAAAATCGCAGGATTATTACAAATCTCATAACTTCTGGAGTAATGCATATCTTTTCTCAAATTTGGTACACCATTTATTTCAACCAAGTTCTCGAAAAATTGTGAAAACTTTAGACTTTGACCATGACCTTCAAGGTCAAATCTGCGGAAATATAGGATTTTTGTCAACCCCATATTTTTAACTTCTGCATATTTCCCCCTGAAATTTGATACAGCATTGTTTGAACCATAATCTTTGACGACTTCAAAGACTTATGACCTTGAACTTAGTGTTTGCATGGTAAATCTGCGGAAATATAGGATTCCTTGATAATAAAAATTAAGATGTGTGACAAAATGTGTAAGGTCATTATGTTGCGATCAGAATATGAAAGCTCACTATGTTGTTTATTTAGTACTAATTAGTAAAAAAAATGTATGAATTTGTTTATTCTTTCTAATTACTAGCGACGTTTTTGATAAGCTCGTCTCTTTTTTATATGTATACAAATACAGACACACACACACACACATATATATATATATATATATATATATATATATATATATATATATTCGTAAAGAATAAACAGTACGAAATGAAAAAAATGATAATATACAGAAAGATGTCAGTAGACCATAATATTAATTTAAATTTAAACCTTATCGCAAGTCAAATGTGAAGTACCTAACCCACCTTTGCAGTCACTATGATACTACCTCTCTATGTGAACATGTTTTTTTATCATCTTGAGGTGCCTCCTAAGGATATTTCTAATGTCTCACATAACACCATGACCGCGCATCTTACTTTCCCTATATCGCAAATTATAGAAGTACGAAAACTTACTGATGTATAATTAGCTCTTTTGGTCAGGAATTTTAAAATGTCATTGGCAACATTCTGAATGGTAAGAAATAAGTTTATTAAGCGTGCGCTGATTAATAACTATCACGGCCGAAGAGCCCGCCAATTGATGCTCAATATTCTTGTTCGAGTTTATGGTAACGCAAAGTTTTATTATATGATGTACTCAATCGCCATTAGAAACATACTTTCTATATTGAATGTGGCACTTTGGCTTCTTAAGTTGATTCCCTGTGGGTTTATTAATCAAGTTGAACAAAACGTTTGTCAATACAGGTTTTGTTATGCAACCGTGGTTTCCGGTGGCACGTGCATTCATCGACTATTTCTACGTCAAAGGAAAATTAGTCCAACGGGCATTACCCGTCTCCTTGGTATACAGAAATCAAATGTAATACTAAACGGCGTCCGGATTCCTGCTTGAAGCTAATGATTGGGTATTATCTAGGTGGGTATTATCTGCTTATTGTGGAAAAGGGACAAAGACTGTAACCTGTCCTAGTTTCTTTGCATTTCTTTTGATAAAAAGTCTTATGTCAGTCAGGGGTTTGTTAATACAAGGGGCGCGTGTCAGAGAAAATTGAACCAATGGCACCTTTAATTGATAAAAAATAAATCGTTTTGTAACAAAGAGAGTTTCTAAAGAAGCCAGTCACATTGCTGTACCGCTTATATAAATATCTTCATGAAGGAAAACGCATTTTGCATCTTGAAACTACTGTTAGTATCCTGACTGCACGGGTTGCTAGAAACGGGAATTATCACATTGCTTGGCACTGAGTTATGAAAATTGATGGATACCATGAATGATATTGAGGTTTCAACAATTAATATTTGATGCAGTAATATAAAATAAGAACAAATTATAAGCATGCAATAGGTTCATAGAGGGAGATAAAGTAGGACTGCAGACGTACAACGCAGGAAGATTAATCTGGATTATTCACCAAGGAGTGGAACTGAAGAAAAATGCGGACTATAATTACAGTTTTTCTCCTTGTCCAATACTTTGTCGAGTGCCAAAGCCAATCGACCGTTTTTTGCCTGTCCACAACTAAGAAAGATTTTTCAAATGCGCGGAATTCCTGTGAAGCCAAAGGGGGAGATCTTCTGCTCATTAAATCTCAAGCATTCCAAGAGGATGTTCTTGACGCATTCATGGATTCAACCTTGTCAGAGTAAGTCAGATACACGTATCATGGGTGTAGACATAAGATCAATGTCAACCTTGTCAGAGTAAGTCAGATACATGTATTATGGGTGTAGACATAAGATCAATGTCAACCTTGTCAGAGTAAGTCAGATACACGTATCATGGGTGTAGACATAAGATCAATGTCAATGAATTGTTATGCATAGTGAAAGCGACCTAAGGACGTCTTTACATGTTCAAACAGTCATAACGTTGCAATACCTTCCAATACGCTATGGAATGGAACCTTAAAAATACTTTTTTTAGTTTTTCAGTTATTGAATAGCCAGGTCTTTTATTTAAACCCACAATTATTTTGATAAGAATTATTTAAAGAAAATTTTTAAATAATTTAATGTCCAGGGCTTTTCACTGAGGACGGCGCTGTCAGTAGTCATATCCCTCCTTATATCAATCAAGGCAGATTTCTTTTACATTGTTACAGGTGTCTGTTTTGTTGTGCGCAGTAGTGTTACTTGTGTCTGTTGACATTCTGATTCGTGTAGCGCAGGCATAGTTCGTTGCTATGGGAGCCTTGCTGGTTTGGCGCTGGCTCGCGTGTGGGGTCTAAAGCGTAGAGACACAGTTTTCTTTGTTCTGCATGTTTCAGGTCTCTTCATGTGCGCGTGTGTTGTTCTTTAGGGGTTTTCCATTTCTGGAATTTTCGGTTGAGAAGCTATATATTGGGGGCTGTGTTTGCAGCCGGCAGTAAGGAAAATACCAGCGAGCACTAAGAGTGTTCCCTTCTCGTCAGTTTTGGGACCTTACAGATAATTACAGTGGTGTCAGATTTTCAACGGACTTGATACAGATTTAATTCGGGCTGTCTCCAGTTTGCCTTTGGATTATTACTATTCACGTGGATTATTTGTTTTAAAGGACTCTTGTTGAGCTTGGGCAGTGGTGGTATCCAGAATCAAAGTCAAGGATCCGGTGATTCTGTTACTGTACATTTTTATTGTTATACTATGTAATTGTATTTATTAAGTATAGTGTAATGTTAGGATTGTTCTAAGAATAAATTATAATTATTTGTCAACATAAAACCACTGACTTCTTTATTCATTCCCATAGACATTTTAAGCTGCCTAGTGTTACAGAATCTGATTTTGTTTTATCTCGGTAACAAAATTTGTGCTGATCATGACTACGTGATCTGTTGTTATTAGGTTCCGTAACAACATCTTTCAAGTGTTTAAATATTTCTCTGAGCCTTTCCTTTTCTTTTTCATCCTAAGTAGTTGCCTAATCCCGTTATGCAGAGCTGTTATTTTTACGGTATGGAATTTTATGTCTCAAGTGGAAGTGATCAAGTAAATTTGTGCAGCAACAAATATCCACTCCACTGACCTACATATAAATAAGATTTATATATCTGTGATTATACTCTAGTATTCCTAAACGATTGTTTTCAATCCATATCATTCATATTTTCAACACACATGCGGTATATTTTCATCTGTGCCTCTTGCCATTACGGCAGGTACTACAAACACCGTATTTTTTTAAAAATTTGCAGTATTCTGTTTTCATTCAGCTTATGCTATATACAGTGTTTAGGGTAATAAGGGTTGGTGTCATTCTTTAAAAGATATTTTAACCACATGGGGTCTCAGTAACATGTAAATAGATAGGGATGTTTCTCGGTTTATGACAATGATGACAATCTTGTACAGTCTGTGGAGGTAGGCGATCTCATTTCTGAACATTACATCGTCCATTGCGCCTTAACTCATTGCCTAGAAAGACCTTGACCCTTAGAAAGCTCAAGGCCATCGACCAAGCTGTTGAACAAGACATCAAGCAGTCCCCACTTCTTGTAAGTGGTGACATTCCACCCAGCAACCTGTACAACCAGTACAACATCACACTGCGCAGTATCCTGGATAAGCAATCACCTGAAAAGACTGACACCATCACGTACCGGCCAAACTTGCCGTAGTTGAATGAGTATATTGTGCAGCAAAAGAGGTTGCGCAGCAAGTTTGAACAATTATGGAGGAGAAGTCACCTTCACTTACATCGTGAGATGTACATGCACCAGAGAGACAATGATAACAGCATGATCCAGAAAGCTAATGTCACATATTACCAAGACAAGATCGCTCAGTGTGACCAGGATCAGAAAAAAAGTTTAATTAAAAAAAAGGTAATAACAATAATGAAAAATGGGTCAAGCCTAGGACTAGATGGCTTAGGACCTTAGTTTTATAAAATTCTATGGCCACATGTTAAATATATGGTTGTTAATGCTTGTAATGAAGAATTAGATTGTGGGAAACTTTTAGTTTCTAAGCGGAAAGCACTAATAACAATTATTCCTAAAGGTGACTTACCAATAGATAACTTAAAAATATTTGACCAATATCTCTTACATTTGTTGACTACAAAATAGGTGTCCTAGCAAGTAGACTTCAATCAGTTATTGGCAGTATTGTTCATAGTGATCAAGGTGCATATATTAAAAACAGAGGTATACATCAAAACTTAAGGCATATGCAAGATAATATTTGAAGGACAGAAAAGCAAAATATACAAGCTGCAGTGCTGGCAGTAGATTATTCAAAGGCTTTTGATAGTGTTTCAATAGAACTTATATAAGAAGCATTAAAAATATTTAATTTAGATCCAGAATTTATTCAATGGATTAAGGTTTTTAACACTGGTAGGAAAAGTTGTGTTTCAAATGCAGGATGGCATACAAATGCTAATTTAAGTTTGATAGGGAAAATTACTGTTGTTGAGTGTTTGTTTTTGTCTCAATTTATTCATTTATTAAAAGTTATCAGAGCCTCTGATCACATTTTAAGGTAATTCAAACCTTATTCTTTAAATTTATATGGCCAAATAATGGTAAATGTGTTGAAAAGGTTAAAAGAAAAGTTGTTATTCAAGAAAACAAATATGGTGGAGTTAATATGGTGGATGTTGAAAAGATGAACCAGGCTCTTGAAGGAACCTGGGCTGGCCGATTACAAGAAGCGTATACAAATGGAATTCTACCTAATTGGGCGAAAATACCCTTTTGGCTGCTTAATTGTAGAGGGGAAAACATGATACTTTTCAAATCAAATTGTAAATTTAGGGAACTTGTATGTAATATTGACAATATGCCTATGTTTTATTAAGTATTAATTGAGACTATTCTTAATGTTGAAGAATTAAACTCAGATATCTTTGTATACGATGTCATATAGAATAACAAAAATATCTAATACAAAAGTAAAACACTATTTTAAAGAATGGATCAAGTTTTCGAATCATATTTGTGTTTTAAATTGTACATGATCTGAAACTTTATTCATTGCAAGAAATCAAAAGAATGGTTGAAGATAAGGGTATGCTACATTCTCAATACTTACCTTTGAAGAATGCCATGAACAACATTTCGTTCAGAACAAGGGAAGACATAAAGGATAAATATTATTCTTCCAAGGAAATTATATCAAGTGTATGTATTCAGAGTAAGACAGAACCAATTAGTCATCATTACTGGGAAAATAAGTTTACATGTGAACGTGACTCGGAACATGTATGGACTGCTCATTGTTTTGCCTTAAAAGAACCACGTGTTAACTGACTTATGTGGAAAATAATCCATATAATATATCTAACAGCTCTGGTGATACACAATGAATATCAAGAATGATGAATGTTGTACATATTGTAATGAAGTTGAAACAATGCAGCATTTTTTTATTAAATGTTAACAAGTAAAAGGCCTTTGGAGATATGTCGGAGATTTATTTCATTTAAGGTGAAGGCCTGAAACAATATTTTTGGAATACATATTGAAGACTCTGATTTGGACAAATGTATTGGTTTAGCACTCCTGTGTATTAGTAAATTTAAGTATTGGTCATATCAAAAACTTCTAAATATTTGTAGCGTAAGGTAATTTTGTTATTTTCCGTATCTCCTGTGATACCACCGTACGGATTGCCGTGATTTTCGACATACATTTGCTCCGGGTTTGTCCGAAGATATTCCACCCACCTTTATTTGTAATATTTTCGTATTACCTGCATAATTTAAATTTTTTATATAATTGCTCCCCCCGCGGGCGGCTCTTTTCTTTGTGTCTTCGGGCACGGTGACACAATGTCCATAGTGTGTGTAAGGCGGGACAGAGTTTTACTCAGGGCCCCTGTCTGGGGTTTTTTTTTTTTTTTTACATTTCGCGTGACCGGCCCGAAAATCTCCCCATCGGCGATCCCTTCTCAAAAGGGGGATCTTTGAAAGAATTGTTTTTCAGGCCTTCCTGCGACCGGCCGGGGGGGGGGGGGGGGGGTGGGGGTCGCACGAAGAGGGTCATCATATGACCAGAAACGCTTGTGTGCACATCTACCGGGTCGCAGGAATCCGTTATGGTTAAACAATCGAACAGGTCGCACGAAGTCAACCAAGTCAAGAAAATGTCAACCAAATTCACGTTGTGGTTGGTACAGTGTGATGTGTACACGTGTGGAGTACGTGGCACCAGCAAAGTTGATAACACTTAATATTGACTTGAAATGTTTTGAAAATCGAGATTTTTTTCACATTAATATAGTTGCAAATGTAAAATTCCTGTAAAAGTGTAAATTAAATACGTTTGTACTAATATTTGTTTCTTTTGCATGCATGTGCCATCTGATTTTCAATAATGTTTATGTAATATTCTTTGTTTTAAAGACTTTTAATTCTTTCTTTCAGGATGTATGCTTATTGCGTATAAGTCATCATTGTTAATATCTTTACAAATATTTTTTTGAAATAAAACTGGTAATATTGCATTTTCTTCTAAGATCTTATCCATGGACGGCTTATTTTTTTTATGTATATGTGATATTGTTGATCAGTTTCAATGTCACATGTTACGTGTGTAGGGGAATATTTGTCAAAGACCCTGACCACATGTTGGGAACTGGCTTGGGCGACCGTATGCGACCGTACGCTGTTCCGGAACATGTGGCGAACGCTGTGCCGAAAGATTTTATCAACAACACCAACTATATAATGGATCTGTATATTAATATCGTAACGAGATTTGTGTGATTTTCCGTATCTCCGGATTTCCGGTGGATTTCCGATACCATCGTTCGGGTTGGTGTGATCGCCCCAAAGCGTGCGTAGCACGGGTAATTGCAAGTTTATGTTTATTTCACCATGAATGTTATATGAGAAATGTGATATATAATATGTTTAAATATACGTTATCATTTTCTTGAATAAATATATCTTGTTATAATAATGATATAATGCAGGGTCTTAGGAAGCGGTCAGATGAGCAGAGAGCACCCCCCATCATCCTCTCATCAAGCTGCTGACTTTAACAGGTTTTTTTTCATGAATAAAGTTTCCAAAATCCATGAAACCCTGGAGAGAAGCCTCATGTCACCACCCCGTCACACATATGTCGAGCCAGAATGCACAGTCATACTGTGCGATTTCAGTCCTGTTTATTCAAAGGACGTGGAATTGCTCATTGGTAAATCGCCATCCAAAACATTTCAACTTGACCCTTGGCAAAAATGGATGCTCAAGTTCCACATGCCAACCCTCACTCCTGTTATCAAAGACATAATCAACTCGTCAATATCTTTAGGAGTATTTGTAAGTAAATGGACACATGCAATTTGTCAAACTTATGGCCTGTGTCAAACCTGCCGTTCCTTTCTAAGGTGGTAGAATGGGTTGTGGCCAAACAACTCACCATCCATCTGGAGGATAATGCTCTGTACCCTGAGTTCCAGTCAGCATATCGTGCACGTGATAGTGCTGAGACTGCTCTACTCAGGATGCACAATGATGTCCTCTCGGCTATTGACAAACAACAAGGTGTGATTCTTGTACTGTTGCGCCTGTCTGCTGCATTTGATAGCACCATTCAATTCTGCTTGACAGGCTCCGTCATAGGTCCCCGAGGGGTCAGTGCTTGTCCCCATTCTGTTGTCCATGCACACTGCTCCTGTCTGTGACATTGTCGCTCTACATGGGCTCCTCATTCGTCTCTATGCAGGTGATGATCAGCTAGCTATGACCTTCAATTTCAATACCTCACCCACCATTGACGACTCAATGGTCGCTGTGCAGCGGTGCATTGCTGACCTTAATGCAATGGAACAATGGAAGAGCATGTTCGTCAAATCTGCAAAACATGCTGTTTCAATAACATTGCGGCATCAAAGCTTATACGTGACACCACCGAACGCTGAAACATGCTTTTATCTCAACAAGGCTTGATAGCAGCAACTCACTCCTTCTGAATGTACCATCTGCAAAGATCACTAAACTGCAGCGCGTTAAGAACTGTGCAACTCGGATAGTCACCATGAAGCGTATGCGTGACAGCATCACAGAAATTCTGAGAGATCTTCACTGGCTTCCTGTTAAGCATCGGGTCAATTTCAAGGCTTTGTGTCTAACTTATCAATGTGTGAATGGTTAAGCCCCTGCATATTTGTCCGAGCTTGTGTCACCGTATGTGCCATCAAGAAGAGTCCGATCAAACAGCCAGCTACTCCTGCAGCAACCAGCCTCCAGAACTAGATCCTATGGAAACCGCGCTTTTGCAGTCGCTGCACCAAAAATATAGAATCAGTTGCCTATGGTCCTAAAAATGGACTCATATGACGCTTTCAAGAAGAAACTAAAGGCACATCTTTATAGCTTTGCATATGATTAGACAATTTCTCTAGTCAGTTTCACTACTTACAGGCTTGTAATTATCTTAGTCAAATCTCATGCCTTTTTAGTACTTTAATTTTTTATTTATCTCTTATTTTAAATTTTAACTTAAATAATGGATATCATTTAAGGCGCTCCTGAGTAACACTGAGTATTGATAGGTGGCACGGTATTAAGTGAATAAATTGTTATTTTAATTTTTATCTCGAAAGAATTGGGTGTTATGGTGGACAGTGGGTTATCAGATTCTTATATGGAACAATAAAAATTAAGGATCCATTCGACACTGATGATTACATTTTTTAGTGTTCAAGGAAAAACAGGGCAATATCTGAAAAGCTACGTATGGGGGTGTATCCAATATACGGAAACCGACTGATACCGAAATTTCAAGCGGCAGAGGGAGTATTTCTCTCGTGTAATTCCGGTGGAACATTTTCTTTTGAATTATTGTAAACACAGATCAATTGGAAAGGAATTGCAAGAACACGTCCACCATTGTTTAATGTCAAACGGCGACGTTGTCAACTAAACTGCACGACTTGCATCAGAAGAATTTTGTAATCGACTGTAATGTATTGTGATGTGTATTAATTTCATGTGAATCTCAATCCCTCTTGGGCCATAACATTTAAATTGTGTCATTAAAACGAGCTTTAACTGTAAAGTGCTTCACGAGCCCTATAGGCTGGTCGTGTTAATATGCATGTATAAATTGGAATAAATATGTGCATGTTGCACTTGAAACCCTCACGTATTTCATTGAAGAGATCGTTCGGGTCAAAGCTTTGGATTCCCAGGAAAGTCAACGTTCAGGAATACCCATGCAAACAATTTTGTCCGAGAATGTACTTATAACATGTCAGTCAGATTATGAAAGTGTTATTAAGAATCATTCTGCAAATTTAGAAATGTGGACTTTTATTTACGGATTCCAAACGTAAGATAACACATTGTCGTCAGCAAATTTTCACTCTGTCGTTCAAGTTAAGTCAGGACCTTTACAAGACGTCCTTCACCATTGTTTAATGCCGTTAGAAACACACACACATATACATATACATATATTATTGTCTGTGTGACACATTTTAGATACATTATACTCCCGTATAAGTTTTAAAAATAGCATGTTTTATGTTTCCAGTATAGGTTAATGTTAAACCAGGTTTAGATATATAATGGAACCAAAATTCTATTTATTATTATATTTCATTTTCAGTATATGAATATTATTATAAATCTGAATAACTAGGGGATGATTACATCGAGCCCTCCCCACCCCACCCCCCCACCCCCACCCCCCGAAAAGCGGAGAGGTATATACCCCCATCTCTATCATATATGGATGGAAGGTTCATCACGGACATGAAATTACATGTATCCTCGTAAATTTGAACATTGATTTAAATTTTATGTTTGGTCGTTTTTTTTTCAGAAATCGACTGTTTTACTTCGGTTTGCAAAATGTCGGCACCAGCTGGAGGCAGGAATGGAAACATCTTGACGGAACACCTCTTGGCACATGGAAGCCGTGGTGGACAGGATCCGGAGCGACATCTGGGCCCTGCGGCGTGTACCACTGGTACTCCGGGACAAGCCACTGGGATAAGATGAGTTGTGGCAACACTCGGTACTTTATTTGTCAGTTCCCTGCAGGTATGTATCATATTGCACATGTTTTTGTTTACTTGATTTTTACAGAACTAATTAAGAGCGGTAATGGAGTGAATCTATCTGCAACTTCCCTTTTAAAGCAAAAAGAACCAATGGTTGATTTCTGGTATTAATTAATTTATTTATTAAGTTTGCTTCTTTGAAAGTTTTTTTTTTATATTTTGGTTAAAAACTGAAAAATAATAAAATAGCGTGTGGGCGCAATGGTTAGTACGCTGAACTCGTGACCACAAGGTTGTTGGTTTGCGTCCTTATCTGACCGCCTTCTGCACGTACACTCTGGCCAAGGTCTTCCCACAAGAGTTCGCTCTCTCCATCCAGGATTGAAAGGGTACCAGTGAAGCATTGGCGGCAGGCAAAATGTAGAACGAAAAAAAATTCTTGCGGATGAGAGTGACGTCACTGATATCAGACTATAAACCCTCACCCTTAGCTTTACCTAATAGCCAAGAATGGTTCTCCTAACGACTCATTGGTTTCCTTTCTTTTCCATTTTGGTTCAGATTCCAAAACAGAAGAGCATTTTTAGGTCAGCACCTTGTTTTCTTCTGTATACACATTCAGCATTCTCACTGATTTCACAAATGCAGTTGACCTTGAGTTCTCCTTAGAGCTTGTTTTTACTAAACCTATACTTATCTCCAATGCAATTATCCCCATACAACTACCCCCGAGACAATTACCCCCCCCCCCCCCCTATTCAATCAACCCCGAGGCATTTACCTACCAGACAATCTCCCAAGAATGTATATGTTTATAAATAAGACCAAATAATAATAAATTGTTCTTCGAACTCCTAGACTGAAATGTTGAGGAACCGGACACTATATTTTTGGTCGCTCTGGACTTTTGTTTCTTGTGGTCTGACGGTGTTCGCCCTGAACTTTTGTTCCTTGTTGCCTAAAGATGGGCGCACTGGACATTTGTACTTTGTGGCCTGACGGTGGTCGCCCTGGACTCTTGTTTCCTTTGGCCTGACGGTGGTCGCCCTGGATGTTTGTTCCTTGTAACCTAACGGTGGGCGCCCTGGACTTTTGTTTCTTGTGGCCTGACGGTGGTCGCCCTTGACTTTTGTTCCTTGTGGCCTAACGGTGGGCGCCATGGACTTTTGTACCTTGTGGCCTGCGGTGGTCGCCTGGACGTTTTTCCCTTGTCGCCTGCAGTGGTCGCCCTGGACTTTGCTCCTTGTGGTCTGAGGGTTTACGCCGTGAATTTTTGTTCCTTGTGGCCTGACGGTGTTCGCCCTAGACTTTTGTTTCTTGTAGCCTGTCAGTAGACGCCATGGACTTTTGTAACTAGTGGCCTGCTGTGGTCGCCGTGGCCTTTTCTTCCTTCTGGCCTAAAGGTGGGCGCCCTGGACTTTTGTTTCTTGTGGCCTGCGGTGGTCACCCTTGACTTTTTTCCTTGTGGCCTGACGGTGGGCACAATGGAATTTTGTTTCTTGTGGCCTGACGGTGGTCGACCAATATACATTATTCTCCCGTATAAGTTTTAAAGATAGCATGTTTTATGTTTCCAGTATAGGTTAATGTTAAACCAGGTTTAGATATATAATGGAACCAAAATTCTATTTATTATTATATTTCATTTTCAGTATATGAATATTATTATAAATCTGAATAACTAGGGGATGATTACATCGATTAGTACGCTGAACTCATGACCACAAGGTTGTTGGTTTGCGTCCTTATCTGACCGCCTTCTGCACGTACACTCTGGCCAAGGTCTTCCCACAAGAGTTCGCTCTCTCCATCCAGGATTGAAAGGGTACCAGTGAAGCATTGGCGGCAGGCAAAATGTAGAACGAAAAAAAATTCTTGCGGATGAGAGTGACGTCACTGATATCAGATTATAAACCCTCACCCTTAGCTTTACCTAATAGCCAAGAATGGTTCTCCTAACGACTCATTGGTTTCCTTTCTTTTCCATTTTGGTTCAGATTCCAAAACAGAAGAGCATTTTTAAGTCAGCACCTTGTTTTCTTCTGTATACACATTCAGCATTCTCACTGATTTCACAAATGCAGTTGACCTGGAGTTCTCCTTAGAGCTTGTTTTTACTAAACCTATACTTATCTCCAATGCAATTATCCCCATACTTCTACCCCCGAGACAATTACCCCCCCTATTCAATCAACCCCGAGGCATTTACCTACCAGACAATCTCCCAAGAATGTATATGATTATAAATAAGACCAAATAATAATAAATTGTTCTTCGAACTCCTAGACTGAAATGTTGAGGAACCGGACACTATATTTTTGGTCGCTCTGGACTTTTGTTTCTTGTGGTCTGACGGTGTTCGCCCTGAACTTTTGTTCCTTGTTGCCTAAAGATGGGCGCACTGGACATTTGTACTTTGTTGCCCTGACGGTGGTCGCCCTGGACTCTTGTTTCTTTTGGCCTGACGGTGGTCGCCCTGGATGTTTGTTCCTTGTAACCTAACGGTGGGCGCCCTGGACTTTTGTTTCTTGTGGCCTGACGGTGGTCGCCCTTGACTTTTGTTCCTTATAGCCTAACGATGGGCGCCATGGACTTTTGTACCTTGTGGCCTGCGGTGGTCGCCTGGACGTTTTTCCCTTGTCGCCTGCAGTGGTCGCCCTGGACTTTGCTCCTTGTGGTCTGAGGGTTTACGCCGTGAATTTTTGTTCCTTGTGGCCTGACGGTGTTCGCCCTAGACTTTTATTTCTTGTAGCCTGTCAGTAGACGCCATGGACTTTTGTAACTAGTGGCTTGCTGTGGTCGCCGTGGCCTTTTCTTCCTTCTGCGGTGGTCGCCCTTGACTTTTGTTCCTTGTGCCCTAACGGTGGGCAACATGGACTTTTGTACCTTGTGGCCTGCGGAGTTCGCCCTGGACTTTTCTTCCTTGTGGCCCTCAAGGTGTTCGCCCTTGACTTATGTTCCTTATGGCCTAACGGTGGGCATCATGGACTTTTGTACCTTGTGGCCTGCGGTGGTCCCCCTGGACTTTTTTCCTTGTGGCCTGACTGTGGGCACCATGGAATTTTGTACCTTGTGGCCTGCGGTGGCCCCCTGGACTTTTTTCCTTGTGGCCTGACGGTGGGCATCATGGACTTTTGTACCTTGTGGCCTGCGGTCGTCCCCCTGGACTTTTTTCCTTGTGGCCTGACGGTGGGCACAATGGAATTTTGTTTCTTTTGGCCTGACGGTGGTCGACCTTGGCTTTTGTTCCTTGAGGCCTAACGGTGGGCGCTCTGGACTTTTGTACCTTGTGGCCTGAGGTCGTCGCCGTGGTCTTTTCTTTTTTGTCGTCTGACGGTTGTCTCCGTGAATGTTTGCTCCTTGTGGCCTGGCGATGGATGCCCTTGACTTTCGTCTCTTGTAGCCTGATGGTAGAGGCCCTGGACGTTTGTTCCTTGTAGCCTTACCTTGTAGCCGTGGACTTTACTTCCTTGTGGCCCGACGGTGGTCGCCGTGGACTTTCGTTTCTTATGGCCTGCGGTTGTCGCCGTGGACTTTTTTTTCGTTGTGGCCTTACGGTGGTCACCCTGGTTTTTTTTAATGTTGCCTGACGTCGGTCGCTGTGGACTTTTGTTTCTTGTAGCCTGATGGTAGACGCCCTGGACGTTTGTTCCTTGTAGCCTAACGGTGAGCGCCATGGACTTTTGTACCTTGTGGCCTGCAGTGGTCGCCCTGGGCTTTTTCTCATGTGGCCTGACGGTGGTCGCCGTGGACTTTTGTTTCTTGTAGCCTGATGAAAGACGCCCTGGACGTTTGTTCCTTGTGTCCTAACGGTGGGCAACATTGACTTTTGTACCTTTTTTACCTTGTGGCCTGCGGTGGTCGCCGTGGATTTTTCTTCCGTGTGGCCTAACGGTTGGCGGCCTGGACTTTTGTACTTTGTGGCCTGACGGTGGTCGCCCCGGAATTTTTTCCTTGTGGCCTGAGTGTGGTCGCCGCGGACTTTTTTTCCCTGTGGCCTTACGGTGGTCACCCTGGGCTTTTTTTTTTCATGTGGCCTGACGGTGGTCGCTGTGGACTTTTGTTTCTTGTAGCCTGATGGTAGACGCCCTGGACGTTTGTTCCTTGTAGCCTAACGGTGAGCGCCATGGACTTTTGTACCTTGTGGCCTGCGGTGGTCACCCTGGACTTTTTTCCTTGTGGCCTGCAGTGGTCGCCCTGGACTTTTTTTCCTTGTGGCCTGCAGTGGTCGCCCTTTGCTTTTTTTTCATGTAGCCTGACGGTGGTCGCCGTGGACTTTTGTTTCTTGTAGCCTGATGAAAGACGCCCTGGACGTTTGTTCCTTGTGTCCTAACGGTGGGCAACATTGACTTTTGTACCTTTTTTACCTTGTGGCCTGCGGTGGTCGCCGTGGATTTTTCTTCCGTGTGGCCTAACGGTTGGCGGCCTGGACTTTTGTACTTTGTGGCCTGACGGTGGTCGCCCAGGAATTTTTTCCTTGTGGCCTGAGTGTGGTCGCCGCGGACTTTTTTTCGCTGTGGCCTTACGGTGGTCACCCTGGGCTTTTTTTTCATGTGGCCTGACGGTGGTCGCTGTGGACTTTTGTTTCTTGTAGCCTGATGGTAGACGCCCTGGACGTTTGTTCCTTGTAGCCTAACGGTGAGCGCCATGGACTTTTGTACCTTGTGGCCTGCGGTGGTCACCCTGGACTTTTTTTCCTTGTGGCCTGCAGTGGTCGCCCTTTGCTTTTTTTTTCATGTAGCCTGACGGTGGTCGCCGTGGACTTTTGTTTCTTGTAGCCTGATGAAAGACGCCCTGGACGTTTGTTCCTTGTGTCCTAACGGTGGGCAACATTGACTTTTGTACCTTTTTTACCTTGTGGCCTGCGGTGGTCGCCGTGGATTTTTCTTCCGTGTGGCCTAACGGTTGGCGCCCTGGACTTTTGTACTTTGTGGCCTGACGGTGGTCGCCAAGGAATTTTCTCCCTTATGGCTTGACGGTGGTCGACGTGGACTTTTATTCCTTGTAGCCTTACGGTACGCGACCCGGACTTTTGTTCCTTGTGGCCTGCGGTGGTCGCCGCGGACTTTTGTTTTCTTGTAGCCTGATGGTAGACGCCCTGGACGTTTGTTCCTTGTAGCCTAACGGTGAGCGCCATGGACTTTTGTACCTTGTGGCCTGCGGTGGTCACCCTTGACTTTTTTCCCTTGTGGCCTGCAGTGTTCGCCCTTTGCTTTTTTTTCATGCGGCCTGACGGTGGTCGCCGTGGACTTTTGTTTCTTGTAGCCTGATGAAAGATGCCCTGGACGTTTGTTCCTAGTGTCCTAATGGTGGGCACCATGGACTTTTGTACCTTTTTGACCTTGTGGCCTGCGGTGGTCGCCGTGGACTTTTTTTCGTTGTGGCCTTACGGTGGTCGCCCTTGGCTTTTTTTTCATGTGGTCTGACGGTGGGCGCCCTTGACTTTTGTTCCTTGTAGCCTGCGGTGGTCGCCCTGGACTTCTTTTCCTTGTGTCCTGCAGTGGTTGCCCAGGACTTTGTTCCTTGGGGTCTGATGGTTGTCGCCATGAATTTTTGTTTCTTGTGGCCTGACGGTGGTCTCCCTAGACTTTTGTTTCATGTAGCCTGACGGTAAACGCCCTGGACATTTGTTTCTTGTAGCCTTACGGTGGTCGCCATGGACTTTTATACCTTGTGGCCTGCGGTGGTCGCCGTGGATTTTTCTTCCGTGTGGCCTAAAGGTAGGCGCCCTTGACTTTTGTTTCTTGTTGGCTGACGGCTGTCGCCCTTAACTTTTGTTCATTGTGGCCTAACGGTGGGCGCCATGGACTTTTCTACCTTGTGGCCTGACGGTGGTCGCCCAGGATTTTTTTTCCTTGTTGCCTGAGGGCTGTCGCCCTGGACTTTCGTTTCTCGTAGCCTGACGGACGGTAGACCACCTGGAAGTTTGTTCCTTGTAGCCTTACGGTTGTCGCAATGGACTTTTGTTTCTTGTAGCCTGACGGTGGTCGCCGTGGACTTTTGTTTCTTTTAGCCTGACGGTGGTCGCCGTGGAATTTCTTCCTTGTGGCCTAACGGTGGGCGCCGTGGACTTTTGTACCTTGTGGCCTGCAGTGGTCGTCCCAGATTTTTGTTTCTTGTAGCCTGACGGTTGGCGCCGTGGACTTTTATTCCTTGTGGCCAGCTGTGTTCGCCGAGAACTTTTTTCCTTGTGGCCAGACCGTGGTTGCCATGGACTTTTCTTCCTTGTGACCTGACGGTGGTTGCAGTGGACTTTTGTTCCTTGTGGCCTGCTGTGGTCGCCGTGGACATTTCTTCCTTGTGGCCTAACGATGGTCACCGTGGACCTTTCATCCTTGTGGCCTGACGGTGGTCGCAATGGACGTTTTTCCTTGTTTGCGCGACTGTGGTCGCCGTGGACATTTATTGCTTGTGGCCAGATTTGGTCGCCGTGGACTTTTTTTCCTCGTGGCCTGACGGTGGTTGCTGTGGACTTTTCTTTCTTGTAGCCTTACGGTGGGCGCCCTGGACTTTTGTTTCTTGTGGCCTGACGGTGGGCGCCCTGTACTTTTGTTTCTTGTTGCCTGACGGTGGTCGCCGTCGACTTTTCTTTTTGTGGCCTCGCGGTGGCCGCCGTCGACTTTTCTTCCTTGTGGCCTTACGGTGGGCGCCCTGGACTTTTGTTTCTTGTGGCCTGACGGTGGTCGCCCTTGATTTATGTTCCTTGTGGCCTGCGGTGGTCCCCCTTGACTTTTATTCTTTTTCTTCTGACGGTGGTCGCCCTAGATTTTTGTTTCTTGTGGCCTGAGGATTGCCGCAAGGGACATTTGTTCCTAGCGGCTTGGACTTTTTTAATGGAAAGTTATGAATATTTTTTATCATAAAATGTCGGGAATGATTCAAAGTGTGTCCTAAGGCGAATCATTTTCCTTATTCCTCGATACCTCCAGTGATACCTCAATTTCCTATTTGGAGGCTATCGCAGAGCCACCTGTCGGTACCTACGAGTGTATCAATGAAGAAAGCAATTTGTTACTCCATCTGTGTCATTGACTAAGGGCCTCCGTATTTTTACATTTTCTGAAACTCAAAGAGTAAGACATTACAAAAAAATCACTTGTTCCTACTTTTATTAAATAATATGTCGAATTTTGCGTCGATGAAGGGGGAACGCAGAGGGAGCAAAATTCGAGCTATAATTTAATGCGGGTAAATTGTTCTTAGGACACGAACAACTACAATTTGATATTGATATATTACATCATATTAATAAAAGATGTGGTCAGTGGGGCTTGAAATAATTATTTTTGTCTTATTTATTCCTTATTGATTTACAAATCAACAATAAGGCTAGTTCAGGTTTAACCAATATTTATTATACTAAAACATCGTCTGTCGTATTTAGGATGAAAATAGAGAACGGGTTGGAGAAGCTAGTAGATATAATTCTGATACCGCCGAGACATGAACATAGGAACTAAAAACAGAAAAAAAATATGTTGCCTGGGTATGACGATACAGCTTCTGGTGTTACTTGGCAATTTGATGCAGTTAACAAAGAGATAAGGCGTGGTTCTTGATATAGATTTGTTGCTGAGTTTTATTTTTGAATGGGACAACAGCTGGCGATATCAATTAAATAGGTTGCTAGGACCGCATAATTTGGAGTCTTTTTTCGGAAGTATTTATTGATACTCTTGCTCATATTTCCATTCACAATTAAATATATGCATGTTTTATCTTTATAGCATATGCGAAATAAAGCAGTCTTGAAGAAAAATTATTTTGTAATGTGCAAATTTGATCATTTTCAGGATTTGCTGATTGCATATCTGGGAAAACCTTGTACTTGTGTGGCACGACAAATGTACTAATGGGAAACTGTATGGTCCACGATGTTTCCACGACCACCATACCAAGTACCACACGAACCGTCAAAGAAACATCTACCGCTGTAGCTAGCACCACACCGACTGTGCAGGAGACAACCCCTGTAGGAAGCACCGCACCCACTGTCGACGAGACTACAATCGAAACAAGCACCACACCAACTGTCAGCGAGATTACCACCGCTGCAAGCACCACAAAAACTGTCAGCGAGACAACCACCGTATCAAGCACCACACCGACTGTCAGCGAGACTACAACTATAGCTACCAACACAATGACTGTTGACGAGACTAAAACTGTAGGAAACTGCACACAGGCTGACGAGACTTCTACCACGGTTAACACCACACTGACTGTCAGAGAAACTGTCAGTTTAGCCAGCACCGCACCCACAATCCCGGGAATTTCGATGATAGGAAGGAACACACCCACTGTTCCGGAAAATATTTCAAATGCTAGCACCACGCTGACTGTCCTGGAGACTAGGTCATCAGTTGCTGTGACAGTCACGCCAGCCACAAACATGAACGCAGCATCTGTTCCAGGAGAAGAAGCAACCATGGCGGACTCTTCATTGTCTCTCACAACGTCATCAATAACTCCTCAATTTGGCACAGATGCAAACCCGTGGTCATCAGAACAAAATGAGCAACCCTGGACATCAGCTGACGTGCCAGATAATGATACAGGTTCTAAGCTGACGTCAGATATATTGGCAGATAGTACAACCTCGACTAGTCAGGAAAACGCCACGAGGCTACCTAGTAACAAGCCACCGACTCGTTCCCAATTAGAAGACCCTGATTCTCGCTTAAGCGCAAAGCTGCTGGGTTACATGTCCCTGTGCCTTGTGGCTCTGGCTAGCCTCCTGCTCATTGTACTGGACATACCCCTTTACCTGCGCCAGTTCCGGGCAATGATGGCAGACGTCATGAGTTGTTTCAAGGGATGCTGCAGAAGGAAGCCACGTGATGCTTACGTCAAACGAAAGAGACAGCAAGTTTTTTATATAGCTTACCAGAAACAGCCATAAACAAACTGGGGTCTGTGGAGAATGGACACATATCTAAGAGAATATGTGTTTGTTTCTTTGTTTAATTAGGTTTGCGATTGAAACACATTATATTATTGTCTTCTGAAGTCTTAATGGTTTCTACATGTCATTTGTGGAACAAAGATATTAAAAATGGACGGCGAGATATAATTGTTACCAAAGCAAAACAATCTGAAATTATACATACATATTCAAATATAGATTTTCGAATTACTTCAAAAAGTCACAAAAAGGACGTTATTCATCAGGGAAAAGGTCAATATATTGAAAGTGAAATTGAACAATGCAAACTGAGTTGGAGAGGCTTTTTTCATTATATTTGTTAGTTTACATTTATTGGTGCAATCGCAAAGAATTACTTGAACATTCAAACCTAAATGCATATTTTCCAAATCATTCCAAAGGAGTCTAATACAGTCTAAAATACCAATCAAAGGCTTTATAAACAGTTAAACATCGCTTAACGACCACTTCGGTTTTGCGACCACCTCAAATAATTCCCGATTCTTTTTTTGTTCTTTATATAAGACTCCACTAAGACGACCAGCTCGAAAATGTGACCACTTTATTGAGAGCCGTAGCAGCAGAGTATGTATAAATGTGTATTAATGTCCTTCCTGCACATGTGTTATATGTTTATTGAATATGTGACCTGTAAAGTGCTCCACTGAGCTTTTTTTGATGACTATAGAGATTGATGTATTTGCTGTTTCTTATATAATGTGTGTATCATATAAGTATACAATCCATTTGTAACTTATCGATTGGATTTTATGAGAAGGTATATACACCCTTTGGTTTTCAAACTGTCTTTGATTAAATTTGATTATCGAATAAATTCACTTCTTGTTGTATGTATAAACTTGACAACGTATTGTCAAAACAATAAACTGTTACACATTATAATTTTCTAATCAGGCCTCTTAATGGGGACTATACCAATATCCGACGTCTGTTGACTTAAAAACCTGTAACCTTTCATAATAAAGATAGGTAAGAAAATGCCAATCTCACGGTTCACATGCTGTTTGTGATGTTAATACGGGGGTGTTTATAACATTCAGGGGACTCAAACACACCAACTACTTCTGGCAGCAATTTGGACAAACCAGTGTTTACGTAATGGCATTATGTAACTAGTGACCTTTCGTCTTCCGCACATATGCAACCGTTTACCTTCAATTACATGTTTTTCTTTTTGTCAACAATGGCGCGTATACCCTGTTTACTATCAGGTTGGTGTTAACAAGGTCATGCATCAGTCACAATGACTAAACAAGAAGCGTCCTAACCAGGAATTACTAATAGTTCATTATTTTATAAGCCAGAAATGAAATAAATTCTACAAAAAAGTAGGCAAAAAAGGCAGGTGATTAGCGGTCTTTAAATATTGTGATTATAAACATCTAACGATTTCTAAGTTTTTTTATCATTTTATATATATATATATATATATATATATATATATATATATATATATATCTTTGTTCACCGTATTTTTTTAAATGGGAGAATTTTTATATGGATGGTTGTCATGTATTGAAGTACATATAAAGATGATCCTATAATAGACAGTTCTGGCATGATGGTCTTGATGAGAATTATACCTCTACCAATGCATTTGACTAAAATCGTTAAAAAATAAACAGGCTCTTCGATAATTCGTAGAAAAGGGACAAGCCTTTTGCTTTCGAAATGCAACAACGATTAGGAGAGTATTTAAAACTATGTCAAAGTATATTAAACTCACAATTTCTACACTTTTTGTTGGCTTCAATCTTAAAGTTTTAATGTTTTCTCTTTCTACTAATTCTCCCTTAAATAGGAATCGATATTTTTAGGTTTCGATATTTTATCGTTCCTCCAAATAACCAGCCCTAACAGATATTACAATGGTATTATTGATTCAAAATATGAAAAAAAAACCTTATATAATAGTTGGCAAAATGACCTTAGGGAGTATTACAAGAAACCATAATGTTACTATTACAGATCGTAAGTGCATTGGTTTAATTTGTATGGTTATTTATTATACTGTAATATATGCATAATTATATATTTATAATTGCTATTAGTAAGGACGGTGGCTTCTTGCCTGACTATATAATGAGAAAACACTCTAGAAACATGTCGTAAAAGTAAGAGATATAAGAAAATTATACAGAAAAGTAACAAACTTGATAGAAATTCAAGCGCCTCTGATATATCCGGGCAACTATATCCAACAACCATGTGTCCATGTGCGTTTCTATGGGCGTATCTTTGTTACAAAGAATACCTTTTCTGTCCCGTAAGAACATACGATTCCTTTAACTCTTAGTAACACAGAAAAATGTATTATGTTACACGTTGCTATCTCAGGAAAGAATACTTATCCGGATCATCAATAACCCTTATATCTGACGGGTGCACAATGAACAAAGCTTGGTGTACTTTTATTTGGTATCAAAGTGTAGCTGGAGGCATTCTATGACAAGGGCACTGGTTGATTCTTATTGATGATTCTGACACACATTTTGTAAGGGAACATATTTTATTTGCAAAGTCGACTTTCTCAGCAATTGATTACCCTCCCATTATTTGGTACCAATAGATAAACAAGCAGAAAAAAAAATCGAGGGTACCTGAAGAACGGGGTTGGCCGATACCTTGAACTCATACTTTTGTAATTGGATAATGATGCTGGATATAACGTCCTCGAGTCACACAAACAAATCGGCTGATCAGAGCATCTGCGCACTCACACAATGTCGTTTTGTTATGTTGAATAACAGACTATAAGAAGTTGGTCATATGATATTTTTCTTCATGACGCTGTCAAATTAAAAAAAAATGCAACCGACAAAATGTTTGAGGGGGAAGCTTCTTGATATGCGCGTTGCGTTTAGGTGCTGGCAAATTTAGATTGAAATATCATACGGGATGCTATGAGCTTCTTATTGTTTCTTGGACATGTTTTATTATACATTTCTTATTCAACATATTATAATAAAAACATTGGTATTTTCGTTTAAACCGGATGTGTGAGAAAATCGTTACAGTTCGCCTTCACGCACCAACAATCAGGGTACTGGTATGATCTTATCAGGTTACCTTTTAGACAGAGTTTCATAAATAGTTACATTTCCATGGAGGAAATCTATCAATGTTATGGGTCTTTATTAATTCTCGACAAGAATAAATCGTTGTTTTCACTTCATCCTTTTTCTTTTAACGACGTTTGCCCTGGTCACATTGCTATTTTAGTTGGCAATCATGGATACATAAACCAAACCGGAGTTTTTCAGGTTCCCACAAGTAATAAACTTTACAAATATTTTTTATACAATTTTTCAAGGAAAGGTCAAAGGGTGCATGAATTGGTCAACGACCGGCAATTTTACATTGACCCAGATAAAAGGACACTTGGCCTCCACTTCGATCCTTCCAGGATGCCCTTTGATCCTAAATGTTTAACCTGGAGCGATCAAAGATTTTCTGACTTAACTTTGTGTTGATTCAGCAAACATGGTTTCATAGATTTCATTGCGGCAATTTTTAAAACAAACCAAAAATCTGTTTTTAATGAATGCAAGCCATTCACTTATTCGGCCCATATTTCTCAGGTTCATTCGTTCATAGGTAACTATATATTTGCAAATATACCTTGATAACTTTTTCTGGATCATGTTCCGGATCCACACCAAATTGTAATCGATTCTTCATTGGTCTATTTCCGAATCTTTCATGAGATTCTTTTCACAATTACTTGAGTTATGCTGTGCTTAAACACAAACACACATACTAGCCACGACAACATGATATTCCGGTTACCCTTGCGGTGAGAACTCAAGTTTGAAGCAGTTCCGGATCCCCAATTATCCGATGTCAATACGGACGGGGAGACAAACTTACCAAGCAAAACCAGCCTCGTTATTAATAAATGCTGCATGAAAATACTTTTAGTCTGCTGAGCTAAGTTGTGTAAAAATTAAAAAGAAAACAAATGATCCATTGGGTCATGACGCTCAGCTGACTGGGAAGAGATTCGCAAAAGGAAATTTTATCATCCGAATGGTAGTATATACCCGTTCAACTGAAGCATCAAACAGATTAACCAACAGGCCAAGATTGTGTCTGTATTGATATATCTCAAAAATAGAGAAAAATGCGTAAACTTTAAAATCAGGACCCACACCAAATTGTAATTGATTGTTCATTGGTCTATTTCCGAAACTTTCATGAGATTCTTTTCATAATTGCTTGAGTTATGCAGTGCTTAAACACAAAACACACACTAGCCATGACAACATGATATTCCGGTTACCCTTGCGGGGAGAACTCAAGTTTGAAGAAGTTCCGGCTCCCGAATTATCCGATGTCAAAACAGAAGGGGAGACAAACTTTTCGAGTAAAACCAGCCTTTTTATTAATATATGCTGCATGAAAACACTTTTAGTTGGTGAGCTTCAATGTGTAAAAGTTAGAAAAAAAAGTGGGAGAAACAGTCTGCAGGAACTGATGAAACACTTCATTATCACTATGCATTCAAAGAATCATGGCTATCAATACATAAGTTATTCCGATACTGGAGCTTCTGTTTCAACTTTATTTCAATTATTTTTGGGGTACTTACGAGCCAAATAGCTCGGGGATATGGATAACAGAAATCTAATTTCAGGTGCGAACCGTTTCCAAGAAGATTTTTCATGGACCTCCCTGGATGTAAAGTTTAGAGATCTAGGTCCAACGCTTACGATTTTGGTCCCTGTTAATGGAAGTACACTTCATTGAAAGGTCTCAGAAGGAGAAAACAAAGATCCTTTGACAAAAGGTAAAATGACTCACGCCAATATACATTAAATATAAATCACAGTGACCTTAGTCTACATCCAGCTGCTATCTTTTGTGCCCATCAGTGTTAAAATCATGTTATTTCTTACAGCTTCCAGAAAATAAGTCTCAGTGACATTTCATATAATCATTAAAGATGCAAGGTTTCAGAGCTCTATATGAAACCACAGCTAAAATACTGACATGATTGCTGTCATTTTACAGTCTCGAAAATAAGAGAAAATGCGTAAAACATAATTTAAAATACAGGTGGTGCCACCAGGCTTCTAGTGATGATCGAAAAGCATACAAGGTTTCAGAAAACTACAAAAACTATTGCTTGGAAACTGACATGATGGCTGTCATTAGACAGTCTCAAAAATAGAAGGGAAATACGGAAACATAGAAAATAAAATATAGATTGCGCCACCAGTCTTCAGGAACTGATTAAACTAGTCCTGATCAATATTCATGAAGGGTTTCAAGGCAATCTACGACTTAATTATTGAGATAATGGAACTTTTGTATTTAAATTTACTGGAAAAATAATTTCTTGGGTTGTAAACAAGCCCCGTAACTCGAAGAATATAAATCGCAGTGGCCAACTTTTTGGTTTCCAAGGATATTTTTGATGGACCTCTATGGATTAAAAGTTAAAAGTTTCTAGGTCTAACAACTATGATTTGTTCCCTTCTAACTGCTGGACGGCAGGACGGAAGGACGAAGAACAAAGACCCATCACTATAACTCAGATGACTTTCAGTCAGCTGAGCTAAAAATGTGTAATAATTAAAAAAAAAAGCAGGTGGCAGAAACAGTCTGATGAAACACTCCATTATCAATAGGCATTTAATTATTCTGGAGGTACTTACGAGCCCTATAGCTCGGAGGATATGGGTAACAGAGACCTTATATCAGGTTTGAACTGTTTCCAAGGAGATTTTACATCGACCCTCCTGGATGTCTATAGAAGATTCTATTTCCAACGGTTACGATGTATACTGGAGCATTTGTATCAATCTTTCAATAATTTTAGTGAAGGGGAGGGGGTTACTTACGAACTCGATAGCTCGGAGGACATGGGTAAAAGATATCCTTTTCAGGTTTCCAAGTAGAATTTTCATGGACCTCCCTGGATGTTCAGTTTGAAGTTTCTAGGTCTAATGGTTACGACTTTTGCCTTGCTAACGGCCGGCCGGACGGACGGACGACAGACAAAAAGGGATCGACGTTTTGGTTACAGGCTGCCGCTATACACCCACATAAACACACAAACGAACGGGAATGAACATATACCCTCCTGCGCAGGCAATAAAACCCCGTTACAATGTCGTTTTGGATATGCATATTTTACCACATTGTCATCCGTTAATTAAGGCATATCATATACCGGTGATCGGCAACGACTAGTCGTATGTAGTCGTAGCTGATCGTAGGCGATCATAGGCATGTATGACTGGGGCTTTACGGGTCTGGACACACACAATACGCAGCGTTGTACCCTATATCTGCAATGGGAAAAACGGGTTTTTAGTACTAGCTATTGAACTATATATATATATATATAGTTATTATATAGAATATATAGAGATATTCACACGAAAAGGTATGTCTGTAGGATCTGTAGATCATCGTGGGTGTCGTCAACACCCACCATTAAAAAGAAATCTAAACTTAATAACACAAAGCTAGAAAATACATGTAAATAGATTTTATAAATGGATCCTCCTGGATATCTGCTCTTTAGTGATTGTGGGTTCTAGTCTGAGCTGTTTCACAACTAAACTGGATATAATTTATATTAGTGTCGGCACATGAACGAAACATCTTCAGAAGCTTTAAGTCATAAATATAAGACAGCATTTCATGAGAGAGATAAAGGTAAAACTACATGTATGTATGGTCAAAAAGGTACGTCTAGGCCTGGGAATTCTTTTTTCGTGAATTTGGTATGACTCTGCAATAGCTTTACAATTCGTAACATAAATAAAACCTTTAGTCCTGCAGTCCAATAATCGAGATTTATATATTTCCTATACCGCTGCAGCAGGTAGGAAGATAAAATTCATCGCTTTTATTTACAGCAAAAAGAAAAATATTACTATCATTTCATGCTCCAAAACTTCAGTTCTTATTTTTAAATACAATGATGTAACATACTTTAATGCTTGATATTGGTGTACAGGGTGTAATGCGTGGTATTCATGGTTAGGTAATGTGGACGAATTGAGACCAAAATAAAACAAGTATAGACTTAAGGCTGACTTTTCTTTTTGTTTGTGTTCATGAACCACTTGTAAGTTTCACACGTTCATGTAACAAAAAAAATATTTCCAAATAACTCATCAATGTTAAAACATGTCGAATTACGAATCTATTTACCACTGTACTATCTGTTTTTTAGTTTTTCCTTTTATTTTATCTCCTATTCTTTTTTAAATAAATTTTAAACATAATTCAGTTCTTGCAAAAGTAAGACATCAAAATGCATTTGAATAAAATGCACGAGATCAGCAGCCACTGAAGTTTCCAATTCCTCATCTAAGCTTAATGTGTGACCCTTTTTCCCTGGCAGTGGCTGTGCTGACCGTATACTGTGGCTGGTATACTGTCGCTGTGCTGACCGTATACTGTGGCCGGTATACTGTCGCTGTGCTGGCCGTATACTGTGGCCGGTGAACTGTCGCTGTGCTGACCGTACATTGTGGCCGGTATACTGTCGCTGGGTTGACCGTATACTGTGGCCGGCATACTGTCATTGTGTTGACCGTATACTGTGCCCGGTATGCTGTCGCTGTGCTGATCGTATACTGTGGCCGGTATATTGTAGCAGTATAGACCGTATTCTGCGGCAATTACACTGTCACTGTGCAGACAGTATACTGTGGCCTGTATACTGTCGCCGCGATGACACAGGCGGCCAGTAAAGGGTTATAAAATAAGAATTGCCATTTCAAATATGAAACAGGAAAGACAAAAAAATAATATTTAGGATAAATGCCAACTTTTATTTCGAAGCAAAAAAGCATCAAAAGATAATATGTATAATTTTGCTGGGTCAGAAATGTAATGGTTTGTGCAGTTGCTGCGTTTGAAAAGGTAAATATTTTAGATGAACATTCATTCTTATGTCAGAGTAACTCGTACCATAACTCTCTTGTTCTAGGAGAATGGAATGCTTAGACCGGCCGGTATACTGTCGCTATGCTGACCAAATACTGAGGCCGGTATACTGTCGCTGTGCTGACCGTATAGTGTGACCGGTATACTGTCGCTGTGTTGACCGTATACTGTGGCCGGTATACTGTCGATTTGCTGACCGTATACTGTGGCCTGTATACTGTCGCTGTGCTGACCGTATACTGTGGCCGGTATACTGTCTCTGTGTTGACCGTAAACTGTGGCCGGTATATTGTCGCTGTGCTTACCGTAAACTGTGGCCGGTATACTGTCGCTGTGTTGACCGTATACTGTGGCCGGTATATTGTCGCGAAGACAGACGGCAAGTAAAGGGTTATAAAAACAATGAATGCCTTTACATATATGAAAAAAGAAAGACAAAACTAATATTTAGGATAAATGCCAACTTTTATTTCGAAGCAAAAATCCCATTAAAAGAATAATTTGTAAAAATGTGTTTGGCCAGGAAGTGAATGGTTTGTAAAAATGCTGCGTTTTATGTTAGAAAGACGTGAAATAAAAGGTAAATATTTTCGATGAACGTTAATTCTTATGTAAGAGCAACTCGTACCACGACAGGGTCTCCTGTTCTAGGAAAATGGAATGCTCAAATCTGTACGACAAGGATTTATGTATGTGTCGTACCACGAGTATATTTTATATGCTCACGTGGCGACGATTTGTGTATAACAGTAAATTTCAAATGCAGGATCTCAATTTGACATAGGAACAAAAATATCAGGTTAGATCAAGTTTGTGAAAATCATCTGAAGTTGCTTCCATGGGTCCTTATTTTTTTTTTCGATTTAGGGCCAATGATAATTTCATTCAGCATATCATAACCAATAATCTGAATGGTGTAATTATATATATATATAATGTTTTTAAATTACATATTTTGTTTGATGTTTATGGCGTATCCATAAATATACTAAATATGCCATTTCCTTCTCCAGCTATGATAATTGTACTACACGGCAAACATGGAACTTACTAACGAAGAAGTCCATTCAACACGTGCCCCATAGAATAACATGGGAATAAACATTGGTGACGGTTGTTTCATCTGCATGTTTTCATTGACCTGTGAGGACTTCATATGTTATATATATATATATATATATATATATATATATATATATATATATATATATATATTATTTATGTGTTGTTGCGATACGTAATTATTCCTGCGATTATTCTCGTTCGTGTGTGTGTGTGTTTGTTCACAGCATAACTCGCGCAATCTAAATAGAATCTTGTGATATTTACAGGGCTTGCCGGGAAGGGGCTAAGGTACGCTCTTTAAACAGCGCTTTACCTATGAGCTTACTACTATATCGTAAGCGCTTTTTGTTTTGACTTCGTATCCTGAGTCGCTACACCGGAGGGGAGCATTTTATTTTTTAGTCAGATGAGACCCGGTTCTGGAAGAGAAGACCTCTATGATTGGCTGAAATGGACACATGATCAATAAAAAGCAAATATAAACGCCTTTGGCAAAATCTTTTTAGGGGTTGAAGAGCCCATTGTGTATGAGCTAGACCACAAACTGATTCCATAAATATTTGTGGTTTACTGCGTGTAAACAATGTCCGATACGCTACACGAAACTGGTGCGACAAGGAATCATACTTATCAGAACGTGAGGGCAGCAAAACGGTTTACCAGTCAGGCGAGAAATACACGGAGCCAATGTTGTAACATCTCATTTTGAGGGACAGCTCATCGCCCCAGCAGCCGTTTGAATAGGCCGCAGGCTCAGAGAGAATATCCCCTCACGTTGTTTGCACAGGTCCTTGTGCACATAGAATGCCCGGCCGGTGGGCTGTAATTCAATTGAAATGTAACAACATCGGCTCTGTGCACACCTCGCTGGCTGCGTTCCGTTTTGCTTGCAACGGATACATGGCTACGCTAACATAGCCGTAATGTTATAATCGAATCGGTCCATGATACGAGAACATAAAGGGAGCAATAAATTTTGAATATTTTTACTAATAGAAACCATGAAACAGTCATCAAGTGGCGCTTGAAGTGCAGCTATGGGCGAAGCGATGATGCTTATCCCGTGTTTGTAAACTGGCATTTGATTGGCAGTTAGTCACATCATACGCACAATGTTTTTTTTCAGCAGACAACGATCCATTACCTGGTGTCTAAGTGTACCATAAACGGTCAAACTAGGCAGCGGGAAAAACAGTAGCTTCTATAGAAACGCAAGATTTCGGCTGCCCCGGGAGCGTAGGGCCAAGAAGGAATCGCCTAGTGGTTAAGGCTGATGACTTGGGAGCCGACGGTCCCTGTATCGAATCCCGCAGGTGCCTTAATAGCTTAATGGTGAAATCTCACTTGAACCTCAAAGATCCGCTCCTTTGTCTTAACGACAGGTTATTCCTAACCCCGTGCATATAAAACCTGAAATCCACAAGGTTTAATAAAAATAGCATATCATTCATCCTCATTCAACAGACGGTGCCACCAACAGACCACGGACCTATCCTTTAAAACGGCCCAGCCACCTCTTCAATTCTCGGTCGAGAGCCCAGCACCCCGGAGTGGCAGTGACCGCTGGATTTTCGGATCGCTTGTTTACTCATTTGTGCTCCAACTATTAAAATCTATGCGCGTGTAGCAGTCTTTAAGCCACGTTTGTCAATGAATGAATGAAACCTAAGCGTCATCAGCTATGGACAATACTTTTTTTGTTTACATTGACTTTTTATTGTATTTGTAACACTATTAGCAAAACAAGAACGCTACACCGAAATTCATCCTCGTAAACTTCTGACCTTTGCAGCTTAACCTTTCCTTTGATGTGTACGAGTTCTTTGTAATTTACAGTCGCGTGGGCACATGCACACCTGATAAAGCATCAGACTATAAATTATGAGGCAGTCAATGAGATCAGTGTATCTTGAAGTAGGCTTGAGCTGTAATTTGGCCAGATTCTATGTCAAATGGGTAGTAATTTATTATGGTCCACGTATCCTCATTACCATGGATCTCTGCTGTAATAATACGTCCGGGAGGTTTTTGATACGTGCAGTTGGTATGCATAAGTATCAAATTATCTGAAGACAGCGTTGTCTCTGAAGCTCTTGGTCATTTTTATGTCAGTTGACTGTAAGGTATCTGAGCAACAATGGCGATAGGTCTTTGTCTAACAGGGAACAAGTCGTAATTGTGAGACATTGGATCTCCTAAGCCACCGTCACACATTCCTTCGATTGCCTACGATTACCTACAACTTCATGGTCACTACTGGTCGTTGCCGATCACCTGCGACTTGTTGGAGGTGATTGGCTCTGCGGTCACACTTAGGGCAACGTTACGAGCGAACGTAATCAGTCTGTGAGAGTATTAAGGTCCTGTCTGACTGTATTTTATAGGACCATACACCTGCTCGTGATTACTTCCGACCGATCGTTGAATGAGACGATGTGTCATACGATAGTTACCGGGGGATCGTACGACCTACCGAATGGTGGTGGTTACGTACGAGTGTCGGCCTGTCTGTGTGAGCGGTCGTACGACCTACCAAATGGTGGTGGTTACGTACGAGTGTCGGCCTGTCTGTGTGACCGGTCGTACGACCTACCGAATGGTGGTGGTTACGTACGAGTGTCGGCCTGTCTGTGTGAGCGGTCGTACGACCTACCAAATGGTAGTGGTTACGTACGAGTGTCGGCCTGTCTGTGTGAGCGGTCGTACGACCTACTGAATGGTGGTGGTTACGTACGAGTGTCGGCCTGTCTATGTGAGCGGTCGTACGACCTACCGAATGGTGGTGGTTACGTACGAGTGTCGGCCTGTCTGTGTGAGCGGTCGTACGACCTACTGAATGGTGGTGGTTACGTACGAGTGTCGGCCTGTCTGTGTGAGCGGTCGTACGACCTACCGAATGGTGGTGGTTACGTACGAGTGTCGGCCTGTCTGTGTGAGCGGTCGTGCGACCTACTGAATGGTGGTGGTTACGTACGAGTGTCGGCCTGTCTGTGTGAGCGGTCGTGCGACCTACTGAATGGTGGTGGTTACGTACGAGTGTCGGCCTGTCTGTGTGAGTGGTCGTGCGACCTACTGAATGGTGGTGGTTACGTACGAGTGTCGGCCTGTCTGTGTTAGCGGTCGTACGACCTACCGAATGGTGGTGGTTACGTACGAGTGTCGGCCTGTCTGTGTGAGCGGTCGTACGACCTACCGAATGGTGGTGGTTACGTACGAGTGTCGGCCTGTCTGTGTGAGCGGTCGTACGACCTACTGAATGGTGGTGGTTACGTACGAGTGTCGGCCTGTCTGTGTGAGCGGTCGTACGACCTACTGAATGGTGGTGGTTACGTACGAGTGTCGGCCTGTCTGTGTGAGCGGTCGTACGACCTACTGAATGGTGGTGGTTACGTACGAGTGTCGGCCTGTCTGTGTGAGCGGTCGTACGACCTACTGAATGGTGGTGGTTACGTACGAGTGTCGGCCTGTCTGTGTGAGCGGTCGTACGACCTACTGAATGGTGGTGGTTACGTACGAGTGTCGGCCTGTCTGTGTGAGCGGTCGTACGAGCTACTAAATGGTGGTGGTTACGTACGAGTTTCGGCCTGTCTGTGTGAGCGGTCGTACGACCTACTGAATGGTGGTGGTTACGTACGAGTGTCGACCTGTCTGTGTGAGCGGTCGTACGACCTACTGAATGGTGGTGGTTACGTACGAGTGTCGGCCTGTCTGTGTGAGCGGTCGTACGACCTACTGAATGGTGGTGGTTACGTACGAGTGTCGGCCTGTCTGTGTGAGCGGTCGTACGACCTACTGAATGGTGGTGGTTACGTACGAGTGTCGGCCTGTCTGTGTGAGCGGTCGTACGACCTACTGAATGGTGGTGGTTACGTACGAGTGTCGGCCTGTCTGTGTGAGTGGTCGTACGACCTACTGAATGGTGGTGGTTACGTACGAGTGTCGGCCTGTCTGTGTGAGCGGTCGTACGACCTACTGAATGGTGGTGGTTACGTACGAGTGTCGGCCTGTCTGTGTGAGCGGTCGTACGACCACATTGGACAAAGTACGAGAACATAAGAGTAGGTCCGACTGCAAATATGACTGGTCGTAATAGGAATTATGTTTGAGTAAAATGAGGAACTGAGTATTGTTGGCACCGAATATATACATGTGTGTGTGTGTGTGTGTGTGTGTGTGTGTAGAGCCGTACCTAAAAATGTGGGCACCCTTGGGACCGGGCCACTTTATAGAGGCGCCCAACATATGGAGGTTATAACAGCCACATTCAGTGCTGCCACCTACTTTAAGATTTTACTACAGTTGCTCCAGTTTTAAGAGTACTTCATTAACTTGATTCATGTACATTCTTGCTTTTTTAAACATTAAGTAAAAACTATAGTAAAATATTGTTAAAATATATATGTGTGTGTGTTATAACACATCGATTGCCATAATCTACAAGCATTGACCTGTTATTTAAATCTTTCTAACATTTTGATTTACCCAATGCATCCCAAAGTTACCCAATATATCCTTAGTTAACCATACTGTTCCACACACTTTCTGTAAGACAAGCCACTCTCAGAATCTGTGAACAGGAACACCTTTATATTTTAGTCAGGGGTTGACATTTTATAAATGGAGAGTAAGAGTAAATTTCACAGAATGCATTGAAATAACCAGCGTTTGGTGTTGATTATTAAGTGCCACTGCAAAGTAAACATTGCCCTAAGACAGAGGAACCTTACCTTATTACTTTATGTCACAGTACCAGGTGATTGGGTGAATAAGCAGGGCATCCACTCATGGTATTTACTGTAGCAGTTTCCTTGCTTCATTAAAATAAGAAGTCTAGCGACTGTCAGATCAAGGTATGCCTATTGTTACGGAACCTAATATCAACAGATCATGTATGCGTGATGAACATGAATTTTGTTATGGAGATAAAAAAAATCAGATTCTGTAACACTAGGCAGCGTGAAATGTCTAGGTGAATGAATAAAGAAGTAAGTGTTTTTTTGTTAACAAATAACTATAATTTAATCTTAAAACAACCCTAACATTACAATACACTAAATCAATACAATGACACAGTATAACAGCAAATCAATACTATTTAACAGTAAAATAAACAAAGAGCACAGTACCTGGGTACCACCACTATCGCAACGATAAGTCCTTTTAAATGTATATGCCGGATGAAAAGTCTTCACAAACTCTCCCGGAGAATAACAGTTCAATGTAACGCTCTTGTAAAAATCCAGAAAGTAAACTTGAGGCAGGCAGCATTAAATTGTATAGAGTTAGAAATAGTAGAATCCCTTAAATTACTGGATAATCGGACAGGTCCCACAAACTGACATACACAGGTCTGTGTCCGCTGGAATCTTTCACCTCTCTCTCTCTCGGCTCTAAAACACAGCCGAGAATTTACCACTTCTCGAACAGTCTAAAGAATCCAACACAACACACAATAAACACGCGTTACAAGAATCATCTAGAAAAACATCCCTGTGTCATATTAGGGTTCACACGTGAGCTCGGCCAGGCAAGCAAGCCCCAAGCTGGCATGACAACGAGAGTTCAACCAGTACGAATTAAACTGAGAATGCAATACGCGGCCAGACACGGGCGCTACAACATGAGTTACGCCCCTGTCTCACAATAAAAAGGGCACCTGTAACACTCCCCCTCCTGTAAGAAAAAAGAAAGTTTTCTCGGAAAAATTGCGATCACAATCACTAAATTTTTTACAACATCTCAAAAATCATCTTATTTACAACATTACATAAACATCTTGTTTACAACATTTTATAAACATCTCGATAAGAAATCAGCAGGTACATTGTCTTTGCCTTTAATGTGTATGATTTCAAGATTGTTATCCTGTAAGAACAAACTCCATCTCAATAATCTTTGATTTCTACACTTCAACTTGTTCATGAATGTGAGGGGATTGTGATCACTGAAGACTATGATAGGCTTGACTGATGAAGTACCATAAACTTTAAAATATTGCAATGCCAAAATCAAAGCCAAACGTTCTTTTTCAATAGTGAAGCAGTTTTTCTGGTTTGCATTAAACATTCTTGAGAAATAACAAATTGGATGATCTATGCCACCTTTGCCTTCTTGTAACAACACAGCACCAGCAGCAGTATCACTAGCACCAACAGCTAACTTAAAAGGTACAGAAAAGTTTGGAGCTACCAAAATTGGTAAACTTTGCAGAATTGCTTTAAAATTCTGAAATGCATTTTGATACTGAACATTTCATACAAACTTTTGTTTCTTCTTTAACTAATAAGTCAAAGGTTCTACTTCAGCAGAAAAATTGGACAAAACTTCCTGTAGTATCCAACCATACCAAGAAAACGCATTATTTGCTTTTGGTTTTCTGGTCTAGGAAATGTAGAAATAGCACTTATCTTAGCATCAACAGGTTTTACCTGACTCTGCCCTACAATATGGTCCAGAAATGTTACTTGTGCATTACAAAACTCAGATTTTACTAAGTTGATGGTCAGACGTGCTTCACTGAGTCTTTCGAAGAGGTCGCGAAGAATTTGCAGATATTTCTCCCAGGTGTTGCTGTACACGATAAGGTCATCAATATATGCGTCGCAGCCCTTAATGTCCTTGACAACCATATGGATGAGGCGCTGGAACGTGGCTGGCGAGTTCTTCCTGTTAAACGGCATAACTTTATACTGGTACAGATGCAGACACTTCTTTCGCTCGTTCTTTCAGCGGATCTTGCCAGAATCCTTTAAGCAAGTCAAACTGGGGAACATATCTGGAGCTACCGACTCTATCAATACAATCATCGATCCTGGGAATCGGGAAGGTGTCAGTTTTGGTGACAGAGTTCAGTTTTCGATAATCTGTGCAAATACCATAACTTCCATCAGGTTTTGGCACAAGAATACATGGTGAACTTCAGTTACTGTTACTAGGTTAAATAAAATCATTGTCCAGCAAATATTGAATCTCATCCTGTAGATACTTTTGCTTTTCTGGATTCACTCTATAATGATGGTGCTTGACTGCGCTTTCCTCGCCAACATCGACGTCATGGCACGATATGTTAGTTCGCGTTGGAATGTCACTTAATAAATGTTCATAATTCCGCAGAGGGTTCTTGAGGTCTTGTCATTGTTATTGGTAAGATGTGACAGTTTGGCATCCAGGTTTTTAAGCACGTCTGAGTTTTTTAATGGTACTGTACCACACTGAATGTCTACATCACACTTAAAATCAGTATCTACTTTAACTGGGTCAGGGTCAGTGTTTACACAATTTACAGCAGTAACATTATGTACAACATCTGATGTGCTATTTCTGTCATAATATTGTTACAACATGTTAACATGGCACAGTTGTTTCTTCTTACTTCTATCTGGTCTAAACAGTAATTAATTTAAATCACTGACTTTCTTGTCAACAATGTAAGGACCAAAATACCTAGCTTGCAGAGGTACGCCAGGGATGGGAAGCAAGGCATGGATCCCTTCACAAGGCTCAAACGTCCTATAAACACTGTGCTTGTCACACTCTGTTTTCATTTTACTTTGTGCAGATTTTAGATTTGACCCTGCAATTCCACAAGCATTGTGTAGTTTAGTGCGAATGTCTGAGACATACTGCAGTAAACTTAGAGAATCAGGACCCTCACACAAGAGTTTTTCTTAAAGCAGTTTCAATGGGAGTTCAGTTCGCGGTCCATGTCCGGAAACTAGTTCAGAGGGACTGAAACCCAAGGACTCTTGAAAAGATTCTCCGACAGGAAAGAGCAATAGGTGGATTCCTTCATCCCAGTCTCTCTGTGTGTCATAGCAATAAGTCCTGATCATGTTTTTTAATGTCTGGTGAAAACGCTCCAGGGGTGCCTGATTTTTAGGATGGTATGGCAATGAGCTGGACTGTTTTATACTTAGCTCAAGCATAACTTGCTGGAATAAGCCAGACATAAAATTAGATCCTTGGTCAGACTGGACGGATTTTGGTAATCCAAACGTTGTAAAAAACTTGATCAGAGCTTTGACAACACTTTTGGCATTAATTTTGCGCAATGGTATTGCCTCAGGGAACCTGGTAGATGCGCACATAATTGTCAGCAAGTATTAATGTCCAGATTTTTTTTTGGCTCTGGCCCAACACAGTCAATAATAATTCTACTGAATGTTTCCTCGAAAGTAGGAATAGGCCTAAGTGGGGCCCTAGTATGATTCTGATTGGGCTTGCCTACCATCTGGCTTGTAGGGCATGATTTACAATACCGTACAACATCTTTCCTGAGGCTAGGCCAACAGAAGTGTGTACTAACTTTACGATAAGTTCCATTTATACCTAAATGGCCAGACAAAGGAGCCTCATGTGCCATGCACAGAATTTCATTGCGAAAGCTTCCGAGCATTACTATTTGATGTTTGATGGCCCACTCATTATCAGCGCATACATCAGGTGGTCGTCATTTACGCATAAGCACTCCATTTTTAACATAGAAACAACCTGGGTTTTGTGACAGTTCATCTTTAGAAACTGCTCTGGCAAACAAACTTGAAATATCACGGTCCTTATGCTATTCCGCGATAAGTTCTGACCTTGAGAATGCTACATCCTGTACGGACGAGTCATTAGACGAGTCACTAGTGACTCCCAGAGTGTTTTTATCCGGACCATTATCCCCATGTGTGTTTTTCTTGGCCATAGATCTAGTTACAGCACATGAAGGATAAAAACCAGGAATTTCCTTCCTTTCCTGATCATTGTCCTGTTCAAGTGACGGCTTTTCTGTTACTATTGGTACAGGCTGTACTTTGTCACCTGCAACATCACTGCCTAGTAGCAACTGAATTCCCTTAAAGGGTAAAGTAGTTCTTATGCCCACAGTAATATTCCCAGAAATCAAATCTGACTTTAAATGGATACTGTGAAGCGGAACTGAAGCGTGCTTGTCTGAAAACACACCATTAACAAGTGCATGTGCTCCAGTAAAGGACCTATTAGAAATTGGCAAAGTGTTTGCTAGATCCTTGGATTCAGACGGCACTTGGGCCTCCGTAGCATCAAACTCTTTATTGGAGTCAATAAAGGAGTTGTAAACCTTATTTATATGAAAAGAGCCTGGCTCTTGTATTATGCTATGCATAGATTTTGAAACAAAACCAGATGGTTTGCTATTTGATTTACTTGCAAGTTTCCAGCAGTCAGATATTCGATGACCTTCCTTCTTGCAGTAATTACAGATTTTCTTTGAAAATGACTGGCCTTGGTTGTATGGACTTAGACACAGTGGACGTGATCTGAGATGTAGCAATGGACTTTGCTGAAGTATCAGGACTACTAGTACTGGGAGATTGCGCTCTAGCTTCTTTTGACAATACTGATTTACATTATTGTTTGTGAATGACTGGTTTGATTTGCTAGTAAAGGACATTTTGTGTGTTAATGAATAACCATCAGCAATTTGAGCAGCAATATCAAGTGTTTCAGGACTTTTCTCATCAAGAAAATGTTTTACATCTGCGTTTATGCAGCGCTTAAATTCTTCAAGCAAATTCAACTGTCTTAAATTCTACAAACAATATCAACTGGCGCAAATTGTCATAATCTTTCATTTAATTTTTAGAACTACACCAGCGATCAAACAACTGCTCTTTTGTCCTAGCATATTCGACGTAGGTCTGTTCTTTGCTCTTTTCCCAATTTCTGAATTTCTGGCGGTAAGCCATCAGTTTTAGACAAGTAGCCCCTCCAGTTTGCGGCAGAGTAAACATTAAACTGAACTGAACTATGGTATCATGTTTTATTTTAAAATAAAATATTATACCTACGATTTTCTTTTCCCTGAACAGGCGTATTTTGCTGGGACATTGTATGAAAATTTACCGAACCTTTCCTGGGCATGAATTACATTACTTTATAGGTAAGTAAGGGTCTCATCCTTCCTACACTGGATGAATACATAGTTTCCATGACGTTTTATGCATATCAGCTTCATAACCCAGTGTGTAAATGTTGCAACCTAATGGCATGGTTTCATCTAACAGATATGACAGCTATTTTATTGATGTTTAGGATCGAATTAAACAGCAAGCAGGCTTTTATATGTATACAGATGAATATGTGCATATACTTAAAGTCTGGTTAGTTGCTTTTGACCGTACACTTGCCCGGATTGAAATAAATAAATTGACATGAAAATTTCTTTAAGTTTTTATTTGCGTGTTTTTTTTAATACAAGGACATACATCAAACACATGCACCAACTACTTCTGTTAGCAATTCAGACGAACAATTGTTTCGGTAATGGTAGTATGTAACTTTTTTATATTATTATTGTTCACCATATTTTTTATGAGAGAATTTATATACGGGTGGTCGTCATGTATTAAAGTACATATATAGATGATCTTATAATCAACGGTTCCGACATGATGGTCTTGATGAGAATTATACGTCTATCAATTGATTGGACAAAACTCGTTTTAAAAAAATAAAAATGCTCTTCTATAATTCGTAAAACAATGACAAGCCTTTTGGTTTCAAAATGTAACCACGATTGTGAGACTGATTAAAGGCTTCAATCTAAAAGTTCCATTGTTTTCACTTTCTACTTATTCTCCCTGAAATAGTTATCGATATTTTATGGTGTTCGATATTTTACCTCTCCTCCAGAGAACAAACTGTAATAGATATTACAGTGATACTATTGATTCGATGGAAATTCAAAATATGAAAAAACATTACTTATGTAATAGTTGGCCTCATGACCTTTAACCTTCTTTAACACATTGTTTATGTATATGGAATAGCAATCAAGGACGCTCTTTCTGATTTCTATATATGTCTATTACTGGAGTCTTCACCAATATAGTGCGACAAACGCTAGAAAATGTCAGGTAAGTTATAGTTATAAGGAAATGACCCGGTAAAGTAACAAATTGAACCAAAATCTACACCAATAGCAATTCAAGCCCGCAACTATGTCCAACAACTATGTCTCCATGTGTGTTGTATGGGCGTATCTTTGTAACAAAAAAAATACCTTTTCTGTCCCGTAAGAACATATGATTCGTTTAACTCTTAGTAACACAGAAAAATGTAATATGTTACACGTTGCTATCTCAGGAAAGAATACTTTATCGGATTATCAATAACCCCTATAACGACGGGTGGTCAATGAACAATGCTTGGTGTACTTTTACTTGTTATCAAAGTGTAGCTGGAAGCATTCCATGACAAGGACACTGGTTGATTCTAATTGATGATTCTGACAAACATTTTGTAAGGGACCACATTGGATTTGCAATGTGGACAGACCCAGCAATGGATTACCCCTCCCATTATTTCATACCAATGGACAAACAAGCAGGAAAAAAAATCGATGGCACCTGAAGAACGGGGTTAGCCGATACCTTGAGCTCATTCTTTTGTAACTGGATTTTGATTCTCGAAAAGCGTCCTCAAGTCACGCAAACAAATCGGCTGATGCACTTACACAATGTTGTTTTAATATGTTGAATAACAGACTATAAGAAGCTGGTCATATACTATGTTTCTCCATGACGCTGACAAATTAAATAAATGCAACCGACAAAATGTTTGAGGGGAAAGCTTCTTGATATGGACGTTGCGTTTAGAAGATGGCAAATTTAGATTGAAAAATGTCATATGGGATCCTATGAACTTCTTTTTTTTGGGGGGGGGGGGCCATTTTTTGTTGGGGGGGGGGGGGGGGGAAACCCTATTTATAGGTCTTTATTTAAACTCGTCGAGAATAAATTTTGTGTTCACTTCATCCTTTTTCTTTTAACGACTTTTGCCCGCGTCAGTTTGCTATATGAATTGGCAATCTGGGATACTTAAACGAGACCGGAGTTTTTCAGGTACCCACAATTAATAAACTTGAGAAAAAAAGACTGTTGACGTGAGTCGCGCCTTTGTATACCATTTTTCAAGGATAGGTCAATGGGTGCATCAATTGGTCAACGACCGGCATTTATATATTGACCCAGATAAAAGGACATTTGGCCTCCACTTCGATCCCTCGAGGATGCCCTTTGATCCTGAGATGTTTTACCTGGAGCCGTTCAGAGATTTTCTGACTCAAATTTGTGATAACTGAGCAAACATACTTTTATATATTTCAAAGCGGCACTTTTAAAAACAAACAAACCAGAAATCTGATTTGAATGAATGAAAGCAATTCAATTATTCGGCCCATATTTCTCAGGTTCTTTCGTGGATAGGTGGCTTTATATTTGCAAATATTCCTTAATGACTTTCTGGATCATGTGCCGGATCACACCAAATTGTAATCGATTCTTTATTGATCCATTTCCGAAACTTTCATGAGATTCCTTTCATGTTGTGCTCAAACACAAAACACACAATAGCCATGACAACTTGACATTCAGGTTACTCTGGCGGCGAGAACTCAAGTTTGAAGCAGTTTTAGCTCCCGCATTCTCCGATGATAAAACGGACGATGAGACAAACTTTCCATGTAAAACCAGACTCTTTATTAATATATGCTGCATGAATACACTTTCAGGCAGCTGAGCTAAAAATGTGTACAAATTCGGAAAAAAAACCAAACAACTTGTAGAAGCAGTTTGTGGAAACTGATGAAACACTCCAGTCTTAATATGCATTCAAAGAATCATGGCTACCAATACATTAGTTATTCAGATACTGGAGTTTTGTATCAACTTGTTAATTATTCTTGGGGTACTTACGAGCCCAAGAGCTTGGGGATATCGGTAAAAGAGATCTCATTTCAGGTTTGAACCGTTTCAAAGGAAATTTTTCATTGACCTCCCTGAATGTCAAGTTTAAAGATTCCAGGTTCAAATGTTACGATTTGCGCCCTGTTTACGGGAGTCCGCTTCATTTAAGGTATCAGAAAGAGAAAACAAGAGGCTTTGAAAATGGGTAAAAAGAATCATGCTTTTTGCCAACAGACCTAACATATGGATTATAGCGGCCTTAGTCTACATCCAGCTACTACCTTTTGTGCCCATCCTACAGTTTTAAAATCATGTTCTTTCATACAGCTAGCTGTGAAAAAAGGTCACAAGGACATTTCTTGACCATTAAAGATGCAAGGTCTTAGAACAATAAATGAAACCACAGCTAAAATATTGATATGATTGCTGACATTTTCAGGCTCGAAAATAGATAAAAAAATACTAACTTAAAAAAACGTAAAAAATACGTAAACCACAGGTTGTGCAACCAGGCTTCTGAACTGATATAAATGGTGAGGCATACGAGGTTTTAGAACCCTAAATATAACTACGGCTGAGAAACTAACATGAGTGCTGTCATTTGACGGTCTCAAATATAGAGGAAAAATGCGGAAAAAAAAGAAAAAAATACAGATGGCGCCACCCCCTTCACGAACTGATTAAAATAGTCCTTGTCAATATTCTTGCACGGTTTCAAAGCAATCAACGCAAATTGGTTAGGCACCAGTTCACATGTGACCCGATAATTGGTGTAAGTTTCGGTAAAATCGGTCCATTAGTCTCAGAGGAGTTCTCTGGAAACGAACGCGGCGGCGGCGGAGGAACCCGGTCAAAAACATAGTATCCGCAAAACTTCGTTTTGGCGGATACAAAAATACAGGTGGCTCCACCAGTCTGCAGAAACTAACAAGGCCTACAGGCCTAATGCGAACCTGTGCAATGAGATTACACCAGGTATAATGCTTCAATACTGGACCATTACTTTTCAAGAACATGTGTAACATGTATATAAGCAATGCAAGTACTAAACACTTAGAACAAGAAACAATTAAACAAACATCACTGCTGCAATTCTGGCATGGGTTCACACAACACAAAAACTAGAATATGGGTAGTCAACAAGCGACTACTTGTATCCACCAAAATCAGAGTGGGAAAGGTGAAGTGAGGCATGGATTGAGTGGCAAGGGGAAATAGAGTGATGTGTGTTGCATAATAGCCTGGACTGCGTTATCATAATGCTCAGCGAGATATTCACACGAAAGATATGTTTTGTTTTTATTTATGTGTTGTTACAATAGGTAATTATTCCTGCGATCATTCCCGTACGTGTGTGTGTGTGTGTTTGTTCACAGCATAACTCATGCAATCATAAACAAAATCTTATGATATTTTCTGGGCTTTCCAGGAACAGGGCAAAGGTACGCTCTTTACACGGCGCTTTACCTATATTACTACTGCTATATCGTAAGTTCTGTTTGTTTTGCCCACGAATCCTGCGTCGCTACACCAGAGGACAGCACTGTATTTTGTTCTTATCAGATGAGGCACGGTGCTGGAAGACAAGACCTCTATGATTGGCTGAAATGGTCACATGATTAATAAATAGCAAATATGAACACTTTTGACAAAAATCTTTTTTAGAGGTTGAAGAGGCATTGTGTATGAGCTAGACCACAAACTGATTCCATAAACCTTTGTGGTTCCTTGACTGCGTTTAAACGATGCCCGACTTGCGACACACAACTGATGCGACAAGGAATCATTGTCATTATCAGGACATGTTTACCAGCCAAGCATGGAATACACGGAGTCAATGTTGTTACATTTCGTTTTGAGTGACAGCTTATCGCCCCGGCAACCGTTTGAATAGGCCACAGGCTCAGAGAGTGGTTTGCATAGGTCCTTTGTACACATAGAATGCCCAGCCGGTGAGCTGTAATTCAAACGAAACGTAACATCATTGGCCCCGTACACACCTCGATGGCTACTTTCCGTTTAGCTGGCAACGGATACATGGCTAGTGTCACATAATCATAATGTCATAATCGAATCGGTCGAAGATGCAAGAACGTAGAAGTAGCAATAAAATTCGACAATATCCTATGATCTGGGGTTGACATTTTATAAGTGGACAGTAACGGTAAATATGTCACATCCACGTGACCAGTGTTTGGTGTTGCCACTGCAAAATGAACATTGCCCTTACACAGGGGAACCTTACCTTATTACTTTATCTGCCAGTACCAGGTAATTGGGTGATAAGGGCATCCACTCATGGTATTACCTATAACAGTTTCTCTGCTTCATAAATATAAGAATTCTAGTCACTGTCAGATTAAGATATGCCTATCGATCTAGTATGGATGGCTACTGAGTGGTGTATTCACTGCTGGTTAATGACGGCAAAGAGAGACAATAAAACCTGGGTTTGGGTGACTCGAGTTTGTTTATTCTCACACGTTGCACAATAGAATAAACATGCATTACGATTCGCATAGCTGCTAAATCTGGAAGCGCAAAACTTCCCCACATAACATAAATATTATATTAAATTCCAACACAACATAATAACAAATTATCTAACACACAACTGTAATCTGAAGTATAAGAGCATATGAATATTGAAATCCATCCAGTTATCACAAAGAGTTCCTATCGGTATAATTTGTCGTATCCCGTAGTAGGAGAATAGAATAAAACATTAACTAAGAAGCACGTCTGCTCGCTACGCTGCGGGTCAACCAAACGTATTCCAAATCTCATTATATTATCATATAATATAATTGCCAATGAAAAAATATTAATATAGATATTACATAAAATTAGCCCAATTCCTGGAGGAAAAACATTTTTTCTATCTATTTTTCCACTAAAAACATGAGGTTGTGTGATTTGTTCAAAAACTATGGGCACATCTATGAGCACTGTCAAATCGGCAGTGACGTCACACACTTGGAAATCCCCTTGTGACTAAAAATTCTAGATCTCAGTAAAATCACAGTATTTCTGCCTTTGTCAGTCCTTAATTTTCAGCAGAGAATAAAAACAACATGCATTACTAGATCTGAGTTGTTGATAAAATTCAGTCCATGATGTCACACGTGTACCAGCCAATCAAATCAGGGCAAAGTCTGGAATCTGGGTGAAATCCTCCCATCACACAACAAACGCAAGTGGAATAGGTTTACTTAACCTGCGTGTCACCAAGTGGTCTAGTGATCCTATTCAAGTAACCCTCCCCCGCACGTACCTGCCTGGTCATGTGACACTCCTGCCTGGTCATGTGACATTACCCCCGTTACACTGCTCCATAAACACAGACACGTTGCCCCCTCCCCATCGTCATTAACAAAGGATTAATATCCTATCAATCCACCATTTAATGACGGCAAAGAGAGACAATAAAACTTGGGTAAGGGTGACTCGAGTTTGTTTATTCTCACACGTTGCACAATAGAATAAACATGCATTAAGATTCGCATGGCTGCTAAATCTGGAAGCGCAAAACTCCCCCAAACCACCCCAAACCCAGAATATTTTATATGTTGTTAATGAATGTTATTTCCCATGATTTTGGCCACTTGTAACCTCTCCTCCACACTCGGCATTATATACTGTTGATGTGCATGGCTGCGCCAGTCCTCATGCAATTTAATCAGATCAACTGGAATATTACAATTGAAGGCAAGGGTAGCCCCTCCCCGACGAAAAATGCCCTGCATACTGATTCTGATTTACTCCAGAAGCCCTTAATGCTGCCTCCAGTCTGTCCAGGAATTTATTGTACGTTAAAACAGAGCCGGATCTGTCTGTTTTAAACAGGAAGGAGGGTTTATCAGCAGCTGCTGGTGAAATAGTCAAGTGAAGCAGTAATGCTTGTACTGGACAGAGAGGCGAATTTGGAATCCTTGGCAGAGGAATTTTTAATGACCTTTTTCTAAACTTTATTGTGTTGGAACTGTTAATATGCAAAATAACAGAGTCTGGATGGAAAGAGAAACACTGCCTAGACAATAATATATCTTAATGACAATTGATTTGATCTGGAAGAAGATGGGATTTTCGCAGAAAACTGAAGAATGCTACCAAACACACTGCCCAAAAGCAAATATCCCTGGGTGAGGCACGGTCAATTGTCTTAAGGATTCTCTTTAAAATGGGGACTGTAATTGGTAGTTTCCGCTGGGGAGCATCTCCTAATGTTCTGCGAACACCCCTCATCATAAGCTTTAACCAAGTAGCTTCCTGGAGCGGGTTCACATAACCGGCCACCTTATGAACTAACCGAACAATGTTCAAATATTGCCTTATTGACGAGAAACACAATCTATTCGCTAAGTAAGCTACATAACAAAACAATTCCCTTTTATTTAATGGCATCAACTGAATCTGTGCTTGCTTACAGTAATCTACGTACGATTTAAGGTGAATTTTGTACGCATTCTATGTGGAATTAGCCAATGCCGCCGCCTGATAAGATGCCACAGTTTTGTCAAGCTCCTCAAGGAACTTGCACCTTGGTTGTTGGCTTACTGCAACAAAACATACACATAGATCTAAGTGATATATGATTAGTTAAAGGAAACAATTCAAGATAAGAATCCAATTCTAACATGCTCCGGGAATAGACTGGATAATGCAAGCGTGATAAACAGTCCGCGACCTTGTTAACCTTGCCTTCTATATGTGTTGCAGTCAGATGAAAATTATACACCGCTGACAACCAAAATAAGCCCCTCAGGGCAGCCATTACCAACTTATTCCTAGCTACACCCTTGTTTATATTTGAGACAGTTGTTTTGTTATCCGACATTATTATGACACGTCTATTACGCCACAGTGGTGCCCATCTGTGGGCTGCTATAATCACTGCTAGCGTCTCTTTGGCATTAATTTGTGAATTAGTACATGTTGGCAAATCACATGCCCAGTTACAATAATACCAGTCTGTGCCAAATACCCCTGCACATCCCTGATTACAGGCGTCCGTGTAAACCCCTAGTACAGGTTTAGGATGTAAAATAAATGCAACCCCATTAAAATACATGCTCCAATTATACCACCAATGGATATCACTTCTCATTTGATGGTCAAGCCGCCGCCGATCGTTTTTCTTCTTCATCATGTTAACAGCATCAATAATTCTCCGGAGAAATACTCGCCCGCCTCTGACTACATATGCTGAATAGTTAAGTTTACCAATAAGACTTTGCAGTTGGCACTTTGTCACACGCTTCAATGATATGCACTTAGCCAGCTCCTCTCTTATGCTGCTGAGTTTATCCGCTGGCAAACTTAAACACATTTTAATGCTATCTATATTTATCCCCAGAAAAGTTAAAAACTGGCAAGGCCCAACGACCTTATTCAAATTAATAATGAACCCAAGTCTCCCAAGCATCCGAATCAAAGTGTACATACCCAAGGTACAGTCATTTTTATTCTCAGAAATAATTCAAAAATCATCCAGATAAGCGATCACATTTCTAAATCCTTGATAAGCCATAAATCTTGTCACTGCTTGCGTGAAACGGTGAAATATTCCTGGCGCCCGTCTGGCACCGAACGGTAATTTAGTGTCATAGAAATATCTAGTTTTACCATTCAAATTAGTCCACGAAAGTCCGGTTTAGATATCCTAACTGAACGATACTCAGATTTAAGATCCACTTTAGCCATGTATGCACCTGGCGTGACCAGTTTAGCTGCATGATCTACTGTTTTGAACTTAACTTGATACTCCCATTCAGCATAATCATTGACAGCCCTGCCTGCAGACAGACTACAGTCATGAATGAGTCTTATTGTTCCATCCTCTTTCGGAATGGCACCGAGCGCACTAATGATACTAGGTTTAGTCTCACACCGAACATAATTTCCCAATGATATTTCTTTCATTATTTCTGTCTCCGTGACCTCTCTATTTAACAAAGCTGACATAAGATTATCCATATGCACTGATAAGGGCACTACAGTATTACTTACTATATCAAAACCTTTCCTTACGGCTTCACTTAAAAACTCTTTATCGGGATCATTGGTTTCTTCAAGATAGCTTTTCCATTCTAATTCATTTAAACCCGACTGTTGTTGAACACAAACCCAGTCTAGCTAATGTCTAGCATGGTTAATTGATGGATGTCTCTGTGCGCAACCTGAGTAAGAACACACATGAGCAAACTAACAATCATTAAATCTACACCCCGCAGCAGTGTTATACTGCCTGCAGATTTCTTGGCCGTCAGGGGCTATCGGCCCTCTGGACCGTGACTGGTAATGTAGTAATCTAGGATTCGGGTAGGTTTTACCTGTTGATATTGGTTGTTTTTGCCTCAACCACGCAGCCTGTAAATGTCCAACATCGGTTCCCCGTCGGAACCCGAGGTATGCCTGCAGTCGCCTATATTCGCGGTCCCACATAAACACGGAGGTTTTTTTCATGCGACTTAATCATCTGGTATACTCGAGCGGAGTGTGACAAATAGTCCATTACACCTAAGCCAATTACCCGGTCCTTTACCATAGAATTTAAAATGGCCAAATTAGCAAGGGACCACTGGGCAAGAGTCAGTTGTTCAATAGTGGGCTTCTTAGGTCCAGCGTTCAAGATCACTTGAGGGGACCCCTCCCCTGTGTTTGACGATAGAACAACATATTCTCCACGGCCCCCACTTACATCCACAAAGTCAAGAATATCGTTGAATTTACATCTACCCGATGTGAGGCTATCCAGATGGATTTGAGGGTTGTCCCATGAGGCTTGCGTCGTAAAATTAACCCCATCTGACGGTTATTGCGATTCAATGGAGCCGAGCGAAGAAGGTCAGGGGGAAGCTCCGGATGAGCACCATTTTGGCATACAGGATGTTGTTTCCGGAAGTGGTCTTCTTCTCTGCCGCCATTATGGTTGCCAAGCACACCTAAGCTCGCCATTTTCTGTGTAGTATTTTGGTTTTCAGCGGCTTGCTCTCGTATTTCAAGAACTTGTCGGACGTAGCCAGCGTCACCTGTGAGAGTTCCAGCGCTTACCCGCCTACTGTTGGTTGCATCTTCATAATGACCATTAACTGGCAACACGGCCGACGGCTCGCCTCCTGCGTGTGCTGAGGTGGGCTGACGAGACCGTTCTTCCAACTGTTTGCTCGTACCGTTTGACTCATTAAGACTGTTTTTTTCGCCTATAGTACCGCAACCCCTTTTAGCACTAATTTACGTTGTCCGCGGGGAATTTTCGTTTTCACAATGTCCTCTGCCTCAAGTAATTCTAAGGCTTCCATTGAAGTGAACCCTACATTTTTCAGCAAACTCACAGTCGTTGGGACAAGTTTTAGTTCAACAGCCCATATTTCTATTGGGTCTTTTTCCAAGTCTGTATTTTCAGACGGTACCATGCTGGACAACAATAAAATGCACTAAAAGCACCAGAATAGAATAAAACATTAACTAAGAAGCACGTCTGCTCGCTACGCTGCGCGTCACCGAGTGGTCTGGTGATCCTATTCAAGTAACCCTCCCCTGCACGTACCTGCCTGGTCATGTGACACTCCTGCCTGGTCATGTGACATTACCCCCGTTACACTGCTCCATAAACACAGAAATGTTGCCCCCTCCCCGCCGTCATTAACAAAGGATTAATATCCTATCAATCCACCATCTCATAACATCACAGGAACAGCCAGTCTGGGCTGAAGTCTGACCATACCGAGTAGGCACATCAAAGCAGTATAATTAGCATGAATGTTTTCCATGCCTAGCCTTGAGTCAAGAAGGCTATTATCATGATAATGCAATCTGACAGTATTACACCTCTGACCCATGTTCATTTGTTTGATCAATATCATAAGTATTTGAAATATACATGTTTTATAATGAACAGTTATTCTGAAGGCTTATATTTGAATATTCACAATAAATAAAGTTAAAATTAAAAGACACATCAACTGGGAAAATCGATAAAGTCCCCACATTAGCTCGGAAAAGTTGCCCACTTTTCAGAATATAGAGGTGCCCACGTTAGCTAGACATAACAAAGAGAAGACAAATTGGGCTGGCCAAAAGAGCCTACATTTGGAGGTGCCTGTTTTATAGAGATGCCCACTGAGAGTGGTTGAAATGAATATATATATATATATATATATATATATATATATATTATAATTTTTGTAATCAGGTGATGAATCGGACCACAAAGAAGTTGCAGTTCTGTCACCTACATGGTTATCTTTTATATACAACAGAAATATTATTATAAGATTGTTCATTTTCCATTTTGCTCAAACATTGATGTTTGTAATAAATCATTATCAATATATCGGAATTTAAAATGCATCAACTTATGTGATAATGTCTTTATTCTGGTTACTACAGATTATATTGTGAATATCCGGTGACTGGAAATACATTAAAAATCCGGTATAAAGAAGCAGCAAGATTATAGCTATTTCAAGTGTAGAATTTCCTTAAATTTGGTGCAATTTCATGGAATAATTAAAAAAGGTTTTTTTCCCAAATTTCCACTATTGGGGGGGGGGGTATACCCTGTCCATACACACAGCTATTCGCATGAAAGTTCAGTTCACCATGTATGGATGTTATGCTGTGGATCCTGCATATTCAAATTTATCTGGCCTTTTATATATCTCTATATACCAGTCACGTGTTCACGACAAGACGTACGACTCGTTGTACCACTAGTCGGGATCGATCGTGATCAGTCTTAACCACTCGGTAACTGGTCGTAGCCTGTCTCACTTCATATCGTACACAAGTACTGCTACCGATCACATACGATTACCAATGACCACTCGTGAACTAGTCGTATGACAACATAAGACTACCACCGATTCTCCAAGACCACTGCCGATTGGTGGTAGGAATGCAAACCGTTCGCATTCCACTTACGACTGGTAAGGAGTACTTACGACTACTTAAGACAACCCAAAACTTTTTGTGACTAGGAAGGACGTTTTTACCTTTCCAAGACTACCTACGATTTTCAAGTCGCAGGTTGTCGTAGACTGTCGTAGGTGCATGTGGGACTTTTGCTTGAGGTAGCGCACCCCCGGACCCGTTGGATAGAGACTTCTTGTGATTGATACGGAACCGATCTAAATACGTGTTTGTAGTAATTGCGAGCGCGATGTAATGTTGCTCGAGCGGGCTGTGATGAGAAGCTGCCGGGAATTCAATTGAAAGCAAGAGGAAGGGCCACATTGGCGTGCATTCTGTAATTTAGTGCATCAGACTGACGCTGATAGCAAAACTGGTGACTATAATAGCCCATTTCTTCGGAAGTTTCGGGATAAACATACAGAGGGGACACTTTTAGTAAAATATAGAAGAAGATTACAATTATTAACAAATTACGGTCATTAACAAATCAAGCGAATTGTTAGTTTAAGGAATATGCCAGTCCAAACTAAATCCATTATTTAAGTCTGATATAACCAAAAACATTATGCGACTATCATTAATAATAATGAATGGTGATTTCTTCGCAAGTAATGTCCTTGATAATCTTTTGTAAACCTGGTCTGATCTCTTGCTCACTCACTGTTAATTGAGTATATATCGGGTATCTGGGGTAGCCAATGATTTATCTCACTCACCAAAGTCGCTTAGGGTAGGCTTAAACTATATTTTAGGAAAAATTAAAGAAAGTTCATTCGACACAGGTTAGTTGATCTGATAGCTCTACCAGCTTCAGTATCACTGTCAGCAATTACAACATTCTTAACCGAATAAGAAACTAAACTTGAAAATTGTGACAGACATCAATGGGAAGATGAAGCTGATAATGGTCCTATTAGGAACGTTAGTTAGCTCGGTGCGTGTCATCAGTTCCAAGACTACAAAGAAGAAATTCAAGACAATACAGAGCTAATTAGGAAAACATGACCTAACACAAAACTGTATGTTACCTTTATAAACTATAATTTTTATTATCTTAATTTTACCAGTTATTCATTACAAGTAAAAAGGAGACTTTTTTAAGCAAAACAAATACACAAAATATTATGTGATCTTATACATTATACATGTATATGTTCCAAGTAAGTAATACAAAGAAACATGTCTGTGTTCTTTTCTCAATGAATGCATCAGTAGATTAGAAAACAACCACATATCATATACCTCTGTCTTTATCCAGACCATCATATAATTTACGCATCATGCAATAGTACGGATAACTCTTGGACTCTGGTTCATTTTTTTAATTATTTAGGTGCACAGCGGCAACCAATATTTGCATGTGTACATTTTCCAATAGGCGTAAAATGTTTGAAATAACCAGTCTTCTAAAATATCCATGTTGTCTGTAAAAGTTGACGGCACTCATCGAAAGATGTATCTTCAAATTCATTTTGAACTATTCACAAAAAAAAATATCAGTATCGTTAAGCATATTTTTTTCTTACGATAGACATCCGAAACTGCAGTGCTCTGTTAGAATGCACAAAGGATATCTCACGAACGCAATGCACCAACAACTCGGCACACGAACATCAGTTAAAGAAAAGTAGCTCCTCGAGCCTGCGTCAGAGTAAACAGTGAACTGAATTGAAGTTTTGATAACAGGATTTATTTTAAAATAAAATGTTATAGCTACGATTTTCTTTTCACTGATTAGGCATATTTTGCTTTGTATGAATAATTCCCATACCTTTCCTGAGCATGAATTCCATTACTTTGTATGTAAGGAAGGTTCACATCGCACTTCTCCTGGATGAATACCTAGTTTTCATAAAGTTTTATGCATATCAGCTTCACAATTCAGTTGTTGTAATTGTTGCAAGCTAATGCCATGGTCTCCTCTGACTGATATTAAACCTGTTTCGTTGGTGTTCAGCATCCAATTAAACAGCAAGCAAGCTAATGTTTACAGATGAATATGTGCATATATTTATAGAGTCTGGTTAGTTACTTTTAAACATACCCTTGCCCGTATTAAAATAAATAAAGTGACTTGAGAATATCTCTTAGTTTTATTTTGCGTGTTTTTTTTTGGTACAAGGACTTACATAAAAACACGAACCAACTACTTCTGTTAGCAATTCAGACAAGCCAGTGTTTTGGTAAATGCATTCTGAATTAGTGACCTTTCGTCTTCCGCACATTTGCAACCGACTACTGTAATTACATGTTTTTCTTTTTGTCAATATTGGCGCATACACCCTGCTTACTATCAGGTTGGTGTTAACAAGGTCATGCATCTGTCACAGTGCCATTACAAGAAGCGTCCCGACCAGGAATTACCAATAGTTTATTATTATATAAGCTGAATAAAGCTACGATTCCTTTTATGCGGTTGCGGTTGTGGCCACCGAACGGTCGCGGTTGCGGATAGAGTCGAACATACTATATTTTGAAGGACTGATTCCTTTTATGCGGTTGCGGTCGCGGTACTTATCCGACTCGTCATCCGCAAAATTTTTGTCGGATCATGTAGCGACCGATCCGACAAAATATTTGAACGGATAAGGTCTGATGAGGAATCCCACTGAATTGTATACGTCACATAGGGGTTTCCCCAGGATTATAACGTGTTTATCAGTATATACTGAGAGGAAAAACGTTTTCCGCCTGAAAGCATCGATTTAAATTATTGTGAATATGGGAAACATTTGTTTGTCATTCACTGGTGAGTGGTTTGCCATATATGTGTATCTGTTTCGATTCAAGCGGTTGGTTTCCTATCTTTTACTACCAGTATGCAATGCAGGGATATATATATATATATATATATATATATATATATATATATATATATATATTATATCACATATACAAACATCGTTTTTATCCGCAACCGCGACCGCATATAAGGAATCGGCCTAGCCGCAACCGCATATATATATATATATATATATATATATATATATATATATATATATGCGCTTGAATTGCTATAAAGTACGACGGGGGCTTCTTGCCTGCCTATCTCAAACATTAAGTAAATAATAAAGATATAGTGAGAAAAACTTCAGAAACATGTCCCTGGAAGCATGATAAGCAACAGTTATAAGAAAATTACTCAGAAAAGTAACAAATTTAATAGAAATTCAAGCGCCTGTGATATATCCCGCAACTATGTTCATAAACCATGTCTCCATGTGTTTTTGTATTGGCATATCTTTGTTACAAATAGAATAATTTTTCTGTCCCTTAAGGATATGCGATTCCTGTAACTCTTAGCAACAAAGACAAATATAATATGATACACGTTGCTTTCTCAGCAAAAAATACTTTTTCGGATTATCAATAACCATTATACCTGACGGGTGGACAATGAACAAAGCTTGCTGTACTTTTACTTGGTATCAAAGTGGAAGCATTCCATGACAAAGACACTTGTTGATTCTTATTGATGATTCTGACACACATTTTGTATGGGACCACATTTCATTTGCAAAGTCGAAATTCTCAGCAATTGATTACCCCTCCCATTATTTTGTACCAATGGATCAACAAGCAGAAAGAACAATTGATGGAACCTGAAGAACGGGCTTGGCCGATACCTTATACTCATACTTTTGTAACTGGATTTAGATGCTGAAAATAACGTCCTCGAGTCACAAAAGCAAATCGGCTGATAAGAGCATTTGAGCACTCACACAATGTCGTTTTGTTATGTTGAATAACAGACTATAAGAAGCTGGTCATATGATATTTTCTTCATGACCCTGATAGATTCAATAATTGCAACCGAAAAATGTTTGAGGGGAAAGCTTCTTGATATGCGCGTTGCGTTTAGGAGCTGGCAAATTTAGATTGAAAATGTCATATGGGATGCTATGAGCTTCTTTTTATTTTTTTTTGGTTTTTTTTTATACATTTATTATTCAACAAATTATAATCAAAACATTGGTCTTTTCGTTTGAACCGGATGTGTGAGAAAATCGTTACGGTTTGCCTTCACGCACCAACAATCTGGGTACCGGTATAATCTTAGCATGTTACCTTTTAGACAGAGTTACATAAATAGTGACATTTCCATGGCGGAATTCTATCAATGTTTCGTGGAGGGAAACCCCTATTTATGGGTCTTTATTTGTTCTCGCCGAGAATAAAGCGTTGTGTTCACTTCATCTTTTTTTCTTTTAACGACGTTTGCCGTTATTACATTGCTATATTAATTGGAAAAATCTTGGATACTGAAACCAGATCGGAGTTTTTCAGGTACCCACAATTAATAAACTTTACAATAAAGACTATTGACATGAGTCCCGCTTTTGTAAACAATTTTTAAAGGTTAGGTCAATGGGTGCATGAATTGGTCAACGACCGGCATTTTTACATTGACCCAGATAAAAGGACACTTGGCCTCCACTTCGATCCCTCCAGGATGCCCTTTGATTCTATATATTTAACCTGGAGCGATCAAAGATTTTCTGACTCAACTTTGTGGTGATTAAGCAAACATAGTTTCATAAACTTCATTGCGGCACTTTTTAAAACAAACCAGAAATCTGATTTTAATGAATGCAAGCCATTCACTTATTGGGCCCATATTTCTCAGGTTCATTCGTTCATAGGTAACTTTATATTTGCGAATATTTCTTGATGACTTTTCTGGATCATGTTCCGGATCCACACCAAATTGTAATCGATTCTTCATTGGTCTATTTCCGCATCTTTCATGAGATTCTTTTCATAATTTCTGGAGGTATGCTGTGCACAAACACAAAACACACACTGGCCATGACAACATAATATTCAAGTTGCCTTTGCGGCGAGAACTCAAGTTTGAAGCAGTTCCGGCTCCCGAATTATCCGATGTCATAACGGACGGATAGACAAACTTACCAAGGAAAACCAGTCCGTTGTTAATATATGCTGCATGAAAACCCTTTAAGTCTGCTGAGCTAAAAATGTGTAAAAATAAAAAAAAAAACAAGTTACCCATGGGTCATGACGCTCAGCTGACTGGGAAAAGATTCGCAAAAGGAAATTTTATCAACGGTAGTATATACCCATTTAACTGAAGCATCAAACAGATTAACCAACAGGCCAAGATTGTGTCTGTCTTTATATATCACTAAAATAGAGAAAAATGCGTAATATTAAAATCAAATATTTCAGCTTTTGTATCAAATTTTCTATTATTCTAAGGGATACTTCGTAGTCATATAGTTTGAAGGATATGGGTAACAGAGACCTTATTTCAGGTTCAAACAGACACTTTTAATGGGCCTCCTGCTTGACAAGAATGAAGATTCTAGGTCTAGTTGTTACAATTTGTGCCACGTAACAGATGACAGCATCCTGAAAGGTCTCAAAAATAGAGAAAAAAATTGAAAAATTGAATAAAAAATATAGGTGGCACCACCAATCTGCAGAAACTGATAAAATACTCCACAATCAATATCCATGCAAAGAATCATGGTGATCTCTGCATTAGTTTTTCAGATACTTCAGCTTTTGTTTCAAATTGCCCATTATTTTAAGGGATACTTTGGAGTCTAACAGCTTGAGGGATATGGGAAACAGAGACCTAATTTCAGTTTTCCACAGACACTTTTCATGGGCCTCCTTGCATGACAAGAATGAAGATTCAAGGTCCAGTTGTTTCGATTTGTACCCTGTTGACAGATAACAACAACCTTAAAGGTCTCAAAAATAGAGAAAAAAAATCGTAAAAATTAAAAAAAATAGAGGTGGCGCACCCAGTCTGCAGAAACTGATGAAACATCTCATGATCAATATGTATGCCAAAAATCATGACCATCAGTGATGTAGTTAATGAGATATTGAAGTTTTTGTATGAAATTTTTTACTATTCATGGGGTACTTTGGGGCCCCATAGCTCGAAGGATATGGGAAACAGAAACTTAATTTCTGATTTGTGCCTGGTTGACGGACAGACGGACGGACAGACGGACAGACAGACAGAAGGACGACGGACAAAGAGTTATCACTATAGCTCAGATGACTTACAGTCAGCTGAGATAAAAACAAGTGGCAGAAAGAGTCTGCAGGAACTGATGAAACACCCATTATCACTATGTATTCAAAGGATCATGGCTATCAATACATAAGTTATTCAGATACTGGAGCTTTTGTATCAACTTGTTAATTATTCTTTGGGTACTTACGAGCAAAATAACTCGGGGATATGGATAACAGAAATCTAATTTCAGGTGTGAACCATTTCCAAGAAGATTTTTCCTGGACCTCCCTGGATGTCAAGTTTAGAGATTCCAGGTCCTACGGCTACGATTTGGGCCCTGTTAATGGAAGTACACTTCATTGAAAGGTATTAAAAGAAAAAAATACGGATCCTTTGATAATAGGTAAAATGACTCACGCTGCCATTTTTCAGCCTCGAAAATAAATGGGAAAATGTGGAAACATAGAGAAAAATACAGATTGCGCCACAAAGCCTCAGGAAATGATAAAACTGGTCCTGATCAAAATTCATGCAGGGTTTCAAGGCAATCTCTAGGTCAAACAATTATGATTTGTGCCCTGCTAACTGCTGGACAAAGACCCATCACTATAACTCAGATGACTTTCAGTCAGCTGAGCTAAAACTTTAAAAAAAGAAACAGGTGCAGAAACAGTCTGATGAAAAACACCATTATCTATAGGCATGAAAAGAATCATTGCTGTCAATACATTATTTATTCAATTACTGAAGCTTTTGTGTCAAATGTTTAATTATTCCGGGGGTACTTTTGAGCCCCATAGCTCGGAGGATATGGTTAACAGAGACCTTATTTCAGGTTTGAACTGTTTCCAAGGAGATTTTACATTGACCTCCCTGGATGTCAAGTTAAAAGATTCTTTTTCCAACGGTTACGACGGATACCGGAGCATTTGTATAAATCGTTCAATAATTCGGGGGGGGGGGTTACTTACGAACCGGGTAGCTCGGAAGATATGGGTAAAAGATATCCTTTTCAGTTTTCCAAGTAAAATTTTCATGGACCTCCATGGATGTTCAGTAGGAAGTTTCTAGGTCTAATGGTTATGAATTTTGCCTTGTTAACGGACGGACGGACGGACGGCAGACAAAGAGTGATCGACGTTTTGGTTACAGGCTGCCGCTAAACACACTCACGAACGGGAATGAACACATACCCTCCTGCGCAGGCAATAAAACCCCGTAACAATGTCGTTTTGGATATGCATATTTTACCACATTGTCATCGGTTAATTAAGGCATATCATATACCGGTGATCGACAACGACTAGTCGTGAGTATGTAGTCGTAGCTGATCGTAGGCGATCATAGGCATGTATGACTGGGGCTTTACGAGTCTGGACACAAAATACGCCGCATTGTACCCTACATTTACAATGGGAAAAAACGAGTTTTTAGTACTAGCTATTGAAGTATATATATATATATATATATATATATATATATATATATATATATATATATATATATATATATATATATATATATGACTTACTCGAAAGGTGGTTTGATGTCTGTATGCTTCCTCTTGCGAAAACTTAGCAGGCAAATTAGACCTCAGATGGTTTAAGGCCAGATGGTTTAAGTATATAAATACGCATTAGATATTTTGTATAGCGGAAACCTTCCTCGTGACTAGATGCCAGGGTACTTCTGACATTAGAGGACCGTTAATCCGCCAAAGCAGAGATAATAATGAAGTTTCCTCTTATTTCAGGTGGGACTACATAATTTAGCGATTTGTCTAATACGGCTAAAAAAAGCTGCCTGTATATGACAGTTGAGGATGTCAAATTATTTATGATACATGACACATTCTTTGCACGGTCTTCCTGACAAGCTGTCATAAATTATAAACCGAAGTATACTGAGCCTTGATAAACCTGCCTTTCTTTGTTTTCCTCTCTTTTTTGAATGGCGTATTCTAATAATGCTCAGCGAGATATTCACACGAAAAGGTATGTCTGTAGGATCTGTAGATGATGGTGGGTGTCGTCAACACCCACCATTAAAAAGAAATCTAAACTTAATAACACAAAGCTAGAAAATACATGTAAATTGATATTATAAATGGATCCTCCTGGATATCTGCTCTTTAGTGACTGTGGGTTCTAGTGTGAGCTGTTTAACAACTAAACTGGATATAATTTATGTTAGTGTCGGCACATAAACGAAACATCTTCAGAAGCTTTAAGTCATAAATATGAGACGATATTTCATGAGAGAGATAAAGGTAAAACTACATGTATTTATGATCAAAAAGTACGTCTAGCTCTGGGAATTCTTTTTTCGTGAATTTGGTATGACTCTGCAATAGCCTTACAATTCGTAACATTAAGGAACCTCTAGTCCTGCAGTCCATGAGCGGGTTTTATATATGTCCTATATCATTGTAGCAGGTAGGAGAATAAATACATCGCTTTTATTTACAACAAAAGTAAAAAAAATTTCAATCATTTCATGCTTCAAAACTTCAGTTCTTATTTCATTTTCAATACAATCATGTAACATACTTTAATGCTAGATATTGGTGTAAAGGATGAAATACGTTGTATTCCTGGTGAGGCAATTTTGACGAATTCAGACCAAAATAAAGCAAGTATAGACTTCAGGCTGACATCTCTTTTTGTTTGTATTCATGAACCCCTAGTAAGTTGCACACGTTAAAGTAAAATATATATTTCCAAATAACTTATCAATGCAAATACATGTCGAATTACGAATCTATTTACCACTGGACTATCTGTTCTTTAGTTTTTCCTTTTACTTTATCTCCTATTCTTTTTTAAATACATTTTAAACATCTTTTTGTTATTACAAGAGTAACCCATCAAAATGCATTTAAGCAAAATACACGAGATTAGCAGCCACTGAAGTTTCCGATTCCTTTTACTCTGGCAGTGACTGTGCTGACCGTATCCTGTGGTCGGTATTCTGTTGCTGTGCTGACAGTATACTGTGGCCAGTATACTGTCACTGTGTTGACCGTAAACTGTGGCCGATATGCTGTCGATGTGCTGATCGTATACTGTGCCAGTATACTGTCGCCGAGTAGACCGTATTCTGTGGCCATTATACCATCGCTGTGCTGACATATGTGGCCTGTATACTGTCGCAAAGACACAGGCGGCTAGTAAAGGGTTATAAAAAACAAAGACTGCCATTTCAAAAATGAAAAAGGATAGCAAATTAATAATATTCAGTATAAATGCCAACTTTTATTTCAAAGCAAAAATGCATACAAAGAATAATTGTGCTTGGCTGGATTTAATGGTTTGTGTTATATGCTGCGTTTATAAGGTAAATATTTTAGATGAACGTTAATTCTTATGTCAGAGCAACTCGTACTATAACAGAGTCTCTTGTTCTAGGCCAGTTGAATGATCAGCTGTGCACGACCAGGATATATGTAGGTGACGTACCACGAGTATTTTTATATGCTCACATGGTGACGATTTGTGTATTGCAGTTAATTTCAAATGCAGGATCTCAATTTGACATAGGAACGAAAATATCAGGTTAAATCAAGTTTGTGAGATTCATCTAAAGTTGCTTCCCTGGCTCCTTGCTTTTTTCGATTTAGGGCCAATTTCGTTCAGCATATCATAACCAATAACCTGTTTGGTATAATCACAATATATATATATATATATATATATATATATATATATATATATATATATATATATATATATATATATATAATATTTTCCCTTTCGTCTAGTTAGCTTGATTTCATGATGTACTACAGTACTGTTTCGTGGGTTCAGCTTGCTAGCCGGCCCACTCCTCAGGTACAAACTGAAATGATAATGTGTGAATTTTGTCCGTTTAAATTAGCTGGATTAAGCTTGTTTAATTTGGGTTCGTTAAGGTTTTCGTGGTCCAGGTAGCTATTGTGATTTAGTGGGGATTTGTAGGATTACTTGATATTATACAGCAGGTGTTTGGCCCTGTGTTTACATTTCTGGTCCAGGTAGCTATTTTGTTTGTTTGGTGGGGATTTGTAGGATTACTTGATATTACATAGCAGGTGCTTGGCCCTGTGTTTACATGTGGAGGTCAGTTCGTTTCTATTATTTAATGTGCTCTGTTCAGGTCTGCATATGATGAAATATTTCTCCGTGTTGCATAAATTACATTTCTTTGTAGTGGTTAAATATATGCCCTGCGTTTCGCGAGAATTTTCCAACTGATGGCATATGGTGTTTTTTTTTTTGTCTTTCAGGGTCTATACATACACGTCCATACATATGTAATCCTACAAATCCTACAGCTCTTGGGCATTTTTAGGTCAGGTGACTGAAAGGCATCTGAGCTACAATGGTCTTTGTCCGGTCGTCCGGTACGTCCGCATACGGGGGAATAATTCGAAATAGTCAGACCTGGGATCTCCCTATCCCGAGTCACACATGCCTACAATCGCCAACAATTACCTACAACTTCATGGTCACGGCTATTCGTTGCCGATCACCTGCGACTTTCGCATGGGATTAGCCCTGCGGTCACACACAGGGCAACGTTACGAGCGGCCGTAATCGGTCTTTGAGAATTTTAAGGTCCGGTCTGACTGCATTTTATATGAACATACGCCTGCTCATGATTATTACCGACCGATCGTTAAATGAGACGATGTGTCTTACGATAGTTACCATGGGGTCGTACGATAACTACCGAATGGTCGTTGTTACGTACGAGTAGTCGGTCTGTGTGAGTGGTCGTACGACAATATTGGACCGTACGAGTAGTCGGTCTGTGTGAGTGGTCGTACGACAATATTGGACCGTACGAGTAGTCGGTCTGTGTGAGTGGTCGTACGACAATATTGGACCGTACGAGTAGTCGGTCTGTGTGAGTGGTCGTACGACAATATTGGACCGTACGAGTAGTCGGTCTGTGTGAGTGGTCGTACGACAATATTGGACCGTACGAGTAGTCGGTCTGTGTGAGTGGTCGTACGACAATATTGGACCGTACGAGTAGTCGGTCTGTGTGAGTGGTCGTACGACAATATTGGACCGTACGAGTAGTCGGTCTGTGTGAGTGGTCGTACGACAATATTGGACCGTACGAGTAGTCGGTCTGTGTGAGTGGTCGTACGACAATATTGGACCGTACGAGTAGTCGGTCTGTGTGAGTGGTCGTACGACAATATTGGACCATACGAGTAGTCGGTCTGTGTGAGTGGTCGTACGACAATATTGGAACGTACGAGTAGTCGGTCTGTGTGAGTGGTTGTATGACAATATTGGACAGTCCGAGTAGTCGGTCTGTGTGAGTGGTCGTACGACAATATTGGACCGTACGAGTAGTCGGTCTGTGTGAGTGGTCGTACGACAATATTGGACCGTACGAGTAGTCGGTCTGTGTGAGGGGTCGTACGACAATATTGGACCATACGAGTAGTCGGTCTGTGTGAGTGGCCGTACAACAATATTGGACCGTATGAGTAGTCGGTCTGTGTGAGGGGTCGTACGACAATATTGGACAACATACAAGTAGTCGGTCTGTGTGAGTGGTCGTACGACAATATTGGACGGTACGAGTAGTCGGTCTGTGTGAGTGGCCGTACGACAATATTGGACAACATACGAGTAGTCGGTCTGTGTGAGTGGTCATACGACAATATTGGACAACATACGAGTAGTCGGTCTGTGTGAGTTGTCGTACGACAATATTGGACGGTACGAGTAGTCGGTCTGTGTGAGGGGTCATACGACAATATTGGACGGTACAAGTAGTCTGTCTGTGTGAGTGGTCGTACGACAATATTAGACCGTGCGAGTAGTCGGTCTGTATGAGTGGTCGTACGACAATATTGGACTGTACGAGTAGTCGGTCTGTGTGAGTGGTCGTACGACAATATTGGACCGTGCGAGTAGTCGGTCTGTGTGAGTGGTCGTACGACAATATTGGACCGTACGAGTAGTCGGTCTGTGTGAGTGGTCGTACGACAATATTGGACCGTGCGAGTGGTCGGTCTGTGTGAGTGGTCGTACGAAAATTTTGGACCGTACGAGTAGTCGGTCTGTGTGAGCGGTCGTACGACAATATTGGACCGTACGAGTAGTCGGTCTGTGTGAGTGGTCGTACGACAATATTGGACCGTACGAGTAGTCGGTCTGTGTGAGTGGTCGTACGACAATATTGGACCGTACGAGTAGTCGGTCTGTGTGAGTGGTCGTACGACAATATTGGACCGTGCGAGTGGTCGGTCTGTGTGAGTGGTCGTACGACAATATTGGACCGTACGGGTAGTCGGTCTGTGTGAGTGGTCGTACGACAATACTGGTCCGTACGAGTAGTCAGTCTGTGTGAGTGGTCATACGACAATATTGGACCGTGCGAGTAGTCGGTCTGTGTGAGTGGTCGTACGACAATATTGGACCGTCGAGTAGTCGGTCTGTGTGAGTGGTCGTACGACAATATTGGACCGTGCGAGTAGTCGGTCTGTGTGAGTGGTCGTACGACAATATTGGACCGTGCGAGTAGTCGGTCTGTGTGAGTGGTCGTACGACAATATTGGACCGTGCGAGTAGTCGGTCTGTGTGAGTGGTCGTACGACAATATTGGACCGTACGAGTAGTCGGTCTGTGTGAGTGGTCGTACGACAATATTGGACCGTACGAGTAGTCGGTCTGTGTGAGTGGTCGTACGACAATATTGGACCGTACGAGTAGTCGGTCTGTGTGAGTGGTCGTACGACAATATTGGAACGTACGAGTAGTTGGTCTGTGTGAGTGGTTGTACGACAATATTGGACCGTACGAGTAGTCGGTCTGTGTGAGTGGTCGTACGACAATATTGGAACGTACGAGTAGTCGGTCTGTGTGAGTGGTTGTACGTCAATATTGGACAACATACGAGTACTTGAGAGTAGGTCCCACTGCACGTATGACTAGTCCTAATTGGAATTATGTTAGGCATTCACAGAATGCATGCGAATGACCAGTGTTTGGTATTGATTATTAAACATTGCCCTTAGACAGAGGAACCTAACCCTTTATCTCACAGTACTAGGTAATTGGATGGTATATTAACTATAGCAGTTTCTTAGCTTCAGTGAAATAAGAAGTCTAGTGACTGTCAGATCAAGGTAAGCCTATCAGTCCAGTATGCATGGGTACAGAGTGGTGCATTCACTGCTGGCTATAAACAACGCAGGAACAGCCAGTCTGGGCTGATGTCTGAACATCCCGAGCAGGCACATCAAAGCAGTCTAATCAGTATGAATGTTTTCCATGCCTAGCATTGAGTCAAAAAGGCTATTATCACGATTATGCAATCAGACAGTATTACACCTCTGACCTTTGTTGATCTGTTTGATCAATATCATCAGTAGTTCAAATAAACATATTTAATAGCCAACTTTTATTCTGATCACTAATATTTGAAAATTCACAATAAATAAGACTCCTCAAGTTAAAATAGTGAGACACATCAACATAGAAAATCGATAAAGTCCCACATTAGCTCGGGAAAGGTGCCCACTTTACAGAATAGAGAGGTGCCCACTAAACATAATAAAAAGAAGACAAATTGGACTGGCCTAAAAAGCTTACTTTATAAAGCTGCCCATTTTATAGAGGTGCTTACTAAGAGAGGTCCGACTTTACATATATATATATATATCTGAACCCTTTTTCATTTATGGAATCACTTTATGTATCGGACCACCTTCACTGGTTATCTTTTTATACAACAGAAATATTATTATAAGATCGTTCATTCTCCATTTTACTAAAAGTACATTGAAGTTTGTAAAAAATCATCAAAGATATATCGAAATGTAATATGCATCAACTAATGTGATTATGTTTTTGGTCTGCTTGCTCCAGATTATATTGTGAATACCCAGGGACACAATATACTTAAATTAATTGGGTATTAAGAAGTAGCTAGTTTCTAGCTATTTCAGGTGTAGAATTTCCCATGATATGGAGTAATATTATGGAAAAATAAAAATAGTGTATTTTCCCAAATTTCCACTATTTTGGGGGATATACCCATCCCATATATTCAGCTATTCGCATGAAAGTTCAGTTCACCATGTATGGATTTTATGCTGTGGATCATGCAAATTCAAATTTACCTGGCCCTTTGTATATACCAGTCACGTGTTCACGACAAGTCGTACGACTCGTTGTACCACTAGCCTGTGCAAAATGTATTAAAACGAGAGGGAGAAATGTAAATTCTGTGTCATCTGAGAGAAATCTTGGGAGTGAAAGTGGTGTTAGCACAATTGAATAGGGGTGGGGCCAGGGTCAAAAACTCTCAGAATTTCAAAACAGTCATTATTCTTCTGCAACTGCAAATAAAACTGATACTGTAGATTTACAAACAAACAATGAATCCTCATCTATGATATTTGATAATTTTTCTAACCATCATGATGATAATATTTTGCATTCGTCTCAGATCAGCAACAATCTGTATAGGTGTTCCAGTCATGAACTACTTTTTCATTCAAGTTGCGTTCAGCAAATTACAATTTCTGTGGATAATGATGGTCATGATGTGAATAATATGATTGATGACAATGATATATGTGATGTGTATAATAATGATCATATGGTTTATGTAGCTTGGGGTGAACAAAGCAATATGAATCTGGATAATAATGATCATACTGATAAAACATGTGACAGTTTAATTAAACATAATAATGTAAACAATGTAAACAGTGCAATTGATGTGTATAAATATGATAATGTTTTATTTTTGCAAGATGATGAAAATAGAAAAGATACTTCAGATATTAACATTTTTAATACAGATAATAATAATGTAGTGGTATCACAAATGGTTGATGATGGAATGAATTAGACTGATTTGAATTTAGATAAATGTCTCTATTATATGGATGAAAATGTGAGATTTGATGATAATATTGTGCACATTTATGATTCAGAATTGGTGTCAGAAGAATTTCATGCACTGACTACAAACCTTGCACTGCACCCTTGCACTACTAACCATGTTGATAATAAAGGTAAGTTCAAGGTAAACGACATAGCTATTAAAGAACCAAATTTGACATTGAAATTGATTTTATGGAACATCCAAGGTTTAAATACAACCAAAGGTGATTTTAATTTCAGCTATACAATATCACAATACGATATGATTGTCATAACTGAATCTTGGGCTAAATCAGATGAACAATTTGTTGGTGATATCTTGGGATACCAAGGATACTCTAGTATTCGTAAAGATTTGAAGGGAGGAGGGGTTATTGTTTATATAAAAGATTTTTTAACACAACATATAATGCATGTCATTACAAAATTTACTGATATAGTTATTATTATCTTTAATGGTGAAGAATTAGGACTTTTTTAAAATGTTGCTGTTATATCTGCATACATCGCACCTGAATATTCAGTTATATATAACCAGTTGGGCACAGCAAATGGAATTAAAAGACTTGAGAATATCTTAGAAGAACTGTTAGAAACATATGGAGAACTAGACTTGATAATTATGGGAGATTTAAATGCTAGGATGGGAAATTTAAAAGACTATTTAGAAATGACAACTTAAAACATTTATCAGTAAATGAATACTCTGGAGATAATTGTATTTCTCCAAGAAAATCCAAAGATAAAGTTATTAACAAATTTGGGCACTCGCTTCAAGAATTGTGTATAAATTTAAATGTTCATACCTTAAATGGCAGACTTGCACCAGATACTGATGGGAATATGACATATATGTCATCTAAAGGGGCATCACTCATTGACTATATTATGGTAAGTTCTGAGATTTTTAATAACTTTAAATCTTTTGAGGTTTTAAATAATGACACATCTGATCATTTTCCAGTAACTGCAACATTTGAAATAGAATTTTACATAGATCAAACCAATATAGCAGAAGATATAATTGAATGGAACCAATATCGAAAAAGAAAAAACACTAATTATCAACCAATACAGGATCATATGTATTATGTTAATGTAATATGTTTTAAATACAATTGACACTTTTCAATACCATATGTTAAATGATATTGAAAATAGTGCTTCTCTGTTACAAAATTTATTTGAGTACATAGCAATACAATCTTATGAAAAGAAAACTAGTGGTAAGGCAAATAAATTAATATACAAGCAGCCGAATTGGTGGACAGAAGAATGTACAAATATGAAGAGAGAAAAATAGAGAGCTTTGAATAAATTCAGAATCTCAAACAGTGAAACTGATTTTATGGAATATAGAATAGCTAAATTAAAATTTAAAGAAATATGTAAATTGCATAAGATGAAATATAATCGTTCACTTATAAGGGATCTACAGCAATGTAGAACTTTAAATGATTTGTTTAGGAAGATTAAAGTATCAAAGAGAAAGAATGTAAGCAGTAACATTACAAAAGATAAATGGGTTAAATATTTTAAATGTCTGTTCACAGAGAATTTTAATTCTTTAGATAAGGACTTTGAAAAGTACATTGATGAATATAACTTTCAGGATGATAACTCAGATGAACTCTTAAATGATATTAATATGAATATAAACCAAGAGGAAATAAGGAAAACTTTATTGGATATGAAAAGTGGTAAAGCTCCTGGTCCAGATGGGATCACTGTTGAATTATTGAAAGAAAACCAAACTCTTTTACTACCATTATTAGAAAGTTTCTTTAATATTATTTATTCTAAAGGTGAATTCCCAGCAGAATGGTCTAAAGCCATTATTTTTCCATTACATAAAAAGGGCTCCACCAATGATCCAAATAATTACAGAGGTATCTCACTATTAAATACTGTTAGCAAGTTATTCACAAAAATTCTTAATGAAAGATTAATTAAATGGGCTGAAGCCAACAGTATATTTCTTGAAGAAAAGCAGGTTACAGAAGAAAATACAGTACTACAGATAATATGTTTACTCTTATGTCTTAAATTGAAACATATCTGACGAGGAAAAAAGGAAGATTTTATGCAATTTTCATAGATTTTTCCAAAGCTTTCGATTGTTTACAACACAAAATATTATTTTATGTACTTCATAAGTGTGGGATACAAGGAAAAATGTTAAATATTTTAAAGTCCATGTATGCTAAATTTCAGTCATGTGTTATTACAAATGACGGGCTTTCAGAATATTTTTCATGTAATATTAGAGTAAGACAGGGTTGTATGATAAGCCCACTTGTATTTACCTTCTTCATGAATGAATTGTATTATATAATGCAGGATTTAAATCAAGGTATATTTGTAGATCAGGAAACACAACCTTTGACAATGCTAATGTTCGCTGATGATATTGTTTGTTTTGGAGACACAGTTGGAAGGTTACAGAATCAAATTGATAAACTTGAATATTGTTGTAACCGTTATGGAATGAAGTTGAATGTGGACAAAACTAAAGTTGTTGTATTTAGAAATGGGGGGACGTTAAAGAAATATGAAAAATGGTATTATAAAGGAAGAAAGCTTGAAGTAGTCAATAGTTATAGGTATTTGGGAGGGGTATTTACTTCTTGTCTGAAATGGGCAGAAATGGAAAAACATCTTGTGTGTCAAGCAAATAAAACTGTTTTAATGATAAGAAAATTCATTTCTGATAATAAATATATTACTGTAAAAGAATCATTTTCTTTATTTGATAAGATGGTTGTACCTGTACTTTCATATGGCAGTGAATTGTGGGGTTACAAAAAACAAGATAAAATAGAACAGGTCCACAATAAATTTTGTAAATACGTACTTGGGATTAACTCTTCTTCACCAAATGCTGCAGCACTTGGTGAGTGTGGAAGGTTTTCTCTGAAAATCAGATTTATGTTAAAATGTATTTCTCATTGGGTTAAATTACTAAGAATGGAAAATTATAGGTACCCTAAGCGTTTATATTCTAAATTACATAGGCTAGATGAATTAGAAAAGTATACGTGGGCAACAAGGGTAAAAAATATATTATTTTCAATTGGATTTGGATATACATGGATATTTCAAGATGTAGGTAATATTAATATATTTCTGTCAGGTTTCAAACAAAGGTTGCATGATAATGAAAGACAAGATTGGACAGCTAACATAGAAAATAATGGAAGATTAAAAACATATGCTATCTTTAAAAGCTTATTAAACACTGAATTATATTTATCAGCAGTTCCAAATAAAAGATATAGAATTAGTTTAGCAAGACTTAGAACATCATCACATAGCTTAGAAGTAGAAGTCGGTCGCCACAAGAAAATAGCCTGGGAAGAGAGATGTTGTAAATCTTGTCTTAAACATGGAGAATCATATATTGAAGAAGAGTTCCATTTTGTCATTAAATGTCCTTTATATATTTCATTAAGAGAAAAATATCTGTCTGAATTTAAAGATATGTCTTTCGTTTCATTAATGTCCACAACAAATTATATCACAATTAATAAGCTTTCAGCATTTGTATATTTTGCATTTGTTAAAAGAGAGTCAATTCTAAATGATTCTTTGAACTAGTAAGTGAACAATTTTCAATGTATCATATTTTATGTTGTTATGAAATTTATTCTATGTAATTACCATTAACTTTAATCATTTTGTGAAACACAAATGGTTACCTTATAAAATTACATTGTGTATTTATTCAGTTGATAAAAATGTTATTTCTGTTAATATTTTATTAATGATAACTGTGTATTGTTGAAAACTGTATTCATTTAATTGTTTATTTATTAATTATTTATTCTTATCATTTATTATTGTTTTTTTTTCACGTGACCATGTATTATATATTATGTATTTTGTATGTATATATGTTGGATATATGGGCCTGAGGCCTTCATTTCCAGAATAAAGATATATATATACCACTAGCCGGGATCGGTCGTGACCAGTCTTATTAACCACTCGGTAACTGGACGTGGGCTGTCTCACGGCCTATCGTAGGTACGAGTCAGCGACCGCTCGGTAGCTCCGATTGCTACCGATAACATAAGACTACCAGCGTCCACTCGTAAACTAGTCGTACGAAAACATAAGAGTACCACCGATTCCCCAAGACCATCGCCGATTAGTCGTAGGAATGCAAACCGTTCGCATTCCACTTACGACTGGTAAGGACTACTTAAGACAACCTGAGACTTCTTGCGACTAGCTAGGACTTGTCGTACGACCTTTCCAGGACTACCTACGAATTTCAAGTCGCAGGTGGTCGTAACCTGTCGTTATCCGGTCTAGGGTGCACTTGTGACTGGAGCTTGAGGTAGCGCTCTCCACAGACCCTTAAGGTAGCGACGTCTGGTGGTCGATACTAAACCAATCTATATACGTGTTTGTGATAATGGGCCACGGTTTATGTCAGCAATTGCGAGTGCGGTGTGGTGTTGCGCGATCGAGCTGTGATGTGATGCTGCCGGAAATTCAATTATGTGCAAGTGGAAGGGCCAAATTAGTGCGCATGATGTAAGTTTGGGCATCTGACCGATGCTGATAGCAAAACTGGCGACTGTAATGGCCCGTTTTTTCGGATGAATGGTGATTTCTTTGCAAGGAATGTCCTTGATAATCTTTTGTAAACCTGGTCTGATCTCTTGCCCACTCAGTCTTAATTGAGTATATATCGGGTATCTGGGGTAGCCAATGATTTATCTCACTCACCAAAGTCGCTTAGGGTAGGCTTAAACTATATTTTAGGAAAAATTAAAGAAAGTTCATTCGACACAGGTTAGTTGATCTGATCGCTCTTCCAGCTTCAGTATCACTGTCAGCAATTATAACATTCTTAATCGAATAAGAAACTAAAATTGAAAATTGTGACAGACATTAATGGGAAGATGAAGCTGATAATGGTCCTATTAGGAGCGTTAGTTAGCTTGGTGCGTGTCATCAGTTCCAAGACTACAAAGCAAGAAGAAATCAAGACAAAAGAGAGCTAATCAAGGAAAACATGACTGTATGTTACCATTATAAACTATAATTATGATTATCTTAATTTTACCAGTTATTCATAACAAATAAAAGGAGACTATTTTAAGCAAATCAAATACACAAAATTGTATGTGATCTTATACATTATACATGTATTAGTTCCAAGAAGTAATGCAAAGAAACATGTAAGTGTTCTTTTCTCAATGAATGTATCAGTAGACAAGAAAACAGTCACATATTATATACCTATGAAAAACGGGGGTCCGCCATATAATTTACGCAGCATGCAATAGTACGGATAACTCTTGGATTCGGATTCAATTTTTAAATTATTAGGGTGCACAGCGGCAACCAATGGTTGCAAATTGTTAACAAAATTGCTCAGGGGAAAATACTGGGCCGATCCAGGATGTGAACCCATATCGGTGGCGCACAAGTCCGACGTACCAACCGCTTCGTTTTGTCCGCTTTTATGTGAACTCCGTAACACACCCCCACCTAAGAGCGTGCTGTTATCAGAACAAGACTAATTATCGCAGGAGTCGCACTTCGGTGAGCTTATTCCCTGGGCCTGTTTACAGTTACGTAGGACGAACCCCTATTTTGTTACGAAGACATTTTAAAGGGGAAACATAGGGCCGATCCCGCACAAGTCCGGCGTACCACACTGAAAACCTAGATTAGTCATTTTGACTAACTTAGGTTAGTAAATCCTTCCTGACGAACAATTTGTCAATATTGACCAATCTATATTTGTCATTTTGACTACTGGTTCGTCAAAGGTAAGTTGTAACGAACATCGGTTAGTCGAGCCATGTGATTCGGTTAAGGCGACATCTACCGGCAGGCAAAGTAACCACAGAGACGCTGACCTTGACGATCTCCATGCCATGTGAAGAAGAGGGTCTGAGACAGGGATAAATGTGAAGCCATTCCTCGTACCAGGTTGTATGTTTTACGTTATTTGTTTACTTTTACTTCCATTAAAGCAATTGTCATACATATTTATCGTACACTCGCCATCACTTTGACACTGTGATCAGAGAATGGCTTGTCCTTTGGAAAGTTGAAGTATCTTCTCTCATTATCGCCCAAGAGTTAATGTTCCTCTTTAATTATTTGATTTTATGTCATTAGTATCAGGTATACGGTTTTCCCAAATAAAACATTATCCCTCCTTTATCATTATGTAATACAATTAGAAATAATATTTGTACCTACATTTCAGTGTAATATATGATCAGAACCACCAGTTTTACTTTTACCAATGCCAATGGTTTTGACTAATGTCTGGTCAAAATGACTAACCCTCAGTTAAAATAGATTTAATGTTACAGGCGTGTAATTGGTATGCAATATTGCTTTTATTGCAAATATATGCAAACCTTAGGGCAATGCTATCCTTTCCTACTGCCATGCTGGTTTGAACTTGAAGTTCAGGCTCGTTTAACGCAAATCAAGTCAAGGGCTAAGGCCTATTAGCATTGCCAGTATTGGTATACTGCCTGTTCAGTGGTGTTAGGACAGAACTGTCTATAAGGTCAAACACACACACGTGACACACACACATATGTATATCCTGTGTGTAGGTTAAACTGGAAAATAAATGTTGAAAGGCTTGCATCATGGCACTCCAAAAGAGACACTTTTTTCAATGCATGGCCTGTGAATATGAAAGTCGTCATTTTAGAAATATAATGTCACACTATCAGCTGGTTCATTCTCATGAATCAAACTTCCAGATGATATGTGGAATTGAAAACTGTCAGAAAACATTCAAGAATGTTAGGTGCTATCAGGCACATATACAGAAGAAGCATATTACATTTGCAAATACACATTTTCGTTTAAGGAAACACATTAGTAACTCAACCCCACAAACATCTCAATGTGAAGCTGTTGAAACAGCCAGTGACTCTTCATTACCTGATAACAGAGAATCTTTGATTGCTACACCAGAAAGGCATGGCACACTGGTTGTTGATCAGATCCAACAATTCTTGCTAGCACTGAGAGAAAAGCATAAATTACCTTCAAATATCTGTGGAATCCTAACCTCTGAAATGCAGAGCCTTGTGGCTGTCTCAAGGGCTGAATTGCATGCTCATACTGTAGATCTTTTGAAAAGACACAATATAGTTGATTTAGATGAAGAAGTGAGTGAGATATTCAGCAGCTACACTCATGTAGAGAATGCTTGTTGCCTGTTTAAAAGTAGCAAGGATCTTGATAGAATTGTTCACAGTAACCCACGGTTTGTGAAACCAGTTGAATATAAACTAGACCCCAAAGACTCAAAGTCAACATACCAATACGTCCCAATATTAGAGAGCCTATCTACTTTTCTCCAGTATGAGGACGTTATAGCAGAAGTGTTGCAGGGACATAAAGCTCCTGAAGGAACAATATCAGACCTGTGTGATGGATTTGTTTTCAAAGATAATCCACTCATGAAGGATAACCCATCAGCATTACAAATAATGCTTTATCTAGATGATTTCCAAATTGTAAATCCTTTAGGCAATAAGTGCAAGTCATATAAACTAAGTGCCTTGTACTACCTTTTAGGTAATTTGCCTCCGAGATACAGATCAAAGCAACATGTAGTGCAGTTAGCTGCCCTTTTTAAGTCAAAACTGGGTAAGAAATATGGACTAGCAAATGTCATGAAACCCCTGATAAATGACTTGGCGAAGTTAGAGACAGAAGGGATTCACATCAATAAAGATGGCCAGATGCATCATATCCTTGGTACAGTCCTTGTCTGTGTTGCAGATAATTTAGCAGCTCATGAAATTGGGGGATTCTTTGAGAGTTTTAATGTTATGAGGTCATGCAGGACTTGTTTAGCAACAAAGGAAGAAGCTCAGAGTATGTACAATTCGTTGAAGGTAACTCCTAGAACTAAAGCATCTCACAATGCACAGCTTGAGATGATCAAGGTAGATCCAGAGGATGCGAGGTTGTATGGGGTGAAGGCAGATTCTCCACTCAACAAACTCAATTATTTTCATGTAATTGGAGGCCTTCCCAGTGACATAGCTCATGACCTATTTGAAGGAGTCATTCCAAATGTGTTAAAACATGTTATTAATTATTGCATTGAACAGGGATTCTTTACACATGATGAAATGAATGATGTCATTGCAAACTTTCCATATCAAGTCTCAGACAAAATTAACAAACCAACTGGGGGGTCTGTTCAGGCTGGTAAAACAGTTTTTAAAGAGACGGCTATGGAATGCTGGACATTGGCAAGACTAATTCCTCTAATGCTTGGGCACAGGGTACCCTCAGGTGACAAGAAATGGAATGTATTGTTGAATTGCCTTGACATGACTGAACAAGTCACATCTCCTGTTTCATCTGAAGGAGAATGTGAATTCATGAGAGACACCATTGAGACATTTCTTTGCTCCTATAAAGAGCAATTTGATGTAGCTTTCAAACCCAAGGATCATTTTCTCATCCATTATCCTGATCAGACCAAACATTATGGACCACTGATCCATGTTTGGACAATGAGATTTGAGGCTAAACATAGCTATTTCAAAGAGCTTATGAATAGGACAAAATGTAGGAAAAACATCTGTAAATCCCTTGCATTTCGTCATCAAAATATGCAGGTTCTTCACAGTTTCAACAAGAACTTGCTGCAGGCTGGTAACTACACAGTTTCTTGTAGTGCCGTGGTACCTGTAGAAACACTTCCTGAACATATTCAGGAAATTTTGCAACCACATACTGCAGGTTCAAATGATGTTTTCCAGGCAAGTAATATTCAGATAGATGGGGTAACTTACCAAAGTCCATGTGCCTTGTTCAAGGAAGCTACTGGTGATTTATGCCAATTCTACAAGATGGAGTCTTGTTTTGTCATCAATCACACATCAATGTTGCTATGCAGGCATCTTGACACAATAGATTATTGCAGACATGTTCATGCCTACATAGCTAAAGAAACAGCAATCTTCAGCCTGATAAGGGTGACTGATCTTAAGGATCACCTTCCTTTGGGTCTGTACAGTATCTCTGATGAAATGTCTGCAGTTGTTCTTAGACATCAGTTTGCTGTCACAAAATAAAACTGACCATATTTATCATGATAACTTTATTTAAAGATAGTGTGTTATTGGTTAACTGGTTTGGACTGTTTTATGGGGTGGGTGGAGGGGCAGTTGTTTGGCATGACCTTTACCAGAAGTACTTGCTCTAATGTCTAAATTCCTTTTGTAAACCATAAACATTTATTTGAAATACTGATTGATAAAAAAAAAGCACTTAAATCTGGTTCTGGTGAACCTAAGGCGATTAAGCTAGTTATTTGTAGTTAACAGATTTAATTCAGCTATATGTCAATAGTGTTCTAACCATCATTCCAGTTTTTTTTAAATACAGTCTAGTAAAAGGTAGAGTAAGGGTTGCTTGTATAAATGAATTCATGTAAAATAACAGCAAGGGGCCTTGAATTTTTGGGGCTCAGCACATGTTTGTATCTATATTATAATTTAACTGGCCACGGTGGACTTTTGTAAAGAAACTCCGGTGTGGCTATGCAGCAGATATGCACGTGTTTGGTCTTGAACTATCAGGAATGATCCAAAGTGTGTCCAAAGGGGGGTCATTTCCCCTAGTATTACTCAAATCCTGATATATTTCACTTTTTTTATCAAGTGGCCATTAATAGCACCACCTGTCAACAACTACAAGTGTGTGTTAAGGCAGAAAGCATTTTGTCACTGTGAATAAAGGGCAGAGGCCATAGATATTGTTTGTTTATTTTGGTGATATCCTTACATTATTAAACAAAATTTGATTTTATCAATAAGGAATGGTAAGAAGGGTTGGAAATAAACATTTGTCTGATCTAGTCCTTATTAATTTGCAAATTATTCTTAGGCATATTTTCCAAATGGCCTGTGCAACAGAATGTTCCATTGTAACAGGTTTTTGTTCTTTAATATGATAATATAGTTTAGCCACTCTTCAGTTCATTGAACCATTGGTCTGGTTTGCAAGAGCAAAATAAAGTACTGTAGTACTGTAGGTAACGACAGTAAGAATAATTATCTAAAATAGTAGCAAAAGGAAAGAGATAATCATCATCATCATTATCATTATATTGATTTTATATTGCAAGTTGTACCTATGCCTTATGACAGTTAAGTCTGTATTCACATATAATAGTTGAGTGCTAATTGGTCAATTATATCCATGATATTTCTTGCATAATCAATTAAATCATTTATTTTTTGCATAATTGATAAAAAAATTATGTTTGCACATCTAATGAAGTCATATTATCTCAATAAAGTATTCTTTTATTCTATCTGACATTTAAGAAAGACAGGGCTCCGAACAGCGAACAGCATTAAAACTTTAACTTGTGCAACAAACAAAAGTGTCAACAACCTGGCCAATACCTTGGCCGTTTCCGCGCAAATGGAAAAGCTCAATTCAGCGCGATTTTTTCAGCGCGCGTTTCCGCGCGCGTTTCCGCGCGCATGTAAAAGGGGCCTTATGTTAGAATGAATTTACTCTGTCAATATTTAAATATTAAATAATAAAATAATATTTTCAATATTCCCCTCTTTAAAAAAGCACAATTTCACCTGTCTTTCTTTTTCGTAAAATCTATCTTGCTCATGCATTATGTACTTCAGTATTATTTGTGTTTATTAACAGATCCCAGCCATGTCTGACAAATACGAATACCATGTGACCTTTGGAGAGAAGAAAGACATTTTTACTGTTCAAGAGAAGAGTGACCTCAAAAAGCTTCTTACAGAAAGTTTTGGCATCCAAGAACCAAGTAGCTGTATAAAATTTCAAGTTTACATACCGGAATGGGAGGACTGGTGCAATAAAACCCTCAATGACTTGCCGAGGAGAGCCAAATTAAGAATATCTGTTGATTCAAGTGAGGACAGTGGTACCAATGATCTACAAGGTGAAACCAGTGAGGCAAACCCAATCAAAAGGCCATCAACCAGTAAAATGATGTAAGTGTACCACAATGAAGAAAAAATCTAGGCTGGAAATTTGTTGAATATCAACATGAACTGCACAGCATTTATATATTTATATGTTTTAAAGAAAGATATCATATCTCTTTTTTGCCACTTTGTTAATCACATTGTAAATACGTATAAGCATCCAAATTTATATTTAGAGATAAAGTACCCTTGGCTAAATTCACGGGTGTGATTTATTTTCTGAAAAAGAAACAGGTGTCAGATAAGCCCAAAAGGCTACAGTTAGATTTGAAAACTTATTATTTTTTATTTAAGATACCTTCCTAAGTGATCTTTATCTCATAATTCACCCATATGTGGTTTTGACTAGTGCAATGTCATTATAACCCATTGGAGATTAAAAATATATGATATTTCATTTTCACAGTCCAAGTCCTGGAAGACAAATCTGGCCTGCAGAGTACAAGTTCCCTGAGTATATAATACCAGCACCCATGATCAGCAAAATAAAGAACACTGGAAATTTGGACTCAAAGGACAGAAAGAGACTCCTGGATGGCTTGTATAATGATGTATCATCGAAATACACTCTGTAAGTTAGCCCGTTTCATATGAGCCATATGCTTCCAGTCAGTATTAAGTCTGGTTCCTAATATATCTGAGAACTCTGTAGATATATTAATGCACATGATGACTACATGTCATTTCTTTGAATTTTAGTAAACATTTTAAAGGATATAAACCACTCAGACCAAAACCATAGAAAGCTAGGATTAAACATACTTTTTAACATGGTGGGGGGGGGGGGGGCATGCATATTTTTACATATACATATATATATATATAGAGAGAGAGAGAGAGAGAAAGAGAGAGCGATGTATACACTCGAAAGTTGGTTCAGTAAGTGGGAATCAAACCCATGATCTGCTTTCTGGTTGGATGCTCTCATAACTAGAATTATAAAAAATCAGCTGATTATTTTACTTTTAGGCAATGAGATAGTAGAACTCTGTATTTAGATGGTGCTAGTATACTAAACTTAATGGAATCCTGTTATAGATGTAATGTTTGGTGTGTTCATATCAAATTTTATATTTGCTAGGTATCCTACAACCCTTCAGTACCATAGGATTGCTACTGCATTGTTGAGCAAATTTCCAATGCTAGATGGAGCTTTAGCTGGTTCTGACAGGATGGTAAGCTTTGCATTTTCAGCTCAGCTGACTTAAAATCAAATGAACTGTAGACAACACCTTTAGGCCACCATCTGACCATCAACAGGGGACAATTCATTAATATATGAACTAATACTATATAATTTAATCTTATATTCAGGGAAGTCCAGGGGAAGCCTAATTGGAAATGTGATTCAGCCAACCATTATGACCCCCTGTAAACTCTTCTAAGTGTTCCAGGTTACTTAAAAATTAAAATTCAATAATATGCCTAATTTACATGTTTAAAACTGTCAGCATACAAAGTTTGGTCAGAATTGGAAGATCTAGTTCTTCAAAAATGTATGATAAATCTGGTAAATATTATCACATTTTTCACAACAGGTGAAAGATAAATAACCATGTCTTTATTTTTAGAAACTATGGAAGATGAGGATTCAGACAAAATTTCAAAATAGTCGGAAAAGATTAGATTATGATCTGCCGGAGGTCAGTGTACATAAAAGAAAATTAGAGGAAGCAGATGATGAAACTGCTGAGGCCAAGAATGAAGTTACACCACACAGTTCAAGTCGATGGGGAATTAAGAATTATTTGCCCCCTGATCCTGTTGGAGAAGATTTTGTGTCAATAGACATTAAAATTCAGTGGTTACAACAAGAGCACTCAAAGAGCCGACCAGACATGATGAAAGTAAACAGGTATATGGCTGCCACATTTCCAAGACGAAGAAATCTACTGGTCTGCAATGAAGATCTCAGCATCAAGGAAGTGAAAACTACATTCCCATGGCTCTTCAGGAGGGAGGGTGTAAGTAAATAACCAAATGTCCCTTAACAAACTTACATTCATACCAAAATGTTGTGTGTATCATTTGCATAAGAACATATGAGGATCTTTCAGACTGGTGGCCATAATCTTAACTATGATTCATCTTGGTTATAGCAACCGGTCTCTACTCTGTGTCTGTTGGTCTCCCTGTCTGTTTCTAAACGTATCATAATAATCATAACTGTATGACCCATGAAGCTCAAAGTTCACATGGTTCAGATAAACCATATGCGCAAGTTCAGAGCTCACTGTCACATATATCCCTGAGTTGAAGGCTAAACAATGTGTTTGTGCCATGGCATAAAGTAATGTGTCAAATAATGCTGAGCATCATGGCCTATGGGCCACAAGTAAACTACACAGCATTTTTATCGATTTAAAGTTACAGGTGTATGTACATGAAATGCAAATCTGAGTACTGTTTAATCTTGGCCATTTTTTTTTTAAATCTTTTTGTCTCATAACTGTATATCCCACATATAGATTCTATAAATTTCACAATGCTTTTGTTAAAATTTGCTATAGCTGTACTTTATTTTTTCAGCTCACTGAGGAGTACCAAAGATTACAAGAATGTGACCCTATAAAGACATTCCTGCAAGCGCTCAATGAAATTGGTGCACAGCTACTCAACAAGGCTCAGCAGCTAAAGAACAAACCAGCATTATTTGAAAGTATCCTCAGGTCCAGCAACCGTTGCTGTTTGGATAATAATGAGAAGAAATGTGAGTCTGTATTATTTTCACTTATTGTTGACTAAATCAGCTAAATCAAATAATCAAATTATAATCAAATAAATATTTTGAATACAGATAGCTGTTCTATGCCCTTTATGTTTATTTATCTATACATGTCAATACCTCCTGACATGTTTGAAATTATCAGGGGTATACAAATATAAACTTGCCAGCTTTTTTGTCATAATTTTTAGCACAGCTGACTGAAAGTCATCTGAGCTTTAGCGATCACTCTATGTCTGTCATCTGTCTGTCTGTCCGACCGTAAACCAGGCAAAAATTGTAACTGCTAGACCTAGAATCTTTTTACTTGACATCCAGGCAGGTCCAAGAAAAATCTCCTTGGAAACCTGAAATTAGGTCTCTTTAACCCATATCCTTTGAGCTATTGGGCTTTTAACTACCCCCCCCCCCCCCAGATTAATCAAAAATTTGATACAATAGCTCCAATAACTAAATTTTTAATGAATTGATAATCATGATTCTTTGCTTGCAAATTGGTCATGGAGTGTTCCTGCAGATTGGTGACGCCGCTTAGTATATTTTTTACAATTTTTTTCACATTTTCTCTATTTTTGAGACTTTGAGAGAATTGGCCATTAGTTCACAGGGCACAAATCAAAACTGCTAGACCTAGAAACTTCTGCCTAGAGATCCAGGAAGGTCCATAAAAAATATCCTAGCTGGGAAACCTGAAATGATGTCACTGTGACTTATATTCTGTAAGGTGTGTGAAAAAAAACATGATCTTAACACTCTATTAATCAGATGAGCACAAATGTTAACACCTGGGTGTAGAATTAGGTCACTGTAACCCAAATCTAATGTCCATTGGCAAAATGCATGATTTTGAACAGTCTGGGAGTCATGTTACCCATTGTTTAAGGTTCCTATTCAGCTGAGCGTCATGGCCCATGGACCACTTGTTTTTTTATTAAATTGAAACATTCCTGGTTGCAGCATTTCATCAGAGTCTGTTGAAATAAAAATATGAATTTTTCACAACAGTCTCAGGGATTAAACTTTGTAGCTTTTGTAATGTTCCCTTATATGAAAATAATCTTGACACCTTTGTATGTTAGTGTTACCACTCTGTCTTAGTTAACAACCATTAGCAAGGCATGTTAGCTGCTGTAGATGCTACTAAGTTCTGTATGTTTGTATAACACTGTCTACACTTCCCCAATATTCTGGATATGTACATGTGAGGACAAGGACACAAAACTCATTTTTATACCTCTGTTGCTGGACAAGGTATTATGTTTTTATGGCCATTGATTACTAGATTTGTTTTTATTAACTTCACTAAATATTTTTTAACACATTTCTAATTAATATTCTGAGGGTGGCCAAGTTACCATCTTAATGGATCACCATAATGTTTTAATATTTTGAGATAGAACAATATTTATTACAGCCTACCACAGTGCCACAGCTGTTTACTTTCATTAAGGGTTGCATTTGTTCTAGAGCTTACCTGTGTCCCAGCCAAGGTGTTGGTGAACCATGATACGTTTTCCTCTTGGCTTGCATATTCCATTCTAGACAGTCTCAGTAGAGGTATATGTGGTCTCAGACTGTTGTTTACTAGTTTATATGTGCATAGTGAAACAAATGTGTTCACCAAACTAAGTTAAACTAAAACTGAAGTGAAAATATTTCTAAATATTCTAAATATATTTGAATTTAATATTCTAAATTGTATTTCAGATTGGGATTTTTTAAACACTGGCCACTTGTGTTTATATGAACATACAATGGTGCATTTTTCATGTGGTTGTATTTATACTGACAACTCCACAGCACATCTCTCTCTCTCTCTCTCTCTGTCTCCCTATATCTGTCTCTCTCTCTCACCTATTTAGCAAAATACATTACAATGGCATTTTTTTCTAGATGCCACAGCCATTGCAGCCCTGTTGGCAAACATGTACATTATGAAAGAAGACCCTGAGGATATGATTTATCCAGAGACTGAAGTATGTACCTTTCAAAGAGCAGATTTTTCTAAATATACTATTTCTGGGTGAATGATACTTTGTTACCACAGCTACCACCTGTGACATTACTCAATCATAGAAATATCCATGTGATCCAGGCAAACACATAATATGAGCTTCATGCAAGTCAAACTTTTCTCAGTGTTCAATGATTTTGAACGTAACATTATATTTTTTTCCATAAAATCTAGATAAATATGGTCTCATGAGTATGTGATAATATATGTAATCTAGACATACAAGACTGTCAGCATGCAAAGTTTAAACTGATCCCCCCCATCCCACTTCTCTTATCCAGTTCTTCAGTTATATCATGCAGTTAAAATGGTAAAATTGCATTGCAAATTTTTTTCACTCACATTTTCAAATATTTAGTCATATTTTTCATACTGTCAAATTACAGCAATCATGTAAGTTTCTCAGCAACCGTTATCTGTATTGTTATGGAACTTGTTGGGCTTCTTGATCATGATGAATTCATCAATGGGGAAAACTGTATTTTTCCCCAACAATTCTCCCCTCCATCTTGCCATCACTGAGTTAGTTAGACACAAAGTATAACCTTAAAGACCAGAAACTTTGTTTGCAGTCAGGCTCTATCTCTGCCAGCTGTATGGGCAACACGCTCTTTCAGAAAATTTTTCCCAAATACAATAAAAAATCCCTCTGACCTGGATGCAATAATTTACACCCATCAATCAGGAAGGTGACATCCATTTGATTTTATGTGCAAGAACAATTCTTTTGAGTTTCTAATTCAGCTGAGATCATAGACCATGAGCTATTCGGTCATTATTACTATATGGCTTCATTTTTTTTCACAATTACACTATGAAAAATCACAAATTCAACTAGTTCAAGGAACTTAAAAAAATTACCAAACGTATTCATTTTTTCTACACACCAAATTTATGGCCAGAATTCGGAATTCTATTTTTAAGAGATTAACTTCCATAATGAATATTGTTAGCATGTTACATATGTGTTGAAAAAATTCAGATTGAATAAATGGATCCATATTCATGAACATCTTGCCTGTCAATAAATGCAGGAATACATTAATTATTTCACTTTTCTAATTATAGACTGAAATACATAAATGAAATGAATTAGCATCCTCCAAATTTTCTTGTGAGGCCAGTCTAAAACCACTAACAAAAGGTTCGCATTGTGGGCTTTGCACCCTGACTACGTTTAGGGAAAGTATAAGGAGTTTGATTAATGAGCTAATTTTTGTTTTCAGGTGACCAAAGGGAGCATCACTGTTGGAATTGCTTGCATAAGTGAACTTGAGAATATTGTGGACTGCGACAATTTCCAGGTGGTTGTGGATGGCTCTCCAATCTGCGCAGTTGACAATTTTATCGATGCTGTCGTGTGTCTTCCTTCTACGTTTTTAACGTAGAGTACCCAAAGAAGCTCAAGAATACCTGGCAAATAAAACTGTTAAAAGTTCAGGACAGCAAGCCTCCCAATAGAGTCCTGACACTCCTGGCCAAGTTAGGCCGCTAGTAACAAAGCACCAGTGAACACCGTCACTCAAAGCAACTGGGTATTATTGCATCCAGTCAACCATTGATGCACGAGTGTAATAAAAGAATAACTGTTTGATGTTATTGTTTGTTTTATTTAATCAAACTAAGGATTCATTTTCTGTCAGATATGCATGAACTGCCAGATAACCCAAGGTTATAGGGCAACTTTTACCTTTGAGAAATAAGAAAGGCAACCCCGACAAGTCTATATCATTGCGAGGCTAAATTAAATGAATATTAATTAGTCCCCTTGACTAACCTGCTGTGACATTGACGAACATTAGTCAGCCATGACTAATAAATTGTCCCTGTGCATAGATGCTCGACCAACCTAAGTTAGTCACCCGGACTAACCGACAGTCACCGTAGCCTTTTCCTTGACGAACATAAATTAGTCACTCCGACTAACCCGTAGTCACATCTGACGAATGTAAGTTAGTCAAACAAGACTAATAGATTGTCGTTATGTGCATAATTGCTGGACTAATCTAAGTTAGTCACTTTGACTAACTTTCATTTTCAGTGCAACCGCTTCGCTAGCAAAGAAAGCTTCGCTAGCGAGACAGTTTGGACAGCTTTTATGTGTGGCCCGTAACACAAATGTATTTTTTCTTTCAGGCGAAAGATGTTTGAAATAACCAGTCTAAAATACTTATATTGTCTGTAGAAGTTAACGGTACATATTCGAAAGATGTATCTTCAAATTCATTTTGGACCATTCACACAAAAAAAAACTTATATTAGTATCGTTTAGCATATTGTTTTCTTACGATAGACACCCGAAACTGCGGTTCTCTGTTAGAATGTATAAAGGATATTTCATGAACGCAATACAGCAACATCTCGGCACACAAACATCAGTTTAAGAAAAAAGTAGCCCCTCCAGTTTGCGGCAGAGTAAACAGTGAACTGAATTGAATCTTTTATATCATGTTTTATTTTCAAGTTATACCTCAGATTTTCCATTACTTTATTTAAGTACTTTAGTAAGCATCACATCGCACTTCCACTGGATGAATACTGTAATTTAATTATTTTTAATTCTGTGAAATCCTATGGTTAGAACTGATAAATGTAAACCATGATAGGAAAAAGAATAAACGAAGTGTCGTTTTACTTTTCAGATTATTGAAATCCGAATATATTCTGATTCAGTTTATTTGTTCATTACATATTCTATCTTGTTTATTATTATTATTCTTGATCAAATATTTAAATGTGGACGGGTTTGTAGCCAAGTATCCGGTGCCCACAAGGTGGTCTAATAATAATGAATTGCGATAAACTAAGAATGTTTTCGCTGGTTAAGCCGCAAGGTTGGCGCGCTCTAGTCTGGCTGGCACTTCTCTGATTATTCTTACATGCTTGTCCCACGTTTCCGCGTGTACTAACATGTCGATCATGTAGCAGATCACGTTTGGCATGTCGTTCAACAACTTCCACATCATGCCGGTAAATACTGCCGAATGGCATACCCTGAACTGGTTATGTCCGTCAGGCCATACACAGATGTATCGGACGTGAGTCGGATATTACATTCGGGGATATCTATGAACACTTCCCGATACTGGTTCAACAGATCGTGAATCTCGCGCCGCTGTCGCTTGCCTTGCTGGGCCTTAACCTGTACGTCACGTTAAGTTTGGCTGCGCACCTTTGATGGTAACGAAACGTGGGAGGTTTGTCTATCTCTCGAGGTTTAGTTCTCCGACAAAGGAAGATTCGCTTTCACGATCCGCATTATCCGGTTCCCGTAGGGGTTTGTTCGTACTTATGATGACCGTCGACATGGTCAAGGGGGCTAACCGAGTAGTAGTCAAGTGGCTAAACCAAAGCGTAAGCCCGAATCGATGGCAACACTTCCTACGGAACTCCAGTCGGAAACCTTCGGTTCCGTAAATCCGGAATTCGAATAAACAGGGTTAGTCATTCGGATTGGTTGCTCTGGAAGAGGGCGGTAGCTCTTTACTCATTTGTGAGGGGTTAGTTAACGGCAAGGCAGCAAAAGTGTTACGCGATTCCGCTTGCTCTTCAGCAGGACTACGCGAGACATACGCTGAATGTGAAGGCACAGGCAGAAGATCAGTCGTTAGCTCCGTACTGGAAGCTTGTTAAGTCCACTAGCGGTAGTGATAGCACTTTCCGCATTAAGGACGATTTTTTAGCCTAAATCGCGCGAGATAAACGCGATGATCCGGACAGATCAAGGATCGTGTTACCCGAGCTGTTACTCACTGATTGATGTTATGGAGATGGGCCACGCGGCGATTATGGCGGCCATCACGGCGTAGATCCAACACACGAACGTTTGACAGCGATATAGCTTCTGCAGGTCATGTTCCATTTGTTAGATCTATATCGCCACTCTATCTCTATTAAAAAAAGCGGGAAGATCCCTGCTGTAACAGTTCAAATACTGTTCACGCATCAACAAGTCAACTAATAGGTTGAAGTTATCGCCTGTACCCGCCATCTCGATTTAATGGTCAAGGTATTCACTAAGCCGTACCGCGAACTGAATGAGAGTTTCGCCACGCTCTGGCCTACAAGTACTAAACTCGTTACGATAACCCTCTTTAGTCATCTGGTAATGCTCTAAAAGAGCTAACTTTAGCTTTTCGTAGCCCATGGCGTTACTAACTGCCAACTCCGCGTAAGTATCAAGAGCCTTAACACACAACAAAAGTCTTAAGTACAATGCCCAGCTATCTAAGTTCTGACACAGTGCTAAACGCTCAAAACGCTCCAGAAACGCGTCTTACTTATCATGCTGCTCGTCAAACGGAGGGAGCTTGAGTTTCGGGTCCGAGTTCCTACTCCTCGTCTGTTTACGTTCACCCTCATCGCTATTCTCTTTACTAACAGCTGCCTTTAATTTTACATCTCTATCTCGTGAGTCTGGCTTCACGTTCACGCTCTCGTTCCCGCTCTGTTCTACCTTTCACTCTCCGTCTAGCCATTTCGTCGCGCTAGGCGTCTTCTCGCTGCTTGGCTTATACAGCCTCAACACGCTTGTTAACGAACTCTTGCAGAGCATCGTCTTTGCACCCTAACGCTTGTCCATATTCGATAATGGACTTCAAGGACTAAATGATAACGACCGGTGGTATCCTTACAATCACACGCGGAGTGCAGCGAACATCAAAAGACGCACGGACGGACGGATGAACATCAAGTACATGCATGTGATATTAAAGTCAGAGTACACATCAAAAGAAAACACTTACTTGTGTGACCTCACTCAACAAATCACCACAAACAAAGGTAATTAAATTAAACTAGACAGCCCTACCTGTCAAATCTCTACTTTTGTCTGAGTAATTATAAAACTTATAACAGTTGTTTACCATATCACTGAGTACTATCAAGCATAAAACAGTAGTTTACCATATCAAAGTATTGACCTGCATTAACTCTACGTGGAGTATGTATGTGTCAAGTCTCAGCACTGACTCTCAATTTCAAATATTACAAAACAATTCAAAGATGCTATATCAATAATTAGTATGGAAATTTTACCAAATACCCAGAAAATAAATTTCCTGACAATATGTTAGCGATCTAAAGGCTAAATCAATCCTGGCACGCTTGCCATTGAATGTCACACCTCTAAAGATGTAAACAACAGGTTCTTTTAAGATTCAAACCAAATGGCTGAAACTATTAAATGATGGATAAGACTTGGTTTAACAAAAAAAAATCAATAAATTAAAGGAAACATAGACTTACGATTCTCTGGAGATTCGCTCCATACTTATAAGCAATGATGATCCTTTCTGTCTGGTGTGTCGTTTGTTTTAACATAGAAAATCTCCCTTATTAATTGATCCGCCCAAAAAAATGTATATTCTCTTTTAGTCTATGACCGACTCCTAAACACAGCTTCATGGGCTATAGGGATTTTATGGACAAAAGTCACACAAGAACAGTCTTCCTGTCTGTATAGTGTGTAATTATGTATATAATGACCCCACAGTATATTTTAAAGAAATTTTAGAACTTCACACACTTCTGATCAGGGTAAAATGCATCCCATATAGGGCCAAAGTTTAAAAGGTTGTTCAAGGCCAAGAAACCAGGGTCACATCGGAGAAAATGCCTTTACCTGATGGTACAATGAAAGGTATGTATTTATTAAATTTAGAGGCGGTCCAGAATGCAGATAAAGATGATGGCGGAGGTATGCGCTTTGTGAGATTTTCTATTATTAATTATAACTTGTACTTGTGAATCATGGCTTCAAGGTGAGTAATGTACTATGCTGAATTTCTAAACCTGTAAAGTTTGGTTGATACAGGTAAATACCATATGTTGGAGGTAGAATTTACATTAAAATACAGCCTAAAATGGCTAAAATCAAAGTAAAATTATAATCTCGGTTACCTATAACATTTAAGTCCAAATTTGAATCATAAGCACAACAACTTAAAAAAATCAAAGTTAAGAACATATCAATTTATAAATATCCACAAAATGTACAAGAATGTTGTAAAAATGTGTAAATACACCAACTTCAGGTGTCCTACAAGGTACACCTTGATGTCATATAGTGTCCTTAAACACCGTCGCACTATCCTGTGACACTACCTGCCTGCTCTCCCCCACTGTCATGTGACAAAGACTGATATGTTATCCTATGTTGCAGGCTTATAGCGTCATATTCTATGCTGGACAGTGCACCTGTGACATAATCTGATGTCCTGCGTTTCCAGGTTGTGTGTCCAACACTCCTGCAACACTTTCCTGTAGTACTAGTTTATGGTGTCCTGCCCTGTAATGCCCTTATGCTCTGCTACTGTTCTGATTGTGGTGTCATAAAAATAAGTGGAACACTGTACAACTGTCCACCACGACACTGTCCTGCTGTCCCTCGACTCTGGATTACAGTGTCCTTCTGCTCTTTATCGCTGTCCTGCGAAATTGACCTGTTCCTATAGTTTTAGTGCCCCACAAACCTTGGACACTGACCTGCTGACCTGTGACACTCGAATTTGATCTCATAAATCGTTTTATTCAACAAAATTAATTAAAATAAATAAAAAGATTTTCAGGTCTGTACAAAGCTAAGTTATGACGTACATAAATTCATCATTAACCACCTCTACAATATCCTTCAGTACACATCTACAAACAATATAAAACAATATATAAATGTACCACATTAACATGTCGAATTCCGTTTCATTATAATAAACATTGTAATATCGAACACTTTTTATTAAATTAGACACATTCATATTATTTTTTGCAATAATATATTTTATCTTCATATAATTTTTAAGATAATACTCGAACGCTCCAATATTTAATTCTTCCTGCTTACATCTACATCTTTAGATGTATTTTTTCCCCAATGTGAGTAGATAATTTTTCCAATCATCACCATGTAAGTCTCCTAAGAATACTGTTTTCATATCAATGTTAAAGTGATCAAATTTCAACTTATTTTGATTCCGTTTTTCCATAGATATCCAAAATGTTTTAATTATGTTACATTCCCAGAACAGATGAGGTATATCCTCAGTGGCGAATTTACAGAATGAACATTTATTATCTTCTTTTAACTTCCATTTTTCCAACCAATAACTTGTGACAAGAATATTCTGTAAAAATCTAAATTGAAAATTCTGAGTTTTCACATCTGTAAATACCTGTTTTGGTAGTAAGTATACAGACGACCAGTCACAATCGTCTATATTCAAATATTTATTAATCCATGGTGGCTTTAGAGTAAAGCCAACAATTTCATATTTAATGCATCTATATATCTGCTGAGAAGTGGCTCTGTTTAATATATTAGGCTTATCATCATCTAGGAAAAGGAAAGTAAGGTGTCTACTCAGAAATTCTCTCACAAAATCATATCTTTTCGACAATAATAAATACACCAATGAGTACCAACTAAAGAAATACTTTTCTTGAAGACCTCTTTCATTCCAATAACGAAATGACCTTACATTATTATTATCAAACATGTCCATTGCAGTCATTATTCTGACTTTAAAAGAACTCATTCCAGAAGATGATTTTATTATCAATTTGGACGTTTTTATTTAACCAAAGTAGCTGATTTCCAACATCCTGTTGTTTAAAGTAACCGGCCCTTACTAACTGGATACTTTGTAAAACCTCTCTATAAAATGGTGCCAGTTTCGCTTTTTCCAGATTTATGTTATGATTTCTTAATAACAGTATTTCAGTATTTCGAGTTAACTAATGTAAATTAAAATCCCATAGCTTCTTCCAAGGTCTGTCTTCTGTGTATAAATATCTTTTAACCCATGATATTCTAAATGACATTATAATTGACTTTAAGTGTGGTGCCTTGAGACCACCATTTTTTTTGTCTTGTGCTAATAGATTTCTTGGTAACTTCTCCGTTTTACCATTCCATATAAACCGATAAATCAATTTCTCCAGATATTTAAGAAAATGAAGAGGAACTGAATCATTTATAAATTGATATTGGAATTTTGAAATAATGAATTCTTTAACTAACTAAATTCTTCCCTGCAGTGACAAGCCTCTCATTCGCCAGAGATTAATAACTTTTTCAATATCGTTTATCTTATTATAGAAGTTTTCCTTCTCACATTCTTTCTTATCATATGAACAAAAGACACCCAGAATTTTTATACCTTTTTCAAGCCACTTAATATTACAAGGTTTCTTTTTTTTAAATATCTAAAAGCTCCTATCCAATAATCTTCTGATTTGTCAGTGTTCATATGTAAACCACTGTAGCTTTCAAATATTTTGACAGTTTCCAAAAAAAATTCTTATAGAATTCACACTATTTGTTACTGCTAAAGTATCATCCGCATAATGTAAGATTTTAATTTCATCATTATCCATTTTAACACCTCCTATATTTGTTTGCTGTCTAATAATCTGGCTTAACATTTTAACTGAAAGAAGGCGACAAAGGGTCTCCTTGTCGGACTCCTCGATGTACTGGAATATACCCACACGTTGTTCCATTATTTATCACAGTACTACTGATATTATGGTAAAACATTTTGACGAGATTAATGAATGCTTAAAAAAAAACAAATTTTCTTAGTCCTATAATCATAAACGGCCATTCTAATGAGTCAAAACCTTTTTCAAAATCTACTGATATTAAAACCCCTGGAATACTTTTATTTTCCGTATACTGTAATTAGTCTTCAGTTAGTCTCATATTTTCCCCTATATACCGCCCTTTAATGTATCCGGTTTGGTTTATATGAATAAGCTAAGAAATAATTTCAGTGAGCCTAATTGCCAATTTTTAGATAAAATTTTGTAATCATTATTTAATAAAGAGATTGGTCTCCAATGTTTAATTAAATTTCTGTCTTCCTTTTTGTCTAAAAGTGTGATGACTGCTGACGCTGCGAGCTTGAAAGTTCTCCTTCTATTATTGCTTTATTTAATGAATCTACCATAGTGCTGCCAAAATATGGCCAAAATTTTATATAAAAATCAAAACTTATTCCATGGTTTCCTGGACTTTTCCCTTTAGAAAATGTTTTAATTGTTTGCCAGCATTCCTCATATGTAATTGGACTATCTAAAAATTTACTGTCCTCTGTCCTTAGTTTTGGAACATTTATAAACTTTAGATACTGCTGTATTTCAGCACTGTTTTTATCAATTTTATTTGAATATAAGTTCTGATAAAAGTTTGTACAAATAGACAGTATTTCCTGCTGATCTGTAGTAAAGGAACCGTCATCTTTTTGCAATTTTCGTATTGTTTTTCCGGTATTAATATACTTCTATAAATTATCAGACTTGGTAATTAAACCCTGAGTTTTAATATTATCTATTTCTTCTAATTCTGTCTCTATTTTAAATATTTGGTCTTTGTAACATACGATTAATAATAATAATAATAATTTTAATAATAACATGATCATTACCATGGTAATATACCAAACATAACATATACCATAATATATAACATAATATACATTAAGAATGCAAATGATTAATAATAATAATAATAATATTGTTAATATTTTAATATGTAGTATATTTAATTTGGTTTGTGGGCATTGTTGATGTCAGGTCTGTCCAGGGCTGGTTCTATTGCCCCAGACCGTATCCCGGCTGTATTCAGAATGCATATAATTGACAATAAAGCGTAGGCCTAGTTTTTTACTTCAATATGTGTCTGTATGCATTTAAATAATACTTTTTAAGCTAGTCCTGGTGTCCCGGACGGTGTCTTTGAGCCATGGACGGTACATCAGGGTCCCGGACGGTATTGAGGTACGCCCGGATGGTGTCGGACGGTCCCGGACGGTAAATACTAATATTCACATCGTGTATTCAGCGGTTGAGCGATATTACAAGCATCACTGGGCTCATCCCCCTGTCACCTGTCTAAGCGATCTTCCTACTTATTAAAACATAGTCCCCTTACTTTGACTGCCCATCAACCTGAATTGCTTGTGCTTCTCCTATACCTGTGATGAATTGTAAGACATGACTGTGTTGCTCCAGAAATTTCAAACAATAATAAAACTGGTTGTATATTCTACAAAATCGCCCTGCCACACGCACTTTGTTTTGAAACTGAAATATATGTCACCGTTTAATATTATAAAGCAGTACAGTAAATGTTTAACAGTCACATCTGTCACCAACGCATCGGGGAAAGCCCTGTTTGTTTGCTATTTTTAGCACTGAGGATTTTTTCCCATCCATGCCCTCTTTAGGTTAGAGGGACCTATTTCCAGGCCCTATATATTATCATATAAGATGCACATGTCTCTGGGAAAGTTTTTTCTATCGAGTGTTTGGCATCATGTGATACATCAAAATCATGCTCACCTCCTGCACTTTTATTTTGTTCCAGGAAAACAGGGGATTCAGTATCTCATTTTCGCGGTATATGACAGAAAGCTGCAGCTTCTAAACTGGCCATTAGATGTCGCCACCTCTCAGGACATTTCCAGGAATCACATATACAACTTTCAATCCCCTCCAGCATTAACAAAAAAAGGCCAACCCTGCTATTTTTTTATTTATTTAACTTCTCCTATCACCCACCTGCCATACATATTGTATGCATCCTGAAATATTTTTTCCCTGAAATTTTCTGCTGCCCTGCAATATTTAATGCCCGCTCACTCTTGACGCCACAAATTTGGCCGACCCTGACCGGACCCGGAAATAGGTACCTCTAACCTACACTTACCCCAACCCGACCCGAATTATTTATTTTAAATATATTTAGAAAGTTCTTACTTTTAAGAGTACAAAAAAAAGTTCGCGACCAATACCGCATATTTTAGGTCCCTGTGGAGGGCGAAATGTATCGGCCAACACCTGGTGAAAATGGCCATTTCTGCTGCACAGGAGTGAATACAACCAAGTCATCTGCAAATTCATTATATAAAAGTTTCACCCATCCTACTGGCAGTTGTTTTATTTATTCAAATAAGATATGGTTTTATTTGATGGGGGGGTTACTTTTTTTTGGAGGGGGGATAAAAAGTGGGGGGGGGGGGGGATAAAAATGTGGGGGTGGGGGGGGGGGGGTGGGGGGCTCTGTGTGTTTATTAGTGTGTGGGGGAGGGGGCCGTGTTGAGTCAGGTGTTTATTTTTGGTGATAATAGGGGTATGCATGATTTAAATTATTGGATTTTGATAAACTTTTGGAAAAAAATTTATTTAAACATATTCTGTATGTTTCATCCTGACACAAAAAATAAGTTTGTTCAAAAAGTTTTGGTTTAACTTACTGTCTGTTGTGATTTTTCTCCCCAATTGTAAAGAGACTGCTGTTTTTCCTGAAATGCACCTTTTAGCCGCAGCCGTAAATTCCTGCGTCCGCCATCTTGAAGTCATGGTACATCGGAAAAAAAGTTGTCTACTCAGAAATAAAGTAAATTTTACGTTAAGACTTTGTTAAACTGTCACATTATGAAACAAATTATACATATTTTTAAATGAACACAAGTAATACTTTTTTAGCAATCAAATTAATACTTTTTTAGCAATCAAATCTATTTAATTTTAACCAATCTAATACTTAGAACTGGCCACAGCCAAACACACTGTCAGGCAATTAATACTTTTTTTGGCAGTTAAATCTATTTCATTTTAACCAATCTAACTGAGAAAACTGGCCACGGCCCCTTGCTCCAGGAATCATTCCCTGATATAATTTTCTGTGTAAATAACAGACAGAATACCGTGAGAAAACATTGAAAAAGAAAAACGTTAATCATCGACTAATATACTGTTTATTAAGTAAACAATTCATGGTAACCTTGATAGCCCACATATTTACACCATACATGTACATTTTAAACATTTCCGGAAATCATATGACTTAATTAAAAATATAAATTTTCTTTTAAAGAGTAAAGTTTATAACATGAAACATATATTTATATATATATATATATATATTTATATGTATATATATATATGTATCTATATTCCTAAACAATGTTTACTGGGCATACTATTCTGAATTATATATAAAATTATATATATAAATATATATATATAATATAATATATATATAGCTATATATATATATATATATATATATATATATATATATTTGTTAGGCATTCCTTTTAAAATTGTTATAAAAATTTTAATTTGTTAGGAATTCCATACTGAAACTACACTGTAGATGTGGAACTGTTTCAATTAAATCCTGGAGAACAATGATTTATATATTATCATTGTACAGTTTAATCACTTGTGTGCCAAGTGATTTTTGTAAATCTTATAATTTGCGTAATATCTCATATTGAAAATGATTAACAAGTACCTTCTATAGTATACAATTAATGTATATATCCACGACTCCATTATAATATGTTGTATATATTTTTAACATGAATTGCTTTCTAAATAAACTGTTTATTTGTAGATATTTTTCCATATTTTCTAACGAAGCTTAAAACTAACGGTGTTCTGTATGTTACTTGCGCAGAAAATTATATCAGGAAATGATCCCTGGAGCAAGGGGTCACGGGGGCCGAATTTTTCCCGACGGCCACTGACGGCTACCGACGCCCAACAGGTGTTGCCGACAGCCAAGCCGAAATACCGACGACCACCTAATTTTCACCGTTAACATAATTTTTGCATTCAGTGAATCTAGAAACTAGGGATCACACGGTAATACCGAGGGCAAACAGGAATTTCAGGTTATTTTACCTTATCACTTATTTCAAAAAAATTATCAGTCCCAATTATAAATCTTTTCGGTGTCCCAACGGTGGTTCAATAATGATGTGAATTCATTAATCGTTAACTGATGTACGCGCAAAAATATCTTAGTGAGTTTAACTTTAACCTCTGTATTATCAAGGAATGGTTTCTGATATACAGGGTTTTTTTAGGTTTTCCAAAAGTGGTTCAGTTATGTTGTGAATTAAATTTTAATTTGTTGTATTCGCAGAATGTACCTGAGTGTGTTTAACTTTTTGCCGGTGTATGAATTATTAAGTTTTCTGATTTAATCCTGGCAGAGTGCATGGCTTCTGGACAAACACAGTTAAATCTTGTCACTTGGCAAACAAACGGTCCATATAGGTGCTTACTATCAACCCAAGGCTAATTAGGCAGGCGTAAGTATGCGGTTACGTAACTCTCGCCCTCTCCTGGCCATGCACCAACAATTTGCAAGGTTCAATGCACTGAAAGTGCGCAAAGATGTTACCTCTTACCTTGGACTCAATTGTTAATCAATACATAATTATACCATGTAAATACTCTAACTTTTAATGAAACTATTTTTTCTTATTATATTTTGAATTTACAATTTCTGGCACGCAGATCAGTTCACTCAGCTGCATATATTTATACCCACTACCTGCGTATCTTTGTGTATGAGAGAGAGAGAGAGAGAGAGAGAGAGAGAGAGAGCAACTTAGTTGGTAAAGTGTTCTCTTTTCGCAGTCCAAAAGTGCCTAAATATTATATCTTCGTGTCAGAATATGACATCATGTCACTTTACTAATTCCTGTATAAATCTCCTCCAAACCGCTTCCAACTTCTCGTTTTAGCTCCGAAGAACCCCCCCCCCCGGCATGGCCTTAATCCAAACGAAGTCGCTAACTTGGTATAGTTGGTATGCGTGATGGGTTTCCAATACACACCAATATGTTGCCGAGGCAATGCAGGCACATAAATATGACTGAATGTATGGGCATTGGGTATAATTTTCCCTGAAGTGTACATCTTTGCGTGACATATGGAAGATGGCACGCTACCTATGTCGATTATGCTGCCAGCAGTGCAGCGTTGCTTCAATCCAGTGTTGTGATTGTAAAAAGTGGACACATAACCAATGTATTGGACTCTCCAAACAACTTTTACAGAAATGGAAATGCCAAGAAATGAAATTTCTGTGTGTATTTTGCACGAGTGCCACAAAGGCTTTTCGAAGGTAGGTTATTATACTTACATTTTGATTTTAAACTGATTATCTCGATATCCTCAAGCGACATGTTGGTAAATATTATAAGTCAGCGCGCTGATGTGTCAATTAATAATTCGCGCGGATACCCCCGTGATTAATTCATGTATTTATATATATATATATATATATATATATATATATATATATATATGTTCATCAAATAAAGCAATTTCAAGCCAGATGCGCAACTTTCTTTTGCGCAACTGCCAGTTACGCCATGCATATGGAGTTATATTTCGTTTAGCTTATTGTAATTGTCAATCTGTATCACACATCCCCTTCAACATTTCATCAAATACGATACATTATTGGTTATGTTTGATACCTAATAGTATTTTGAGGTATCTGACCATATTTGATGCCCATGCTTAATCCTCTTGCCATTGAGGTTATTTAAAGCATTTATTCATTGGAATTCTACTTAAATGGAACAATAATATACACTGTTAAAAATTAGGGTTTTCCAAAGGTTTCCTAAGGGTTTTTATCAAAGAAAGGGTTTTCAGTTTTAATGAAAACCTTTTTAGAAGAAGGGCACAAGATAAGGCTTTCAATATCATTGAAAACCTTTTTGAAAACCCTTTCCAGTCGCTTCAACAGAGATTATATATATTCCATGGCAATAATATGTTCGATCATTGTAATCATCAGATGTATTTTTAGTAAAATTAACAATTACATGAACCGTTTAAATTATATTAATACAATTCAATTTTTATTAACAAAAAAGATATTCATATTAAGATGTTACATGTTGTGATGTGTTTTGTTATAAAATACTCCAGGGTTCTGTTGCAAATATATATTTGTTTAGGTTTAACCCTAGGGGAGCAATCCTTAATACCATTTTAACTCCACAAAACCACAGTATATCTTGGGGTATTCCAATATAGGAGACTATAGACAAAGGAAAACCTAATGAGGATTGATTTTTCCCATGCAGATAGCTGAAGAAAATATTTATAACGATACCCCCCCCCCCCAAAAAAAATATATATATATATTTATATATATATATATATATATATATATATATATATATATACATACCCATATTCGCGTAGCCAGCAGACGTTTTTTTTAGGAAATCACCACCAGAAGGCTCTACCGCATCTTGGACATTTGATACATCTTCCCGCCAATTTTACCCTTCTGGTATCTGTATCAGTTCAGTCCAGTTCACAAGTACTGCAGTACCACAGCTCACTGTCAAGCCACAAGATACTGTCAAAACTAAGGTAAGTATGTGGATTTGTCTTCTTATCCAAATGCTATTTGTTGATGTAATCAGTACAATTGAAGCATGTAGCTCTTAAGAGAATTTAACTGAAACTAGTGACTAGGAAATGTCTTGCTCCTTGCTCCTATTTGGTCCAAATAAACAAGGGATGAGCATAGTTATTTGATTAGACACAATAACTATAGATTACTTACAATCTTACTTTATTTAACATAGATGAAATGACACATCCATTCTCTGTACCTGTGCAGGCTTAGTCAGCAGGGAAAATTTGCTGAAACTACATTTATAGTACATTATAAACACACATTCCAGTAAAACCAGACACCAGCATGCCACAGGGAGATTGGTATGTAATCCTAAGATGACCTGTCCCAGCTTCTCAAGTGCCTGTCCCAGGCCTGCTAGCCCAGACAAGTCCATTCCCGGGTCTCCATGGGTTATGGTAAATATGTGTGTGTGTATATATATATATATATTTTTATAAATATACATATATAACAGTGCACTCATATATATATGTATTTGTGACTGTATGTGTATAAATATAAAAATATATATGTATGTATATATATGATATAAAAGTATGTATATATGTGTATATATGTATGTATGTGTATATCTGATTATATGTATATAAATATGTGTTTATATAAATGTGTGTATGCCAGTCCATATGTGCATTTGCATGTATATATGTATATATATTTGTGTGTATATATATGCATTTGTATATATATATGGGTATATATGTATGTATTTATGTAAGTATATGTACATATGAATGTGAATAGATATATATATGTATGTATATATATATACATATATATGTATGTGAATATATATATGTAAATATATGTTTATATCTGTATGTATATGTTACAGTCAATTTTATAAAGTGCCTGAGAGACACACATAGTTAATACATCTGTGTGTATAAAGTGAGGTCACCTGATCAAATTAGTTATAGATTCTGATGCAATTTAGAATTGTGAATCAAATTAAATATTCACCACCACCACACCTTCTATCAAGTCCTACAGACTGTGTACTAGGTAACTTCATATCTTATAAAATTGAAAAAAATAGTTTAATATAGAAAAACGACACTTCACAGCCCACATACACTAAAGGCTTGTTTATGGTAGACTTAAAATGTTGTGTGTCATTCCACAAAACTTACTGATTCATTGGGAAACTTATTTTGTAAATTCTGTTTGCCTATTTTTATACAGAATGTGTGAGTAGAGGATGGATAAATTACAATCAAAAGCAGCTGTTAAGAGACGGAGCAAGTCTTCTTGGAAAATAAAAGCCATAAGCTCTTTGACAATCTTGTGAACACTTAAAGTCTGAAAAATTATATAAGAAAGAAAGATATTCCCCTGATTCTAGCATTTTGGAGGAAGATTCGGATATTGATCCCGATAGTGATTTGCCCCCATTTGTAGATCCTCCAACAAAACAAGATTTGAATTCTGTTTCATACTTATCAACTGGTACAGAAGATTTTACTAATCTACAAATTCACTTCTAAACACAGATCCATTATTTAAGCCATTCAGGCAGTGGAAAAAATGAAAGGAAAAATACTACACCTATTGAAAAGAAAATTGAGCTCTCCACTAAAACTGGACAAATGGAGTGTTGGTCATTAAATTTACGAATGTAACTAGGATCATTAAGAAGATTCAATATCACTTTAAAAAGATCAGTATGAAAGATTCTTATCAAAACATGTTGAAAGACTGGGAGGATGGTACAAATTCTTCTGCAAGTTTTTTTTTATATTTGTATACATGTACATTTCTTAATCGTAAACAGGAGTAAAAGTGTATTTTATTGGGTTCTCTTGCAAAAATGTTGTACAATGTAGTGTTTCCATAATAAAAAAAAAGTTATGTTTGTTGCATGTTAACCATATATTTGTTTACAGTGAAACCAAATGTTATTTGTATTTAAGATACCAAATCTTGTTTTAATGTTTAGCAAGACCGGAATCTAGTAATGTGAAACATTTGTTTCAGATATTCTGCTACACTATGCCTGCCAACTACTGCCTTCAGTATTTGGAGAGCAAGAGAAGTACATTGTGGTAGCGTCTGAGAAGGTTGGTAGATAACAGACTTTTTTTAAGTGCAGTATTGTATGAAATATTATTTAAGGAAATTAAGTATTTTGATTCACATTCTCATTCAAATTTTTTTTTCTGTGCATTTCATGTGTGGATTGTTGATCAATGTTTACTTTGGCTTAATGGCTCTGAAATGTAACCTTTACATAAAATATATCTGATTTAACAACAAATTCCAGACAATGTGGAACATTAGGCCTAGTCTGCTTTATTTGTTTGGTCGGCTGACAAAGCCTGTTTCAAGATTTACGTTCGCTCAGCCTGTTAGTTTATCTTTAGTAGTCAAATTCAGTATCAAATTTTACAAATAGGTTATAATTTACTTAAAAGGTTGAGACTGTGCCATTGTAAATATTACTTTGGAGAAATGGCTGAAGGTTTGTTGCTTTTCATAAACTGAACTTATAGGGCCAAAAAAAATTAAAGGTATGGTTCTCAGGCACCGCCCGCGTCAATTTTAACCCCCTGCATCAAACATTTTTATTTTGATTTTCATCTTTCGAGAAGATAAAATAATACAATTTCGATACGATTTCCTTTGTTTTGTTGTGCCTTTACCTGTTTAGCAAGAAGAAACCCGTCATTTTCATGCTTTTCCAAGATCAAATGACATTTTTATCGAAACATACAAAAAAAGGTAAAAAATAAATACCGCCCGCCCGCATTGATTTCTGAAAAAGGTGCCTGAGAACCATACCCTTTTATTTTTTTGGCCTAGACAGGTCATATTATGGTATGCACAGTGTTCTACTGTCAGTATGTCTTTCCTTCTGACTAAGGTAATTGGTTATAAAGTTCATTGCCTGAGTTTAATTATTTTCAAAATCTATATATATTTAATGAGGTCAGAGGTCACCAGACTTCTTTGTGTTGTTGCCATGATAACTTACTAGGAACATTATTTATTATGAATATACTCATAGTTCGATTATCCCCAATATGTATGCATATTGAATGAGGTCAATGATCGCAAGAAATTATATCACCACTATAACTTGTCAGACATATGAAGGATTTAACGAAACTCACTATGAAAGTTAATCAGATAAAGTGTCTCATATGAGCATGATCCTCTGGGGTGCTGTTGTTTCTATGATTTGTGCTCTATTTCAGTCTTCTGCATGGTTCTTGGCCTGTGTCCTATGTAAATATTTGCATTGATTCCATTTTTTTTTTACTTTTTTTCCAGGATATCCACTCACCGTACCTGTTATTGTGGGTACGCCTCAGAAAGGAATTAATTTTGTAATAGAAGGGGAGAAAGTCCTGTGTCTCACATGCAGGAGATTAAGAGCTGCACTGGAGGCTTGGTTTGCCTCTTTTGGGGAATTTTCTTTGGAGTATCCCACTGCACTAAAGAAAACCATAGCCCGAAAACTGCTCAAGCAGCACTCAAGCAAGTGTTAAGTCATGGGCAGAAAGAATAGGGCTTTAATTTTTAGCTAAGATGACCGGAAGTCATCTGAGCTTTAGTGATGTCCTTTGTCTGTCCCACCATCTGTCTGGTCATCTGTTAACAGGGCACAAAACAAACCAATTGCCCTAGAAGCCTCTTTCCCTCTATCAAGGTCATGGGGAATCCCCTAGGACACTGGAAATTAGGTCACAGTGACCTATTTCTTTGAGCTATGGAACAACAACCCCTCATCTAGAAGTGTTTTTCATTTGTTGCATCATATCAAATAGCATTCTTATAGTCACTCTGTTGTTATTTGTTTACTTACATTTTTTTTAGATTTTAGCCTGGCTGGTGGCTAACTGATTTCCTAGTTATATCCTGATTGCCAGCTCATCCAAATTCAAACAGCCATATAAACCTTTAGCTACAAATACACCTCCCTCGCTTTCAAGCATAACTATACTGCTGAACGCCATGACCCATAGATTAAATGTTTTTTAAACTGATAGCACAACCAATATCACATGAATGTGTAAATGATATTAATTTCTGATTAGAGGCCTCAAGAGGGTTTGTCAGGTCGGTTGATGTGAATTTTTCTCTAAGTATATGGAATACATGTATAATTATGAGAATCTGTGTAAACGAGATTAATATTGTCATTTTACTGTTAAAATAAGTAGTCAGTTCTATGATGACATATCCATTGAAATGTAGAAATATATTTCATGTAACAATGCCATGGTTTGTTCAAAGTTCATGTCTGGTTACAAACCATAAATTCTGGTGTGTGAGGCTAGTGAGGAAGGGAACCACTGGCCAAGTTTCTAAATATTTTTTTCTGGCATTGTTCTATTCTGTTTTATTGTACAATATTCTATGGTTAATAAGTGTTATTCTTCCTTTGAATATATTTCTATCATCGGTGTGACTTCTATGGTAAAGTATATATTTAACTGATTTGTTACAAGGATTGATTGAAACTGTCACTCATGTGCATGTGGATACTGGTTTGTTTAATAACAGGTAATTTGGAACCTTACACTTGTCTCAGGTTTTTGCATTCCCAGCAAACTTTTTAACCAAGATATTGTATGATATAGAACAATACCCATTTACTGTGTCCCAGTTTATTTTCAGCATCAGATAAAAATTAATATCCTGTTTATTTTATTTCTGTTGATCCAATTTAATTATTTTAATCATTCCTAGCAGTTAACTGATAAATGGAGCAGAGAACACACACATGCAGTTTAAACCATGAAATATTTATCGAAATCCTATATCATATCAAAACATATAATTAATGAAACCCCTTTGTAGTTCATTAAATGGTTTTCCTCGAAACCCTTTAAGGTTTTGATAGAAACTAAAACGTTATAATGAAAACCTCAAAAAGGTTTTCATGAAAACCTTTGCTTAATAGGTTTCCACATACAAGTAGTTTTCATGAAAACCTTTTATTTTAGTTATGTTTTCATGAAAGGGTTTTCATTAGGATTTTTTTTAAAAGGTTTTCATTAAAACCCTAAAAAGGTTTCCTCTCAGGGACACAATGAAAACCCCTGTAAAACCTTCCTGGAAACCTTTTTTGTAACAGTGTAGGTACATGTGTCGAACTGTGGCTTTTATTATGTTTTATCGACATAAATACTGATAATTGTTGTTGTTAATAATACGTTATTATTTTATTATCTTGATGACTTTTGCACTCAGTGTTACAATAATCTTTTTAAAATTTTTATTCAAATAATAATAACTAGACTACATTGCATGCATGTGATGTTAAGAGTTATAGAGGTTCATTAAGTATTTGAATGGTTTGTTAGGTAATAATTAACTGACGGGTTTCTTTATAGCTGAATGGTTTGGTAGGTAAGCTATCGGATTTCTTTTTATAGTAGCGGTAACCGTTTGATTAGTACCCCGATGTTTCGACTGGGCGGCTATAGTCTAACTCGCTAGTAATATGTGAGCCTGTAATCGGGTGTATCTAAAACCCGGAGATCTCCGGCCGGAGATCAAAATAAAACCCGGAGATCGCGATATCTTAATTAATAAGGCAGCAATTGGTATTAAACGTTTCCCTTGACACTTCTAAATGACATCCGCATCGAATATGATACTTAATTTGCAAAAGCACAAGGTATTTATTCAGTTATCCACGGAAACCTCACCCGGAGACGACCCGGAGACCGCCATCTTGCCCGGAGATCCGCCAATGAGTGCTTCCCACTGATTCCCACTCGCCACAACAGATGCCGCCACATTACATGTCTGACTTCCCCGCTCTGATATGTTAAATCGTTTACGAGTTTAATTGATTGGAACTGTCACTAAAATACGTATATTGTTTTAAAAACTGTTTCATACACTAATCATATATTCTGTTTACCAATTTTCTATTTCTGAAAACTCTTGAATGTTTGTAATATGTTTATAACTAATTATATTTTCTTGCATATTATACAGAATATTTTCTTTGAGTATACATTTTATAGTAAAATATGTGATAATATACAAAATAGTTTAATTTGATATTTACATATAGAAGTTATCGTAACCTCAACTATCCTTAATTTTTTAATGGTATAAAGGGTATGCATTAAATATGGAAACATAGAAATTATAAAACATATAAAATAGTATGTCAAATATGTGGTTTACTGCATTCCATCTCTGGGAAAACAACGTATCTCTGTATTTCTGCTCTGGGAATGCATATTCATTGTTTGCAGAGGGTACATGTAAAGACGTAATCCTCCGATATATCTTCAGGTACGTTTGCACAAATATTATGCCACCATTTATCACACATTGAACATGTTACCATATTTCCATAAAAATAGGTTTTATTTTGATCTCCGGCCGGAGATCTCCGGGTTTTAGATACACCCCCTGTAATCATGACACTGAGGTGTATCCGATATTAAGTTGGTTGGTCATGCCTACATGCGTTTACCCTTAAGTGTAATTACAGTGTTAGTGACAACCAAATTACCTAGAAAACACTCAAAGAGCACATGCCTCCGCCACCACCTGTATACGTATACCCAATAACCCATGCAAGTACACCAGTATTGTGAAAAGTGAACCTCATTAAACTCTTAACATCACACGAATACAATGTGGACTAATTAAGAATTGTCTGTAAAAAGTTATTAAATAGGTCTATGTGCATCTAGGTCTACTACATCTGTGTAGTTTTCTATGCACACACACACACACACATATATATGTTGATGATAAAGTTATTGATATAAGGCTGTGATAGTGATTTAGTGATTTTAGTGATAAACTAACTGTTGAGAACGTTTAGTCCAAGTCTGATTCTTAAAAATCTTTAAAACTAAGCCGCGATTCCTGAATGATATGTTGATATTGTTCTATATTCGTAACAACTATGCCTATGCGAGATTTTTTTATAATTGCGTATCTTAACATTTTTTATATACCCTTCACTGATGCATGGATTTTTTTTTTATTTTAGGACTATGCTGCTTATTCGCGCAGTGAATTTTACTAGCAGTATTAGTTAAATCGTGACCCATGGGTCCCTTGTTTTTACTTCTTACTTTGTATGTATTATTATTTTATGTATCACTATAATTAACTGTTGCTGTGTCTGTGGGGATTTGAACTGTGTATCTCTAAAGAAAAAAAATGGATAATTTCAGGCTTGATGCGGCAAGATCACAAGACGGCAGGCCTATCAGAAACGAGAAAAATGGAATGAACGTCTACTCATGAACACATATGATGCAAACTTGCCTCGTCTGATCAATCAGTCAGCTGAACCAGGAATCGAGGATGCCGTTAGTGTACACCTTCTTCAAAAACATGATTATGGCACATAACAGAAATACTCCCCAATATACACTGATGGTGATGGCAACTGCCTTTTTCGGGCAATATCTATTGGAGTATATGGTACTTCAAAGTACAGTAAAACCTCGCTATCGCGACCACCTGCGGGACCAGGCAAAGTGGTCGTGTTAGGGGGGGGGGGGGGGTCGTGTTAGCGGGATGCTTGTACATTAGTCTGCCAATAAAAACGCAGGCGATAATAAGGGTATTTTAAGTAAATGTTTAGTTGTTGTCCCATTTTGATTTAAAATCCAATACTGAGTGGCTAGTTTTCTTTGACTTGCAGGGGCGTCAATATAGGGGGGAGGGGGGATGGGGAGTAAGTATCCCCCAACTTTTTGGCAAGGGGGGATGGTCAATGTAATCATCCCCCCCCCCCACTATTCAGAGAATAATATTTATATATTTCAAATGATATATATATATAAAAATTATAGACTTTGGTTCCATTTATGATTTTACTATTAAACATTTATATCTAAATGGTTTAGAATTAACATTATATATATATATATATATATATATATATATATATATATGCATGTCTGTTTTATCCCAATTTTGGCTATCCTCCACGCCTGTCACCCCCCCCCCCCCCACGCCCCACCACCCTTTAGAGTGATCTCCCCACCCTATGAGTCATCCCCCCCCCCCCCACCAGCCTTGAAGATAAATTGACGCCACTGTTGACTTGTACCGAGTCTTGGCGGTCTTGATGAGTTCTATCTTCTCCTTGAGGCTGAACTCTTTAGGTTTTTACGCGTTGGCATTGTAGCCATTCTCGCAGCATTGGTCTTAACACGAGGATGGTCTGATGTCAAACACGTAGTGAGAACAGAATGAAGTGTTATTTATATGGTTCCTGCTTGATCATTGAAACGTGATTTGTCACAGTTTTACTTTGCTCACCTGAATGTATGCGTGTTGTGTCAGTTATGTTTGCTCGACTCCTTTTTGATGAGTATGTTAAATGCTTATCTGACAGCCGTACTCAACAAACAATGTAACGGACCATGGAGTCCAATGTCTATCGATGCGTATATTTTGGCTAACAGGTTGGGCGGCATTATAAACAAGCCTAACCAATGCTAGGTAGATGAAAGAGAACTCTCCCCCGTGCCTGGCTAATTAATTAAGGGCTATTATCTACGTCCAAGCTGGGCGAAGAGCGTGTCTTCTGCTCAACGGGCCTCGGTCGCCACGGGCTAGTGGTCGTGATACGGCCCTTTAATTACGAGCTTTATCTAAGTCCAAGCTTGGCGATGAGCGTGTCATCTGCTTCACAGGCCGCGGTCGCCACGGGTGATACGGGGGCTCATCTGAAGGTCGGGACCAAAAAAGGTGGTCGTTGGTCGTGATAGCGGGGTGGTCGTGTTACCGAAGTTTTTTATTTGATGATCCATATGAGACAATTCTGGGACCAAGAAAAGTGGTCGTGTTAGCGGAGTAGTTGTGTTAACGGGGTGGTCGTCATGCGGGAGTTCACTGTACCATCTCAACCTGCGTTTGGCAGGTGCAATGGAAATAACGGAAAACCGCAAATTCTATGACAGCGAAAAGAACAATTTGGTTGTCCCTTTGAAATATCATGAATTGCTTAAGATGGTGTGTGGCTGAGGTAACTATTGTGACCTGGCAGTGCTCTTCGCGCTCAGTAGAGTCCTTGATGCGTCACTTGGATCATATTTCCACCGGTCCCGAATGCCAAAGAATATAGCGAGCCATACACAAGAAACGTAAGCGGGCGTGGTGTAAAATCTATGGAAACGCCTACGTTGACGGTTATGTGGACATCGACTTCCTATAAACCACAAGAAGTGTTCATCCCAAACCATTTTGTTTTATTGAAGCCGCGTAGCACCACCACTAGAACTTCTGAGAAGAGCGGATGCGTGCCTGAGTGTACAAGAGTTCGTAAGCTCTGAAGTGGAGAGGAAATGCACCGACTCCAAATTATGTAGCCCATCTGACAAAGACTCTTCATTTGATTCTGTTCATGTACCAAGTGCAAGTCCAAGCATGTCAGATCAGTCTTTTTCTGAGGGGTCCCCTGAAATCAACGTGAGACTTGTTGCATATGATTCATCTGATAGTTGATCAGATATATCAGACTCCGAGATGTTTTCACATGTAGCCTCTACTACTTCTAAATTGCCCCTATCGCAAAAGTATGATGCATTGTTTATAAACCTTGAAAGTGTTCTCCTCTCTGATAATTCAGACACCCAGAAATCAGTCAGATTTCAAGGCTCAAACCAAGTCCATTCTCCTTTGTCAAAGCCACGCTCCTCAGACTTTAGTTCTGATAACGAAAGTTTGGACCAATCTGTAAAACTCACAATACACATGCATGAAAGACGAGAGTAACATACATTCAAGGCAACTAAAACTGTCGGACCGCATTGGTACAGAAGATAATGATAGTTCTTGAGATGAATTCACCATCTCTGCACCGAGGAAGCGCCATAAATTGAAAAAAAAGAAAAAAAAAGGTTCTGCGTCCCTCTTGTGGATAACTCAGATGGCTCAGCAGATGACTGTATAAATGAAATACATGCCATCCCTTCAGAAATTGACATGGACGAGTTACAGGCGTTAATCAGGTCAAAAGCGGCAGGTACTTTATCTCTGACTCCGCTTTCACATGACTCTGCCTAAACACTTTTGCTGCAATGCAAGAATGTTCAAAAGAAAATCCCGAACCGCCCGAAAGAAAATTTGTTCTTTCTGGTACAAAAAATACCGATAACCAGAACCGGGTGAAGGCAGGCAAAAGCTGCGAGTTCTTCGACGATTGCGGTGTATATGGGAGTCAAAGGCTACCCATACCCTGAAGCTTACATTTCTGGTAGACGAAAATCGACAAATTCTTCAACAGGTGCATGAGAAAAATGGAAAATACTGTCTAAGAAAAATGGTTAACAAAAAAAAAGTGTTTTCCCACCAATGGAAACGCAGCCCTCAGCAGAAAATAAATTGAAAAGTGCACCTCAATACAACAGACGTGTAACCTAGATTTGTCAGGCTCCCGTCTCCTTCCCTCCGGAAGCGCTGTCCGTTGCCTTATATGAGTATAATGGAAAACACCCTGACCAGCCTTTGCATGGAAATGCAAAGTTCTCAACGCGGCCTTACACTCGCTGTCCTTCAGAGTTCAAGGCCAAAATGGAGAACCTTACTCCTAATGCAAAACCGCGACAGGTCTACGCGCAAATGATGAAGGAAAATGGGGAAGAAGGGAGACCAGTAGAAAACAGGTAAAAAGCAAAAAAATACTGAGACTCTCAGAAAGAAAAAAAAACAAATATTGGGTCAAACACAAACTTTGCCGAAAATGTGATCAGTCTTGAAAATCAAGTGTATTCACAATTTCCGTTCGTTTGTGAAGAATGTCTCTCTCAACACTAATACCGGTGTACCTGCAACACTATACACGACAAATCAGACAGTAAGACAGGGAAACGTTTTAGGTGTGGACAAAACTTTCAATCTTGGAGATGTCCATGTAACAGTTGTAGTTTTCAAACACCTGGCGGTAAAACAAGATTCAGCTGGTGAACACCCGATAATGTTTCTCCATAGCAGCTCAACATTCTCCAGTTATTCAAATTTCTCTGCCCAAATGTCTACTGTGTTGGCAGAACAGAACGGAAGTGACTCTTTTCGACTGGTTATTGGGTCAGATGATGAGCTGGCCCTAAGAAAGGCCATTCATCACAATTTTCCAGACTGCACGCAGATTCTGTGCATCCGGATCAAAACAAATACCACTGATTATCTCACCAACCAATGTCCTGTGGAAAAAGTCAAGCAGAGAACGGCCAGCAAATTATTCAGCGAGGATTATTTGGCTAATTCAGAAAATCACACCGAATTCAGGGACAGGTGCACTGATCTTGTTGAGTGTGTGGAGGAAAATGCGCCAAACTTCGTTTGATATTTGCAGTCGCGGCTTATCCCCCTAATCGAGGACTTCGTTTACAAACCGAGGCAAAACCAACAAATACCTTCAATAAAAAAATGGACGAACTACGATGCGGAGTCGGCGAATCACTTGCTCGATCCGCAGTGGAAACCGAGGAATTTTTTATGAACTGACAATGAAACTGTACGAAACCGTAGACGCACAGTACAGTGATCTCAAGAGAGCCCTCTATGGCCGAGGGAACTATGTGCTGAGTGAACAACATATTCACCATTACGTTAGCCCTGCAGTGTGGGAGAATAAAACGCCAGCGGAACTTTTTCTGAAAGACAGCCAATCCGGTTGGATAGGTAAATTCTGTCACTCATCTGATGGGTCCCGCCTTGTCCCGACGCCAAGCGGCGGGAAGAAAATAAACTAAAGAAAAAGAAAACACGCAGAGCGGTTCAGAACACCAAAAAATTCAGCAAAAAAAACTTATATTGTATAAATGCATTCATAAAGTACTATAAAATAGTACATATAATATGACTTAAAATATATAGCATATGCCATGATGTGGCATTAAGACTGTAGATTTAAACTAATTACTTTTACAATTATAAAACATATTAAGAGAGTAGAAATTATCTGACAATCGGCTTCTGCCTTCTACGAATAAGGCCTTTCTATAAAAAAAAAACAGTCGGTCAAAGGCCTTATTATATGAATGTTTACATGTAATTAATTAGAATGGACATCTGATAATCATATGCGAGGCACCATTTGGACTCATATGATATGATCATTAGTTCGTTAGACTGCAAATTTTTCTTTATATATATATATATATATATATATATATATGCCTATAAATGAAATGGCATACACAGAAAATCCATCTATAAACCATCTACAAACCAACATGGCTATTCATACATCTATATACAGCCTATATATATATATGGCCTATATATATATATATATATATATATATATATATATATATATTTATATATATATATATATATATAAGAAACGATACTAAAAATTCGAAACATTTTGAGCTGGATATGCTCGGTAAAAAGACCGACCGCATGAAATGTTCAGCCAACTTCAAATGTTTATTTTATCTCATATAAATATGTCAGAGACGAGATTGAAATCCAGGCAGATTTTAAATTCGCCTAGACGAGATTGCGATTGTGATCTCGTCTAGGCGAGACTGCGATTTTGATCTCGCTTAGACAGATTTTAAACTTGCCTAGACGAGATCACAATCGCAATCGCAATCACAATCGCAATCTCGCCTAGGCCAGATTAAAATCCATCATGGAGCAGGCCAGGTTTTTAATCTCGCCTAGGCGAGTTTAAAATCTGTCTGGTATTATCTAGGCGAATTTAACATCCTCCTGAAATCACATAGGCGAGTTTAAAATCGGCCTTGGCAAGATGAAAATAGTGATCTGATCTAATTTTCTAATATATTATGCATTGTAATTGACATATAATGATGTTTTCAATCTTATTTTCAATATTTTAACACTGAATGGTTATGTATAGTTCACAAGTAATATATTTGTTCATATTTACAGAATATTACATTATTAATGTAATAATTAAAATTAATTTTGGAAATAGAATTTTTTTTATTATATATTTTTATTAATATGGTTTTGTATAGTTCACAAGTAATATATTTATTAATATTTACTGAATTTATTTTTTTGTAATAAATAACATTAATTTTTAAAAATTTTATATCTTTATTAATAAACTAAGCAATCAGAAACTTACATTGGTATTGTATATGGCATATTTAATTAATAAATGATGTGGGCTGCTGCTGATTATTTACATAATAATTTTGTTGTCAATATTAATCCCAAGTGAAACTGGTATTAGTTATATTATTAATGTAGTATTTTAAAAAGACGAAAGGAAACTGGAAATAACGTATTTATTATTTATCAATATAATTCAATGCATGTTCACATGCATAAATGATCTATTATTCTATGAATCTAGAAACCATACCTTTCCTGATATGACATAATACTGTACATAAAAGACCGTTTTCTTGTACCATGCACAGTCTACATAAATATTGAAGCTTCACAAAATTCCTCACAATACATTTATAAAAAAGATCAGAAGAATATTATATAAATAAGAAGAATAGACTGAATAAGAAAAAGACATATTCATATGCATACATCTGTGTATTAACCTTTACCTATTCTGATATGGTGTTTTATTACAAAAAAAAACAAACAAAAAAACAAAAAAAAAAGGTGTATCAAAGTCCATTATAAATACTGATACCCTACATATTTTGTACCATGAGTGTACATGTTTTGACTGTTGACTGTTGAATACCTGGGTGAAAAGAAATATTTGAACTAGATCAACCGTCAACTAATTTGTTCTGTTTGTTCTGTAAGAATTATCAAATATAATTGCTTATGTAATTGTGTAATATATTCTTTAAATAGTGAAGTAATATCTATCTAGATTAATCTATCTATTTATCTATACATTATTGATTTTAATATGCAAGTGGATGACTTCTCTCCCCCACCCACCCCCGATTTGCTCTTCATAATATTTCATAAATTTGCTTCAATAAACCTCGTGTTATTCCCTAATTGCGTTATATTAAATACAATTACAAATTATTTTTTTGCTATAAATTATAATAGATTTTTCAACTCCATGGTTGTTCAGTAAATGGGAAAATATAAAGATTAATTTTTAGCAAATAATTGGTATGATCTGGATGCTGTAGACCAGATGAAACACATCAAAGGTGCAAGTAATAATGAAATTCATATTTACTAATCTATTTCCAAAATTATTGTTAATTATTACATTAATAATTATTACATTGCTGTAAAATTAATGTTAATTATTACATCAATATTATAATATTCTGTAAATATTAATAAATATATTACCTGTGAACTATATATAACCATTCAGTGATAAAATATTGAAAATATGACTGAAAACATCTTTTATATGTCAATTACAATGCATAATATATTAGAAGATTAGATCAGATCACTATTTTTATCTCGCCTAGGCAGATTTTAAACTCACCTAAGTGATATCAGGCGGATTTTAAACTCGGCTAGATGATACCAGGCAGATTTTAAACCCGCCTAGGCGAGATTAAAATCCTGGCCTGCTCCATGCATGATGGATTTTAATATGGCCTAGGCGAGATTGCGATTGTGATCTCGTCTAGGCGAATTTAAAATCTGTCTAGGCGAGATCACAATTGCAATCTCGCCTCGGCGAGATTACAATTGCAATCTCGTCTAGGCGAATTTAAAATCCGCCTGGATTTCGTCTCTGACATATACATGCTGGAGTTTGAACCAGTCTATGAGGGTACCTGGAGATCTCGGACCTTTTACATCTCGGCCCACACGAAGTCGGACCACTTCAAATCGGACCATCACGATCTCGGACCACCCGGTCGACGATCTCGGACCACTTTGTATCTGGCCACTACGATCTCGGACCACTTTGTGATCTGGCAACTACGATCTCGGACCAAAGTAATATACATGTCCTGCCTGCCTAAACTGTTATGAAATCATCAATGTATTGTTTATAATACACAATATTATTTCTTCTACGCGCGATTCAGATATTAAAAATTCCATTTGGACAAGTTAGGCTTATACGACATAGCTCAGTATGTATATCCAATCAGAACACATTTGACACACGCACACGCACACACTTTTATACTTAATTTATAATAGTTTGTGTGAAACGCATGACACCATATTCTAACTCAAAGAGAAATGACAAATTTATTAGAATTTAATATATACAATATAAAGGAGGTATGAAAACCGAAATATGATATTTGTGATAAACCAATTTAAAAATGTACAAATGAACATGTGTGAATCAAAGAATTAAAACTGGTGTATTGCTGTTACATATCGTGAATTCAACTACTGAACTAGATAATATTAACGAGTGAATACAGTTGTAGTTTAGATATATAGGCCTACATAAAACAAAAATTCAAAGGTGGGAATTGACACCATATTTAAACTCAAAGAGCTGACGTTTATAAGAATTTCGTATATATACAATATAAAAACGAGATACGAAAACCGAAAAATCATCAAACGAACAAAAAAAATCACACTCATCGTATTTTACAGAGTGAAAACAGTAGAAGTTTAGATATATACATCTAACAAAAAAGTTATTTATCAACTAAAGAGTTACAATAAACTTATTTATACCAGATTTTTCTTGTACAACATTTTAAAGCCTGTACTAAACAATTCTTATTCAGATTGGAAAGGCAACACAGTTCTATACACCAATCAGTTATCTCTATATATCAAAACTATCCATGCCATCACAGTTAGCATAAATCCTGTGTCATTCATGCTGTCAAATAGTCGTAAGCTGGGGTAGCGACAGCTTGTCACCCCAAACGTCGATTTTAGATGAACTGAAGACGATGGGGTGACAGTACAAGCTATTGGGTTCGCATCAATTCTAGTATGTGCAGATGTGCACGCCATTTCTGACACTACTTTTTCATTTTCATCTACTTCTCGAACTGTCATTTTCCTGAGTTAAGACAAAAAATGACGTTATTCTGTTGGGTAAAATAATAATTATTACATCCACGGTTGACTTACGTGTAGACGTGCAGCAGTTTTTAATTCCGAGGCTGGTTTTACTCGAAGAACTCGTCTCCACGTCTGTCAGCGGGAGAACCATAACTTCCGATAGGGGATTTCCAAACGGCTATGTGTAAAACTCGGAAGTCCGAAGTCGGAAGCAAGGTCTTTTTTTAAAGCAATGATCGAAGCATAATTAAAATGCTACTACATCAATGGAAAGTACCTTTTTATTTTTATTGAAAGAATAAGGTCTTTTCTATCATCATGTAAAATAATCAAAGTTATCCATCCGAAGTTAATGACTATTTTTTGCTCGGAAATGCCCGGTTATGGTCCAAATGTGTAAAACTCGAAAGCCAGTAATGGCAAATGCACTGGCCATCATATCGTCAGCAAACGTGTCAAGCATTTTCAGTTTCTTCAGTATCATATATTTTTCATAAATTCAATCTGTTTTGTAACATTCATGATGGTGTTTTTTAATAATATATTATATTGATATTTTGTTTCATTTTGTAAAACAAGATTATTTTAACTCATCAATATTTTACGCTGTTACCACATTTAATGTTAGTGGAAACATGAAAAAAAATAAAGGTTTTGATAATATTTTATACATGTGCCCCTATAAAAATCACCCTGATAATATCATAGAGACTTAAACAGAAAATTTGACAGAACCAAACAACCGTCCAGTTAATGTTTTTACAAGTTGTTTCGAACTTTATTTTATTTTTAATGTATAAATTGAAAAACCTTTTCCTCTTCCATTGACCAAAAATAATTCATCAGGATTATGAATCTCTTAGACTCTTATCTATTATGTAATACTTTATGCCAAATTATATTTTACATTTCATGGTTCGGTTTCACACATTGATTTTTATTTATATTATGTTAACAAAATCGTAATTTTTTATCGAGATCCTTGTAATCGTACAGTAATATGAAGTTGAAGGGAGCACATGCCCTTATCATGCAATCAGTTGCAAACATACTTTAATATATTAATAAATATCCATATATTTGAAGTTGAAATGTGATGTTGAAACATCAGGGGTGAAATTATTATAATATAAATATCGAGATTGATAAAGTTTGAAAGAAAGAGTCAAAAACTTGAAAAAGAATTAATTTTAGTTTTAAAAAAATATTTGCTTAAATTCGTAAATCGATCAGATTTTATAATAATACATGTATTAGTATGTTATATATTATCTGGACTGTTGTATCCCGTTTCTAAGATATAAATTTAACATTTTTTTTTAAATCGTTAAACTCTAACATATTGAAAGACATTTCGTTTTGTATATGATACATGTATGTTTGTTCCAGCGATAACCTTCTTGGATATATTGAATTTTCATATTTGTTCAACGTATGGAAAATATATTACTATCTTTTATTTTGAATGACAGCGTAATTTATAACTGTATTTTTAATGCCGTATATGGGTTTATTATACCATATTTATTATTCAGTGGTGCATCCATAGAGGGCGCAAGCCCGTTCAGACGTAATATCTCTTAATTTTCATTTCTTTTCAAGATTACTTTTTTTTTATTCCCTAGCAATTTCATTATTATATTTATTACTTTCCGATTCATAAATTGGTGATTTACTCCACTGAGAGAGCATCCAAATATATACTAGTATAATGAGAGAGGAAGTATTTCCGTTATCACACTTTTCTCGATAATAACACCGACGATATATATATATATATATATATATATATATATATATATATATATATATATATATATATATATATAGATATATATTAAATTTACAATTAAAAAAATTAAGAACTTATAGTTTTCCGATTTTGTATCATGTATTGCATTAAACACTCATTAAAAGCAGAATCATGCATAAGCAATTTTAATATATACATGCAACTATAATTATAATGAAACTGCATTTGGGCACAGTGCGTCTCTTTGACTTCCGAGTTATACACATTGGATAACATCCAAGCATCTTCTGACTGACTTCCGAGATGGCTTCCGAGGACAAAATCTTCCATAACGTTCAGATTAAACAATGGATAACTATTATTCTTCACAGAATGATAAAAAAGATCTTATTCTATCGGGGAAAAAACAAAACGGTATTGAAGCGTTAGCATTTTGTATATGCTTTAAACTGCCTTCGTTGGTTTCCGGCTTCCGGCTTCCGACTTCCAAGTTTACATACACGACCGCGCCATGACACATTTAGTTTTGAATGAGAAGTACCGCTTCACGTGAATCGGTGCCACAGTGATGAAAGGAGGTAATAATTGTAATTATTTTTGTGTAACAACATTTTTTCTTCGATATTTAGCACATATAATACGACTTTATAAGCCTGTGATGCCAAATAATACCAGACAGGAAATATTTTGATCCGACCCTTAGAATGGGCGTTCTGTTGTGACTGCCATCATGACTCCAGGCCCTATCAGTTTTTTTTCCTAAGGCCTGAGTGTCATGTTGTCATGGCTAAAGCTGGGGCTGATAGAGGCGGCTTAATTGCTCTCCTCAAGAACTTTGAAGTTGAGATATCCCTCGCTTCGTACGTACTCCAAAGTTCCACTATTCTTGTCTCAGACTTCCTGTACTTGGACTTCTGGTAAGTCTTTACTTTGTTGGATGATAGTAACTTAACCTGCAGCTGCAGGAGTTTCGCCTCATCATGAAGTTTCGGGATCAGGAGGTACTGAGAGAGGAGTGTTCTTGATGACCTTGGAATTTATCGGCCGATGCCAGCCTTCACATCCGTTGTTCGTTCTTATGGACATGGTGCATACTTATGCATATATATATATAATTTGTTCACTATTCATTCTTGACATCGAGCAGTTCAGGTTAGGGTACCCACACATAAACAGACTGTTTACACTATAACTAGATCAAAGCTCTTTGACTTTGATCTTGATGAGTTTGCAAGAAGCTCAGTGCTGGCCTTATTAATTAAAGGAAGAAGGGATATCAAAAGAAATTGAAAGCTTCGTGTTTGGCTTTAATCATTTCCATTGTTTAGTAATCACTAAGTGAAAGATGATATTCATGAAATCTCTCTCTCTCTCTCTCTCTCTCTCTCTCTCTCTCAATCTTTCATTATTTTATCGGTCTATCATCCATTCTTTCTTTCATTTATTCATTCAATCTTTCTTTTATTCAATCTGTCTATCATTCATTCTTTCTTTCATTCATTCCTCCAATCTTTCTTTCATTATTTTTTTTATTCATTCTTTCTTTCATTCATTCTTTCCTACCTTAATTCATTCAATCTTTCATTTATTTTGTCTGTATATCATCCATTCGTTCTTTCATAAATTCATTCCATCTTTCTTCCATTAAATCTTTTTATAATTCATTCTTTCTTTCATTAATTCATTCAATCTCATTCAATCTTTCATTCATTTTGTCTGTCTATCATTCAATCTTTCTTTCATTCAATCTGTCTATCATTCAACCTTTCTTTCGTTCTTTCATTTATTTAATCTTTCATTCATGCTGTCTTTCTTTCATTCTTCATCTCACACAGACGTATACTTTAATAAACGATCAAATGCACAAACTTTAGAATTATTTATAAATTAAGATTAAGACGATATGTGGTGAATGATTAATGATGGAGAGAATAAAAGAGAGAGAGAGAGGGGGAACAATAATGCGTGGAGTAATAATGTTTTAATAATTAGCATTAACATCGTTTGATGATGGAACATAGACATTTGACAACGACATCATAAGTCCGATCGAGGTCTGAACAGGTCCGATATAGTGGTCCGAGATGGTACGGAATGTGGTCCGAGATGTCGACCGGGTGGTCCGAGATTGTACTAAGTGGTCCGACTTCGTGTGGGCCGAGATGTAAAAGGTCCGAGATCTCCAGAAAGCGTCTATGAGTACCTAAGATGTTGTACGCCGAGAGCCCAATAAAGAGCGGGGTACCAGTCTAACCGACCGACGCCATCTATAAAATCTCCAAGGAGACCGCTGTTTCGGGGGACAAACAACGTGATCGTTGTTATTATACGGCACGGCGACGCTGAAACTGTTGGTTAAAATGTCCAGCACAATGGAAGAAGAGAAACCCAAAAGCAAACGGGTGTTTATCAATGGGGTTGATCTGTTTGAAGGCAAAAATCTTGCCAGGGTAAGTATTCTTTACTCGCACTGATTGCTATCCATAATCGGACTCAATACCGGTAAGGCGGTATTAATGTCGGTAGTGTCTATCCGCACGACGGTCGTGCGGATTAGCTTTCTTATCCGCACGACAGCCACGTGTTCCCATGTATCGTACACTAAATATATATTAAATTTTCATAAAATAATTACTTAAATATCAGAGGAATTATAATTTTTGGGAAATTGATACAAAACAAAACTCATTAACAGAAATAAACATACCACAAACTACACAAAGTACTTGCTATATGACAGCTGGCCAAGGAATATTCGTGTAATAGGCCCGGCCCAGGCTTTTCCAGTGCACCGATTGTGTCTAATTTGTAACTTTATGTAAGTATTAAGTTTACGTAAATAACCCAGCATCTACAACTTTTAAATAGTTATGTTGTGCTGAGGTGTCTGTTACCAGCCATATTATTAGCAGTGGTTAGGTTTTATATTATAATTAGGTATATCAGTGAAAATTTCAAAATTAGAATTTTTACTTGATAAATATACTGTCAGTTTTGTCTTTATTTCAGGTTCATAAAAATTCTTAAACTGATTTAATATGACTATTAATAGCAAAGTTATGGACATTTATTGGTTATTAAATCCAAGCTAATTGGGACCCATCTTTCAAGGAAAACCTGTGACCAGCAGGGTGCTGGCTCCACTAATTAGGGGGCGTGGCCCTCCACTGCAGCAGGCTGTCAAACACTAATTTGGGGGTGTGGCCCTACCCAAGCCAAAACTGAGAAATAAAACAAATTCAGCACACAAAACATTTATTTACATGCAATATTAAACTGCAACTACTTATTGTAGTATATTTGTGTACGCATCCTTGTTTGTGAGGTCTCCAGGTTTGCATGACTTCAGATAGTCGAAGAATTCTGCCTTTGTCTTATTATCCATCTGAAAAAAATAAAAATTGTAAAAATTAAGGTTAAATTCCAGTTATATCAATATGATATGTTACACTGAAAATAATTTGGTATTCATATTTTAAATTATATATATAAGTACAATTTTTTTATATGTAAATTAATAAATTATATAGGCCAAATATTATATATATAAATATTATATGTACATAATACATATATATATATATATATATATATAATACATATATATATATATATATATATATATATATATATATATTTACTCCACAATTATAAGAAATAGGTACAGAAAATTGAAAATCATATGAAAAATATAAATTAAATAAATTCTTACATGCAAAAAAAAATATTATTAAGAATAAAAACGTGAACTTAAATAAATTCAGGTGCGAAAAAAATTATTTTGTAGCCATATTCAGTGGCTTAATATCGTCATTGTGGCACATGCATAAGGTAATATATCCACATTATATAAAATTATGAACTCTGTTGGCAGGGCCTAATAATATTGAGTCAGATTAAATCGGGCTATCATGGGTAAAAGTGAGGCATAGCCTACTAGAGTAAACCCGGGTAATATCGGACACTTGCCTATAACTCCTCAGGTAATGGTCATTTTTGGTAATCCCGACTGACAGCATGAGACAAATTAAAGTGTATGATTTTTTTGTTTACAATTTCCGTTAAATACAGCCAAAAATTAAATAAAAGGTGATTTTTTTATTGGTTTAACATGGCTTCCATGGAACCACTGACCAGTCTCAGCTGTCCTGGAAAGTTCAGGCATGACACACGTGATCGGCCTGACCCCAAAACTAGGTCAAGTTTTGACAGTCAGAAGCGATCATGATGTCATGACCTGTTGACCAGTTTATATCACAGTCAGACTGTTTATTTTTCATATACACATGTAGCATTTTGCTTGACTAAAAACAAAGATATTTTAAATTAACTGTAATTTATTGTGTCCAATATTACCCGGGTGGCCCTGGAACCTGGGTAATATCGGACATTCTGCACCATGGAAACTGGCAATCATTATAAGGGGCTCTTTGAAGGATAAACAATGGAACACTGCTGCTAAAGCAAAGATGATTAATTGTTATGATATTTGGAGTTATCTTTATAGCAGAACGACTGTTTACAAGTTCACAGTACACAGGGTTATAATGTTACATATTTGCTATATATATCGGCTATATAAATTTGCTTGGGTGCAACTTTTATAACTGGACAGTTTACTTAAAAAATTGTAAATATTAAAATGTTATACTTATATATTATCATTTTTGCATATAATAATGTTAATTTGCATTTTTGCATTTAAATGATCATTTTATATTCAAATAGGGTAAAACTATAAGTTCCGGCATTTTCCATGCATCAGACTCCTACGTACCGTAACAGAAGTCTTAAATGTATTTTAGAATTACCAGAAATAAAAGTATTATTGAATTTATACTGGGAAAATACACATATTATATCAGCATTTAATCTAGGGTGTTTGTAATTATTGATATTTTATACAAAAAAACAGCTTAAAACATTTTAGTTTGTAAATTTCCGCGATCTGTGAGAACAGCCTTTCTGTAACGAATCGCCTGGCACTTTGCCAGTCACAATCTCGCAGTAAGGTCCAAAAGCCAAAGAAGCCAAAAGTGTCAGATATTAACCCCCCCACCCCCACCCCTTAGTCTATGTCCGTTCATCTATGGTGTAACACTGTTTTTTCTGATCATTTTTAAAGGAATTAAGACAGAACAAAGATTTTTTGTACAGAGTCAAATGATAACACGAGCAAATTTTCTGAAGGAAAAATTCCACATACCCAAGATTAATAACCTGTAATGAACAAAAATAAAAATCCAGGAGAAACTCTCGGGTTGTTAACAACATTTTGTGCCTGGTCAACTGACTAGATCCTGCCTCACACGTGGGTGACGCCATAAGCGGTGTTCCATTTTGCAGGAGATAGTATTCTGCTGTTTGGCGATGTGAGGTGGTCAAACAATAATAGCAGCTAGCATGTTATAGGCCCAATCACCTATAAAACATGTTGAATTAACACTAAAAATTGCTTCTTCCCTTTAAAATAAATTAGTACCTGGCAAAATATTGCCCTGAAGCTGTTTGCTTACTCTTGTAATCAAGTGTTGTAAACAGTGCACCGGGCTTGAACACGTGTCAACATAAACAGTGCATGTATCGCCTGGGCAAACATGTGTCAATCAGGAGATGCTCTGACTGACTTTACCCAAAAAAAGGAAAAAAAAATTCCTGCTTGCTGAAACTTGGCGTGTTGCGGCTTACAATCGAGCCTCCAGTCACACGGCCTTTTTATGGTAAACAGACACACGTGAACTGTGTTTACCAACAGGCGGAATCATAACAATGTATTTAACAGCCATATGCGAGGAACTTGGACCGTGTGCTGGACTTGTTTTACTGGTTAACTTTAGTATAAAGCAAAACTGAATTGATAATTTGAAAGAAAAGAGCATAATATTGCCCCTGATTATGTCCCTTTAAGTGTATGTAGCCCCTGTTATATCAAATGATTGCACATGAATGATGAATGGCACCCCTGCTCTCTCCCTTCGACACGCTGTTTCAGAGTCATAGGAGATGCTTTAAAATTTGCAAAAACCTGATACAACCTGTTACTACTAAATCTCGGCTAAAAAAAAAGGTGTTGGTATTCATCACAAAACAATCATGTATCACCTAAATGTGTTTATAACAGTGACACCATTCAAAAGTGTTATTTGATTTTGGTCACCACCACCCATAATTTAAATATGGATGGAAGATTACTACCTTATGACCTTTTCAGTGATTACAAGCAGTGTTAATATTAAATACTAACAATATTAATGGCCAAATGGCATAACTTGTGTACACGTGTGTGCCCTATAGTTTTTTCCAGGCACGTCCCAACGCACAACCACCTTTTACAATGTATCACTGGCTGCTCTCTACCAGTTAAATGTTGTTTCGGAAAACATGATTTAATTTCTGCCATAATTTAGGCATAACCTGCAGGCCAGAATTAACGTAATGATTTGCGTCACCCCAACTTTGAAATGTGATCGTCTGTATTGCACTGCAAGTGCGAGAATATTCTGACCAGTTCATTATAAGTGGTGGTGGCAAGAAGCCAGTATGGAAATGTCCCAGGACCTTTTAGTATGTCCTCAACCTTTAATTCCAATGGCATTCAACTGAGCTGTGATGATTTTCTATACTCATGTGAATAAGCTTGAAAAATCCTACACAATGATATGTAATTTTTGTATGTGAAAAAATTATTTTTTTCATCTGCCAAGGCAAAGAATAATAAATATATAATAATTACCTATTTAATGGGTGTCGCCATTTGAGATTATAATGTTTCCATGTGAGGTACTGGTACATATTCAATTTTTCTGACCTGTATTTCTAGATATTATAATTAAAGTAACTCATCAGAGTACTTTACAGAATAAGTAGTTTAGTATAATTTGTACACCTTGCCGTCCACATATTATATGAAAAAAAATGTCCAGAAAATACACATTTTTTACAATATCCAATGAAATTGGAAAATATATTCCTACAGGAAATAAACAAATTAAACACGGTTTCAGCTAGCTAAATAGTGTGCAAAATGAAATTTAAAACAAAAGCTAAATCTGGAGTGGCTTAACATTGAGCCTTTACTGCAGATTGACTGTTGCATGTATTTGATGATAACGTTTTTTTACCTCGGTAGGCAAGAGATCTAAATTTAAGAGTCCTCAGTATTATGAGGGTACAAATATATATAATATATGTTGTATCTACATGCATTCTGATCGCTGGCTGGTGCCATTTTTAGTGGCTTGAACCATATATATATACAGGTTTCACAGGCTCATGAAATACGTGGATTTGCATGGATTTTTGCAACCTTTTGTGTAAATGTGACAAGTGAAGTTGCATTTTTTTTTTACAAAATTTAAACAGATTAATACCGGCGTTGGATATAAAACTTGATAGTAATGATACGTACATCCGCTGCATATCTAAATGCTGTTGAACAGCACTATAATGAAACTATGAAGTGGTAAAAAAAAAAGCCCAGCATCCTCATTCTCTATGAATCCCATAATGTTGGATCACAAGCTACATGAATGAAACTGCCTGCCTGGCCATGACCAGGGCTCTGTGTACTATGTTAAATAAAAGACCCTCAGTAAATGAGCCAACTTAAGGTGGGTCACCGGCCAACAAAAGAGCTTATGTGTGAGTGATAAAATTCAGCTCCTTCATTTAATTGTATTTTGCACAGATATTTTATTTATTTGCAGTATTTGTCTCAGTGTGTTGTTGGGGCATCCTTGGAGGAAATTGAGGAAGAAGAGGAGGATATTGAATCTGTGGATGAGAATTATGTTTCACCTCCAAAAGAAGGCTGTTTTGAAATTATTGGTACACTCAAAAATTCTGAAAAACCTAAGCCTGATTTTGTCAAAGAAATTGTTAAGGTATGTTCCTTGATTTCAATTATAAATATGTAAATATTTTACAAAAAATATGTGAACAGTTTTTAGCTCAGCTGACTGAAAGTCATCTGAGCTATATCAACCACTCTTTGTCCATTGTACGTCTGTCTGTCCGTCCGTTTACCAGGTACAAATCGATATTGATCATGGAGTGGTACCCCCCCCCCCCTTGGATAATGGAAAATTATATACCAGTACAAAAGCTCAAGTATCTGAACAACTAATGCATGATCACCATGTTTCTTTGCATGGATATTGATCATGGAGTGTTACATCATTTTTCAGACTGGTGATGCCACCTGTATTTTTTTATTTTTTTTTTACGAATTTTTCTCTATTATTGAGACCTTAAAAGATGTGGTCATCTGTTAACAGGGCACAAATGGTAATTACTTCTTCTTTCTTGACATGCTGGGAGGCCCATGAAAAGTCTCCTTGGAAACCTGAAATTAGGTCCCTGTCATCCATATTTTCTGAGCTATGGGGCACAGAACACCTACCAGAATAATTAAAAATTTGATACAAAGCTCAGTACAGGGTTCGTGCACGGTCTTACAAAGTCTTACCTTTCATTTTGCAAAAATAAGGCCTTAAAAAGTCTTACTTTTCTTACATTCTAGGAGATAGCTAGGCTTTACAAAAGTCTTACTTTTTGTCTCACGGAAAATGAATTTATTTTATTTCAGTTTTTAATCATTTTGATCCCATTAACCTGAAAATATCTACTTTTCAAAGCTTTTTCTGGTATTTTACTGAACTTCTGACATCATCTGCATGTTAAGATTACCTTGGGTCACATGACCATGGGGGGCACCTGCAGAGTATTTTCAATAAGTATAACACAGAATAAATTCAAATCAGAAGGCAGGTGTTCACAAGTTTTTCAGCGGTGCAAAAGGGGACTTAAAAATTGGGCACCAGTTCATCACCAATTATCATGGTATTTTCCTCTGCTGTACACTTTCCTGAAATCATGTAATCTCTGCAGTTTCTGCATGTCGGTGGATGCGCATTAACTTTGTTGGGAACTCATAGTAACAACACACTGTGTGTTTGTTGACAATGCAAATAAAGTTCATGAAAATCATGAAAGAGTTTGGTCCTGATATATAACTTGTCTTTTTTTTTTCAGTTTCATGTTTGCTATGCAGGTTCATGTATGTTCGTGAATAAATATTGACAGCACTTAAAAAATTAATTATTTTGCTTGACTCAGGTAAGGATAGCAGGGCTTGTACTATTAAAAATATTTGTGTGAGCAGAAGATGCTACAGTGATTTCTAAACCAGCAAGTATTTATATTACCCTGTACCAGAACATGGCAGGAACTGATGTGCGTATTCTGTAACTCTGCATGATTTAGGCTCGTCCTGCATATGTCGGCATACCTGTGAGCTGAATTGTTCCAGGAACAATATCGAATGGGATTTGACACAAGTTTTGAAAGTTTGTCCCTATAGAAGTTAATACATTTGAATATGTATGTCAACAATCTTGTTAAATATTACGTTGACAAATTTGCCTCCTTTGTGGTCAAGGACATCTTTTCATGCAGGCACATATGACCATTGTATAATTCATAGTTAATTTAATTAACAGATGACTGTTAAAATCAGTTACAGTTAATCATGTTTTGTAAAATTTACGGCATTAAAGTATGAGCTAGTTCATGCTGCTTTGAAAAAGTGGAGCTTGGGAAAGTTCGATGGTGTTACCATTTTGTATATAGATCGGCGAGCGTACACTGCAGATAGCAAGCCATAAGTCTGCACTGTAATATATTTTTGATTTATTTGAGCATTGAAATAACAGGCTATAATTGCTCTGCAGATGCTCATCTAACTCTGTAGGCCTTTAAAAGACATTCGGTAGGAAAATTTTAACTACGTATTGTGCCCGCATATGCAACGCGGAAGGAGCATACATTGGTGTCAGCAATTATTGGCGTATAGGCTGTATCACCAAATACTGCATGTATCATTAACTGGGTGTTTCCAAAATATGCATGACCATCAAGAAATCTATTTTGTTGATCTTAAATTAATTTTTATCATATTGCTGTCGCATTCCATAACTTGTTTTGCCCATGTATTACAGTCTGCCTGATGCAAACGATGTCAGTGTCATCCAACTGCATTTTTCAGAATGTATCCCTGTAAATTTTTAACATCCAAGCTCACCTGCTCTCTTTACAAATGTCTCACTCTTTGCGGGGACACATGCAGTTTTTGCAGTAGATTGCACCAATACAGCAGGTATTTCGAAAAATATGTAGATGAACCTCAGGCAATCTCTTTTGTTGATTGTAAATTAATTTCAATCATAATTGCTCACATTTCAGAACATGTTTTTCCCACGTATTACGGTCTGTCCGATGTAAACTATGTCATTGTCATCCAACTTAATTTTTCAAAACGTATCACTGTAAATTTTTTAACGTCCAAGCTCACCAGCTGCTCTGTAAACAAATGCCTCACTCTTGGCGGGGACACATCCAAGGGTTTCAAAGTGGAAACTGGTCACTCGTGGCTTGGAACCTCACGTTATGCGTCAGCAAATATGTCATTGTATAAAATTTTCAGCTATGTTGTTTTTATGGTTATTCTGTGAGCTCAAGTAAAGGAAGTTATCCAAGTGGGACCTTGTGATCACAGGGCTCGAAGCGTTATCATGCAGTCAAGTTACAACATTACTGGCTTATGGCTAAATGCTGTTTATAGATATGGTAAACTTATTGGACAGATTTATGGATAAAAAGATGAGTGTTTTGCCATGTATAATATACAGGAATGAACTCTGATCGTAATGACATATCTGTATAAGTATATGGTAACAGCCAGCAAAAGAGTAGAGAATATACGGGCATCTAAATAAAGGCCTATTTATTTATTTATGTGTCATCTTTAATTTGGATGAGTTTAAAAACAAATTTAATTAATATCTGTATATATATATATATATATATATATATATATATATATATATATATATATATATATATATATATATATATATATATATATATATATATATATATATATACACACATATAAGGTTTTGTAATGATCTTTTTCATGTATAATAACCATGAGTAAATAATTGTCTCATTTTTCACAAAAAAAGTCTTGCAAAGTCTTGCAAAGGTCTTACTTTTGAAAATTGAAAAGGCCCAAGAACCCTGCAGTATCTGAACAATTAATGCATTGTTCACCATGAATCTTTGCATGCATATTCATAATGGAGTGTTTCATCAGTTCCTGCAAGCTGTTGGTGCCTTCTGGATTTTTTTCAAGATTTTACGCATTTTTTTCTCCATTGTTGAGACCTTCAAAGATTTGGTTGTCCGTTAACAGGGCACAAATCATAACCATTGCACCTGGAATCTTCTAACTTGACATAAAAGGAGGTCCATGAAAAATCTCCTTGGAAACCTGCTATTAGGTCTATGTTCCCCATATTCTCTTGAGCTATGCTTCAGTTGAAGAGTTTTGCAAAACTTGGCATTCAGATTAATAAATTCCTTTTGTGAATGTCTTCCTAGTCAGCTAAGCGTCATGACCCATGGGTCACTTGTTATGTGTAGAATTAATGCAGGTTTCTGCAATTTATATCTGAAGTATATAACTGTAAATTGTTATATGTTCAGTCTTGTAAATGAAAAAATTAAAACCATGATAGTAGGCACTTTTAGCCATGATAAAAATTGATTTGAATTTGCCTATGGGAATGTTTAACCTGTTTTCAGAATTATTAACAACATTAACACATTTTATGTTGGTCAAATATATCCTTTCATATAACTTTAGTGTAATTAATATGCTTTTCTCCTTATATAATTGCTTTATTAAATGGTTTCAGGCCACAATTTTCATGTATTACACAGTAACATATATACTTATCAGATTTAGTTTATGCTCTTTGAAAATGGAAATTTTTTTTTTTTTTACAGCATTTTATTTCAGTTAATAAATTAAATGTGTATTTTTATACTTCTGTTTATCTCCACTTTCTTCCTTATTCTATAATTGACAGGTGTTCATTGTACATAATCTCGTGGTTATTTTATGCACATGTTACGGTCACATAGCTGAAATAATGATACTTCAAGAAATAAATGATTATGAGAGGCTCCATTATCTTTGATATAGACCATAAAAGTGCACTATTAGTTCAGCAAACATATATTTAATGTTTGATTATCACCAGTATTAAAGCAGGGCCATTTCCTCTTTAAGTTTTTTAAATGCTGATATATATAAAAAAAACAAAAGAAATAAGTATATTTTGCATTTGCTAAAATTTGCCAAAATTCATCTGAACGACGTGACCCATGGGTCTTTTAATTGATTTCATTCTGTCTTATCTAAAAGTTCTAGTTTGATACTATTTCATATTGATACAGGTTCTGCTGATTAGCTGAGTGACATGACCCTTGGGGCACTAATAATTCATTTTGTGCAGACAACAAATATATGCCATATTTGTAAAACTAAATAAAAAAACTCTTTGTCTGTGGTCTAATCTTAAGCTCAGCTAACTATAAGTCACCTGAGCTATAGTCATGGTCCTTTGTCCGTCGTCCGGCTGTCCATTTACAGGGCACGTTTTGAAACCTTTGAACCTACGAATCTGAAATTTGGCATACAGTTAGATGTCCCCAAAATCTCATTTCATACTGAAAGTTGGGTCACTACGACTTAGTTCCTTTGAGATATTAAATGTATACCCAAAATTAGATCTGAATTTTTCAAATCTTATAAGTTATTAGCATAAATATAAAATCATTACCTGAAATTTTGCCCAGATTTGACCATGGCACATTTTATTCCTGTAATTGCTGTGGATTTAATTTTCACAACATGTTATCATAAGCATATGATCTGTTAACATCTGAAATTTGAAACCAGTTGATCAAAAACTAGATTTTTTTCAAGTTTTCAAGCAACATGTCAAGTAATGTTAACATCAAGCCAGTGTTATGCAGTTTGCTAGAGCTCAGCTCCCCAGCTTCCCGGCCAGCTTTCAGCTCCCAAAATTTGGCAAACCGTTGAGTTAAGTGTCCCCAAAATCCCCTACCATACCAAAAATGTTGACACTAGGACTTAATTCCTTTGAGATATTGAGGAAAAACTTCAATTTTCCATTAAAAACCCATTATAACACTTCAAGACTGCCTAATATCAAAACCACTGATCTGTCTTTGATCATATATAATATACATATTCTTCTATACATTTGCCATGCACATGCACGAAATGTCAGTATTGCGTAATTGTTTTATGTTATGGGCCTGAACATAATGCACTTTGTGAAAAATCAAGAAATATATTTCCTCCCTTAACATGAGAATTGCTGAAGCTAGAGATTTTGTGTCAGGGATATAACATTATTCAATCAAGATTCAAGATTGTATACCCAAAATTACTTCTGAAGTTTTAAAATTTTATAAGTTATTAGCATAAATATAAAATCAGTACTTTAAACTTTGCCCAAATTTGCCCTTGGCACGTTTGTATCCTGAAAGCACTGTTGATATAATTTTCATATCTTGCACACATAAGGATTTCAGCTGGTTAGTTTTGAAAGTTGAAAGAAATTGACCAAAAACTAGCTTTTATTAAAGTTTTTATGAGACCATGTCACATCCAGATTCTATCCAGCCCCTGACTTCAGTCACCTGTATGTCATCTTGTTAACCTTTCAGGTACTTTATGCACGCTTGAGGCCGGGCATATACTAGTCAGCCAGGCAGCTTATAGCTGGCCACAGTTGATCCAGGTGTCCAACCCAACTCATTTAGTAGTTGTTTTGACCAGCAACATAAGAAAAAAAAACAATAAAATAAAAAATTTCTATTAGTTTATAATAACAACTTTAAGAGTAACAGGGAATTACCTTGCAATTACTGATGTTGTATGGCCTTGTATGGATGGATGAAAATGTTTTCCAAATAACACCATGCAGTCACCTATTTTCATTTCAATTTTAATAATGAAAAAAAAAATTAAATTTTTTTTTCTATAAGTGATTATATGAAGGAAATTAATGATAGACAAAGATGCAGTTAATAATATTAATCTTAATTTCTAGGTCAGCTTGTGGCCATATCAGCTGTCACAAGACTTCGTAAATAATTAAAATTTTATTACTGGTTCCTTAATTAAACTTGCCCATGTTTAGTTTGCTCTATTAATGATCTATAGGGTGTCTTATCCTTGGGTTATGTTTACTCATACATTTTTTTTTTAAATAAAAATATTTGAATATGATAAAAAATCAAATCTTAGACGAGTTCTCATTATAATTTGTGTAATGTAAATAATTGTCATAAGACTCTTGTTATGTCTAGTGTGTAGATTAATGTGAAAGTAGTCCAAAGTGAATATAATAATTTTATTTTTTAAATATAAATTAAAACCATAAAACAAGGTACCTATGATCATTATTTGAATTTGTGAAATTTGTATATTCTGGTTTTCTCAACATATTTGGCTGAAACTGAATACATACCAGACATGGTGCAAATACTTGGCAAATATATTTGAACAATAAATAGTAAAAACTCTTATATTATTTGTGCTGGTGCTGCTACTCTTGGGTAAGAATTTCAAATACTTCTGCTACAATATAAAGTTATATGCATGGCCAAGACAAAACCTGTGTGACACAATTTCCAAATGTATATAATATAATTGACATCTGTCCTCTTCCCTCACTCAAAAGATATTATCAAAATCTTACATAACATGAGTTAAACACCAACAACTCATAATACAGCTTATATTACTGGTCACACAAAACCTGCATTTGCCTACCTCCTCTTCAAAATCATATTTTGTGTTCAGCTGAGCGCTGTGACCCATGGGTCCCTTGTTAGTAATTATCTGTGAGCTGTCATTTACACTTTTAACATATCATACAGTACGAGACCAAAGATCAGCTGTATGAACACCTGGTTGAGTGTGACATCATCATCTATGACATCACAGAGGACCCAGACCAGGTAGACGAGGCAGTATGGGCTGTATCAGGTAATGGATGATTATATCATTTAAGTATTTGCCACAGTATCTGCTTAAACACAGTCTTGATTAAAGATATATTCTCACAGTGAAGAATGGATCACTTGATAGACCTTTTCCATGAGCATGGGCACTGCTCATGTTTGAGCAGGCTTCGGGTCTGCAGGGTTTGGGTCATCTGACCTCTGCATGTAAACAAACAGTTGAGACGATGATATCAAGTATTCAGGTGTCTAATATTAATAAATACCAAGTGGAATGCACTTATATTGTAGCTAGATAGCTACATATTTTGGTAATATGACCAGAAATAAAGTAATGAACATCATTATTTTGTTGATGCATGTAGCATGCATTGTCAGATACAGATACGTTCAAAACATACAGCGTTTCCAAGTGGAACCCTGTTTCGTTCAGGTACCACTGTTGCCAAGGACACTACAAGTTATGTCAGTGCAACAGGGCCAAAAAAAAGAAAACAACCGCTTTTGCTGTGGACTGCTATGCATGTTTATGCTACCAACCCAGAATCATACATGTCAGATATCTCTGATAGGTGTCGCTATATGGAGGAGGTCTATTGGCAGGTCCTTATGGTTTAAAATAGTTGATTGGATGACTGCCTGATTTCGTATTTTGCACTTGGAGCACCTCGCCTCATCTTCAGGTATTCTCCATTGACACATCTATATGCTTGGATATGTCTTTGGTAGATGTGCACTAAAATTGTGTATTCCAAGCACAGGAAGTATGGCGAACAATTGCATAAGATGCACAGTTTATAACTATAAAGTACTTAATTAATAAATTTCACCCTGAAGCTGCTTTCAGCTCAGCTGATATTACTCATCTGAGCTGTAGCGATTACTCTTATTCTGTCAGTAGGGAGTTAGCTGCAAAAACTAGTGAAATACCTGAAACTGGGTCAATGTGACCTCATTTCTCCAAGAAATTAAACAAAAACCTTTTTTTCCACTGAAAACCTATGGTTACACTTCAAGATTGCCTAACATCAAAACCAACAAGTCTGTCGTCTGTTGTCCTGCGTCTGTACGTTAACCCATACTATCTTGAAAATGGCAGGAGTTAGCATCACCAAATTTTATACAAAAAATAAGTCATCTAAAAAACTATGGGATTTTGCTTATTTTTTGGCTAACTGCATTTTCTTAGATTTTATAGGGAAAAAGCTAAAAAACCTTTAAAAATCTTCTTCTCCAACTGTTCAGCCAAATTATCCAGTATTTTACAGAAATGATCCCTGGAACAATCTCTCTCAAGTTTGTTTGAATGGTTTAAGTTCAGTGATTTTTCAAGTTGGCCGAGTTACAGGAAGTTAAACTTAGTCATCTGTCCAAAAAAGCATACTAAAATTACTAAAATCTCAGAAACGGCTGGAGCTATCATCACCAAATTTTTTGTCTATGTTGGTCACATGAGTCATATCTAAAATTGAGGTGTTGGTGGTGCCACCTGCATTGGCCTTTTTTGTACGGGGGTCATCAGTTTCTGTATCATACTGAGGGCTACAAAAAACTTCTTCTCTGAAACCATATGGCCAAATTGTTTAATATCGCACAGAAATGATCCTAGGGTAGGGATTTCTGAAGTTTGTTCAAATGGTCTCAGTTCAGTGACTTTTGGCCAAGTTAGGGGAAGCTGAATTTAGTCATATGCCATAACAGCCCATTTTAGCTCAGTGGCTACAAAGATCTTCTTCTCAAAAACCACTGGGCCAAATTCTTAAATCTCATACATTAATTATCCTTAGATGTTGATAATTCAAGTTTGTTCAAATGGTTTTGGTTCAGTGATTTTTGGCAGAGTTACAGGAAGTTGACCTTAGCCGTTTTGCTTGAATTCCTATATAAGTTTTAAACCTGCGAAACGTTTTTCAACTGACATCACTGAGGCCAAATTGTTTAATATTTGACAAGAATAATCCCCACAATAATTCTTATAATAATTGTCTTAATGGTTGAATGATTTTTGGCTGAATTATGGAGATTGAATTGAGTCATTTTACCATATTTGTTAGCTGTGTGAAGCAGTTACATCTAGCCTGGCACCAGTTTATCAGCATCTATTACATCCTGCCACTAGACATTTAGATTTTAGGTTAAATAGCTTGGCAGACTGCCAACTATTTCAGATTTGGCAACAGGCAAAAGGTCAGCCTGGAACTATTTATAGCTTTAGCAGACAGGCAACTGTATCAGATTAGGCAACAGTTCAAGAGTTCACTCAGTGCAGCTAGGTATAGGTCAAGAGTTCACTCAGTGTGTAGACTGCCCACTGCATCAGATTTGGCCCTAAAGGTCATCTGGATCTATTTATAGCTTTGGCAGACTTTGTGTCAGATTATGCAACAGGTCAAGAGTTCACTCAGTGCAGCCAGGTACAGGTCAGAGGTTCACTCAGTCTAGCCAGGTGCAGGTCAAGAGTTCACTCAGTGCGGTAGCTTGAGCCAGCAATTTGTCACAGTTCACTCAGGGCAACTGCCAGCAATTTGTCACAGTTCACTCGGGGCAACTGCCTTTCTCACCTAAGCCTGGTCAGCCCAGTGCATCAAACTTAAGGGAAGTTTGGTGTATTGGCCTGATATTTTGACCTGTCTATGCGTCTTTGATGGCTTTCTTGTTCACAAGACAGGTGTCGCCACCTACAATGACTTTTGCTCAGTGTTTGTGCCTGCTTCTTTCTACAGACGAATTTGATATATTAGCCTTAAATTGGGTATGTTTATACATATCGGATAGCTTGTCGTGTACAAGACTGGTGGTGCCACCTACAATAATTTTTGCACAGTGTATGTCCCTGCTTATTTCTCAGGAGGGGTTTGACATATCAGTCTGAAATTGGGCATACGTATATGTCTCTGATAGGCTGTGATAGCTTTGTTGTATACAAGTCTGGTGGTGCCAGCTACATTCATTTTTGTGTTGTGTGCACCCATGCCAGAATTTCAGCAGTGATGTTTGTGTAATTGTTTCTTGTTCAAAATGTTTAGTACTTGCATTGTTCATATACATGTTACACATGTACTTGAAAAGGAATGGTCCAGCATTGAATTATTATACCTGGTGTATATCCAATTGAATAGGTTTGCATTAGGTCTGTAGGCCTTGTACGTTTTATATCCTTCATAGTTTTCATAAAGGTTCTTCAATGTGTTTCATATGTACATGTAGCATGGAATTTGGTCAGTTTTGCGTAATTCATAGAAGATGCAGGCTTGGACATAAATTACATGGTCGGAAAATCAGGAAAGATATTTACTCCCTTCATGTTAACTATTGAAGCTAGAGAATTTTTTCAGAATGTAATTACAATGTTCATGTTATGGAGCCTGTTTGTGCACCCCAGAATAATTAAGCCTCCCCTGCTGGGGGAGGCTTATTGATTCCCTACCTTTTTTTTTTCTTCTTCTTCTTCAAGACACTCCTTTGTGACCACAATTTTTCAAGATTTGCTCGGCCAATCAGGCTGTAACTTCATACGTGTTTTTACTTAATATGAGCAACAACTGAATAGTTTTGAGAGTTGTCTCAACAGCTTAATTATGCTGATTAGCTTAAAGAGCAGTTTTCTTTGCGCTCACGTTCAAAACATAACAGTAAATGTGATTTGTACAAAACTTTGTCAATACCTTAAGAGCACCCCTCTGAGAAGTTGATTAACTTTTGGGGTCAATCTGTGCATATTAAGTAGGTCATTTGCATACTTATGTAAATCAGCCGTGTGTAAACTTGTCAATTTTGTCAAATCTCAAGTCTATCCATTACATGTTTGAACATGTAACACTTTCACGCAGGACATGACTCTAATGCTTACTGATGAACCAGTTTGCATATATTTATGTTTAGCATGGTCTGTCATGTCGTTTTCCAATCTTCTTAGCACCAGAAGCCTCTACTTGTTAGCTGGTGGCAGGGGAGGCTTGAATTTGCTTGTATTTGCTCCAGTATCTGAATAACTAATGCATTGATCGCCATGAATCTGTGCATGCATTTTGATCACAGAGTGTTTCATCAGTGCCTGCAGACTGGTGGCGCCACCTGTATTTTTTTTAATTGTACGCATTTTTATTTTATTTTTTAGACCTTTAAAAGAAGCGGGTGTCCGTTATCAGGGCAAAAATCATAACCCACTGTCCATCTGTCACTCTGTCTGTCTGTCCGTCCGTCCCTCTGTCAGGTTATGGTTACCTTTACCATTCAATTACCTTAAATGCAATTTCTCTATTCTCACAAGAGGTGGAAGGGGAGGACATATTTTCTTGAATTTGCTTGTCTTAATTAGTTTACTGTGCATGGACATATCGTCAACATGTATGTCGGCTGAGCGTCATGACCCATGGGTCACTTGTTAAATATTCAGCAACTGCAATTTTATCAACTGTTGAATTAAATTTCATATCCTGTATGTATATGCAACAATGTTGTAATTCCCACCAAACCCCTGGGGACATTTAGTTATCATTGCAACTGTATATATTTTATAAAATTGGAAACAGAAAATATTCTATAACCATTGTCCAGACCATGAACTCTTTGTGCCCTTAATCGTATATTCATTTAATGAATAATCAGGAGAAGAGCAGTTGTGAGCAACCAATCAAGTTACCGTTGGCAATGTAAACAGTCAATCACCTGACAAGCATAAAATTTGCATAATTTGGGCTGCTCTCCCAAACAGAACATAAGTAGTCTTTACCAGTACTTGTCATGGTCAACTTCAGCTGAGCACCATGACACATGGGTCCCTTGTTTATAATTTAAATGCATATTACAGGCACTTAGATACCAATACTTCTACAAATATGTAATCAATTGAGAGGCTCCTGTATATTTCATGTAGCCCATAAAAGTACACAGGCAACTCCAAATATGTGTTATTTACATTTTCACAAATAATAATAGACACAAAGTTAACTGTTGCTGCATTTCAAATATATCAGGTTTATATAAAAATATTCTCATTATCAGTTTCAGTTGAGTGCCATGACCAACAGGTCCCTTGTTATTATTCTAAGTGTCGGCACCCATCTACAATGCACATTTACTGATTATCACCAGTTTTGCACATGTAAACCGGTACATGTTTAGGCTGTATCTCACTGGGCCATGACAGCCTTGTGACTAGTTTGAGACACAACATATGCGAGAAAATACTCAAATTAGAGACAGTTTTTAATTGCAATCACACTGAATCGTACTTACGACATGTTTGCGAGTGTTTGGCCCAAAATTCGGCTGGAGTTTGCATACCCATCATGCTAATGTTGTGCGATGTTCACAAGAGATTTGCACAACATTTGTGAAATATTCGCACGACAATTTGTGCCAAGGATGTCAGATTCTCATTTTTATCTCTAAATATTCACAATGTAGTTGCACAGGTTGCAGACCGCTCTCAAAGTTGTCTGGCAGTTCTCATGCTTCCTGATGGGCAGAAACTGACTTGAGAATAGTGCGATACATGTTTGAGTTGGGTTTTTGACACCAGCGATGCATCTGCGACTATTTTGAGAGAAATTTTGTTTTGTGCATTTTTTTAGCATGTTCAAAATTTGTGCGACAAGTGTATCCCCTTTCCCACATTCACAGATAGCAAAACAGATCATCCCGGACTATGGTCCATGGTGTTCCGGTGACAGCGATTTCGTTTATGGGGCTTTCACACATTCACAGATAACAACACGGAACATCCCGGTCTTTAATCCGTGGTGTTCTGGGGACGGCAGCGCAATTTCGTTTATGGGGCTTTCACAAATTCACGGATAGCAGCAGGGATCATCTTGGAGCATGGTTGGAAGATGCCGGTCTTAATACGGAGCTCCCAGTGGCTACAGGGAGACTCCCAGATGTATGTGGTGGCTACACAGAGGTGCACGGTGTCAACAAGGAGTGTTATGGACCATTTTTAATCCATGTATTCCGGGAAGAAAAAATTGAGCAGGTTTAATTTTTCTCTGAACATGTGCACCAAGGATCACCTCGGATGCTAACACGGTGATATCGGAGTTAACATGGATGATGCCAGAGTTAACATGGATGATCCAGGAACCATGATTCTCGATGATCCATGATGCTATCCATGAATGTGTGAAAGGGGCTTTAATTAGCAACACTTTGCAAATAACGCGAGGAAATCGAGAACTGTGGTGACTGTTCTAAGACACTTTTGAGACTCTGGTGAATGCATTCGCAATTTGTTGCAAAGCTGTCGCAGCCCAGTGAGATACATGCTTTAGATAGCTTTCTGGATTTGTGGCAGGTGGCGCCACCTACATACACATTTGGACTGCAGACATCCATGCTAATATCTCAATTAGAGCTGGTTTGACATATCGGCCTGAAATTTTGCATGAGTATAGATCTTGCATAGCTCTACAGCTTATACAAATTTTGTGACCCAACTTACAACCATTTTTGCATGGTGTCCATCTGTTCATCTGCCCCTAGGGTAAAAATAACTCATATCTCAGCAGTGGTTTGACACCAGAAATTTTCCATATGTATACATCTTTAATAGCTTTCTCTTTCAAATATCAGGTGGTGCCACCTACAATCATGTTTACATGGCAGACATCCAGGCTAATATGCAACACATCTTACTTTTCCCCCTTGCCACTTAAGCCATGCCTCACTTCACCTGTCTCACTCTAATTTTTGTGGATTCACATAGTCGCTTGTCGACTACCCATATTCTAGGAATTTGATAGGTTTTGGTGACTTTCATTATGAATATTAAACCATTATTAAAGTAAATTCCCTGGGTCCAATTGTCTGCAAAATCTCTGCATATTTAAGGTCTAAACATTTGATGGGCATATTAGGCACTCTTGCAGTGCTTTTGTTCATCATAGTAACCAAACTTTTCAGTTGAGTGTCATGACCATATAGGGCACTAGTTTTAGTTTGTAGCTTGAAAATGTCAAATCATCAGCAATGTACATAAAAACACTGTTTAATATCATCACCCAAATAAAAAAAACCTTATATTTTGAGTTTAGGTTTCTTTTGAAATTGGTCATTTGATGTAGAAAAAATCGTTACAGAATGTCTAAGGTTCGTAACCATTTAAAACTAGAGACCTTGCTTTTCAAATTCGCATGAATGATACACTTGTAGAATTACATTCTGACATTGAGAGGATGGAGAAATCCAAGATGTTTATTCTAATCTCCACGGTGATGACCTGGGCAAGAAGCAAGCCACTTGATCCGGTAAGAAAGCTTTGTTAAAGGGGTCTTCTCTGAAACAAGATATGCAATCTGAAAGACAAGTTGTTTTGTAAAAAAAAATGCTTTAGATTTCATCTGTTATATATATTTTTCTTATTCCAACAGTGCTTATGATACAGATTCATGCATTTGCAGATCAACTAGATTTATCAAATCTTTTCAGATGACTTTTTAAGATTTTTGAAGGTTCCAAAAGTCCAGTGGGTCAGTATATATGAGGGTTTGACAATTGATAGACTCTTTCAACACAAACCCTTTTCCCAAATCTTCAACTGCTCTGTGTAAGTAGGGTCCAAAAACATCAAGACAGTACAATATAAGCTCTTTATTTTTTATCTTAAGTATAAAGAAGATGTATGTTGAGGTTTACTGAACTTGTATTTGTGCAGATAATGGGTGACTTATGTCTGATGATAAGGTACGACTTAATTCTGTCTGTAAAGTCCTTTTAGTTGAAATTGTTTTAATGTTGAGTTCCTTTTTTTCAGCAGTAGGAGGTTTTAGTCCTTTAAGGACTACTAAAATGGTCCATGTTTGTCCTTCCGTCAGTCCATCTGACTTCTCTTAATTCAAGAGCTACTTTGTAGGGTGATTCGTCTGTACAGATGGTAGTCATTGGGTGATTTGCATGATCAGTTGCTCCCCACACTGGCACAATTAAGTTCATCTCTATGAGTACAAAATGGTCATTGTGACCAGGGAGGATCATTCCCAGAATTGCATCTCACAATGTGTTAGAATAAATCTAGTATCAACAGTCCCAGTCCTCGATCAGGCTGAGTTTGGACAGTCCAAAGGTCAGTAAAGAGAGCTGTCTCCCTCTGTTGGCCACAGATGGATCTATGCAAATCACCCCACAACTACTATCCTTACTCAATAGTCACCCCACAATGTTGGACGCACCCCATGACATGCATCTCCTTAGAACAGTAATGTGCACCCCAGAGGTAAGTTACTGAATATTTGTGTTCCATCAGTGGAGGAGGGGAGGCATACAGTGTGTGGTCTGTTGTTGGCTTTGGTATCTTTGTCATTTCTTGTGAATGTAATAACTTTTGAACCACTCAATATTTTTTTGTGAAATTTGACATTTGATTTTTTTCTACCAATATTTTGACAAGGATGTTACAGTGACCTTCATATTCTTGTAGCTTTTCTCAGCTCCCTGGGGAGCATACAACCCAAGCAGCCATAACAGGTGCTTGAAGGTTATTTGTTGTACATTTGCCTGCCTACCATGACCAGTACCCATTCACTCCTGGGTCAAGAGAGTGCACCCTTGTGGTAAAGTCAGATTGGGATGCGAACCCACAACCTTATGGTCACAAGTCCAGCAACCTAACCACTTCGCCACCATGCTTCTTTAGTTATACGCTACCTCTTCACATCAGGATGTACCAGGATCTTAAAGTATTGAAGGTTATATGCGACACATAACATGATTTGCTTAGGTCTTGAGGTTCATGCTCTTGATGTAAGGTACCGTAGTTGTATAGACATATGTTTGCCACATGTATTAATTATTGTTTGTTCGGGTGCTTTGATTATTCCCATGTTTGTTTGTTTTCTAAGAGATGATTTGACTGGAAGTTTAGATTTTGATCTTTATTCATTACCCTGTGTCAAGGTTATTAATAACCGCATTAATAACCCTGGAATGAGTGTTTTATGGATTTTGGCACCACTGTTTGCCATTAGGACCTAAAATTAAAAACAAGACTAAAGCCCCTTTCACACATTCCAGGTTAGCAACACTGATCATCCCGGATTATGATCTGTGGTGTTCCGTGGACAGCCGCGCAATTTCTTGGGACAGCGGTGTGATTTCTTTATTGGGGCTTTCACACATTCATGGATAACGACATGGAGCATCCCAAACTTTTATTCGTGGTGTTCCGGGGACGGCAGTGCTATTTCATTTATGGGGCTTTCACACATTCACGGATAGCAACATGGATTATCCCGGTGCATGGTTGGAAGATGCCTGTCTCAATACGGAGCTCCCTATGGCTACATGGAAACTCCCAGACGTATGCAGTTGCTACACAAAGGTGCATGGTGCCAACAAGGAGTGATACGGCCCATTTTTAATCCATGTACTCCAGGACAAAAAATTGAGCAAGTTAATTTTTTCTTTGAACATGCCAGTGCACCAAGGATCACCCCTGATGCCTACACAGAGATGCCGGAGTTAACACAGATGATGCTGGAGTTAACATGGATTATGCCGAAGTTATCATGGGTGATCCCAGAACAGTGATTCAGTATGATCCATGATGCTATCCGTGAATGTGTGAAAGGGGCTTAAATGGCCATTTATGGAGCATGAATCGTATGTCACAGAGGGCAGTGACCTTCAGTCCACAAGCCACTTCCATGAAAGGTGGCAGTATAAGTGAACATTCAGCATGGTCCTGGATGCTGATCGTTCTGTATACAGTAAAACCTTGAACTTATGACCATCAATGGGGCCTCAACAAAGTGATTGCATTTTCAAGGTGGTCATCCAAGCAAGATCATATGAAAAGAGCAAAAGATAATTGGGACCATATATACAAGTGGGCATTATTGTATCCGCAAAAACAGATTACTTATATGTTTTTCTGCCGGTTCCGCCACCACGTTCAATTCCACACTCCTTTAAGACCCTTTGACCAATTTTTCAGAAACCCTGCATAGTTGTTCCCTCAACTGTGTATTTGTGCATAACAAAAACAGGTGGCACTACCTGCAATCCTTTCTGTGCAGTACGAATCTGGGTGTCTTTTAGATAACAGGCCATATCTCAGGAGTGGTTCAAGGTATTGGTCTGAAATTTGGCATGTCCATCCATCTTGGAAAGTTTTATCATAAACCAAACAGGTGGCGCCATCTAACTTCCCATTTCCGTAGAATAAAGTAATGCCCTTTTCTCAGGAGTTATTTGCCGTTTTGGCCTGAAATTGTGCATATCCATAGATCTTGGACTCCTCCATCTTGTACCCAATACTGGTTGCACCATCTGCAATCCTTTTCCGGTGGAATCCCTCCATACATTTGCTTTTGATCATTTCTCAGGAGTGGTTCAATGTATTGGTCTGAAATTTGGCATGTCTATCCATCTTGGACAGTTTTCTCGTAAACCAAACAGGTGGTGCAACATAATTAATGCCCTTTTCATAGGAGTGGTTTGCTGTATTGGCCTGAAAGTGTGCATGCATGTCCACAGATCTGGGATACCACCATCTTGTACTCATGATTATTGGCGCCATCTGCATTTGTTTACCCGTGGCGTCCATTAGTAAGTTTGCTTTTGGTCAAAATTGCTCATATCTCAGGAGTGGTTCAATGTGTTGGTCTGAAATTTGGCATGTCCATCCATTTTGGAGAGTTTTCTTGTAGCCAAGACAGGTTGCCCCATCTATCTTCACGTTTTTGTAGAATACATTGATGCCTTTTTCTCAGGAGTAGTTTGCGATATTGCCCTTACATTATTCATGTCAACAGATCTTGGATACCTCCATCTTGTGGTGGTGTTTAGGTGAGGTTTTACTGTATAATCTAGGACAGTAATATCACAATGCCCAGATATGTTTTTATAATCTAGGACAGTAATATCACAATGCCCAGAGATGTTTGTATAATCTAGGACAGTAATATCACAATGCCCAGAGATGTTTTTATAATCTAGGACAGTAATATCACAAATTGCCCAGAGATGTTTGTATAATCTAGGACAGTAATATTACAATGCCCAGAGATGTTTGTATAATCTAGGACAGTAATATCACAATGCCCAGAGATGTTTGTATAATCTAGGACAGTAATATCACAATGCCCAGAGATGTTTTTATAATCTAGGACAGTAATATCACAATGCCCAGAGATGTTTTTATAATCTAGGACAGTAATATCACAATGCCCAGAGATGTTTGTATAATCTAGGACAGTAATAGCACAATGCCCAGAGATGTTTTTATAATCTAGGACAGTAATATCACAATGCCCTAACCCTAACCCTAACACTGGAAAAAGTCCCTAGGAACAGGATATCCAGGATATATTGTGCATCATGTGTGCAGGGTTTTTTCCCCATATCAGCCTTTTTTTAATTCATCATTAGATGACAGAGTCCATTCTACAATATTGTTATGAAATAGGAGATGGCATATTTGTAACTTAAGAAATATTTAAGGAATGTTTCAAAAATTTAATTCAGAAGGTATCCAAGATTAATGAGGCTAGATATTCAGACAGGCAGAGAAATGATTTGTTCCAGGAGTTTGATTAAAAAAGAGAACTGAAATAACCACCCAGACATTTAGCCTCCCCTGCAATGTTTTCTTAAAGACCATCAGTTGACAGTAATTATGTCCACTGATGTCACTCGGACTCGAACCTGCCAGGGCATTATTATAAATGTTGTTCAGATGGCAATACTTGTACAAATACATCAGTTTTGGTAATCTCAGAATAGAACTCTGTTTAATCACGTTCCACAAAGCCATGTGATTTGGTTTAACATATTCTAACTTCATCATTTGCATCAATTCAGTGTTAGGTCACCAATCAGATTTTGTTAACATGATGAACTGAGGGTGAATTAAGATACACTGATAAGATCAATCAAAACTCTGTATCAAAAGTCTTGTATGGTGCGTGTTTAGTCAGAGAGAGTTGCAGACTGCACAGGGAGAGATGGAGGGACAGGTTCACCCTTCTGCTGTAACAACATTGTCAACTGATATGGACAGTGTCTGCCAACCTCGTCTTGTGTCTCTCTCACCCTGTGTTACCAGTGTAACACAAAAAAATCACTTTGTAACAGTATACTTGTAAAAATTCTCAGCAATTACTGAATTAAAGAGTTTCCTGTGTGTCAAATGTATAAAGTTCACAGCTGGGTGTCTGGTACTGGGGCCTTTGTGGTTGTGGCCTGTAAACAGGTGGTTTGATTATTATCATATATTTTTGTGCAGGATGACCCAGAGATTGCCTTCACTGAAGATGACTACAGGAGAAGGAAGCCACACCCAAATTTTAAGGAACACATCAGTGCAGAAAAGACAGTCATCAAGCTTGGAAAAACTGTAAATAGGTGCTTCTTCATAAAAATACAGTAAATTTCCCCTTTAACATTATTTAAGAACACAGAAACAAATGTAAAAAAGATGCTGAAGTATTTGTTGCAATAACTTACAATTTGCAGTTTATAGTTCAGCTGACTAAAAGTCAACCCAGAGCTATAGCGATGGTCCTTTGTCCGTCTGCTGTCCGTCTGTCTTGCTGTCTGTCCGTTTAACTGGCACATTTTGAAACCATTGGACCTACAAATCTGAAATTGGGCATACTGTTAGATGTCCCCAAAATCTCCTACCAAACAGAAAATTTGGTTACTGTAACTTTGTTCCTTGAGAAATTAAGGAAAACACTCAATATTCCATTAAAAACCTATTATTTCAGGACTGCCTAATATCAAAACCCTTGATCTATTTTTCTTCATATTTACCACACATATTCCCCTATATAGTTCCTATGTATATGCCAGAAATTAGGTCAGTATTACATAATTTATAAAAGTTATGGGTCCAAACATAATGCACTTTTGTAAAAAGTCACAAAAGATATTTACTCACTTAACATGATAATTGTTGAAGCTAGGGACTTTTTTGTCAGGGATGTAACATTATTGGCACACCCTTGGAGAGATGGACAGTCCAGTTTCTTTTAAACAGGCTGAGACTCACAAATACACACAAATAATGAAAAGCCAGGAGTAAACATATAGCACAGTCTAGGAAAACTTAAAATGCTCTGGAGAGGCATTCCACGTTCATGGCACGTTAATCCAGACCAGTTCACCGGTAGCCGTGACAACCTTACTCAGTAGGCAGTGATAATTATGCTGGTAAGTCTACTTTATTAGTGATACAAGCAATATCGAGGAATCAGTGCAGTGGTCTTCTATCATGTTGTATTCAGATTGTGGTAAACAGCCCATAATATTAACATTATGCTACAAATGATGAATTAACACAAGAGAATACATGTGAACCCACAACCCAAACTGAAACCCCATCTCTATGGTAACTAGTCATTTCCTGTATTGCATACAAGTTGGCTGTGTCTAGTTACCCATGCGAGCCATGCCTGTATTTATGTGGTCAGAAATTCAACAAACATGTGGAGGGGTTTACCAATATGTTGAGTTATAACGGCATTTTTCTCACTCATGTTTGGTGTTGTTGGAAAGTACACTAAAATTGTTAACAATTAGTCTTGTGTATGTCATTTGACAGAGTTCCTGTAGGCCATAAGGCGTTGTCAGAATGACGAAATACTGTGGTTGGCTTCATATTCGCGAGGCTGAAATTTCGCGATTTTTCAATTTTTAATGTTTCGCAAGGGTTTTATTTTCGCGATGTCACCAGAACCCAAATATTTGGTAAGCCATACCTATGTGTGTTATAAAATGAGAATAAGTCATGAGTTTGTGATATTTTTCTCATATAACGATGGGCCCGAACACAAAGCACAGGTAGTTAAGTTCAAATTAAGGGGAACGTTTTCCCTATACCTGCATGGATGTAACTTATTATAAAAATTCTCATTGTTCTAATCTATTCCCATACAAATATTGGCTACATTATATAAGAAGGACTTAATCCATTGGCCAATTATTCCCGAGGGTTTCATTTTCGCGATTATTTCCCATTCACGAATATCGCAAAATTAAAACCCACGCGAACAAAAAGGCAACCACAGTATATGCATCCTCATATGGCTTGATTATGCAATCCTCAGACCTAGATGTAGAGGCACTCTGACAGCCAGTAATCTTGTTGTTAATGTCAGAGGGCAAATATGGCTCTAGATCACCGGACGCAAAGGCGAGTGTAGGTTGTTTGATGGCTCAGTAAAGCTTTTCCTACAGCCATGATTAGTGTAGATTGTCCTTTATTGTGGGAACTATTGAGGTGATGGCAGTCGGAGAAGCCTTTGCAACTAAGTGATAGAAAACATATGGGGTGAGCGGGATCAGAACCATCTGAATCCAACATTGAGGTCTAATCGAAACTCAGCGATAGTACAAGACAGTGTAGAGCCACCACCGGAGGTGACTTCCGCAGTAGAAACACAGGCTGTACGTAAGCGAAAGATGCCGACGCATAGTTTGCAGGTAGCCAGTCCAGTAGCTTATGTAAGTCCAGCCGAATATTTGAAGGCTAAGGAAGAGGATCACTCGTGAGCTCCGTACTGGAAGCTCGCTAAATCTGTAGGGAGAAGTGATAAAACTTTCTGGCACTCATTTCAGTCAGATGTAATGAAGATGGGCCACAAAGCAATTATATATAGCAGTCCATCCAGGCTTAGATCGAATTCACAAGCACATTAGGGCCCAGTCCTGTTGGAAAGGGATGTACAGCAATTTAGCACTGTTCTACCACAAATAAAAACACTGAAAGGCAAAGTGCCTGGGGCTAGATTAGGAAAGAAGCCCCTTATCGATGAACCTTGGCATAAGGTCGATATGGATCTGGTCGGACCGATCCATCCCGCATCCGACAATGGTCATTGGTATATACTGACCATCATAAAAATAGGCTACATGATACCCGGAGGCTGTGGCCTTAAAGAACGAACATTATAACTGTGGCCAACATGGTAGTCAATGTCTATTTGCATGTAGGAGTGTCATCAGAGGTACTCATGGATATTGGGAGTAAGTTCACCTCTGACCTCATGAGGGAAGTTTGTTGCGTGCTTTTGGTAAAGCAGCCAACTACCACACCATATCATCCAATTTGCAACCTGATGGTGGAAAGATTCAATGGCACACTGAAACAGATGCTAAAGCGTATGAGTGCAGGAAAGACCATGGGATTGGGATCTGTGTTTGAGCGTGGTGCTCTTTGCATATTGAGAGACACCACATGAGAGCACAGCTAGGTTTCTCTCATTTTGCGCTTCTCTACAGGCAAGTTGTGTGGGGTCCTATGCGCATTCTAAGCAATCTTTTGGCCAAACGTGATGCCGATGCAGAAACCAGGACAAAGTATCAGTAAGTTTTTGATCTCCAGGACAAGCTGAAAGTGTTAGCTCATGAAACTTTGCTTAAATCAGTGGATAGATACAACAGTTTTATGACATAGGTAAACACAACCACAAATTTGAGATCTGAAACGAATCATTGCTCCTCCCATCGGATCGAAACAGTGGAAAGGCCCCTACAGCGTTGTAGGTAAAGTTGGTGATCTAGACTATTGGGTCAAGGTTGGCAACAAGGTCAAAACTTTTCATGTCAACATGCTGAAACAATATCACACCAGGGCTGATTCTCAGCATGTCTTAGCAGCAGTCACCTGGAGTACAAACAAATCTGTTCGAGAATCGGATAATCCGGAAACCGAATCTCCCTTAGTCAGAGAACTAAACCTTGAGGGTCAACAGTGCGCAGCCAAGCTGAATGTGACGTACAGGTTAATGTCAAGCTAGCCATTCAGTAGCTTAGAGAATAGAATGCAGATCACGTTTTTGTAATGTAGAAAACTCGTTCAGATCGAACATGAACAATTAAATAAACACATGGTTGGTATGTAAAATTGTTTATTTTGTTAACAAATCTTTACCTTTGTGGGTGCGGCTGCTTATTCTTTCACCATTTATCACTATGGCTGCCATTGGGATATAGAGTCTGGTACATGATATGCTTTTCGAATGGTCAAAAATTAGAGGATATCTAGAAATTATTATCCTTTATCATTTTTAGTGGTCAAAAGGTGGAGGAATCAAATTTTCAGAATAAATATGGTATATTATGGATATATGAAATAAACAATACTCATATAAATAAAAGCAATTTCAAATACGTACAGTTTATTATAACTGAAATAAATAATAAATACTATCAAGCTTTCAAACTTCCAGTCCTCCTTGGCAATCCGACAGCCTTGCTATCCAACTAAAATCAGAGTATTACAGTTAGTAGCGATTATCAAGTCACGACTGTATTTGTAGAATGCACTCATGCATTTATCTCTGGACTGGTTTAATGTATCAGCCTGAAATTTCACATGTCCACAGATTTTTTATACCTCCATCTTGTACACATAGCGTTTATTGATCCATCATAGACCAGACAGGTGTTGCCAACTACCTTTTGTTTTTGTAGAATTTATTGCCTTTTTCTCAGGAGTGGTTTGATTTATTCACCTGAAAATTTGCATGTGCATAAACTTCTTGGAATGGTTTATCTTGTATACAAAACTGCTTGGGCCACCTACAATCAATTTCATCTTGTATCCATCTGTAGGTCTGTTTTTGGTGAAAATTGCACATATAAGAGGAGTTTAAATGGCATCTGTGATGCCACAAATTTGGAGTCATGTCATGTCAGGAACATTCAGTATTGCCTTACTTTACCCATGCCTCTGTGATTTGGCAGATACATGTAGTCACTTTTCCATTGCCCCTCTATCTAAAAATATGGCAGGAGCTAGTTTCCTGATTGGCTTCAGGTCACAATCTTCATGTATTACACCGTACAATATATACTTACTTACCTATTTTTAATAGATTTAGTTTATGCTCATTTGAAAATGGAAAATTAAAATTTATTTAAAAGCATTTTATTTCAGTGAATAAATTAAACATTTATTATTATACTTCAGCTCATCTCCACTTACTTCCTTTATTCTATAATAGACAGGGTTCCATACATTCCCAGTGGGTATTTTACAGACATATACAGTCGCACAGATGAAATACTGGTACTTTTACAAATATTTGATCATGAGTTCTCTTGCATCTTTCATGTATTCCATAAAAGGGCACAGTCAACACAACTACTGGGATTTTTTACAAATATTTTCATAGACAATTTTGGCTGAGTGCCTTGACCCACAGGTCCCTTGTTTACCACTGTAAGATGTTTAACCACTTGTTGTAAGACATTATACCTATTTCATTTATTTTCATTAAATTTCTTTACTCTTGGCAAATGAATGAAGTAATTTTGTATTGACTGTGCTATTTATTAATCTGTATATTATTATATTTCACAGAACAAGTCTAAGCTGATTACATATGTGATAGCTTCCGGGCTGACCTATGGTATGGAGGAAAACATCTTTCACTATCTCTTCAAAGTAAGTTACATCATGATGTTAAATCACCTGTGAAGACATTTTCTTAGAGTTTACCAGTAATGCTGAACATCCTGCATTCATCAATTTTCTCACCCACACCTGATTTGTCACAAGCCAAATGACAAATGTGTTATGCCCTCATGTCATGTTCTTGTTATACCATTCCTCTGACTTGCCACACCCTGTTATACCCTACCTAGGCTGTGACTTGCCACACCCTGTTATACCCTACCTAGGCTGTGACTTGCCACACCCTGTTATACCCTACCTAGGCTGTGACTTGCCACACCCTGTTATACCCTACCTAGGCTGTGACTTGCCACACCCTGTTATACCCTACCTAGGCTGTGACTTGCCACACCCTGTTATACCCTACCTAGGCTGTGACTTGCCACACCCTGTTATACCCTACCTAGGCTGTGACTTGCCACACCCTGTTATACCCTACCTAGGCTGTGACTTGCCACACCCTGTTATACCCTACCTAGGCTGTGACTTGCCACACCCTGTTATACCCTACCTAGGCTGTGACTTGCCACACCCTGTTATACCCTACCTAGGCTGTGACTTGCCACACCCTGTTATACCCTACCTAGACTGTGACTTGCCACACCCTGTTATACCCTACCTAGGCTGTGACTTGCCACACCCTGTTATACCCTACCTAGGCTGTGACTTGCCACACCCTGTTATACTCTACCTAGGCTGTGACTTACCACACCCTGTTATACTCTACCTAGGCTGTGACTTACCACACCCTGTTATACTCTACCTAGGCTGTGACTTGCCACACCCTGTTATACCCTACCTAGGCTGTGACTTGCCACACCCTGTTATACCCTACCTAGGCTGTGACTTACCACACCCTGTTATACTCTACCTAGGCTGTGACTTGCCACACCCTGTTATACCCTACCTAGGCTGTGACTTGCCACACCCTGTTATACTCTACCTAGGCTGTGACTTGCCACACCCTGTTATACTCTACCTAGGCTGTGACTTGCCACACCCTGTTATACCCTACCTAGGCTGTGACTTGCCACACCCTGTTATACCCTACCTGGGCTGTGACTTGCCACACCCTGTTATACCCTACCTAGGCTGTGACTTACCACACCCTGTTATACCCTATCTAGGCTGTGACTTACCACACCCTGTTGTACCCTACCTAGGCTGTGACTTGCCACACCCTGTTATACCCTACATAGGCTGTGACTTGCCACACCCTGTTATACCCTACCTGGGCTGTGACTTGCCACACCCTGTTATACCCTACCTGGGCTGTGACTTGCCACACCCTGTTATACCCTACCTAGGCTGTGACTTGCCACACCCTGTTGTACCCTACCTAGGCTGTGACTTGCCACACCCTGTTATACCCTACCTAGGCTGTGACTTGCCCCCCCTGTTATACCCTACCTAGGCTGTGACTTGCCACACCCTGTTATACCCTACATAGGCTGTGACTTGCCACACCCTGTTATACCCTACCTAGGCTGTGACTTGCCACACCCTGTTATACCCTACCTAGGCTGTGACTTGCCACACCCTGTTATACCCTACCTAGGCTGTGACTTGCCACACCCTGTTATACCCTACCTAGGCTGTGACATACCACACCCTGTTATACCCTACCTAGGCTGTGACTTGCCACACCCTGTTATACTCTACCTAGGCTGTGACTTGCCACACCCTGTTATACTCTACCTAGGCTGTGACTTGCCACACCCTTTTTGTTATACCCCATCTTTGGCTTGCCACACCCTATTTGTTACAGTAAAACTCCTATGTAATGGTCACTATTGGGATAAAGATTAAAGTGGCCTTTATACATAATTGGTCATAATACAGGAGTATCAGTATAACACAAAATCAAGTTAAAGTGTTTATTACAATTAGCAACATATATAATTCTGTTTATCACTATTACCAACATTATATACAAATAGACAGTGTATCAATAAAATACAAAAAGAAACATTGCATAGCCATATACATGTACAAACATTTAGAAAACAGTTCATACACATGATTATTTTAATCAAAAGAATAGTAACAGACTGGCGGTATCAGCATAAATATAGTATTATTCACAGTATATACACTCTTTACATTTGCTTGATGAAAGCAGTTATGGAAGTCTGGTTGCTACACACTTTCAAGTCCACAATTTCATCCTGATTGGCCAATTCCAAATTCATGGATGTTGTTTAGCTGCCCGCCAGTCCCTTCTTCATCAAAAACAGTGTCAGCTGCTGTGCCCATTTCATTGCCTCTGATATGTCTTTGATGGTACATTCCTCTGGCCCATCCTGATCTGTTTCACTGTCAGAATCCTTGTCATCGGTGGTCATTCCATGGTTTAATGCCTGCTACATTAGCCTTCCTATATATTTCTTGCTACAGTACACCACCTCTCATGCTCTCTACCCTATTTGTAACACACTACCTCTGGTTTACCACTTACTTATTGTTTTGCCCTACCAGTAAACCTAATCCCAGCTACATTACCCCCTTTCTATAATCCCTGCTACAGTACCCTACCTCTGTTGTTCTGTACCCTATTTGTAACACCCTTTCTCTGATTTTCCATACCCTATTTGTTATTTCCTACAAATAATTCAAATCCCTGCTACATTACCCCCCTTCCTATAACCCTTGCTGCAGTACCCTACCTCTGATGTGCTATACCCTTTTTGTAACACCCTACCTCTGATTTACCATACCCCTAATGTTAATTCCTACCATTAATTCTAATCCCAGCTACATAACCTCCTTTCTATAATCCTTGCTGCAGTACCCTACCTCTGTTGTTCTGTACCCTATTTGTAAAACCCAACCTCATGTTAACCACTTACTAATTGTTATGCCCTACCAATAAACCTAATCCCGGCTACATAACCCCTATAACAAAAACCCTTGCTACAGTATCCTTCCTCTCATGTTCTATACTCTGTTACTATCACCATACCTCTGTTTTACCACACCTGTATTGCTGTAAACCCTACCAATAAACCTAATCTCTGCTACATTACGAGTCCCTTGTGTTTCATTTTAAAGGATTATGCACCCTTTTTTGGAAAGTTTGTTTATATTCATCTTCCATTTGAAGGATCCTTCACCTTTATGTGAATAGTTTGTTTCCATTTATACATTAATTTTAAATCTAAACTTTAATGATAAATAACATGAGAATAGGCAAGCATTATTATGAGCTGAATAACAAAATATTGAAACAGAAAATCTTCTTTGTTTAATATGTTCATACACTTATCTAGAGGATCATTAACACTAAAATTTGGACTGAGTAATATCATTTATCCTTTCAGGCTGCTTGGCATAATGCCCCCCAACTGCAGTGTTTTGGTAACGGAACAAACGTAGTACCAACAATCCACATCAATGACCTTGGCGCGTAAGTGTTATCTTGTCTGAAGCGTGTCAGTTGTTTCTTGTCTATAAATGTGTTTCTCATTGTTACTGACATTTTAGCTGAGCTGACTAAAAGTCATCTTTCCTTGAACAATTCGGGGCACTGCTACTTTTGCCTAATATCAAAACCACTTGTTTGTTTTGTTCATATTTAGCGAAGATATTCCTCCATGTATTTCTTGTGTACATACCAGAAATCAGGTCATTATTTAACATAATTGTATCCACCAACACAGAGTTTTGCAGATACTATGTTTTCATGCGGGTTCTGCCCATGCGGCTTTAGTTTCTGGGGACTGCTCTGAGACCCTTGGACCGATCTTTCCAAAACCCACATAATTATTAAGTCACATGTGAACTTGTGCCTGACAAAGACTAGTGACGCCACCTGCAATCCTTTTTGTGCAGTATGAACCTGGGTACCTTAGTGATAACAGCCCATATCCCAAGAGTGGTTTAATATATTGGGCTGAAATTGTGCATGTTTATAGATCTTGGTTACCTTGATCTGGTACACCTTTGTTAAGGTATATAACCAAGGTCATAAAATTGATCAATTTGGGAAGCAATCAGGCCAATATTCCTCACTTGGGTGAAGTTGTATTTAAAGCAGTTCGTTTATCATGAATCAGTTTCCTTGTGAAAGAAGCGCTGATCTGTCACATTAAGAAAAACCAATGATCTTAAGCAATGGTTGTGTGAAGTTTTGAAAAATAATAACTTATCCAAGTGATACCGATTTGCAGACAATTTTATTTTGTGTTGTATGTGAGTGCAAGAATTGTATGAATGACTGCTGTTTGAGATTTCCTTTGCAGGTGAAAAGGAATAATAAGGATGGTAATAAATGAACTCTTTGATAAAAGTCACCGCTTAATAAGGTGGTAGAATATATAAAATGTTCATATAAAGATATGTAAAACAGTATTTATTTGACAAATGAAAAAATATTATATTGGACGTCGGTACCTTATGTCAGTCACCTTGCGCAAATACCTTTGACAGATGAGCCCACTTATGACATGGAATGGCATTATCAATAATTGTCCTTTTTGTCCTTCATTGTCCATGATATTACATGCAAAAGTTTAAAAAAAACTGAAATACTGGCCCTCAGAATGCGTATTATATTAACTTCACCACCAGCATGGACTTTCATTTTATAATAACTAACATTACTGCCGACATGCACACTCCGATTTTCCAACGCTATAGTATTACGAGTACATGCAAGTTATTTGTCGAGAAACTTGCGCCAGCCATTTCATATAACGTTCCCCATATGATTTGTGTATCCTTGTAGAAAAATATATCATGTCTGGATCCTTTGCTCCTTGTTCGTTTTACATTTAAAATCAGGTTCCAGTTAAAATTGAATACACAAGAGTAGTATCGAAATCAATTGCTGTGCATGTTGCTTTGAGTGGCCCAATTAACCTCTGACCCTTGACCTCATTGTGTTTTGGGATTAGCATCCCCAAATCTGGGTTGCTGTGAAAGCCAAAGCCGCAGGTCATTTCTGGGATCGATTTGACAGGTTTCATGCCTGTTGTTATAATTAGATCAGGTTGAAGTTTATTGCTCCTGAAACAAGGAAGACACTTTTGTTTCCAATCGTTTTGAATGACTGTGATCAACATGTATGGTGATACATAAAATTACCTGTGAATGAATCATTTGCATGAAGCGCGGACGTATGATACACACGTGTCAGAATTCCTGGTTAACGGTTCTTGCAGCGATAGCTGTCTGTGCAGGCAGGATAACTTGCATTTTTATGTCATTACACCAGTGTATTATACAAATGTCACATTAAACTGCAATGATAAAGTAAAAGTTCATCTGAACGTGCAACCCGTTAATTACTGATGATTTGCAAGTGGTCAATTGGGGCATTATTTTAGCTGTATTTAGTTTCACGACATGTACATTGACAAATGTGGCAAAGAGTTTGAAAGACATCCTCATTGTTTTATTACAATTATTCAAGAGAGAACATATTAATTATGAGAAATAACAAACACCAAGTAAATATATTTTATTGAATGAATTACATCCACATATGTACCTGATTTCCACAAGGATTATCATCGTCAGGGGACAGACCTTGCACGACACAGCCCTGTTGGTCAGTCATTCAAATCAGCATATGGACAAATTACGTCTCTATTGTTTTATTAATATTATTTAAATGAAAACATATAAATTATTAAAAATAACAAACACCTAGTAAAAATATTTAATTGCATGATACATCCACATACGTACCTGAATTCAGATCACCCGCTCAGCATGACCACCTGCAGGGTCAGCCTTCATCGACACAGTCAGTCAGTATAATCTATGAAACACTTAAGGACGGATTCTGTTGTGTGTAACTAATATTATCATTATATTAGAGGATAAAGCCTGATGGAGAAAGAAAAAAAAACTGGCAGTAAGTTTTAAACTTGGCAGGGAGAAATGAAAGCTTTATGTTGCCCCACGTTATATTGGCTAGGGAGAAAAGTGAGGTTAGCTAGCATGGCAATGCTGAGAATTTTTGCATGATGACTATTATACTAAAAGGCCATTAGGGCAAAGCAGACCCTGTTAAATGAGCATTCCTTTTAATATTATGGTGCTGACCTTTTGGCTTCATCTGTTTATCATTCCATTTAACATACCCACCAGGTGGCGATACCAGTTGTCCAGTTACAGTTCTGTCATTTAAACCTGATGCTGGCATTAGGTATTGATCCCATGAAAAGTGCAAATTGCCTGCTATTACAGAAAAACATGGTAATATCTTCCATTTCATCAGTATTTCATCTGTCTTTCTTTACGCTTATCTGTGACCTACCTAATTCCGATGTCATGGTTGGCAACGTGCCAGAAGGTTTTTTCCTGTAAATACATTTGATTTAATTTTCACAGCAGGTACACATAAGTAATTAATCTGTTAAATTCTGAAATTTGAAATGAAAAGCTAAGAAATTAGACTAGTTATTTAAGTTACTTTCAGAGGCTCTATTGTATTAATTTGCATCTCTAAGCTGCCCACTTCTGGTCGCTACAGCCCTGCCTGGGTACATTCACTACGCTTCGGCCTTTTGAAATCAGTTTGGCAAAGTCAAACAAACGGCCTCACTCACACCTCCTGGGGGGTCTTCCGGGGCTGCCCTAAAACATGGAAGGCGGAACAGGGACTAAAATAAAAATTTAACAAATCGCATATGTTGATATTATTTATTACAATAAGTTATGTCATGAAACATTCACCCAATTAAAATATTAACACAATTTTTATATCTTTGTTCTCTTCCGTTCCCTAAATTATGCCCCTGTCATGCATATCAAGTTCCGTTCCGTTCCGTGTTTTAGGGCAGCCCCGGAAGACCCCCCAGGGGGTGTGAGTGAGGCCTTTTGTTTTGACTTTGCCGAACTGATTTCAAAAGGCAGAAGTGTAGTGAATGGCCTGGGTAACTTTATTAGTGATGCAACACTGGTCCAGCACCCCCTGTTGTGACATGTGTACAGTTGTTCTCAGTCACCTCCTCCTGCCCCCCCCCCCCCCCCCCCCCCCCCCCCCGCCAAAGAGTATTGCAATAATTGTTATTGTTCGAACTGTACTTCTTTAATTGTTAAGCTGTTTCCACTCCAACGTACATAACATTTCTTGAGTAATCCAGAAGATGCCATGTTGTGGTAATATAGCATTTTTTAAAGAAATTAATTTCCATTAAAATCATTTAATTAAAATATAATTAAATGCATCAGTAGGCATAATTTGATAATATATGAGCCAAATCATGAATAAATAAAGGTGCAATTTAGAATTGTGAATTCTGAATTGATCAGGTGTTGTTTTCAAATATGTATTATTTTGCAAATTCAAAAGAAATATTTTATAAAAAATATTAATACATCTGTGTGCATATAAATGTGATGTCACCTGACCAAATTAGCTATAGATTCAGATGCAATTAAGAATGCTGAATCAACTTAAATATTCAGATATATATGTTATACTGTAAATGTATAGTAAAACTTATAAACTTGAAAAAAATAGGTGTAATAAAAAATGAGGATCTTATGCAAACATTTGTTCCCTTTTCTCCTGCCTCAGTGGCATTGGAATTTGCTTTGTTTATCCATCTATATCTGCCTGTTTTTAAATAGTTAATAATTGTGAATACTTTTTTTTCTTATAAGCACTTTTGAATTAAATTTCATATCCTGTATTTATATGTCCTTCCACCTGAGCACTGGGGACAATAGTTTTATTGCAACTGCATAATATTCATTAAATAAAGAAAATCTATACAAAGGGACAGAGGTGTTGTAATTCCCATCTGTATCAACCCCCCCCCCCCCACCGCACCCCCTATCAAGTCCTTCCACCTGTGGACGTGGAACTTTACTGCAACTGTTCACATTTTATAAAATTGAAAAAAAATGGTTTAATAAAAAAAATAGGATCTAACTGAACAAATGTGTAAACTGCTGAATTGTCAGCTGCTTATCAAAAAGCCAATCAATGAGCATGGTAATAGTATAGATCTTAAATTCACAAACTGCCTACATGCTTCAGTTTCAACATTAGGAAACAATTATTTGGTCAGTTCACAAAATATTATTTGAATCAATATCTTCAATCATATCAACCATCAATGGCCTATATTACCTGTTCCTCTCAGATTTTATCCCCATTTGATATTATTTTAGATTTTTAACTTCAAGGTCAACTTCAGCTGAGCACAGTGACCCATGGGTCAGTTGTTTAAGCTTGAACCCTTCCTGTTTTATACTACCAAGCCTTTTCTCTTGTTTTCTCCCCACAAATATTTGTACAATGTTTTATTAATCATTAGTATTCATTATTAAGTTTTTATTCTCTTTACCTGTAAAGATAAGAAAAAAATTCAGTTCTAGTTTATTCTCCCATTCAAGTGTCTCCACGAATGAACAAGTCGTCTGCCCAGCTGCTGTGAGCTGGAACTTCCTCACAATCATGAGGCCACAACAAATTTTTCTTATTCTTCCACCCCAAAAATCCTGCAGATAGATTCTGGTTTTTTTTGCAGTCCTTGGAGTGTCACATACCTGCTCCATTAATGAAAATTTCTCCCAGTTTCTAGGGCATACACACCAAAACCCAGATATCACAGGTCACATTATGGCTATACAGTTAGTTTAAATGCATAGATTTTTGCAGAAAGCTTTCAAAATATTTGGTTACCCCCTCCTGGACATACTTACCTGATATATAATCTTCTGTTCATTTTGAAAGGGGCTACATTCAGTAGAGCCTAATATAAATGTCCTAAGAAGCTGTTTATAGTGGACAATTTAGACGGGATTCTTCAAATTAGAGAGATTTGATGAACTTGCATGCTACTGTGTAATAAAATTGTATTGAGAAATATTTGGTTCTGTTGACTTGTATGTGATGGAAATTGTTAACCAGTATCCCCAGAAACTGACCTATATCATATGTGGGATAAACGAATACTGTTTATAAATCAATCTAATTATTATTTCAGAAGCAAACTTTAACTTGTCCCATGTACATTAGCACATATTGCAGAAAGCATTTTTTCATTTCTTTAATGGCTCAGACATGTCTGAAATGACTATAAAAATTTCCAGTTGGCTTTTGTTGACTGTTTTTTTTGGTGATCAACCATGCATGGCTTATGTTGACTTTTTCTTTGGTGACCCATGCATGTATATGATTGTGTGTCTAAATATTTATACAGGGTGGTACAGAACATTTGTGACAGTCGTCCCAAGGTCAGGTACCTGGTGGCTGTGGATGATTCCAAAAATTCTCTTGAAGATATTGTGAAGGTAAAGTACCACAACAGCAAACAAAGCACACGAACTACCAGCTCATCCTGTTTGATCTTACTTTTCTTATGCTTGGCTTCTAAGCAGGTTGTATTATGGTACTGGCATAGCCCATCCTTCAAGTTCCATCCAGTGTTTGTCTATCTATTAACCTTTCAGTGTCACTACAATAACTTGACCATAAATTTAATTCAGCCCTTGAAATAGACCATTTCAGCATTACAGGCGCGCATGTGCGATGACCGACCTTGAGCCCAAGGTGAAAGGTCACCATTACCAAAACAAACTACATGCGGTCCTGACAACTTCTGCCGCTTCGTTTGTCAGACGCAGCAGATACACTGTGTTACTTGTTTCTCTGGGTTTAACATGCCTCATCCCAAACAATGTCGTGAAACATTGTATCAATGGTACACATGGTTTGTGAAAGCAGAGCCAGCTAGTCTGTGAAAAAACACAGGAAACAACACGTGCGTTGTGCGAGTTCTGCTAAGTGAACGAAGGCACCAAGGCCGTGTCACGCGCATGTGGGTGCAAGTTGCCAGCAGATCGGCGCGGACATGAACAATTTTTGTTAAAAATGGTATAGACTATACTATAGTGTAATATATATATATATGTATATATATATATATATATATATATATATATATATATATATATATATATATATATATATATATATATATATAATGTGTATATATATATACATATATATATATATATATATATATATATATATATATATATATTTAAATCATTACATGAATGACTGGAGAAAATTTTACTGATAGCGGTACATTGTTACAAATGTGTGAATTAATGACAACTTTAACAGCAGGGGTTTCTGTCAAAATAAGTCGTGTGGCTACGTTTAGTTTAATAGTTAATATTTATATAGTATTATGACAGCATTACTATAAGTATTAGTAATACTTTGAGCCTGCCTCTCTTTCGTAACATAGAAAAGAAACTTATAATCAGATATGTATATATGCATATATATAAATATCTTAATATATATATATATATGTATATATATATATATATATATGCACACCTAACCGTTACCATATATATTTGTTTCATGTACTTTTTTACAGTTCTTTTACTCGCTGTAATATATTAATTTACAACTACTATTAATTTAAAAATAATATATATATATATATATATATATATATATATATATATATATATATATATATATATATATATTTATAAGATATCAATATGTATTACCCATCTTTTGTTTATGTTTTATTTTGTTTCTTAAATGTGTGGACACTGCCCTTTAGCTCCTCCTTATGATTAATAAAACTTTCACACTCAGCAATAACAACTAAGTGAAATGGTCATAGATGAGATTTAACAAAAACAAATATCTGTCACTTGTAACATTAAAAGTATCTCACCTAAAAACATTTAATATTACAAAACAGATGTATACAGTTGATGAAAAGCCAGAAACGGGAGGCCACAGTGCCTGTCTGTCTGATTATGCAAGATATTTGATGAAAAATTGACCCTAAGAAAATTAAAAATATATTTCATATTTACCATTAGCTTTAAACAGATTGTCTCATAGGTCTTCAAAAGCAAATGGGAAAACTACGGTGTGGGGGGGGGGGGGTCAGGCAAGTCTTATTTAGTTATGCCTGATGCCAAGTTTCTGGTGAGGAGCGAGTCATTGGGGGGGGGGGGTGAGAAAAAAGCTTCATTGCAACATCCCCTAAATAACAATTATGTGCCATGCATCAAAATTACAATATATAAAAAGCTATATTTCTTTCTGGCCTGTGCCATTGATTCGAATTAATTAGATTTAAATGGCATACTCTTGACGTTTTTACTAATCTGTCAAATTTCTGTAGGTAGTGGATCAGTAGAAGTACAAATGATTAAATAACATTTGAGAGAAATATATTACACCTTTTACACTCATAGCTATTATGATATAATATTTCAGCTCTTTAATAATGTAGAACCAGTGCTTGACACATACCTCTGTAAAGGGAAGTGGCAGCAAGTCCCCCCCCCCCACTTTTAATCATGATAGAATTATTTTAATGAATGTTAAATCTTAAAGATAAACTTCAATGTTTATGTCTATATTAACATATTAAAATAAATGGCTATATATACATATATATACACACATATATATACATATATATATTTATATATATATATATATAGCTATATATAAATGGTATTTTTGTGATTTATGCAGTCAATATTTTATATGTTCCAAGGAAACTGCCCTTATATGCTTCATACAGACCTAATATATTACATTTAAAAAAAAAAAAATGTAGGGGAGGCAACACACTCCCAAAATCTCCATGTATAAAACACCAATTAAGCATGAAATGTTTATTGATTGATGAAAGGTATTTGGTACATGAAAGGTACACTCATGCATATATGGTCTGCCCCTTTGATGTTCAGTGTATCGGTGTATTTTGTGCAGTGGCGTCAATTTTTCTTCCAGGGTGGGGGGGATGACTTTGTATATTTAAATACACACACACACATATATATATTCCTATTTCAGCGTCTCTGAGTGACCAATTAAACTATGTATATATATATATATATATATATATATATGATATCTGTATATATATGTATCTATTTATATTCTATATGATTATATATATATATATATATATATATTTAATCATATTTCAAATATTTATAATATTGTAATTAGAAAATAAGTTTTGTAATTCAAAGCAAGGTTTAGATATAACAATTTTTTTTTAGTAAATGGATGAAAAGTCTTCAGTTCTATTTATTAATATATTTTATTTGCAATATTATAATATTATTCTCTGAAAAGTGGGGGGATGATAACATTGGCCATCCCCCCCTTGCCAAAAAGTGTAGGGTATATATACCCCCCATCCCCCCCCCCCCATATTGACGCCCCTGATATTGTGCCCTTGTCTAACAGCAGCTGGTCCAAAGCACTTGTATGAAGTAAAATTTAATAATTTTATAGTAAAAGTATATTATTTTTAGCTTAGTATTATACACTCTGTATTCGCAGGATTCTCAAGAATTTATTAGTGTTAAAACTCCATAAAAACTATAAAAAAGGAAAATGTAAGCTGAAAAAAGTGTATGCTATAAAAGGACTTCCATATAGTATATATATTTGCTTTTTTCCCACTGCGTATTAGTCATGTTTAAATCGTTCAACTGACATGTCATATTGTTTAAGTAAAATGTTTATTTACTGAAAATGGTCTGCTTTATTTGTGATGTCCAGTAATATATATATATATATATATATATATATATATATATATATGCCAGTAGCATAATTTATATATAAATACTATATTTCTGCAAATGTTAAGAGATGACATTGGCAAATCCATGAAAAGCTACCATACAAAAACTCTTTAATAATCATATTTTCTCAAGTTCTTTGACACTTAAATATTTATCCTTGATCATGAAAGCCATAAACATCTTCAACAGAAGGCTAATAATATATTACGCATTTACAGTGACAAATAACAGGGTAAACAGTTATGTTTACAAGTTTTGCATTATAATATATTTTTTAATGTCTTGATATGCTCCCCAAAAGATATATTATAAATTATATTTACCACCCCTTTACCCAAGAGTTAAAGACATTTTTGTAAATTTTAAAATAACAATAATCTTGTCCCGCAGTTTTGCATGCTGAACTGTGAACATTTACGGAAACATTTGGGACAATTCAAATTTGTCCATGACAGGGTCAGAGAGTTATCAGTATGCATTAGTTCCTCAGTGATTAGTTTGGCTATTATTAGGAAATATAAAAATATTAAAGCATTATCTGGACTAAAGGGTATTATGTCTTGAAACACTGGCCTTCAACATAACAGTATTATAATAAACTGTTATTAACACAGGAATCAGGACAATCAAATTTGAGATGGTTATAAAGATGCATTTCGAGAAAAACAAAACAAAAAACAAAAAAAAAAAGTTTATCTAATCTAAATACTCATGAATAATAAATGGTTGCTAACCTTCATATGAAAGTGTTGACAAAGACATTTCTACATATTAATAAGTTTAATGAGAAGCACCGTTATGTGTCCACTTGAATATTTCACCAGTGTTATTCTTTGAGCCACAAGGAGTGAGCGACTGCACAAGTGCCAGTATTTGTAACATTTTGTTTAATAAGGCCAGCAGAAAAGCTCTAACCTGCTTAGGAGCAATGTGTAACACTGATAAAGGGTGCCATTTTCTATGGGAGGCGTCCACTGAAAATATTAATGGATATATAGAAAGGGTTGGAACGTGACGTTCCGCCATTTCTGCATTGCACGTCTGGTCAAGGAACGTGTTTTGGTAATGGTGACCTTTGACCCTGACTAGCATGCATTGCGAGTCGGGAGATGCTGAAATGGTCTATTAAAGGAGTCATGCTGTCCTGGTATAAGTGATATAAATTTATTTTAGGATGGTCACACTCGCCGACCAGGATCGTCCTGGGATGGCAGAACCACTGGTATTCCAGTGCCTTTGATGCAGTGCTGATCATTAGCTTAGCTGTTGTCTGTCTGTCAGTCTGTGCATCTGTACATTAGACTGGCATGTTTTAACAGTGTAGAACCTACAAATGTGAAATTTGGCATACAGTTAGATGTCCCTAAGATCTCCTACCAAACCCAAAACTCGGTCACTGCGACTTAGTTCCTTTGAGAAATAAAGGAAAAACCTCCCACTTTCCATTAAAATCTTATTGTTACCTTTCAAGACTGCTTATGTCAAAACTACTGTTGTTGATTTGTTTATATTTGGCATAACTATTCCACTATGTTTCCTATGAACATACCAGAAATTAGGTCAATATTGCGTAATTTGTAGGAGTTAAGGGAGTTTTATTGTCAAAATATCAGGAAACCTATTAACCCTAGCTTTTTATATGGTAACTGGGGAAACTTATAGTGAGCCTTTTTTGAGCATGTACATGTATATTCAATTGAGATTTATTTGGACACCAGAAATAAGTTCAAAATTTTGTATTTTTTTAAAGTTATTAGCATAAATGTAAAATCATTACCTTTAACTTTGACAATTGCACATATTTTTCCTGTAAGCACTGATGATTTAATTTTCACATCATTCAAACATAATGTTATAATCTCTAATAATTTGAAAGCATTTGATAAAAAAAACTCTAGGTTTTATTGAAATTTTTAGAAGACCATTTCACTGTCAGGCACTCTAGAGATTATTTAGCCCCATGCCCCTCCCCCCTCCACCTCCAGCTGAGCTCCTGTGTTGGCCTGTAGTCAGATTGACTTGTCATGATGTGGTGTGGGCCTGATGCAACTTCAAATGACCCCAGTACAGGTTGTACTTAATTTAAAAAAAAATGGATTATTACACAAGTGCAGTACAAAACAGTAATGCCTAATTACAGTCACTGTTGCAATTAATAATTAATGGTAAACACACGAAATAGTTTCGGAATTTCATAAATGGGATAGTTATATAGTCAATAATACATGCTTAGGCTCATTTCCAATTTTTTTCCTTATTGCATAATGAAATGGATTCATGCAACAATTTTCATTTGTCTCATACTGCAGTGATACTGTGTTTGGCTTGTTATTTACGGTGGTTTCAAATTCACATTAGGGGAAAAACCGCGAAATTGAAACCATGCAGATATGAAACCTTACTGTCATATGGGAAAATTTCTCTGTAGTTGCCACCAGATGGTGATAGTGGGCACTAGTGGAAAAAAATATAATCCAAATGACAAACATGATTTATATTTCCCGTTACATCAAGGATTTAGTGGATGAGAAAGGGGTATGGAAAATACATGATGTCATAGTGAAAAATCCCCTTGATTATATGTATTGGACAGCATTGAGGCATGCAATACCGTATCTCTGGAAAAAATATTTTTGAACTTTGAAGTGTACTAAGCAAATGCTGATACAGAGATTATAACAACTGATGGACAACCTGTCAATAGAAAAAAATAAATCCAAAGAAAATATATGGTACATTAATTGAAAAAAATATGGTAACTTCCTACAGCTCAGAAGTTTTTTAATACCTTAAATATGACAAATAATATTGATATTAATTGAAAAGATGTGTATGAAGGTATGTATAGAACAACTATGGATACACATGAGAGAATTTCAGTTACAAACTATTGAATAATTACATTCCAATGAATGAGCATCTGTATAAGTGGAAAATAAAGGAAAAACCCAGATATTTCTATATTGCTTTAATTATAATGAAAGTATTGTTCATTTATTGTTTGAATGTACAGTTGCCAAAAAACTTTTTTTTTTAAATACATTCATGGTTACAAAATAATGATATTAATATGCCAGAGCTGTCATTAGATGTTATATGGTATGGTATAGTCCCAAGACCTCGAACAACAGACTGATTAACCAGATCCTGATGTTAATTCAGTATGTATTGTATATGCAAAGGGAGAACAACCAATCTGCTTTGTTTTCAATATTCCAAAGGAATTTAATACAGACTGAGGTTACAGAAAGGTATTTTGCACATGAAAAAGTTTAAATATCTAAACATTTTGAAATGGGGTTAATTAAGAGAAACATGTACAAGACTGATGAATTTTGAATTTGTGGGCAGATCGGCCTTCATGTGTTAGTCTTGTGGAGTCCGGCATGTACAATAATGTGAATTGTCTTGATTGTTAATTTTATGTCAATTGATATATTAAAAATAAATATTTTGGCCAATGATGAAGCAAGAATGTTGAGTAAATTCAACAATCTGAGGCGAATAATAAAAAAAAAATCCTGTTGGTTTATATGCTGACCATGAGGCGAACATTAACATTTTAATACATCAGATGTAATTATGCCTCTGTTGCTTTGGATATGCTCCACTCTACATCTTTGTACACAACTGTCACAGATTCAGTCCTGAACATCTTTGTCCAGTTGTTTATATAAAATACTGTTATGAGTCAGTACCCTCTGTCTCTACATGTCATCAGGCATTTATATTTTTTTAAGCATCACTCAGCCCGCACTGGAAGTCCATGGCCTTATGTAGGGCTTTTCCTGAACTATCAGAGTTCCAGTTTATATGTGTTTTAGTAATGATTCAAATGCAGAGTATCATTGCCCGTTACTCAGATATGATTCCTAGTTCAAGCAATCCAGTCTGGGTCATGGCAGTCCAAAAACTTGACAGAGCTCCATCTTATGAAGACTCTCCTGGTTATTCAAACAAAATTCCCTAAATGCAGACAAAATGTCAACTGCTATACAAAACCCAAATAAGAGGTTTGGTAAGTTTTGTTTCAAGTATTAATGTTGAAATATCTGTGACAGATTCAGTTGTAATATCTGGAAAAAAATCTTTGTAGTGTGTCAGCGTGAACCTTGGAACAGGGAAAATCAAGAACATCAGTAAAGAAGAGGCCTTGCTCAGTAAGGACATAGAGGTAAGAAATTCCACAAGTTCTGTAAATAAGGAGGTGTGTAGTGCTGGTAATGCCAGTTATAAGGCCATGCTCTAAAAGGGGGATGTTGTGCTAGTTGTGCCAGTAATTATGCAGCAACACCTCTGAACAGGTAAAGTAAATGAGCCTGAAGTTAAGTGATGAAATTATTTTTTTAAAATGGCATTTTTATGGCACTTCCCTTTTGATCATTGAAAAAATTTTGTGATGATTAGATCAGCTGACTGTAAGTCATCTGAGCTATGGTGATGATCTTTTTGTAAAGTTCTCATGTTCTGGCCAAAGATGGTGAAAAGTGGCAATATAATACCAGTCCTTATGTTTTTGTACTTCTCAAGTTTATTTCTATTTGTAGCAAGCTTGTGAGCTTATGCGATGGTGTGGTGTCATCTGTACGTTAGCCTATACTATCTTGAAAATGATAGGAGCTATAGCATCACCAAATTTTATGCAAAAAATTAGTCATCTAAAAAACACTATCAGATTTTGCTTATTTTTTGGCTACTGCATTTTTCTTAATTTTTATAGGGAAAAACCTTTAAAAATCTTCTTCTCCGAAACTGTTCAGCCAGAATGTCCAGTATTTCACAGAAATGATTCCTGGAACAATATGTCTCAAGTTTGTTCGAATGGTTCAAGTTTGGTGATTTTTGGCAAGTTACAGGAAGTTGAACTTGGTCATCTGTCCCAAAAAGCATACAAATATTACAGTCTCAGAAAAGGCTGGAGCTATCATCACCAAATTTTATGCTAATGTTGGTCACCTGAGTCATATCTGAAATTGAGGTATTGGTGGCACCACCTGCATGGGCTTTTTTTTTGTACAGGGGTCATCGGTGCCCATATCATACTTAGGGCTGCAAAAAACTTCTTCTCTGAAACCATGTGGCCAATTTGTTTAATATCGCACAGAAATGATCCTAGGGTAATGCTTTCTGAAGTTTGTTCAAATGGTCTCTGTTCAATGACTTTTGGCTGAGTTATGGGAAACTGAATTTAGTCATATGCCATAACAGCCCATTTTTGCTCAGTGGCTACAAAGATCTTCTCAAAAACCACTTGGCCAAATTCTTTAATCTCACACGTTAGTGATCCTCAGATGTTGATAATTCAAGTTTGTATAAATAGTTTTGGTTCAGTGATTTTTGCTGAGTTACAGGAAGCTGAACTTAGCCAGTTTGATGTATTTTCCTATATATGAGTTATAAACCTGCAAAACATTTTTCGACTGATGCCAATGAAGCCAATTTTTAATATTTTTCAAGAATAGTCCCCAGAATAATTCTTTTAATAATTGACTTTAATAGTTCCACATGAATGATTTTTGGCTGAATTATGGAGATTGAATTGAATCGTTTTACCATGTATGTTAGCTATGTGAAGCAGTTACATCTAGCATGGCATCAGTTTATCAACATCTATTACCTCATGCCACTAGACATTTAGATTTCAGGTTATCTATGGTTAATATTGACAAGAATGTTTTTCAAAAGCTTTTAAACAACTTAGAATTATGAATTAAATTAGTCATCATACCAGGTACGGGGTACCATCCATGTGGCTATATAAAGATGGCTGTACATATGTTTTTGTAAAACAAATAAATGCCCTTTTCTCAGGAGTGATTAGCAACATTGGCCTGAAATTGTTCATATCCATATATCTTGGACTCCTCCCTCTTGTACATATGACTTGTGGCGCCATCTGCAATCGTTTTCCTGTGGCATCCATCCTTACATGTGCTTTGGGTGAAATTGCTCATATTTCAGGAGTGGGTCAAGGTTTTGGTCTTAAATTTGGCATGTTCAACCATCTTGGAATGTTTTTTTTAAAGCAGACAGGTGGCCCTGCTTACCTTTCCGTTTTTGTAGAATAAATTAATGCCCTTTTTCAGAAGTGATTTGCAGTATTAGCATTAAATAATGCATATCTATAGATCTTTGACTCTCCCATTATGTACTCAAGACTGGTGGCACCATCTGCAATCTTTTTTCTATGGCGTCTATTTGTATGTGTGCTTTTGGTGAAATTGCTCATATCTTGAGGGAGGGTCAAGGTATTTGTCTGAAATTTGGCATGTTCATCCATCTTGGGAAGTTTTCTTGTAAACCAGACAGGTGGCGCCACTTACCATTCTTTTTTTATAGAATAAATAAATGCCCTTTTCTCAGGAGTGATTTGCAGTACTGGCCTGAAATTGTGTATATCCACAGATCTTGGACTCCTTCATGTTGTGTCCTAGACTGCTGGCACCTTCTGCAATAGTTTTCCCATGGTGTCCATCCATACAAGTGCTTTGGGTGAAAATTGCCCATATCTCAGCAGTTGGTCAAGGTATTGTTCTGAAATCTTGGCATGTTCATCCATCTTTGAAATTTGTCACTTAAACCAGATAAATGACAACACCTATCTTCTGGTTTTCATAGAATAAATTAATGCCCTTTTCTCAGGAGTGATTGGCAGTATTGGCCTGAAATTGTGCATATCAATAGATCTTGGACTCCTCCCTGTTGTACTCCAGACTGGTGGCGCCATCTACAATTGTTTTCCCATGGCGTCTATTCGTACGTGTGCTTTGGGTGAAAATTGCTCATTCTCAGGAGTGGATCAAGGTATTGGTCTGAAATTTGGCTTGCATGTTCATCCATCTTGGAAAGTTTTCTCTTAAACCAGACAGGTGGTGCCAATTACCTTTCTATTTTGTTGAATAGATTAATGCACTTTTTTCAGGAGTGATTTGCAGTATTGGCCCCAGGTGGTGCAACCTACAATCATGTTTACGTGGCAGACATTTATCTCACTCTATTTCCTCTACCACTCAATCTATGCCTTACTTAACCTGAACCACTCTGATTTTGGCAGGTACACATAGTAACTTTTGACTACCTGTATCTATAGTTGTTTCATGCTTCTCTGTGCACATAGCAGAAGAGTGGTTTGAAGCATGAAATTGCTTATGTCCATACATCTTTAATTGCTTTCTCGTACACAAGACTGGTGGTGCCACTTACATTCATTTTTGTGTTGTGTGCCAGTATTTCAGCAGTAATGTTTGTGTAATTGGCTCATTGCACTCGGTTCAAAATGTTCAGTGCTTGCATTGTACTTATACGTGGCACACATGTACTTGAAAAGTAAGGGTCCAGCATGGAAGTATTATACCTGATGTATATCCCATTGCACAGGTTCTCATTAGGCATTGAGGCCTTGTTTTAGGCATTTAAGATGTCAGCGCTGTTTGTAAAACGAAAAATTTAAAAAAAAATGCCTCATGCTTGATACAAGGATAATATGTTGCTTCATGAAGTGTCATTATTTTATATATTAATTTATTTATATATGTTTCTGTTAACAGAATCTCATCTTTATACATCACTGCATAATCATCATGCAGGCCATTATTAAATTCCTTATGGCACTCTGTTAACTGATGCATATTTACAGTAATAATATGGTACAATAATGATTTTCAGAGAAATCAAGTGTTCATTGGATATCCTAAAATAAAAATCTATGTTGTTAATACTCAAAAACTGATGGATACAAATGTAATACTAACAGTGTAAAATTTATTTTATTAACTTAATTATGATGGGTAATCATAAAAGTGAATCTTAAAAAAGGAGTAGCTACAGTACCTATTTATATGGTATAGATAGGAAGCATAAAAACCTGGTCAGGAAGCTCAACCATCTCAGCTATGGTTGGTCATTATGTGCATGTTGGAATAACTACCAAGTTTTGGTAAAAATATATCACTCTGTAACCATAATGTAAAGAATGTACACTGTGATTTAAGTTATTATTTATTGACACTGGGTTTGTAATTTGTAAAAGTTCAAACTTGACAGTTTGTTAATGCTGCAGGTTGACCACCTTGAGTAAATATCCTGATATAACTTGTATCCTTCAGAACTTAGGGTCATGGCACTAAAGATATATATTCCTTACATGATCATTATAGAGACTAGAATAGAACACAGCCATCAGTCTGATACATAGCAGGACAAAAATGGTAAACATTAGAACTTAGATGTTAAAACTTCAAAGTTAATTGTATACTTGCAGACACATTGTTGTAAACTTTTCTTTCAAATACCAAATAAGGCCACTTTATGACAGACCTACATTTATGTGCTATGGCTTTTAGTAGTGTATCAGATTCAGCTGAGCGTCATGGCCCATGGCCACTTGTTGCACTGTGTGACAGCTATAGTTTGAAGTGGGCCACAGGATGCCGCAGCAGTCAGCAAATTAGCAGCTTATCAGGGCCCATATCATTTGTCACTGCACCCAAATATTACGTTGAGACAACATCAGTTACTATATAGGTCATGAACGTTAAGGTATATACTTTCCCTGTCTCAAAATGTTCTCTGTTTAATTTATTGAAATTTTGTATAGGGATTGTTGGTCACAGAGAAAAGGAAGAAGTGATTAGATTTGGGGCAGATCAGTGTATTACTGAAGATGTTGCTATGAAAAACACATGAGACGGTCCAGACGGAAGACCAAAATGGGCAAATTTGGATGGATCTGGATCCAGATTCACATATTAATTTCACCAATATCAATCCCAAAATTAATAATTTTTATCTTTCACCCATTTAACATCCTTTGACAAAATTTCATGGAAGTCCTGTCAGAAGTTTGGCTTAATGGAACAGCAGTTCACATAACTGCCCTGCCACCTTCATTAGCAGAGGTAATAAACTTGCACCAGGCACGAATTGTAGCATAAAAAAAATAAACATAACCTCCTTTGCTACGGTCATAAATCTGTGGGGGTGACAGACAAAAGGCCTACCCAGACAAAAGCCCACCGGTGCATGGGCTTTTGTTTAGGCAGGCTTTAGTCCTACACCCATTAGACCTATCCACCACAGCCCAAATTGCTCGCCCTTTTTACCTAATTATTATAATGAGCCCCCAGTTCTCTCCTACACAGAAGGTCTCCCATGCCTATGGTAGTGAGAGCTGTTTACAAAATAATAATGATGTCAGGGTCTCAAAGGTCGATAACGTATGACATTACATTGACTGACGTCATCAACAGGTATCGCTATTTTCCATTGTTGCATTCAAATATATCGCAGTCATTGTGAACTGTCTTGCAATATTTTAGATTATTTGTCTTATACAATTATGTGCCAGGTAAGACATTATTATTTATTCCGTAGTCGGAGGCATGTCTCCTGCAACTTATAGCCTAGAACTTTTTATACTGTCTCCTTTGTATAAAAAAATATCCCGGAAAACATCCCGACATGGGTACTGGTATAGACTACACGTTCTGTAAGTTTGACAGAGCTCTGTCAGATTATGCAAATTTTGTTTTTGTCTGATGATTGGCGCTGTACAATGTTTATGGTCACCTGATTGGTTGCTCGTTAGTCCATTGCTTATGATTATTCGTTGAATAAATATGCGATTTAGGTCACATAGAGTTCATGGATGGGTCAATTAGGGATCCCACAGTATATCCCCTAATATCACCCACCTTTACTCAGGCCTTGTACCATAAATATCTAGATATGTTGATAGTAATTGTAACTTACTCACCCTCCATATCTTTATATTTTTGTTGCCCAGTGGAACAAAAGTGTTGATCAAATGTTTGGACAGATGATTTTCAAGAAATCACAAAATATGTATGGTCACTGCTATCAGTTTCTTTAAAATTGTAAACTGCAGACATAACATGGAAAGTGTCTTTTCTTTGCACCAATTTAAGGTGGCTATACTATTTACATGGTTTAAATTAATTGTTTTCTTGGAGCCTAGGTAGTATATTATGCCATGTACTTGAATTTTTGGTAACCAGAGTATGTAATAGGCCATCATGCACATCCTTGCCATGCAGCAAAATGAGACTTGAAGTCTGTTAGTATATTTTCCCAGTAGATACACATGTACAATTAAGTCCTTACATGGAGCAATATGGAATTTAAAAGTCTTTTTACTTTGACAGTTGGTCATTATTTTTTGGGTATTGAGCAAATAATGATATATATGTTATCTTATCATTTGAATATTATTATGACAAAAACTTTACATTTTGCAGCAAGCTGATTTTGACCAACTGTTGGTTAACCTGCGTATGGATGCAGTTTTTGTTAAGGAGAATATGAGAATTCGCTGGGCTGCTGAAACAGGGATCATTGACAACATACAAAAAGTAATCAAAGAATTCAAGGAATCCAGGCACTTACTGGTGAGCCACTTCTACCTTTGGTTTTAGCTTCATGCTATTTCTGAATAGATATCCTTTTATCCTTGTCACACTTGTTTGAAAGGGCCACTCTGTTTTTACCAACATTCCATTTTTAGCTCAGCTGACTATAAGTCATCTGAGCTATAGTTGTGGTCCATTGTCCGTCGTTCGTCTGTCCGTCCGTCTGGATGTCCGTCCGTAAGACTGGCATGTTTTGAAACCGTTAGACCTGCGAATCCAAAATTTGGCATACTGTTAGATGTCCCCAAAATCTCCTACCATACCGAAAATTGGGTCAATATGACTTTGTTCCTTCGAGATATTTAGGAAAAACCTCAAATTTCCATTAAAAACCTATTATCACACTTCAGGACTGCCTAATATCAAAACCACTTATCTTTTTTTCTTAATATTTACCAGAAGTAATCTCCTATGTATTTCCTATAAACTTGCCAGAAACTAAGTTCGTTAAGTATAATTTCTTAAAGTTATGGGCCCAAAGATAATTGACTTTGTAAAAAATCAGGAAAAATATTTACTCACTTAACATGACAAATTTTTAAATTATAGACTATTTTCCCTGAGTATATAATTTTTTAGCTCAGCTGACTGAAAGTCATCTGAGCTATAGCGATCACTCTTTGTCCGTCGTCTGTCTGTCTGTCTGTCCGTCTGTCCGTCTGTCAGTCCGTTAACCAGGCACAAATCGTAACCGCTGGACCTAGAACCTTGTAACTTGGGATTCTGAGAGGTCCATAAAAAATCTCCATGGAAACCAGAAATTAGGTCTCTGTTACCCATATCCTTCGAGCTATGTGGCCCCAAAGTACCCCCCAGAAAAGTCAAAAATTTCATACAAAAACTTCAATATCTCATTAACTACTTGACTGATGGTCATGATTTTTGGCATACATATTGATCATGAGATGTTACATCACTTCCTGCAGACTGGTGGCGCCACCTGTATTTTTCGATTTTTTTACGAATTTTTTTCTCTATTTTTGAGACCTTTAGAAATGTGATCATCTGTTAACAAGGCACAAATCATAAAGACTGGACTTAGAATCTTAATTCTTGACACACTGAGAGGTCCATGAAAAATGTCCTTGGAAACCAGAAATTAGGTCTCTGTTACCCATATCCTTTGAGCTATGGGGCCCCAAAGTACCCCCCAGAATAGTAAAAAATTTCATACAAAAACTTCAATATTTCAATAACTACATCACTGATGGTCTTCATTTTTGGCATACATATTGATCATGAGATGTTCGATCAGTTCCTGCAGACTGGTGGCGCCACCTGTACTGTTTGATTTTTTACGATTTTTTCCTCTATTTTTGAGACCTTTGAGGATGCTGTCATCTGTTAGCGTGGCACAAATCGTAATGACTGGACCTAGAATCTTCATTTTCGACACACTGAGAGACCTATGAAAAGTCTCCATGGAAACCATTAATTAGGTCTCTGTTACCCATATCCTTCGAGCTATGGGGCCCAAAATTACCCCCCAGAATAGTCAAAAATTTCATACAAAAAGTTCAATATCTCATTAACTACATCACTGATGGTCATGATTTTCGACATACATATTGATCATGAGATGTTTCATCAGTTTGTGCAGACTGGTGGTGCCACCTGTATTTTTCAATGTTCACAAATTGTTTTCTCCATTTTTGAGACCTTTAAGGATGTAGTTATCTGTCAACAGGGTACAAATCGTAACGACTGGACCTAGAATCTTTGTTCTTGACACACAGGGAGACCCATGATAAGTCTCCATGGAAACCTGAAATTTGGTCTCTGTTACCCATATCCTTTGTGCTATGGCACTCCAAAGTACAGCTCAGAATAATGGAAAATTTGATACAAAAGCTAAAGTATCTGAACAACTAATGCAGAGATAACCATAATTGTTTGCATGGATATTGATCATGGAGTGTTTCATAAGTTTCTGCAGACTGGTGGCACCACCTGTATTTGTTCGTTTTTTTTTACGAAATTTTTCTGTATTTTTGAGACCTTTAAAGATATGAACATCTGTTAACAGGGCACAAATCATAAAAACTGGACCAAGAATCTTCATTCTTGACACACAGGGAGACCCATGAAAAGTCTCCATGGAAACTTGAAATTAGGTCTCTGTTACCCATATTCTTTAAGCTGTATGGGTCCAAAATACCCCCCCAGAATAATGGAAAATTTGATACAAAAACTGCAGTATTTCAATAACTACAACACTGATGGTCATGATTTTCGGCATACATATTGATCATGAGCTGTTCCATCAGTTTCTGCAGACTGGGTGTGCCACCTCTATTTTTTTTCAAATTTTTACGAATTTTTTTCTTTTTTTCTGAGACCTTTAAAGATGTGGTTATCTGTCAACAGGGTACAAATCGCAACAACTTGACCTAGAATCTTCATTCTTGTCATGCAAGGAGGCCCATGAAAGGTGCCTGTGGAAACTTGAAATTAGGTCTCTGTTACCCATATCCTTCAAGCTATAGGACTCCGAAGTATCCCTCAGAATAATGGACAATTTGATACAAAAACTGAAGTATCTGAACAACTAATGCAGAGATCACCATGATTTTTTGCATGGATATTGACCATTAAGTGTTTTTATTAGTTTCTGCAGACTGGTGGAGCCACCTGTATTTTTGTATCCGCCAAAACGAAGTTTTGCGGATACTATGTTTTTGACCGAGTTCCTCCACCGCGGCGCCGTTCGTTTCCAGAGAGCTCCTCGGAGACTAATGGACCGATTTTTCCCAAACTTACACCTATTATCGGGTCACATGTGAACTGGTGCCTAACCAATTTGCGTTGACCTCTGACCTTTCCTCTCTATCCAGTGTCCATTTGTGGGTCTGTTTCCACTCATAAACCCTCATATCTCGGGAACCGTTTGACCGATCAGGAAATAAAATTGATACAAATGTAGCCCTTGGATTGCTTTATAACATACACAAAAAATGGTGGCGCCACCTGTAACCATGTTTGCACAGTGTCCATCTGTTCATCTGCCTTGGGTTAAAATCACATATATCTCTGCAGTGAATTGACTAATTCACCTGAAATTCGTCATGCGTATACATCCAGGATAGCTTTCTTGATTTTATGACAGGTGGCGCCACCTACGTTCACGTTCACGCTGATGACATCCAAGCTTATATCTTGGGAACCGTTTGACCGATCAGGAAATAAAATTTATACAAATGTAGCCCCTTGATAGCTCTGTAACATACACAAAAAATGGTGGCGCCACCTGTAACAATGTTTGCACAGCGTCTGTCTGTTGGTCTGCCGTGGTCTAAAATCACTCATTTCTCTGTAGTGGTTCGCCATAACTGCCTAAAATTTTGCAGGTTTATACATCGTGGACAGCTTTCTTGATTTTATGACAGGTGGCGCCACCTACATTCTAGTTAACGCTGCACACATCCAAGCTCATATCTCAGGAACCATTTGACCGATTGGGCCAAAATTGTGCATGTGTTTAGATCTCACATAGGTCTTTATCATACACAAAACTGGAGGGGTTACCTGCAAAGATTTTTGCACAGTGTTTGTCTGTTTGTCTGCCATGGGCAAAAATCGCTCATATACATGTAGTGGTTTGACTTTTCTGCCTAAAATTTTGCAGGTGTATACAACTTGGACAGCTTTCTGGATTTGTGGTAGGTGGCACAACCTACATACACATTTAGGCTGCAGACATCCATGCTAATATGCAACATACCTCACTCTATTTCCCCTTGCCACTCAATCCATGCCTCACTATCCGATTTTGGCAGATACATGTAGTCACTTGTCGGTTACCCGTATTCTAGTTTTAAAAGTTTACACATTTTTCTCTATTTTTGAGATATATAAATACAGACTAAATCTTGGCCTGTTGGTTAATCTGTTTGATGCTTCAGTTGAATGGGTATATACTACCATTCTGATGATAAAATTTCCTTTTGCGAATCTCTTCCCAGTCAGCTGAGCGTCATGACCCATGGGTCACTTGTTTAAATTAAGATTCAATTGTTTACCAATAATTAGATCTGAATTTTGTAAATATTTTAAGTTATTAGCATAAAAATAAAATCAGTACCTTAAATTTTGCCCAACTTTGACCATGGCACATTTTTTTCCTGTAAGTATATTGATTTAAATTTCTCAGCATATAAACATAAGTAGTTAAATTATTTAAATCTGGAATTTGAAAACAAAAGCTTGAAAATTAGGCTAGTTATTGATTTTTTTCTTGAGGCTCTATTGTAGTCATTTGCTTTTTCCAGATGCAGGGCCCCACTCCAGGTCACTGGAAGTCAGCTATGCCAGGGTTTCTGATTTGTTACAGTCACAGGGGGAGATCCCTTGCTGTGACAGGTGTACAGTTATTCTCATTGTCTACCAGTCTGTCTGTCCTTTTTTAAATATTAAGTAATTGTGAATTAACTTTTTTTCCTGTAAGCATAATTGTTGAATTAAGTGAAAATCTTATGTATATACACTATAATAATACAGATATGTTGTAACTCCAACCATTCCACACCTAGCCCCCCCCCCCCCATCCCCCACCACCACTCATCAGTCTTTACATTTGTGGACTGGGGACATAAGTTATATTTGAACTGTATATATTTCATAAAATAAAAAAAATACATATATTTAATAATATATATTATTAAAAAATAGATTCAATTGAACAAATGTGTAGCTACTGAAATGTCAACAGTTATTCAAAAATCCATCTAATGATCATGGTAATAGTACAGATCATTTGTTCAAAAACTGCTCACATGCTTCATTTTCAACATTAGGAAACACATGGTCAGGTCACAGAATATTATTTGCAACAATTTCTTGCTCATCAATACAAACCAATCATCTAAACCAACCATGGCCTATATTACCTCTTCCTCTTACACTTTATCTCCATTTGATATTATTTTAGATTTTATCTTCAAGGTTAACTTCAGCTGAGCACAGTGACCCATAGGTCCCTTGTTAGATCACCTGTTTTTTAGTCTTAAATTTGAGCAGCAGTGGGCCCTGGTTTTGGTGACCTACGTGATCAGTGACCACCTGCTGTTAATGACTATTTTTCCCAGTGTATGGATAGTTTTCAGTTAGAATTTACCTTGGTTAAGCGACCACCTGCCAGGCACTACCAGCGACCACAAATTTTCAGTCAATTTTCCCATTTTCACCTGCATTGTATGACCATTTTCTGAACAAACTGAGACCACTACATGCAGGCCAGTAATAACACTTGTTTGTTGTTATTGGTTATCGCAGTTGACAATAGATGACGCTATTCAGGCTCCTACCATTGAGACCAATTGTCACATTACATTTTTTTCAACCTGCTTTTTGCTCCTAGGCTCCTACCATGCAATTCATAATCACTCCCTTTATGGGAAACAGCAATACAAAAGTCACTGATATAAAATTTATCTATTTATTATACAAAGGACTTTAAATAAAACTGAGTATACAGAAAAGTGCTGATGGTCAAAGACGGAAAAATGGCCAGAATCTATGACTGAGATATAGCATTCAGTTCTGTTTATAAATAGAAACAAGGAGAATCCTGATAAGCTTGGACTCAATGGTTTGTTTTTGACAGTATCTCACTTTATTCCACTAAAATACATGGTCCAATCATATGAGAAACATGTTTTGATAATTAAAACATTGGAAGTGATGTTGAATGGTATCAATAATAAAATATTCAAAGGGAAATGGTTGCTCTTGTACTGCATTTCTGAACTGGACATCAGCATTTCTTATTAGGTTTCAGGCCCATTCAGAGGGAACCAATCTGGCAATTAAAAACTGCTAGCTGAACATATTTTTATGCAACTTATGTCTCCGCTGGGCTTCTGAATTTTTACATTGGGGTTTCTGTATTAATGAGGGGCCCTGCTGGAAAAGCAGTGCCCTATAGTGATCACCATATCAGTCCATCCGTCAGTGACACTTTCTTTTGTGCGCGATATCTCAACAAGAACATGCTTGATCTTTCTCATATTCACAGGAATCATTCAGGTACCTATGAGTACCTATCCCTATCAAATTCCAATATGGCCGTCAGAGCACAATTGGTGATTTTATTTCGCACATGATATCTCAACAAGAACATGCATAATCTCTCTTAAATTCACAGGGATCATTTGGGCCTATGAGGGCTGCAGACCTATTGTTATATGGACCTGTCGGAATTCCTTTATGGCCACCAGAGCACATTCGCTGGTTTTCTTTCATGTGCAATTTAAATTATCTCAACAAGAACTGGCCTGCTTAATCCTTCTCAAATTCACACAGGTCATTTGGGCCTATGAGGGCTCCAGACCTATTAAATTGGTTCAGGTCACGTATTGAGATCAAAATATTTGGTTGTAAAACAGAAAAACAAGGTGCCCACTAGTCTGAGGTTTAAGTTTAGGATATAAAGAGTGCAAAAAATCGGGACCATGAAAAAGTGGTTGTAATTTCGAGGTAGTCGTTTTATCTAGAATATATAACTATAGAACTAAGCCTCAGAGATTATTATAGGCCTTTCTAGGGGCTTTATTTCTGCCCCTTCCCCTGAAAATGTTTGTGTTGTTTACAGGAAATCCCCCCCCCCCAAAAAAAAAAACGGTAAAAAAATGATTCCCAAAAAAGTTTCAAGTTTTGAAAGACTTAATAATTCCTGGCCCTTTTACATTTGCTTCTAAGATTCTACAAAATTGCCATCTTAGTCAAATTCAGCTGAGTACAATGACCTATGGATCCCTTGTTATCTTCTTTTATTAACTATAGGCAGTGACAGTTCAGCATTGACTTTTAGTACACCTCATCAGGTTTATGACACTGGTGCCATGACAATATTCAACATCAAATCATTTATCTGAACACTAATTGCCCGCAGGAAGTTGGGCACTATATCACAGACTTGTTTTTATTTCAGCCAATGCGTGCGTTGGTCCTTGGTCCACCAGCAGCGGGCAAAACAACAGTGGTAAAGCAGCTGTGTGAACACTACAAACTTCACCACATCAAGATCAATGATGTCATCCAGGAAAGCTTGGAAATGCTGGTTTGTTTCAAGGATGATTGTTTGCATGTGTTTCATTACTGTAAAATTCTGTAGACAACCCAGAAAATTTATTCCTGAATATCATAGTTTAAAATCCATTCCTGCTTATACATGCCCCTAAGAATATGGCCATGATCCGCCAGTGAACAGTAGATATGAGAGACCAGGCTGACAGATTATTGGCTCATGAACTTGAATAACTCCCTCTCTCTCAGGTCAACTGATGCATTGTTAGGTTTTAATTACACTCTGTAGTTATGACAGTTAAGACTTTGCAAACAATACTCTCTATAGTTATGACAATTAAGAATTTGCATACCATACACTCTAAAGTTATAGACAAAGCTAAGAACCTGCCAATATTAAAAACACTTAAATATACTTATATATATATATGTGTTTAAGCAAGCTGCAGACAGATATATAACAGATATATAAGCATGTATATGAGCACATAAACAAATAAAATATTTGTCATTAGTATAAAAAAATGTTATATACATTTAGAAAATGATACAGTAGTATTTAACAAAAGTTAGAAAAACATTGTAAAATCATTTAATTTTATATTTTAGTCAAGGGTTGGCTTTTGTCAAAGTCTGCACTTTTAGGGGTGGGCTTTTGTCCAGTGGGCTCTCGTCCGATGGGCTTTTGTCTGGGTGGGCTTTTGTCCTACACCCATATACATAAACCAGACCCACTTTTTTGGAAAGAGTATCATCAAAAACGTAAGATAAATTTGGGTAAACAAGTCAAAGTGGTGGAGTTGGCAGAAAATGGCCATATTCAAAAATTGTGAATTCTTAATATGGACAAAATAAGGTTTGCGGAGATGGAATACAAGTTTATATATGTTTTTGTCTCATTTCTCTATTAAATGTCTTAGTGCCAGGTTTATGGTGGATTTGTAATTATATGGGTTCCCATTTTAGATCACATTTTAGATTAGTTGTTCTCATTAAGACTTTGAACAATATTTGAAATATGTAAATTATAGCCACCATAAACAAAAATTCTATTGTTTCCATTATCTAAAGATCCACCCATGGTAAAAGGTCTAACAGTATGTCTAGATATAAGTTTTTATTGTCAAAGATTAATATAAAAGCATATCAACAATGGTTTGTAATCACTTTTAATTTTCAGTATTGTACAATCTGCAAATTATATGCAATATCACATCCCACACATGACATGAGGTACCTGGTATCATATATCACTGTACTACAGACTGAATTATGATATATCATATCTTACACATGACATGAAGGACCTGGTATTGTTGTATAATCCAGGTTAAAATCACAGAACACGTGAATGTAACCTATTTAATTGTGACTTAGAACTGACTTCCAAAAACGAGGCTGACCCCCAGTTGACCTAGATACCCTGGTGACCTGCTGATTAACATACGGGCATCAACATACACCATCCCTGTTCTCATGCAAAAGAAATGAATCACTTATACATAGCCCTGAATGGAAATTATTTACATTATATAATATATATTTAAATATATATCTATATATATATATATATATATATATATATATATATATATATATATATATATAAATATATTTATGAAATATATATATAAAAAAAAACAGACAAAACAGCACTGCTCTGAGTCTCTGTGGTCTCTGGACCAGACGACTTTATCGTCTTACCGGCTCCCTGGCTGTCTGGGCGACTCCAGCAGTCTTCAGCACACTTTCATGCAGACTCTCCTCCACTGGTGCATCTTGACCATCCAGCATTTCGGATTTAATACATCTGGCGGTTGCTTTGGTGCCTGCACCAGTTTAAGGTGCTTTTTGTTTTGCCTGTACTCTGTGCACTGGTCTGCACTATGTATGATCTAGGCTCTTTTAACTGATGCACTATACAGTGGCTGGTCTCCTCTGTTTTCATTACCTGCATAGCGACCAGCATACCTGGCAAAAACTGGGCCAACTTCCTTCCTGCAGACATATCATAATGTGATTGCATCACTGCTTGTCTCTCATGCAAACGGGCTGTAGCATCACTCTCCTATATTTTATAGACAAATGGAAGGTTCACACAAATTTTCCTATTGAATAGCAGTTCTGCTGGTGAGGGGAGCTTACTGTAGACATAGGAGTTCCATCATTGGATCCACTCATGACTGCTTTGCCTTTTTCAAGGTCTGTTTATTCATGCCGACCATCTGCTCCCTGAAACCATCTGACTTTGGATAGTGGTGACTGCTTGTAATATGTGCATAAACCCCCACCCCATAAAGAATTCTCTAAATGCACTGCTAGTGTACTGAGGTCCATTGTCCGAGATTAGCTTTCTTGGAACACCATGTACTGAGAATGTGCTTTAAAAGAACTCATTCCCCGCACTGCTGCTCGGTAAAGTAAGGCACTGCTGCTTGGTGTAGGAATTAGGCACTGCTGCTCAGTGTTGGAAGGCACTGCTGCTCAGTGTAGGAAGGCACTGCTGCTCGGTGTAGGAATTAGGCAATGCTGCTCGGTGTAGGAATTAGGCAATGCTGCTCGGTGTAGGAAGGCACTGCTGCTCAGTGTAGGAAGGCACTGCTGCTCGGTGTAGGAAGGCACTGCTGCTCAGTGTAGGAAGGCACTGCTGCTCGGTGTAGGAAGGCACTGCTGCTCGGTGTAGGAAGGCACTGCTGCTCGGTGTAGGAAGGCACTGCTGCTCGGTGTAGGAAGGCACTGCTGCTCGGTGTAGGAAGGCACTGCTGCTCGGTGTAGGAAGGCACTGCTGCTCGGTGTAGGAAGGCACTGCTGCTCGGTGTAGGAAGGCACTGTTGCTCGTTGTAGGAATTAGGCACTGCTGCTCGGTGTAGGAAGGCACTGCTGCTTGGTGTAGGAAGGCATTGCTGCTCGGTGTAGGAATTAAGGCACTGCTGCTCTGTGTAGGAAGGCACTGCTGCTCTGTGTAGGAAGGCACTGCTGCTCGGTGTAGGAAGGCACTGCTGCTCGGTGTAGGAAGGCACTGCTGCTCGGTGTAGGAAGGCACTGCTGCTCGGTGTAGGAAGGCACTGCTGCTTGGTGTAAGAAGGCACTGCTGCTCGGTGTAGGAAGGCACTGCTGCTCGGTGTAGGAAGGTGCTAGACGAATTGCATCTTAGAAAAGGCATCTTGAAGCAGTACAAACTGGTGACCATTCATATCAAAGAGATCTGATGAGACCAGTTTCCCACAGCCAAAAAGGAATTTCATGTTGCACAAGGGGTTCTTTCTTATTTGCACTAGAGTTCTCCATACAGGTGTGACACCTATTGACTTCTCTTTTAATGTCTTTTGAAATGTTGATCAAGAATACAGATTCTTTTGCGCGTAGCTGGTATTTTGTGATCCCTTGATGACCATAATAGAATCTGTTGAATATGTCATTCTGCAAACACTTTGGAATGATAATCCTGTTGTTTTTGAACAAAGGACAATCTTCAGTGCCAATATAGTCCCTGATTGACCAGTATTTTCTAATTTTATGTGGGACCTGCATGGCTTGGTCCGGCCATCCTATTGTGACTTGCTCATTCAAAGCAGACAGCTCTGGATCAGACTGTAGAGCGTGCTGAAGAGCATCTAGTTTGCTTGGACTAATCTTAATCTTGTGAATTGCTTCTTCAAACTCATTGGTAGTCCCATCTGAAGGGGTGCATCTGGATAGATAGTCCGCATGAAGCATTTCTCTACCTGGCTTGTACTTAATAGTGGTCATACGGCTGGAGTCTTAGCAACATTCTTTGTAGTCTGGACAGAGTTTGACTCATGTTCTTTAGCTGTATTTGTTCAAGCAGTCTGTGGTCACAAATTCGTTACCATATACATGTGTGGAATCTCTCACACCCATACACCACAGCTCTCTCTCGATGTTGGCATACCTACGCTCTGAATCGGTGAGTGACTTGGATGCAATTGCCACTGGTTTTCCTTGCTGTACTAGCGCAGCCCCTAAGACATTCGGGTCAAAGTGTCTCAGTGATACGTCCTTGTGGACACTGTTCTTTAAGTTCCCAAAAGCTTTTTGGTGGTCTGCTGACCAAACAAACTAAACTAAAGATTGAATAAAAGTCATATCACATCCAACATATGTCGGTGTGACACCTGACATGAGGGACCTGGTATTATATCGTATCATTCCACTGAACTGCAGACTGAATTATGATATTTAACATCCCACAAATGACATGAGGGAACTGGTATTATATCACTGTACTACAGGCTGAATTATGATATTTAACATCCCACAAATGACATGAGGGAACTGGTATTATATCACTGTACTACAGGCTGAATTATGATATTTAACATCCCACATATGACATATAAGGTACCTGATATCATACCACTCAACTACGGACTGAATTATGATATATCACATCCTATACATAAATTGAGGGACCTGGTATCATACCAGTGAACTACAGACTGAATTATGATATATCACATCCCACACGACATGAGGGACCTGGTATTATACCACTGTACTACAGACTGAATTATGATATATCACATCCTATACATAAATTGAGGGACCTGGTATCATACCAGTGAACTACAGACTGAATTATGATATATCACATCCCACACATGACATGAGGGACTTGGTATTATACCACTGTACTACAGACTGAATTATATTATATCACATCCTATACATAAATTGAGGGACCTGGTATCATACCAGTGAACTACAGACTTAATTATGATATATCACATCCCACACATGACATGAGGGACCTGGTATTATACCACTGTACTACAGACTGAATTATGATATATCACATCCTATACATAAATTGAGGGACCTGGTATCATACCAGTGAACTACAGACTGAATTATGATATATCACATCCCACACATGACATGAGGGACTTGGTATTTTACCACTGTACTACAGACTGAATTATATTATATCACATCCTATACATAAATTGAGGGACCTGGTATCATACCAGTGAACTACAGACTGAATTATGATATATCACATCCTATACATAAATTGAGGGACCTGGTATCATACCAGGAAACTACAGACTGAATTATGATATATCACATCCTATACATAAATTGAGGGACCTGGTATCATACCAGGGAACTACAGACTGAATTATGATATATCACATCCTATACATAACTTGAGGGACCTGGTATCATACCACTAAACTACAGACTGAATATATACTAGCATGCAGAGTTGGGTCCAAATGTAAATGCATTTACATTTTCATATTTGCATTTGCATTTAAATGCAGCAAACTGGGAAAACCTGTATTTACATTTGCATTTGAAATAAGAGCCAAATGTAAGAAAATATCAAATGCAATATTGATTGTTTCATGTTACAAGTTCAGCCAGAACATGTGTGGATATTTAGTTTAATAATTACCACCTTAAATACTTTTTCTTGGTTACTTATTTTCCTGTAATAGTTGACAGAATTAATATCAATACACACATATGTACCTGTATACAAATCTTGTTTGATTTTGAGCTCGGCTGACAGAAAGTCAAACTTCTAACTGAACACCCATGGAGGTTTATAAAAATGCTTCTTTGAAATCTGCAATTAGTTCACTGCCACCTATAGCTTCTGAGCTATGGGGCTAAAGAAAAATTAAAAATTTGATACAGAAGCTCCAGTATTTCAATAACTAATGCATTGGTTGCCATGATATTTTCTATGCATATTGATCATGCAGTGTTTCATCAGTTTCTGAAGACTGGTGGCAACACCTGTTTTTTTTTTCAAATTTTTACGCATTTTTTCTCTATTTTTAAGACCTTCAAATAAAGCAGTCCATACATTAACAGGGCACAAACCCAAAACATTAGCTTCTAACTGTACATATAGGGAGGTACTAGGCAAATCCTTTTAGAAACCTGAAATTAGGTCATAGTGACCTATATTTATTGAGCTAGCTATTAGCCGAAAAAATTATTTCAAGCACCCAGAAAGTCAGATTGGGCACAAATTGTATCCATTTTTCCTAAACTCTTCTAATGTGTCATTAAGGGAGGTCTTGGGCAAATGTCCTTGGAAACATGAAATAAGGTCAGGCAGGGCACAAATCTTAACTGTTGGATCTAGAAATGTCTTTCCTCATGTAAATCCAGGAGGTCATGTAATGTTTCTTTTGACATCCAAATTAAGGTCACTGTGAGCTATGTGAAACAATATTATTTGAGCACCCGTTAAGTCAGACGGACACATTAGTCATAGCAGTATGATGTAGAAACTTCTAATTTAACATCTGGTTAGTTCCTAGCTAGTAAAATCTTCTTATAAACTTTAAATAAGGTCACCTTTACCTATTTTCTAGGGACTAGGGCAGAAAAACATGACTTTGAGCACTTTGGTTTACAAATCTGGCCACTTAAACTTGTTTGAATCACTTAAAGGGGCCAATCACCTATGAAGCATGTTGAATTAACACGAATAAATAGCTTCTTCCCTTTAAAATAAATTTGTACCTGCCAAAATATTGCCCTGAAAGTGTTTGCGTACTCCTATAAATGAGTGTTAAAAACAGTGGACCAGGCGTGATCGCAGGTGTAAACATAAACACAGCGCGTGCATCGCCGGGCCACAACACGTGTCAATCAGGAGATGCCCTGACTGACCTGGCCCAAAAATGTAATACATGTTCCCACTGGCTGAAACATCGTGTATGGCATCCGGTATGGCAGCTCTGTTATGGTAAACAGACCTGCAGACGAGCCATAACAAGTTGTTAGACAGCCATATGCGAGGTACCGAGACTGTATGTTTAGATGTTTTGACCTGAAACCTTTTTATAAAGCAAAACTGAACTGATAGTGTGAAATACTAGGCATAATATTGCTCCTGATTATGTCCCTTTATGGATGTCAAGTGTAATTTACATTTGTGTGTTGTATACTTATACTTACAGCAGTTTATTCTACATTAAATAATAGAGTAAACATGCAACTAGCTATCAGGAGTACATTTAAATGTGATTTAAAATAGCTTTATTCATACTCTGTGGTATGTTTTCAGTTTAATGGGTACTTTTTATGCTATGGACAAAATTATATCAGTGGAAAGTAAATAGTATACAAATATACAGAAAGAGTATATTTAGACTTCAGATTTAAATGCCCTTAAAATTATCAATTACATATGAAAATATTTGATAAATTTGCATTTGCATTCAAATACTGACTGATTGAGCATTTGCATTCAAAAATAATTATTTGCATTTGCATTCAAAAGCAATATTGAGTGATAAAGCATTTGCATTTGGGGAGAACAACATTGCATTTGTATTTGATGCATCAGCCTGCAGTTGAACCCAACTCTGGTAGTATATGTGACATTAACTGCCAGCAATATTCCACCTAATGTATTGGTTGTTGACAAGAAAAAAATACTATTTATAACTCTTTATAACTATTTTTATCTATAATACTGTCTCCAAAGGGTGGTTTTGGTAACACTGGGGATGCACTTAAATGCGTTTCAAAATGAAAGCAAGGGACACAATTTGGTGTGACAGTGGTGATAGCACGTACTTGCTTGAGTGTTAGCCTCTTCACTGCTGACATTGTCTTTATGCAGCATTTGCTAGTTTTGGTCATATACTTTAGTCATAATGGACAAATTTGGAATATTTGGTGTCAGTTATGTAAAAACTAGGCATGACACAGGAAACATATATGTACGTAATGTATTAATTTAACCTTTGACCGAAAACATACATCACATCCAGGCTATTAGGCATGACGTTGCATATGTTTTGTATATAGACATTTGGGCAAACTTGTTACACAAGCAAGATAAAAGAAAGATCTCTGAACAAAATTGGTGTTTAGTTTTCTCTGAGACTGTTTTGAGCCGGCCGGCCACTAAATAAGGCAGGCAACTATTTGAGGCCCAGGGTCTGAACAAGGAAATACAGTAGTTAGATCTCCTGGACATTTCGTTTAACTGGGGAATGTTTCGTTCTCTGCTTTGAATCAGGAGGATTTGTCTAATAAAGCAAATCTGCAAATTATTATCACTGACAGGTTTTGATGCACCATCATGTTAGTTGATTACTTTATGCACAGAAACAGAGAGCAGCTCGAGCTGATTCAGATGATCAAGAAGAGGAGGAGGATGACTCTGCCCAGGAAGCTCAGGAGCTCTTGGACTCAATTGAGGAAAGCACCCGTGAAAACAATGAACGTATTGAAGATCAGTATATCATCCGTTTTTACCGAAAGAAGCTGCATTCCATGCCATGTCAAAACCAAGGCTTCATACTGGATGGCTACCCCAAGACCTTAGATCAGGCCAAAGAACTTTTTTCTGGTATGTATTTGATGGCTTTATTAAATTGATTATTTTGATATACCGTATTCAATGTAATAACCCCCCCCAGGTAAAATTTAATTTTTTCAAATATTTATTTACCCTAAAAAGCCCCGCCCCCCCCCCCCCCCCCCCTTTGGATCTACTATATTCCTGTTGTGTCACGTCTTACGATCCTCTGATATTGACACTTTCATTTAACATTGCAGCACTTTCACAGTGATCCTGAGAAGCAAAAGAGCCATAATGATGATTGTGTACAAGTATAAATTAAATGATAAGTAATCCAAACAATATATTCAGTGTATTCATCATCTTAACGGCAACATATCACATAAGAACGGTACTTGAATATCATATACACCTACCCGTAAAAAAACCCATATACGTAGAGAAATTTGTTCCCAAAAAAAAATTAATCCAAGAAAGGGGAGTTGGCTTATGTGCAGGTCTAAGCCTGAGAGGCAAAATTTCGCACGAACTGCCTGCCTGAATGTCTTAACTGATCGACAACTAGATATCGTTTCCGGTGAAGTCAGGTACACAAGTCCCCCTTTCAGTCCAAAAATACAGTCTAATAAGGTTTCAGAATATTTTTTTTCAAATTTTGACCCTTTACGCTGTTCTTTCATTTGGATAATGCAGTATATTAAAATGTTTGCAATTAACATGGTTGATGACAACCAGAAAATGACCTACGTCTAGCTATAATGAGCTTTATTCACGGGCGATAAAGTACGAGTGCAAGAGGCACAGGAATTGCGTAATAAGTTGGGATTTTATCCAGGGCATCAGCCCCTGTGTATTTGACATCCAATTATGTTACAGTATTCCCCCACAAAAACATTTAGTGCTTGAGTAAGTTTGCAAACATGTAAACAGTAAAAGCCTGTGGGCTGTGGTATCTGAACTATAGACAGGTGACAAATGGCTGATTATGCAGCACCGATTAGCGCTCACTCTGTATGGGGATGGCTGCCTGTCCCAAGAAGCCCCAAACTAGGTCACGCTGTTCACCTGTGTACTTACACGCGGGGGAAATTATCACTCCGTTCAGAAGTTCCTACATAAAAATCACCCCAAATCGTAGTGAATGACTGCGGCCCTGAGCAAAGCTCGGGAAAAAAATAGACCGAAGTTCAACCTGACATCGATATCACTATGAACAAACGAACACAAAACCTGTAAGACTTAGTCAAAATTAGTACTCCACCGAATGTGAAATATATGGTTCATTCACGAAAACTTTCATCAAAAAGATAGGAAAATGGAGTTTGATTAAAGAATGACTGACGTGTATTCCACGTGTTGCCCTGGCTTCTGTGCTCTCACTCTGCGGTTCGCTATGCTGGATACCTACATAATATATGTCAGCGCTGCAAGACTGCAGCAAGATACCTACCCTGCATATATGCAGTTATATCGCATGTAATTGTTCATTAGTGCGTCCGTCTGTTGAGGTAGGAAGACCGGAATTAATTAAAACTTGAATAAAATTCATTTACGGCCTTGTGTTTTCTCAGAATGTATAATAAAAATCTCTGATAATAAAATTACTGCCCTTGATCCACGGATATGTCCAAGATGAGGACAGCTTACACTGTCACATGGCTTTTTCAGGCGACTCACTTGGTCCAACTTCGCGCGTTCTTTATAATTTAAATATATAAAATGTAGAGAAGTCCGCGACAATCCTGTTTTAGTAACAAGCTTAAATAGTCATGTTTTTATTGATATCTGACACAAACAATCATTAGAAGTTTAAAATAAATGAGCAATGACGGAAAGTGTGAGAAATCCTTGGCTGTTCTATTATTGTGCACCTGCCGATTCTGGGTGTCAGACGATCTTCATTTCTGCAAAATACTTAAGGTATTGACCTGTTATATTTATTAATCTTAGAGTATTTATGATTCCCAATAACTTTTAAATAGATTGCACAACAAAACAAAAGACATTTTTACAGTTAAAAAAAAATTGGAGTGGTATGAATGTCAAAAACGAGTGGCCAGTCATACAATTCACCTTTCACCAGTGGCCTGTCACACTACTCTCGATGGTCATGTATGCTGCTTCAGACCTGTTTTGACCTCCAGAATGGCTTGAAAAAAATTTTACCTGATATTTATCCTGAAAATTTATACTAGACTTATATGCGAGCTCGACTGATATGTGAGCTTTTACAGTGATGTTAATATAAACAGGCTGACACATTTTCGTAGCTGATGCCATCTGCCCTTTATTACCATGCATATTGAAAATTCCAGGAACGGACACCAAAAAACATAAACAAGCCGTCCTACTTTATCATAATCATTATTTAAATATCCCCTGAACCAACAAAATTTAATATGTGTAACCATCTCTCACAAGGTTGATGAACTCCGCGAGTCTTTGCTTACCCGCAAAGAGCAAATTAGTAGGTAACTATGACTTTACCCAATATATTTCAAGCGGCCAATGCTCAAAATAAACAAGTGTTTTTATACCTGCCAGTGTGCATTCAGTATATAGCGTGAATTTAATATGCATATGTAGATTTAAAATGTTTCTCCCTCATCAAACTTGACACACAGAGGCCCACTTCTATTTTCAGCATTCAGATTGTTGACAGTTTATTTGCATAAAGCCTGCCGACGTAAAGAAAGTGCAGAAACGCCAATGAGAAACTCATAAAGGACATGCCCTGCAAGATCAATTTCATTGCTTACATTTTAAGATGAGAAAGATTGTCTGCCGACATTTTGAACGTATTTGGTTTATTTTTCAGTGATGCCATCATGTTTAAACTGTTATTCACTGACGATCTGTTGACTTGTGAGGTGACACATCGTGTTTTCTCAGGGTTTCTTTCATTTCCAAAGAATACACACACATAAGACGTAACAGCCATTGAACTTGTTACTTGCGAGTTAACCAATCATTCCCTTCGGCTCAAACAGCTGTACACGTGAGGCTCGCTAACAGCAAGAGTAACCCAGATTAGAGCTCTGTTGTGTAACGGTCATCCGAAAGGACCAAGAGACAGTTCATATTCTCACATTTCTGAGGAACTAGGCAGTCGGACATCAGCTGTTAATTGCTAAAAAGCTAACATAGTTTCCATGTGGCAAAAGAATCAAACGTTTATGTAGCCTGAAAGATGCTGGCATGTTTCAAACTCCGGTACTTTTTTTTATAACGATGTAATTTATTAATTGAATCTGGCAAAACTGTCATATTTTGACGCAACACTCGGCAAAAGTTTGTGAACTTGCGTGACCTATACGACGCAGTTTTCCTCAAAATAATTGCAACCATCCAGAATGCTAATAAGTCTCTGCGAGAACACTGAAAATCCCTTCGAAGGACGGTACAGATCGTTGAGATATATTTAAGACAAAAAGCAACAATTTTAATAGTAAATATGGTATGGAAGATTCCATCATATTAATGTGGTGTTGTTCTATGTTAAGATTTGTCATTGGACCTGACATGGAATTACATTAACGTCATGGAAACTAATAATTATTGCACGGATTAGAGAGCAAGCTCCCACAAACAATATTAACTGGATAACATGCCATATAACTGCAAATGCACATTAATTATGTTCACAAATGGTTTAAGGATGTATATTTCAAAGGTTTTATCATATATTTGTCGACTGATGGCTATCAATCATTATGCAGTCCTCCTGACCATGCATGCATATAATCAAGCGTTATGGCCTTTCACACCAGGTGGCATGCACGCCTCAAAGAGCATGTTTATCTTAAATGTGTTCAATTTTCATCATGGAAAGTTCTCGTTGAACTGCTCGGTGGGCTATAACAAGCTGTTATCAGTGAGATCGCTTTACCGGTACTCACAATTTACGGCAATGATCTGACCTTTGTTTATTATGTGTTAAACTCCCAATTTGTTTGAAACATGCATTTGTTGTCAACATATCCATTCAAATGAGGCACCTGGTATATTGTAAGACCCTTGCCAATAGGAAAAAGGCTCGCCGAGATAATTATGGTGAGCAAAAGGATCAAGATCTGAGAAGTCCATTCTCGGTTGTAAAATTAGACTGTAAACAGTTTCAGATACCATGGCAAGAATCATTTTCTATCCAAACTTGTTGAAATATATCCATGGAAAGAAGATGATGTATCATTCACACCCTTTTGTCACTTTTTCATCGAAATTTAGGTCATGCAAATTTATTTTGCAGGACGTATTTCGCTCCTCAAAAAGTAGCCTAGTCACTTCAGTCTTCATCAAGATTAGCTAGGTTAAGATATGACTTTTTTGGAGTATTACGGGGAAAGTTGCTAATTTATATATTTATGGGCTTGGGATATCCTGACATTATTTCACGCCCTCAAAATCATCCAGCGAGGTAGGGAAAATATCTGTGAATACCATAGCTATTAAGGTGAGAATCCCTCATTTCTTCTGTTTTCTTAAGAAGAGCCCTAAAAAATACATGGGGGGGGGGGCGCTTATTACCTTGAATACGGTGTAATATATATATATATATATATATATAAAGGGTAGGTAAAGATAAAGAGTAACACCTTTTGGATAGACTAGCTAACTTGTTTATTAACACACAGCAGTTCCAAGTAAGTCTGATTATGGCAGAATATGGCTAAAAATCTCCACAGAAATAAAGCCATTGTGTCTAGTTGCAGCAATAAAAATTATAATATCATTAATAGCGTTGGAGATATGGCACAATAATGATATATAGTAGTGTGTTGTGTGCAGTGCCCCTTGGTGGTCATATACCAAAAATGAAAATTTGTTTTGAGATATTACTGTAAGACATAAAATATATCAGTTTGAAAATGATTGCTGCAAAATTGAGAGGGACAGGGTGGCAGGTGTTAGTGAGTGGGAGGGTGAGTGGTTGTCATGGAAAGAATATGTGCCACATGGGGTGCTTCATGTATTTTCTTTGGATCTACATTACAGCGTCATCTGAAGATGGAGAGGAGGAAGAGAGTAAAGCAAATTATGACAAGTCCATAATGCCAGAAGTGGTTGTTTGTCTACAAGGGACAGATGAGTTCTTGAAGGCCCGCATCATGAATCTCCCAGAGAACATCATTGCAGGGACACACAACACTGAGGATGGCTTCTTGAGGCGTCTTGCGTATTACAAGGACATTAACACAGAAGATGGAACTGTTCTAGATTACTTTGATGAACTAGAAATTCATCCTGAAAAAATAGGTATTGTTCAAAGATTCTTTTGGTAGATGAATTAATTCTTTTAGTGTAGTGTAAATCATGTTATTAACAGGAACACAATTTTATAACTTTATACAATTCATTTCATTCTGAAGCGTTTTGCTCTACCCAGAAAAATATTTCACTGATCAAATCAGAGAGTTGCAGACTCTCTCCAATGAGATTACTGGTAGATTAATATTTTCTTTACATTTTGTTTCAAGTATGATTCCTGTGAGACAAAAATTCTTGTATCCTTGAATCTTGTTTGATTTTACCCACTCTTTCCAGTTGTATTAATTTATCATTTCTAAATCTTTATCTTCAGGTTTAATGTCTTAGGTTTATATAATAACCTGTCATAAAGCATGTTACATTTATTGGGGGTAAAACAAGGCAAATGAAGGTAAATCAGTAGCTCCTGCCTGGATTGATTGTAAACAGTATTCCAAAAATCCAAAGTTCATTAGAGGTAAACAAAATCATACTAACTAAACAAATATAATGAGACATATGGCTTGATTAAATCCATTTAGGTTTTTATAGATACAGAGAATACAAACAATAAGGACAAGATGACTAATTAAGGTCATGTCCATGTAAAGGAAACAAAGGAGACAGAAAAGTGTAGTAAATAAGGTGTAAATAAAATAAACCATGAAGCCAGCTGATTCACAATTTTTTCAATATTTTTGAAAACCTCCATGTTGGTAACAGGTTGAATCATGTTATATGCATCACAACACAAGGAGCACATACTGTTATTAACATGATTTTTTTATATGCAAAAAAATTGATTTTGTTTAATTTTGGCATCTTTTTGCCTATTTTGTCTAGCTCTGTTTACATTGGGCAAGGCATGTCTGTGGTTGTAATAAGTTGGACCTGTTTAGTTTTTTTTCACAAACAATAAGCTCAAGATAGAAAATATAATTTCAAAATATTGAGAACATGTTACTGAAAAGGATGCAGACAGTAGGATGTATGCCAATTGTTTTCTTTTCAGATGTAACCAAAGACAACTCACAAGACATGAAGGACACAGTTGATGCCATCAAGAAGCTTTTAGGAAGTGCAAGAAATTATGGTGAGTTGTCTCCTACACTGATTAAGAAGTCTCTAAAGTTCATTTTTATTGAATCAGCTCTACTAAATGTGTATTTAATTCATTAATTTCTTTATTAATCCCCCAGCATAATGAGGGGAAACTACTTAAATGGTCCACATCAGTTCGTCTTAGTATCAGTCCTCCTGTCCCACCCCCTTCTTTAACCAACTATCTCTAAGACCCTTTGCTGCTTTCTCCTCCAAATTTAAAAGACTTGCTCATCACATGACTGATGTGTGATTAGTACCTGCAGGTGGCGCCACTTGTTTAGTGACTTTCTGTTGTCCAGAATTGTCTTTTTCACTTTCCTTCAGATAAATCCGTAAATAAGAACACTTAAGCCTTCAAATGTTATGCAAAGATTCCTTGGAACTAGAGGAATTCAGTGAATACTATATTGAATAGAATTACTTTCAGACTGGTATTTCCACAGAACTTTTTTATTTATCGCTGATTGAGAAATTTTCTAATTTTAAATCTTTCCATATATTGTGAAAAATCTTTTACCTTTTATCTCATGAACTACTCCAAATTTGTTACCACATTTTGTAGGCATACTGATCACAGACTTTAAAGGGAATGTATGTCACTTGAATGGTTTATAACACCCGGCTAACTTGCTACATAAAATGCATTAATTAAAACGTCATGTATTTGGCATCGTTGAGGTCTATATTGAATTTATTAATTGGAACAATAATTTATGAGATGTTATCTTTAAAATAAATGCAGTTCATAATTTTTTATGGAGCGTGTAAAGAGCTTAAATAATTATTGCTTGCTTGTGATATCAATAAAATCAAAATTGTCCTTATTTCAAAGCCGAGTTATTTGGTCCGTCAATAAAATATGAGTCATTCATTTCATATATTACACATTTTTCTTCCATAAATAGCCTTTGGTTATTGAATTCAATGCTTCTTTACTCACAGGTGTAGGTTATCCTACACTGCCTATTATTTTAGTATTAAGTTCAGTGATTCTTTACGGACTTGTATCGTACAATGCCTTTCATTTTAGTTGATAGATAGATATAGCGATAGATAATTAGATAGATAGACAGACAGATAGATAGATTTCACATAGATTTATTAACTCCTTAAATAAATTTATGTATAAATCACTGTCTACAAAGACCTTAACAGGAATGAGAAAACTGTACATCCCATATTACCACGTTTCAAAGTGCATCTTGTTAATTAACCAGTTACTGTGATTAGGTTTCGTTCTGCACCGGTTGTCTAAGCCATGGTGTAACTGTTAAAATAACAGCACGTTGGTCTTTGATAAATATTCTGTTGATTAACATGAACCACCAAACATTAAAGTTCCCTGTTAAATAAAACGAATGTGTATTGTATGATAATAATTTCATTTTTCAAACCATTCGTTTTTTTTATGAAAATAACATCTTTCTCCTTTCTTTCTATCAAATCTCTCTCAGGCATTATCTCTCTCTCTCTCTCTCTGTTCATGTATTTACCAAGTATGTATATTACCAATGTATTTAGCGGATAGCAATAAGTGAATATAAACTTTATCCAAAATACATACGACAACACAGACAAACAGAAATGTGTATATTACATGCATAAAGCCTTTCCTCAGCTCATTTTCTATAAATAATAGAAGGGACCACGAGAGATAACTGTTGTTCTGTTTACTTTGTTTGTGGGGTTGTGGCTTATTGATTAATAAAACACCTATCAAAGGGTAATCGGCTGTTTTTACTGAACTTATAAAATGCCTTACCATAATATTCATTGTGAAACGCAACTTAATTAGTCTCGTTATTTACACAATAAGTTAATTATAAAGCGACCTCGCTTCCCTTTGAAGTGCGGTGACCATGTCAGAGGTGCAGGTTTCCCTGTCATATATCCCTGATGTGGTAAGGGGTTTCCAAACTGACTTTCTACTCTTGTTTCTTGGAAATGTGCATAATTTTGGACTGACAATATGGCAGCACATGGATTATTTGATATATCGGAATAAAATATGAGAATTCTCCGAAAACCTAGCTTATATTTTGCTTATTTACATTAATTGGCAGAGCATGTCGACCCCACGTCGGTTATTATAGTAGATATCGCTAATTTATTTGACCTTTGATTGCATGTTGATTTGTTATTGTAACTCTGACCAAACAGATAATATTAGGATATAATTATTTCAGTTTTCATGAAAGATACGTCAGGGAAGAAAACAATATAACGGTTAAAATCTATAGCTCTTTGAACAATAATTCATGTACACAGGTATAAGGGCTTGCATAAAATTTCATAGCTATATTGTGTTTGATCAGCATATATAAACTTATTATTTAAGTTAGTCTTTTTAATCCCCGGCTAATTACATATGTAATTAAGTCACATAAATATAACATAGCGTCTAAATGGGACCTGTCCAACTGGGACCCATCTATCTGGGACCTGTCCAACTGGGACCCGTCCAACTGGCACCCATCCAACTGACACGTAATCATACTGGTCAAACGAGTATGTTGTGGCGACCATCATTGCGAGCAACTAGATTTTCCCGGTCGAACTGACATAGTTTCCACGGCTACGTAACACGAAAATTTCATGAATCAGGTGTACAGACAAAAAAAAAAACTTTCCGTAAAAATAATCAGTTTGAATGTTTTATTGAAATGTTGGTGTCTGCCAAACAATTATGAAAAGGAAGCACTAGCAGCAAATTTTCAAGGCTTACAAGTCATATAGTTCCACGGCTACACGCTTACGCATGAGTGACACGGAAATGTTACATTTACTTCTAATTACCGACTGTTTTAATTTTTTGGGGGAAAGAAATTTGAGCGTTTATTCATTTCATACTTGTCAGACAGTTTCTTCTTATAATCACATACCTGAACAGACAGACATCGTACGAGGGAAACGTATACGCTGGCAGGGCTAACTGCCTAAATTGCCTATATCTTTTTTTAATTAATCAACGGCAAATAGAGCCTTACATAAATGTATACGCTTTTTTTTTTTTTCGTAAGTTCAGATTTTCATAACATAACTAAGTTTCAATACTGATTTGTCATTTTGGAACTTCCTCAATGAGCAACAAATTTTATTGTATGTCGGCAGTTTCCAATCTGCACATCGATGTATACCGTGGATCTTGAGACAAAGGGCTCCCATCAGTTATTTGGGAAAAGCTTACGAGCCAGCTTTTCATCATAATCCCAGTCCAATACTTTTCTAAGGTTAACTTTTCTTTTTATATTTTTTAAATGCAGGAAAAATATGCCATATTGTGAGCAAAAATAATGAACCTGGCTGCCAATAATATGTAACTAAATTGAAAGGAATGATTTGAAATGCATGAATGGAAAAGAAAAGTGTTGTGTTTGAAACTGAAATTTGGCTCTTTATAGTTATATAAGTGTTAAGTAACAAAATCAGTCATATTAAGTATGACTTCGCAACGCTTAATATTCCATGGCGTGCCTTTTAAAATATTTATTCTATATGGTTTCTCTGTCCGATTAATAGATTTTAAAAAAATAATTAAGAATAAGTGTTGTTATGCAGATCGATAGGAAACAGATTATGAAGATAAAGATAGGCTCTTCAAAGGACAAGTTGTGTTGTTCATTTTACCAATACAAACCATTTCTGTATGAGGGAATGTAACTTTTGAATGGGGAATGTAACAGCACTGCACAGCATTCCCCTGAGGGAATGTAACTTTTTTCCATTATTTTTATCCCTGCCCACTATGGGCTCTTGTTGTCTTTAATGCTTGATAAGCAACTGAAGTTATGACATGTGGAGACTTAAACAGATGCACTATGCCATTTGGAGACATCTGCAGGCGAACATAAAAACTAAAACACACTGAGAAATTTGACCAAAATTTGAGAATTTTGTTTTTAAGCTTGGGAAAAATATATTCAGATAGACACTCCAAAACCAATCCCAAATGAGGTATGCATGAGAGCAATCACTGATTCAAATTTGAATAAAATTGGATAAAATTGAGGAAAGTTAACGCTTGGACAAAGAGACAGACAGACAGCTAAACAGACGGACAGACAGACAAACCCAAATCAATGTCCCTCGCATCCGCAGACAGGGGACAAAAAGAGGTTCCTGCCAGAGTTCAAGAAAATTTAGATATTAATGCCACACTTTCCTAGTTATACACATGGCGGGGGGGGGGGGGGGTTATCTTACCTTTATTTACTATGTATGTTGTCTGTAGGCAGTACTCTGTCAGATTATCATAAACATGTAGGAACAAGTAGTCTTGGTCCACAGAGCACACGTCAGTTGATAGTGGGACATGCTAAAGCAGAAGGAAATAAGGTTTTGCTAACAATGATATTGTCATTCAGTATTGGCATATATAAAAAAATTATGTTAAAATAAGAAGTATCTTTTTATAAGTATGCTGATGACACTGAACTGTCAAAAAGTAGTCAACCAGGCGAGTTCGACTCTGTCCAGTTCAGCATACAGGCTTGTATTGAGGATATACTATCATGGATGACCAGCAACAAACTTAAATTGAATACTGACAAAACTGACATAATGCCTGTCGGATCTAAGCCCCTACTAAGGATGACTGACAGTGAGTCCTTTAGCATTGGGGGCTGCACTGTTTTCCATTTCGAAATTCATCGAAGTATCTAGGTTTAAGATTGATCATTATCTTTCAATGCATGATTATATTAGTAGTATATGTTGTGTGGTCTTTCTGGAGCTCCACCGTATAGCTTCTAACTGGCGTTTCCTCTCTACTAATGCGTGCTGTTGGCTCATTTGCACCACAGTAATATCTCGCCTGGATTACTGTAATTCATTTCTTGCTGGGTTACCAGAAGAGCAAGTCTTGTCCCTACAGATGGTCCAGAATAATGCTGCACGTCTCATTCTTAAGAAGCGTAAGACTGACCATGACACGCTGCTGCTCAAACAGCTCCATTGACTTCCCGTCAAGTACTGCATACAATAAAAAAATGCTGTTTTTGTTTTTCGCCATTTTGATGACTCACTTTCATCATACTTGTCTGAAACAATAATAACCTATCAGCCTTTGCATACGCTGCGCTCGGCTGGCGGATATCTTCTTAAAGTACCAAAGTGTAATATGAAAGTCGGTGAACATTCCTTCCATTTCATAGCCCCAAAAGTTTGTAATTCACCTCCAATTACACTAAGAAAATCTCCAACTCTTGTATCATTTAAAACTTATTTAAAAACGTATCCCTTTGGGCAAGCTTTTGGTCATTAATATGCATAATGTTTTTTCTCTTTGGTCAGGAACAGGGATTAGATTTTCATGAAATTGTATGTGGGTATGTGTGTGTGTGTGAATTGCGCTGTGAGTCCGACCATCTGAGAATTGGCGCTATATAAATACTATATATTATTATTATCATTATTATAAGTATTCTTTTCTCTCATTGTGAAACATTTTAGTATAAATTTGCTTTTTACTATACAATATTACGCATGCTAAGGCCCAACACCTGAGGAGAAGGAGGAAATGGTCAGGAAAGAGGAGGAGGAAAGACTAAAGAAGGAAGCTGAGGAGCGGGCTGAGCAGGAGAGGCAGGAGCAGCAGGAACTGGAGGATAGGAAGAGGAGGCAAGAGGACTGGGTAGGTTATTCATGCTCCCTGTACATCTGGACATAGTACTTAATGTTTTGGGTTGTCCAGACCTTGGTCCTGTATAAGTAAACAGGATGTGGTAAGGTTGTGTGTTGTACCAACCTTGGTGCTGTAACAAGGACTTTGTGAGGTAAGATGATGTCAGGACCTTGGTGCTGTGTCAGTAAACAGGTCTTTGTAAGGTTCTGTGTTGTCCTGGCCTTGGTGTTTTCTGTCAGTAGGCGGGACTTGGTAAGGTTCTGTGTTGTCAGGAACTTGGTCTTGTCTGTCAGTAAATACAACATTTTAAGGTTCTGTGCTGTGAGGACCTTGGTGCTGTGTCAGTAAACAGGTCTTTGTAAGGTTCTGTGTTGTCCTGGCCTTGGTGTTTTCTGTCAGTAATTAAGCGGGACTTTGTTAGGTTCTGTGTTGTCAGGACCTTGGTCCTGTCTGTCAGTAAATACAACATGTTAAGGTTCTGTGCTGTGAGGACCTTGGTGCTGTGTCAGTAAACAGGTCTTTGTAAGGTTCTGTGTTGTCCTGGCCTTGGTGTTTTCTGTCAGTAAGCGGGACTTTGTTAGGTTCTGTGTTGTCAGGACCTTGGTCCTGTCTGTCAGTAAATACAACATGTTAAGGTTCTGTGCTGTGAGGACCTTGGTGCTGTGTCAGTAAACAGGTCTTTGTAAGGTTCTGTGTTGTCCTGGCCTTGGTGTTTTCTGTCAGTAAGCGGGACTTTGTTAGGTTCTGTGTTGTCAGGAACTTGGTCCTGTCTGTCAGTAAATACAACATGTTAAGGTTCTGTGCTGTGAGGACCTTGGTGCTTTGTCAGTAAACAGGTCTTTGTAATGTTCTGTGTTGTACCGACCTTGGTGCTGTCTGTCATTAAATAGGACATGGTAAGGTTCTGTGCTGTGAGGACCCTCTGTGCTGTCATTAAATTGGACTTTGCCTGGGGCAACTGTATGAGCATCAGTGTCTAACCCTGGTTCCTGGATGATCACTGGTGAAAAAATTGTCTGATCTCAGGCAAATTTTGTGCAGAGGTTATACCTTCAGGAGTAGATTGAATGGAGATGCTTTGGGACTGTACTAGTCTGTTCATATGACCAGCCATCCAACATTCTCTACTTGTTGTTTTACTTTTTAAAAAATCCAGACATTGACACCCATACATTACCTGTCCCATTCACTTTGTGAATATCATTTTTATGCCATGTCGAACATGACAGGCACCCATGATAACACTTTAGGCTCTCTGCTGAAAAGGTGTTTACGGTTTTTAGCTCAGCTGACTTTAGCTCCTCTGTCCATTGTGCCATCAAGCTGGCCGGCTGCTGTTAACAGGGCACATTTTGAAACCATTGGACCTACAAATCCAAAATTATGCATACAGGTAGATGTCCCTGCAATCTCCTACCATACCAAAAATTGGGTCACTAGGACTTTGTTCCTTTGAGATAATAAGGGGAAACCTTTCCATTAAAAACCCGTTGTTACACTTCATTACTGCCTTAAATACCAAAACCACTGATCTGTTTTGATCATATTTAGTATGCATATTCATCCATACATTTCCTATGTACATACCAAAAATTGGTCAGTAGTGCATAATTTGGTGAAGTTATGGGCCCGAACATAATGCACTTTGTAAAAAATCAGGAAATATATTTACTCACTTAACATTATAAGCATTGCTGAAGATAGAGACTTTTTCCAGGTATATCATTTAATCAAGATTCAGTTGTATACCAAAAATTAGTTCTAATGTTACAAATTTTATTAGTTATTGTCATAAATATAAAATCAGTACCTTAAATTTTGCCCAACTTTGGCCATGGCACATTTTTTCCCATGTAAGCACTCTTGATTTAGGTCAAAGGTCAAGGTCAAAGGGCCCATCCATTCACAAATTAGTTTATGGATGATAATTCTGCTTTGGATAGACAGACTGGCTTCAAACATGATTTAATAATGACCAACCACACAAGTAAATTCATTTTGATTTTCAGGGTCCAGCGATCTAAGTTGAAGGTCACAGAAGCCACATCTTTAAAAAGATTGTGGATGCACTGTAAATCAAACTTTTCATCCTGAACTTTACAACGTTCACACATGGTTTACTTGCCCAAAGTGAGGAAACCTGTAGAATTTTAGGTTATCTGGTCAGAGGTCAAGGTCACTTTTTAAAAGATTGTTTCAATAATCCTAATGCTGCAAGTTCAAGGATATTAAGTTCTAAGATTTTTTTGGTCACAAGTCATTTGTGAAGGTCACAGGACTGTCATTCTGAAAATTTCTGTAAAAATACCTATATAGACAAATTCAGCCGAGTGTCGAGACCCATGGGTCCCTAGTTGTGTTGTGTGCACCCATGCCAGAATTTCAGCAGTGATGTTTGTGTGATTGGGACATTCAAAATGTTTAGTACCTGCATTGTTCATATACATGAGAAGTAATGGTCCAGCATTGAAGCATTATACCTGGTGTATTTCCCAATGCACAGGTTCGCATTAGGCCTGTAGGCCTTGTTTAATGTATGATTTAATGTTTCCATAACCATTACAACTAGGTAATCTAGTCTAGGCAGCTGACATTTAGTGATATCAGTTAAAACATTGTTGGCTGTGCAGTGGCTGGAGTGTGGACTGTATAGGCAGCCGACATTAAGTTAATTCTAACTTAACTGTTTATATAATCTGGATTCATAAGTCCAACGGTTTCAAAACGTGCCTTGTTGGCGGATGGTTGTACAGATGATCAGACAAAGCACCATCGATATAGCTCAGATGACTTGTTGTCAGCTGAGCTAAAAATAGGCCAATTTCCACTGCTTATGTTTATAACAAATGTCTTGTTCAGATACCAGCAGACATGGGGTATTCGTATTCAGTATTTGCATTCATTGTATTCGAATACAGGTATTTTCAGTATTTGTATTTTAATACATTTGTAAAAAGTACAAGAGTATTTGTATTTGTATTCAAATTCATTGCTGAATTATTCACAATAGTACATACAGTATACATTAATGTTGTTTACCTTTGGTCCTTTATCCATTTGGAAACGTGTCATTATTTCAATAGTGACTGATTTGGACCCACTTAAAACATGCATACTAACAATCTTATTTACACATTTTGACATTTTTTACTTTATTCATATTAAATTAAAATTATTATGTTTATTCTGTCATGTGTGCAGGAGAACACTTTTTGTTGAACATATCTACTGAAGCTTGAAGTGTGGTTACTTCTCACACTAACCTCTGAGCCAATCTGAGGAATTCATGCATTAATTAACAATACAAGCATTCAGGCTTGTACTGTGACTAACTCTGGCTGTAGTGCCATTAATTAATTAAGTCTAAGCAGTTCAGGTGAGCTAATCCACATGCGATTACCTGACTACCTCTATATATTCTCTTACATGTGTCAGAAACATCATTTCAGTTTCTGATGCACATTGTGCAGGCCTGTAGGCTGACTGTTGAGAGGGAGGGTTCAATTTCACTGATGGTGGAACCTATATATATACCCGATGTTTTCTTTTAACAGGTTTAACGGGTTTTCTTTTAATTTCTCGCCGTGTGTACTCAGAACATCCCATCCAAAGCGTTTTGCAAGCGTCTGCTACAGCACAAGTATGGTCATAAGGTTGATTCAGCTATATATACGTGTACACTGAACAGGGGCATTTCAGTTGCCAAAAAAGCGCATTGACATCCATTTCATTTCAGATTTGAAAAGGAAACAACCATATTCATGGTCAAACTCACACCTCACATTCTCCGGTAGCTGTCCATTCCAGTGATTATCACGTTAACTGACAGTTAAATGAGGTTGCTTGAACTTGATATACATTCTAAGCAGATAACTTGAAAATTAACATTCTTGGAAAGAAATGAACCAGGTATGTGCTTATGAAATCAAGCTTGGTTTGCTCCCTTGGCACGTATACCCCCTGTGCTCTATTGACAAAGTGGCCTTAGTGACACCCGTTGGCCTGGAAACAAGAGGGTGCTACTGCCCTCTTTGCATGGGGGGGGGGGGGGCAATCAACAATTTTTTCTTTATCCCCTCTCACACGACAACAAACATCCAGTTCTGGACTATAATCAGAAGCAAGCAGTGAACGGGTTATTTAAATCTTGTTTTACAGGTGAAAACAAGTACATTTTGAACTGTACTTGCAATCAGATACATCCCTGACAGAGCTGAAGAAAAGAGATTTTATACCGAAATATAGTTTTTCCCTGTGAGGACATGCATGGAACCGGGCAGAAGGGGTTAAACATAAAGTTCTGTATAATTTTCCCAGATTATAGCATATCTGTTTTCGTCAGGTGGAACTCAGATGCTCAGCTGGGGGGTTCGTCCGAACCCACTGAACCCCCCAAGCCTAAGGGCCTGGTGTGATCTGCTGTCTGTCAGAGATACTGTAGAAAAGTAATCAGTATGGCATCACCTGCCAAGATGTGAGTGATTAATGATCATATTGACCTGCCACATTGTACCAATGGATGACTTATAAAGCCAATGCAAGTACTGTATTGCACAGATTTCAACTACTGGAAAAACCACCTCGAATCTCCTCAAACACAAATCCATGAATATTATGAATTTTGGACTAAAATACATTTTGCAAGTGTGAATATATGATGATTGCAGTAAGTTGTATTACACAAGAATAATACTCGATAGTTTCTTTTTGTTTCAGTAAATTGCATTCATATTGATATTCATGAATACATTTGTATTAGTATTTGTATTCAAATACATTTCTGTTTTGGAGTATTTGTAAACATATTTATATTCATGTACCCCTGCTGTATTCTTATTGAATACATTTCTCCTGTATTCAACTCATGTCTGGATACCAGTTATCAGAGAGACTCCTCTTTCAGTATGCTATCAGTTGCCCTTATAAATAAATGTTCACATTTTGGACCTCTCACAGTTGTTTTAATTTTGTATTTGTAGGCCTCAAGGCTGGAGGATGTGAAAAGAGAGGAATATGAGCTTCTTGAGACACAGTCCATCCCACTGCGGAACTACCTGATGAAACATGTCATGCCCACATTAACCCAGGCTCTCATTGACTGTTGTAAAGTCCGCCCAGATGATGCTGTTGACTATTTGGTGGGTTTTGCTCTTTGTTTTTTTTATCTCAGCTATAGTTTTGATTCATTGTCGGTCATCCACCATCTGTCCGTCTGTTTTGAAACCGTTAAGACTTGCAAGTCCAAAATGTAGCATACTGTTAGATGTCCCCAAAATCCCCTACCAAACCAAAAACTGGGTCACTGTGACTTTATTCCTTTGAGAAATTAAGGAAAAACTTCAATTTATCATTAAAACCTATTATCACACTTCAGAACTGCTGATATCAAACCTACTCATACTTTTTCTTCATATTTACTATAAATATTCTCATATATATTTCCTATGTACATGCCAGCAATTAGGTCAGTATTACTTAATTTACAAAAAAATATTGGCCTAAACATAATTAATGCACTTTGTAAAAAATCAGGAAAGATATTTACTCAACATGATAATTGTTAAAGCTAGAGACTTTTTCAAGAATATTACTTTATTTGATCAAATTCAATTGTTTCCCAGAAATTAGATTGGAATCTTTTAAATTAATTTAATTATAAGCAAATTAAAATATAATACAGTACCTTAAGTTTTGCCCATTTTGACTATGGAACTTTTTTTTCCTGAACGTACATTTTGTTTAATTGTATCCAACAAAACAAAGTTTTGCGGATACTATGTTTTTGACCGGGTTCCGCCACCGCCTTCATTTCTGGAATAGAACTCTGAGACCACTTGAGAAAATTTGTTGAAACTTTGCATGATTAACGGGTCACAGGTGAACTGGTGTCAAAATATTTTGCTTTGACCTCTGACCTTTTCTCTCTCCTGTGCGTCCATCTGTTTGTCTGTTTTGACACATTAACCCACATATCTCAGGACTGGTTTCACTTATCGTCCTGAAAATTTGTATTTGTATAGTTCTCACATAGCTCTTTATCATACACAAAACTGGTGGCACCACCTGCAACCATTTTTGCACAGTGTGCGTCTGTCTGTCTGCCGTGGGATAAAATCACTCATCTTTGCAGTGGTTTGACTTATCTGCCTTAAATTTTGCATGTATATATATCTTGGATAGCTTTCTTGATTTTGTGGCAGGTTGCACCTCCTACTTTCACGTTCAGGCTTCAGACATCCAGGCTTACATCTCAGGACTGGTTTGACTTATATGCCTAAAATTTCACAGTTGTATACAACTTGGAATACTTTCTTGATTTTTTGGCAGGTTGCACCACCTACATACACATTTCTGCTGCAGACATCCATGCTAATATGCAACACACCTCTCTCTTTCCTCTTGCCACTCAATCCATGCGTCACTTCACCCCTCCCACTCTGGTTTCGGCGGATACCTGTTGTCGCTTTTGGACGACCTGTAATCTAGTTTTCACAGCATGTGCAGATAAGGATTAAATCTGTTGAATTCTAAAATTTGAAAATTAAAGTTAAAAAATTAGGCTAGTTAAAAAATTAGGCTAGTTATTGAGCTTTTTTTCAGAGGCTCTTTTGTATTCACTTGCACTGTCAAACTCCAGACAGCCCACTTCTGGTCAATATAGGTAATTAACCTTCATGTCCATCATTCTGTCCTTCTGTCATTCCGAAATGAAACAGTTGTACAGACTTTTTATCATAATGCCTGCAAATATTGGCCTGATTTTTTGGTGTGTGGGCAGATAGTTACAAGTTTCAGATTGAGTTCGCGTTTTGTCCTGGTTGACCTACTTTTGACCTAATGACAACTCCCGCACATAGAAAATTTCATGAAAAGATAGAAATTTTCCATACAAATGCACATGTACAGACTTTTCTTCACAATGCCTGCAGATATTGGCCTAATTTTTGGCGTGTGGCAGCAAAATGACCACTCACAGATCAAGTTTGTGTTTTGTCCCGGTTGACCTAATTTTGACCGTAGGAGGGCTAATGAACATAGTAAATTTCATGAAAAATATAAAGTTTCATGATAAATGCACATGTATGGATTTTTTTTATGCAACACCTGCAGATATTGGCCTGATTTTTGGTGTGTGACAGCAAAATGACCACTTACAGATCATATTCGCATTTTGTCCTGGTTTACCTACTTTTGACCGTATGACAGCTCCGGTCCTGAACACAGAAAATTTTACAAATATAAAAATAAACCAACCCACCGAGTGTTATGCAGTAATTGTTATTGTTTTTACTGTATCTCCTTAGTTGTAATGCTGTTTCCACTCCAGTATACAAACATTTTCCTTAAAAACGTAATTCAAGGTGTTATCCAGAAGATGCCATGTTGTGTTAATGTAGCATTTTTAAGAAATTAATTTTCTTTAAAATTATTTTAACAAATATAATTAAACATATCAGTGTGCATAAATTTATAAAATATGAAGCAAATTATGAAAAAAAAGGCACAATTTAAATTTGTGAAATCTGAATCAAGTATTACTTTTAGATATTTATTGTTCTGCAAATTTAAAAGATATATTTATGTGGTGAAAAAATAAATTAACATTTGTATGCACGTTGTGGTGTTTTCTGGCAGGATATATATATATGTTATATTGAAAATGTATAGAAATATAAACTTATAATAAAAAATGGATGTGATAAAAAAATGAGGCTCTAATACAAACATTCTTTATTTTCTTGCCTCAGCAGAATTGGAGATCAGGCTTTTGCCCTGTATGTATATGCAGAAGTGTTGTTAATCCCAACATCTCCCCCCCCCCCCCCCCCCACCCCTGCTGCCATTGATTCCTGTGCACCAGTGCACTGAGACATTAGTTTTTATTGCAAATGTGTAAAATTTATTTAATTAAAAAATAATAGGATTAGAAAAAAATTTAGGTCTTATTGAAACATTCTTGCCTCAGGAGAATGGAACATAAAGTGATCAGCTCTGTCCATCATCTCTCCATTATCATTAAATTTATGTTAATTATGAAATTTTCCCTATAAGCACTGTGGAAATAACTATCATATATGCTGTATGTGTATGCATACGGAATTAAGCTATTTTAGTCTGAAATTTGAAACAAATTATATATTCAGTTGTGTATTGTCTACCAGTCTGTCTGTCCTTTTTTAAATCTTAAGTAATTATGAATGAAATTTTTTTAATCCTGTAATCATTGTTAAGTGAAAATCCTATGTATATACACTATTATAAAACAGATATGTTGTAACTCCCATCATTCCACCCCCACCTCCACCACCAAATCCTTTTATCTGTGGACTGGGTAAATAAGTTATATTTCAACTGTATACATTTCATAAAATAAAAACTACATATATTTAATAATATATACTATACAAAAAAATAGATTCAATTGAATAAATATGTAAGCTACTGAAATGTCTGATTGATTACGGTCACAAGGTCAAAGGGGCCTTCTGTTAACATATTTGTTTCTGTTTCTGTAACTTCAGTTTTGATTGACATATTGGTTTCAAATTTATATATGGCCCACCATAAAAAGTAATGACCCTTTTTATTTTAGGGTCATGAGGTCGGAGATCTAGGTCACAGGACCCACTTCCTTAAAAAGATTGTGGATGTATTTTAAGCCGAACTTTTCATCCAAAACCTTCCATCTTCCAGATATTGCCAATTAGTAGAAGAAACTTTGGGACTTGGAGGTCACAGATAGGCTTCAAACTTGATCACAGGACCCACATTTTGAAGAAGCTTAAAAAAATTATCCTTTTAGATCAATTCAGCTGAGCATCAAGACCCATGGGTCCCTAGTTTGGGAATGTCCAAATAAAAATTTAACATTGACATGAAAAAAAAGGACTTTGCAGATATTTAATTGCACAAAATGCCTGAAATAATTAAAATATGGACATATATTCTCTATGATAACAGAAAACATATGAAAATGTTAATTATAGATATACATTTCGAATGACAACTCGAAATACATTAATTAGATATTTTGCACTTTAAAATGAAAAGCCACAAAAGTACAAATATACGCTTTTTTTTATTTTAAGTTGTAAAAACTTTTTTTTTTATTTGGGTGCTTGATATCATCAAGATAACGTGATCACTAGCTTGAAATATAAACACTATGATAATATATATATATAAGTATAATGTTTAAGTTAAATTTAAAATTAGTAATATATTTTGGTAAACAAATTAATCAAGTACACTAATTCTTTTTTAGCCCTCAGCCCTTAGGCTGATGGGCTATTGTCGTCACCCAAGCTGTCCGTCCGTCCGTCCGGCGTCCATTAACTTTTACCTTGTGAGCGGGATATCTTGAAAAGGATTCACCGTCAGAATTTTATTTCCTCTGTAAAGATGTATATCGACAAAATCTCGGTCAAGTTCGAAGATGGGTGACCTTGACCTATTTTTCTACATTTTAGAGCCGATTATAGAAAAACACTTAGATGCTTATTACTCAGGAACCATTTGGTGGATTTTCACAAAACTTACTATGATTATTGGGACTGACAATCTGTACCTGCTACACAAGTTTGGTGGTGCCACCTACAATATCTGATTTTAAATGAATTTTTATCCGATTTTTCAACTTTCGGCTTGTGAGCGGGATATCTCTAAAAGGGTTCACAGTAGGAATTTTATTTTTTCGGTGAAGATGTATATTGACAAAATCTTGGTCAAGTTCGAAGATGGGTGACCTTGACCTATTTTTCTACGTTTTAGAGCTGATTATTGAAAAAACATGTAGAAGCTTATTTCTCAGGAACCATTGGCTGGATTTTCGCAATACTTACTATGATCATAGGGAGTGATGGTCTGTAACTGCTGCTCAAGTTTGGGGGGGCCACCTGCAATTTCTGATTTTTAATGAATTTTTCTTGGATTTTTCAACTTTGGCCTTGTGAGCGGGATATCTCTAAAAGGATTCACAATAGGAATTTTATTTCTTTGGTGAAGATGTATATCGACAAAATCTCGGTCAAGTTCGAAGATGGGTGACCTTGACCTACTTTTCAAGGTCACAGAGCTGATAATAGAATAAAACTTAGAAGCTTGTTTTTCAGGAAGCATTTGGTGGATTTTTATGAATCATGGTACATACCTCTCCATTTTAAATTTATAACTGAGACATGTACAGATATACATCTATGTGAGAACAGATATTTAGTACTTGTTACTGTTACCACCTCTAAACACTGCTCTTTTGGCTGAGGGCTTTTGTCAGCTTTTGCTGATATTCTAGTTTTTACAACTGATGGGTTTATCAAAAAAAGCAGGGAAATTTAAAATATACACATTTAAAATAATGAGATTTTAATTTGTAGGTTCAGACATAGAAATTGAAATTTGTAAATGCTTTTAATGTTTCCAGCACACCAAAATTATGAAAAGTGTGTTCCATTAGTGTTGACATGAAATGCCCTCAAAATCTTGAATATGATTATATTTTCATATATTTAAAATTTAATTTGAAATGGAGCATTAAAACAGACACATCTCATACTGCCTCTTGCATGCTGTACATTAATGTAAAACTTGGGCTTCTTATTGCTTCTTATTGGGCCATATTATGTACAAAACACTCAATCAGCTGTGCGAGTATTTTCTTATTTTTAATTTGTGAATGTATTTTCATATTTTTAATTTAAATTATGAAAAAAAAATTCTGATGACCAATCTAATGGATTCCCTAAATCAAAAACAATTCACTGAATGACTGTGCATTAATGTGAAAACTTAGATCTTATATTACATAAGAGGTACTTTTTTGTGTTGATTTTTATTTTGAAATTTTAAAGATTAAAAATTTTCCCCAAAAGCTGATTTTAGAAGAAATTTGGTTTGCCATTTTACAGGCTTTTGCACATTGAATGATAACAAGATCTGCTTTGTACCATTTTTTTCCATTTGCACCTAAAATTGGCTACAACGACCCAACTACTATCACCCTAGTAACCTGAACCTCCTAGGCAGCTGAGAAATTAATTCATTTTAGAAATAATGTTTTCTTAATTTTTTTCAGTCATCATATTAGAGGGCTCCAGGAATTTTTTTACCATAGAAATACACTTGAGTGGATAACATATTTCAAGTTTGTTTGATAACATAATAGTCAGTTAATTTTTTTTTTTCATTTTCAGGCAGAGTACCTGTTCCAGAACAATCCACAGACTGATTAAGCTCCTAGACCACCGGGGTTGTTTTGTTTGGTTCAGAGGTCTTCAAACAAGATGTATGAAACAGCATTAGAATTATTCCAGCATCTCTTGTGAAATGATGCAAATGGCATGTTTAAACTGAATATCTTAATTTTGCATAAACCTGACAAGTTTTTATATGCATGTCATATGATGATAGTATTATGGTATACCAACTGTCCGTCTGTCCGTCCAGGGTAAGCGCCATGATAACTTGCAGGGACTTTGATGGAATTTCACAAAACTCACCATAACTACTTGCCAACAGATTATCTCGCCTGAGTTTGATTATGGGCAGAATCCATGCATATTTAATAAGATCACGGGGCTACTTTGTGGTGTCACTGCGATAACTTACAAAGAATTGAAGGATTTTGATCAAACTCATCAGAAATGTAAATCACTAAAATATCTTGCCTAAGTTTCATTTCTGGTAAATTCCACTTATATCTAATGAGGTCAGAGGTCACCGCATTTTGGAGAGACTTTGGTGACTTAACAAAAATCCTATGGATTTTCATGAAACTCGTTATACATATTTACCAATAGAGTTTCTCACCTCAGTTAAATTCCTCAGCAGATTTCACGCATATTTAATGAGGTCAGAGGTTACAAGACATAAGACTAGCGTATCATGCACGTTTGCAGTGCTCTTGTATTATAATAATTTTTATCCAAACAAATTGAAAAAAATGTATTTTTCTGAACTTGTTCATTGCTGAAAGAATAAGCCAACTAGAAAAAGGTTTAAGATGAAAACCGTAATTCTACCTTACTTAATTTCAGTGCTAGTGAGGGAATATGTACATTAGCTCATCTAAAACCATAAATCATGACTGTGCTGTAAGGTCTCATTGTTATCTAATATTCATAGAATGTTCATATCTAAGTAAATTTCCTAACTGCTGTGTCATTGTTATACCAACCTTATCACAAAAATGTGACAAATACAGTTCATCATTAAGAAAGAGTAGCATTTTAACTGAAAACAAAACCCTATGAGCTTATGCGATGGTGCGGCCAAGTCAATAACCTGTTGTCTCTACTAGCATCACCAAATTTTATGCAAATGTTAGTCAAGTGACTTATATTTGAAATTGAGGTATTGGTGGCTCCACCTGCATCTACTTTTTTTACGGGGGTCATCCATCTTCTATATATTAACCCATAATATCTCAGGAACAGCAGGAGCTAGCATCACTAAATTTTATTCAAAATATGTCAAATATTGTGAGTTTTTTGTGGCACCATTGACATCAACTTACATTTTACATGGAAAAAGCTAGAAAACCTTTGATATCTCCTTCTTCAAAATTACTTGGCCATTTAACATTTCACAGAAATGTTCCAAGAGATTAGCTCTCAAGTTTGTTCAAATGGTTCAGCGTCAGTGAATATTGGCTGAGCCACAGGAATTTGAACTATGACAATTTGGCCAAGTAAGCATACTAACTTAACAATCTCAGAAACGGCAGGAGCTTCCATCACCAGATTTTACGGAAATGTTGGTCAAATAACTCCTAATTGAAACAGAGGTTTTTGTGGTGCCACTAGCATTGACCTGTAACTGTTTTTCACAGTGCAAAACTAGTAATTTTAACCTCTTTCAGCCACCAATGTAAAAATGTATTTTGATGAAACTCAAGCCGAATTGTTTTATATTTCACAAGAATGATCCTAGGGTTATTTTCTCTCAACTTTATAAGAATACATGGGGTAAATTGATTTTTGGTGAGTTATAAGCTGAATTTACTCATGCAGCCCAGTAAGGTAAGCCTCAATGAAACTGAAGCTGCAAGTCTTCTTCTGCAAAACTGCTCTTTCAAAATCTTTATCATTGCTGAAAAGTCATTCATTGGTGGCCTATGATCAAGTTTTCTCAGATGATTTTTGGCTTAATCATTGGACCTTTAACAATGAAAGGATGGTTAGATACTCTGGTAAACCAAGTTAGCAGATGTTAATTTAAGCAATAGATTGTGAGCTCTCTGGGCATATTAAGCAGAACTGTACAGGCAATATGAATAATTGGTTTCCATATCCAACCTATGTGTAAGAAAAATTCTTAAATAAAATATATCAGTATTCTGATTTTGCTTTCATTTTACATGTTATTATTCTTAACATTGTGATAGAACAAAATCTTACTTGGCAACAGGCCAAGTTTCGGTTTCTATCTGCAAATAACTTTTGCTTGCTGCAAACGGTTTCAGATTTGGCAAAAGGCCAAGGGTTGAGTCCGTTAAATAGCCACACCTGTGACATTAGCTATGCTTGACTTCAGTAGACAGGATGCATGAATAGCTTAAAAATGAAAACATATTTAAGGTGTGTTAAATTATTATATATATATTAAATCCGTTAAAGCAGTCATGTCTTTTAAAATATTATATTGTAACTGTGGGGCAGGCTAAAATTTTTTTCTTTGATTGCGGGGCAGGCTGACAGGGCATGATGTGGGGTGGGTGCGGGTTCAATTTTATGGCCTGTGCAGGGCCCTAACATGCATCTTAGCTCAGGCTTAAGAGTGGTTTGACATATCTGCCTCAAATTTTGCATGTTCATACATTATCTCGTACCAAAGACAAGTGGTGCCACCTAGCTAAAATCAATGTGCAGTGTACATCCATGCCAGTAATTCAGGGCTGATTTGGTGTATCTACCTGAAATTTCGCATGTCCAAACACCTCGTACAGCTGTCATGTACACAAGACATGTGGCACCACCTGCAATCATTTTTGCATAGTGTACATCCATGCCAGTAATTCAGGTGTCATGTTCATGTTATTGGTGCTTGTCTGCAGGTTTGTAGTACTTGCTTTGAACATGTACATGCTACACACATACATAAAATGTAATAAAGTACTTTACAAATAACGGTCAAGTATTTTATCAGGGAACGATTATACCCGAGTTTCGAATTGCACAGGTTCGCATTAGGCATGTAGGCCTTGTTTCTTTATTCATTATCTTCTTTTATAAAGCAGGTACATTCCATTTTAAACAACAAATCTTTTGTTAGGTTGTCAACAATTTTAAAATAAAATTTTACAAAGAGGAAAAGATGATTAATATACAATAAAATAAATGCCTGGAGATATTTGTATGTATTTTTAGGTGATGTTATTGATTGCATACTAATTGCCTGATGCGATATGTATCGCAATTTATATTAAAATGAAAATTTTGCTTTAAATTTTTTTATCTTCAGATCATCAAAAAAACCTGTATGTTAATATAGCATATCGAACAAAAAGTACTCTCAGGATTCTAGATATGTATACATTATGGGGACTAAACATTATTTTAATATACATTTTAAAGCTAAAATGAACCTTTGTTTGACGATAATAAACCTTCATGGAGCTGAACTTATAAATAAAGCTTGTTAACCAGGTCTGTCACCCTGATGAATGGTATATGTATGTTTTTCATAATTTGTTTCATATAATTTTTAAAGAAAAGTGTTTTGTTAATATTTCATTTATTTAAATAAATGTTTTTCATGTTGAGGTTATTATATATTCTTATATATGGAGCTTTTTTATTACTACCTTTCACTCTGTGTGTGTGTGTGTATATATATACATATATATTATCAGAAAGACCATGCACATTTCCTTTCAGAATATCGAAGTGCCACACTATTCATTTACTTAACACGCATTTATTGCAGGAAATATAATAGCTTCAGTCAAGTTATTTGAATTTTTAACAGATTACTGGAAATAAATATTCATTGAAAAATTGTTCAGTGTTGTTAGTCTTGTATTGTTATAAGGCTGGGGGGGGGGGGGGGGGGGGGTGACCCAGATAAAACAAGGAAATTTTTGTGATCAAGTCTCTTTATTCTGGTCAATTCACACAATCATCAATGGGTACATTTGTCTCTTCCAATGTTGACAGTAGTGCAGAACAATAGTCAATGTTAATTTCACACAATGTCCCCGACACTTCTAATGACAATCATCATTGTCTCAATTCTTACCCGTCTTCAAGCAAGTATGTTTTCTTTACAACATAATACAGTTCTTCACTTCAGTCCAGAAATATACTAATGATTGTATCAAAGTCCCTTTAGCTAGTTAATATATGAGTAATACCTTTTCTATCATGATTCTATCACTATACACATTTTATAAGATCCGCTGTCTGTAGGGAAGAACCCATGAAACATGAAAACACATTAAAGTACAACTTAAATATGATAGGGATTCTATTAACAAACTGTTCTATAATACCTAACAAACTAGATTATGTAGTCGGGGCCTACAAACCTCCACCAGAATCTCCTTTAATATCAGTCATGTGTTCACGTGTACACGTTTCATGCATCAACACTTATGCTTCATTAACACGGGTATACCTTGCGAGTGGATGAACAAATGCATACGAATGGGCGACTTCCACACATGTGGCACAAAGGAATGGTCTTTTGTCTTGATGGTATATCAGAAAAATTATATTGTGATGATTCTAATTACTCCCAAACTTGAATGGGCTATTGATAACCCTAACCCTGTACAAATGTTCAGCAAAAATCGTCATAACTCTTTGCCCTATTTGCTTGGAGGCTAAGCAACGAACCAAGACTTAAGCTGTTTGTTTGCCACAGAATTGCAACGAAAGATATTAAACTGCCTTTTATCTGGAAGAGTTTTCAGTTTTACATTTAACCTGCTTATTATATGACAATATGAAAATCTCAGGACAATCTCATATAATACTTTAGGAATATATTTTTTTTATAATATATGTCTTTTCACTTGGGCAGCTGTAAGAGCCATCAATGTCTTATGTGTCTGTTTACATGCCTCGACTGACAACTGAAAACAAGTTTTTCATGATTTCCTCATTAAGTTTTTTTTTCTAACATATCTTTCATTAACTCTCACTTTGCTATAGTCATATAATTTCTTCAAATTATTTTTGCAGTAGGTGGCTTCTACATACAGTCATAATATCTATTAAATCGTCATTACCCATGAATGATGATGTCATACCCATGTTGTTGATCTCACTCAACATTTGTACACCCTTTATGTAGCTGATTTTTTTTTAAATATCTTTATGTAATTTCTTGAATTGTAAATTGCCATACTTTGCTAATATTTTAGGGAAGAGGTTAGTAAACCACAAGGGTGCTTAATTTGACTGGGTGCTCATGTCCTTTATTAATGTTAGGCAAAAAAAAGGTATGGTTCTCAAGCACTTTTTTCAGAAAATAGTGCGGGCGGGCGAAATTTTATTTTTACCTTTTTTGTATGTTTCGATAAAAAATGTCATATGATAAGGGAAAAGCATGAAAGTAACATAATTTTATTTCTAAACAGGTAAAAGCACTACATAACAAAGGAAATCTTATAGAAATTGTATCTTCTTGAAAGATGAAAATCAAAATAAAAATTTTTGGTGCGGAGGTTATAATTGACGCAGGCGGTGCCTGAAAACCATTCCTCTTATTTTTTCCCCCTTATATATCGTATGTGAGAACGTATGTGAGAATAGTCTTTGGCTAATGTAACTATGTTGTAAAACGAAAAATGTATTTTGACATGTATTATAATAATTAAGTGAATAATAATAAAGAATTAAATGAATTTAGTAATTAATTTCAGGACTCAAGTAGACTTTCCAAGGAACTCCTTGATTTTGCAATAGAAGGTACAAGGAAATGGAAAATACAATGTCTAATGTGTCTGGGTGCCCAAAATCACGTTTCTGGTCCATAGATTACTAAAAGTCAGCTGAGCTGAAAAGGACTCGCGAAAACTCAGGATTAAATCATGAGACATTAGTCCCTACCAGCTCATACAAAAATGTTTATCTTAGAGAACCGTGGCTGTTCCACGGCTGCAGCTAGTAGTTTTTATTGATGACTATATTTCTGCAATTACCACACCTTTAATTTTTAATGCAATTTTTAACTTTATACATCACAATACTTTAGTATTGTCTTTCAATATAGGAAACAATGATAAATGAATCAAGATACTACTTTCTATTGGTTCTTCATTGATAATTATTCATTGTTATAAAAACTGCAATATTATATTTTGCTTTGCTAGTGTAAGCTAGCATCGCAGATATCTAAATTCCAATCTTGCTGTAATCAACTTGCTTTGAAAAGAAAATAAATTACATGAAGAATACCTGTCAGGTATACAAGGTATAGTATTAACATCAGTTAGATTGAGAGATGGTAGCAGCCTGCTTGCCGTGTTCCTTGTAATTATTGCCATGGTTAGCTTGCATGCCCGGGTCTCTCGTAATGTTTGCATGTGCCGATCAAAATGATTCCCGTGGCATTAACGTTTTAAGTAATTCTTATGTGGAAACTTTCCAGAAATTAAAGATGTGTGTCCACACTTGCGGTACGGATGCGGATGCGGACGCGTTTTAAATCGCGCATATGGAATAAAGAAGGAGTGTGTCCACTCATGCGTGGCAGAGTGCCTGCGGCTGGCGGGAACGGATACGTTTTTTTTAAAAACCGGACCATGAAGCCGCGGGTATGGAATCGCATGCGGAAACGTATCATTTTGTAGCGGTGAAACAGAGTGAAACACCTTAAAACGCACTGAAAAACGTATCTGATGGACACACATACACAATCTCCGCATACGTATATGCACCGCAGACGCACCACATCTGTACATGTGGACACGTGGTAAAGCCATTTTGAATAGTGTTCTTCTGGAACGATCGAGGAAATCGTAGCCAATCGTGTGCAAAAGAGCTAGAAATAAGTTGCATTGAAAACATTTTTGTGAAAGCACTCATTGACCTGACTAATCAAACCCAGCTGCATGTGACATTGAAGGTGAGATTTGTTAAATAAAGCCCCTTTACGCACCTGCACTCATGCGAAGGTAATTCCTGATGAGTCCGAACTAGACTTCAGGGCAAAATGTATGAATAATGATAAGAAGAAGGTGACCAACAGCAATAATAAAAATAATATTGTACATTCTGAATGCGGACTGGGTTGAGGCAGGCCAAGTAGTAAATGCCAGGTCTGGCGAATTCTCATTGTTCGGAAGAAACTTGTCTGAGGAGTCATCAATTGCCCACCATACTTATGTGGGCTAGGGATAGAGCACAGGTCAAAACGTTCGATCATGAGATATTTACGGTCGGCCCCACACCCCAGGGTGGTCGCACTGCAGGCGGAATGGGAAGGTCGCGTCCCAAGGCCGTGTTTCATTCACAAAAGAGTGAGCCTTTAAGAGTTCTTCGTTGGTATGACCTAACAACGGTAAAACAAGCAAATTAAAGGATTAATGTCCCTCGCTTCCGCTTCCAAGTCCGGGATGATTTTAAAATCTGTGTTGACTGGTAGTTTATTATTTATATTGTTTTTAATTATTTATTATTTCCTTTTCTTTTTTCGCTTCAAATATGAAGCTTGATATGAATTATTATCTTTGTTGCAATCTTTGTTGTTGGTGTTATTATTATTATTATTATTATTATTAAATACATTTTCTGTTTAGTACACCTGTTTTTTTTAGGTGGAGTAAAGATGAGTTAAAGGAACAGTTGTATAGACATTTAAAAAAAGGTATAAACATATTTAACCAGGTATTCAATTTATTTTTCAGGTCAGTTATATAATGCATATTCAAAAATTGCACAGAATGAATGGATTGCATTTTCTTGTAATTTTTTCAAAATAATTGTAAATTATGATTATAATAACTTTTATATCAGTAACATGTAAGCAATACTGATACATGTTTGTAATATTTATTTCTGTAATGACTTTAAATTCACATATATTTGGAACTATGGGACGGTGGCTTTCTTGTCCGGAATAAGGCAATTCTTTCTTTCTTTCTGTAGTGACTAAGTAGAAATAGTTTTAACCACGCTCAAAAGACGGAAGCACCTGGCAGTTACTGCAATAAAAATCAAGTATTTCATGTACACCGCTAGCGACACCTGTTGGTGATTAGTGAAACTAAATGTGGTGATTCATCATATAAAAAGGAATCCACCTGAATTAATAAATAGTAAGAATTAATAATTAGTTATATATATATATATATATACTAATTACTATATATATATACTATAGAGAGAGAGAGAGAGAGAGAGAGAGAGAGAGAGAGAGAGAGAAGAACCTCGAATATCCGTATCTCGTTTTTCCGAAAATTTGTTTTTCCGAAATTTATATCGGGGAACCGAGATTTACCTCTATAAATCTAAAGGTAGAAATATGACATTCAGAAAATATATTGTCCCAAATTACCGAATGTGATTCCGAGGAGAACTGGATGAGTATCGTTTATTCGCCTGTGAAGAATAATAAATGGTCCGATCAGCGCATCTACTTAAGCTTGATGGGTTATTGAGAGCTTTTGTCGCTGCGTCTGTATTCATCCGAACACATGTACTTTACATGTACTGATGTAACACTCTCCCCCTGATATAGATAAAGGTTACTTGCAATCCACTTTAATCGTTTAGTGATTTTTATAAATGGTCTACATCTGAGGTTTTTACGTAGCCCCCCTTCTTCACCTGCGATATTTGATAGTAGTAATAGAATACTTATTGAAAACCTTTGTACCTCGCATATCCGTAACCTCAAATATCCGAAGAAATGTCATGTGTCCCAAATTTTTCGGAAATTCGAGGTTCCACTGGATATACATATATATATATATATATATATATATATAATTATATACATAAAACACTTTTTTTTATAATATCCATACATATTAGCACCCCCCCCCCCCTCCAAGTTCTGGAATTTCTTGATCCGCCACTGATCACGGCCCCCTCCCTTCCCTCAGTCCTGGCTACGCCCCTGAGTGTGAAAAGGTATATTTGTCATAATGGCCATGCATACAATACATAACGAGCATATATTAGACCTCATGCAGGATTCTGGCATGTTGATACAAAATCATGTGAACAAATACTTGTCAGCAACATAATGCATAATTTGCCAAGAACTATACCGGGAAAAAATTATTACAGGAAGATTTTGCAAATTCCTGGATTTTCCTGTAAACAATCGATCAATGCAATGCAATTCCTGGATGACCTACGAGGGGCCGGACATGGACGCTCAGTTTGACAGGTCGTAGTTCGAGCTCGAGGAATTGGTGGGTCACGTGCTATGCTTTCCATTTGGGTGATGGGGTCGGGCTGTTTTTCTTCAATTTCTTCAGTCTGACTTCTTATTTCAGGTTCAGGATGTTGATCTTCAGCCCTATCACTCACTTGGTCACTTTCAGGAACGTTTTCAATAGCATCAGGAATATCGACATCTCCATCCCTCATCGCACAAGTTCCTACAGTATCAGTTCTGTAATCGTCAATGTCAGTGTCATTATGATGAGTGTCAATGCTGTGTGGTACAAATCCTGTAGCTGACGGGTTTAACTCTGTTTCTGTTAACATGAAATCGTCCTCTGATTTATCCTCGTATTCTGACTCTCCAGAATCAGAATCTCTTTTTTAGTGACGGTCCTTTTCCGGTGTTTCTTGGAGTCTGACTGATCACAAACAGGTAACAGTGGTATTGTAGCTAGCGAAAGCAGCATGTTTTTGTGCAAAGTCCTCTTTTGGCCTTTTCCATCTACTTTTCTTACAAGGTAAACTGGGATCCCTTCATTCGGCTGTTCCTCCACGATGTAAACCTCTTTCTCCCAATGATCCGCCAATTTGTGCTTCCCCTTGAATGCGACATTCTTTACAAAAAACCGATTTCCTGGGTTTAAAAGCGTTTCTCGGACATTCAAATTATATCGCTCTTTCGATCTTTTAGCAGCTTTCTCTGATTCAGTATGGACAATGCATACAGCATCCTTTCCTGGAAATCACGTACAAACTCGGTTTGGCATCGTTCTTTTTCTTTTTCCGGATGTATCTCTAGCACCTCATCAACAGGTAGTCTTGGGTGTCGGGCAAACATGAGGTAGAACGGTGAAAATCCGGTACTTTCATGCTTTGTGGCATTATAGGCATGGACCAACTCGGAACGTAGGATTTTCAATCTGTGGATGTTCCTAGAGATTGCTTCCTCCCGCAGACACCTAGGAAGTATCAACTGATATCTAGTTTGGCCTGAAATGGTACAGCGACGGTAAAGAACATCATCTCTTAAACATATTGGAAAATGTATCCTATAGTCTGGATCTGCTCTAGCTGGTCCGTCTAACGACCTCCTCCCCCGCTGAAAAGAACCAAGCACTGGACCAATGATGTCATCAGCTGCTTGGTATCTAGCCTATTGGTCATGGGTGATATCTGAGATCTCACCATCTGTCACTGGATCCGTGCTAGGTAAAGCAGGTGACTGGGACAAACAGACTTATTCCACGAGAACTTCGGTTTGATGACTTTAGAATACTGCCTGCATGGATTGAGGACTTATGTGGATCGATCTCGGTATCCAGGAAAGCGCATCAGCGTCGAGGGTTTTCTTCCCTGAGCGGTAGTGGATGGTAAAGTCGAAATTGGCGAGATCTGCTAGCCATCGGTGACCGGTTGCATCCAGCTTCGCTGTGGTCATTAAGTATGTCAGTGAAATTTTGTCCGTGAAAACTTCAAATGGTCTGCCGTAGAGGTAATCATGAAACTTTTCACAGACCACCCACTTCAGTGCTAGGTATTCAAGCTCATGAGCTGCATAATGACTTTCCGAATTATTCAAGCCACGGCTCGCGTAAGCAATCATCAGTCCGTCCCCTTTTTGGTTCTGGTACAAGACTGCCCCTAATCTATCTGCAGATGCATCAGTATGTAGAATAAATGGCAGACTGTAATCCGCATACCCTAACACTGGTGGTTCTGACAGCAAACGATTCAGTGTGTCAAAGGCGTCTTGAGCAGCGGAATTCCATTCTAGCAGGGTGGACTAGAATGTTTTCTACCTCATCACGGCCGATCCCTCTTAAGAGAGACGCAGGGGTTTTGCAATAAGGGTATAACCTTTGATAAATCGTCGGTAGTAACCGGTGAAGCCTAGGTATTGTCGAAGCTCTTTAATCGTTCTTGGGACTGGCCACTTGGATAGTGCTTCTGTTTTGTCCGGGTCTGTATGGACACCCTCAGCAGATATAACGTGACCAAGATACTTTACGCTCTTCCTGAAGAACATACACTCGGAAGGCTTGAGTTTCAGACCGTAATCCTGAAGGCGCTGGAATACCTTATCTAGACGGCGTATGTGTTCTTCAACTGTGGAAGAAAATACCAGTATGTCATCTAGATAAACGCAACACTCTTTTGAGTTCAGATCGCTTAAGCATTTTTTTCCATTAACCTCTGAAATGTCGCTGGGGCGCTGGTCAAACCGAACGGCATTCTGTTACATTCGTAGAACCCAAGACGATCGACAGAGAACGCGGTCTTTTCCTTATCCTCCTCCGCTATTTGATTTGCCAATGGCCACTGCGTAAGTCCACCGTTGAGAAGATCTTGGCCTTCGCTAGTATGTCTAAAGTTTCGTAGATCCGTGGTAAGGCATAAACATCCCGCTTTGTTCGCGCATTCAGCTTCCTGTAGTCGATGCATAGCCTGAGACCACCATCTTTCTTCCGAACGCAAACTATGTTGGACGACCAGGGACTTTTAGACTCATGGATCACGCCTGCATCGAGCATACCACGCAAATGTTGATTAACTTATTCGAACAATGCAGGAGGAATACGCCTTGTTCGTTCTTTAAATGGCGTGTCATCAGTAAGGCGAATCCTATGAACAACAGCATCAGTGTGACCAAGCTCCTCATCCCCGGTTGAGAATACATGTCTCCATCAAGAGAAAAACTCTTCTGCACGTTTCTTCTCATCATCTAACAAATAAGATGCTGAAAGGTCAATGTAAGGGTCGCCTGAGACTCGCTAGTAGGTGGTGCTTGGTCTGACGCTGGGATTTCATCTGTAACGTTATGAAGTTCAGCTATTATCGTGTTCGCATGTATGATTAGCTTTCTAGTTCCTACATTGTACAAAGAAACGGCGACTCTGGAAGTAGATCCAGACGGTTTGATGTTCTTAACTTCAGGTATCATTATCAACCCACCAGGTATGGCTTGTTCTTGACTCGATTCCACTAACAGAGTTGATGATAAACCCTCGGCACGACAAAGTCCATGGATGGTTAACATTTCATCTGGATTTACGGTAACAGGTTTGGTTGTGGTCACAGTGACTGGTTCAGTGGTTGGTACACAACACCTCTCATACTAAGAGAACGGAAAGCTAAACGCCATGATCCTGACAGTGATGATCCGGACTGCAGAAATGTTTCTCCGAGCTGCTGTTGACACCAGCCTCTGTAGCGTATGACTATATGGGTACCAAAACAAACTGGAACTTTGGTATTGTAGGGTGTATCCGGTACCACAAGGACCAAAAATATGTCTTCAATCTCACTCCGGTTTACATGAAGTGGCAAGGACATCTTCAGAGCTACATAACCTAGGTACTGTAACATTTGGCCAACTCCGTCCTCAACAGAGAGTAAGTCATGCAGCGGTTCCAACGTATGGGAAGGAAGGCATTCATCAAAATATATTTTTGATATCGTTGTGATCATAGATCCCGTGTAGATCAAACATCGGGTTTTAACCCCCTCGACGTAAATATATCCCTCATTTGGCTCTCCCACTAAGGTCTCAAACACAGATTCGGAATTTGAGCTAGACACAAAGTCCTCTGCTTGCTCCGCAGCAGGGACTGGCTTCAGTTTAAAGTTTCCTTCTGTTTCTTCGTGATTTCCTGTACCTCGTCTTCCGACAAGCGTTTAGAGGACTTGCAGGTGTTGACATAGTGTCCTCTGTTTCCACATCTACAGCATACGACAGTTCTGCTTGTGTTTGTCGAGGATTGTATCCTTTTACCTCTCACTGCCGTGGGATTCCGATCGTTGTATCCAATTACAGAGTAGGTCAAGCTTCTCGAGGATCATCCGGTTGTCTGTTTCTGTTTGAGCCTTTTGAGTAACATCAGTGGCTTCGGTCAACATCTGGGACTGTGCTTTCGATTGACTGGACTTTCGTCTTGTTTCATCAAGGGAAAGCTCCTGATCGATAGCTCTAACTGCTAGACAAAGTTCACTGTAATCTGCTATGAGGTCATACTTATGTCGGGTAGCTTTCTTCAGCTTCTCGCTGTAGAGATTTCTCCAGAACTGGGAGCGCAACATATCATTCTTGGCCGATGCTGCGACCTTTCCTTTCTCAATTGCACTGGATAGTAGTTCAAGGCGGCAACCGAAAGATGACAGTCTCATCAGATTTCTGACAGGCGGCATGAAAACGCTGCATCAAGGAATCACCCTAGAGAACATCTCCGAATAGCCCGTCTAGTTTCTGGATAACGGATTCTGGATCTGAGTTTTCCGGCATCCAAGTCAACACATCTGCAGCTGTCCCTCTCAATGACCGTCTGATACTTTGGAGAACAACTTAAGTCGAGTACCCATCATGAATCAGGCTCCTTACTTCAAACTTCCAACGGCAGACTAACATCTCCCTTTGTGTTGTCATCTCCGGAGAACGTCGATAGTCTATGGATCTGCATCCATGGAGACTTCAAGGTCGAAGCATCTGCTGGAGCGGATGGAATCACCGGAGGTAATGAAACATGAAAATCCCTCCGATCGGTAAATGACGGTAGATTTACATAACGTTTTCCAGCAACATCAGTTTTGATATCTGAGTGATCAAGTTTAATAATGACAGGGAAAACTTGTGATGTAGATACCCTATCAAATACCCGTTTATACATATCAGGGCTAAGCCTAGCCAGCATCTCAACAAGCTGGTCTATGACTGCCTCATCAGAGTCAGTTGCTTCCGCGCTACATCCGGTGGTATTCATTGTTTCAGATTTACCAGCCATCATAGGTCTGTTTGGTGCTGATCCTGTGCTCTCAGATAGCCATTGTGTGAATTAAGCTAACTGATTTTCGACAACCACTGAAACTTCAAGTGGTAAACTTCTTAATGTTCGACCAGTTAGATCACGAACTGCTCGATCAGCATCTTGACATGCAACAAATGAAACATAGACTTCAGTTTTTTTTTTATCAGAGGACAATCTAGGTTTCAACAGTGTGTGCTCAATCTCCCGAACTTGAAGAAGGTACTCGGATACCTGAGCCGAGTCGTGTGTTCAGCTATACCCTGTATGTACACGGTTCGTTCCTGATAAGACATTGTAACAGTTTATACACAAACAACTGGCTTACCTTCAATAATATGTTGACTGATTGTGCCAATGGAAATATATTACACAGTAAATATATGATCCCTTCACTTGACGTCGATCTTATTCAATGAACAAGAGCGATCACCAAGTCTATGACATCAAGAGAAAACTTCTCTTGTTGTCAAACATTAGTGTATCAGTATTATGACAAAGTCCATACATCGGATTAGATCCGAACATAGACAACTTAAGGTTCAATTGTTTCTTAGCTGAAGTTACCTAATCCGGATGATCAGTGCAAAACCTTCGAAATATACATAGATGATAGGTAGAAAGTCTTGAAAAGATCTTAATGAATTTCATGTAACAAGGCAAGTGTATGTTGGCCAATCAAACTACAAAAGCAGTTAAGTATAAAATACTAAGTTACACAGAAAGTAATACTTGGGATATTATCCTAGGCAATTCAGAAGTACGTATGTACTGGGTGAAATTCAAAGAAATTAGCAAAATATATCTTTAAGCAATCAACATTAACATATAAAGCAAATGGCAACGATCCATCGGAATTCAAAGGTGAAAAATGCTCACCCACATGTTTTTTTTTTTTCTTTCTGGCGATGATAAACAAGTCAATAAATCCAGTAATGGATTATAACGAGTGTCCAGTTATGTGTACCATGTGAGAAAATCCATGTGAGAGTCCCTAAAGTCCAGACAATGAGGATCTAATACACAAATACACAATAAAGATCCAAAAAGTCAAATGAAGAATGTCCACAGTGCGAGATAATCCAGGTAAATGTATCCTGAGATTCAGTTCAACATAGTTCAAAGTACATGAACACAACGTTAAATATCCAAAGAGGTATGGTGATCGAATGTTTATCACATCATATCAATGGCAGAACATCGAAGTTATTCACGATCTGTCTGTGAATAACAGTCCAAATGTGTCATGATACAACCAGAAGAGAGCGTACTCGACATCTTTCCCGGTGATGGGTTTGAAAGTACGAACGTCCTTCGAAGTGTCTGGTTACCACAGAGTGAGAGAGTGCGCTCCTGGCTCCAAAATGGCGGATGCAAATTCAAAAGTTTAAACCAGCAAGGGAAATACGAAGAAAATAAGTTTCTTGCGCTCGGTTAAGGCAGTTTTACGAAACAGAAATGCCTTTTCTTTCACATGAAATGCTCATTTGTTTGTCGGGGGTATGACTTTCTCGCTATTCACGATAGAACAATCTGTGTGCGCCCATGCATAGCGCCGTCAGCGGAGTCCTTTCAAAAGCCAGGCTAACACAATAGGTCCATTCAAATGGCAAAAACTAAGATTTGGCGCCAAAAAATGTTCACTGAGCGGTTAAGCGAAATTTCTCGAAATGACGGCAAAACAGAAAAAACAGTTCCACTCATGAGACGATTGTCTCTCCAAGGCTTCTAGTACAGAGTACCTTATCGAGCGCCATATGTAACCGTCTCCCACTCGTATCAGAGAGCAGCTTTACAATAACGGGTCAGTACTCGGGAAGAATAGTCGTTTATTCAGTTTGGGATTAAGTAGTATGATGTTCAATGTAGATTCTACACTTATTGTGCAAATAATAAATACTGTGATACCCACATGTCTATGAGACATATACACATTGAGGAGAGACATAGAGAACATACAGTCCTGGTTGTAATAATTAGAATAACGTAATGGTTCTCCTTGAAGGTTGTAAGGCATACATGTAAGAACAATGGAACACTAGAGAAAATGGAATGACCTGTTAATTACTGATATCTGACTTATGTGTGAATACCTATTTACAGTAGCCATATGATATAATAATAATACAATAATATGTGCTAAACTTATGACTTACACTGTGCTAGGAATCCTGTTAACAATATCTGTGTTCTGTACAAACGTGTCAGCAAGGTGTGTGCACCGCTCGATACGAAGTAACTGCGTGTTACATGTGCACCCGACCAAGAGCTAATGAATGACCACTTCCGGGCAGGTAATTAGTGACCAGTTAAAGGATTCACGATAGGTGGCAGCACAGAGTAACTAAGTATACAATAAAACAGTTTTGGCTACTGCAAAGTTAAATGTAATGTGAATATCTATACAATCTAACCGTAACACATATATACATATAATTGATATTTTAAACGTTAAGACAATATTGGGCGAACATCGCAAATTTATACATCACTTTTTACAATGGTAAAGATGATGATGTAGCGATTTCGCCGGTTCCGCATGGTATCTATGAGCAACAAAAACTGACGTGCCGGGACAAATGTAATTTCGCAACACCCATTCCGCATTCCGTACATCAGGGATCTTAGCTTTGATCGGAATATGCACAATCGACAAAAGATTCTAGGAGGTTGATCGATGATGAAACAATTTCTTTTAAAATCGATTAAATCGATGGAATTTTTCATAATCGATTAAAACGATTGTGTCTGTACATGCAAAAAATCACATCCTGTCAGATATGTATGTGTATATATAAACACAAAGTAACGAACAGCATCTAAACCGAACCTAGCTTGTACAGCAGATACTCGCCTGACGGAAGTCGACCTTAGGTGTGGGTTGATTGAGGGTTTCATTATGAATACAGATGTCAGACTATTCACTTGGGTCAATATTTTAGGTTTTTAGTGTACAGCAGATTTCAAGGTAATATAGAAAGTACATCAGATAATCGATTAATAATCCATCATCGTTCGTTTTTAATTTTCAATCATTGATAATGAATTTAAAACAATTCGTACAACTATATATATATATATATATATATATATATATATATATATATATATATATATATATATATATAGGGTATTTGTTTCTTGCATCGCCGGGACAAGACCGCCAGAACTGGTTGTTAAAATAAGGGGTTGTATTAACACAAGACCAAACTGCTCGGGTCGTCAACGACCCGCTTGTGTGTCGCTAAGTCCGGCCTATTTCATGTAAATAAGCTTTATTAACAAACTTACTAACACCTGACAGTGTGCAGAGTGGTGGAAACCCCGGACCATAAGTCCGTTCAGCCGTCACTCTGCCATAGGACTTTGGAGACACCACTCGTGTCACTATACTCGGGTCTTTTTTTCATCAGGTCCATTAAAGGATTGACCACAATCAGCTACGATATCGCTGTCTTTTCACGTTTCCTTGGAGCTCCATTGAATGGACACATGTCCTTTTGTTTGGTGCATGATTTGCATGGTTCGTTGGCCATAGCATGGATTAACTCCGCTGCATGGATTTTTGCTTCAACACAGCGCTGTGTGTGTGTTTAAGTTCAAATCACTGACTTGGACTTGCGTCGAATAAAGTGAGTTTTGTGATTTTTTGGTGCGCACAGTTTCGAGAGAGATTCTTTTAAGGCGCCATAGGAGCACTCACTCAATTCAACAGGAGCGTGACGTCGCATCTTTGCCGGATTTTGTCGACAGGTGGCACTAACGTCATGACACTTCCGACAGGTAGCACTTTTGTTTACATTTATTCCCCGCTATAGACCTAGGTCTTTATGAACTTATTCCTGCATTTGATATGAACTATTATGCATGAACATTGCGCATGCGCTATTAACTTTGCTTGCATTACATTTATTTGCTTGTTCTTGTACATGTAATGTATTGCTTTTTGTAACGTTGTAATATTCCCCTGTGTAACTGTGATACATGTCAGATTGTACTTTGTGCATTTAGAGGGAGAAAACAGCATGTGTAGGGTATAGATTATGTTTTTTTAAAGGAGATTGATATTTTTCTCTCTTCTCTTTCGTGATAGAGGTCATTACTTTGAAATTTTATGCATCCAGTGGGGTTTGCGGACTTATAATTTTTGCCTTTCATTAGTCTTTTGCATTGCCTTGCTGTTAGTACTTTGCATTGTCTTGCGCTCAGTTCACTTCTGGCTTTATTAAGACGGACTAGACATAGTCGACAATACTAACGTAAGCATAAACTAGAAATAAGCATAAGAATAAGATATACTTTGACATCAATCTTGCCTCAACAATGGCAGATATCGTGTGTGTTGCCTATGTTCAAGTTTTCTAATTTGATGCCACACATGAACATGTGATGCATCATTTCTCGTCCGTGGGCGAAGTGAAACAGCTCTTACTTGTAAGCGAGGCTCACTCCGGCCATAAGACTAGTAGGGGGTATGTTGAATTTGCAAAAGCGAGTTATGCCACCATAGCTGTTGAGAAATAGACAGGTAGCCATATAGCAGGTGACACTGGATGTAAACTTTCAGTAGAATTAGCGGAAACGGCTGATGTGCCTCAAATTAACCTGCTTTCTGCTTTGGCTTACATAGAAAATCGCCAAAAATCGTCCTCTTCCGTTCATTCGGAAGATAATCAGCTTATTTAACAGTTAGTCGACAAACTGTCATTTTTATCTGATGATCAGGTTAATCACATGATAAAAGAGTAAAAGCACAAACGAGGAGATGCTATTAGGGTTCCTACAGAAACTACCATTTACGCCATGGTAACACCAAGGTTACCTACTTTCTCAGGAGGCCCTGATAAAACAGGAAATTATGAACAATGGCGTTCTTGCCTCAGGACTTTGATCAACGGGCATACATCCCCAGATTCCCAAATAATGGCCGCAATCCATCAGTCCGTCAGGGGAACAGCAGGGAGTGTTTTGTTGTCAATGCCTGAACATTCCAACCCTTCAGATGTCCTTGATAAATATGATCGCTATTTTGGCAATGTTTTACCTTTAGACTTACTGAAACAGCAGTTTCATGCTAGTCGTCAGGAAAGCAAAGAGGACATAGTCTCCTGGAGTTGCAGACTCCATAACATGCTGGATCTGATTAACAAGAAACAACCCATGTCCAGGTTAGAATATAACCAACAGTTAAGATCCAAATTTTGGAATGGTCTGTATTCAAAAGAAATCCAAGCGGGCACTAGGCCTCGCTATGATTTTGACGAGGAGTTTGACGAGCTGTTTGCAGCTTACCGTACATAAGAATTGCAGATGCAGAAACCACAAAAAGGGGTAGCATCATCAATGAAGCTATACGGTGAGTCCGAACAATCTGAGCGTCCTGTTTTTGAGAAACTTGTACAGAGACTGGGAGCTCTCGATACACGGCTATCCAAAATGGAACAGTCCCATTCTTCTACACAAACACGGGCTTCTCGTCCGGTCAAATCAAATGTGACACAATCAATTGCATCTTTAGTTACAGATCACACAGATCAGGTATACTGTACACGCTGTAAGAGGTCAACCCATAAAGTAGACACATGTCATGCAAAGAGAGACAAATATGGCAATTGGCCAAATAACTGCGGGGGAGAACACAGGTTCATATTCTAACCCTATACCAACAACACATGTTTCGGTACCAGTTGTAGGCAATACAAACATTGTAGACTTAATTGCTGATAAAGTGCCTTGTAAAGCCTTACTTGATACTGGATCACAAGTGTGTACTGTTGCAGAATGGGTTTTAAAGAACATCTCTCATGTGATGATTTAACTACTGTAGAAAAACTGATTGATTTACGTCAAGTTCCAGGAAAATAAGTTGAATATATTGGCATTGTACCAGTCGAACTTGTTATTTCTGAAATTTTACCTGACCAAATCTTTTCGGTCCCGGTACTTGTCATGAAAGACACTCAGTTTAACCATGAAGTTCCCTTTTTAATTGGCACAAACGTTCTAAATTCATGCAGACAGACCCTACAATATCAGGTCGGAACTAACTTCATACAGAAAAAAAAACATATTTCCACACCATGGAAAATCGCTTTCCAGTGTCTCCATACCAAGGAAAAAAGAAAGCCTTTGGTAATATAAATTGTGTTTATTCAACCAAATCAGTTAATGTTCCGCCGCACAGTACAATCACGGTCAATGGGATGTGAAGAGCGTCTACTCCAAGAAAAATTCGGGTTGTAACAGACCCTAATATGTTGTGCTCATTGCATGCTGGATTAGTATTACATTCATCACTACATGAGATTGATTTTTCCAGAGGTACTTAACATCGTATCCCAGTAACAATACAAAACCTGTCTGGTCATAATGTGTGTATTCCTAATAAATCTGCACTATGCAGTTTACAGGAAACCTCCATTGTAGCACCAATCACAACACTGCCACCTAGCCAGACAGATTCCATACTTGATCTGGTTAGAGTTGGACAAAACTTAACCTAATTAGAGACTAAACAATTACACCAACTATTAGATAAGTGGAAACACGTTTTCTCCCAAAATGAAACCTATATAGGACGTAATGGCATAATGTCGTTTTAACCAATTCATAACCTTTTCGGGAACGGTATCGCCGGATACCACCTCAACTCTATCAAGAGGTGAAACAGCATTTACGGGATATGTTGGATGCAAAAGTCATCAAAGAAAGCAAGTCTCCCTTTTCATCACCTGTCGTCTTAATTCGTAAGGGTGACGGTTCAATTAGATTCTGTGTAGCTAACAGAACTCTTAACAGTAGGACCATCAGAGATGCACATGCTCTCCCTAGAATTGATGAAACCCTTGATTCTTTAATTGGTGCCAAGTACTTTACTTCACTTGATTTAAAATCTGGGTATAGGCAAGTGGAAGTGGCCGATTAGGATAAACATAAAACGGCTTTTACTGTTGGCCCTTTAGGCTTTTACGAATGGGAAATAATGCCATTCGGTTTAGTAAATGCAAAAGCGACGTTCCAACGCTTAATTCAAAAGGTCATGGGCGACTTGCATCTTAAAGAATGTCTACTCCATCTCGATGACGTCATAGTATTTTCAAAGACCTTTTCAGAACACCTTGAAAGACTCGATTCTGTTTTCAATCGCCTTGCCAACGCCGGCCTAAAATTAAAACCTACTAAGTGCTGTTTCCTTCAAGATAACATAAAGTATCTAGGTCATATTGTGTCTAAAGAGGGTGTAGCCACCGATCCCGAAAAGATTGAAGCTCTACGGCGGTGGTCAACCCCAACTTGTGTACGAGACGTCCGCAGATTTCTGGGCTTCGCCGGCTTTTATCGCCGATTCGCCCCTAATTTTTTCCAGAATAGCTCGGCCCCTGTACTATCTTCTAAAAGATCCTGAAAAGAAACCAAACAAACGCAAAGGTCTCTCAGTAAAGAAAGAGCCATTTGAGTGGAAAGAACAACACCAACAAGCGTTTAACCAGCTGATTCAACTACTTTGTTCCAGTCAGGTTCTTGCTTTAGCTGATTTTTCAAAACCATTCATTGTTCATAGCGATGCTAGTTTTGATGGTATAACAGGTATCCTATATCAAGAACAAGACGGTCAAACGAGGCTTATTGCCTTTGCTAGTTGTAATCTGAATCCTACAGAAAGCCGGTACACAACTCACAAATTAGAATTCTTGGCTTTAAAATGGTGTGTTACAGATAAATTTAAAGAATACCTCTATGGTTCAAAATTTACCGTATTCACAGATAGTAATCCCCTAATATACATTCTGTCCAGCGCGCGACTAGATGCTAATGGTCAGCGCTGGGTAGCAGAATTGGCTAACTATGATTTCAATATCCAATACCATTCAGGAAAACATAACATGCATTATCGAGGCTGCCCCGTGTATTACAAGATAAAGAACGTGGCGAACAGAACCTCCCAAACGATGTAGTCGTTAATGCGAAGTTGGTATGGTTGTCCCTGACATTTTGCCAAGTTTGTGTCCAAATCCTAATTCCTCTGTGATAATGGCTCTAAGCCACACTCCACTGTATACACATAAATATGACACAGAAGCTGAACAGTTCAATGATCCAGTCCTTAAACCATTCATTCTCCATCTCCGAGACGATGTTGAACTCCGTCGGGAGAACTTGACTGCTGATCAGCTCCTGGTGTGCAGGAAATTAAAACTTCTTTAAAACTTAAATTAAATAAAATTCTCTATCGTGAGCGGGTTTTCAAAGGTGAAGAACAATTTCAAATTGTAATAACCTCTAAACTCACACCAGTCGCGATGTAAGGAATACATAATAAAGTAGGCCACCTAGGACGTAATCGCAGTATCCAGCTGGCACAGGACAGGTTCTTTTGGCCCACTATGACTCGTGATATACAGTCATATATAAAGACCTGTCCCCGATGAGTCAGACGGAAAGCTCATCCTGCAGTAGACTCCATAGTAACTATTACATCGTCCGAGCCTAAAGGACTGCTATGCATAAACTTTTCAAGTTTAGAGCCTTCTAAAGGGGGCATAGGTGGTAACAGATCATTACACCCGATATGCCCAAGCCGTCCCATGTAAAACTACCAAAGCTAAACCAACCGCCAAGATTCTATTTGACACGTTCGTTAATCATTATGGCTTCCCCTTACAAATCCATAGCGATCAAGGTCTCAAGGTCGCCAGTTTGAATCTGCTATAATAAAAGAATTATGCCAACTTGCAGGGATTAAGAAAAGCCACACAACAGCGTACCATCCTCAAAGAAACCCTGTTGTACGGTTTAACCGAACCTTGTTAAACATGTTGGGAACCCTTGAATCCGATTAAAAGAAAGATTGGAAATCATATGTAGGTCCGTTAACGCAAGCGTTCAATTGCACACGGAACGAGGCCACAGAGTACTCACCTTTTTTCTTGATGTTTGGGCGACATCCCAGACTCCCAGTCGATTTGATCCTTGGAGTGGATAATCAAACTCAAGGGAAGACGTATAAAACGTATGTTTCAGATCTCCAAAAAGAGTTAAAATTTTCATCTGACACAGCTCAACGAGCTTCAGAAGCAAACAAACAACGTCACAAGAAACTCTATAAACATCATTGTCGCGGAACTGTTTTAGCCGTGGATGATAAAGTGCTCGTCCGTAATCTTGGTCTCATTAGTAGAAATAAACTGGCTGATAAATGGGGTAAAGAAGTGAATGTGATGAGGGAACAAGCCCAAGCAGGGACTCCCGTGTATGTGGTTTCTCCGTTGAACATAGAACTGTAAACCACAATTTACTCTTACCTATAGAGTATCTTCCTTTCACATCTCCTCCCTCGCCAGGTATGAGGAAAGGTGTAACATCTGTCTTTGATACCAGTGACTCCTCCGAGAGTGACATGACGGACGACTAATTTGATGACCAACCACAGCTTGTTATTAGAGTTTCTGACAGAAACCAGCATAATCAAAGGAATTCCGATGTTCCTCAGCAGGTTACGCCTCAGCATGCTTCGCACACGAATAATGTACCACCAGTTGATAACGTTCAAGAGTGTCGATCTCCAGACAAGATATTAGGTGACAATATAATACCTGACATTCAAGAATGTCTATCTCCCGATGAAGAGATATTAGATGATAATATGATACCAATACAACTGGGCCCCGATGAGAAGGAATTCCCTGGAATTCCCATTAATATATCAGAAAATACCTCTGTTCATTCCCAAATGTCATCCGACCAGAACGTTCCAGTTATTCCACTGGATCCGGTTTTATCGGATGAAGAAACCAATGAACCGATGTCCACTTTAAATGTTTCTGATCACGGCTTAAATCAATATGACCACCTGTAAATTATGCACCTTTAGCCCGTCCGAGGCGCCAACGGCAATTACCCGCCAAATTACGTTCGGATGTTTACATTGTAGGATTTCAGAATAGGTAATACAATGTCCAACAAATGAATGGTCAGTCCTCAATAAATAAAACTTACTAAAATAAGCTTCCATAGAATTATATACTATGTTGGTCAAAACCATCGTGATATTCAAACATACCATCATATATATCGTGGTATAAAAGGTTTTTTTAGATGATTTCTGATATATTAAAATTGGCGGGACGCCAATCAGAAACCAGGGGAGAGTGTAACGGGTATTTGTTTCTTGCATCGCCAGGACAAGACCGCCAGAACTGGTTGTTAAAATAAAGGGTTGTATTAACACAAGACCAAAATGCTCGTGTCGTCAACGACCCGCTTGTGTGTCGCTAAGTCCGGCCTATGTTATGTAAATAAGCTTTATTAACAAACTAACTAACACCTGATAGTGTGCAGAGTTGCGGAAACCCCGGACCATAAGTCCGTTCAGCCGTCACTCTGCCATAGGACTTTGGAGACACCACTCGTGTCACTATACTCGGGTCTTTCTTCATCAGGTGAGAAATTGTTTCGTTCCTTAAGCTCCTTACAGTTGCCTTGCTAATTTAAGTCATTTATTTCCTTTTCTAACTCGCAAAGTCATATTTTAGTGTCCTGTTAAATAGTACATAATGCCTTCATCCAGTAACTCTCAATGCCATATTTTAGTGTTCTGTAAAATAGTACATAATGCCTTTATCCAGTAACTCACAAAGTCATATTTTAGTGTTTTGTAAAGTAGTACATTATGCCTTCATTGGAAGGCTTAAGGTGTAAGCTTTTTTCTGGGTGTTTCTGTGTTTTATCTCTGTATCGCTTACATGTAATATATGAAATATGTAATATATGGACTCTGCCAGAGGACTTTGGAGACACCACTCGTTTCACTATACTCGGGTCTTTTTTTCATCAGATCCATTAAAGGATTGACCGCCCTTGTCCTTGGTTGTTCGTTTCCGAGATATATATATATATATATATATATATATATATATATATATTTATATTTATATATATATATATATATATATATTTATATATATATATATATATATACAAACATGCATTTAAATTATATTCTCAGAATGGATATGCATATGTTGTAATAATAATGGATGTAGCATAAAGATATTTATTTGCATATATAGAAAATATTTATTGTAAAAATATTGTTTATAGAAATTACTTTTTTGAAAAGGCCGAATTAGTAGCATTTGAAGATGGGTCACCATATAATAGGTGTGAACCCACGTCCGAAAATAAATCCGCAATCAAAATATTATTGTAGTATATAATTATATAATATAGGCCTATATATTGCATATTTTCATAAGACTGTCATGGTTGATATATTAAATTTACACTGGCCTGAGGTATATGGCTAATCTCTCTCGGGGTGGTATAGTCTGCCTAAAGTTTGTGTTTCGTTTGGAAAGGTGAGGACCAGAAACATCCAGAACATGCGAAAATTGCATGCTCGATAATCTAAATTATTGTTGAAATCTCCCCATCAAGCTCCAGCTCTTTTACTAAACGATGGTACTCGCCGGATTTCTTTCTTTTATGAAGAATTTTAAGGACCCACCACCCTCTTTTCGTTTTCTGCACAGATTTTAGTCGGATTAGATATGGTAGAAGTATATCACCCTCATCACTTGATGATTCAGGCTCCGGGCTATTGTTCATCCTTCATATCTTATGTATGTAAGCCCTATACTCGTTCGAATATTTGACCTTCACAAATGTCTTCCACCCGATTGCCCCCGCGGGCCGCCCGCGCCAATGTGTTTGGTTTTTACTTGTAGCTATGAATAATAATCATTTCAGATGATGAATAAAATACTGCAAGAAATTTAAAATATGCATGTGTTTACGTCAGACATGTAGTAAAAGTATTCGAACAAAGTATAGTACAAAACTGGAGTTCAAAACACCCCTTCGAAAAGTAAAAAAAAAAATATCTCAAGAAGTAGGTAAACTCATGGAAAATGGTCCCCTTAGGACACATTTGGCATCTTTCCTGAGAGTGCAAGACCACAAACGTGTATATCCGGGGCGTGGGCACGGAGAAGATCCATGGCAAAAATTGAATTGGACCACCGTCAGTTTCAAAATTGATATGGAATTAAACCTTTCAAATGAAACCCAGTTTATATTTAATCTGTCTTTAGAACTGTTAAATGGTGACTAATTTATTTATGGCCCTTACATTAGTGAGTCACTTCAAGAAAAAGTCAGGAATACCCCTCATCAGACACCTTTAACACATTTAGAGCACCTAATTTTTTTTTCAGTTGATCAACACTCGGAAGTGTGTCTACAGAGGAAATTACTTACTTGCTGTGCAAATCCTGAGTTTTGCACACGCTTATCAAAAAATGCATTCAAAAAGTTAAACTGCACATTTTCATTATCTTAACTTTTATGGTGAAATGTAAAAAAATTGGAAAGGTAAAAAGCTGAATAAAGTGTAGCAGACTATTTGGCATTAAACTTAATATTACCAAGGAAATGAAAATATTGAACATTTTAATATTCAAATTTTAAAATCCTACATCTTTAAGTAAAAGTTACAGTATGGTGATGAATGATAGTGGAATGAGCACACCAGAATTATAAGCAGTTCGTGACGACCTCTATTTAATAGAAAGTGCCAAAAACTATTTGGAATACACACATATTCCAGATTTTAAAAATAAATTTTAATTTTAAAATTTTAATAAAAAAATCTAAGATGACGATTCAGGTGGATTAACATATCCAATGATGCGTTTAAAAATACCTTTTATACGTTATGTATACATATTATGTAAATTGGCTTTCCATTATTTTTTTTTGTCCCCCGCTCCGCGGATGCGGGGGGACATTGATTTTGGTTTGTCTGTCTGTCTGTCCGTCTGTCTGTCCGTCCGTCAGGTTTTTTCGTTTCCGTGTGATAACTTTCCTAAATATTATCCGATTTCATTCAAATTTGGATCAGTTATTGCTCTTATGCTTACCTTGGTTTGGATTGGTATCGGAGTGTCTGGCATCTGTCTGTCTGTCTGTCACTCTGTTTGTCAGTCCATCAGGTTTTCGTTTCCGTGCGATAACTTTCCTAAATACCCGATTTCATTCAAATTTTTATCAGTGATTGCTCTCATTCACGCCTTGGTTGGGATTGGTTTTGGAGTTTCTGGCTTCTGTCTGTCTGTCTGTCTGTCACTTTGTCTGTCTGTCTGTCAGGTTTTCCTTTCCATGTGATATCTTATCTAAATACCATCCGATTTCATTCAATTTTTGGTCAGTGATTGCTCTCATGCTTACCTTGGTGGAGATTGGTATTGGAGTGTCTGGCTTCTGTCTGTCTGTCTGTCTGTTTGTCACTTTGTTTGTCTGTCTGTCAGGTTTTCGTTTCCGTCAGGTTTTCGTTTCCGTGCGATAACTTTCCCTAATATTATCCGATTTCATTCAAATTTTGGACAGTGATTGGTCTCATGCTTACCTTGGTTGGGATTTGCTTTGAAGTGTCGTGTTTGTGACGTCCTCGGTTTAACAGAAAATGCAAAAAAAAAATTGGAATACACACACATTTCAGATTTTAAAAATATATTTTTAATTTTAAAATTTTAATAACAAAAATTAAGGTGGATTAACACATCCAATGATATGATATCAGTGATTGCTCTCTTTCCTTCCGATAAATAACATAGGCATGATATCATCATTGCCGGAGTGATAGCGATTGTATATATAAGCCATGTATACTGTGAAAATAATTTGAAGAAATGACCGGATATAAAAAAGTGAAAGTTTATGAAAGATAATTTGTATAAATTGAAGCTCAAAGGACACCACGAAAACGATGTTTTAGTTGTCAATTGATGAAAGTCTCGGGTTTGATAACAAAAGCATACATGTCATTAAAGGCTCTTGCACGCGAAAATGCAACTGAAAGCTGCCATTGTGGAAAGACTGGCTGTATTTGGCCTTAATGCGTGTCCTGAGCTTTGTTGATTGTCATCAGCTTGATCGGAAACTTACCAGCTTCTTTGGCTCATGGGTAGAGCAAAGGACTCAAAGCCGAGAGGTCGTGAGTTCAAGTTCAAATCTCAGCCGAGGCAGTGCGACTTTCAAGGTCGCCCCCACCCCTCCCCCCCGGTTGAGCGCTCTGAAGGCTTGATGGGAAGGCAGTGTCCCACAGCCGTGTATCACTCACAAACAAGTGTGTTTCAGGGGGTTTCCTCGGTGTTATGACGCAGAAATGGGGATGATATCACACAAAGGATCCCCAGGTGCGGTAGACAATGGGCCTGGTGACACTTGTATGCAAAAATAATATGATAGGAAGCGAGTGCTACCGCCCTGTCATGTAGTCCCAAATTGAAATGGAACTCTGCAGATGTACAGACTTAGATTCAGAATTAGATAAGCGAGCATAACAGATGGAGGCAGTTATCTCCACAAAAAAAAAAAAAAAAAAAAAAAAAATCTATCGGAAACGGATGATGCTCCCGAATAAACGCAGGTTTACATCTTTGGGTGCAGGTCCGTGGCAAAGAAATAACTTCAGCCTTGTTTCGTTGCATTGTCTTCAGTAAAAGTAACCAATAATTGTATATCCGGATTTTCAGAAAATTTGCACAGGAATAGGAATAGGATGATATCAGAATCAACATAATATATGTTTTTCTTATATACCATTATGACAAAAGAAGAAATCCTTTGCACCTAATAAGTTCATATCGAATTATCGGCAGACCTTGACCCTGTACGGAAGTTGATTAGACGCATGTATGTTTCGTTCCGACTCTGGTTGATAAAAGGAAAGAGTGATAAGTAAGGGTTAAAGCAGTATAATTTTATTTGTAATTTGTTGTATTGGTGCCTATGTCACATATGATGCCGTACAAACAAGGAGGCCGAATCTGCACTTTGGCAAAAAGCTCTTACATGAACGAAATATAAAGAGCCGTAATTTCAGTTTGATAGGGTTATGTTGTTCTGTTGAAATATTTCAAAGGGATTTTTTTGTTTTGCAATATCTGCAGAATTAAGATATAAAATCAAGACAAGAGCCGTAAATGCCCTTTTTATGGTTTGCCTTGGTTGCTTCATAAATAAATGATAGATACTTCAGTTTGCCTTGATTGAAGGTTTCCCTCTTGGTGGGACATGCGCTCTGGCCATAGTTTTAACGGGCCAGAGGGCTCGAAATGCACGAAAATCCTTAAGGATTGTGAATGACTTTGAAGTACAAAAGAAATAGAGGCATCTAATTGGGAAATATTAAAGAATATTTATTATGTAGCTTAATGGGAAATAAACCAGCAAAAGTAACAAACTTATCCTAGTAGTGCCCACCGACGGTTCTTCCGAATTGGAAGTCCATATCAGAGCAAGAGCAGGTAAATGGAGGTCGAGAAAAACCGAACTGTGTATTAATAATATAGATTACAAAAACATCATAGAAATTAAACCATCTTACACTGTTTGTTCTCTAAGATCTTGTTTTATTTTTGACATAACTGTTGATTGGTATTCATACATTACTGGGAGAAAAATGTAATTTATGGGATTTAGTCAACAGACAGCCAGAAGCACCGTCTAACAATGTACATGATAGCACTCTGCAGTTGTGTCGATACTTCTCAAGTCCAAGTTGGATTCCAAACATTTTGGGTTCAATTTCGAGTGCTTGAGATTAGAGTTAAGGTCAACACTTTCTCGAACAAATCTTTTGGAAACCGAGTCCCAGTCCAATTAAAATGTGTTTCTCATTAAAATTAGTTTAAAATGAAATGATAAAATTTCCATTGGCTTTTTCGTTGTTTTTTCTCTAAAAAAATCGGGTTCTGATTCTGAAAGAATGCTGTAACAAGACATTTCTACTTTGGCTGTGTTTTTTTGTAGCCGAGAGAGCAAAATATTTTTCTACCTGTCAATGCCTTCATCTTAACGATATGGAACAAAATATGGAATACAAATCTTCAAGTGGGTATAGTTGTATCCCCAGACAGGATACTATGGGCGCTCTCGAAAATTCAAAACTGGTTTTGGTTTCGGCCACTTCCGGGAAACGTCAACTTAATAATAGCGAAGCCGTTTAACATCCAATCAGAAGAAACAGAAATAATCTATTTATAGGCAGAGGTTATTAACTTGGAGAGCGAAAACTTTTTGATGAGATCCCGCAAGTTACACCTGGTGACCACACATCAGATCGAGTGGACCCTTGCCTGGATCCGCCACCCGAGCTATTACTACAGGATGGTAATGTGAGGGATACACTGCACAAAGTGCAGCTGGTGAAGGGTTAGGGAAGCCACTGTTGACCAACTTACCGGTATCCCAGACAATATTCATGATTTATTCACTCAACACCTAGACCACTTGAAAACAACAGACCAATCAGAGACCTTCGCCAGCATTTTAGCAATTTTTAGAAATATTTTTGCTAAAGGTTATTTAGATCTAGGTACATGCCCTGAATGCCTCTCAGGCGTACACCATGGGCTTTTGAGGCAAAGGAAGAGGAATGTTTACAGCAACAGTTGGATGCAGGGGTGGTTGTGCCGTCTACCTCTGCATGGTCCTGTCCGGTTGTCCTCGTACAAAAACGGGAGAATACAGTACGCTAGTGCTGCGATTTCCGGAAACTTAATGAGATCACAGTCAACAACACCTACCCACTCATATGAATTGACACTTGCCTTGTTTGTTTGACACCAGCGAGGTACTTTCCAATTATGGGCCTTTAAAGCCAATACTGGCATTTAGAGGTTGTGCCTGAGGACAGACAAAACTGCTTTCATGACAAAGTACGGCCTCTTCGAGTATGTCAAGCTTCCCATGGGGCATTGTAACCCGCCCAGCACGTTTTAGCTCTGTTTGGAGTTAATACTACAATGGAAACAATTTTGATTTATGCAGATGAAATCATAATATACAGTGACATCAATGAGGGGCATTACCAGAGGTTAAATGTGCTAGGTTTTACAAGTGTTCCAGTCAGTTGGATTGAAGTTAATGCCGCCATCAAAGTGCAAATTCTTGAAGAGACAAGTCTTGTTTTTGGGCAACATTATCAGCTTTTATGACATACAACCAAATCCATGGCTAGTATCAGCTGTAAAGAATTGGGAAAAAAACACAAAATAAACGCAAAGTACAACGGTTTCTCTTGCTGTGCAACTGTTACCCCGGTTTTTATACCTTTATAGGGAGACAGCCGTACCACTTACCAGACTAATTTAAAAGAATTCTGAATTCACCTGGACCCCTGAAATTTAAGTAGCTTTTAATGAGCTACAAGGGGCCTTATGCCATGCACCGATACTGGCATATCCCAGGTCTGCAGGCCAGTACATTCTGGATACTGATGCTTCCGACTCAAGAATAGGAGCTCGTTTTAGTCAAATACAAGATTACAAAGTAAGGATAATTGGCCATGCTTCCAAACAAAACTTGGTTAACCCGAACGACATTATTGCGTTATAAGACGAGAATTGTTAGCCGCTGTTGTCTTCATTCAAGCATTCCTCCATCACCTGCTGGGTCGAGAGTTCATACTCAAATCCGATCATAACGCCTTAAGATGGATTTTTAATTTTCAAGTCCCCCTAAGGACAACTCTCCGGATGACTGGAAGTACTATCGCAGTACAATTTCATAATTATTCATAGAGAAGGTCAGAAGCATGGGAACGCCGAAGCCCTGTCGAGAAAGTGGTGCGACAGAAGAGCCTGTGAGTGTTATCACAATGGGGTTCCACTGGATAAACTTCCCTGCGGTGGATGTAAACATTTTTCTAAAATTGCGGACCAGTGGGAAACATTTCAAGAAGGAGTTGATGATGTAATGCCTTTAAGCCAAGTAGAAACTATTGTCTCATGCCAGAAATTCTCTACCAGTACAATGGCAAAACAATCTTCAGGCAAACCTACTCATGATCAGGGACATCTACCATTACATCAAAACTGGTTGGAAGTATTTACATCAACTGGCTTAAAGCATGCCCAATTTTAAGATCCAAACTTAGTGATTGTACATGATTGGATAGCCTGTGGTCAGCGGCACAGCAGGGATGAAATTGCCATCTATAGTCCTGAAATCAGGCATTTGTGGGTTGAATGGGACAGACTATGATACATAAAGAGGGTATTTTACATTCAATGGGTGAGCTCTAATACTCTAAAACATGTACAACCAACTGTTAATACTGGAGAAGCTTAGAGACAAAATCATCAGTGCTTGCCATTAATCAAACCTATTTGGCCATTTGGGTGTTGAGAAAACTGCAGGAAAAATTACACATAGAGCCTACTGGAGAGCCATGCACACAGATGTTAGAAACTACATCAAAAAGTGTCCTGTGTGCGAGGTGAATCGCCACACTGGGAAAAAGACCAGGGCCCCTCTTTCAGATTACCGGGTAGGTCACTCCATGGATCGACTATTATTTGCTGTGCTTGGACCTGTGACACAAGGACACGGACTACGCCCTACCATCCGGCCTCCAGTGGACTTGTGGAGCGTTTTAATCAGACCTTGGCTCAGTTGATCCGGTGTTATGTCGAGGATAACCAATTAGAATGGTACCTACAATTACCTTTACTCCCTGTTGCTTACAGACGCACTGTGCATCCTTCAACGGGATACACTCCAAATTTCCTCATGCTGGGATAAGAAGTTATGCTTCCAGTTGAATTAATATTTCCTAGGCCATAAGACAATGGGATGACATGTGATGAATATGTGTAGAAACTCCAAAAACATCTCTCTGTTAGTTATCGTCGGGCTAGGATTCATCTCAAACGAGCTATAAGACAACAGAAGAAGAATTATGACACCAGAGTGAAAGAACACTTGTTCAATCCAGGGGATTTAGTTTACAAACTGAATATTCGAGCCACAAAATGTGATGCCAGGTGGCTGGGCCCCTTTGTAGTGATGAAATCCCTGGGGTGTACATCATCCCAAACAAAAAAATAAGAAGAAAGCTCAGGTGGCCCATCATGGTGCTTTGAAATCCTTTATCCTTTTTTCTTCTTTTATCCCCTCCTGGGCAATTAAAATGAGGGCTTAAAAACAGATGTAACACTGAGCTGATGATTCCCTATGAACCTGATCATTAAAAATCTAGCAAGGTTTTATTTCCTGTCAACTGTTGAAATAACTTGTCACTCATGTTTTTCCTGCCTGCTAACAGATGCCATCCCTTGAGTGATTGTAACGTAGTTGACTGGGCTGAGTGATTATGTGGTACCTATATGACCAGTGATTTAATGTAGCTGTGATGAAATTAAGCAGCATCATTTTGACCAACTGCCATTTTGTTATAGGGACAAGCCAGCTGACCATCACTAGCAATACAGATTCAGCAAGTGCTCCTTTAAAGGAAGGAAAGCCGGGCCTCGTGGCATTATCGCAAAAAACATGTGGCCGTGACCTTGGTGCCTTACTACTGCAATCTCAGCGGATTCAAGGGGCAGACCCGGCAAGAGATGGACAACCACTTCAGTAAACAACACCCTGGATGCCCTAAGGCAGCTGTTACCACCTCGTCCCCATACCAGGTGACGTTTTACCGACACCAGGGAACAGGCGTGAAACAAGTCCAGGCCGGCCCGACTCCAGCACCATGACCAGCGGTATCCACAACTTCTGGGATGTCAAGTAAAGCCAACCCCAGTATGTCGGAGGCTAGCACCAACAAGCAAAAGGCAACCCCAAAAGCCAACTCGAATTCTAATGTGCTGAGAGAGTGCCTGATCACCCTTGACTGTCTAGCTGCCTCTATAGGGGACCCACACTCAGATCAGCGGTCCACAGCGTGAAGACTCAGGTTGTGGGAACCAACCTAAATCTAGGTAAAAGCAAAGACCTCAACCCACCAGGTTGTCCATCGCATGGAGGCTGAAATCGGCCAAATACGAAAAGTCCTGGCGACCCAAGCCAATCCTCTACTGGTTAAGTACTCCAGGCCACTGAGGCATCGAGCAAGACAATGGTGGATGCCTCGAAGATGCAAATAACAACCATGATATCTCTCCGTGAAGGTATTTTCCTACTGATCCAAAGCCTAGTATATAGCCAGCGAGAGCTAACTGCTCAGATGACAGCCCAGGCTAAGAAGTTCAGTGGGATGATGCAGATGATGGTCCCGGGGGAACCTTCATTGCCAAAGCCAGCCCAGATGACCACCTAAGCAAAGACGATGCCCCCCCCCCCCAAAGCGAGACAACCCAGATGACGACCCTCGCCAATATGCCCACCTCCGAAGAAACGACTGTCTCGTCCAAAGCCGCCAAGGCCACCAAGTAGGTCAAGAAATGACCCGCCAAGAAAAGATGCAAACCCTTAAAGCTGCTTAGAAGATCAAAATGAGAAGTCTACGAAGGGACAGCCCGATGACAGTCATAAGAGGAATGGTTCATCACAAAAGAGATCTCTTGATGCAAAATCTGAGAAGACAACCAAAAAGCCCCGATGGGAATGGCGTCATGATAACAGAGGTCGGAATTGGAGGCCCCAGCCCGACCGGCCGCAGGACCACGTACTGAGGGAAAATGAGACGACAGAGGCCCTATCTACCTAATTAAGACTCAGTGAATTCATATATTTTTATTATTTGAGTAGGCTTTTTTTACAGGTATATATCAATAGTTTTATGATCAGCGCTTTAGTTAATTACAGTATGTTATCATATTTCTCGCAAGTACATTACAAATGTAATTTTTATCTGTTCCTTGGCTATGCTTAATTATCTATGTGTCTAAATTCCATTGAACCAGTAGCTTTATATGGTTGTTCATAAAAAGTAAATTAAAATATCTGGGTCTGTAACATAGCGAAGTCATGTAATATCATCATATCATATATATGCCATTTCTGGGATGAAATGAGGTCTGGGGGCGGTATTGTCGCTGTTTTTGAAACCGTTCCTAGAAGTACCATATAACAATTCATATAATGTTTAGGGTTTCACCATTAATTAAAAAAATTACCAGTAGTAATCAGAGTAAAATATCTGTTTTCCAGCCTTATCAATATTTATGTTATATGTATTGACAGTTAAGTCACGACTCGAACTGTTCTCCCTACCTTTCTAATCTTAGTATTGACAGTGTTATTTGTAATGTTATTTGTATTGACAGTACAGTCAATCACAAGAACGATCTCGCTGTCAGTGTTTAAACCGTCACTCTCAACCATGTCATTTAACGGTGGCCTGTGAGCGCCGTGACGGTCAAAATATGACCTCTCAGGGTCGAAGGACCATCAAAGTGCTTGAGTTCTATGCCTTCGTGTTCTTTTTGGGGTGGCCATTTAGGTTCCCACCTGCACTATATGTTGTGTCTATAATTATAATTGTATCAATTGGTGTTTGATCTTATTTGACAGTGTCCCTTGAGAAGCTTTAATGCATTATAATAACTAACTAGTACATATTAATGTTCTCACCCAGGCAATCTACATACATTTCTGCCTGTAGCATTCCCTGTTGTATAAAATAACAGGTTATCCAGCTGCGGATACACTCTGTCAAGTGTGAACGCCAACTCATCTGCAACTTTTTTCCCGCCTCGGGTTTCAGCGGCTGCTTGTTGGGCGATATCTGTTGGATCATCTGCCGACTGTCAACTAAATATTCGTTGTTTTATTGCTCGAGGGTACAAATATTTCTCTTTTTTGTATAAAACAAAGGTGAACGCATAAAAATACGTACCCGAAATGGCGGGCAGTGACGAATGGTCCGCGATATTTCTCATCCCAGGGACTATGTCTTCATAAATCCTTTTTGTGACCTTTTCTTGAAGAAATAATGTATTTTTCGACATCCCGGCAGCCATTTATGTCGAATATGGTGCAAAACTGTAGATAATTTTACCTAAAATATGCAAATCGGTATAAAAAGTTCTTTATATTGCTTTTATAAAGAAACACAATTAAATATTTCTGATTTTACGTGACCGATTTTTGCCCTAATTTTCAGATTCATGCTCGCTCGCATGCACCATTCTGTAGCCAGGGAAATAATCTGCGTCCCTATGCGACTTATTCGTGTGTATTTGTAGAAAAATGCTTTAGTTCTGTTTTGTTTTCTCCGTAAGCAAAAAATAAGCAAAGCGTAAGCAAAATATAAGCAAAGGGACTATGTCTTCATAAATCCTTTTTGCGACCATTTTCTGAAGAAATAATGTATTTTTCGACATCCCGGCAGTTCATTTTTTTCGCATATGGTGTAAAACTGTAGATAATTTTACATAAAATATGCAAATCGGTGAGAAAAGTCCTTAATATGACTTTTAGAAAGTATCAGAATTATATATATCTGATTTTTATTTAATGGGTTTACCCTTAATTTTTAGATTCATGCTCGCTCACATGCACCGTTGTGTAGCCAAGGAAATAGTCTGCGTCCCTATGGGACATATTCGTGTGTATTTGTAGAAAATTGCTTATGTTCTGTTGTGTTTTTCTCCGTAAGCAAAGAATAAGCAAAGCGTAAGCAAATGGTAAGCAAAGGGATTATGTCTTCATAAATCCTTTTTGCGACCATTTTCTGAAGAAATAATGTATTTTTTCGACATCCCGGCAGTCCATTTATGTCGAATATGATGCAAAACTGTAGATAATTTTACCTAAAATATGCAAATCGTCAAGAAAAGTCCTTAATATCACTTTTAGAAAGAATCATATTTGTATATTTCTGACTTTACCTGAAGGATGTTTGCATTAATTTTTAGATTCATGCTCGCTCACATGCACCATTCTGTAACCTGGGAAATAGTCTGCGTCCCTATTCGACTTATTGGTGTGTATTTGTAGAAAAATGCTTAATTTCTGTGGTGTTTTCTCCGTAAGCAAAGAATAAGCAAAGCGTAAGCAAATTGTAAGCAAAGGGAATATGTCTTCATAAATCCTTTCTGCGACCATTTTCTGAAGAAATAATGTATTCTTCGACATCCCGGCAGTCCATTTATGTCAAATATGGTGCAAAACTGTAGATATTTTGAGCTAAAATAAGCAAATGGGTACCAAATATCCTTAACATCACTTTTAAACAGTAGCAGAATTATATATTTCTGATTTATTATTAACGATTTTACCCTTAATTTTTAGATTCACGCTCGCTCACATGCACCGTTGTGTAGCCAAGGAAATAGTCTGCGTCCCTATGGGAAATATTCGTGTGTATTTGTAGAAAATTGCTTATGTTCTGTTGTGTTTTTCTCCGTAAGCAAAGAATAAGCAAAGCATAAGCAAATTATAAGCAAAAGGACAATGTCTTCATAGATCCTTTTTGTGACCATTTTCTGAAGAAATAATGTATTCTTCGACATCCCGGCAGTCCATTTATGTCGAATATGGTGCAAAACTGTAGATAATTTTACCTAAAATATGCAAATCGGCAAGAAAAGTCCTTAATATCACTTTTACAAAGAATCATATTTGTATATTTCTGACTTTACCTGAAGGATTTTTGCATTAATTTTTAGATTCATGCTCACTCACATGCACCTTTTTGTAGCCAAGGAAATATTCGGCGTCCCTATGCGACTTATTCGTGTGTATTTGTAGAAAAATTATAATTTCTGTGGTGTTTTCTCCGTAAGCAAAGAATAAGCAAAGCGTAAGCAAATTATAAGCAAAGGGATTGTCTTCATAAATCCTTTTTGCGACCATTTTCTGAAGAAATAATGTATTTTTCGACATCCCGGCAGTCCATTTATGTCGAATATGATGCAAAACTGTAGATAATTTTACCTTAAATATGCAAATCGTCAAGAAAAGTCCTTAATATCACTTTTACAAAGCATCATTTTTGTATATTGCTGACTTTAACTGAAGGATTTTTGCATTAATTTTTAAATTCATGCTCACTCACAAGCACCATTCTGTAGCCAAGGAAATATTCTGCGTCCCTATGCGACTTGTATGTGTGTATTTGTACAAAAATTCTATATTTCTGTGGTGTTTTCTCCGTAAGCAAAGAATAAGCAAAGCGTAAGCAAATTGTAAGCAAAGGGAATATGTCTTCATAAATCCTTTTTGCGACCATTTTCTGAAGAAATAATGTATTTTTCGACATCCCGGGAGTCCATTTATGCCGAATATGGTGCAAAACTGTAGATAATTGGAGCTAAAATAAGCAAATGGGTACCAAAAGTCCTTATGTCACTTTTAGAAAGAATCATATTTGTATATTTCTGACTTTACCTGAAGGATTTTTGCATTAATTTTTAGATTCATGCTCGCTCACATGCACCATTCTGTAGCCAGGGAAATAGTCTGCGTCCCTATGCGACTTATGCAGTCCATTTATGTCAAATATGGTGCAAAACTGTAGATATTTTGAGCTAAAATAAGCAAATGGGTACCAAATATCCTTAACATCACTTTTAAACAGTAGCAGAATTATATATTTCTGATTTATTATTAAGGATTTTACCCTTAATTTTTAGATTCACGCTCGCTCATATGCACCGGTGTGTAGCCAAGGAAATAGTCTGCGTCCCTATGGGACATATTCGTGTGTATTTGTAGAAAATTGCTTATGTTCTTTTGTGTTTTCTCCGTAAGCAAAGAATAAGCAAAGCGTTAGCAAATTGTAAGCAAAGGGACTATGTCTTCATAAATCCTTGTTGCGACCATTTTCTGAAGAAATCATGTATTTTACGACATCCCGGGAGTCCATTTATGCCGAATATGGTGTAAAACTGTAGATAATTGGAGCTAAAATAAGCAAATGGGTACCAAAAGTCCTTAATATCACTTTTAGAAAGAATCATATTTGTAATACTCTGACTTTACCTTAAGGATTTTTGCATTAATATTTAGATTCATGCTCGCTCACATGCACCATTCTGTAGCCAGGGAAATAGTCTGCGTCCCTATGCGACTTATTCGTGTGTATTTGTAGAAAAATGCTTTATTTCTGTGGTGTTTTCTCCGTAAGCAAAGCATAAGCAAAGCGTAAGCAAATTATAAGCAAAGGGATTATGTCTTCATAAATCCTTTTTGCGACCATTTTCTGAAGAAATATTGTATTTTTCGACATTCCGGCAGTCCATTTATGTCAAATATGGTGCAAAACTGTAGATAATTTTACCTAAAATATGCAAATCGTCAAGAAAAGTCCTTAATATCACTTTTACAAAGAAACATATTTGTATATTGCTTACTTTAACTGAAGGATTTTTGCATTAATTTTTAGATTCATGCTCACTCACATGCACCATTCTGTAGCCAAGGAAATATTCTGCGTCACTATGCGACTTATTTGTGTGTATTTGTAGAAAAATTCTATATTTCTGTGGTGTTTTCTCCGTAAGCAAAGAATAATCAAAGCGTAAGCAAATTGTAAGCAAAGGGAATATGTCTTCATAAATCCTTTTTGCGACCATTTTCTGAAGAGATAATGTATTTTTCGACATCCCGGGAGTCCATTTATGCCGAACATGGTGCAAAACTGTAGATAATTGGAGCTAAAATAAGCAAATGGGTACCAAAAGTCCTTAATATCACTTTCAGAAAGAATCTTATTTGTATATTTCTGACTTTACCTGAAGGATTTGTGCATTAATTTTTAGATTCATTCTCGCTCACATGCACCATTCTGTAGCAAGGGAAATAGTCTGCCTCCCTATGCGACTTATTCGTGTGTATTTATAGAAAAATGCTTAATTTCTGTGGTGTTTTTTCCATAAGCAAAGAATAAGCAAAGCGTAAGTAAATTGTAAGCAAAGGGAATATGTCTTCATAAATCATTTTTGCGACCATTATCTGAAGAAATAATGTATTTTTCGACATCCCGGCAGTCCATTTATGTCGAATATGGTGCAAAGCTGTAGATAATTTTACCTAAAATATGCAAATCGGTAAGAAAAGTCCTTAATATCACTTTTAGAAAGAATCATATTTGTATATTTCTGACTTTACCTGAAGGATTTTTGCATTAATTTTTAGATTCATGCTCACTCACATGCACCAATCTGTAGCCAAGGAAATATTCTGCGTCCCTATGCGACTTATTTGTGTGTTTTTGTAGAAAAATTCTATATTTCTGTGGTGTTTTCTCCGTGAGCAAAGAATAAGCAAAGCGTAAGCAAATTGTAAGCAAAGGGAATATGTCTTCATAAATCCTTGTTGCGAACATTTTCTGAAGAAATAAAGTATTTTTCGACATCCCGGCAGTCCATTTATGTAGAATATGCTGCAAAACTGTAGATATTTGGAGCTAAAATAAGCAAATGGCTACCAAAAATCCTTAACATCACTTTTAAACAGTAGCAGAATTATATATATCTGATTTATAATTAACGATTTTCCCCTTAATTTTTAGATTCGTGCTCGCTCACATGCACCGTTGTGTAGCCAAGGAAATAGTCTGCGTCCCTATGGGACATATTCGTGTGTATTTGTAGAAAATTGCTTATGTTCTTTTGTGTTTTCTCCGTAAGCAAAGAATAAGCAAAGCGTTAGCAAATTGTAAGCAAAGGGACTATGTCTTCATAAATCCTTGTTGCGACCATTTTCTGAAGAAATCATGTATTTTACGACATCCCGGGAGTCCATTTATGCCGAATATGGTGTAAAACTGTAGATAATTGGAGCTAAAATAAGCAAATGGGTACCAAAAGTCCTTAATATCACTTTTAGAAAGAATCATATTTGTAATACTCTGACTTTACCTTAAGGATTTTTGCATTAATATTTAGATTCATGCTCGCTCACATGCACCATTCTGTAGCCAGGGAAATAGTCTGCGTCCCTATGCGACTTATTCGTGTGTATTTGTAGAAAAATGCTTTATTTCTGTGGTGTTTTCTCCGTAAGCAAAGCATAAGCAAAGCGTAAGCAAATTATAAGCAAAGGGAATATGTCTTCATAAATCCTTTTTGCGACCTTTTTCTGAAGAAATAATGTATTTTTCGACATTCCGGCAGTCCATTTATGTCAAATATGGTGCAAAACTGTAGATAATTTTACCTAAAATATGCAAATCGTCAAGAAAAGACCTTAATATCACTTTTACAAAGAAACATATTTGTATATTGCTGACTTTAACTGAAGGATTTTTGCATTAATTTTTAGATTCATGCTCACTCACATGCACCATTCTGTAGCCAAGGAAATATTCTGCGTCACTATGTGACTTATTTGTGTGTATTTGTAGAAAAATTCTATATTTCTGTGGTGTTTTCTCCGTAAGCAAAGAATAATCAAAGCGTAAGCAAATTGTAAGCAAAGGGAATATGTCTTCATAAATCCTTTTTGCGACCATTTTGTGAAGAAATAATGTATTTTTCGACATCCCGGGAGTCCATTTATGCCGAATATGGTGCAAAACTGTAGATAATTGGAGCTAAAATAAGCAAATGGGTACCAAAAGTCCTTATGTCACTTTTAGAAAGAATCATATTTGTATATTTCTGACTTTACCTGAAGGATTTTTGCATTAATTTTTAGATTCATGCTCGCTCACATGCACCATTCTGTAGCCAGGGAAATAGTCTGCGTCCCTATGCGACTTATGCAGTCCATTTATGTCAAATATGGTGCAAAACTGTAGATATTTTGAGCTAAAATAAGCAAATGGGTACCAAATATCCTTAACATCACTTTTAAACAGTAGCAGAATTATAAATTTCTGATTTATTATTAACGATTTTACCCTTAATTTTTAGATTCACGCTCGCTCATATGCACCGTTGTGTAGCCAAGGAAATAGTCTGCGTCCCTATGGGAAATATTCGTGTGTATTTGTAGAAAATTGCTTATGTTCTGTTGTGTTTTTCTCCGTAAGCAAAGAATAAGCAAAGCATAAGCAAATTATAAGCAAAAGGACAATGTCTTCATAGATCCTTTTTGTGACCATTTTCTGAAGAAATAATGTATTCTTCGACATCCCGGCAGTCCATTTATGTCGAATATGGTGCAAAACTGTAGATAATTTTACCTAAAATATGCAAATCGTCAAGAAAAGTCCTTAATATCACTTTTACAAAGAATCATATTTGTATACTGCTGAATTTAACTGAAGGATTTTTGCATTAATTTTTAGATTCATGCTCACTCACATGCATCATGCTGTAGCCAAGGAAATATTCTGCGTTCCTATGCGACTTATTTGTGTGTATTTGTAAAAAAATTCTATATTTCTGTGGTGTTTTCTCCATAAGCAAAGAATAAGCAAAGCGTAAGCAAATGATAAGCAAAGGGATTATGTCTTCATAAATCATTTTTGCAACCATTTTCTGAAGATATAATGTATATTTTCGACATCCCGGCAGTACATTTATGTCGAATATGATGCAAAACTGTAGATAATTTTACCTGTAGCCAAGGAAATATTCTGCGTCCCTATGCGACTTGTATGTGTGTATTTGTAGAAAAATTCTATATTTCTGTGGTGTTTTCTCCGTAAGCAAAGAATAAGCAAAGCGTAAGCAAATTGTAAGCAAAGGGAATATGTCTTCATAAATCCTTTTTGCGACCATTTTCTGAAGAAATAATGTATTTTTCGACATCCCGGGAGTCCATTTATGCCGAATATGGTGCAAAACTGTAGATAATTGGAGCTAAAATAAGCAAATGGGTACCAAAAGTCCTTATGTCACTTTTAGAAAGAATCATATTTGTATATTTCTGACTTTACCTGAAGGATTTTTGCATTAATTTTTAGATTCATGCTCGCTCACATGCACCATTCTGTAGCCAGGGAAATAGTCTGCGTCCCTATGCGACTTATGCAGTCCATTTATGTCAAATATGGTGCAAAACTGTAGATATTTTGAGCTAAAATAAGCAAATGGGTACCAAATATCCTTAACATCACTTTTAAACAGTAGCAGAATTATATATTTCTGATTTATTATTAACGATTTTACCCTTAATTTTTAGATTCACGCTCGCTCACATGCACCGTTGTGTAGCCAAGGAAATAGTCTGCGTCCCTATGGGAAATATTCGTGTGTATTTGTAGAAAATTGCTTATGTTCTGTTGTCTTTTTCTCCGTAAGCAAAGAATAAGCAAAGCATAAGCAAATTATAAGCAAAAGGACAATGTCTTCATAGATCCTTTTTGTGACCATTTTCTGAAGAAATAATGTATTCTTCGACATCCCGGCAGTCCATTTATGTCGAATATGGTGCAAAACTGTAGATAATTTTACCTAAAATATGCAAATCGTCAAGAAAAGTCCTTAATATCACTTTTACAAAGAATCATATTTGTATACTGCTGAATTTAACTGAAGGATTTTTGCATTAATTTTTAGATTCATGCTCACTCACATGCATCATGCTGTAGCCAAGGAAATATTCTGCGTCCCTATGCGACTTATTTGTGTGTATTTGTAAAAAAATTCTATATTTCTGTGGTGTTTTCTCCATAAGCAAAGAATAAGCAAAGCGTAAGCAAATGATAAGCAAAGGGATTATGTCTTCATAAATCCTTTTTGCAACCATTTTCTGAAGATATAATGTATTTTTTCGACATTCCGGCAGTATATTTATGTCGAATATGATGCAAAACTGTAGATAATTTTACCTGTAGCCAAGGAAATATTCTGCGTCCCTATGCGACTTGTTTGTGTGTATTTGTAGAAAAATTCTATATTTCTGTGGTGTTTTCTCCGTAAGCAAAGAATAAGCAAAGCGTAAGCAAATTGTAAGCAAAGGGAATATGTCTTCATTTATCCTTTTTGCGACCATTTTCTGAAGAAATAATGTATTTTTCGACATCCCGGCAGTCCTTTTATGTTGAATATGGTGCAAAGCTGTAGATAATTTTACCTAAAATATGCAAATCGGTAAGAAAAGTCCTAAATATCACTTTTAGAAAGAATCAGATTTGTATATTTCTGACTTTACCTGAAGGATTTTTGCATTAATTTTTAGATTAATGCTCACTCACATGCACCTTTTTTGTAGCCAAGGAAATATTCTGCGTCCCTATGCGACTTATTCGTGTGTATTTGTAGAAAAATTATAATTTCTGTGGTGTTATCTCCGTAAGCAAAGAATAAGCAAAGCGAAAGCAAATTGTAGGCAAAGGGACTATGTCCTCATAAATCCTTTTTTCGACTATTTTCTGAAGAAATAATGTATTTTTCGACATCCCGGCAATCCATTTATGTCGAATACGGTGCAAAACAGTAGATAATTTTTCCTAAAATATGCAAATCGTCACGAACAGTCCTTAATATCACTTTTACAAAGAATCATATTTGTATATTGCTGACTTTAACTGAAGGATTTCTGCATTAATTTTTAGATTCATCCTCACTTACATGCACCATTCTGTAGCCAAGGAAATATTCTGCTTCCCTATGCGACTTATCCGTGTGTATTTGTAGAAAAATTCTATATTTCTGTGGTGTTTTCTCCGTAAGCAAAGAATAAGCAAAGCGTAAGCAAATTGTAAGCAAAGAGAATATGTCTTCATAAATCCTTTTTGCGACTATTTTCTGAAGAAATAATGTATTTTTCGACATCCCGGGAATCCATTTATGCCGAATATGGTGCAAAACCGTAGATAATTGAAGCTAAAATAAGCAAATGGGTACCAAAAATCCTTAACATCACTTTTAAACAGTAGCAGAATTATATATATATATCTGACTTATAATTAACGATTTTACCCTTTATTTTTAGATTCACGCTCGCTCACATGCACCTTTTTGTAGCCAAGGAAATATTCTGCGTCCCTATGCGACTTATTTGTGTGTATTTGTAGAAAAATTATAATTTCTGTGGTGTTTTCTCCGTACGCAAAGAATAAGCAAAGCGGAAGCAAATTGTAAGCAAGGGGATTATGTCTTCATAAATCCTTTTTTGCGATCATTTTCTGAAGAAATAATGTATTTTCGACATTCCGGCAGTCCATTTATGTCAAATATGGTGCAAAACTGTAGATAATTTTACCTAAAATATGCAAATCGTCAAGAAGAGTACTTAATATCACTTTTACAAAGAAACATATTTGTATATTGCTGACTTTAACTGAAGGATTTTTGCATTAATTTTTAGATTCATCCTCACTTACATGCACCATTCTGTAGCCAAGGAAATATTCTGCGTCCCTATGCGACTTATCCGTGTGTATTTGTAGAAAAATTCTGTATTTCTGTGGTGTTTTCTCCGTAAGCAAAGAATAAGCAAAGCGAAAGCAAATTGTAAGCAAAGGGAATATGTCTTCATAAATCCTTTTTGCGACCATTTTCTGAAGAAATACTGTATTTTTCGACATCCCGGGAGTCCATTTATGCCGAATATGGTGCAAAACTGTAGATAATTGAAGCTAAAATAAGCAAATGGGTACCAAAAATCCTTAACATCACTTTTAAACAGTAGCAGAATTATATATATATATCTGACTTATAATTAACGATTTTACCCTTTAATTTTAGATTCACGCTCGCTCACATGCACCATTGTGTAGCCAAGGAAATAGTCTGCGTCCCTATGGGTCATATTCGTGTGTATTTGTAGAAAATTTTTTATTTTCTCTTGTTTTCTCCGTAAGCAAAGAATAAGCAAAGCATAAGCAAATTGTAAGCAAAAGGACAATGTCTTCATAAATTCTTTTGTGACCATTTCCTGAAGAAATAATTTATTTTTCGACATCCCGGCAGTCCATTTTTGTCGAATATGGTGCAAAACTGTAAATAATTTTACCTAAAATATGCAAATCATTAAGAAAAGTAATTAATATCACTTTTAGAAAGAATCATATTTGTATATTTCTGACTTTACCTGAAGGATTTTTGCATTAATTTTTTATATTCATGCTCACTCACATGCACCATTCTGTAGCCAAGGATATATTCTGCGTCCCTATGCGACTTATTTGTGTGTTTTTGTAGAAAAATTCAATATTTCTGTGGTGTTTTCTCCGTAAGCAAAGAAAAAGCAAAGCGTAAGCAAATTGTTAGCAAAGGGATTATGTCTTCATAAATCCTTTTTGCGACCATTTTCTGAAGAAATAATGTATTTTTCGACATCCCGGCAGTCCATTTATGTCGAATATGATGCAAAACTGTAGATAATTTTACCTAAAATATGCAAATCGTCAAGAAAAGTCCTTAATTTCACTTCTACAAAAAATCATATTTGTATATTGCTGACTTTAACTGAAGGATTTTTGCATTAATTTTTAGATTCATGCTCACTCACATGCACCATTCTGTAGCCAAGGAAATATTCTGCGTCACTATGCGACTTATTTGTGTGTATTTGTAGAAAAATTCTATATTTCTGTGTTGTTTTCTCCGTAAGCAAAGAATTAGCAAAGCGTAAGCAAATTGTGAGCAAAGGGAATATGTCTTCATAAATCCTTTTTGCGACCATTTTCTGAAGAAATAATGTATTTTTCGACATCCCGGGAGTCCATTTATTTCAAATATGGTGCAAAACTGTAGATAATTGGAGCTAAAATAAGCAAATGGGTACCAAAAGTCCTTAATATCACTTTTAGAAAGAATCATATTTGTATATTTCTGACTTTACCTGAAGGATTTTTGCATTAATTTTTAGATTCATGCTCGCTCACATGCACCATTCTGTAGCCAGGGAAATAGTCTGCCTCCCTATGCGACTTATTCGTGTGTATTTATAGAAAAATGCTTAATTTCTGTGGTGTTTTTTCCATAAGCAAAGAATAAGCAAAGCGTAAGTAAATTGTAAGCAGAGGGAATATGTCTTCATAAATCATTTTTGCCACCATTATCTGAAGAAATAATGTATTTTTCGACATCCCGGCAGTCCATTTATGTCGAATATGGTGCAAAGCTGTAGATAATTTTTCCTAAAATATGCAAATCGTCACGAACAGTCCTTAATATCACTTTTACAAAGAATCATATTTGTATATTGCTGACTTTAACTGAAGGATTTCTGCATTAATTTTTAGATTCATCCTCACTTACATGCACCATTCTGTAGCCAAGGAAATATTCTGCGTCCCTATGCGACTTATCCGTGTGTATTTGTAGAAAAATTCTATATTTCTGTGGTGTTTTCTCCGTAAGCAAAGAATAAGCAAAGCGTAAGCAAATTGTAAGCAAGGAGAATATGTCTTCATAAATCCTTTTTGCGACCATTTTCTGAAGAAATACTGTATTTTTCGACATCCCGGGAGTCCATTTATGCCGAATATGGTGCAAAACTGTAGATAATTGAAGCTAAAATAAGCAAATGGGTACCAAAAATCCTTAACATCACTTTTAAACAGTAGCAGAATTATATATATATATATATCTGACTTATAATTAACGATTTTACCCTTTATTTTTAGATTCACGCTCGCTCACATGCACCATTGTGTAGCCAAGGAAATAGTCTGCGTCCCTATGGGTCATATTCGTGTGTATTTGTAGAAAATTTTTTATTTTCTCTTGTTTTCTCCGTAAGCAAAGAATAAGGAAAGCATAAGCAAATTGTAAGCAAAAGGACAATGTCTTCATAAATCCTTTTTGTGACCATTTCCTGAAGAAATAATTTATTTTTCGACATCCCGGCAGTCCATTTTTGTCGAATATGGTGCAAAACTGTATATAATTTTACCTAAAATATGCAAATCATTAAGAAAAGTAATTAATATCACTTTTAGAAAGAATCATATTTGTATATTTCTGACTTTACCTGAAGGATTTTTGCATTAATTTTTTATATTCATGCTCACTCACATGCACCATTCTGTAGCCAAGGATATGTTCTGCGTCCCTATGCGACTTATTTGTGTGTTTTTGTAGAAAAATTCAATATTTCTGTGGTGTTTTCTCCGTAAGCAAAGAAAAAGCAAAGCGTAAGCAAATTGTTAGCAAAGGGATTATGTCTTCATAAATCCTTTTTGCGACCATTTTCTGAAGAAATAATGTATTTTTCGACATCCCGGCAGTCCATTTATGTCGAATATGATGCAAAACTGTAGATAATTTTACCTAAAATATGCAAATCGTCAAGAAAAGTCCTTAATATCACTTCTACAAAAAATCATATTTGTATATTGCTGACTTTAACTGAAGGATTTTTGCATTAATTTTTAGATTCATGCTCACTCACATGCACCATTCTGTAGCCAAGGAAATATTCTGCGTCACTATGCGACTTATTTGTGTGTATTTGTAGAAAAATTCTATATTTCTGTGTTGTTTTCTCCGTAAGCAAAGAATAAGCAAAGCGTAAGCAAATTGTGAGCAAAGGGAATATGTCTTCATAAATCCTTTTTGCGACCATTTTCTGAAGAAATAATGTATTTTTCGACATCCCGGGAGTCCATTTATTTCAAATATGGTGCAAAACTGTAGATAATTGGAGCTAAAATAAGCAAATGGGTACCAAAAGTCCTTAATATCACTTTTAGAAAGAATCATATTTGTATATTTCTGACTTTACCTGAAGGATTTTTGCATTAATTTTTAGATTCATGCTCGCTCACATGCACCATTCTGTAGCCAGGGAAATAGTCTGCCTCCCTATGCGACTTATTCGTGTGTATTTATAGAAAAATGCTTAATTTCTGTGGTGTTTTTTCCATAAGCAAAGAATAAGCAAAGCGTAAGTAAATTGTAAGCAGAGGGAATATGTCTTCATAAATCATTTTTGCGACCATTATCTGAAGAAATAATGTATTTTTCGACATCCCGGCAGTCCATTTATGTCGAATATGGTGCAAAGCTGTAGATAATTTTACCTAAAATATGCAAATCGGTAAGAAAAGTCCTTAATATCACTTTTAGAAAGAATCATATTTGTATATTTCTGACTTTACCTGAAGGATTTTTGCATTAATTTTTAGATTCATGCTCACTCACATGCACCATTCTGTAGCCAAGGAAATATTCTGCGTCCCTATGCGACTTGTTTGTGTGTATTTGTAAAAAAATTCTATATTTCTGTGGTGTTTTCTCCGTAAGCAAAGAATAAGCAAAGCGTAAGCAAATTGTAAGCAAAGGGAATATGTCTTCATAAATCCTTGTTGCGAACATTTTCTGAAGAAATAAAGTATTTTTCGACATCCCGGCAGTCCATTTATGTAGAATATGCTGCAAAACTGTAGATATTTGGAGCTTAAATAAGCAAATGGCTACCAAAAATCCTTAACATCACTTTTAAACAGTAGCAGAATTATATATATCTGATTTATAATTAACGATTTTCCCCTTAATTTTTAGATTCGTGCTCGCTCACATGCACCGTTGTGTAGCCAAGGAAATAGTCTGCGTCCCTATGGGACATATTCGTGTGTATTTGTAGAAAATTGCTTATGTTCTTTTGTGTTTTCTCCGTAAGCAAAGAATAAGCAAAGCGTTAGCAAATTGTAAGCAAAGGGACTATGTCTTCATAAATCCTTGTTGCGACCATTTTCTGAAGAAATCATGTATTTTACGACATCCCGGGAGTCCATTTATGCCGAATATGGTGTAAAACTGTAGATAATTGGAGCTAAAATAAGCAAATGGGTACCAAAAGTCCTTAATATCACTTTTAGAAAGAATCATATTTGTAATACTCTGACTTTACCTTAAGGATTTTTGCATTAATATTTAGATTCATGCTCGCTCACATGCACCATTCTGTAGCCAGGGAAATAGTCTGCGTCCCTATGCGACTTATTCGTGTGTATTTGTAGAAAAATGCTTTATTTCTGTGGTGTTTTCTCCGTAAGCAAAGCATAAGCAAAGCGTAAGCAAATTATAAGCAAAGGGATTATGTCTTCATAAATCCTTTTTGCGACCATTTTCTGAAGAAATAATGTATTTTTCGACATTCCGGCAGTCCATTTATGTCAAATATGGTGCAAAACTGTAGATAATTTTACCTAAAATATGCAAATCGTCAAGAAAAGTCCTTAATATCACTTTTACAAAGAAACATATTTGTATATTGCTGACTTTAACTGAAGGATTTTTGCATTAATTTTTAGATTCATGCTCACTCACATGCACCATTCTGTAGCCAAGGAAATATTCTGCGTCACTATGCGACTTATTTGTGTGTATTTGTAGAAAAATTCTATATTTCTGTGGTGTTTTCTCCGTAAGCAAAGAATAATCAAAGCGTAAGCAAATTGTAAGCAAAGGGAATATGTCTTCATAAATCCTTTTTGCGACCATTTTCTGAAGAGATAATGTATTTTTCGACATCCCGGGAGTCCATTTATGCCGAACATGGTGCAAAACTGTAGATAATTGGAGCTAAAATAAGCAAATGGGTACCAAAAGTCCTTAATATCACTTTCAGAAAGAATCTTATTTGTATATTTCTGACTTTACCTGAAGGATTTGTGCATTAATTTTTAGATTCATTCTCGCTCACATGCACCATTCTGTAGCCAGGGAAATAGTCTGCCTCCCTATGCGACTTATTCGTGTGTATTTATAGAAAAATGCTTAATTTCTGTGGTGTTTTTTCCATAAGCAAAGAATAAGCAAAGCGTAAGTAAATTGTAAGCAAAGGGAATATGTCTTCATAAATCATTTTTGCGACCATTATCTGAAGAAATAATGTATTTTTCGACATCCCGGCAGTCCATTTATGTCGAATATGGTGCAAAGCTGTAGATAATTTTACCTAAAATATGCAAATCGGTAAGAAAAGTCCTTAATATCACTTTTAGAAAGAATCATATTTGTATATTTCTGACTTTACCTGAAGGATTTTTGCATTAATTTTTAGATTCATGCTCGCTCACATGCACCATTCTGTAGCCAGTGAAATAGTCTGCGTCCGTATGCGACTTATTCGTGTGTATTTATAGAAAAATGCTTAATTTCTGTGGTGTTTTCTCCGTAAGCAAAGAATAAGCAAAGCGTAAGCAAATTGTAAGCAAAGGGAATATGTCCTCATAAATCATTTTTGCGACCATTTTCTGAAGAAATAATGTATTTTTCGACATCCCGGCTGTCCATTTATGTCGAATATGGTGCAAAGCTGTAGATAATTTTACCTAAAATATGCAAATCGGTAAGAAAAGTCCTTAATATCACTTTTAGAAAGAATCAGATTTGTATATTTCTGACTTTAACTGAAGGATTTTTGCATTAATTTTTAGATTCATGCTCACTAACATGCACCTTTTTGTAGCCAAGGAAATATTCTGCGTCCCTATGCGACTTATTCGTGTGTATTCGTAGAAAAATTATAATTTCTGTGGTGTTTTCTCCGTGAGCAAAGAATAAGCAAAGCATAAGCAAATTGTAAGCAAATTGACTTTGTCTTTATAAATCCTTGTTGCGACTATTTTCTGAAGAAATCATGTATTTTACGACATCCCGGCAATCCATTTATATCGAATATGGTGCAAAACTGTAGATAATTGGAGCTAAAATAAGCAAATGGGTACCAAAAGTCCTTAATATCACTTTTAGAAAGAATCATATTTGTTTATCTCTGACTTTACCTGAAGGATTTTTGCATTAATATTTAGATTCATGCTCGCTCACATGCACCATTCTGTAGCCAAGGAAATATTCTGCGTCCCTATGCGACTTATTTGTGTGTTTTTGTAGAAAAATTCTATATTTCTGTGGTGTTTTCTCCGTGAGCAAAGAATAAGCAAAGCGTAAGCAAATTGTATGCAAAGGGAATATGTCCTCATAAATCATTTTTGCGACCATTGCGAAGAAATAAAGTATTTTTCGACATCCCGGCCGTCCATTTATGTAGAATATGCTGCAAAACTGTAGATATTTGGAGCTAAAATAAGCAAATGGGTACCAAAAATCCTTAACATCACTTTTAAACAGTAGCAGAATTATATATATATCTGATTTATAATTAACGATTTTACCCTTCATTTTTAGATTCGTGCTCGCTCACATGCACCATTGTGTAGCCAAGGAAATAGTCTGCGTCCCTATGGGACATATTCGTGTGTATTTGTAGAAAATTGCTTATGTTCTGTTGTGTTTTCTCCGTAAGCAAAGAATAAGCAAAGCGTAAGCAAATTGTAAGCAAAGGGACTATGTATTCATAAATCCTTGTTGCGACCATTTTCTGAAGAAATAATGTATTTTTAGACATCCCGGCTGTCCATTTATGTCGAATATGGTGCAAAGCTGTAGATAATTTTACCTTAAATATGCAAATCGGTAAGAAAAGTCCTTAATATCACTTTTAGAAAGAATCAGATTTGTATATTTCTGACTTTAACTGAAGGATTTTTGCATTAATTTTTGGATTCATGCTCACTAACATGCACCTTTTTGTAGCCAAGGAAATATTCTGCGTCCCTATGCGACTTATTCGTGTGTATTCGTAGAAAAATTATAATTTCTGTGGTGTTTTCTCCGTGAGCAAAGAATAAGCAAAGCATAAGCAAATTGTAAGCAAATTGACTTTGTCTTTATAAATCCTTGTTGCGACTATTTTCTGAAGAAATAATGTATTTTTCGACATCCCGGCAATCCATTTATGTCGAATATGCTGCAAAACAGTAGATAATTTTACCTAAAATATGCAAATCGTCAAGAAAAGTCCTTAATATCACTTTTAGAAAGAATCATATTTGTATATTGCTGACTTTAACTGAAGGATTTTTGCATTAATTTTTAGATTCATGCTCACTCACATGCACCATTCTGTAGCCAAGGAAATATTCTGCGTCCCTATGCGACTTATTTGTGTGTTTTTGTAGAAAAATTCTATATTTCTGTGGTGTTTTCTCCGTGAGCAAAGAATAAGCAAAGCGTAAGCAAATTGTAAGCAAAGGGAATATGTCTTCATAAATCCTTTTTGGCGACCATTTTCTGAAGAAATAATGTATTTTTCGACATTCCGGGAGTCCATTTATGCCAAATATGGTGCAAAGCTGTAGATAATTTTACCTAAAATATGCAAATCGGTAAGAAAAGTCCTTAATATCACTTTTAGAAAGAATCATATTTGTATATTTCTGACTTTACCTGAAGGATTTTTGCATTAATTTTTAGATTCATGCTCACTCACATGCACCATTCTGTAGCCAAGGAAATATTCTGCGTCCCTATGCGACTTATTTGTGTGTTTTTGTAGAAAAATTCTATATTTCTGTGGTGTTTTCTCCGTGAGCAAAGAATAAGCAAAGCGTAAGCAAATTGTAAGCAAAGGGAATATGTCTTCATAAATCCTTTTGGCGACCATTTTCTGAAGAAATAATGTATTTTTCGACATTCCGGGAGTCCATTTATGCCGAATATGGTGCAAAACTGTAGATAATTGGAGCTAAAATAAGCAAATGGATACCAAAAGTCCTTAATATCACTTTTAGAAAGAATCATATTTGTATATCTCTGACTTTACCTGAAGGATTTTTGCATTAATTTTTAGATTCATGCTCGCTCACATGCACCATTCTGTAGCCAGGGAAATAGTCTGCGTCCCTATGCGACTTATTCGTGTGTATTTGTAGAAAAATGCTTAATTTCTGTGGTGTTTTCTCCGTAAGCAAAGAATAAGCAAAGCGTAAGCAAATTGTAAGCAAAGGGAATATGTCTTCATAAATCCTTGTTGCGAACATTTTCTGAAGAAATAAAGTATTTTTCGACATCCCGGCAGTCCATTTATGTAGAATATGCTGCAAAACTGTAGATATTTGGAGCTAAAATAAGCAAATGGCTACCAAAAATCCTTAACATCACTTTTAAACAGTAGCAGAATTATATATATCTGATTTATAATTAACGATTTTCCCCTTAATTTTTAGATTCGTGCTCGCTCACATGCACCGTTGTGTAGCCAAGGAAATAGTCTGCGTCCCTATGGGACATATTCGTGTGTATTTGTAGAAAATTGCTTATGTTCTTTTGTGTTTTCTCCGTAAGCAAAGAATAAGCAAAGCGTTAGCAAATTGTAAGCAAAGGGACTATGTCTTCATAAATCCTTGTTGCGACCATTTTCTGAAGAAATCATGTATTTTACGACATCCCGGGAGTCCATTTATGCCGAATATGGTGTAAAACTGTAGATAATTGGAGCTAAAATAAGCAAATGGGTACCAAAAGTCCTTAATATCACTTTTAGAAAGAATCATATTTGTAATACTCTGACTTTACCTTAAGGATTTTTGCATTAATATTTAGATTCATGCTCGCTCACATGCACCATTCTGTAGCCAGGGAAATAGTCTGCGTCCCTATGCGACTTATTCGTGTGTATTTGTAGAAAAATGCTTTATTTCTGTGGTGTTTTCTCCGTAAGCAAAGCATAAGCAAAGCGTAAGCAAATTATAAGCAAAGGGAATATGTCTTCATAAATCCTTTTTGCGACCTTTTTCTGAAGAAATAATGTATTTTTCGACATTCCGGCAGTCCATTTATGTCAAATATGGTGCAAAACTGTAGATAATTTTACCTAAAATATGCAAATCGTCAAGAAAAGACCTTAATATCACTTTTACAAAGAAACATATTTGTATATTGCTGACTTTAACTGAAGGATTTTTGCATTAATTTTTAGATTCATGCTCACTCACATGCACCATTGTGTAGCCAAGGAAATAGTCTGCGTCCCTATGGGTCATATTCGTGTGTATTTGTAGAAAATTTTTTATTTTCTCTTGTTTTCTCCGTAAGCAAAGAATAAGCAAAGCATAAGCAAATTGTAAGCAAAAGGACAATGTCTTCATAAATTCTTTTGTGACCATTTCCTGAAGAAATAATTTATTTTTCGACATCCCGGCAGTCCATTTTTGTCGAATATGGTGCAAAACTGTAAATAATTTTACCTAAAATATGCAAATCATTAAGAAAAGTAATTAATATCACTTTTAGAAAGAATCATATTTGTATATTTCTGACTTTACCTGAAGGATTTTTGCATTAATTTTTTATATTCATGCTCACTCACATGCACCATTCTGTAGCCAAGGATATATTCTGCGTCCCTATGCGACTTATTTGTGTGTTTTTGTAGAAAAATTCAATATTTCTGTGGTGTTTTCTCCGTAAGCAAAGAAAAAGCAAAGCGTAAGCAAATTGTTAGCAAAGGGATTATGTCTTCATAAATCCTTTTTGCGACCATTTTCTGAAGAAATAATGTATTTTTCGACATCCCGGCAGTCCATTTATGTCGAATATGATGCAAAACTGTAGATAATTTTACCTAAAATATGCAAATCGTCAAGAAAAGTCCTTAATTTCACTTCTACAAAAAATCATATTTGTATATTGCTGACTTTAACTGAAGGATTTTTGCATTAATTTTTAGATTCATGCTCACTCACATGCACCATTCTGTAGCCAAGGAAATATTCTGCGTCACTATGCGACTTATTTGTGTGTATTTGTAGAAAAATTCTATATTTCTGTGTTGTTTTCTCCGTAAGCAAAGAATTAGCAAAGCGTAAGCAAATTGTGAGCAAAGGGAATATGTCTTCATAAATCCTTTTTGCGACCATTTTCTGAAGAAATAATGTATTTTTCGACATCCCGGGAGTCCATTTATTTCAAATATGGTGCAAAACTGTAGATAATTGGAGCTAAAATAAGCAAATGGGTACCAAAAGTCCTTAATATCACTTTTAGAAAGAATCATATTTGTATATTTCTGACTTTACCTGAAGGATTTTTGCATTAATTTTTAGATTCATGCTCGCTCACATGCACCATTCTGTAGCCAGGGAAATAGTCTGCCTCCCTATGCGACTTATTCGTGTGTATTTATAGAAAAATGCTTAATTTCTGTGGTGTTTTTTCCATAAGCAAAGAATAAGCAAAGCGTAAGTAAATTGTAAGCAGAGGGAATATGTCTTCATAAATCATTTTTGCCACCATTATCTGAAGAAATAATGTATTTTTCGACATCCCGGCAGTCCATTTATGTCGAATATGGTGCAAAGCTGTAGATAATTTTTCCTAAAATATGCAAATCGTCACGAACAGTCCTTAATATCACTTTTACAAAGAATCATATTTGTATATTGCTGACTTTAACTGAAGGATTTCTGCATTAATTTTTAGATTCATCCTCACTTACATGCACCATTCTGTAGCCAAGGAAATATTCTGCGTCCCTATGCGACTTATCCGTGTGTATTTGTAGAAAAATTCTATATTTCTGTGGTGTTTTCTCCGTAAGCAAAGAATAAGCAAAGCGTAAGCAAATTGTAAGCAAGGAGAATATGTCTTCATAAATCCTTTTTGCGACCATTTTCTGAAGAAATACTGTATTTTTCGACATCCCGGGAGTCCATTTATGCCGAATATGGTGCAAAACTGTAGATAATTGAAGCTAAAATAAGCAAATGGGTACCAAAAATCCTTAACATCACTTTTAAACAGTAGCAGAATTATATATATATATATATCTGACTTATAATTAACGATTTTACCCTTTATTTTTAGATTCACGCTCGCTCACATGCACCATTGTGTAGCCAAGGAAATAGTCTGCGTCCCTATGGGTCATATTCGTGTGTATTTGTAGAAAATTTTTTATTTTCTCTTGTTTTCTCCGTAAGCAAAGAATAAGGAAAGCATAAGCAAATTGTAAGCAAAAGGACAATGTCTTCATAAATCCTTTTTGTGACCATTTCCTGAAGAAATAATTTATTTTTCGACATCCCGGCAGTCCATTTTTGTCGAATATGGTGCAAAACTGTATATAATTTTACCTAAAATATGCAAATCATTAAGAAAAGTAATTAATATCACTTTTAGAAAGAATCATATTTGTATATTTCTGACTTTACCTGAAGGATTTTTGCATTAATTTTTTATATTCATGCTCACTCACATGCACCATTCTGTAGCCAAGGATATGTTCTGCGTCCCTATGCGACTTATTTGTGTGTTTTTGTAGAAAAATTCAATATTTCTGTGGTGTTTTCTCCGTAAGCAAAGAAAAAGCAAAGCGTAAGCAAATTGTTAGCAAAGGGATTATGTCTTCATAAATCCTTTTTGCGACCATTTTCTGAAGAAATAATGTATTTTTCGACATCCCGGCAGTCCATTTATGTCGAATATGATGCAAAACTGTAGATAATTTTACCTAAAATATGCAAATCGTCAAGAAAAGTCCTTAATATCACTTCTACAAAAAATCATATTTGTATATTGCTGACTTTAACTGAAGGATTTTTGCATTAATTTTTAGATTCATGCTCACTCACATGCACCATTCTGTAGCCAAGGAAATATTCTGCGTCACTATGCGACTTATTTGTGTGTATTTGTAGAAAAATTCTATATTTCTGTGTTGTTTTCTCCGTAAGCAAAGAATAAGCAAAGCGTAAGCAAATTGTGAGCAAAGGGAATATGTCTTCATAAATCCTTTTTGCGACCATTTTCTGAAGAAATAATGTATTTTTCGACATCCCGGGAGTCCATTTATTTCAAATATGGTGCAAAACTGTAGATAATTGGAGCTAAAATAAGCAAATGGGTACCAAAAGTCCTTAATATCACTTTTAGAAAGAATCATATTTGTATATTTCTGACTTTACCTGAAGGATTTTTGCATTAATTTTTAGATTCATGCTCGCTCACATGCACCATTCTGTAGCCAGGGAAATAGTCTGCCTCCCTATGCGACTTATTCGTGTGTATTTATAGAAAAATGCTTAATTTCTGTGGTGTTTTTTCCATAAGCAAAGAATAAGCAAAGCGTAAGTAAATTGTAAGCAGAGGGAATATGTCTTCATAAATCATTTTTGCGACCATTATCTGAAGAAATAATGTATTTTTCGACATCCCGGCAGTCCATTTATGTCGAATATGGTGCAAAGCTGTAGATAATTTTACCTAAAATATGCAAATCGGTAAGAAAAGTCCTTAATATCACTTTTAGAAAGAATCATATTTGTATATTTCTGACTTTACCTGAAGGATTTTTGCATTAATTTTTAGATTCATGCTCACTCACATGCACCATTCTGTAGCCAAGGAAATATTCTGCGTCCCTATGCGACTTGTTTGTGTGTATTTGTAAAAAAATTCTATATTTCTGTGGTGTTTTCTCCGTAAGCAAAGAATAAGCAAAGCGTAAGCAAATTGTAAGCAAAGGGAATATGTCTTCATAAATCCTTGTTGCGAACATTTTCTGAAGAAATAAAGTATTTTTCGACATCCCGGCAGTCCATTTATGTAGAATATGCTGCAAAACTGTAGATATTTGGAGCTTAAATAAGCAAATGGCTACCAAAAATCCTTAACATCACTTTTAAACAGTAGCAGAATTATATATATCTGATTTATAATTAACGATTTTCCCCTTAATTTTTAGATTCGTGCTCGCTCACATGCACCGTTGTGTAGCCAAGGAAATAGTCTGCGTCCCTATGGGACATATTCGTGTGTATTTGTAGAAAATTGCTTATGTTCTTTTGTGTTTTCTCCGTAAGCAAAGAATAAGCAAAGCGTTAGCAAATTGTAAGCAAAGGGACTATGTCTTCATAAATCCTTGTTGCGACCATTTTCTGAAGAAATCATGTATTTTACGACATCCCGGGAGTCCATTTATGCCGAATATGGTGTAAAACTGTAGATAATTGGAGCTAAAATAAGCAAATGGGTACCAAAAGTCCTTAATATCACTTTTAGAAAGAATCATATTTGTAATACTCTGACTTTACCTTAAGGATTTTTGCATTAATATTTAGATTCATGCTCGCTCACATGCACCATTCTGTAGCCAGGGAAATAGTCTGCGTCCCTATGCGACTTATTCGTGTGTATTTGTAGAAAAATGCTTTATTTCTGTGGTGTTTTCTCCGTAAGCAAAGCATAAGCAAAGCGTAAGCAAATTATAAGCAAAGGGATTATGTCTTCATAAATCCTTTTTGCGACCATTTTCTGAAGAAATAATGTATTTTTCGACATTCCGGCAGTCCATTTATGTCAAATATGGTGCAAAACTGTAGATAATTTTACCTAAAATATGCAAATCGTCAAGAAAAGTCCTTAATATCACTTTTACAAAGAAACATATTTGTATATTGCTGACTTTAACTGAAGGATTTTTGCATTAATTTTTAGATTCATGCTCACTCACATGCACCATTCTGTAGCCAAGGAAATATTCTGCGTCACTATGCGACTTATTTGTGTGTATTTGTAGAAAAATTCTATATTTCTGTGGTGTTTTCTCCGTAAGCAAAGAATAATCAAAGCGTAAGCAAATTGTAAGCAAAGGGAATATGTCTTCATAAATCCTTTTTGCGACCATTTTCTGAAGAGATAATGTATTTTTCGACATCCCGGGAGTCCATTTATGCCGAACATGGTGCAAAACTGTAGATAATTGGAGCTAAAATAAGCAAATGGGTACCAAAAGTCCTTAATATCACTTTCAGAAAGAATCTTATTTGTATATTTCTGACTTTACCTGAAGGATTTGTGCATTAATTTTTAGATTCATTCTCGCTCACATGCACCATTCTGTAGCCAGGGAAATAGTCTGCCTCCCTATGCGACTTATTCGTGTGTATTTATAGAAAAATGCTTAATTTCTGTGGTGTTTTTTCCATAAGCAAAGAATAAGCAAAGCGTAAGTAAATTGTAAGCAAAGGGAATATGTCTTCATAAATCATTTTTGCGACCATTATCTGAAGAAATAATGTATTTTTCGACATCCCGGCAGTCCATTTATGTCGAATATGGTGCAAAGCTGTAGATAATTTTACCTAAAATATGCAAATCGGTAAGAAAAGTCCTTAATATCACTTTTAGAAAGAATCATATTTGTATATTTCTGACTTTACCTGAAGGATTTTTGCATTAATTTTTAGATTCATGCTCGCTCACATGCACCATTCTGTAGCCAGTGAAATAGTCTGCGTCCGTATGCGACTTATTCGTGTGTATTTATAGAAAAATGCTTAATTTCTGTGGTGTTTTCTCCGTAAGCAAAGAATAAGCAAAGCGTAAGCAAATTGTAAGCAAAGGGAATATGTCCTCATAAATCATTTTTGCGACCATTTTCTGAAGAAATAATGTATTTTTCGACATCCCGGCTGTCCATTTATGTCGAATATGGTGCAAAGCTGTAGATAATTTTACCTAAAATATGCAAATCGGTAAGAAAAGTCCTTAATATCACTTTTAGAAAGAATCAGATTTGTATATTTCTGACTTTAACTGAAGGATTTTTGCATTAATTTTTAGATTCATGCTCACTAACATGCACCTTTTTGTAGCCAAGGAAATATTCTGCGTCCCTATGCGACTTATTCGTGTGTATTCGTAGAAAAATTATAATTTCTGTGGTGTTTTCTCCGTGAGCAAAGAATAAGCAAAGCATAAGCAAATTGTAAGCAAATTGACTTTGTCTTTATAAATCCTTGTTGCGACTATTTTCTGAAGAAATCATGTATTTTACGACATCCCGGCAATCCATTTATATCGAATATGGTGCAAAACTGTAGATAATTGGAGCTAAAATAAGCAAATGGGTACCAAAAGTCCTTAATATCACTTTTAGAAAGAATCATATTTGTTTATCTCTGACTTTACCTGAAGGATTTTTGCATTAATATTTAGATTCATGCTCACTCACATGCACCATTCTGTAGCCAAGGAAATATTCTGCGTCCCTATGCGACTTATTTGTGTGTTTTTGTAGAAAAATTCTATATTTCTGTGGTGTTTTCTCCGTGAGCAAAGAATAAGCAAAGCGTAAGCAAATTGTAAGCAAAGGGAATATGTCTTCATAAATCCTTTTGGCGACCATTTTCTGAAGAAATAATGTATTTTTCGACATTCCGGGAGTCCATTTATGCCGAATATGGTGCAAAACTGTAGATAATTGGAGCTAAAATAAGCAAATGGATACCAAAAGTCCTTAATATCACTTTTAGAAAGAATCATATTTGTATATCTCTGACTTTACCTGAAGGATTTTTGCATTAATTTTTAGATTCATGCTCGCTCACATGCACCATTCTGTAGCCAGGGAAATAGTCTGCGTCCCTATGCGACTTATTCGTGTGTATTTGTAGAAAAATGCTTAATTTCTGTGGTGTTTTCTCCGTAAGCAAAGAATAAGCAAAGCGTAAGCAAATTGTAAGCAAAGGGAATATGTCTTCATAAATCCTTGTTGCGAACATTTTCTGAAGAAATAAAGTATTTTTCGACATCCCGGCAGTCCATTTATGTAGAATATGCTGCAAAACTGTAGATATTTGGAGCTAAAATAAGCAAATGGCTACCAAAAATCCTTAACATCACTTTTAAACAGTAGCAGAATTATATATATCTGATTTATAATTAACGATTTTCCCCTTAATTTTTAGATTCGTGCTCGCTCACATGCACCGTTGTGTAGCCAAGGAAATAGTCTGCGTCCCTATGGGACATATTCGTGTGTATTTGTAGAAAATTGCTTATGTTCTTTTGTGTTTTCTCCGTAAGCAAAGAATAAGCAAAGCGTTAGCAAATTGTAAGCAAAGGGACTATGTCTTCATAAATCCTTGTTGCGACCATTTTCTGAAGAAATCATGTATTTTACGACATCCCGGGAGTCCATTTATGCCGAATATGGTGTAAAACTGTAGATAATTGGAGCTAAAATAAGCAAATGGGTACCAAAAGTCCTTAATATCACTTTTAGAAAGAATCATATTTGTAATACTCTGACTTTACCTTAAGGATTTTTGCATTAATATTTAGATTCATGCTCGCTCACATGCACCATTCTGTAGCCAGGGAAATAGTCTGCGTCCCTATGCGACTTATTCGTGTGTATTTGTAGAAAAATGCTTTATTTCTGTGGTGTTTTCTCCGTAAGCAAAGCATAAGCAAAGCGTAAGCAAATTATAAGCAAAGGGAATATGTCTTCATAAATCCTTTTTGCGACCTTTTTCTGAAGAAATAATGTATTTTTCGACATTCCGGCAGTCCATTTATGTCAAATATGGTGCAAAACTGTAGATAATTTTACCTAAAATATGCAAATCGTCAAGAAAAGACCTTAATATCACTTTTACAAAGAAACATATTTGTATATTGCTGACTTTAACTGAAGGATTTTTGCATTAATTTTTAGATTCATGCTCACTCACATGCACCATTCTGTAGCCAAGGAAATATTCTGCGTCACTATGCGACTTATTTGTGTGTATTTGTAGAAAAATTCTATATTTCTGTGGTGTTTTCTCCGTAAGCAAAGAATAATCAAAGCGTAAGCAAATTGTAAGCAAAGGGAATATGTCTTCATAAATCCTTTTTGCGACCATTTTCTGAAGAGATAATGTATTTTTCGACATCCCGGGAGTCCATTTATGCCGAACACGGTGGAAAACTGTAGATAATTGGAGCTAAAATAAGCAAATGGGTACCAAAAGTCCTTAATATCACTTTCAGAAAGAATCTTATTTGTATATTTCTGACTTTACCTGAAGGATTTATGCATTAATTTTTAGATTCATGCTCGCTCACATGCATCATTCTGTAGCCAGGGAAATAGTCTGCCTCCCTATGCGACTTATTCGTGTGTATTTATAGAAAAATGCTTAATTTCTGTGGTGTTTTTTCCATAAGCAAAGAATAATCAAAGCGTAAGTAAATTGTAAGCAAAGGGAATATGTCTTCATAAATCATTTTTGCGACCATTATCTGAAGAAATAATGTATTTTTCGACATCCCGGCAGTCCATTTATGTCGAATATGGTGCAAAGCTGTAGATAATTTTACCTAAAATATGCAAATCGGTAAGAAAAGTCCTTAATATCACTTTTAGAAAGAATCATATTTGTATATTTCTGACTTTACCTGAAGGATTTTTGCATTAATTTTTAGATTCATGCTCGCCCACATGCACCATTCTGTAGCCAGTGAAATAGTCTGCGTCCCTATGCGATTTATTCGTGTGTATTTATAGAAAAATGCTTAATTTCTGTGGTGTTTTCTCCGTAAGCAAAGAATAAGCAAAGCGTAAGCAAATTGTAAGCAAAGGGAATATGTCCTCAGAAATCATTTTTGCGACCATTTTCTGAAGAAATAATGTATTTTTCGACATCCCGGCTGTCCATTTATGTCGAATATGGTGCAAAGCTGTAGATAATTTTACCTAAAATATGCAAATCGGTAAGAAAAGTCCTTAATATCACTTTTAGAAAGAATCAGATTTGTATATTTCTGACTTTAACTGAAGGATTTTTGCATTAATTTTTAGATTCATGCTCACTAACATGCACCTTTTTGTAGGCAAGGAAATATTCTGCGTCCCTATGCGACTTATTCGTGTGTATTCGTAGAAAAATGCTTAATTTCTGTGGTGTTTTCTCCGTGAGCAAAGAATAAGCAAAGCATAAGCAAATTGTAAGCAAATTGACTTTGTCTTTATAAATCCTTGTTGCGACTATTTTCTGAAGAAATAATGTATTTTTCGACATCCCGGCAATCCATTTATGTCGAATACGGTGCAAAACAGTAGATAATTTTACCTAAAATATGCAAATCGTCAAGAAAAGTCCTTAATATCACTTTTAGAAAGAATCATATTTGTATATTGCTGACTTTAACTGAAGGATTTTTGCATTAATTTTTAGATGCATGCTCGCTCACATGCAACATTCTGTAGCCAGTGAAACAGTCTGCGTCCCTATGCGACTTATTCGTGTGTATTTATAGAAAAATGCTTAATTTCTGTGGTGTTTTCTCCGTAAGCAAAGAATAAGCAAAGCGTAAGCAAATTGTAAGCAAAGGGAATATGTCCTCATAAATCATTTTTGCGACCATTTTCTGAAGAAATAATGTATTTTTCGACATCCCGGCTGTCCATTTATGTCGAATATGGTGCAAAGCTGTAGATAATTTTACCTAAAATATGCAAATCGGTAAGAAAAGTCCTTAATATCAATTTTAGAAAGAATCAGATTTGTATATTTCTGACTTTAACTGAAGGATTTTTGCATTAATTTTTAGATTCATGTTCACTAACATGCACCTTTTTGTAGCCAAGGAAATATTCTGCGTCCCTATGCGACTTATTCGTGTGTATTCGTAGAAAAATTATAATTTCTGTGGTGTTTTCTCCGTGAGCAAAGAATAAGCAAAGCATAAGCAAATTGTAAGCAAATTGACTTTGTCTTTATAAATCCTTGTTGCGACTATTTTCTGAAGAAATAATGTATTTTTCGACATCCCGGCAATCCATTTATGTCGAATATGCTGCAAAACTGTAGATATTTGGAGCTAAAATAAGCAAATGGGTACCAAAAATCCTTAACATCACTTTTAAACAGTAGCAGAATTATATATATATCTGATTTATAATTAACGATTTTACCCTTCATTTTTAGATTCATGCTCGCTCACATGCACCATTCTGTAGCCAGGGAAATAGTCTGCGTCCCTATGCGACTTATTCGTGTGTATTTGTAGAAAAATGCTTTATTTCTGTGGTGTTTTCTCCGTAAGCAAAGCATAAGCAAAGCGTAAGCAAATTATAAGCAAAGGGATTATGTCTTCATAAATCCTTTTTGCGACCATTTTCTGAAGAAATAATGTATTTTTCGACATTCCGGCAGTCCATTTATGTCAAATATGGTGCAAAACTGTAGATAATTTTACCTAACATATGCAAATCGTCAAGAAAAGTCCTTAATATCACTTTTACAAAGAAACATATTTGTATATTGCTGACTTTAACTGAAGGATTTTTGCATTAATTTTTAGATTCATGCTCACTCACATGCACCATTCTGTAGCCAAGGAAATATTCTGCGTCACTATGCGACTTATTTGTGTGTATTTGTAGAAAAATTCTATATTTCTGTGGTGTTTTCTCCGTAAGCAAAGAATAATCAAAGCGTAAGCAAATTGTAAGCAAAGGGAATATGTCTTCATAAATCCTTTTTGCGACCATTTTCTGAAGAGATAATGTATTTTTCGACATCCCGGGAGTCCATTTATGCCGAACATGGTGCAAAACTGTAGATAATTGGAGCTAAAATAAGCAAATGGGTACCAAAAGTCCTTAATATCACTTTCAGAAAGAATCTTATTTGTATATTTCTGACTTTACCTGAAGGATTTGTGCATTAATTTTTAGATTCATTCTCGCTCACATGCACCATTCTGTAGCCAGGGAAATAGTCTGCCTCCCTATGCGACTTATTCGTGTGTATTTATAGAAAAATGCTTAATTTCTGTGGTGTTTTTTCCATAAGCAAAGAATAAGCAAAGCGTAAGTAAATTGTAAGCAAAGGGAATATGTCTTCATAAATCATTTTTGCGACCATTATCTGAAGAAATAATGTATTTTTCGACATCCCGGCAGTCCATTTATGTCGAATATGGTGCAAAGCTGTAGATAATTTTACCTAAAATATGCAAATCGGTAAGAAAAGTCCTTAATATCACTTTTAGAAAGAATCATATTTGTATATTTCTGACTTTACCTGAAGGATTTTTGCATTAATTTTTAGATTCATGCTCGCTCACATGCACCATTCTGTAGCCAGTGAAATAGTCTGCGTCCGTATGCGACTTATTCGTGTGTATTTATAGAAAAATGCTTAATTTCTGTGGTGTTTTCTCCGTAAGCAAAGAATAAGCAAAGCGTAAGCAAATTGTAAGCAAAGGGAATATGTCTTCATAAATCCTTGTTGCGAACATTTTCTGAAGAAATAAAGTATTTTTCGACATCCCGGCAGTCCATTTATGTAGAATATGCTGCAAAACTGTAGATATTTGGAGCTTAAATAAGCAAATGGCTACCAAAAATCCTTAACATCACTTTTAAACAGTAGCAGAATTATATATATCTGATTTATAATTAACGATTTTCCCCTTAATTTTTAGATTCGTGCTCGCTCACATGCACCGTTGTGTAGCCAAGGAAATAGTCTGCGTCCCTATGGGACATATTCGTGTGTATTTGTAGAAAATTGCTTATGTTCTTTTGTGTTTTCTCCGTAAGCAAAGAATAAGCAAAGCGTTAGCAAATTGTAAGCAAAGGGACTATGTCTTCATAAATCCTTGTTGCGACCATTTTCTGAAGAAATCATGTATTTTACGACATCCCGGGAGTCCATTTATGCCGAATATGGTGTAAAACTGTAGATAATTGGAGCTAAAATAAGCAAATGGGTACCAAAAGTCCTTAATATCACTTTTAGAAAGAATCATATTTGTAATACTCTGACTTTACCTTAAGGATTTTTGCATTAATATTTAGATTCATGCTCGCTCACATGCACCATTCTGTAGCCAGGGAAATAGTCTGCGTCCCTATGCGACTTATTCGTGTGTATTTGTAGAAAAATGCTTTATTTCTGTGGTGTTTTCTCCGTAAGCAAAGCATAAGCAAAGCGTAAGCAAATTATAAGCAAAGGGATTATGTCTTCATAAATCCTTTTTGCGACCATTTTCTGAAGAAATAATGTATTTTTCGACATTCCGGCAGTCCATTTATGTCAAATATGGTGCAAAACTGTAGATAATTTTACCTAAAATATGCAAATCGTCAAGAAAAGTCCTTAATATCACTTTTACAAAGAAACATATTTGTATATTGCTGACTTTAACTGAAGGATTTTTGCATTAATTTTTAGATTCATGCTCACTCACATGCACCATTCTGTAGCCAAGGAAATATTCTGCGTCACTATGCGACTTATTTGTGTGTATTTGTAGAAAAATTCTATATTTCTGTGGTGTTTTCTCCGTAAGCAAAGAATAATCAAAGCGTAAGCAAATTGTAAGCAAAGGGAATATGTCTTCATAAATCCTTTTTGCGACCATTTTCTGAAGAGATAATGTATTTTTCGACATCCCGGGAGTCCATTTATGCCGAACATGGTGCAAAACTGTAGATAATTGGAGCTAAAATAAGCAAATGGGTACCAAAAGTCCTTAATATCACTTTCAGAAAGAATCTTATTTGTATATTTCTGACTTTACCTGAAGGATTTGTGCATTAATTTTTAGATTCATTCTCGCTCACATGCACCATTCTGTAGCCAGGGAAATAGTCTGCCTCCCTATGCGACTTATTCGTGTGTATTTATAGAAAAATGCTTAATTTCTGTGGTGTTTTTTCCATAAGCAAAGAATAAGCAAAGCGTAAGTAAATTGTAAGCAAAGGGAATATGTCTTCATAAATCATTTTTGCGACCATTATCTGAAGAAATAATGTATTTTTCGACATCCCGGCAGTCCATTTATGTCGAATATGGTGCAAAGCTGTAGATAATTTTACCTAAAATATGCAAATCGGTAAGAAAAGTCCTTAATATCACTTTTAGAAAGAATCATATTTGTATATTTCTGACTTTACCTGAAGGATTTTTGCATTAATTTTTAGATTCATGCTCGCTCACATGCACCATTCTGTAGCCAGTGAAATAGTCTGCGTCCGTATGCGACTTATTCGTGTGTATTTATAGAAAAATGCTTAATTTCTGTGGTGTTTTCTCCGTAAGCAAAGAATAAGCAAAGCGTAAGCAAATTGTAAGCAAAGGGAATATGTCCTCATAAATCATTTTTGCGACCATTTTCTGAAGAAATAATGTATTTTTCGACATCCCGGCTGTCCATTTATGTCGAATATGGTGCAAAGCTGTAGATAATTTTACCTAAAATATGCAAATCGGTAAGAAAAGTCCTTAATATCACTTTTAGAAAGAATCAGATTTGTATATTTCTGACTTTAACTGAAGGATTTTTGCATTAATTTTTAGATTCATGCTCACTAACATGCACCTTTTTGTAGCCAAGGAAATATTCTGCGTCCCTATGCGACTTATTCGTGTGTATTCGTAGAAAAATTATAATTTCTGTGGTGTTTTCTCCGTGAGCAAAGAATAAGCAAAGCATAAGCAAATTGTAAGCAAATTGACTTTGTCTTTATAAATCCTTGTTGCGACTATTTTCTGAAGAAATCATGTATTTTACGACATCCCGGCAATCCATTTATATCGAATATGGTGCAAAACTGTAGATAATTGGAGCTAAAATAAGCAAATGGGTACCAAAAGTCCTTAATATCACTTTTAGAAAGAATCATATTTGTTTATCTCTGACTTTACCTGAAGGATTTTTGCATTAATATTTAGATTCATGCTCGCTCACATGCACCATTCTGTAGCCAAGGAAATATTCTGCGTCCCTATGCGACTTATTTGTGTGTTTTTGTAGAAAAATTCTATATTTCTGTGGTGTTTTCTCCGTGAGCAAAGAATAAGCAAAGCGTAAGCAAATTGTATGCAAAGGGAATATGTCCTCATAAATCATTTTTGCGACCATTGCGAAGAAATAAAGTATTTTTCGACATCCCGGCCGTCCATTTATGTAGAATATGCTGCAAAACTGTAGATATTTGGAGCTAAAATAAGCAAATGGGTACCAAAAATCCTTAACATCACTTTTAAACAGTAGCAGAATTATATATATATCTGATTTATAATTAACGATTTTACCCTTCATTTTTAGATTCGTGCTCGCTCACATGCACCATTGTGTAGCCAAGGAAATAGTCTGCGTCCCTATGGGACATATTCGTGTGTATTTGTAGAAAATTGCTTATGTTCTGTTGTGTTTTCTCCGTAAGCAAAGAATAAGCAAAGCGTAAGCAAATTGTAAGCAAAGGGACTATGTATTCATAAATCCTTGTTGCGACCATTTTCTGAAGAAATAATGTATTTTTAGACATCCCGGCTGTCCATTTATGTCGAATATGGTGCAAAGCTGTAGATAATTTTACCTAAAATATGCAAATCGGTAAGAAAAGTCCTTAATATCACTTTTAGAAAGAATCATATTTGTATATTTCTGACTTTACCTGAAGGATTTTTGCATTAATTTTTAGATTCATGCTCACTCACATGCACCATTCTGTAGCCAAGGAAATATTCTGCGTCCCTATGCGACTTATTTGTGTGTTTTTGTAGAAAAATTCTATATTTCTGTGGTGTTTTCTCCGTGAGCAAAGAATAAGCAAAGCGTAAGCAAATTGTAAGCAAAGGGAATATGTCTTCATAAATCCTTTTTGGCGACCATTTTCTGAAGAAATAATGTATTTTTCGACATTCCGGGAGTCCATTTATGCCAAATATGGTGCAAAGCTGTAGATAATTTTACCTAAAATATGCAAATCGGTAAGAAAAGTCCTTAATATCACTTTTAGAAAGAATCATATTTGTATATTTCTGACTTTACCTGAAGGATTTTTGCATTAATTTTTAGATTCATGCTCACTCACATGCACCATTCTGTAGCCAAGGAAATATTCTGCGTCCCTATGCGACTTATTTGTGTGTTTTTGTAGAAAAATTCTATATTTCTGTGGTGTTTTCTCCGTGAGCAAAGAATAAGCAAAGCGTAAGCAAATTGTAAGCAAAGGGAATATGTCTTCATAAATCCTTTTGGCGACCATTTTCTGAAGAAATAATGTATTTTTCGACATTCCGGGAGTCCATTTATGCCGAATATGGTGCAAAACTGTAGATAATTGGAGCTAAAATAAGCAAATGGATACCAAAAGTCCTTAATATCACTTTTAGAAAGAATCATATTTGTATATCTCTGACTTTACCTGAAGGATTTTTGCATTAATTTTTAGATTCATGCTCGCTCACATGCACCATTCTGTAGCCAGGGAAATAGTCTGCGTCCCTATGCGACTTATTCGTGTGTATTTGTAGAAAAATGCTTAATTTCTGTGGTGTTTTCTCCGTAAGCAAAGAATAAGCAAAGCGTAAGCAAATTGTAAGCAAAGGGAATATGTCTTCATAAATCCTTGTTGCGAACATTTTCTGAAGAAATAAAGTATTTTTCGACATCCCGGCAGTCCATTTATGTAGAATATGCTGCAAAACTGTAGATATTTGGAGCTAAAATAAGCAAATGGCTACCAAAAATCCTTAACATCACTTTTAAACAGTAGCAGAATTATATATATCTGATTTATAATTAACGATTTTCCCCTTAATTTTTAGATTCGTGCTCGCTCACATGCACCGTTGTGTAGCCAAGGAAATAGTCTGCGTCCCTATGGGACATATTCGTGTGTATTTGTAGAAAATTGCTTATGTTCTTTTGTGTTTTCTCCGTAAGCAAAGAATAAGTAAAGCGTTAGCAAATTGTAAGCAAAGGGACTATGTCTTCATAAATCCTTGTTGCGACCATTTTCTGAAGAAATCATGTATTTTACGACATCCCGGGAGTCCATTTATGCCGAATATGGTGTAAAACTGTAGATAATTGGAGCTAAAATAAGCAAATGGGTACCAAAAGTCCTTAATATCACTTTTAGAAAGAATCATATTTGTAATACTCTGACTTTACCTTAAGGATTTTTGCATTAATATTTAGATTCATGCTCGCTCACATGCACCATTCTGTAGCCAGGGAAATAGTCTGCGTCCCTATGCGACTTATTCGTGTGTATTTGTAGAAAAATGCTTTATTTCTGTGGTGTTTTCTCCGTAAGCAAAGCATAAGCAAAGCGTAAGCAAATTATAAGCAAAGGGAATATGTCTTCATAAATCCTTTTTGCGACCTTTTTCTGAAGAAATAATGTATTTTTCGACATTCCGGCAGTCCATTTATGTCAAATATGGTGCAAAACTGTAGATAATTTTACCTAAAATATGCAAATCGTCAAGAAAAGACCTTAATATCACTTTTACAAAGAAACATATTTGTATATTGCTGACTTTAACTGAAGGATTTTTGCATTAATTTTTAGATTCATGCTCACTCACATGCACCATTCTGTAGCCAAGGAAATATTCTGCGTCACTATGCGACTTATTTGTGTGTATTTGTAGAAAAATTCTATATTTCTGTGGTGTTTTCTCCGTAAGCAAAGAATAATCAAAGCGTAAGCAAATTGTAAGCAAAGGGAATATGTCTTCATAAATCCTTTTTGCGACCATTTTCTGAAGAGATAATGTATTTTTCGACATCCCGGGAGTCCATTTATGCCGAACACGGTGGAAAACTGTAGATAATTGGAGCTAAAATAAGCAAATGGGTACCAAAAGTCCTTAATATCACTTTCAGAAAGAATCTTATTTGTATATTTCTGACTTTACCTGAAGGATTTATGCATTAATTTTTAGATTCATGCTCGCTCACATGCATCATTCTGTAGCCAGGGAAATAGTCTGCCTCCCTATGCGACTTATTCGTGTGTATTTATAGAAAAATGCTTAATTTCTGTGGTGTTTTTTCCATAAGCAAAGAATAATCAAAGCGTAAGTAAATTGTAAGCAAAGGGAATATGTCTTCATAAATCATTTTTGCGACCATTATCTGAAGAAATAATGTATTTTTCGACATCCCGGCAGTCCATTTATGTCGAATATGGTGCAAAGCTGTAGATAATTTTACCTAAAATATGCAAATCGGTAAGAAAAGTCCTTAATATCACTTTTAGAAAGAATCATATTTGTATATTTCTGACTTTACCTGAAGGATTTTTGCATTAATTTTTAGATTCATGCTCGCCCACATGCACCATTCTGTAGCCAGTGAAATAGTCTGCGTCCCTATGCGATTTATTCGTGTGTATTTATAGAAAAATGCTTAATTTCTGTGGTGTTTTCTCCGTAAGCAAAGAATAAGCAAAGCGTAAGCAAATTGTAAGCAAAGGGAATATGTCCTCAGAAATCATTTTTGCGACCATTTTCTGAAGAAATAATGTATTTTTCGACATCCCGGCTGTCCATTTATGTCGAATATGGTGCAAAGCTGTAGATAATTTTACCTAAAATATGCAAATCGGTAAGAAAAGTCCTTAATATCACTTTTAGAAAGAATCAGATTTGTATATTTCTGACTTTAACTGAAGGATTTTTGCATTAATTTTTAGATTCATGCTCACTAACATGCACCTTTTTGTAGGCAAGGAAATATTCTGCGTCCCTATGCGACTTATTCGTGTGTATTCGTAGAAAAATGCTTAATTTCTGTGGTGTTTTCTCCGTGAGCAAAGAATAAGCAAAGCATAAGCAAATTGTAAGCAAATTGACTTTGTCTTTATAAATCCTTGTTGCGACTATTTTCTGAAGAAATAATGTATTTTTCGACATCCCGGCAATCCATTTATGTCGAATACGGTGCAAAACAGTAGATAATTTTACCTAAAATATGCAAATCGTCAAGAAAAGTCCTTAATATCACTTTTAGAAAGAATCATATTTGTATATTGCTGACTTTAACTGAAGGATTTTTGCATTAATTTTTAGATGCATGCTCGCTCACATGCAACATTCTGTAGCCAGTGAAACAGTCTGCGTCCCTATGCGACTTATTCGTGTGTATTTATAGAAAAATGCTTAATTTCTGTGGTGTTTTCTCCGTAAGCAAAGAATAAGCAAAGCGTAAGCAAATTGTAAGCAAAGGGAATATGTCCTCATAAATCATTTTTGCGACCATTTTCTGAAGAAATAATGTATTTTTCGACATCCCGGCTGTCCATTTATGTCGAATATGGTGCAAAGCTGTAGATAATTTTACCTAAAATATGCAAATCGGTAAGAAAAGTCCTTAATATCAATTTTAGAAAGAATCAGATTTGTATATTTCTGACTTTAACTGAAGGATTTTTGCATTAATTTTTAGATTCATGTTCACTAACATGCACCTTTTTGTAGCCAAGGAAATATTCTGCGTCCCTATGCGACTTATTCGTGTGTATTCGTAGAAAAATTATAATTTCTGTGGTGTTTTCTCCGTGAGCAAAGAATAAGCAAAGCATAAGCAAATTGTAAGCAAATTGACTTTGTCTTTATAAATCCTTGTTGCGACTATTTTCTGAAGAAATAATGTATTTTTCGACATCCCGGCAATCCATTTATGTCGAATATGCTGCAAAACTGTAGATATTTGGAGCTAAAATAAGCAAATGGGTACCAAAAATCCTTAACATCACTTTTAAACAGTAGCAGAATTATATATATATCTGATTTATAATTAACGATTTTACCCTTCATTTTTAGATTCATGCTCGCTCACATGCACCATTCTGTAGCCAGGGAAATAGTCTGCGTCCCTATGCGACTTATTCGTGTGTATTTGTAGAAAAATGCTTTATTTCTGTGGTGTTTTCTCCGTAAGCAAAGCATAAGCAAAGCGTAAGCAAATTATAAGCAAAGGGATTATGTCTTCATAAATCCTTTTTGCGACCATTTTCTGAAGAAATAATGTATTTTTCGACATTCCGGCAGTCCATTTATGTCAAATATGGTGCAAAACTGTAGATAATTTTACCTAACATATGCAAATCGTCAAGAAAAGTCCTTAATATCACTTTTACAAAGAAACATATTTGTATATTGCTGACTTTAACTGAAGGATTTTTGCATTAATTTTTAGATTCATGCTCACTCACATGCACCATTCTGTAGCCAAGGAAATATTCTGCGTCACTATGCGACTTATTTGTGTGTATTTGTAGAAAAATTCTATATTTCTGTGGTGTTTTCTCCGTAAGCAAAGAATAATCAAAGCGTAAGCAAATTGTAAGCAAAGGGAATATGTCTTCATAAATCCTTTTTGCGACCATTTTCTGAAGAGATAATGTATTTTTCGACATCCCGGGAGTCCATTTATGCCGAACATGGTGCAAAACTGTAGATAATTGGAGCTAAAATAAGCAAATGGGTACCAAAAGTCCTTAATATCACTTTCAGAAAGAATCTTATTTGTATATTTCTGACTTTACCTGAAGGATTTGTGCATTAATTTTTAGATTCATTCTCGCTCACATGCACCATTCTGTAGCCAGGGAAATAGTCTGCCTCCCTATGCGACTTATTCGTGTGTATTTATAGAAAAATGCTTAATTTCTGTGGTGTTTTTTCCATAAGCAAAGAATAAGCAAAGCGTAAGTAAATTGTAAGCAAAGGGAATATGTCTTCATAAATCATTTTTGCGACCATTATCTGAAGAAATAATGTATTTTTCGACATCCCGGCAGTCCATTTATGTCGAATATGGTGCAAAGCTGTAGATAATTTTACCTAAAATATGCAAATCGGTAAGAAATGTCCTTAATATCACTTTTAGAAAGAATCATATTTGTATATTGCTGACTTTAACTGAAGGATTTTTGCATTAATTTTTAGATTCATGCTCACTCACATGCACCATTCTGTAGCCAAGGAAATATTCTGCGTCCCTATGCGACTTATTTGTGTGTATTTATAGAAAAATGCTTAATTTCTGTGGTGTTTTCTCCGTGAGCAAAGAATAAGCAAAGCGTAAGCAAATTGTAAGCAAAGGGAATATGTCTTCATAAATCCTTTTTGGCGACCATTTTCTGAAGAAATAATGTATTTTTCGACATTCGGGGAGTCCATTTATGCCAAATATGGTGCAAAGCTGTAGATAATTTTACCTAAAATATGCAAATCGGTAAGAAAAGTCCTTAATATCACTTTTAGAAAGAATCATATTTGTATATTTCTGACTTTACCTGAAGGATTTTTGCATTAATTTTTAGATTCATGCTCACTCACATGCACCATTCTGTAGCCAAGGAAATATTCTGCGTCCCTATGCGACTTATTTGTGTGTTTTTGTAGAAAAATTCTATACTTCTGTGGTGTTTTCTCCGTGAGCAAAGAATAAGCAAAGCGTAAGCAAATTGTAAGCAAAGGGAATATGTCTTCATAAATCCTTTTTGGCGACCATTTTCTGAAGAAATAATGTATTTTTCGACATTCCGGGAGTCCATTTATGCCGAATATGGTGCAAAACTGTAGATAATTGGAGCTAAAATAAGCAAATGGATACCAAAAGTCCTTAATATCACTTTTAGAAAGAATCATATTTGTATATCTCTGACTTTACCTGAAGGATTTTTGCATTAATTTTTAGATTCATGCTCGCTCACATGCACCATTCTGTAGCCAGGGAAATAGTCTGCGTCCCTATGCGACTTATTCGTGTGTATTTGTAGAAAAATGCTTAATTTCTGTGGTGTTTTCTCCGTAAGCAAAGAATAAGCAAAGCGTAAGCAAATTGTAAGCAAAGGGAATATGTCTTCATAAATCCTTGTTGCGAACATTTTCTGAAGAAATAAAGTATTTTTCGACATCCCGGCAGTCCATTTATGTAGAATATGCTGCAAAACTGTAGATATTTGGAGCTAAAATAAGCAAATGGCTAATAAAAATCCTTAACATCACTTTTAAACAGTAGCAGAATTATATATATCTGATTTATAATTAACGATTTTCCCCTTAATTTTTAGATTCGTGCTCGCTCACATGCACCGTTGTGTAGCCAAGGAAATAGTCTGCGTCCCTATGGGACATATTCGTGTGTATTTGTAGAAAATTGCTTATGTTCTTTTGTGTTTTCTCCGTAAGCAAAGAATAAGCAAAGCGTTAGCAAATTGTAAGCAAAGGGACTATGTCCTCATAAATCATTTTTGCGACCATTTTCTGAAGAAATAATGTATTTTTAGACATCCCGGCTGTCCATTTATGTCGAATATGGTGCAAAGCTGTAGATAATTTTACCTAAAATATGCAAATCGGTAAGAAAAGTCCTTAATATCACTTTTAGTAAGAATCAGATTTGTATATTTCTGACTTTAACTGAAGGATTTTTGCATTAATTTTTAGATTCATGCTCACTAACATGCACCTTTTTGTAGCCAAGGAAATATTCTGCGTCCCTATGCGACTTATTCGTGTGTATTCGTAGAAAAATTATAATTTCTGTGGTGTTTTCTCCGTGAGCAAAGAATAAGCAAAGCATAAGCAAATTGTAAGCAAATTGACTTTGTCTTTATAAATCCTTGTTGCGACTATTTTCTGAAGAAATAATGTATTTTTCGACATCCCGGCAATCCATTTATGTCGAATATGCTGCAAAACTGTAGATATTTGGAGCTAAAATAAGCAAATGGGTACCAAAAATCCTTAACATCACTTTTAAACAGTAGCAGAATTATATATATATCTGATTTATAATTAACGATTTTACACTTCATTTTTAGATTCATGCTCGCTCACATGCACCATTCTGTAGCCAGGGAAATAGTCTGCGTCCCTATGCGACTTATTCGTGTGTATTTGTAGAAAAATGCTTTATTTCTGTGGTGTTTTCTCCGTAAGCAAAGCATAAGCAAAGCGTAAGCAAATTATAAGCAAAGGGATTATGTCTTCATAAATCCTTTTTGCGACCATTTTCTGAAGAAATAATGTATTTTTCGACATTCCGGCAGTCCATTTATGTCAAATATGGTGCAAAACTGTAGATAATTTTACCTAAAATATGCAAATCGTCAAGAAAAGTCCTTAATATCACTTTTACAAAGAAACATATTTGTATATTGCTGACTTTAACTGAAGGATTTTTGCATTAATTTTTAGATTCATGCTCACTCACATGCACCATTCTGTAGCCAAGGAAATATTCTGCGTCACTATGCGACTTATTTGTGTGTATTTGTAGAAAAATTCTATATTTCTGTGGTGTTTTCTCCGTAAGCAAAGAATAATCAAAGCGTAAGCAAATTGTAAGCAAAGGGAATATGTCTTCATAAATCCTTTTTGCGACCATTTTCTGAAGAGATAATGTATTTTTCGACATCCCGGGAGTCCATTTATGCCGAACATGGTGCAAAACTGTAGATAATTGGAGCTAAAATAAGCAAATGGGTACCAAAAGTCCTTAATATCACTTTCAGAAAGAATCTTATTTGTATATTTCTGACTTTACCTGAAGGATTTGTGCATTAATTTTTAGATTCATTCTCGCTCACATGCACCATTCTGTAGCCAGGGAAATAGTCTGCCTCCCTATGCGACTTATTCGTGTGTATTTATAGAAAAATGCTTAATTTCTGTGGTGTTTTTTCCATAAGCAAAGAATAAGCAAAGCGTAAGTAAATTGTAAGCAAAGGGAATATGTCTTCATAAATCATTTTTGCGACCATTATCTGAAGAAATAATGTATTTTTCGACATCCCGGCAGTCCATTTATGTCGAATATGGTGCAAAGCTGTAGATAATTTTACCTAAAATATGCAAATCGGTAAGAAAAGTCCTTAATATCACTTTTAGAAAGAATCATATTTGTATATTTCTGACTTTACCTGAAGGATTTTTGCATTAATTTTTAGATTCATGCTCGCTCACATGCACCGTTCTGTAGCCAGTGAAATAGTCTGCGTCCCTATGCGACTTATTCGTGTGTATTTATAGAAAAATGCTTAATTTCTGTGGTGTTTTCTCCGTAAGCAAAGAATAAGCAAAGCGTAAGCAAATTGTAAGCAAAGGGAATATGTCCTCATAAATCATTTTTGCGACCATTTTCTGAAGAAATAATGTATTTTTCGACATCCCGGCTGTCCATTTATGTCGAATATGGTGCAAAGCTGTAGATAATTTTACCTAAAATATGGAAATCGGTAAGAAAAGTCCTTAATATCACTTTTAGAAAGAATCAGATTTGTATATTTCTGACTTTAACTGAAGGATTTTTGCATTAATTTTTAGATTCATGCTCACTAACATGCACCTTTTTGTAGCCAAGGAAATATTCTGCGTCCCTATGCGACTTATTCGTGTGTATTCGTAGAAAAATTATAATTTCTGTGGTGTTTTCTCCGTGAGCAAAGAATAAGCAAAGCATAAGCAAATTGTAAGCAAATTGACTTTGTCTTTATAAATCCTTGTTGCGACTATTTTCTGAAGAAATCATGTATTTTACGACATCCCGGCAATCCATTTATATCAAATATGGTGCAAAACTGTAGATAATTGGAGCTAAAATAAGCAAATGGGTACCAAAAGTCCTTAATATCACTTTTAGAAAGAATCATATTTGTTTATCTCTGACTTTACCTGAAGGATTTTTGCATTAATATTTAGATTCATGCTCGCTCACATGCACCATTCTGTAGCCAAGGAAATATTCTGCGTCCCTATGCGACTTATTTGTGTGTTTTTGTAGAAAAATTCTATATTTCTGTGGTGTTTTCTCCGTGAGCAAAGAATAAGCAAAGCGTAAGCAAATTGTATGCAAAGGGAATATGTCCTCATAAATCATTTTTGCGACCATTGCGAAGAAATAAAGTATTTTTCGACATCCCGGCCGTCCATTTATGTAGAATATGCTGCAAAACTGTAGATATTTGGAGCTAAAATAAGCAAATGGGTACCAAAAATCCTTAACATCACTTTTAAACAGTAGCAGAATTATATATATATCTGATTTATAATTAACGATTTTACCCTTCATTTTTAGATTCGTGCTCGCTCACATGCACCATTGTGTAGCCAAGGAAATAGTCTGCGTCCCTATGGGACATATTCGTGTGTATTTGTAGAAAATTGCTTATGTTCTGTTGTGTTTTCTCCGTAAGCAAAGAATAAGCAAAGCGTAAGCAAATTGTAAGCAAAGGGACTATGTATTCATAAATCCTTGTTGCGACCATTTTCTGAAGAAATAATGTATTTTTAGACATCCCGGCTGTCCATTTATGTCGAATATGGTGCAAAGCTGTAGATAATTTTACCTTAAATATGCAAATCGGTAAGAAAAGTCCTTAATATCACTTTTAGAAAGAATCAGATTTTTATATTTCTGACTTTAACTGAAGGATTTTTGCATTAATTTTTGGATTCATGCTCACTAACATGCACCTTTTTGTAGCCAAGGAAATATTCTGCGTCCCTATGCGACTTATTCGTGTGTATTCGTAGAAAAATTATAATTTCTGTGGTGTTTTCTCCGTGAGCAAAGAATAAGCAAAGCATAAGCAAATTGTAAGCAAATTGACTTTGTCTTTATAAATCCTTGTTGCGACTATTTTCTGAAGAAATAATGTATTTTTCGACATCCCGGCAATCCATTTATGTCGAATATGCTGCAAAACAGTAGATAATTTTACCTAAAATATGCAAATCGTCAAGAAAAGTCCTTAATATCACTTTTAGAAAGAATCATATTTGTATATTGCTGACTTTAACTGAAGGATTTTTGCATTAATTTTTAGATTCATGCTCACTCACATGCACCATTCTGTAGCCAAGGAAATATTCTGCGTCCCTATGCGACTTATTTGTGTGTTTTTGTAGAAAAATTCTATATTTCTGTGGTGTTTTCTCCGTGAGCAAAGAATAAGCAAAGCGTAAGCAAATTGTAAGCAAAGGGAATATGTCTTCATAAATCCTTTTTGGCGACCATTTTCTGAAGAAATAATGTATTTTTCGACATTCCGGTAGTCCATTTATGCCAAATATGGTGCAAAGCTGTAGATAATTTTACCTAAAATATGCAAATCGGTAAGAAAAGTCCTTAATATCACTTTTAGAAAGAATCATATTTGTATATTTCTGACTTTACCTGAAGGATTTTTGCATTAATTTTTAGATTCATGCTCACTCACATGCACCATTCTGTAGCCAAGGAAATATTCTGCGTCCCTATGCGACTTATTTGTGTGTTTTTGTAGAAAAATTCTATATTTCTGTGGTGTTTTCTCCGTGAGCAAAGAATAAGCAAAGCGTAAGCAAATTGTAAGCAAAGGGAATATGTCTTCATAAATCCTTTTGGCGACCATTTTCTGAAGAAATAATGTATTTTTCGACATTCCGGGAGTCCATTTATGCCGAATATGGTGCAAAACTGTAGATAATTGGAGCTAAAATAAGCAAATGGATACCAAAAGTCCTTAATATCACTTTTAGAAAGAATCATATTTGTATATCTCTGACTTTACCTGAAGGATTTTTGCATTAATTTTTAGATTCATGCTCGCTCACATGCACCATTCTGTAGCCAGGGAAATAGTCTGCGTCCCTATGCGACTTATTCGTGTGTATTTGTAGAAAAATGCTTAATTTCTGTGGTGTTTTCTCCGTAAGCAAAGAATAAGCAAAGCGTAAGCAAATTGTAAGCAAAGGGAATATGTCTTCATAAATCCTTGTTGCGAACATTTTCTGAAGAAATAAAGTATTTTTCGACATCCCGGCAGTCCATTTATGTAGAATATGCTGCAAAACTGTAGATATTTGGAGCTAAAATAAGCAAATGGCTACCAAAAATCCTTAACATCACTTTTAAACAGTAGCAGAATTATATATATCTGATTTATAATTAACGATTTTCCCCTTAATTTTTAGATTCGTGCTCGCTCACATGCACCGTTGTGTAGCCAAGGAAATAGTCTGCGTCCCTATGGGACATATTCGTGTGTATTTGTAGAAAATTGCTTATGTTCTTTTGTGTTTTCTCCGTAAGCAAAGAATAAGCAAAGCGTTAGCAAATTGTAAGCAAAGGGACTATGTCTTCATAAATCCTTGTTGCGACCATTTTCTGAAGAAATCATGTATTTTACGACATCCCGGGAGTCCATTTATGCCGAATATGGTGTAAAACTGTAGATAATTGGAGCTAAAATAAGCAAATGGGTACCAAAAGTCCTTAATATCACTTTTAGAAAGAATCATATTTGTAATACTCTGACTTTACCTTAAGGATTTTTGCATTAATATTTAGATTCATGCTCGCTCACATGCACCATTCTGTAGCCAGGGAAATAGTCTGCGTCCCTATGCGACTTATTCGTGTGTATTTGTAGAAAAATGCTTTATTTCTGTGGTGTTTTCTCCGTAAGCAAAGCATAAGCAAAGCGTAAGCAAATTATAAGCAAAGGGAATATGTCTTCATAAATCCTTTTTGCGACCTTTTTCTGAAGAAATAATGTATTTTTCGACATTCCGGCAGTCCATTTATGTCAAATATGGTGCAAAACTGTAGATAATTTTACCTAAAATATGCAAATCGTCAAGAAAAGACCTTAATATCACTTTTACAAAGAAACATATTTGTATATTGCTGACTTTAACTGAAGGATTTTTGCATTAATTTTTAGATTCATGCTCACTCACATGCACCATTCTGTAGCCAAGGAAATATTCTGCGTCACTATGCGACTTATTTGTGTGTATTTGTAGAAAAATTCTATATTTCTGTGGTGTTTTCTCCGTAAGCAAAGAATAATCAAAGCGTAAGCAAATTGTAAGCAAAGGGAATATGTCTTCATAAATCCTTTTTGCGACCATTTTCTGAAGAGATAATGTATTTTTCGACATCCCGGGAGTCCATTTATGCCGAACACGGTGGAAAACTGTAGATAATTGGAGCTAAAATAAGCAAATGGGTACCAAAAGTCCTTAATATCACTTTCAGAAAGAATCTTATTTGTATATTTCTGACTTTACCTGAAGGATTTATGCATTAATTTTTAGATTCATGCTCGCTCACATGCATCATTCTGTAGCCAGGGAAATAGTCTGCCTCCCTATGCGACTTATTCGTGTGTATTTATAGAAAAATGCTTAATTTCTGTGGTGTTTTTTCCATAAGCAAAGAATAATCAAAGCGTAAGTAAATTGTAAGCAAAGGGAATATGTCTTCATAAATCATTTTTGCGACCATTATCTGAAGAAATAATGTATTTTTCGACATCCCGGCAGTCCATTTATGTCGAATATGGTGCAAAGCTGTAGATAATTTTACCTAAAATATGCAAATCGGTAAGAAAAGTCCTTAATATCACTTTTAGAAAGAATCATATTTGTATATTTCTGACTTTACCTGAAGGATTTTTGCATTAATTTTTAGATTCATGCTCGCCCACATGCACCATTCTGTAGCCAGTGAAATAGTCTGCGTCCCTATGCGATTTATTCGTGTGTATTTATAGAAAAATGCTTAATTTCTGTGGTGTTTTCTCCGTAAGCAAAGAATAAGCAAAGCGTAAGCAAATTGTAAGCAAAGGGAATATGTCCTCAGAAATCATTTTTGCGACCATTTTCTGAAGAAATAATGTATTTTTCGACATCCCGGCTGTCCATTTATGTCGAATATGGTGCAAAGCTGTAGATAATTTTACCTAAAATATGCAAATCGGTAAGAAAAGTCCTTAATATCACTTTTAGAAAGAATCAGATTTGTATATTTCTGACTTTAACTGAAGGATTTTTGCATTAATTTTTAGATTCATGCTCACTAACATGCACCTTTTTGTAGGCAAGGAAATATTCTGCGTCCCTATGCGACTTATTCGTGTGTATTCGTAGAAAAATGCTTAATTTCTGTGGTGTTTTCTCCGTGAGCAAAGAATAAGCAAAGCATAAGCAAATTGTAAGCAAATTGACTTTGTCTTTATAAATCCTTGTTGCGACTATTTTCTGAAGAAATAATGTATTTTTCGACATCCCGGCAATCCATTTATGTCGAATACGGTGCAAAACAGTAGATAATTTTACCTAAAATATGCAAATCGTCAAGAAAAGTCCTTAATATCACTTTTAGAAAGAATCATATTTGTATATTGCTGACTTTAACTGAAGGATTTTTGCATTAATTTTTAGATGCATGCTCGCTCACATGCAACATTCTGTAGCCAGTGAAACAGTCTGCGTCCCTATGCGACTTATTCGTGTGTATTTATAGAAAAATGCTTAATTTCTGTGGTGTTTTCTCCGTAAGCAAAGAATAAGCAAAGCGTAAGCAAATTGTAAGCAAAGGGAATATGTCCTCATAAATCATTTTTGCGACCATTTTCTGAAGAAATAATGTATTTTTCGACATCCCGGCTGTCCATTTATGTCGAATATGGTGCAAAGCTGTAGATAATTTTACCTAAAATATGCAAATCGGTAAGAAAAGTCCTTAATATCAATTTTAGAAAGAATCAGATTTGTATATTTCTGACTTTAACTGAAGGATTTTTGCATTAATTTTTAGATTCATGTTCACTAACATGCACCTTTTTGTAGCCAAGGAAATATTCTGCGTCCCTATGCGACTTATTCGTGTGTATTCGTAGAAAAATTATAATTTCTGTGGTGTTTTCTCCGTGAGCAAAGAATAAGCAAAGCATAAGCAAATTGTAAGCAAATTGACTTTGTCTTTATAAATCCTTGTTGCGACTATTTTCTGAAGAAATAATGTATTTTTCGACATCCCGGCAATCCATTTATGTCGAATATGCTGCAAAACTGTAGATATTTGGAGCTAAAATAAGCAAATGGGTACCAAAAATCCTTAACATCACTTTTAAACAGTAGCAGAATTATATATATATCTGATTTATAATTAACGATTTTACCCTTCATTTTTAGATTCATGCTCGCTCACATGCACCATTCTGTAGCCAGGGAAATAGTCTGCGTCCCTATGCGACTTATTCGTGTGTATTTGTAGAAAAATGCTTTATTTCTGTGGTGTTTTCTCCGTAAGCAAAGCATAAGCAAAGCGTAAGCAAATTATAAGCAAAGGGATTATGTCTTCATAAATCCTTTTTGCGACCATTTTCTGAAGAAATAATGTATTTTTCGACATTCCGGCAGTCCATTTATGTCAAATATGGTGCAAAACTGTAGATAATTTTACCTAACATATGCAAATCGTCAAGAAAAGTCCTTAATATCACTTTTACAAAGAAACATATTTGTATATTGCTGACTTTAACTGAAGGATTTTTGCATTAATTTTTAGATTCATGCTCACTCACATGCACCATTCTGTAGCCAAGGAAATATTCTGCGTCACTATGCGACTTATTTGTGTGTATTTGTAGAAAAATTCTATATTTCTGTGGTGTTTTCTCCGTAAGCAAAGAATAATCAAAGCGTAAGCAAATTGTAAGCAAAGGGAATATGTCTTCATAAATCCTTTTTGCGACCATTTTCTGAAGAGATAATGTATTTTTCGACATCCCGGGAGTCCATTTATGCCGAACATGGTGCAAAACTGTAGATAATTGGAGCTAAAATAAGCAAATGGGTACCAAAAGTCCTTAATATCACTTTCAGAAAGAATCTTATTTGTATATTTCTGACTTTACCTGAAGGATTTGTGCATTAATTTTTAGATTCATTCTCGCTCACATGCACCATTCTGTAGCCAGGGAAATAGTCTGCCTCCCTATGCGACTTATTCGTGTGTATTTATAGAAAAATGCTTAATTTCTGTGGTGTTTTTTCCATAAGCAAAGAATAAGCAAAGCGTAAGTAAATTGAAAGCAAAGGGAATATGTCTTCATAAATCATTTTTGCGACCATTATCTGAAGAAATAATGTATTTTTCGACATCCCGGCAGTCCATTTATGTCGAATATGGTGCAAAGCTGTAGATAATTTTACCTAAAATATGCAAATCGGTAAGAAATGTCCTTAATATCACTTTTAGAAAGAATCATATTTGTATATTGCTGACTTTAACTGAAGGATTTTTGCATTAATTTTTAGATTCATGCTCACTCACATGCACCATTCTGTAGCCAAGGAAATATTCTGCGTCCCTATGCGACTTATTTGTGTGTATTTATAGAAAAATGCTTAATTTCTGTGGTGTTTTCTCCGTGAGCAAAGAATAAGCAAAGCGTAAGCAAATTGTAAGCAAAGGGAATATGTCTTCATAAATCCTTTTTGGCGACCATTTTCTGAAGAAATAATGTATTTTTCGACATTCCGGGAGTCCATTTATGCCAAATATGGTGCAAAGCTGTAGATAATTTTACCTAAAATATGCAAATCGGTAAGAAAAGTCCTTAATATCACTTTTAGAAAGAATCATATTTGTATATTTCTGACTTTACCTGAAGGATTTTTGCATTAATTTTTAGATTCATGCTCACTCACATGCACCATTCTGTAGCCAAGGAAATATTCTGCGTCCCTATGCGACTTATTTGTGTGTTTTTGTAGAAAAATTCTATACTTCTGTGGTGTTTTCTCCGTGAGCAAAGAATAAGCAAAGCGTAAGCAAATTGTAAGCAAAGGGAATATGTCTTCATAAATCCTTTTTGGCGACCATTTTCTGAAGAAATAATGTATTTTTCGACATTCCGGGAGTCCATTTATGCCGAATATGGTGCAAAACTGTAGATAATTGGAGCTAAAATAAGCAAATGGATACCAAAAGTCCTTAATATCACTTTTAGAAAGAATCATATTTGTATATCTCTGACTTTACCTGAAGGATTTTTGCATTAATTTTTAGATTCATGCTCGCTCACATGCACCATTCTGTAGCCAGGGAAATAGTCTGCGTCCCTATGCGACTTATTCGTGTGTATTTGTAGAAAAATGCTTAATTTCTGTGGTGTTTTCTCCGTAAGCAAAGAATAAGCAAAGCGTAAGCAAATTGTAAGCAAAGGGAATATGTCTTCATAAATCCTTGTTGCGAACATTTTCTGAAGAAATAAAGTATTTTTCGACATCCCGGCAGTCCATTTATGTAGAATATGCTGCAAAACTGTAGATATTTGGAGCTAAAATAAGCAAATGGCTAATAAAAATCCTTAACATCACTTTTAAACAGTAGCAGAATTATATATATCTGATTTATAATTAACGATTTTCCCCATAATTTTTAGATTCGTGCTCGCTCACATGCACCGTTGTGTAGCCAAGGAAATAGTCTGCGTCCCTATGGGACATATTCGTGTGTATTTGTAGAAAATTGCTTATGTTCTTTTGTGTTTTCTCCGTAAGCAAAGAATAAGCAAAGCGTTAGCAAATTGTAAGCAAAGGGACTATGTCCTCATAAATCATTTTTGCGACCATTTTCTGAAGAAATAATGTATTTTTAGACATCCCGGCTGTCCATTTATGTCGAATATGGTGCAAAGCTGTAGATAATTTTACCTAAAATATGCAAATCGGTAAGAAAAGTCCTTAATATCACTTTTAGTAAGAATCAGATTTGTATATTTCTGACTTTAACTGAAGGATTTTTGCATTAATTTTTAGATTCATGCTCACTAACATGCACCTTTTTGTAGCCAAGGAAATATTCTGCGTCCCTATGCGACTTATTCGTGTGTATTCGTAGAAAAATTATAATTTCTGTGGTGTTTTCTCCGTGAGCAAAGAATAAGCAAAGCATAAGCAAATTGTAAGCAAATTGACTTTGTCTTTATAAATCCTTGTTGCGACTATTTTCTGAAGAAATAATGTATTTTTCGACATCCCGGCAATCCATTTATGTCGAATATGCTGCAAAACTGTAGATATTTGGAGCTAAAATAAGCAAATGGGTACCAAAAATCCTTAACATCACTTTTAAACAGTAGCAGAATTATATATATATCTGATTTATAATTAACGATTTTACACTTCATTTTTAGATTCATGCTCGCTCACATGCACCATTCTGTAGCCAGGGAAATAGTCTGCGTCCCTATGCGACTTATTCGTGTGTATTTGTAGAAAAATGCTTTATTTCTGTGGTGTTTTCTCCGTAAGCAAAGCATAAGCAAAGCGTAAGCAAATTATAAGCAAAGGGATTATGTCTTCATAAATCCTTTTTGCGACCATTTTCTGAAGAAATAATGTATTTTTCGACATTCCGGCAGTCCATTTATGTCAAATATGGTGCAAAACTGTAGATAATTTTACCTAAAATATGCAAATCGTCAAGAAAAGTCCTTAATATCACTTTTACAAAGAAACATATTTGTATATTGCTGACTTTAACTGAAGGATTTTTGCATTAATTTTTAGATTCATGCTCACTCACATGCACCATTCTGTAGCCAAGGAAATATTCTGCGTCACTATGCGACTTATTTGTGTGTATTTGTAGAAAAATTCTATATTTCTGTGGTGTTTTCTCCGTAAGCAAAGAATAATCAAAGCGTAAGCAAATTGTAAGCAAAGGGAATATGTCTTCATAAATCCTTTTTGCGACCATTTTCTGAAGAGATAATGTATTTTTCGACATCCCGGGAGTCCATTTATGCCGAACATGGTGCAAAACTGTAGATAATTGGAGCTAAAATAAGCAAATGGGTACCAAAAGTCCTTAATATCACTTTCAGAAAGAATCTTATTTGTATATTTCTGACTTTACCTGAAGGATTTGTGCATTAATTTTTAGATTCATTCTCGCTCACATGCACCATTCTGTAGCCAGGGAAATAGTCTGCCTCCCTATGCGACTTATTCGTGTGTATTTATAGAAAAATGCTTAATTTCTGTGGTGTTTTTTCCATAAGCAAAGAATAAGCAAAGCGTAAGTAAATTGTAAGCAAAGGGAATATGTCTTCATAAATCATTTTTGCGACCATTATCTGAAGAAATAATGTATTTTTCGACATCCCGGCAGTCCATTTATGTCGAATATGGTGCAAAGCTGTAGATAATTTTACCAAAAATATGCAAATCGGTAAGAAAAGTCCTTAATATCACTTTTAGAAAGAATCATATTTGTATATTTCTGACTTTACCTGAAGGATTTTTGCATTAATTTTTAGATTCATGCTCGCTCACATGCACCGTTCTGTAGCCAGTGAAATAGTCTGCGTCCCTATGCGACTTATTCGTGTGTATTTATAGAAAAATGCTTAATTTCTGTGGTGTTTTCTCCGTAAGCAAAGAATAAGCAAAGCGTAAGCAAATTGTAAGCAAAGGGAATATGTCCTCATAAATCATTTTTGCGACCATTTTCTGAAGAAATAATGTATTTTTCGACATCCCGGCTGTCCATTTATGTCGAATATGGTGCAAAGCTGTAGATAATTTTACCTAAAATATGGAAATCGGTAAGAAAAGTCCTTAATATCACTTTTAGAAAGAATCAGATTTGTATATTTCTGACTTTAACTGAAGGATTTTTGCATTAATTTTTAGATTCATGCACACTAACATGCACCTTTTTGTAGCCAAGGAAATATTCTGCGTCCCTATGCGACTTATTCGTGTGTATTCGTAGAAAAATTATAATTTCTGTGGTGTTTTCTCCGTGAGCAAAGAATAAGCAAAGCATAAGCAAATTGTAAGCAAATTGACTTTGTCTTTATAAATCCTTGTTGCGACTATTTTCTGAAGAAATCATGTATTTTACGACATCCCGGCAATCCATTTATATCAAATATGGTGCAAAACTGTAGATAATTGGAGCTAAAATAAGCAAATGGGTACCAAAAGTCCTTAATATCACTTTTAGAAAGAATCATATTTGTTTATCTCTGACTTTACCTGAAGGATTTTTGCATTAATATTTAGATTCATGCTCGCTCACATGCACCATTCTGTAGCCAAGGAAATATTCTGCGTCCCTATGCGACTTATTTGTGTGTTTTTGTAGAAAAATTCTATATTTCTGTGGTGTTTTCTCCGTGAGCAAAGAATAAGCAAAGCGTAAGCAAATTGTAAGCAAAGGGAATATGTCCTCATAAATCATTTTTGCGACCATTGCGAAGAAATAAAGTATTTTTCGACATCCCGGCCGTCCATTTATGTAGAATATGCTGCAAAACTGTAGATATTTGGAGCTAAAATAAGCAAATGGGTACCAAAAATCCTTAACATCACTTTTAAACAGTAGCAGAATTATATATATATCTGATTTATAATTAACGATTTTACCCTTCATTTTTAGATTCGTGCTCGCTCACATGCACCATTGTGTAGCCAAGGAAATAGTCTGCGTCCCTATGGGACATATTCGTGTGTATTTGTAGAAAATTGCTTATGTTCTGTTGTGTTTTCTCCGTAAGCAAAGAATAAGCAAAGCGTAAGCAAATTGTAAGCAAAGGGACTATGTATTCATAAATCCTTGTTGCGACCATTTTCTGAAGAAATAATGTATTTTTAGACATCCCGGCTGTCCATTTATGTCGAATATGGTGCAAAGCTGTAGATAATTTTACCTTAAATATGCAAATCGTCAAGAAAAGTCCTTAATATCACTTTTAGAAAGAATCATATTTGTATATTGCTGACTTTAACTGAAGGATTTTTGCATTAATTTTTAGATTCATGCTCACTCACATGCACCATTCTGTAGCCAAGGAAATATTCTGCGTCCCTATGCGACTTATTTGTGTGTTTTTGGAGAAAAATTCTATATTTCTGTGGTGTTTTCTCCGTGAGCAAAGAATAAGCAAAGCGTAAGCAAATTGTAAGCAAAGGGAATATGTCTTCATAAATCCTTTTTGGCGACCATTTTCTGAAGAAATAATGTATTTTTCGACATTCCGGGAGTCCATTTATGCCAAATATGGTGCAAAGCTGTAGATAATTTTACCTAAAATATGCAAATCGGTAAGAAAAGTCCTTAATATCACTTTTAGAAAGAATCATATTTGTATATTTCTGACTTTACCTGAAGGATTTTTGCATTAATTTTTAGATTCATGCTCACTCACATGCACCATTCTGTAGCCAAGGAAATATTCTGCGTCCCTATGCGACTTATTTGTGTGTTTTTGTAGAAAAATTCTATATTTCTGTGGTGTTTTCTCCGTGAGCAAAGAATAAGCAAAGCGTAAGCAAATTGTAAGCAAAGGGAATATGTCTTCATAAATCCTTGTTGCGAACATTTTCTGAAGAAATAAAGTATTTTTCGACATCCCGGCAGTCCATTTATGTAGAATATGCTGCAAAACTGTAGATATTTGGAGCTAAAATAAGCAAATGGCTACCAAAAATCCTTAACATCACTTTTAAACAGTAGCAGAATTATATATATCTGATTTATAATTAACGATTTTCCCCTTAATTTTTAGATTCGTGCTCGCTCACATGCACCGTTGTGTAGCCAAGGAAATAGTCTGCGTCCCTATGGGACATATTCGTGTGTATTTGTAGAAAATTGCTTATGTTCTTTTGTGTTTTCTCCGTAAGCAAAGAATAAGCAAAGCGTTAGCAAATTGTAAGCAAAGGGACTATGTCTTCATAAATCCTTGTTGCGACCATTTTCTGAAGAAATCATGTATTTTACGACATCCCGGGAGTCCATTTATGCCGAATATGGTGTAAAACTGTAGATAATTGGAGCTAAAATAAGCAAATGGGTACCAAAAGTCCTTAATATCACTTTTAGAAAGAATCATATTTGTAATACTCTGACTTTACCTTAAGGATTTTTGCATTAATATTTAGATTCATGCTCGCTCACATGCACCATTCTGTAGCCAGGGAAATAGTCTGCGTCCCTATGCGACTTATTCGTGTGTATTTGTAGAAAAATGCTTTATTTCTGTGGTGTTTTCTCCGTAAGCAAAGCATAAGCAAAGCGTAAGCAAATTATAAGCAAAGGGAATATGTCTTCATAAATCCTTTTTGCGACCTTTTTCTGAAGAAATAATGTATTTTTCGACATTCCGGCAGTCCATTTATGTCAAATATGGTGCAAAACTGTAGATAATTTTACCTAAAATATGCAAATCGGTAAGAAAAGTCCTTAATATCACTTTTAGAAAGAATCATATTTGTATATTTCTGACTTTACCTGAAGGATTTTTGCATTAATTTTTAGATTCATGCTCGCTCACATGCACCATTCTGTAGCCAGTGAAATAGTCTGCGTCCCTATGCGATTTATTCGTGTGTATTTATAGAAAAATGCTTAATTTCTGTGGTGTTTTCTCCGTAAGCAAAGAATAAGCAAAGCGTAAGCAAATTGTAAGCAAAGGGAATATGTCCTCATAAATCATTTTTGCGACCATTTTCTGAAGAAATAATGTATTTTTCGACATCCCGGCTGTCCATTTATGTCGAATATGGTGCAAAGCTGTAGATAATTTTACCTAAAATATGCAAATCGGTAAGAAAAGTCCTTAATATCACTTTTAGAAAGAATCAGATTTGTATATTTCTGACTTTAACTGAAGGATTTTTGCATTAATTTTTAGATTCATGCTCACTAACATGCACCTTTTTGTAGGCAACGAAATATTCTGCGTCCCTATGCGACTTATTCGTGTGTATTCGTAGAAAAATGCTTAATTTCTGTGGTGTTTTCTCCGTGAGCAAAGAATAAGCAAAGCATAAGCAAATTGTAAGCAAATTGACTTTGTCTTTATAAATCCTTGTTGCGACTATTTTCTGAAGAAATAATGTATTTTTCGACATCCCGGCAATCCATTTATGTCGAATACGGTGCAAAACAGTAGATAATTTTACCTAAAATATGCAAATCGTCAAGAAAAGTCCTTAATATCACTTTTAGAAAGAATCATATTTGTATATTGCTGACTTTAACTGAAGGATTTTTGCATTAATTTTTAGATGCATGCTCGCTCACATGCAACATTCTGTAGCCAGTGAAACAGTCTGCGTCCCTATGCGACTTATTCGTGTGTATTTATAGAAAAATGCTTAATTTCTGTGGTGTTTTCTCCGTAAGCAAAGAATAAGCAAAGCGTAAGCAAATTGTAAGCAAAGGGAATATGTCCTCATAAATCATTTTTGCGACCATTTTCTGAAGAAATAATGTATTTTTCGACATCCCGGCTGTCCATTTATGTCGAATATGGTGCAAAGCTGTAGATAATTTTACCTAAAATATGCAAATCGGTAAGAAAAGTCCTTAATATCAATTTTAGAAAGAATCAGATTTGTATATTTCTGACTTTAACTGAAGGATTTTTGCATTAATTTTTAGATTCATGTTCACTAACATGCACCTTTTTGTAGCCAAGGAAATATTCTGCGTCCCTATGCGACTTATTCGTGTGTATTCGTAGAAAAATTATAATTTCTGTGGTGTTTTCTCCGTGAGCAAAGAATAAGCAAAGCATAAGCAAATTGTAAGCAAATTGACTTTGTCTTTATAAATCCTTGTTGCGACTATTTTCTGAAGAAATAATGTATTTTTCGACATCCCGGCAATCCATTTATGTCGAATATGCTGCAAAACTGTAGATATTTGGAGCTAAAATAAGCAAATGGCTACCAAAAATCCTTAACATCACTTTTAAACAGTAGCAGAATTATATATATATCTGATTTATAATTAACGATTTTACCCTTCATTTTTAGATTCGTGCTCGCTCACATGCACCATTGTGTAGCCAAGGAAATAGTCTGCGTCCCTATGGGACATATTCGTGTGTATTTGTAGAAAATTGCTTATGTTCTGTTGTGTTTTCTCCGTAAGCAAAGAATAAGCAAAGCGTAAGCAAATTGTAAGCAAAGGGACTATGTATTCATAAATCCTTGGTGCGACCATTTTCTGAAGAAATCATGTATTTTACGACATCCCGGGAGTCCATTTATGCCGAATATGGTGCAAAACTGTAGATAATTGGAGCTAAAATAAGCAAATGGGTACCAAAAGTCCTTAATATCACTTTTAGAAAGAATCATATTTGTTTATCTCTGACTTTACCTGAAGGATTTTTGCATTAATATTTAGATTCATGCTCGCTCACATGCACCATTCTGTAGCCAGGGAAATAGTCTGCGTCCCTATGCGACTTATTCGTGTGTATTTGTAGAAAAATGCTTAATTTCTGTGGTGTTTTCTCCGTAAGCAAAGAATAAGCAAAGCGTTAGCAAATTGTAAGCAAAGGGAATATGTCTTCATAAATCCTTGTTGCGACCATTTTCTGAAGAAATAAAGTATTTTTCGACATCCCGGCCGTCCATTTATGTAGAATATGCTGCAAAACTGTAGATATTTGGAGCTAAAATAAGCAAATGGCTACCAAAAATCCTTAACATCACTTTTAAACAGTAGCAGAATTATATATATATCTGATTTATAATTAACGATTTTACCCTTCATTTTTAGATTCGTGCTCGCTCACATGCACCATTGTGTAGCCAAGGAAATAGTCTGCGTCCCTATGGGACATATTCGTGTGTATTTGTAGAAAATTGCTTATGTTCTGTTGTGTTTTCTCCGTAAGCAAAGAATAAGCAAAGCATAAGCAAATTGTAAGCAAAGGGACTATGTATTCATAAATCCTTGTTGCGACCATTTTCTGAAGAAATCATGTATTTTCGACATCCCGGGAGTCCATTTATGCCGAATATGGTGCAAAACTGTAGATAATTGGAGCTTAAATAAGCAAATGGGTACCAAAAGTCCTTAATATCACTTTTAGAAAGAATCATATTTGTTTATCTCTGACTTTACCTGAAGGATTTTTGCATTAATATTTAGATTCATGCTCGCTCACATGCACCATTCTGTAGCCAGGGAAATAGTCTGCGTCCCTATGCGACTTATTCGTGTGTATTTGCAGAAAAATGCTTAATTTCTGTGGTGTTTTCTCCGTAGGCAAAGAATAAGCAAAGCGTTAGCAAATTGTAAGCAAAGGGAATATGTCTTCATAAATCCTTTTTTGCGATCATTTTCTGAAGAAATAATGTATTTTCGACATTCCGGCAGTCCATTTATGTCAAATATGGTGCAAAACTGTAGATAATTTTACCTAAAATATGAAAATAGTCAAGAAGAGTACTTAATATCACTTTTACAAAGAAACATATTTGTATATTGCTGACTTTAACTGAAGGATTTTTGCATTAATTTTTAGATTCATCCTCACTTACATGCACCATTCTGTAGCCAAGGAAATAGTCTGCGTCCCTATGCGACTTATTCGTGTGTATTTATAGAAAAATGCTTAATTTCTGTGGTGTTTTCTCCGTAAGCAAAGAATAAGCAAAGCGTAAGCAAATTGTAAGCAAAGGGAATATGTCCTCATAAATCATTTTTGCGACCATTTTCTGAAGAAATAATGTATTTTTCGACATCCCGGGAGTCCATTTATGTCGAATATGGTGCAAAGCTGTAGATAATTTTACCTAAAATATGCAAATCGGTAAGAAAAGTCCTTAATATCAATTTTAAAAAGAATCAGATTTGTATATTTCTGACTTTAACTGAAGGATTTTTGCATTAATTTTTAGATTCATGCTCACTAACATGCACCTTTTTGTAGCCAAGGAAATATTCTGCGTCCCTATGCGACTTATTCGTGTGTATTCGTAGAAAAATTATAATTTCTGTGGTGTTTTCTCCGTGAGCAAAGAATAAGCAAAGCATAAGCAAATTGTAAGCAAATTGACTTTGTCTTTATAAATCCTTGTTGCGACTATTTTCTGAAGAAATAATGTATTTTTCTACATCCCTGCAATCCATTTATGTCGAATATGTTGCAAAACTGTAGATATTTGGAGCTAAAATAAGCAAATGGGTACCAAAAATCCTTAACATCATTTTAAACAGTAGCAGAATTATATATATATCTGATTTATAATTAACGATTTTACCCTTCATTTTTAGATTCGTGCTCGCTCACATGCAACATTGTGTAGCCAAGGAAATAGTCTGCGTCCCTATGGGACATATTCGTGTGTATTTGTAGAAAATTGCTTATGTTCTGTTGTGTTTTCTCCGTAAGCAAAGAATAAGCAAAGCGTAAGCAAATTGTAAGCAAAGGGACTATGTATTCATAAATCCTTGTTGCGACCATTTTCTGAAGAAATCATGTATTTTACGACATCCCGGGAGTCCATTTATGCCGAATATGGTGCAAAACTGTAGATAATTGGAGCTAAAATAAGCAAATGGGTACCAATAGTCCTTAATATCACTTTTAGAAAGAATCATACTTGTATATCTCTGACTTTACCAGAAGGATTTTTGCATTAATTTTTAGATTCATGCTCGCTCACATGGACCATTCTGTAGCCAGGGAAATAGTCTGCGTCCCTATGCGACTTATTCGTGTGTATTTGTAGAAAAATGCTTAATTTCTGTGGTGTTTTCTCCGTAAGCAAAGAACAAGCAAAGCATTAGCAAATTGTAAGCAAAGGGAATATTTCTTCATAAATCCTTGTTGCGACCATTTTCTGAAGAAATAAAGTATTTTTCGACATCCCGGCAGACCATTTATGTAGAATATGCTGCAAAACTGTAGATATTTGGAGGTAAAATAAGCAAATGGGTACCAAAAATCCTTAACATCACTTTTAAATAGTAGCAGAATTATATATATATCTGATTTATAATTAACAATTTTACCCTTAATTTTTATATTCGTGCTCGCTCACATGCACCATTGTGTAGCCAAGGAAATAGTCTGCGTTCCTATTGGACATATTCGTGTGTATTTGTAGAAAATTGCTTATGTTCTGTTGTGTTTTCTCCGTAAGCAAAGAATAAGCAAAGCGTAAGCAGATTGTAAGCAAAGGGACTATGTCTTCATAAATCCTTGTTGCGACCATTTTCTGAGGAAATCATGTATTTTACGACATCCCGGGAGTCCATTTATGCCGAATATGGTGCAAAACTGTAGATAATTGGAGCTAAAATAAGCAAATGGGTACCAAAAGTCCTTAATATCACTTTTAGAAAGAATCATATTTGTAATACTCTGACTTTACCTGAAGGATTTTTGCATTAATATTTAGATTCATGCTCGCTCACATGCACCATTCTTTAGCCAGGGAAATAGTCTGCGTCCCTATGCGACTTATTCGTGTGTATTTGTAGAAAAATGCTTTATTTCTGTGGTGTTTTCTCCGTAAGCAAAGCATAAGCAAAGCGTAAGCAAATTATAAGCAAAGGGATTATGTCTTCATAAATCCTTTTTGCGACCATTTTCTGAAGAAATAATGTATTTTTCGACATTCCGGCAGTCCATTTATGTCAAATATGGTGCAAAACTATAGATAATTTTACCTAAAATATGCAAATCGTCAAGAAAAGTCCTTAATATCACTTTTACAAAGAAACATATTTGTATATTGCTGACTTTTACTGAAGGATTTTTGCATTAATTTTTAGATTTATGCTCACTTACATGCACCATTCTGTAGCGAAGGAAATATTCTGCGTCCCTATGCGACTTCTCCGTGTTTATTTGTAGAAAAATTCTATATTTCTGTGGTGTTTTCTCCGTAAGCAAAGAATAAGCAAAGCGTAAGCAAATTGTAAGGAAAGAGAATATGTCTTGATAAATCTTTTTTGCGACCATTTTCTGAAGAAATACTGTATTTTTCGACATCCCGGGAGTCCATTTATGCCGAATATGGTGCAAAACTGTAGATAATTGAAGCTAAAATAAGCAAATGGGTACCAAAAATCCTTAACATCACTTTTAAACAGTAGCAGAATTATATATATATATCTGACTTATAATTAACGATTTTACCCTTTATTTTTAGATTCACGCTCGCTCATATGCACCATTGTGTAGCCAAGGAAATAGTCTGCGTCCCTATGGGACATATTCGTGTGTATTTGAGACATTTTTTTATGTTCTCTTGTTTTCTCCGTAAGCAAAGAAGAAGCAAAGCATAAGCAAATTGTAAGCAAAACGACAATGTCTTCATAAATCCTTTTTGTGACCATTTCCTGAAGAAATCATGTATTTTTCGACATCCCGGCAGTCCATTTTTGTCGAATATGGTGCAAAACTGTAAATAATTTTACCTAAAATATGCAAATCATTAAGAAAAGTCATTAATATCACTTTTAGAAAGAATCACATTTGTATATTTCTGACTTTACCTGAAGGATTTTTGCATTAATTTTTATATTCATGCTCACTCACATGCACCATTCTGTAGCCAAGGATATATTCTGCGTCCCTATGCGACTTATTTGTGTGTTTTTGTAGAAAAATTATAATTTCTGTGGTGTTATCTCCGTAAGCAAAGAATAAGCAAAGCATAAGCAAATTGTAAGCAAATTGACTATGTCTTTATAAATCCTTGTTGCGACTATTTTCTGAAGAAATAATGTATTTTTCGACATCCCGGCAATCCATTTATGTCGAATACGGTGCTAAACAGTAGATAATTTTACCTAAAATATGCAAATCGTCAAGAAAATTCCTTAATATCACTTTTACATAGAATCATATTTGTATATTGCTGAATTTAACTGAAGGATTTTTGCATTAATTTTTAGATTCATGCTCACTCACATGCACCATTCTGTAGCCAAGCAAATATTCTGCGTCCCTATGCGACTTATTTGTGTGTTTTTGTAGAAAAATTCTATATTTCTGTGGTGTTTTCTCCGTGAGCAAAGAATAAGCAAAGCGTAAGCAAATTGTAAGCAAAGGGAATATGTCTCCATAAATCCTTTTTGCGACCATTTTCTGAAGAAATAATGTATTTTTGGACATCCCGGGAGTCCATTTATGCCGAATATGGTGCAAAACTGTAGATAATTGGAGCTAAAATAAGCAAATGGGTACCAAAAGTCCATAATATCACTTTTAGAAAGAATCATATTTGTATATCTCTGACTTTACCTGAAGGATTTTTGCATTAATTTTTAGATTCATGCTCGCTCACATGCACCATTCTGTAGCCAGGGAAATAGTCTGCGTCCCTATGGGACATATTCGTGTGTATTTGTAGAAAATTGCTTATGTTCTGTTGTGTTTTCTCCGTAAGCAAAGAATAATCAAAGCGTAAGCAAATTGTAAGCAAAGGGACTATGTCTTCATAAATCCTTGTTGCGACCGTTTTCTGAAGAAATAATGTATTTTTCGACATCCCGGGAGTCCATTTATGCCGAATATGGTGCAAAACTGTAGATAATTGGAGCTAAAATAAGCAAATGGGTACCAAAAGTCCTTAATATCACTTTTAGAAAGAATCATATTTGTATATTTCTGACTTTACCTGCAGGATTTTTGCATTAATTTTTAGATTCATGCTCGCTCACATGCACCATTCTGTAGCCAGGGAAATAGTCTGCGTCCCTATGCGACTTATTCGTGTGTATTTGTAGAAAAATGCTTAATTTCTGTGGTGTTTTCTCCGTAAGCAAAGAATAAGCAAAGCGTTAGCAAATTGTAAGCAAAGGGAATATGTCTTCATAAATCCTTGTTGCGACCATTTTCTGAAGAAATAAAGTATTTTTCGACATCCCGGCCGTCCATTTATGTAGAATATGCTGCAAAACTGTAGATATTTGGAGCTAAAATAAGCAAATGGCTACCAAAAATCCTTAACATCACTTTTAAACAGTAGCAGAATTATATATATATCTGATTTATAATTAACGATTTTACCCTTCATTTTTAGATTCGTGCTCGCTCACATGCACCATTGTGTAGCCAAGGAAATAGTCTGCGTCCCTATGGGACATATTCGTGTGTATTTGTAGAAAATTGCTTATGTTCTGTTGTGTTTTCTCCGTAAGCAAAGAATAAGCAAAGCATAAGCAAATTGTAAGCAAAGGGACTATGTATTCATAAATCCTTGTTGCGACCATTTTCTGAAGAAATCATGTATTTTCGACATCCCGGGAGTCCATTTATGCCGAATATGGTGCAAAACTGTAGATAATTGGAGCTTAAATAAGCAAATGGGTACCAAAAGTCCTTAATATCACTTTTAGAAAGAATCATATTTGTTTATCTCTGACTTTACCTGAAGGATTTTTGCATTAATATTTAGATTCATGCTCGCTCACATGCACCATTCTGTAGCCAGGGAAATAGTCTGCGTCCCTATGCGACTTATTCGTGTGTATTTGCAGAAAAATGCTTAATTTCTGTGGTGTTTTCTCCGTAGGCAAAGAATAAGCAAAGCGTTAGCAAATTGTAAGCAAAGGGAATATGTCTTCATAAATCCTTTTTTGCGATCATTTTCTGAAGAAATAATGTATTTTCGACATTCCGGCAGTCCATTTATGTCAAATATGGTGCAAAACTGTAGATAATTTTACCTAAAATATGAAAATAGTCAAGAAGAGTACTTAATATCACTTTTACAAAGAAACATATTTGTATATTGCTGACTTTAACTGAAGGATTTTTGCATTAATTTTTAGATTCATCCTCACTTACATGCACCATTCTGTAGCCAAGGAAATAGTCTGCGTCCCTATGCGACTTATTCGTGTGTATTTATAGAAAAATGCTTAATTTCTGTGGTGTTTTCTCCGTAAGCAAAGAATAAGCAAAGCGTAAGCAAATTGTAAGCAAAGGGAATATGTCCTCATAAATCATTTTTGCGACCATTTTCTGAAGAAATAATGTATTTTTCGACATCCCGGGAGTCCATTTATGTCGAATATGGTGCAAAGCTGTAGATAATTTTACCTAAAATATGCAAATCGGTAAGAAAAGTCCTTAATATCAATTTTAAAAAGAATCAGATTTGTATATTTCTGACTTTAACTGAAGGATTTTTGCATTAATTTTTAGATTCATGCTCACTAACATGCACCTTTTTGTAGCCAAGGAAATATTCTGCGTCCCTATGCGACTTATTCGTGTGTATTCGTAGAAAAATTATAATTTCTGTGGTGTTTTCTCCGTGAGCAAAGAATAAGCAAAGCATAAGCAAATTGTAAGCAAATTGACTTTGTCTTTATAAATCCTTGTTGCGACTATTTTCTGAAGAAATAATGTATTTTTCTACATCCCTGCAATCCATTTATGTCGAATATGTTGCAAAACTGTAGATATTTGGAGCTAAAATAAGCAAATGGGTACCAAAAATCCTTAACATCATTTTAAACAGTAGCAGAATTATATATATATCTGATTTATAATTAACGATTTTACCCTTCATTTTTAGATTCGTGCTCGCTCACATGCAACATTGTGTAGCCAAGGAAATAGTCTGCGTCCCTATGGGACATATTCGTGTGTATTTGTAGAAAATTGCTTATGTTCTGTTGTGTTTTCTCCGTAAGCAAAGAATAAGCAAAGCGTAAGCAAATTGTAAGCAAAGGGACTATGTATTCATAAATCCTTGTTGCGACCATTTTCTGAAGAAATCATGTATTTTACGACATCCCGGGAGTCCATTTATGCCGAATATGGTGCAAAACTGTAGATAATTGGAGCTAAAATAAGCAAATGGGTACCAATAGTCCTTAATATCACTTTTAGAAAGAATCATACTTGTATATCTCTGACTTTACCAGAAGGATTTTTGCATTAATTTTTAGATTCATGCTCGCTCACATGGACCATTCTGTAGCCAGGGAAATAGTCTGCGTCCCTATGCGACTTATTCGTGTGTATTTGTAGAAAAATGCTTAATTTCTGTGGTGTTTTCTCCGTAAGCAAAGAACAAGCAAAGCATTAGCAAATTGTAAGCAAAGGGAATATTTCTTCATAAATCCTTGTTGCGACCATTTTCTGAAGAAATAAAGTATTTTTCGACATCCCGGCAGACCATTTATGTAGAATATGCTGCAAAACTGTAGATATTTGGAGGTAAAATAAGCAAATGGGTACCAAAAATCCTTAACATCACTTTTAAATAGTAGCAGAATTATATATATATCTGATTTATAATTAACAATTTTACCCTTAATTTTTATATTCGTGCTCGCTCACATGCACCATTGTGTAGCCAAGGAAATAGTCTGCGTTCCTATTGGACATATTCGTGTGTATTTGTAGAAAATTGCTTATGTTCTGTTGTGTTTTCTCCGTAAGCAAAGAATAAGCAAAGCGTAAGCAGATTGTAAGCAAAGGGACTATGTCTTCATAAATCCTTGTTGCGACCATTTTCTGAGGAAATCATGTATTTTACGACATCCCGGGAGTCCATTTATGCCGAATATGGTGCAAAACTGTAGATAATTGGAGCTAAAATAAGCAAATGGGTACCAAAAGTCCTTAATATCACTTTTAGAAAGAATCATATTTGTAATACTCTGACTTTACCTGAAGGATTTTTGCATTAATATTTAGATTCATGCTCGCTCACATGCACCATTCTTTAGCCAGGGAAATAGTCTGCGTCCCTATGCGACTTATTCGTGTGTATTTGTAGAAAAATGCTTTATTTCTGTGGTGTTTTCTCCGTAAGCAAAGCATAAGCAAAGCGTAAGCAAATTATAAGCAAAGGGATTATGTCTTCATAAATCCTTTTTGCGACCATTTTCTGAAGAAATAATGTATTTTTCGACATTCCGGCAGTCCATTTATGTCAAATATGGTGCAAAACTATAGATAATTTTACCTAAAATATGCAAATCGTCAAGAAAAGTCCTTAATATCACTTTTACAAAGAAACATATTTGTATATTGCTGACTTTTACTGAAGGATTTTTGCATTAATTTTTAGATTTATGCTCACTTACATGCACCATTCTGTAGCGAAGGAAATATTCTGCGTCCCTATGCGACTTCTCCGTGTTTATTTGTAGAAAAATTCTATATTTCTGTGGTGTTTTCTCCGTAAGCAAAGAATAAGCAAAGCGTAAGCAAATTGTAAGGAAAGAGAATATGTCTTGATAAATCTTTTTTGCGACCATTTTCTGAAGAAATACTGTATTTTTCGACATCCCGGGAGTCCATTTATGCCGAATATGGTGCAAAACTGTAGATAATTGAAGCTAAAATAAGCAAATGGGTACCAAAAATCCTTAACATCACTTTTAAACAGTAGCAGAATTATATATATATATCTGACTTATAATTAACGATTTTACCCTTTATTTTTAGATTCACGCTCGCTCATATGCACCATTGTGTAGCCAAGGAAATAGTCTGCGTCCCTATGGGACATATTCGTGTGTATTTGAGACATTTTTTTATGTTCTCTTGTTTTCTCCGTAAGCAAAGAAGAAGCAAAGCATAAGCAAATTGTAAGCAAAACGACAATGTCTTCATAAATCCTTTTTGTGACCATTTCCTGAAGAAATCATGTATTTTTCGACATCCCGGCAGTCCATTTTTGTCGAATATGGTGCAAAACTGTAAATAATTTTACCTAAAATATGCAAATCATTAAGAAAAGTCATTAATATCACTTTTAGAAAGAATCACATTTGTATATTTCTGACTTTACCTGAAGGATTTTTGCATTAATTTTTATATTCATGCTCACTCACATGCACCATTCTGTAGCCAAGGATATATTCTGCGTCCCTATGCGACTTATTTGTGTGTTTTTGTAGAAAAATTATAATTTCTGTGGTGTTATCTCCGTAAGCAAAGAATAAGCAAAGCATAAGCAAATTGTAAGCAAATTGACTATGTCTTTATAAATCCTTGTTGCGACTATTTTCTGAAGAAATAATGTATTTTTCGACATCCCGGCAATCCATTTATGTCGAATACGGTGCTAAACAGTAGATAATTTTACCTAAAATATGCAAATCGTCAAGAAAATTCCTTAATATCACTTTTACATAGAATCATATTTGTATATTGCTGAATTTAACTGAAGGATTTTTGCATTAATTTTTAGATTCATGCTCACTCACATGCACCATTCTGTAGCCAAGCAAATATTCTGCGTCCCTATGCGACTTATTTGTGTGTTTTTGTAGAAAAATTCTATATTTCTGTGGTGTTTTCTCCGTGAGCAAAGAATAAGCAAAGCGTAAGCAAATTGTAAGCAAAGGGAATATGTCTCCATAAATCCTTTTTGCGACCATTTTCTGAAGAAATAATGTATTTTTGGACATCCCGGGAGTCCATTTATGCCGAATATGGTGCAAAACTGTAGATAATTGGAGCTAAAATAAGCAAATGGGTACCAAAAGTCCATAATATCACTTTTAGAAAGAATCATATTTGTATATCTCTGACTTTACCTGAAGGATTTTTGCATTAATTTTTAGATTCATGCTCGCTCACATGCACCATTCTGTAGCCAGGGAAATAGTCTGCGTCCCTATGGGACATATTCGTGTGTATTTGTAGAAAATTGCTTATGTTCTGTTGTGTTTTCTCCGTAAGCAAAGAATAATCAAAGCGTAAGCAAATTGTAAGCAAAGGGACTATGTCTTCATAAATCCTTGTTGCGACCGTTTTCTGAAGAAATAATGTATTTTTCGACATCCCGGGAGTCCATTTATGCCGAATATGGTGCAAAACTGTAGATAATTGGAGCTAAAATAAGCAAATGGGTACCAAAAGTCCTTAATATCACTTTTAGAAAGAATCATATTTGTATATTTCTGACTTTACCTGCAGGATTTTTGCATTAATTTTTAGATTCATGCTCGCTCACATGCAACATTCTGTAGCCAGGGAAATAGTCTGCGTCCCTATGCGACTTATTCGTGTGTATTTGTAGAAAAATGCTTAATTTCTGTGGTGTTTTCTCCGTAAGCAAAGAATAAGCAAAGCGTAAGCAAAATGCTAGCAAAGGGATTATGTCTTCATAAATCCCTTTTGCGACCATTTTCTGAAGAAATAATGTATTTTTCGACATCCCGGCAGTCCATTTATGTCGAATATGATGCAAAACTGTAGATAATTTTACCTAAAATATGCAAATCGTCAAGAAAAGTCCTTAATATCACTTTTACAAAGAATCATATTTGTATATTGCTGACTTTAACTGAAGGATTTTTGCATTAATTTTTAGATTCATGCTCACTCACATGCACCATTCTGTAGCCAAGGAAATATTCTGCGTCCCTATGCGACTTATTCGTGTGTATTTGTAGAAAAATTATAATTTCTGTGGTGTTTCTCCGTAAGCAAAGAATAAGCAAAGCGTAAGCAAATTATAAGCAAAGGGATTATGTCTTCATAAATCCTTTTTGCGACCATTTTCTGAAGAAATAATGTATTTTTCGACATCCCGGCCGTCCATTTATGTCGAATATGATGAAAAACTGTAGATAATTTTACCTTAAATATGCAAATCGTCAAGAAAAGTCCTTAATATCACTTTTACAAAGAATCTTTTTTGTGTATTGCTGACTTTAACTGAAGGATTTTTGCATTAATTTTTAGATTCATGCTCACTCACATGCACCATTCTGTAGCCAAGGAAATATTCTGCGTCTCTATGCGACTTGTTTGTGTGTATTTGTAAAAAAATTCTATATTTCTGTGGGGTTTTCTCCGTAAGCAAAGAATAAGCAAAGCGTAAGGAAATTGTAAGCAAAGGGAATATGTCTTCATAAATCCTTTTTGCGACCATTTTCTAAAGAAATAATGTATTTTTCGACATCCCGGGAGTCCATTTATGCCGAATATGGTGCAAAACTGTAGATAATTGGAGCTAAAATAAGCAAATGGGTACCAAAAGTCCTTAATATCACTTTTAGAAAGAATCATATTTGTATATTTCTGACTTTACCTGAAGGATTTTTGCATTAATTTTTAGATACATGCTCGCTCACATGCACCATTCTATAGCCAGGGAAATAGTCTGCGTCCCTATGCGACTTATTCGTGTGTATTTGTAGAAAAATGCTTAATTTCTGTGGTGTTTTCCCCGTAAGCAAAGAATAAGCAAAGCGTATGCAAATTGTAAGCTAAGGGAATATGTCTTCATAAATCATTTTTGCGACCATTTTCTGAAGAAATAATGTATTTTTCGACATCCCGGCAGTCCATTTATGTCGAATATGGTGCAAAGCTGTAGATAATTTTACCTTAAATATGCAAATCGGTAAGAAAAGTCCTTAATATCACTTTTAGAAAAAATCAGGTTTGTATATTTCTGATTTTTAACTGAAGGATTTTTTGCATTACTTTTTAGATTCATGCTCACTCACATGCACCTTTTTGTAGCCAAGGAAATATTCTGCGTCCCTATGCGACTTATTCGTGTGTATTTGTAGAAAAATTAGAATTTCTTTGGTGTTTTCTCCGTAAGCAAAGAATAAGCAAAGCATAAGCAAATTGTAAGCAAATTGACTATGTCTTCATAAATCTTTGTTGCGACTATTTTCTGAAGAAATAATGTATTTTTCGACATCCCGGCAATCCATTTATGTCGAATACGGTGCAAAACAGTAGATAATTTTACCTTAAATATGCAAATCGTCAAGAAAAGTCCTTAATATCACTTTTACAAAGAATCATATTTGTATATTGCTGACTTTAACTGATGAATTTTTGCATTAATTTTTAGATTCATGCTCACTCACATGCACCATTCTGTAGCGAAGGAAATATTCTGCGTCCCTATGCGACTTATTTGTGTGTTTTTGTAGAAAAATTCTATATTTCTGTGGTGTTTTTCGACATCCCGGGAGCCCATTTATGCCGAATATGGTGCAAAACTGTAGATAATTGGAGCTAAAATAAGCAGATGGGTACCAAAAGTCCTTAATAAAGATTCGTGCTCGCTCACATGCACCGTTGTCTAGCCAAGGAAATAGTCTGCGTCCCTATGGGACATATTCGTGTGTATTTGTAGAAAATTGCTTATGTTCTCTTGTGTTTTCTCCGTAAGCAAAGAATAAGCAAAGCATAAGCAAATTGTAAGCAAAAGGAAAATGTCTTCATAAATCCTTTTTGTGACCATTTCCTGAAGAAATAATGTATTTTTCGACAACCGGCAGTCCATTTTTGTCGAATATGGTGCAAAACTGTAAATAATTTTACCTAAAATATGCAAATCATTAAGAAAAGTCATTAATATCACTTTTAGAAAGGATCATATTTGTATATTTCTGACTTTACCTGAAGGATTTTTGCATTAATTTTTATATTCATGCTCACTCACATGCACCATTCTGTAGCCAAGGAAATATTCTGCGTCCCTATGCGACTTATTTGTGTGTTTTTGTAGAAAAATTCTATATTTCTGTGGTGTTTTCTCCGTAAGCAAAGAAAAAGCAAAGCGTAAGCAAATTGTAAGCAAAGGGATTATGTCTTCATAAATCCTTTTTGCGACCATTTTCTGAAGAAATAATGTATTTTTCGACATCCCAGCAGTCCATTTATATCGAATATGATGCAAAACTGTTGATAATTTTACCTTAAATATGCAAATCGTCAAGAAAAGTCCTTAATATCACTTTTACAAAGAATCATTTTTGTGTATTGCTGACTATAACTGAAGGATTTTTGCATTAATTTTTAGATTCATGCTCGTTCACATGCACCATTCTGTAGCTAAGGAAATATTCTGCGTCCCTATGCGACTTGTTTGTGTGTATTTGTAGAAAAATTCTATATTTCTGTGGTGTTTTCTCCGTAAGCAAAGAATAAGCAAAGCGTAAGCAAATTGAAAGCAAAGGGAATATGTCTTCATAAATCCTTTTTGCGACCATTTTCTGAAGAAATAATATATTTTTCGACATCCCGGGAGTCCATTTATGCCGAATATGGTGCAAAACTGTAGATAGTTGGAGCTAAAATAAGCAAATGGGTATCAAAGGTCCTAATATCACTTTTAGAAAGAATCATATTTGTATATTTCTGACTTTACCTGAAGGATTTTTGCATTAATTTTTAGATTCATGCTCGCTCACATGCACCATTCTATAGCCAGGGAAATAGTCTGCGTCCCTATGCGATTTATTCGTGTGTATTTATAGAAAAATGCTTAATTTCTGTGGTGTTTTCTCCGTAAGCAAAGAATAAGCAAAGCGTAAGCAAATTGTAAGCAAAGGGAATATGTCCTCATAAATCATTTTTGCGACCATTTTCTGAAGAAATAATGTATTTTTCGACATCCCGGCTGTCCATTTATGTCGAATATGGTGCAAAGCTGTAGATAATTTTACCTAAAATATGGAAATCGGTAAGAAAAGTCCTTAATATCACTTTTAGAAAGAATCAGATTTGTATATTTCTGATTTTTAACTGAAGGATTTTTTGCATTACTTTTTAGATTCATGCTCACTCACATGCACCTTTTTGTAGCCAAGGAAATATTCTGCGTCCCTATGCGACTTATTCGTGTGTATTTGTAGAAAAATTAGAATTTCTTTGGTGTTTTCTCCGTAAGCAAAGAATAAGCAAAGCAAGCATAAGCAAATTGTAAGCAAATTGACTATGTCTTCATAAATCTTTGTTGCGACTATTTTCTGAAGAAATAATGTATTTATCGACATCCCGGCAATCCATTTATTTCGAATACGGTGCAAAACAGTAGATAATTTTACCTAAAATATGCAAATCGTCAAGAAAAGTCCTTAATATCACTTTTACAAAGAATCATATTTGTATATTGCTGACTTTAACTGATGAATTTTTGCATTAATTTTTAGATTCATGCTCACTCACATGCACCATTCTGTAGCGAAGGAAATATTCTGCGTCCCTATGCGACTTATTTGTGTGTTTTTGTAGAAAAATTCTATATTTCTGTGGTGTTTTCTCCGTGAGCAAAGAATAAGCAAAGCGTAAGCAAATTGTAAGCAAAGGCAATATGTCTTCATAAATCCTTTTTGCGACCATTTTCTGAAGAAATAATTTATTTTTCGACATCCCGGGAGTCCATTTATGCCGAATATGGTGCAAAACTGTAGATAATTGGAGCTAAAATAAGCAAATGGGTACCAAAAGTCCTTAATATCACTTTTAGAAAGAATCATATTTGTATATTGCTGACTTTAACTGAAGGATTTTTGCATTAATTTTTTAGATTCATGCTCGCTCACATGCACCATTCTGTAGCCAGGGAAATAGTCTGCGACCCTATGCGACTTATTCGTGTGTATTTGTAGAAAAATGCTTAATTTCTGTGGTGTTTTCTCCGTAAGCAAAGAATAAGCAAAGCGTAAGCAAATTATAAGCAAAGGGATTATGTCTTCATAAATCCTTTTTGCGACCATTTTCTGAAGAAATAATGTATTTTTCGACATCCCGGCAGTCCATTTATGTAGAATATGGTGCAAAACTGTAGATATTTGGAGCTAAAATAAGCAAATGGGTACCAAAAATCCTTAACATCACTTTTAAACAGTAGCAGAAATATATATATCTGATTTATAATTAACGATTTTACCCTTAATTTTGAGATTCGTGCTCGCTCACATGCACCGTTGTGTAGCCAAAGAAATAGTCTGCGTCCCTATGGGACATATTCGTGTGTATTTGTAGAAAATTGCTTATGTTCTCTTGTGTTTTCTCCGTAAGCAAAGACTAAGCAAAGCGTAAGCAAATTGTAAGCATAGGGACTATGTCTTCATAAATCCTTGTTGCGACCATTTTCTGAAGAAATCATGTATTTTTCGACATCCCGGCAGTCCATTTATGTAGAATATGGTGCAAAACTGTAGATATTTGGAGCTAAAATAAGCAAATGGGTACCAAAAATCCTTAACATCACTTTTAAACAGTAGCAGAAATATATATATCTGATTTATAATTAACGATTTTACCCTTAATTTTGAGATTCGTGCTCGCTCACATGCACCGTTGTGTAGCCAAAGAAATAGTCTGCGTCCCTATGGGACATATTCGTGTGTATTTGTAGAAAATTGCTTATGTTCTCTTGTGTTTTCTCCGTTAGCAAAGACTAAGCAAAGCGTAAGCAAATTGTAAGCATAGGGACTATGTCTTCATAAATCCTTGTTGCGACCATTTTCTGAAGAAATCATGTATTTTTCGACATTCCGGGAGTCCATTTAGGTCGAATATGGTGCAAAACTGTAGATAATTTTACCTAAAATATGCAAATCGGTAAGAAAAGTCCTTAATATCACTTTTAGAAAGAATCATATTTGTATATTTCTGACTTTACCTGAAGGATTTTTGCATGAATTTTTAGATTCATGCTCACTCACATGCACCTTTTTGTAGCCAAGGAAATATTCTGCGTCCCTATGCGACTTATTCGTGTGTATTTGTAGAAAATTTATAATTTCTGTGGTGTTTTCTCCGTAAGCAAAGAATAAGCAAAGGGTAAGCAAATTGTAAGCAAAGGGATTATGTCTTCATAAATCCTTTTTGCGACCATTTTCTGAAGAAATAATGTATTTTTCGACATTCCGGCAGTCCATTTATGTCAAATATGGTGCAAAACTGTAGATAATTTTACCTAAAATATGCAAATCGTCAAGAAAATTCCTTAATATCACTTTTACAAAGAAACATATTTGTATATTGCTGACTTTAACTGAAGGATTTTTGCATTAATTTTTAGAATTATGCTCACTTACATGCACCATTATGTAGCGAAGGAAATATTCTGCGTCCCTATGCGACTTATCCGTGTGTATTTGTAGAAAAATTCTATATTTCTGTGGTGTTTTCTCCGTAAGCAAAGAATAAGCAAAGCGTAAGCAAATTGTAAGGAAAGGGAATATGTCTTCATAAATCCTTTTTGCGACCATTTTCTGAAGAAATACTGTATTTTTCGACATCCCGGGAGTCCATTTATGCCGAATATGGTGCAAATCTGTAGATAATTGGAGCTAAAATAAGCAAATGGGTACCAAAAATCCTTAACATCACTTTTAAGCAGTAGCAGAATTATATATAAATATCTGACTTATAATTAACGATTTTACCCTTTATTTTTAGATTCTCGCTCGCTCACATGCACCGTTGTGTAGCCAAGGAAATAGTCTGCGTCCCTATGGGCCATATTCGTGTGTATTTGTAGAAAATTGCTTATGTTCTGTTGTTTTCTCCGTAAGCAAAGAATAAGCAAAGCATAAGCAAATTGTAAGCATAAGGAAAATGTCTTCATAAATCCTTTTTGTGACCATTTCCTGAAGAAATAATGTATTTTTCGACAACCCGGCAGTCCATTTTTGTCGAATATGGTGCAAAACTGTAAATAATTTTACCTAAAATATGCAAATCATTAAGAAAAGTCATTAATATCACTTTTAGAAAGGATCATATTTGTATATTTCTGACTTTACCTGAAGGATTTTTGCATTAATTTTTATATTCATGCTCACTCACATGCACCATTCTGTAGCCAAGGAAATATTCTGCGTCCCTATGCGACTTATTTGTGTGTTTTTGTAGAAAAATTCTATTTTTCTGTGGTTTTTTCTCCGTAAGCAAAGAAAAAGCAAAGCGTAAGCAAATTGTAAGCAAAGGGATTATGTCTTCATAAATCCTTTTTGCGACCATTTTCTGAAGAAATAATGTATTTTTCGACATCCCGGAGGTCCATTTATGTCGAATATGATGCAAAACTGTAGATAATTTTACCTTAAATATGCAAATCGTCAAGAAAAGTCCTTAATATCACTTTTACAAAGAATCATTTTTGTGTATTGCTGACTATAACTGAAGGATTTTTGCATTAATTTTTAGATTCATGCTCACTCACATGCACCATTCTGTAGCCAAGGAAATATTCTGCGTCCCTATGCGACTTGTTTGTGTGTATTTGTAGAAAAATTCCTAATTTCTGTGGTGTTTTCTCCGTAAGCAAAGAATAAGCAAAGCGTAAGCAAATTGTAAGCAAAGGGAATATGTCTTCATAAATCCTTTTTGCGACCATTTTCTGAAGAAATAATGTATTTTTCGACATCCCGGCAGTCCATTTATGTCGAATATGATGCAAAACTGTAGATAATTTTACCTTAAATATGCAAATCGTCAAGAAAAGTCCTTAATATCACTTTTACAAAGAATCTTTTTTGTGTATTGCTGACTATAACTGAAGGATTTTTGCATTAATTTTTAGATTCATGCTCACTCACATGCACCATTCTGTAGCCAAGGAAATATTCTGCGTCCCTATGCGACTTGTTTGTGTGTATTTGTAGAAAAATTCCTAATTTCTGTGGTGTTTTCTCCGTAAGCAAAGAATAAGCAAAGCGTAAGCAAATTGTAAGCAAAGGGAATATGTCTTCATAAATCCTTTTTGCGACCATTTTCTGAAGAAATAATGTATTTTTCGATATTCCGGCAGTCCATTTATGCCGAATATGGTGCAAAACTGTAGATAGTTGGAGCTAAAATAAGCAAATGGGTACCAAAGGCCCTAATATCACTTTTAGAAAGAATCATATTTGTATATTTCTGACTTTACCTGAAGGATTTTTGCATTAATTTTTAGATTCATGCTCGCTCACATGCACCATTCTGTAGCCAGGGAAATAGTCTGCGTCCCTATGCGACTTATTCGTGTGTATTTGTAGAAAAATGCTTAATTTCTGTGGTGTTTTCTCCGTAAGCAAAGAATAAGCAAAGCGTAAGCAAATTGTAAGCAAAGGGAATATGTCTTCATAAATCCTTTTTGCGACCATTTTCTGAAGAAATAATGTATTTTTCGACATCCCGGCAGTCCATTTATGTCGAATATGGTGCAAAGCTGTAGATAATTTTACCTAAAATATGCAAATCGGTAAGAAAAGTCCTTAATATCACTTTTAGAAAGAATCAGATTTGTATATTTCTGATTTTTAACTGAAGGATTTTTGCATTACTTTTTAGATTCATGGTCACTCACATGCACCTTTTTGTAGCCAAGGAAATATTCTGCGTCCCTATGCGACTTATTCGTGTGTATTTGTAGAAAAATTATAATTTCTTTGGTGTTTTCTCCGTAAGCAAAGAATAAGCAAAGCATAAGCAAATTGTAAGCAAATTGACTATGTCTTCATAAATCTTTGTTGCGACTATTTTCTGAAGAAATAATGTATTTTTCGACATCCCGGCAATCCGTTTATGTCGAATACGGTGCAAAACAGTAGATAATTTTACCTAAAATAGGCAAATCGTCAAAAAAAGTCCTTAATATCACTTTTACAAAGAATCATATTTGTATATTGCTGACTTTAACTGAAGAATTTTTGCATTAATTTTTAGATTCATGCTCACTCACATGCACCATTCTGTAGTGAAGGAAATATTCTGCGTCCCTATGCGACTTATTCGTGTGTATTTGTAGAAATATTCTATATTTCTGTGGTGTGTTCTCCGTAAGCAAAGAATAAGCAAAGCGTAAGCAAATTGTAAGCAAAGGGATTATGTCTTCATAAATCCTTTTTGCGACCATTTTCTGAAGAAATAATGTATTTTTCGACATCCCGGGAGTCCATTTATGCCGAATATGGTGCAAAACTGTAGATAGTTGGAGCTAAAATAAGCAAATGGGTACCAAAGGCCCTAATATCACTTTTAGAAAGAATCATATTTGTATATTTCTGACTTTACCTGAAGGATTTTTGCATTTATTTTTAGATTCATGCTCACTCACATGCACCATTCTGTAGCCAAGGAAATATTCTGCGTCCCTATGCGACTTGTTTGTGTGTATTTCTAGAAAAATTCTATATTTCTGTGGTGTTTTCTCCGTAAGCAAAGAATAAGCAAAGCGTAAGCAAATTGTAAGCAAAAGGGAATATGTCTTCATAAATCCTTTTTGCGACCATTTTCTGAAGAAATAATGTATTTTTCGACATCCCGGGGGTCAATTTATGCCTAATATAGTGCAAAACTGTAGATAATTGGAGCTTAAATAAGCAAATGGGTACCAAAAGTCCTTAATATCACTTTTAGAAAGAATCATATTTGTATATCTCTGACTTTACCTGAAGGATTTTGCATTAATTTTTAGATTCATGCTCGCTCACATGCACCATTCTGTAGCCAGGGAAATAGACTGCGACTCTCTGCGACTTATTCGTGTGTATTTGTAGAAAAATGCTTAATTTCTGTGGTGTTTTCTCCGTAAGCAAAGAATAAGCAAAGCGTAAGCAAATTAGAAGCAAAGGGATTATGTCTTCATAAATCCTTTTTGCGACCATTTTCTGAAGAAATAGTGTATTTTTCGACATCCCGGCAGTCCATTTATGTAGAATATGGTGCAAAACTGTACATATTTGGAGCTAAAATAAGCAAATGGGTACCAAAAACCCTTAACATCACTTTTAAACAGTAGCAGAATTATATATATCTGATTTATAATTAACGATTTTACCCTTAATTTTGAGATTCGTGCTCGCTCACATGCACCGTTGTGTAGCCAAGGAAATAGTCTGCGTCCCTATGGGACATATTCGTGTGTATTTGTAGAAAATTGCTTATGTTCTCTTGTGTTTTCTCCGTAAGCAAAGACTAAGCAAAGCGTAAGCAAATTGTAAGCAAAGGGACTATGTCTTCATAAATCCTTGTTGCGACCATTTTCTGAAGAAATCATGTATTTTTCGACATTCCGGGAGTCAATTTAGGTCGAATATGGTGCAAAACTGTAGATGATTTTATCTAAAATAGGCAAATCGTCAAGAAAAGTCCTTAATATAACTTTTAGAAAGAATCATATTTGTATATTTCTGACTTTACCTGAAGGATTTTTGCATTAATTTTTAGATTCATGCTCACTCACATACACCTTTTTGTAGCCAAGGAAAGTCCATTTATGTCGAATATGATGCAAAACTGTAGATAATTTTACCTTAAATATGCAAATCGTCAAGAAAAGTCCTTAATATCTTTTTTACAAAGAATCATTTTTGTGTATTGCTGACTTTAACTGAAGGATTTTTGCATTAATTTTTAGATTGATGTTCACTCACATGCACCATTCTGTAGCCAAGGAAATATTCTGCGTCCCTATGCGACTTATTCGTGTGTATTTGTAGAAAAATGCTTAATTTCTGTGGTGTTTTCTCCGTAAGCAAAGAATAAGCAAAGCGTAAGCAAATTGTAAGCAAAGGGAATATGTCTTCATAAATCCTTTTTGCGACCATTTTCTGAAGAAATACTGTATTTTTCGACATCCCGGGAGTCCATTTATGCTGAATATGGTGCAAAACTGTAGATAATTGGAGCTAAAATAAGCAAATGGGTACCAAAAATCCTTAACATCCCTTTTATTCGTGTGTATTTGTAGAAAATTGCTTATGTTCTGTTGTTTTCTCCGTAAGCAAAGAATAAGCAAAGCATAAGCAAATTGTAAGCAAAAGGAAAATGTCTTGATAAATCCTTTTTTTGACCATTTCCTGAAGAAATAATGTATTTTTCGACAACCCGGCAGTCCATTTTTGTCGAATATGGTGCAAAACTGTAAATAATTTTACCTAAAATATGCAAATCATTAAGAAAAATCATTAATATCACTTTTAGAAAGGATCCTTTTTGCGACCATTTTCTGAAGAAATAATGTATTTTTCGACATCCCGGCAGTCCATTTATGTCGAATATGATGCAAAACTGTACATAATTTTACCTTAAATATGCAAATCGTCAAGAAAAGTCCTTAATATCTTTTTTACAAAGAATCATTTTTGTGTATTGCTGACTTTAACTGAAGGATTTTTGCATTAATTTTTAGATTGATGCTCACTCACATGCACCATTCTGTAGCCAAGGAAATATTCTGCGACCCTATGCGACTTGTTTGTGTGTATTTGTAGAAAAATTCTATATTTCTGTGGTGTTTTCTCCGTAAGCAAAGAATAAGCAAAGCGTAAGCAAATTGTAAGCAAAGGGAATATGTCTTCATAAATCCTTTTTGCGACCATTTTCTGAAGAAATAATGTATTTTTCGACATCCCGGGAGTCCATTTATGCCGAATATGGTGCAAAACTGTAGATAATTGGAGCTAAAATAAGCAAATGGGTACCAAAAATCCTTAACATCACTTTTAAGCAGTAGCAGAATTATACATAAATATCTGACTTATAATTAACGATTTACCCTTTATTTTTAGATTCACGCTCGCTCACATGCACCGTTGTGTAGCCAAGGAAATAGTCTGCATCCCTATGGGCCATATTCGTGTGTATTTGTAGAAAATTGCTTATGTTCTGTTGTTTTCTCCGTAAGCAAAGAATAAGCAAAGCATAAGCAAATTGTAAGCAAAAGGAAAATGACTTCATAAATCATTTTTGTGACCATTTCCTGAAGAAATAATGTATTTTTCGACAACCCGGCAGTCCATTTTTGTCGAATATGGTGCAAAACTGTAAATAATTTTACCTAAAATATGCAAATCATTAAGAAAAGTCATTAATATCACTTTTAGAAAGGAACATATTTGTATAGTTCTGACTTTGCCTGAAGGATTTTTGCATTAATTTTTATATTCATGCTCACTCACATGCACCATTCTGTAGCCAAGGAAATATTCTGCGTCCCTATGCGACTTATTTGTGTGTTTTTGTAGAAAAATTCTATATTTCTGTGGTTTTTTCTCCGTAAGCAAAGAAAAAGCAAAGCGTAAGCAAATTGTAAGCAAAGGGATTATGTCTTCATAAATCCATTTTGCGACCATTTTCTGAAGAAATAATGTATTTTTCGACATCCCATGGGTCCATTTATGCCTAATATAGTGCAAAACTGTAGATAATTGGAGCTTAAATAAGCAAATGGGTACCAACAGTTCTTAATATCACTTTTAGAAAGAATCATATTTGTATATTTCTGACTTTACCTGAAGGATTTTTGCATTAATTTTTAGATTCATGATCGCTCACATGCACCATTCTGTAGCCAGGGAAATAGTCTGCGTCCCTATGCGACTTATTCGTGTGTATTTGTAGAAAAATGCTTAATTTCTGTGGTGTTTTCTCCGTAAGCAAAGAATAAGCAAAGCGTAAGCAAATTGTAAGCAAAGGGAATATGTCTTCATAAATCCTTTTTGCGACCATTTTCTGAAAAAATAATGTATTTTTCGACATCCCTGCAGTCCATTTATGTCGAATATGGTGCAAAGCTGTAGATAATTTTACCTAAAATATGCAAATCGGTAAGAAAAGTCCTTAATATCACTTTTAGAAAGAATCATATTTGTATATTTCTGATTTTTAACTGAAGGATTTTTGCATTACTTTTAAGATTCATGCTCACTCACATGCACCTTTTTTGTAGCCAAGGAAATATTCTGCGTCCCTATGCGACTTATTCGTGTGTATTTGTAGAAAAATTATAATTTCTTTGGTGTTTTCTCCGTAAGCAAAGAATAAGCAAAGCATAAGCAAATTGTAAGCAAATTGACTTTGTCTTCATAAATCTTTGTTGCGACTATTTTTTGAAGAAATAATGTATTTTTCGACATCCCGGCAATCCATTTATGTCGAATACGGTGCAAAACAGTAGATAATTTTACCTAAAATATGCAAATCGTCAAGAAAAGTCCTTAATATCACTTTTACAAAGAATCATATTTGTGTATTACTGACTTTAACTGAAGAATTTTTGCATTAATTTTTAGATTCATGCTCACTCACATGCACCATTCTGTAGCGAAGGAAATATTCTGCGTCCCTATGCGACTTATTCGTGTGTATTTGTAGAAAAATTCTATATTTCTGTGGTGTTTTCTCTGTAAGCAAAGAAAAAGCAAAGCGTAAGCAAATTGTAAGCAGAGGGATTATGTCTTCATAAATCCTTTTTGCGACCATTTTCTGAAGAAATGATGTATTTTTCGACATCCCGGCAGACCATTTATGTGGAATATGTTGCAAAACTGTAGATAATTTTACCTTAAATATGCAAATCGTCAAGAAAAGTCCTTAATATCACTTTTACAAAGAATCATTTTTGTGTATTGCTGACTATAACTGAAGGATTTTTGCATTAATTTTTAGATTCATGCTCACTCACATGCACCATTCTGTAGCCAAGGAAATATTCTGCGTCCCTATGCGACTTGTTTGTGTGTATTTGTAGAAAAATTCTATATTTCTGTGGTGTTTTCTCCGTAAGCAAAGAATAAGCAAAGCGTAAGCAAATTGTAAGCAAAGGGAATATGTCTTCATAAATCCTTTTTGCGACCATTTTCTGAAAAAATAATGTATTTTTCGACATCCCTGCAGTCCATTTATGTCGAATATGGTGCAAAGCTGTAGATAATTTTACCTAAAATATGCAAATCGGTAAGAAAAGTCCTTAATATCACTTTTAGAAAGAATCATATTTGTATATTTCTGATTTTTAACTGAAGGATTTTTGCATTACTTTTAAGATTCATGCTCACTCACATGCACCTTTTTTGTAGCCAAGGAAATATTCTGCGTCCCTATGCGACTTATTCGTGTGTATTTGTAGAAAAATTATAATTTCTTTGGTGTTTTCTCCGTAAGCAAAGAATAAGCAAAGCATAAGCAAATTGTAAGCAAATTGACTTTGTCTTCATAAATCTTTGTTGCGACTATTTTTTGAAGAAATAATGTATTTTTCGACATCCCGGCAATCCATTTATGTCGAATACGGTGCAAAACAGTAGATAATTTTACCTAAAATATGCAAATCGTCAAGAAAAGTCCTTAATATCACTTTTACAAAGAATCATATTTGTGTATTACTGACTTTAACTGAAGAATTTTTGCATTAATTTTTAGATTCATGCTCACTCACATGCACCATTCTGTAGCGAAGGAAATATTCTGCGTCCCTATGCGACTTATTCGTGTGTATTTGTAGAAAAATTCTATATTTCTGTGGTGTTTTCTCTGTAAGCAAAGAAAAAGCAAAGCGTAAGCAAATTGTAAGCAGAGGGATTATGTCTTCATAAATCCTTTTTGCGACCATTTTCTGAAGAAATGATGTATTTTTCGACATCCCGGCAGACCATTTATGTGGAATATGTTGCAAAACTGTAGATAATTTTACCTTAAATATGCAAATCGTCAAGAAAAGTCCTTAATATCACTTTTACAAAGAATCATTTTTGTGTATTGCTGACTATAACTGAAGGATTTTTGCATTAATTTTTAGATTCATGCTCACTCACATGCACCATTCTGTAGCCAAGGAAATATTCTGCGTCCCTATGCGACTTGTTTGTGTGTATTTGTAGAAAAATTCTATATTTCTGTGGTGTTTTCTCCGTAAGCAAAGAATAAGCAAAGCGTAAGCAAATTGTAAGCAAAGGGAATATGTCTTCATAAATCCTTTTTGCGACCATTTTCTGAAGAAATAATGTATTTTTTGACATCCCGGGAGTCCATTTATGCCGAATATGGTGCAAAACTGTAGATAGTTGGAGCTAAAATAAGCAAATGGGTACCAAAGGCCCTAATATCACTTTTAGAAAGAATCATATTTGTATATTTCTGACTTTACCTGAAGAATTTTTGCATTAATTTTTAGATTCATGCTCACTCACATGCACCATTCTGTAGCGAAGGAAATATTCTGCGTCCCTATGCGACTTATTTGTGTGTATTTGTAGAAAAATGCTTAATTCTGTGGTGTTTTCTCCGTAAGCAAAGAATAAGCAAAGCGTAAGCAAATTGTAAGCAAAGGGAATGTCTTCATAAAACTTTGTTGCGACTATTTTCTGAAGAAATAATTTATTTTTCGACATCCCGGCAGTCCATTTATGTAGAATATGGTGCAAAACTGTAGATATTTGGAGCTTAAATAAGCAAATGGGTACCCAAAATCCTTAACATCACTTTTAAACAGTAGCAGAATTATATATATCTGATTTATAATTAACGATTTACCCTTAATTTTTAGATTCGTGCTCGCTCACATGCACCGTTGTGTAGCCAAGGAAATAGTCTGCGTCCCTATGGGACATATTCGTGTGTATTTGTAGAAAATTGCTTATGTTCTCTTGTGTTTTCTCCGTAAGCAAAGAATAAGCAAAGCGTAAGCAAATTGTAAGCAAAGGGACTATGTCTTCATAAATCCTTGTTGCGACCATTTTCTGAAGAAATCATGTATTTTTCGACATTCCGGGAGTCCATTTAGGTCGAATATGGTGCAAAACTGTAGATAATTTTACCTAAAATATGCAAATCGGTAAGAAAAGTCCTTAATATCACTTTTAGAAAGAATCATATTTGTATATTTCTGAATTTACCTGAAGGATTTTTGCATTAAATTTTAGATTCATGCTCACTCACATGCACCTTTTTGTAGCCAAGGTAATATTCTGCGTCCCTATGCGACTTATTCGTGTGTATTTGTAGAAAATTTATAATTTCTGTGGTATTTTCTCCGTAAGCAAAGAATAAGCAAAGCGTAAGCAAATTATAAGCAAAGGGATTATGTCTTCATAAATCCTTTTTGCGACCATTTTCTGAAGAAATATGTATTTTTCGACATTCCGGCAGTCCATTTTTGTCGAATATGGTGCAAAACTGTAAATAATTTTACCTAAAATATGCAAATCATTAAGAAAAGTCATTAATATCACTTTTAGAAAGGATCATATTTGTGTATTTCTGACTTTACCTGAAGGATTTTTGCATTATTTTTATATTCATGCTCACTCACATGCACCATTCTGTAGCCAAGGAAATATTCTGGGTCCCTATGCGACTTATTTGTGTGTTTTTGTAGAAAAATTCTATATTTCTGTGGTTTTTTCTCCGTAAACAAAGAAAAAGCAAAGCGTAAGCAAATTGTAAGCAAAGGGATTATGTCTTCATAAATCTTTTTTGCGACCATTTTCTGAAGAAATAATGTATTTTTCGACATCCCGGCAGTTCATTTATGTCGAATATGATGCAAAACTGTAGATAATTTTACCTTAAATATGCAAATCGTCATGAAAAGTCCTTAATATCTTTTTTACAAAGGATCATATTTGTATATTTCTGACTTTACCTGAAGGATTTTTGCATTAACTTTTATATTCATGCTCACTCACATGCACCATTCTGTAGCCAGGGAAATAGTCTGCGTCCCTACGCGACTTATTCGTGTGTATTTGTAGAAAAATGCTTAATTTCTGTGGTGTTTTCTCCGTAAGCAAAGAAAAAGCAAAGCGTAAGCCAATTGTAAGCAAAGGGAATATGTCTTCATAAATCCTTTTTGCGACCATTTTCTGAAGAAATAATGTATTTTTCGACATCCCGGCAGTCCATTTATGTCGAATATGGTGCAAAGCTGTAGATAATTTTACCTAAAATATGCAAATCGGTAAGAAAAGTCCTTAATATCACTTTTAGAAAGAATCAGATTTGTATATTTCTGATTTTTAACTGAAGGATTTTTGCATTACTTTTTAGATTCATGCTCACTCACATGCACCTTTTTGTAGCCAAGGAAATATTCTGCGTCCCTAAGCGACTTATTCGTGTGTATTTGTAGAAAATTTATAATTTCTTTGGTGTTTTCTCCGTAAGCAAAGAATAAGCAAAGCATAAGCAAATTGTAAGCAAATTGACTATGTCTTCATAAATCTTTGTTGCGACTATTTTCTGAAGAAATAATGTATTTTTCGACATCCCGGCAATCCATTTATGTCGAATACGGTGCAAAACAGTAGATAATTTTACCTAAAATAGGCAAATCGTCAAAAAAAGTCCTTAATATCACTTTTACAAAGAATCATATTTGTATATTGCTGACTTTAACTGAAGAATTTTTGCATTAATTTTTAGATTCATGCTCACTCACATGCACCATTCTGTAGCGAAGGAAATATTCTGCGTCCCTATGCGACTTATTCGTGTGTATTTGTAGAAAAATTCTATATTTCTGTGGTGTTTTCTCCGTAAGCAAAGAATAAGCAAAGCGTAAGCAAATTGTAAGCAAAGGGATTATGTCTTCATAAATTCTTTTTGCGACCATTTTCTGAAGAAATAATGTATTTTTCGACATCCCGGCAGACCATTTATGTCGAATATGATGCAAAACTGTAGATAATCTTACCTTAAATATGCAAATCGTCAAGAAAAGTCCTTAATATCACTTTTACAAAGAATCATTTTTGTGTATTGCTGACTATAACTGAAGGATTTTTGCATTAATTTTTAGATTCATGCTCACTCACATGCACCATTCTGTAGCCAAGGAAATATTCTGCGTCCGGTTGCGACTTGTTTGTGTGTATTTGTGGAAAAATTCTATATTTCTGTGGTGTTTTCTCCGTAAGCAAAGAATAAGCAAAGCGTAAGCAAATTGTAAGCAAAGGGAATATGTCTTCATAAATCCTTTTTGCGACCATTTTCTGAAGAAATAATGTATTTTTCGACATCCCGGGAGTCCATTTATGCCGAATATGGTGCAAAACTGTAGATAGTTGGAGCTAAAATAAGCAAATGGGTACCAAAAATCCTTAACATCACTTTTAAGCAGTAGCAGAATTATATATAAATATCTGACTTATAATTAACGATTTTACCCTTTATTTTTAGATTCGCGCTCGCCCCATGCACCGTTGTGTAGCCAAGGAAATAGTCTGCGTCCCTACGGGCCATATTCGTGTGTATTTGTAGAAAATTGCTTATGTTCTGTTGTTTTCTCCGTAAGCAAAGAATAAGCAAAGCATAAGCAAATGTAAGCAAAAGGAAAATGTCTTCATAAATCCTTTTTGTTACCATTTCCTGAAAAAATAATGTATTTTTCGACAACCGGCAGTCCATTTTTGTCAAATATGGTGCAAAACTGTAAATAATGTTACCTAAAATACGCAAATCATTAAGAAAAGTCATTAATATCACTTTTAGAAAGGGTCATATTTGTATATTTTTGACTTTACCTGAAGGATTTTTGCATTAATTTTTATATTCATGCTCACTCACATGCACCATTCTGTAGCCAAGGAAATATTCTGCGTCCCTATGCGACTTATTTGTGTGTTTTTGTAGAAAAATTCTATATTTCTGTAGTGTTTTCTCCGTGAGGAAAGAATAAGCAAAGCGTAAGCAAATTGTAAGCAAAGGGAATATGTCTTCATAAATCCTTTTTGCGACCATTTTCTGAAGAAATAATGTATTTTTTGACATCCCGGCAGTCCATTTATGCCGAATATGGTGCAAAACTGTAGATAATTGGAGCTAAAATAAGCAAATGGGTACCAAAAGTCCTTAATATCACTTTTAGAAAGAATCATACTTGTATATCTCTGACTTTACCAGAAGGATTTTTGCATTAATTTTTAGATTCATGCTCGCTCACATGGACCATTCTGTAGCCAGGGAAATAGTCTGCGTCCCTATGCGACTTATTCGTGTGTATTTGTAGAAAAATGCTTAATTTCTGTGGTGTTTTCTCCGTAAGCAAAGAACAAGCAAAGCGTTAGCAAATTGTAAGCAAAGGGAATATGTCTTCATAAATCCTTGTTGCGACCATTTTCTGAAGAAATAAAGTATTTTTCGACATCCCGGCAGACCATTTATGTAGAATATGCTGCAAAACTGTAGATATTTGGAGGTAAAATAAGCAAATGGGTACCAAAAATCTTTAACATCACTTTTAAATAGTAGCAGAATTATATATATATCTGATTTATAATTAACAATTTTACCCTTAATTTTTATATTCGTGCTCGCTCACATGCACCATTGTGTAGCCAAGGAAATAGTCTGCGTTCCTATTGGACATATTCGTGTGTATTTGTAGAAAATTGCTTATGTTCTGTTGTGTTTTCTCCGTAAGCAAAGAATAAGCAAAGCGTAAGCAGATTGTAAGCAAAGGGACTATGTCTTCATAAATCCTTGTTGCGACCATTTTCTGAGGAAATCATGTATTTTACGACATCCCGGGAGTCCATTTATGCCGAATATGGTGCAAAACTGTAGATAATTGGAGCTAAAATAAGCAAATGGGTACCAAAAGTCCTTAATATCACTTTTAGAAAGAATCATATTGGTAATACTCTGACTTTACCTGAAGGATTTTTGCATTAATATTTAGATTCATGCTCGCTCACATGCACCATTCTTTAGCCAGGGAAATAGTCTGCGTCCCTATGCGACTTATTCGTGTGTATTTGTAGAAATATGCTTTATTTCTGTGGTGTTTTCTCCGTAAGCAAAGCATAAGCAAAGCGTAAGCAAATTATAAGCAAAGGGATTATGTCTTCATAAATCCTTTTTGCGACCATTTTCTGAAGAAATAATGTATTTTTCGACATTCCGGCAGTCCATTTATGTCAAATATGGTGCAAAACTATAGATAATTTTACCTAAAATATGCAAATCGTCAAGAAAAGTCCTTAATATCACTTTTACAAAGAAACATATTTGTATATTGCTGACTTTTACTGAAGGATTTTTGCATTAATTTTTAGATTTATGCTCACTTACATGCACCATTCTGTAGCGAAGGAAATATTCTGCGTCCCTATGCGACTTCTCCGTGTTTATTTGTAGAAAAATTCTATATTTCTGTGGTGTTTTCTCCGTAAGCAAAGAATAAGCAAAGCGTAAGCAAATTGTAAGGAAAGAGAATATGTCTTGATAAATCTTTTTTGCGACCATTTTCTGAAGAAATACTGTATTTTTCGACATCCCGGGAGTCCATTTATGCCGAATATGGTGCAAAACTGTAGATAATTGAAGCTAAAATAAGCAAATGGGTACCAAAAATCCTTAACATCACTTTTAAACAGTAGCAGAATTATATATATATATCTGACTTATAATTAACGATTTTACCCTTTATTTTTAGATTCACGCTCGCTCATATGCACCATTGTGTAGCCAAGGAAATAGTCTGCGTCCCTATGGGACATATTCGTGTGTATTTGTAGACATTTTTTTATGTTCTCTTGTTTTCTCCGTAAGCAAAGAATAAGCAAAGCATAAGCAAATTGTAAGCAAAACGACAATGTCTTCATAAATCCTTTTTGTGACCATTTCCTGAAAAAATCATGTATTTTTCGACATCCCGGCAGTCCATTTTTGTCGAATATGGTGCAAAACTGTAAATAATTTTACCTAAAATATGCAAATCATTAAGAAAAGTCATTAATATTACTTTTAGAAAGAATCACATTTGTATATTTCTGACTTTACCTGAAGGATTTTTGCATTAATTTTTATATTCATGCTCACTCACATGCACCATTCTGTAGCCAAGGATATATTCTGCGTCCCTATGCGACTTATTTGTGTGTTTTTGTAGAAAAATTATAATTTCTGTGGTGTTATCTCCGTAAGCAAAGAATAAGCAAAGCATAAGCAAATTGTAAGCAAATTGACTATGTCTTTATAAATCCTTGTTGCGACTATTTTCTGAAGAAATAATGTATTTTTCGACATCCCGGCAATCCATTTATGTCGAATTCGGTGCTAAACAGTAGATAATTTTACCTAAAATATGCAAATCGTCAAGAAAATTCCTTAATATCACTTTTACATAGAATCATATTTGTATATTGCTGAATTTAACTGAAGGATTTTTGCATTAATTTTTAGATTCATGCTCACTCACATGCACCATTCTGTAGCCAAGCAAATATTCTGCGTCCCTATGCGACTTATTTGTGTGTTTTTGTAGAAAAATTCTATATTTCTGTGGTGTTTTCTCCGTGAGCAAAGAATAAGCAAAGCGTCAGCAAATTGTAAGCAAAGGGAATATGTCTTCATAAATCCTTTTTGCGACCATTTTCTGAAGAAATAATGTATTTTTGGACATCCCGGGAGTCCATTTTTGCCGAATATGGTGCAAAACTGTAGATAATTGGAGCTAAAATAAGCAAATGGGTACCAAAAGTCCATAATATCACTTTTAGAAAGAATCATATTTGTATATCTCTGACTTTACCTGAAGGATTTTTGCATTAATTTTTAGATTCATGCTCGCTCACATGCACCATTCTGTAGCCAGGGAAATAGTCTGCGTCCCTATGGGACATATTCGTGTGTATTTGTAGAAAATTGCTTATGTTCTGTTGTGTTTTCTCCGTAAGCAAAGAATAATCAAAGCGTAAGCAAATTGTAAGCAAAGGGACTATGTCTTCATAAATCCTTGTTGCGACCGTTTTCTGAAGAAATAATGTATTTTTCGACATCCCGGGAGTCCATTTATGCCGAATATGGTGCAAAACTGTAGATAATTGGAGCTAAAATAAGCAAATGGGTACCAAAAGTCCTTAATATCACTTTTAGAAAGAATCATATTTGTATATTTCTGACTTTACCTGCAGGATTTTTGCATTAATTTTTAGATTCATGCTCGCTCACATGCAACATTCTGTAGCCAGGGAAATAGTCTGCGTCCCTATGCGACTTATTCGTGTGTATTTGTAGAAAAATGCTTAATTTCTGTGGTGTTTTCTCCGTAAGCAAAGAATAAGCAAAGCGTAAGCAAAATGCTAGCAAAGGGATTATGTCTTCATAAATCCCTTTTGCGACCATTTTCTGAAGAAATAATGTATTTTTCGACATCCCGGCAGTCCATTTATGTCGAATATGATGCAAAACTGTAGATAATTTTACCTAAAATATGCAAATCGTCAAGAAAAGTCCTTAATATCACTTTTACAAAGAATCATATTTGTATATTGCTGACTTTAACTGAAGGATTTTTGCATTAATTTTTAGATTCATGCTCACTCACATGCACCATTCTGTAGCCAAGGAAATATTCTGCGTCCCTATGCGACTTATTCGTGTGTATTTGTAGAAAAATTATAATTTCTGTGGTGTTTCTCCGTAAGCAAAGAATAAGCAAAGCGTAAGCAAATTATAAGCAAAGGGATTATGTCTTCATAAATCCTTTTTGCGACCATTTTCTGAAGAAATAATGTATTTTTCGACATCCCGGCCGTCCATTTATGTCGAATATGATGAAAAACTGTAGATAATTTTACCTTAAATATGCAAATCGTCAAGAAAAGTCCTTAATATCACTTTTACAAAGAATCTTTTTTGTGTATTGCTGACTTTAACTGAAGGATTTTTGCATTAATTTTTAGATTCATGCTCACTCACATGCACCATTCTGTAGCCAAGGAAATATTCTGCGTCTCTATGCGACTTGTTTGTGTGTATTTGTAAAAAAATTCTATATTTCTGTGGGGTTTTCTCCGTAAGCAAAGAATAAGCAAAGCGTAAGGAAATTGTAAGCAAAGGGAATATGTCTTCATAAATCCTTTTTGCGACCATTTTCTGAAGAAATAATGTATTTTTCGACATCCCGGCAGTCCATTTATGTCGAATATGGTGCAAAGCTGTAGATAATTTTACCTAAAATATGCAAATCGGTAAGAAAAGTCCTTAATATCACTTTTAGAAAAAATCAGGTTTGTATATTTCTGATTTTTAACTGAAGGATTTTTTGCATTACTTTTTAGATTCATGCTCACTCACATGCACCTTTTTGTAGCCAAGGAAATATTCTGCGTCCCTATGCGACTTATTCGTGTGTATTTGTAGAAAAATTAGAATTTCTTTGGTGTTTTCTCCGTAAGCAAAGAATAAGCAAAGCATAAGCAAATTGTAAGCAAATTGACTATGTCTTCATAAATCTTTGTTGCGACTATTTTCTGAAGAAATAATGTATTTTTCGACATCCCGGCAATCCATTTATGTCGAATACGGTGCAAAACAGTAGATAATTTTACCTTAAATATGCAAATCGTCAAGAAAAGTCCTTAATATCACTTTTACAAAGAATCATATTTGTATATTGCTGACTTTAACTGATGAATTTTTGCATTAATTTTTAGATTCATGCTCACTCACATGCACCATTCTGTAGCGAAGGAAATATTCTGCGTCCCTATGCGACTTATTTGTGTGTTTTTGTAGAAAAATTCTATATTTCTGTGGTGTTTTTCGACATCCCGGGAGTCCATTTATGCCGAATATGGTGCAAAACTGTAGATAATTGGAGCTAAAATAAGCAGATGGGTACCAAAAGTCCTTAATAAAGATTCGTGCTCGCTCACATGCACCGTTGTCTAGCCAAGGAAATAGTCTGCGTCCCTATGGGACATATTCGTGTGTATTTGTAGAAAATTGCTTATGTTCTCTTGTGTTTTCTCCGTAAGCAAAGAATAAGCAAAGCATAAGCAAATTGTAAGCAAAAGGAAAATGTCTTCATAAATCCTTTTTGTGACCATTTCCTGAAGAAATAATGTATTTTTCGACAACCGGCAGTCCATTTTTGTCGAATATGGTGCAAAACTGTAAATAATTTTACCTAAAATATGCAAATCATTAAGAAAAGTCATTAATATCACTTTTAGAAAGGATCATATTTGTATATTTCTGACTTTACCTGAAGGATTTTTGCATTAATTTTTATATTCATGCTCACTCACATGCACCATTCTGTAGCCAAGGAAATATTCTGCGTCCCTATGCGACTTATTTGTGTGTTTTTGTAGAAAAATTCTATATTTCTGTGGTGTTTTCTCCGTAAGCAAAGAAAAAGCAAAGCGTAAGCAAATTGTAAGCAAAGGGATTATGTCTTCATAAATCCTTTTTGCGACCATTTTCTGAAGAAATAATGTATTTTTCGACATCCCGGCAGTCCATTTATATCGAATATGATGCAAAACTGTTGATAATTTTACCTTAAATATGCAAATCGTCAAGAAAAGTCCTTAATATCACTTTTACAAAGAATCATTTTTGTGTATTGCTGACTATAACTGAAGGATTTTTGCATTAATTTTTAGATTCATGCTCGTTCACATGCACCATTCTGTAGCCAAGGAAATATTCTGCGTCCCTATGCGACTTGTTTGTGTGTATTTGTAGAAAAATTCTATATTTCTGTGGTGTTTTCTCCGTAAGCAAAGAATAAGCAAAGCGTAAGCAAATTGAAAGCAAAGGGAATATGTCTTCATAAATCCTTTTTGCGACCATTTTCTGAAGAAATAATATATTTTTTGACATCCCGGGAGTCCATTTATGCCGAATATGGTGCAAAACTGTAGATAGTTGGAGCTAAAATAAGCAAATGGGTATCAAAGGTCCTAATATCACTTTTAGAAAGAATCATATTTGTATATTTCTGACTTTACCTGAAGGATTTTTGCATTAATTTTTAGATTCATGCTCGCTCACATGCACCATTCTATAGCCAGGGAAATAGTCTGCGTCCCTATGCGACTTATTCGTGTGTATTTGTAGAAAAATGCTTAATTTCTGTGGTGTTTTCCCCGTAAGCAAAGAATAAGCAAAGCGTATGCAAATTGTAAGCAAAGGGAATATGTCTTCATAAATCCTTTTCGCGACCATTTTCTGAAGAAATAATGTATTTTTCGACATCCCGGCAGTCCATTTATGTCGAATATGGTGCAAAGCTGTAGATAATTTTACCTAAAATATGCAAATCGGTAAGAAAAGTCCTTAATATCACTTTTAGAAAGAATCATATTTGTATATTTCTGACTTTACCTGAAGGATTTTTGCATTAATTTTTAGATTCATGCTCGCCCACATGCACCATTCTGTAGCCAGTGAAATAGTCTGCGTCCCTATGCGATTTATTCGTGTGTATTTATAGAAAAATGCTTAATTTCTGTGGTGTTTTCTCCGTAAGCAAAGAATAAGCAAAGCGTAAGCAAATTGTAAGCAAAGGGAATATGTCCTCAGAAATCATTTTTGCGACCATTTTCTGAAGAAATAATGTATTTTTCGACATCCCGGCTGTCCATTTATGTCGAATATGGTGCAAAGCTGTAGATAATTTTACCTAAAATATGCAAATCGGTAAGAAAAGTCCTTAATATCACTTTTAGAAAGAATCAGATTTGTATATTTCTGACTTTAACTGAAGGATTTTTGCATTAATTTTTAGATTCATGCTCACTAACATGCACCTTTTTGTAGGCAAGGAAATATTCTGCGTCCCTATGCGACTTATTCGTGTGTATTCGTAGAAAAATGCTTAATTTCTGTGGTGTTTTCTCCGTGAGCAAAGAATAAGCAAAGCATAAGCAAATTGTAAGCAAATTGACTTTGTCTTTATAAATCCTTGTTGCGACTATTTTCTGAAGAAATAATGTATTTTTCGACATCCCGGCAATCCATTTATGTCGAATACGGTGCAAAACAGTAGATAATTTTACCTAAAATATGCAAATCGTCAAGAAAAGTCCTTAATATCACTTTTAGAAAGAATCATATTTGTATATTGCTGACTTTAACTGAAGGATTTTTGCATTAATTTTTAGATGCATGCTCGCTCACATGCAACATTCTGTAGCCAGTGAAACAGTCTGCGTCCCTATGCGACTTATTCGTGTGTATTTATAGAAAAATGCTTAATTTCTGTGGTGTTTTCTCCGTAAGCAAAGAATAAGCAAAGCGTAAGCAAATTGTAAGCAAAGGGAATATGTCCTCATAAATCATTTTTGCGACCATTTTCTGAAGAAATAATGTATTTTTCGACATCCCGGCTGTCCATTTATGTCGAATATGGTGCAAAGCTGTAGATAATTTTACCTAAAATATGCAAATCGGTAAGAAAAGTCCTTAATATCAATTTTAGAAAGAATCAGATTTGTATATTTCTGACTTTAACTGAAGGATTTTTGCATTAATTTTTAGATTCATGTTCACTAACATGCACCTTTTTGTAGCCAAGGAAATATTCTGCGTCCCTATGCGACTTATTCGTGTGTATTCGTAGAAAATTATAATTTCTGTGGTGTTTTCTCCGTGAGCAAAGAATAAGCAAAGCATAAGCAAATTGTAAGCAAATTGACTTTGTCTTTATAAATCCTTGTTGCGACTATTTTCTGAAGAAATAATGTATTTTTCGACATCCCGGCAATCCATTTATGTCGAATATGCTGCAAAACTGTAGATATTTGGAGCTAAAATAAGCAAATGGGTACCAAAAATCCTTAACATCACTTTTAAACAGTAGCAGAATTATATATATATCTGATTTATAATTAACGATTTTACCCTTCATTTTTAGATTCATGCTCGCTCACATGCACCATTCTGTAGCCAGGGAAATAGTCTGCGTCCCTATGCGACTTATTCGTGTGTATTTGTAGAAAAATGCTTTATTTCTGTGGTGTTTTCTCCGTAAGCAAAGCATAAGCAAAGCGTAAGCAAATTATAAGCAAAGGGATTATGTCTTCATAAATCCTTTTTGCGACCATTTTCTGAAGAAATAATGTATTTTTCGACATTCCGGCAGTCCATTTATGTCAAATATGGTGCAAAACTGTAGATAATTTTACCTAACATATGCAAATCGTCAAGAAAAGTCCTTAATATCACTTTTACAAAGAAACATATTTGTATATTGCTGACTTTAACTGAAGGATTTTTGCATTAATTTTTAGATTCATGCTCACTCACATGCACCATTCTGTAGCCAAGGAAATATTCTGCGTCACTATGCGACTTATTTGTGTGTATTTGTAGAAAAATTCTATATTTCTGTGGTGTTTTCTCCGTAAGCAAAGAATAATCAAAGCGTAAGCAAATTGTAAGCAAAGGGAATATGTCTTCATAAATCCTTTTTGGCGACCATTTTCTGAAGAAATAATGTATTTTTCGACATTCGGGGAGTCCATTTATGCCAAATATGGTGCAAAGCTGTAGATAATTTTACCTAAAATATGCAAATCGGTAAGAAAAGTCCTTAATATCACTTTTAGAAAGAATCATATTTGTATATTTCTGACTTTACCTGAAGGATTTTTGCATTAATTTTTAGATTCATGCTCACTCACATGCACCATTCTGTAGCCAAGGAAATATTCTGCGTCCCTATGCGACTTATTTGTGTGTTTTTGTAGAAAAATTCTATACTTCTGTGGTGTTTTCTCCGTGAGCAAAGAATAAGCAAAGCGTAAGCAAATTGTAAGCAAAGGGAATATGTCTTCATAAATCCTTTTTGGCGACCATTTTCTGAAGAAATAATGTATTTTTCGACATTCCGGGAGTCCATTTATGCCGAATATGGTGCAAAACTGTAGATAATTGGAGCTAAAATAAGCAAATGGATACCAAAAGTCCTTAATATCACTTTTAGAAAGAATCATATTTGTATATCTCTGACTTTACCTGAAGGATTTTTGCATTAATTTTTAGATTCATGCTCGCTCACATGCACCATTCTGTAGCCAGGGAAATAGTCTGCGTCCCTATGCGACTTATTCGTGTGTATTTGTAGAAAAATGCTTAATTTCTGTGGTGTTTTCTCCGTAAGCAAAGAATAAGCAAAGCGTAAGCAAATTGTAAGCAAAGGGAATATGTCTTCATAAATCCTTGTTGCGAACATTTTCTGAAGAAATAAAGTATTTTTCGACATCCCGGCAGTCCATTTATGTAGAATATGCTGCAAAACTGTAGATATTTGGAGCTAAAATAAGCAAATGGCTAATAAAAATCCTTAACATCACTTTTAAACAGTAGCAGAATTATATATATCTGATTTATAATTAACGATTTTCCCCTTAATTTTTAGATTCGTGCTCGCTCACATGCACCGTTGTGTAGCCAAGGAAATAGTCTGCGTCCCTATGGGACATATTCGTGTGTATTTGTAGAAAATTGCTTATGTTCTTTTGTGTTTTCTCCGTAAGCAAAGAATAAGCAAAGCGTTAGCAAATTGTAAGCAAAGGGACTATGTCCTCATAAATCATTTTTGCGACCATTTTCTGAAGAAATAATGTATTTTTAGACATCCCGGCTGTCCATTTATGTCGAATATGGTGCAAAGCTGTAGATAATTTTACCTAAAATATGCAAATCGGTAAGAAAAGTCCTTAATATCACTTTTAGTAAGAATCAGATTTGTATATTTCTGACTTTAACTGAAGGATTTTTGCATTAATTTTTAGATTCATGCTCACTAACATGCACCTTTTTGTAGCCAAGGAAATATTCTGCGTCCCTATGCGACTTATTCGTGTGTATTCGTAGAAAAATTATAATTTCTGTGGTGTTTTCTCCGTGAGCAAAGAATAAGCAAAGCATAAGCAAATTGTAAGCAAATTGACTTTGTCTTTATAAATCCTTGTTGCGACTATTTTCTGAAGAAATAATGTATTTTTCGACATCCCGGCAATCCATTTATGTCGAATATGCTGCAAAACTGTAGATATTTGGAGCTAAAATAAGCAAATGGGTACCAAAAATCCTTAACATCACTTTTAAACAGTAGCAGAATTATATATATATCTGATTTATAATTAACGATTTTACACTTCATTTTTAGATTCATGCTCGCTCACATGCACCATTCTGTAGCCAGGGAAATAGTCTGCGTCCCTATGCGACTTATTCGTGTGTATTTGTAGAAAAATGCTTTATTTCTGTGGTGTTTTCTCCGTAAGCAAAGCATAAGCAAAGCGTAAGCAAATTATAAGCAAAGGGATTATGTCTTCATAAATCCTTTTTGCGACCATTTTCTGAAGAAATAATGTATTTTTCGACATTCCGGCAGTCCATTTATGTCAAATATGGTGCAAAACTGTAGATAATTTTACCTAAAATATGCAAATCGTCAAGAAAAGTCCTTAATATCACTTTTACAAAGAAACATATTTGTATATTGCTGACTTTAACTGAAGGATTTTTGCATTAATTTTTAGATTCATGCTCACTCACATGCACCATTCTGTAGCCAAGGAAATATTCTGCGTCACTATGCGACTTATTTGTGTGTATTTGTAGAAAAATTCTATATTTCTGTGGTGTTTTCTCCGTAAGCAAAGAATAATCAAAGCGTAAGCAAATTGTAAGCAAAGGGAATATGTCTTCATAAATCCTTTTTGCGACCATTTTCTGAAGAGATAATGTATTTTTCGACATCCCGGGAGTCCATTTATGCCGAACATGGTGCAAAACTGTAGATAATTGGAGCTAAAATAAGCAAATGGGTACCAAAAGTCCTTAATATCACTTTCAGAAAGAATCTTATTTGTATATTTCTGACTTTACCTGAAGGATTTGTGCATTAATTTTTAGATTCATTCTCGCTCACATGCACCATTCTGTAGCCAGGGAAATAGTCTGCCTCCCTATGCGACTTATTCGTGTGTATTTATAGAAAAATGCTTAATTTCTGTGGTGTTTTTTCCATAAGCAAAGAATAAGCAAAGCGTAAGTAAATTGTAAGCAAAGGGAATATGTCTTCATAAATCATTTTTGCGACCATTATCTGAAGAAATAATGTATTTTTCGACATCCCGGCAGTCCATTTATGTCGAATATGGTGCAAAGCTGTAGATAATTTTACCTAAAATATGCAAATCGGTAAGAAAAGTCCTTAATATCACTTTTAGAAAGAATCATATTTGTATATTTCTGACTTTACCTGAAGGATTTTTGCATTAATTTTTAGATTCATGCTCGCTCACATGCACCGTTCTGTAGCCAGTGAAATAGTCTGCGTCCCTATGCGACTTATTCGTGTGTATTTATAGAAAAATGCTTAATTTCTGTGGTGTTTTCTCCGTAAGCAAAGAATAAGCAAAGCGTAAGCAAATTGTAAGCAAAGGGAATATGTCCTCATAAATCATTTTTGCGACCATTTTCTGAAGAAATAATGTATTTTTCGACATCCCGGCTGTCCATTTATGTCGAATATGGTGCAAAGCTGTAGATAATTTTACCTAAAATATGGAAATCGGTAAGAAAAGTCCTTAATATCACTTTTAGAAAGAATCAGATTTGTATATTTCTGACTTTAACTGAAGGATTTTTGCATTAATTTTTAGATTCATGCTCACTAACATGCACCTTTTTGTAGCCAAGGAAATATTCTGCGTCCCTATGCGACTTATTCGTGTGTATTCGTAGAAAAATTATAATTTCTGTGGTGTTTTCTCCGTGAGCAAAGAATAAGCAAAGCATAAGCAAATTGTAAGCAAATTGACTTTGTCTTTATAAATCCTTGTTGCGACTATTTTCTGAAGAAATCATGTATTTTACGACATCCCGGCAATCCATTTATATCAAATATGGTGCAAAACTGTAGATAATTGGAGCTAAAATAAGCAAATGGGTACCAAAAGTCCTTAATATCACTTTTAGAAAGAATCATATTTGTTTATCTCTGACTTTACCTGAAGGATTTTTGCATTAATATTTAGATTCATGCTCGCTCACATGCACCATTCTGTAGCCAAGGAAATATTCTGCGTCCCTATGCGACTTATTTGTGTGTTTTTGTAGAAAAATTCTATATTTCTGTGGTGTTTTCTCCGTGAGCAAAGAATAAGCAAAGCGTAAGCAAATTGTATGCAAAGGGAATATGTCCTCATAAATCATTTTTGCGACCATTGCGAAGAAATAAAGTATTTTTCGACATCCCGGCCGTCCATTTATGTAGAATATGCTGCAAAACTGTAGATATTTGGAGCTAAAATAAGCAAATGGGTACCAAAAATCCTTAACATCACTTTTAAACAGTAGCAGAATTATATATATATCTGATTTATAATTAACGATTTTACCCTTCATTTTTAGATTCGTGCTCGCTCACATGCACCATTGTGTAGCCAAGGAAATAGTCTGCGTCCCTATGGGACATATTCGTGTGTATTTGTAGAAAATTGCTTATGTTCTGTTGTGTTTTCTCCGTAAGCAAAGAATAAGCAAAGCGTAAGCAAATTGTAAGCAAAGGGACTATGTATTCATAAATCCTTGTTGCGACCATTTTCTGAAGAAATAATGTATTTTTAGACATCCCGGCTGTCCATTTATGTCGAATATGGTGCAAAGCTGTAGATAATTTTACCTTAAATATGCAAATCGGTAAGAAAAGTCCTTAATATCACTTTTAGAAAGAATCAGATTTTTATATTTCTGACTTTAACTGAAGGATTTTTGCATTAATTTTTGGATTCATGCTCACTAACATGCACCTTTTTGTAGCCAAGGAAATATTCTGCGTCCCTATGCGACTTATTCGTGTGTATTCGTAGAAAAATTATAATTTCTGTGGTGTTTTCTCCGTGAGCAAAGAATAAGCAAAGCATAAGCAAATTGTAAGCAAATTGACTTTGTCTTTATAAATCCTTGTTGCGACTATTTTCTGAAGAAATAATGTATTTTTCGACATCCCGGCAATCCATTTATGTCGAATATGCTGCAAAACAGTAGATAATTTTACCTAAAATATGCAAATCGTCAAGAAAAGTCCTTAATATCACTTTTAGAAAGAATCATATTTGTATATTGCTGACTTTAACTGAAGGATTTTTGCATTAATTTTTAGATTCATGCTCACTCACATGCACCATTCTGTAGCCAAGGAAATATTCTGCGTCCCTATGCGACTTATTTGTGTGTTTTTGTAGAAAAATTCTATATTTCTGTGGTGTTTTCTCCGTGAGCAAAGAATAAGCAAAGCGTAAGCAAATTGTAAGCAAAGGGAATATGTCTTCATAAATCCTTTTTGGCGACCATTTTCTGAAGAAATAATGTATTTTTCGACATTCCGGTAGTCCATTTATGCCAAATATGGTGCAAAGCTGTAGATAATTTTACCTAAAATATGCAAATCGGTAAGAAAAGTCCTTAATATCACTTTTAGAAAGAATCATATTTGTATATTTCTGACTTTACCTGAAGGATTTTTGCATTAATTTTTAGATTCATGCTCACTCACATGCACCATTCTGTAGCCAAGGAAATATTCTGCGTCCCTATGCGACTTATTTGTGTGTTTTTGTAGAAAAATTCTATATTTCTGTGGTGTTTTCTCCGTGAGCAAAGAATAAGCAAAGCGTAAGCAAATTGTAAGCAAAGGGAATATGTCTTCATAAATCCTTTTGGCGACCATTTTCTGAAGAAATAATGTATTTTTCGACATTCCGGGAGTCCATTTATGCCGAATATGGTGCAAAACTGTAGATAATTGGAGCTAAAATAAGCAAATGGATACCAAAAGTCCTTAATATCACTTTTAGAAAGAATCATATTTGTATATCTCTGACTTTACCTGAAGGATTTTTGCATTAATTTTTAGATTCATGCTCGCTCACATGCACCATTCTGTAGCCAGGGAAATAGTCTGCGTCCCTATGCGACTTATTCGTGTGTATTTGTAGAAAAATGCTTAATTTCTGTGGTGTTTTCTCCGTAAGCAAAGAATAAGCAAAGCGTAAGCAAATTGTAAGCAAAGGGAATATGTCTTCATAAATCCTTGTTGCGAACATTTTCTGAAGAAATAAAGTATTTTTCGACATCCCGGCAGTCCATTTATGTAGAATATGCTGCAAAACTGTAGATATTTGGAGCTAAAATAAGCAAATGGCTACCAAAAATCCTTAACATCACTTTTAAACAGTAGCAGAATTATATATATCTGATTTATAATTAACGATTTTCCCCTTAATTTTTAGATTCGTGCTCGCTCACATGCACCGTTGTGTAGCCAAGGAAATAGTCTGCGTCCCTATGGGACATATTCGTGTGTATTTGTAGAAAATTGCTTATGTTCTTTTGTGTTTTCTCCGTAAGCAAAGAATAAGCAAAGCGTTAGCAAATTGTAAGCAAAGGGACTATGTCTTCATAAATCCTTGTTGCGACCATTTTCTGAAGAAATCATGTATTTTACGACATCCCGGGAGTCCATTTATGCCGAATATGGTGTAAAACTGTAGATAATTGGAGCTAAAATAAGCAAATGGGTACCAAAAGTCCTTAATATCACTTTTAGAAAGAATCATATTTGTAATACTCTGACTTTACCTTAAGGATTTTTGCATTAATATTTAGATTCATGCTCGCTCACATGCACCATTCTGTAGCCAGGGAAATAGTCTGCGTCCCTATGCGACTTATTCGTGTGTATTTGTAGAAAAATGCTTTATTTCTGTGGTGTTTTCTCCGTAAGCAAAGCATAAGCAAAGCGTAAGCAAATTATAAGCAAAGGGAATATGTCTTCATAAATCCTTTTTGCGACCTTTTTCTGAAGAAATAATGTATTTTTCGACATTCCGGCAGTCCATTTATGTCAAATATGGTGCAAAACTGTAGATAATTTTACCTAAAATATGCAAATCGTCAAGAAAAGACCTTAATATCACTTTTACAAAGAAACATATTTGTATATTGCTGACTTTAACTGAAGGATTTTTGCATTAATTTTTAGATTCATGCTCACTCACATGCACCATTCTGTAGCCAAGGAAATATTCTGCGTCACTATGCGACTTATTTGTGTGTATTTGTAGAAAAATTCTATATTTCTGTGGTGTTTTCTCCGTAAGCAAAGAATAATCAAAGCGTAAGCAAATTGTAAGCAAAGGGAATATGTCTTCATAAATCCTTTTTGCGACCATTTTCTGAAGAGATAATGTATTTTTCGACATCCCGGGAGTCCATTTATGCCGAACACGGTGGAAAACTGTAGATAATTGGAGCTAAAATAAGCAAATGGGTACCAAAAGTCCTTAATATCACTTTCAGAAAGAATCTTATTTGTATATTTCTGACTTTACCTGAAGGATTTATGCATTAATTTTTAGATTCATGCTCGCTCACATGCATCATTCTGTAGCCAGGGAAATAGTCTGCCTCCCTATGCGACTTATTCGTGTGTATTTATAGAAAAATGCTTAATTTCTGTGGTGTTTTTTCCATAAGCAAAGAATAATCAAAGCGTAAGTAAATTGTAAGCAAAGGGAATATGTCTTCATAAATCATTTTTGCGACCATTATCTGAAGAAATAATGTATTTTTCGACATCCCGGCAGTCCATTTATGTCGAATATGGTGCAAAGCTGTAGATAATTTTACCTAAAATATGCAAATCGGTAAGAAAAGTCCTTAATATCACTTTTAGAAAGAATCATATTTGTATATTTCTGACTTTACCTGAAGGATTTTTGCATTAATTTTTAGATTCATGCTCGCCCACATGCACCATTCTGTAGCCAGTGAAATAGTCTGCGTCCCTATGCGATTTATTCGTGTGTATTTATAGAAAAATGCTTAATTTCTGTGGTGTTTTCTCCGTAAGCAAAGAATAAGCAAAGCGTAAGCAAATTGTAAGCAAAGGGAATATGTCCTCAGAAATCATTTTTGCGACCATTTTCTGAAGAAATAATGTATTTTTCGACATCCCGGCTGTCCATTTATGTCGAATATGGTGCAAAGCTGTAGATAATTTTACCTAAAATATGCAAATCGGTAAGAAAAGTCCTTAATATCACTTTTAGAAAGAATCAGATTTGTATATTTCTGACTTTAACTGAAGGATTTTTGCATTAATTTTTAGATTCATGCTCACTAACATGCACCTTTTTGTAGGCAAGGAAATATTCTGCGTCCCTATGCGACTTATTCGTGTGTATTCGTAGAAAAATGCTTAATTTCTGTGGTGTTTTCTCCGTGAGCAAAGAATAAGCAAAGCATAAGCAAATTGTAAGCAAATTGACTTTGTCTTTATAAATCCTTGTTGCGACTATTTTCTGAAGAAATAATGTATTTTTCGACATCCCGGCAATCCATTTATGTCGAATACGGTGCAAAACAGTAGATAATTTTACCTAAAATATGCAAATCGTCAAGAAAAGTCCTTAATATCACTTTTAGAAAGAATCATATTTGTATATTGCTGACTTTAACTGAAGGATTTTTGCATTAATTTTTAGATGCATGCTCGCTCACATGCAACATTCTGTAGCCAGTGAAACAGTCTGCGTCCCTATGCGACTTATTCGTGTGTATTTATAGAAAAATGCTTAATTTCTGTGGTGTTTTCTCCGTAAGCAAAGAATAAGCAAAGCGTAAGCAAATTGTAAGCAAAGGGAATATGTCCTCATAAATCATTTTTGCGACCATTTTCTGAAGAAATAATGTATTTTTCGACATCCCGGCTGTCCATTTATGTCGAATATGGTGCAAAGCTGTAGATAATTTTACCTAAAATATGCAAATCGGTAAGAAAAGTCCTTAATATCAATTTTAGAAAGAATCAGATTTGTATATTTCTGACTTTAACTGAAGGATTTTTGCATTAATTTTTAGATTCATGTTCACTAACATGCACCTTTTTGTAGCCAAGGAAATATTCTGCGTCCCTATGCGACTTATTCGTGTGTATTCGTAGAAAAATTATAATTTCTGTGGTGTTTTCTCCGTGAGCAAAGAATAAGCAAAGAATAAGCAAATTGTAAGCAAATTGACTTTGTCTTTATAAATCCTTGTTGCGACTATTTTCTGAAGAAATAATGTATTTTTCGACATCCCGGCAATCCATTTATGTCGAATATGCTGCAAAACTGTAGATATTTGGAGCTAAAATAAGCAAATGGGTACCAAAAATCCTTAACATCACTTTTAAACAGTAGCAGAATTATATATATATCTGATTTATAATTAACGATTTTACCCTTCATTTTTAGATTCATGCTCGCTCACATGCACCATTCTGTAGCCAGGGAAATAGTCTGCGTCCCTATGCGACTTATTCGTGTGTATTTGTAGAAAAATGCTTTATTTCTGTGGTGTTTTCTCCGTAAGCAAAGCATAAGCAAAGCGTAAGCAAATTATAAGCAAAGGGATTATGTCTTCATAAATCCTTTTTGCGACCATTTTCTGAAGAAATAATGTATTTTTCGACATTCCGGCAGTCCATTTATGTCAAATATGGTGCAAAACTGTAGATAATTTTACCTAACATATGCAAATCGTCAAGAAAAGTCCTTAATATCACTTTTACAAAGAAACATATTTGTATATTGCTGACTTTAACTGAAGGATTTTTGCATTAATTTTTAGATTCATGCTCACTCACATGCACCATTCTGTAGCCAAGGAAATATTCTGCGTCACTATGCGACTTATTTGTGTGTATTTGTAGAAAAATTCTATATTTCTGTGGTGTTTTCTCCGTAAGCAAAGAATAATCAAAGCGTAAGCAAATTGTAAGCAAAGGGAATATGTCTTCATAAATCCTTTTTGCGACCATTTTCTGAAGAGATAATGTATTTTTCGACATCCCGGGAGTCCATTTATGCCGAACATGGTGCAAAACTGTAGATAATTGGAGCTAAAATAAGCAAATGGGTACCAAAAGTCCTTAATATCACTTTCAGAAAGAATCTTATTTGTATATTTCTGACTTTACCTGAAGGATTTGTGCATTAATTTTTAGATTCATTCTCGCTCACATGCACCATTCTGTAGCCAGGGAAATAGTCTGCCTCCCTATGCGACTTATTCGTGTGTATTTATAGAAAAATGCTTAATTTCTGTGGTGTTTTTTCCATAAGCAAAGAATAAGCAAAGCGTAAGTAAATTGAAAGCAAAGGGAATATGTCTTCATAAATCATTTTTGCGACCATTATCTGAAGAAATAATGTATTTTTCGACATCCCGGCAGTCCATTTATGTCGAATATGGTGCAAAGCTGTAGATAATTTTACCTAAAATATGCAAATCGGTAAGAAATGTCCTTAATATCACTTTTAGAAAGAATCATATTTGTATATTGCTGACTTTAACTGAAGGATTTTTGCATTAATTTTTAGATTCATGCTCACTCACATGCACCATTCTGTAGCCAAGGAAATATTCTGCGTCCCTATGCGACTTATTTGTGTGTATTTATAGAAAAATGCTTAATTTCTGTGGTGTTTTCTCCGTGAGCAAAGAATAAGCAAAGCGTAAGCAAATTGTAAGCAAAGGGAATATGTCTTCATAAATCCTTTTTGGCGACCATTTTCTGAAGAAATAATGTATTTTTCGACATTCCGGGAGTCCATTTATGCCAAATATGGTGCAAAGCTGTAGATAATTTTACCTAAAATATGCAAATCGGTAAGAAAAGTCCTTAATATCACTTTTAGAAAGAATCATATTTGTATATTTCTGACTTTACCTGAAGGATTTTTGCATTAATTTTTAGATTCATGCTCACTCACATGCACCATTCTGTAGCCAAGGAAATATTCTGCGTCCCTATGCGACTTATTTGTGTGTTTTTGTAGAAAAATTCTATACTTCTGTGGTGTTTTCTCCGTGAGCAAAGAATAAGCAAAGCGTAAGCAAATTGTAAGCAAAGGGAATATGTCTTCATAAATCCTTTTTGGCGACCATTTTCTGAAGAAATAATGTATTTTTCGACATTCCGGGAGTCCATTTATGCCGAATATGGTGCAAAACTGTAGATAATTGGAGCTAAAATAAGCAAATGGATACCAAAAGTCCTTAATATCACTTTTAGAAAGAATCATATTTGTATATCTCTGACTTTACCTGAAGGATTTTTGCATTAATTTTTAGATTCATGCTCGCTCACATGCACCATTCTGTAGCCAGGGAAATAGTCTGCGTCCCTATGCGACTTATTCGTGTGTATTTGTAGAAAAATGCTTAATTTCTGTGGTGTTTTCTCCGTAAGCAAAGAATAAGCAAAGCGTAAGCAAATTGTAAGCAAAGGGAATATGTCTTCATAAATCCTTGTTGCGAACATTTTCTGAAGAAATAAAGTATTTTTCGACATCCCGGCAGTCCATTTATGTAGAATATGCTGCAAAACTGTAGATATTTGGAGCTAAAATAAGCAAATGGCTAATAAAAATCCTTAACATCACTTTTAAACAGTAGCAGAATTATATATATCTGATTTATAATTAACGATTTTCCCCTTAATTTTTAGATTCGTGCTCGCTCACATGCACCGTTGTGTAGCCAAGGAAATAGTCTGCGTCCCTATGGGACATATTCGTGTGTATTTGTAGAAAATTGCTTATGTTCTTTTGTGTTTTCTCCGTAAGCAAAGAATAAGCAAAGCGTTAGCAAATTGTAAGCAAAGGGACTATGTCCTCATAAATCATTTTTGCGACCATTTTCTGAAGAAATAATGTATTTTTAGACATCCCGGCTGTCCATTTATGTCGAATATGGTGCAAAGCTGTAGATAATTTTACCTAAAATATGCAAATCGGTAAGAAAAGTCCTTAATATCACTTTTAGTAAGAATCAGATTTGTATATTTCTGACTTTAACTGAAGGATTTTTGCATTAATTTTTAGATTCATGCTCACTAACATGCACCTTTTTGTAGCCAAGGAAATATTCTGCGTCCCTATGCGACTTATTCGTGTGTATTCGTAGAAAAATTATAATTTCTGTGGTGTTTTCTCCGTGAGCAAAGAATAAGCAAAGCATAAGCAAATTGTAAGCAAATTGACTTTGTCTTTATAAATCCTTGTTGCGACTATTTTCTGAAGAAATAATGTATTTTTCGACATCCCGGCAATCCATTTATGTCGAATATGCTGCAAAACTGTAGATATTTGGAGCTAAAATAAGCAAATGGGTACCAAAAATCCTTAACATCACTTTTAAACAGTAGCAGAATTATATATATATCTGATTTATAATTAACGATTTTACACTTCATTTTTAGATTCATGCTCGCTCACATGCACCATTCTGTAGCCAGGGAAATAGTCTGCGTCCCTATGCGACTTATTCGTGTGTATTTGTAGAAAAATGCTTTATTTCTGTGGTGTTTTCTCCGTAAGCAAAGCATAAGCAAAGCGTAAGCAAATTATAAGCAAAGGGATTATGTCTTCATAAATCCTTTTTGCGACCATTTTCTGAAGAAATAATGTATTTTTCGACATTCCGGCAGTCCATTTATGTCAAATATGGTGCAAAACTGTAGATAATTTTACCTAAAATATGCAAATCGTCAAGAAAAGTCCTTAATATCACTTTTACAAAGAAACATATTTGTATATTGCTGACTTTAACTGAAGGATTTTTGCATTAATTTTTAGATTCATGCTCACTCACATGCACCATTCTGTAGCCAAGGAAATATTCTGCGTCACTATGCGACTTATTTGTGTGTATTTGTAGAAAAATTCTATATTTCTGTGGTGTTTTCTCCGTAAGCAAAGAATAATCAAAGCGTAAGCAAATTGTAAGCAAAGGGAATATGTCTTCATAAATCCTTTTTGCGACCATTTTCTGAAGAGATAATGTATTTTTCGACATCCCGGGAGTCCATTTATGCCGAACATGGTGCAAAACTGTAGATAATTGGAGCTAAAATAAGCAAATGGGTACCAAAAGTCCTTAATATCACTTTCAGAAAGAATCTTATTTGTATATTTCTGACTTTACCTGAAGGATTTGTGCATTAATTTTTAGATTCATTCTCGCTCACATGCACCATTCTGTAGCCAGGGAAATAGTCTGCCTCCCTATGCGACTTATTCGTGTGTATTTATAGAAAAATGCTTAATTTCTGTGGTGTTTTTTCCATAAGCAAAGAATAAGCAAAGCGTAAGTAAATTGTAAGCAAAGGGAATATGTCTTCATAAATCATTTTTGCGACCATTATCTGAAGAAATAATGTATTTTTCGACATCCCGGCAGTCCATTTATGTCGAATATGGTGCAAAGCTGTAGATAATTTTACCTAAAATATGCAAATCGGTAAGAAAAGTCCTTAATATCACTTTTAGAAAGAATCATATTTGTATATTTCTGACTTTACCTGAAGGATTTTTGCATTAATTTTTAGATTCATGCTCGCTCACATGCACCGTTCTGTAGCCAGTGAAATAGTCTGCGTCCCTATGCGACTTATTCGTGTGTATTTATAGAAAAATGCTTAATTTCTGTGGTGTTTTCTCCGTAAGCAAAGAATAAGCAAAGCGTAAGCAAATTGTAAGCAAAGGGAATATGTCCTCATAAATCATTTTTGCGACCATTTTCTGAAGAAATAATGTATTTTTCGACATCCCGGCTGTCCATTTATGTCGAATATGGTGCAAAGCTGTAGATAATTTTACCTAAAATATGGAAATCGGTAAGAAAAGTCCTTAATATCACTTTTAGAAAGAATCAGATTTGTATATTTCTGACTTTAACTGAAGGATTTTTGCATTAATTTTTAGATTCATGCTCACTAACATGCACCTTTTTGTAGCCAAGGAAATATTCTGCGTCCCTATGCGACTTATTCGTGTGTATTCGTAGAAAAATTATAATTTCTGTGGTGTTTTCTCCGTGAGCAAAGAATAAGCAAAGCATAAGCAAATTGTAAGCAAATTGACTTTGTCTTTATAAATCCTTGTTGCGACTATTTTCTGAAGAAATCATGTATTTTACGACATCCCGGCAATCCATTTATATCAAATATGGTGCAAAACTGTAGATAATTGGAGCTAAAATAAGCAAATGGGTACCAAAAGTCCTTAATATCACTTTTAGAAAGAATCATATTTGTTTATCTCTGACTTTACCTGAAGGATTTTTGCATTAATATTTAGATTCATGCTCGCTCACATGCACCATTCTGTAGCCAAGGAAATATTCTGCGTCCCTATGCGACTTATTTGTGTGTTTTTGTAGAAAAATTCTATATTTCTGTGGTGTTTTCTCCGTGAGCAAAGAATAAGCAAAGCGTAAGCAAATTGTAAGCAAAGGGAATATGTCCTCATAAATCATTTTTGCGACCATTGCGAAGAAATAAAGTATTTTTCGACATCCCGGCCGTCCATTTATGTAGAATATGCTGCAAAACTGTAGATATTTGGAGCTAAAATAAGCAAATGGGTACCAAAAATCCTTAACATCACTTTTAAACAGTAGCAGAATTATATATATATCTGATTTATAATTAACGATTTTACCCTTCATTTTTAGATTCGTGCTCGCTCACATGCACCATTGTGTAGCCAAGGAAATAGTCTGCGTCCCTATGGGACATATTCGTGTGTATTTGTAGAAAATTGCTTATGTTCTGTTGTGTTTTCTCCGTAAGCAAAGAATAAGCAAAGCGTAAGCAAATTGTAAGCAAAGGGACTATGTATTCATAAATCCTTGTTGCGACCATTTTCTGAAGAAATAATGTATTTTTAGACATCCCGGCTGTCCATTTATGTCGAATATGGTGCAAAGCTGTAGATAATTTTACCTTAAATATGCAAATCGTCAAGAAAAGTCCTTAATATCACTTTTAGAAAGAATCATATTTGTATATTGCTGACTTTAACTGAAGGATTTTTGCATTAATTTTTAGATTCATGCTCACTCACATGCACCATTCTGTAGCCAAGGAAATATTCTGCGTCCCTATGCGACTTATTTGTGTGTTTTTGGAGAAAAATTCTATATTTCTGTGGTGTTTTCTCCGTGAGCAAAGAATAAGCAAAGCGTAAGCAAATTGTAAGCAAAGGGAATATGTCTTCATAAATCCTTTTTGGCGACCATTTTCTGAAGAAATAATGTATTTTTCGACATTCCGGGAGTCCATTTATGCCAAATATGGTGCAAAGCTGTAGATAATTTTACCTAAAATATGCAAATCGGTAAGAAAAGTCCTTAATATCACTTTTAGAAAGAATCATATTTGTATATTTCTGACTTTACCTGAAGGATTTTTGCATTAATTTTTAGATTCATGCTCACTCACATGCACCATTCTGTAGCCAAGGAAATATTCTGCGTCCCTATGCGACTTATTTGTGTGTTTTTGTAGAAAAATTCTATATTTCTGTGGTGTTTTCTCCGTGAGCAAAGAATAAGCAAAGCGTAAGCAAATTGTAAGCAAAGGGAATATGTCTTCATAAATCCTTGTTGCGAACATTTTCTGAAGAAATAAAGTATTTTTCGACATCCCGGCAGTCCATTTATGTAGAATATGCTGCAAAACTGTAGATATTTGGAGCTAAAATAAGCAAATGGCTACCAAAAATCCTTAACATCACTTTTAAACAGTAGCAGAATTATATATATCTGATTTATAATTAACGATTTTCCCCTTAATTTTTAGATTCGTGCTCGCTCACATGCACCGTTGTGTAGCCAAGGAAATAGTCTGCGTCCCTATGGGACATATTCGTGTGTATTTGTAGAAAATTGCTTATGTTCTTTTGTGTTTTCTCCGTAAGCAAAGAATAAGCAAAGCGTTAGCAAATTGTAAGCAAAGGGACTATGTCTTCATAAATCCTTGTTGCGACCATTTTCTGAAGAAATCATGTATTTTACGACATCCCGGGAGTCCATTTATGCCGAATATGGTGTAAAACTGTAGATAATTGGAGCTAAAATAAGCAAATGGGTACCAAAAGTCCTTAATATCACTTTTAGAAAGAATCATATTTGTAATACTCTGACTTTACCTTAAGGATTTTTGCATTAATATTTAGATTCATGCTCGCTCACATGCACCATTCTGTAGCCAGGGAAATAGTCTGCGTCCCTATGCGACTTATTCGTGTGTATTTGTAGAAAAATGCTTTATTTCTGTGGTGTTTTCTCCGTAAGCAAAGCATAAGCAAAGCGTAAGCAAATTATAAGCAAAGGGAATATGTCTTCATAAATCCTTTTTGCGACCTTTTTCTGAAGAAATAATGTATTTTTCGACATTCCGGCAGTCCATTTATGTCAAATATGGTGCAAAACTGTAGATAATTTTACCTAAAATATGCAAATCGGTAAGAAAAGTCCTTAATATCACTTTTAGAAAGAATCATATTTGTATATTTCTGACTTTACCTGAAGGATTTTTGCATTAATTTTTAGATTCATGCTCGCTCACATGCACCATTCTGTAGCCAGTGAAATAGTCTGCGTCCCTATGCGATTTATTCGTGTGTATTTATAGAAAAATGCTTAATTTCTGTGGTGTTTTCTCCGTAAGCAAAGAATAAGCAAAGCGTAAGCAAATTGTAAGCAAAGGGAATATGTCCTCATAAATCATTTTTGCGACCATTTTCTGAAGAAATAATGTATTTTTCGACATCCCGGCTGTCCATTTATGTCGAATATGGTGCAAAGCTGTAGATAATTTTACCTAAAATATGCAAATCGGTAAGAAAAGTCCTTAATATCACTTTTAGAAAGAATCAGATTTGTATATTTCTGACTTTAACTGAAGGATTTTTGCATTAATTTTTAGATTCATGCTCACTAACATGCACCTTTTTGTAGGCAACGAAATATTCTGCGTCCCTATGCGACTTATTCGTGTGTATTCGTAGAAAAATGCTTAATTTCTGTGGTGTTTTCTCCGTGAGCAAAGAATAAGCAAAGCATAAGCAAATTGTAAGCAAATTGACTTTGTCTTTATAAATCCTTGTTGCGACTATTTTCTGAAGAAATAATGTATTTTTCGACATCCCGGCAATCCATTTATGTCGAATACGGTGCAAAACAGTAGATAATTTTACCTAAAATATGCAAATCGTCAAGAAAAGTCCTTAATATCACTTTTAGAAAGAATCATATTTGTATATTGCTGACTTTAACTGAAGGATTTTTGCATTAATTTTTAGATGCATGCTCGCTCACATGCAACATTCTGTAGCCAGTGAAACAGTCTGCGTCCCTATGCGACTTATTCGTGTGTATTTATAGAAAAATGCTTAATTTCTGTGGTGTTTTCTCCGTAAGCAAAGAATAAGCAAAGCGTAAGCAAATTGTAAGCAAAGGGAATATGTCCTCATAAATCATTTTTGCGACCATTTTCTGAAGAAATAATGTATTTTTCGACATCCCGGCTGTCCATTTATGTCGAATATGGTGCAAAGCTGTAGATAATTTTACCTAAAATATGCAAATCGGTAAGAAAAGTCCTTAATATCAATTTTAGAAAGAATCAGATTTGTATATTTCTGACTTTAACTGAAGGATTTTTGCATTAATTTTTAGATTCATGTTCACTAACATGCACCTTTTTGTAGCCAAGGAAATATTCTGCGTCCCTATGCGACTTATTCGTGTGTATTCGTAGAAAAATTATAATTTCTGTGGTGTTTTCTCCGTGAGCAAAGAATAAGCAAAGCATAAGCAAATTGTAAGCAAATTGACTTTGTCTTTATAAATCCTTGTTGCGACTATTTTCTGAAGAAATAATGTATTTTTCGACATCCCGGCAATCCATTTATGTCGAATATGCTGCAAAACTGTAGATATTTGGAGCTAAAATAAGCAAATGGCTACCAAAAATCCTTAACATCACTTTTAAACAGTAGCAGAATTATATATATATCTGATTTATAATTAACGATTTTACCCTTCATTTTTAGATTCATGCTCGCTCACATGCACCATTCTGTAGCCAGGGAAATAGTCTGCGTCCCTATGCGACTTATTCGTGTGTATTTGTAGAAAAATGCTTAATTTCTGTGGTGTTTTCTCCGTAAGCAAAGAATAAGCAAAGCGTTAGCAAATTGTAAGCAAAGGGAATATGTCTTCATAAATCCTTGTTGCGACCATTTTCTGAAGAAATAAAGTATTTTTCGACATCCCGGCCGTCCATTTATGTAGAATATGCTGCAAAACTGTAGATATTTGGAGCTAAAATAAGCAAATGGCTACCAAAAATCCTTAACATCACTTTTAAACAGTAGCAGAATTATATATATATCTGATTTATAATTAACGATTTTACCCTTCATTTTTAGATTCGTGCTCGCTCACATGCACCATTGTGTAGCCAAGGAAATAGTCTGCGTCCCTATGGGACATATTCGTGTGTATTTGTAGAAAATTGCTTATGTTCTGTTGTGTTTTCTCCGTAAGCAAAGAATAAGCAAAGCATAAGCAAATTGTAAGCAAAGGGACTATGTATTCATAAATCCTTGTTGCGACCATTTTCTGAAGAAATCATGTATTTTCGACATCCCGGGAGTCCATTTATGCCGAATATGGTGCAAAACTGTAGATAATTGGAGCTTAAATAAGCAAATGGGTACCAAAAGTCCTTAATATCACTTTTAGAAAGAATCATATTTGTTTATCTCTGACTTTACCTGAAGGATTTTTGCATTAATATTTAGATTCATGCTCGCTCACATGCACCATTCTGTAGCCAGGGAAATAGTCTGCGTCCCTATGCGACTTATTCGTGTGTATTTGCAGAAAAATGCTTAATTTCTGTGGTGTTTTCTCCGTAGGCAAAGAATAAGCAAAGCGTTAGCAAATTGTAAGCAAAGGGAATATGTCTTCATAAATCCTTTTTTGCGATCATTTTCTGAAGAAATAATGTATTTTCGACATTCCGGCAGTCCATTTATGTCAAATATGGTGCAAAACTGTAGATAATTTTACCTAAAATATGAAAATAGTCAAGAAGAGTACTTAATATCACTTTTACAAAGAAACATATTTGTATATTGCTGACTTTAACTGAAGGATTTTTGCATTAATTTTTAGATTCATCCTCACTTACATGCACCATTCTGTAGCCAAGGAAATAGTCTGCGTCCCTATGCGACTTATTCGTGTGTATTTATAGAAAAATGCTTAATTTCTGTGGTGTTTTCTCCGTAAGCAAAGAATAAGCAAAGCGTAAGCAAATTGTAAGCAAAGGGAATATGTCCTCATAAATCATTTTTGCGACCATTTTCTGAAGAAATAATGTATTTTTCGACATCCCGGGAGTCCATTTATGTCGAATATGGTGCAAAGCTGTAGATAATTTTACCTAAAATATGCAAATCGGTAAGAAAAGTCCTTAATATCAATTTTAAAAAGAATCAGATTTGTATATTTCTGACTTTAACTGAAGGATTTTTGCATTAATTTTTAGATTCATGCTCACTAACATGCACCTTTTTGTAGCCAAGGAAATATTCTGCGTCCCTATGCGACTTATTCGTGTGTATTCGTAGAAAAATTATAATTTCTGTGGTGTTTTCTCCGTGAGCAAAGAATAAGCAAAGCATAAGCAAATTGTAAGCAAATTGACTTTGTCTTTATAAATCCTTGTTGCGACTATTTTCTGAAGAAATAATGTATTTTTCTACATCCCTGCAATCCATTTATGTCGAATATGTTGCAAAACTGTAGATATTTGGAGCTAAAATAAGCAAATGGGTACCAAAAATCCTTAACATCATTTTAAACAGTAGCAGAATTATATATATATCTGATTTATAATTAACGATTTTACCCTTCATTTTTAGATTCGTGCTCGCTCACATGCAACATTGTGTAGCCAAGGAAATAGTCTGCGTCCCTATGGGACATATTCGTGTGTATTTGTAGAAAATTGCTTATGTTCTGTTGTGTTTTCTCCGTAAGCAAAGAATAAGCAAAGCGTAAGCAAATTGTAAGCAAAGGGACTATGTATTCATAAATCCTTGTTGCGACCATTTTCTGAAGAAATCATGTATTTTACGACATCCCGGGAGTCCATTTATGCCGAATATGGTGCAAAACTGTAGATAATTGGAGCTAAAATAAGCAAATGGGTACCAATAGTCCTTAATATCACTTTTAGAAAGAATCATACTTGTATATCTCTGACTTTACCAGAAGGATTTTTGCATTAATTTTTAGATTCATGCTCGCTCACATGGACCATTCTGTAGCCAGGGAAATAGTCTGCGTCCCTATGCGACTTATTCGTGTGTATTTGTAGAAAAATGCTTAATTTCTGTGGTGTTTTCTCCGTAAGCAAAGAACAAGCAAAGCATTAGCAAATTGTAAGCAAAGGGAATATTTCTTCATAAATCCTTGTTGCGACCATTTTCTGAAGAAATAAAGTATTTTTCGACATCCCGGCAGACCATTTATGTAGAATATGCTGCAAAACTGTAGATATTTGGAGGTAAAATAAGCAAATGGGTACCAAAAATCCTTAACATCACTTTTAAATAGTAGCAGAATTATATATATATCTGATTTATAATTAACAATTTTACCCTTAATTTTTATATTCGTGCTCGCTCACATGCACCATTGTGTAGCCAAGGAAATAGTCTGCGTTCCTATTGGACATATTCGTGTGTATTTGTAGAAAATTGCTTATGTTCTGTTGTGTTTTCTCCGTAAGCAAAGAATAAGCAAAGCGTAAGCAGATTGTAAGCAAAGGGACTATGTCTTCATAAATCCTTGTTGCGACCATTTTCTGAGGAAATCATGTATTTTACGACATCCCGGGAGTCCATTTATGCCGAATATGGTGCAAAACTGTAGATAATTGGAGCTAAAATAAGCAAATGGGTACCAAAAGTCCTTAATATCACTTTTAGAAAGAATCATATTTGTAATACTCTGACTTTACCTGAAGGATTTTTGCATTAATATTTAGATTCATGCTCGCTCACATGCACCATTCTTTAGCCAGGGAAATAGTCTGCGTCCCTATGCGACTTATTCGTGTGTATTTGTAGAAAAATGCTTTATTTCTGTGGTGTTTTCTCCGTAAGCAAAGCATAAGCAAAGCGTAAGCAAATTATAAGCAAAGGGATTATGTCTTCATAAATCCTTTTTGCGACCATTTTCTGAAGAAATAATGTATTTTTCGACATTCCGGCAGTCCATTTATGTCAAATATGGTGCAAAACTATAGATAATTTTACCTAAAATATGCAAATCGTCAAGAAAAGTCCTTAATATCACTTTTACAAAGAAACATATTTGTATATTGCTGACTTTTACTGAAGGATTTTTGCATTAATTTTTAGATTTATGCTCACTTACATGCACCATTCTGTAGCGAAGGAAATATTCTGCGTCCCTATGCGACTTCTCCGTGTTTATTTGTAGAAAAATTCTATATTTCTGTGGTGTTTTCTCCGTAAGCAAAGAATAAGCAAAGCGTAAGCAAATTGTAAGGAAAGAGAATATGTCTTGATAAATCTTTTTTGCGACCATTTTCTGAAGAAATACTGTATTTTTCGACATCCCGGGAGTCCATTTATGCCGAATATGGTGCAAAACTGTAGATAATTGAAGCTAAAATAAGCAAATGGGTACCAAAAATCCTTAACATCACTTTTAAACAGTAGCAGAATTATATATATATATCTGACTTATAATTAACGATTTTACCCTTTATTTTTAGATTCACGCTCGCTCATATGCACCATTGTGTAGCCAAGGAAATAGTCTGCGTCCCTATGGGACATATTCGTGTGTATTTGAGACATTTTTTTATGTTCTCTTGTTTTCTCCGTAAGCAAAGAAGAAGCAAAGCATAAGCAAATTGTAAGCAAAACGACAATGTCTTCATAAATCCTTTTTGTGACCATTTCCTGAAGAAATCATGTATTTTTCGACATCCCGGCAGTCCATTTTTGTCGAATATGGTGCAAAACTGTAAATAATTTTACCTAAAATATGCAAATCATTAAGAAAAGTCATTAATATCACTTTTAGAAAGAATCACATTTGTATATTTCTGACTTTACCTGAAGGATTTTTGCATTAATTTTTATATTCATGCTCACTCACATGCACCATTCTGTAGCCAAGGATATATTCTGCGTCCCTATGCGACTTATTTGTGTGTTTTTGTAGAAAAATTATAATTTCTGTGGTGTTATCTCCGTAAGCAAAGAATAAGCAAAGCATAAGCAAATTGTAAGCAAATTGACTATGTCTTTATAAATCCTTGTTGCGACTATTTTCTGAAGAAATAATGTATTTTTCGACATCCCGGCAATCCATTTATGTCGAATACGGTGCTAAACAGTAGATAATTTTACCTAAAATATGCAAATCGTCAAGAAAATTCCTTAATATCACTTTTACATAGAATCATATTTGTATATTGCTGAATTTAACTGAAGGATTTTTGCATTAATTTTTAGATTCATGCTCACTCACATGCACCATTCTGTAGCCAAGCAAATATTCTGCGTCCCTATGCGACTTATTTGTGTGTTTTTGTAGAAAAATTCTATATTTCTGTGGTGTTTTCTCCGTGAGCAAAGAATAAGCAAAGCGTAAGCAAATTGTAAGCAAAGGGAATATGTCTCCATAAATCCTTTTTGCGACCATTTTCTGAAGAAATAATGTATTTTTGGACATCCCGGGAGTCCATTTATGCCGAATATGGTGCAAAACTGTAGATAATTGGAGCTAAAATAAGCAAATGGGTACCAAAAGTCCATAATATCACTTTTAGAAAGAATCATATTTGTATATCTCTGACTTTACCTGAAGGATTTTTGCATTAATTTTTAGATTCATGCTCGCTCACATGCACCATTCTGTAGCCAGGGAAATAGTCTGCGTCCCTATGGGACATATTCGTGTGTATTTGTAGAAAATTGCTTATGTTCTGTTGTGTTTTCTCCGTAAGCAAAGAATAATCAAAGCGTAAGCAAATTGTAAGCAAAGGGACTATGTCTTCATAAATCCTTGTTGCGACCGTTTTCTGAAGAAATAATGTATTTTTCGACATCCCGGGAGTCCATTTATGCCGAATATGGTGCAAAACTGTAGATAATTGGAGCTAAAATAAGCAAATGGGTACCAAAAGTCCTTAATATCACTTTTAGAAAGAATCATATTTGTATATTTCTGACTTTACCTGCAGGATTTTTGCATTAATTTTTAGATTCATGCTCGCTCACATGCAACATTCTGTAGCCAGGGAAATAGTCTGCGTCCCTATGCGACTTATTCGTGTGTATTTGTAGAAAAATGCTTAATTTCTGTGGTGTTTTCTCCGTAAGCAAAGAATAAGCAAAGCGTAAGCAAAATGCTAGCAAAGGGATTATGTCTTCATAAATCCCTTTTGCGACCATTTTCTGAAGAAATAATGTATTTTTCGACATCCCGGCAGTCCATTTATGTCGAATATGATGCAAAACTGTAGATAATTTTACCTAAAATATGCAAATCGTCAAGAAAAGTCCTTAATATCACTTTTACAAAGAATCATATTTGTATATTGCTGACTTTAACTGAAGGATTTTTGCATTAATTTTTAGATTCATGCTCACTCACATGCACCATTCTGTAGCCAAGGAAATATTCTGCGTCCCTATGCGACTTATTCGTGTGTATTTGTAGAAAAATTATAATTTCTGTGGTGTTTCTCCGTAAGCAAAGAATAAGCAAAGCGTAAGCAAATTATAAGCAAAGGGATTATGTCTTCATAAATCCTTTTTGCGACCATTTTCTGAAGAAATAATGTATTTTTCGACATCCCGGCCGTCCATTTATGTCGAATATGATGAAAAACTGTAGATAATTTTACCTTAAATATGCAAATCGTCAAGAAAAGTCCTTAATATCACTTTTACAAAGAATCTTTTTTGTGTATTGCTGACTTTAACTGAAGGATTTTTGCATTAATTTTTAGATTCATGCTCACTCACATGCACCATTCTGTAGCCAAGGAAATATTCTGCGTCTCTATGCGACTTGTTTGTGTGTATTTGTAAAAAAATTCTATATTTCTGTGGGGTTTTCTCCGTAAGCAAAGAATAAGCAAAGCGTAAGGAAATTGTAAGCAAAGGGAATATGTCTTCATAAATCCTTTTTGCGACCATTTTCTAAAGAAATAATGTATTTTTCGACATCCCGGGAGTCCATTTATGCCGAATATGGTGCAAAACTGTAGATAATTGGAGCTAAAATAAGCAAATGGGTACCAAAAGTCCTTAATATCACTTTTAGAAAGAATCATATTTGTATATTTCTGACTTTACCTGAAGGATTTTTGCATTAATTTTTAGATACATGCTCGCTCACATGCACCATTCTATAGCCAGGGAAATAGTCTGCGTCCCTATGCGACTTATTCGTGTGTATTTGTAGAAAAATGCTTAATTTCTGTGGTGTTTTCCCCGTAAGCAAAGAATAAGCAAAGCGTATGCAAATTGTAAGCTAAGGGAATATGTCTTCATAAATCATTTTTGCGACCATTTTCTGAAGAAATAATGTATTTTTCGACATCCCGGCAGTCCATTTATGTCGAATATGGTGCAAAGCTGTAGATAATTTTACCTTAAATATGCAAATCGGTAAGAAAAGTCCTTAATATCACTTTTAGAAAAAATCAGGTTTGTATATTTCTGATTTTTAACTGAAGGATTTTTTGCATTACTTTTTAGATTCATGCTCACTCACATGCACCTTTTTGTAGCCAAGGAAATATTCTGCGTCCCTATGCGACTTATTCGTGTGTATTTGTAGAAAAATTAGAATTTCTTTGGTGTTTTCTCCGTAAGCAAAGAATAAGCAAAGCATAAGCAAATTGTAAGCAAATTGACTATGTCTTCATAAATCTTTGTTGCGACTATTTTCTGAAGAAATAATGTATTTTTCGACATCCCGGCAATCCATTTATGTCGAATACGGTGTAAAACAGTAGATAATTTTACCTTAAATATGCAAATCGTCAAGAAAAGTCCTTAATATCACTTTTACAAAGAATCATATTTGTATATTGCTGACTTTAACTGATGAATTTTTGCATTAATTTTTAGATTCATGCTCACTCACATGCACCATTCTGTAGCGAAGGAAATATTCTGCGTCCCTATGCGACTTATTTGTGTGTTTTTGTAGAAAAATTCTATATTTCTGTGGTGTTTTTCGACATCCCGGGAGTCCATTTATGCCGAATATGGTGCAAAACTGTAGATAATTGGAGCTAAAATAAGCAGATGGGTACCAAAAGTCCTTAATAAAGATTCGTGCTCGCTCACATGCACCGTTGTCTAGCCAAGGAAATAGTCTGCGTCCCTATGGGACATATTCGTGTGTATTTGTAGAAAATTGCTTATGTTCTCTTGTGTTTTCTCCGTAAGCAAAGAATAAGCAAAGCATAAGCAAATTGTAAGCAAAAGGAAAATGTCTTCATAAATCCTTTTTGTGACCATTTCCTGAAGAAATAATGTATTTTTCGACAACCGGCAGTCCATTTTTGTCGAATATGGTGCAAAACTGTAAATAATTTTACCTAAAATATGCAAATCATTAAGAAAAGTCATTAATATCACTTTTAGAAAGGATCATATTTGTATATTTCTGACTTTACCTGAAGGATTTTTGCATTAATTTTTATATTCATGCTCACTCACATGCACCATTCTGTAGCCAAGGAAATATTCTGCGTCCCTATGCGACTTATTTGTGTGTTTTTGTAGAAAAATTCTATATTTCTGTGGTGTTTTCTCCGTAAGCAAAGAAAAAGCAAAGCGTAAGCAAATTGTAAGCAAAGGGATTATGTCTTCATAAATCCTTTTTGCGACCATTTTCTGAAGAAATAATGTATTTTTCGACATCCCAGCAGTCCATTTATATCGAATATGATGCAAAACTGTTGATAATTTTACCTTAAATATGCAAATCGTCAAGAAAAGTCCTTAATATCACTTTTACAAAGAATCATTTTTGTGTATTGCTGACTATAACTGAAGGATTTTTGCATTAATTTTTAGATTCATGCTCGTTCACATGCACCATTCTGTAGCTAAGGAAATATTCTGCGTCCCTATGCGACTTGTTTGTGTGTATTTGTAGAAAAATTCTATATTTCTGTGGTGTTTTCTCCGTAAGCAAAGAATAAGCAAAGCGTAAGCAAATTGAAAGCAAAGGGAATATGTCTTCATAAATCCTTTTTGCGACCATTTTCTGAAGAAATAATATATTTTTCGACATCCCGGGAGTCCATTTATGCCGAATATGGTGCAAAACTGTAGATAGTTGGAGCTAAAATAAGCAAATGGGTATCAAAGGTCCTAATATCACTTTTAGAAAGAATCATATTTGTATATTTCTGACTTTACCTGAAGGATTTTTGCATTAATTTTTAGATTCATGCTCGCTCACATGCACCATTCTATAGCCAGGGAAATAGTCTGCGTCCCTATGCGATTTATTCGTGTGTATTTATAGAAAAATGCTTAATTTCTGTGGTGTTTTCTCCGTAAGCAAAGAATAAGCAAAGCGTAAGCAAATTGTAAGCAAAGGGAATATGTCCTCATAAATCATTTTTGCGACCATTTTCTGAAGAAATAATGTATTTTTCGACATCCCGGCTGTCCATTTATGTCGAATATGGTGCAAAGCTGTAGATAATTTTACCTAAAATATGGAAATCGGTAAGAAAAGTCCTTAATATCACTTTTAGAAAGAATCAGATTTGTATATTTCTGATTTTTAACTGAAGGATTTTTTGCATTACTTTTTAGATTCATGCTCACTCACATGCACCTTTTTGTAGCCAAGGAAATATTCTGCGTCCCTATGCGACTTATTCGTGTGTATTTGTAGAAAAATTAGAATTTCTTTGGTGTTTTCTCCGTAAGCAAAGAATAAGCAAAGCAAGCATAAGCAAATTGTAAGCAAATTGACTATGTCTTCATAAATCTTTGTTGCGACTATTTTCTGAAGAAATAATGTATTTATCGACATCCCGGCAATCCATTTATTTCGAATACGGTGCAAAACAGTAGATAATTTTACCTAAAATATGCAAATCGTCAAGAAAAGTCCTTAATATCACTTTTACAAAGAATCATATTTGTATATTGCTGACTTTAACTGATGAATTTTTGCATTAATTTTTAGATTCATGCTCACTCACATGCACCATTCTGTAGCGAAGGAAATATTCTGCGTCCCTATGCGACTTATTTGTGTGTTTTTGTAGAAAAATTCTATATTTCTGTGGTGTTTTCTCCGTGAGCAAAGAATAAGCAAAGCGTAAGCAAATTGTAAGCAAAGGCAATATGTCTTCATAAATCCTTTTTGCGACCATTTTCTGAAGAAATAATTTATTTTTCGACATCCCGGGAGTCCATTTATGCCGAATATGGTGCAAAACTGTAGATAATTGGAGCTAAAATAAGCAAATGGGTACCAAAAGTCCTTAATATCACTTTTAGAAAGAATCATATTTGTATATTGCTGACTTTAACTGAAGGATTTTTGCATTAATTTTTTAGATTCATGCTCGCTCACATGCACCATTCTGTAGCCAGGGAAATAGTCTGCGACCCTATGCGACTTATTCGTGTGTATTTGTAGAAAAATGCTTAATTTCTGTGGTGTTTTCTCCGTAAGCAAAGAATAAGCAAAGCGTAAGCAAATTATAAGCAAAGGGATTATGTCTTCATAAATCCTTTTTGCGACCATTTTCTGAAGAAATAATGTATTTTTCGACATCCCGGCAGTCCATTTATGTAGAATATGGTGCAAAACTGTAGATATTTGGAGCTAAAATAAGCAAATGGGTACCAAAAATCCTTAACATCACTTTTAAACAGTAGCAGAAATATATATATCTGATTTATAATTAACGATTTTACCCTTAATTTTGAGATTCGTGCTCGCTCACATGCACCGTTGTGTAGCCAAAGAAATAGTCTGCGTCCCTATGGGACATATTCGTGTGTATTTGTAGAAAATTGCTTATGTTCTCTTGTGTTTTCTCCGTAAGCAAAGACTAAGCAAAGCGTAAGCAAATTGTAAGCATAGGGACTATGTCTTCATAAATCCTTGTTGCGACCATTTTCTGAAGAAATCATGTATTTTTCGACATCCCGGCAGTCCATTTATGTAGAATATGGTGCAAAACTGTAGATATTTGGAGCTAAAATAAGCAAATGGGTACCAAAAATCCTTAACATCACTTTTAAACAGTAGCAGAAATATATATATCTGATTTATAATTAACGATTTTACCCTTAATTTTGAGATTCGTGCTCGCTCACATGCACCGTTGTGTAGCCAAAGAAATAGTCTGCGTCCCTATGGGACATATTCGTGTGTATTTGTAGAAAATTGCTTATGTTCTCTTGTGTTTTCTCCGTAAGCAAAGACTAAGCAAAGCGTAAGCAAATTGTAAGCATAGGGACTATGTCTTCATAAATCCTTGTTGCGACCATTTTCTGAAGAAATCATGTATTTTTCGACATTCCGGGAGTCCATTTAGGTCGAATATGGTGCAAAACTGTAGATAATTTTACCTAAAATATGCAAATCGGTAAGAAAAGTCCTTAATATCACTTTTAGAAAGAATCATATTTGTATATTTCTGACTTTACCTGAAGGATTTTTGCATGAATTTTTAGATTCATGCTCACTCACATGCACCTTTTTGTAGCCAAGGAAATATTCTGCGTCCCTATGCGACTTATTCGTGTGTATTTGTAGAAAATTTATAATTTCTGTGGTGTTTTCTCCGTAAGCAAAGAATAAGCAAAGGGTAAGCAAATTGTAAGCAAAGGGATTATGTCTTCATAAATCCTTTTTGCGACCATTTTCTGAAGAAATAATGTATTTTTCGACATTCCGGCAGTCCATTTATGTCAAATATGGTGCAAAACTGTAGATAATTTTACCTAAAATATGCAAATCGTCAAGAAAATTCCTTAATATCACTTTTACAAAGAAACATATTTGTATATTGCTGACTTTAACTGAAGGATTTTTGCATTAATTTTTAGAATTATGCTCACTTACATGCACCATTATGTAGCGAAGGAAATATTCTGCGTCCCTATGCGACTTATCCGTGTGTATTTGTAGAAAAATTCTATATTTCTGTGGTGTTTTCTCCGTAAGCAAAGAATAAGCAAAGCGTAAGCAAATTGTAAGGAAAGGGAATATGTCTTCATAAATCCTTTTTGCGACCATTTTCTGAAGAAATACTGTATTTTTCGACATCCCGGGAGTCCATTTATGCCGAATATGGTGCAAATCTGTAGATAATTGGAGCTAAAATAAGCAAATGGGTACCAAAAATCCTTAACATCACTTTTAAGCAGTAGCAGAATTATATATAAATATCTGACTTATAATTAACGATTTTACCCTTTATTTTTAGATTCTCGCTCGCTCACATGCACCGTTGTGTAGCCAAGGAAATAGTCTGCGTCCCTATGGGCCATATTCGTGTGTATTTGTAGAAAATTGCTTATGTTCTGTTGTTTTCTCCGTAAGCAAAGAATAAGCAAAGCATAAGCAAATTGTAAGCATAAGGAAAATGTCTTCATAAATCCTTTTTGTGACCATTTCCTGAAGAAATAATGTATTTTTCGACAACCCGGCAGTCCATTTTTGTCGAATATGGTGCAAAACTGTAAATAATTTTACCTAAAATATGCAAATCATTAAGAAAAGTCATTAATATCACTTTTAGAAAGGATCATATTTGTATATTTCTGACTTTACCTGAAGGATTTTTGCATTAATTTTTATATTCATGCTCACTCACATGCACCATTCTGTAGCCAAGGAAATATTCTGCGTCCCTATGCGACTTATTTGTGTGTTTTTGTAGAAAAATTCTATTTTTCTGTGGTTTTTTCTCCGTAAGCAAAGAAAAAGCAAAGCGTAAGCAAATTGTAAGCAAAGGGATTATGTCTTCATAAATCCTTTTTGCGACCATTTTCTGAAGAAATAATGTATTTTTCGACATCCCGGAGGTCCATTTATGTCGAATATGATGCAAAACTGTAGATAATTTTACCTTAAATATGCAAATCGTCAAGAAAAGTCCTTAATATCACTTTTACAAAGAATCATTTTTGTGTATTGCTGACTATAACTGAAGGATTTTTGCATTAATTTTTAGATTCATGCTCACTCACATGCACCATTCTGTAGCCAAGGAAATATTCTGCGTCCCTATGCGACTTGTTTGTGTGTATTTGTAGAAAAATTCCTAATTTCTGTGGTGTTTTCTCCGTAAGCAAAGAATAAGCAAAGCGTAAGCAAATTGTAAGCAAAGGGAATATGTCTTCATAAATCCTTTTTGCGACCATTTTCTGAAGAAATAATGTATTTTTCGACATCCCGGCAGTCCATTTATGTCGAATATGATGCAAAACTGTAGATAATTTTACCTTAAATATGCAAATCGTCAAGAAAAGTCCTTAATATCACTTTTACAAAGAATCTTTTTTGTGTATTGCTGACTATAACTGAAGGATTTTTGCATTAATTTTTAGATTCATGCTCACTCACATGCACCATTCTGTAGCCAAGGAAATATTCTGCGTCCCTATGCGACTTGTTTGTGTGTATTTGTAGAAAAATTCCTAATTTCTGTGGTGTTTTCTGCGTAAGCAAAGAATAAGCAAAGCGTAAGCAAATTGTAAGCAAAGGGAATATGTCTTCATAAATCCTTTTTGCGACCATTTTCTGAAGAAATAATGTATTTTTCGATATTCCGGCAGTCCATTTATGCCGAATATGGTGCAAAACTGTAGATAGTTGGAGCTAAAATAAGCAAATGGGTACCAAAGGCCCTAATATCACTTTTAGAAAGAATCATATTTGTATATTTCTGACTTTACCTGAAGGATTTTTGCATTAATTTTTAGATTCATGCTCGCTCACATGCACCATTCTGTAGCCAGGGAAATAGTCTGCGTCCCTATGCGACTTATTCGTGTGTATTTGTAGAAAAATGCTTAATTTCTGTGGTGTTTTCTCCGTAAGCAAAGAATAAGCAAAGCGTAAGCAAATTGTAAGCAAAGGGAATATGTCTTCATAAATCCTTTTTGCGACCATTTTCTGAAGAAATAATGTATTTTTCGACATCCCGGCAGTCCATTTATGTCGAATATGGTGCAAAGCTGTAGATAATTTTACCTAAAATATGCAAATCGGTAAGAAAAGTCCTTAATATCACTTTTAGAAAGAATCAGATTTGTATATTTCTGATTTTTAACTGAAGGATTTTTGCATTACTTTTTAGATTCATGGTCACTCACATGCACCTTTTTGTAGCCAAGGAAATATTCTGCGTCCCTATGCGACTTATTCGTGTGTATTTGTAGAAAAATTATAATTTCTTTGGTGTTTTCTCCGTAAGCAAAGAATAAGCAAAGCATAAGCAAATTGTAAGCAAATTGACTATGTCTTCATAAATCTTTGTTGCGACTATTTTCTGAAGAAATAATGTATTTTTCGACATCCCGGCAATCCGTTTATGTCGAATACGGTGCAAAACAGTAGATAATTTTACCTAAAATAGGCAAATCGTCAAAAAAAGTCCTTAATATCACTTTTACAAAGAATCATATTTGTATATTGCTGACTTTAACTGAAGAATTTTTGCATTAATTTTTAGATTCATGCTCACTCACATGCACCATTCTGTAGTGAAGGAAATATTCTGCGTCCCTATGCGACTTATTCGTGTGTATTTGTAGAAATATTCTATATTTCTGTGGTGTGTTCTCCGTAAGCAAAGAATAAGCAAAGCGTAAGCAAATTGTAAGCAAAGGGATTATGTCTTCATAAATCCTTTTTGCGACCATTTTCTGAAGAAATAATGTATTTTTCGACATCCCGGGAGTCCATTTATGCCGAATATGGTGCAAAACTGTAGATAGTTGGAGCTAAAATAAGCAAATGGGTACCAAAGGCCCTAATATCACTTTTAGAAAGAATCATATTTGTATATTTCTGACTTTACCTGAAGGATTTTTGCATTTATTTTTAGATTCATGCTCACTCACATGCACCATTCTGTAGCCAAGGAAATATTCTGCGTCCCTATGCGACTTGTTTGTGTGTATTTCTAGAAAAATTCTATATTTCTGTGGTGTTTTCTCCGTAAGCAAAGAATAAGCAAAGCGTAAGCAAATTGTAAGCAAAAGGGAATATGTCTTCATAAATCCTTTTTGCGACCATTTTCTGAAGAAATAATGTATTTTTCGACATCCCGGGGGTCAATTTATGCCTAATATAGTGCAAAACTGTAGATAATTGGAGCTTAAATAAGCAAATGGGTACCAAAAGTCCTTAATATCACTTTTAGAAAGAATCATATTTGTATATCTCTGACTTTACCTGAAGGATTTTGCATTAATTTTTAGATTCATGCTCGCTCACATGCACCATTCTGTAGCCAGGGAAATAGACTGCGACTCTCTGCGACTTATTCGTGTGTATTTGTAGAAAAATGCTTAATTTCTGTGGTGTTTTCTCCGTAAGCAAAGAATAAGCAAAGCGTAAGCAAATTAGAAGCAAAGGGATTATGTCTTCATAAATCCTTTTTGCGACCATTTTCTGAAGAAATAGTGTATTTTTCGACATCCCGGCAGTCCATTTATGTAGAATATGGTGCAAAACTGTACATATTTGGAGCTAAAATAAGCAAATGGGTACCAAAAACCCTTAACATCACTTTTAAACAGTAGCAGAATTATATATATCTGATTTATAATTAACGATTTTACCCTTAATTTTGAGATTCGTGCTCGCTCACATGCACCGTTGTGTAGCCAAGGAAATAGTCTGCGTCCCTATGGGACATATTCGTGTGTATTTGTAGAAAATTGCTTATGTTCTCTTGTGTTTTCTCCGTAAGCAAAGACTAAGCAAAGCGTAAGCAAATTGTAAGCAAAGGGACTATGTCTTCATAAATCCTTGTTGCGACCATTTTCTGAAGAAATCATGTATTTTTCGACATTCCGGGAGTCAATTTAGGTCGAATATGGTGCAAAACTGTAGATGATTTTACCTAAAATAGGCAAATCGTCAAGAAAAGTCCTTAATATAACTTTTAGAAAGAATCATATTTGTATATTTCTGACTTTACCTGAAGGATTTTTGCATTAATTTTTAGATTCATGCTCACTCACATACACCTTTTTGTAGCCAAGGAAAGTCCATTTATGTCGAATATGATGCAAAACTGTAGATAATTTTACCTTAAATATGCAAATCGTCAAGAAAAGTCCTTAATATCTTTTTTACAAAGAATCATTTTTGTGTATTGCTGACTTTAACTGAAGGATTTTTGCATTAATTTTTAGATTGATGTTCACTCACATGCACCATTCTGTAGCCAAGGAAATATTCTGCGTCCCTATGCGACTTATTCGTGTGTATTTGTAGAAAAATGCTTAATTTCTGTGGTGTTTTCTCCGTAAGCAAAGAATAAGCAAAGCGTAAGCAAATTGTAAGCAAAGGGAATATGTCTTCATAAATCCTTTTTGCGACCATTTTCTGAAGAAATACTGTATTTTTCGACATCCCGGGAGTCCATTTATGCTGAATATGGTGCAAAACTGTAGATAATTGGAGCTAAAATAAGCAAATGGGTACCAAAAATCCTTAACATCCCTTTTATTCGTGTGTATTTGTAGAAAATTGCTTATGTTCTGTTGTTTTCTCCGTAAGCAAAGAATAAGCAAAGCATAAGCAAATTGTAAGCAAAAGGAAAATGTCTTGATAAATCCTTTTTTTGACCATTTCCTGAAGAAATAATGTATTTTTCGACAACCCGGCAGTCCATTTTTGTCGAATATGGTGCAAAACTGTAAATAATTTTACCTAAAATATGCAAATCATTAAGAAAAATCATTAATATCACTTTTAGAAAGGATCCTTTTTGCGACCATTTTCTGAAGAAATAATGTATTTTTCGACATCCCGGCAGTCCATTTATGTCGAATATGATGCAAAACTGTAGATAATTTTACCTTAAATATGCAAATCGTCAAGAAAAGTCCTTAATATCTTTTTTACAAAGAATCATTTTTGTGTATTGCTGACTTTAACTGAAGGATTTTTGCATTAATTTTTAGATTGATGCTCACTCACATGCACCATTCTGTAGCCAAGGAAATATTCTGCGACCCTATGCGACTTGTTTGTGTGTATTTGTAGAAAAATTCTATATTTCTGTGGTGTTTTCTCCGTAAGCAAAGAATAAGCAAAGCGTAAGCAAATTGTAAGCAAAGGGAATATGTCTTCATAAATCCTTTTTGCGACCATTTTCTGAAGAAATAATGTATTTTTCGACATCCCGGGAGTCCATTTATGCCGAATATGGTGCAAAACTGTAGATAATTGGAGCTAAAATAAGCAAATGGGTACCAAAAATCCTTAACATCACTTTTAAGCAGTAGCAGAATTATACATAAATATCTGACTTATAATTAACGATTTACCCTTTATTTTTAGATTCACGCTCGCTCACATGCACCGTTGTGTAGCCAAGGAAATAGTCTGCATCCCTATGGGCCATATTCGTGTGTATTTGTAGAAAATTGCTTATGTTCTGTTGTTTTCTCCGTAAGCAAAGAATAAGCAAAGCATAAGCAAATTGTAAGCAAAAGGAAAATGACTTCATAAATCATTTTTGTGACCATTTCCTGAAGAAATAATGTATTTTTCGACAACCCGGCAGTCCATTTTTGTCGAATATGGTGCAAAACTGTAAATAATTTTACCTAAAATATGCAAATCATTAAGAAAAGTCATTAATATCACTTTTAGAAAGGAACATATTTGTATAGTTCTGACTTTACCTGAAGGATTTTTGCATTAATTTTTATATTCATGCTCACTCACATGCACCATTCTGTAGCCAAGGAAATATTCTGCGTCCCTATGCGACTTATTTGTGTGTTTTTGTAGAAAAATTCTATATTTCTGTGGTTTTTTCTCCGTAAGCAAAGAAAAAGCAAAGCGTAAGCAAATTGTAAGCAAAGGGATTATGTCTTCATAAATCCATTTTGCGACCATTTTCTGAAGAAATAATGTATTTTTCGACATCCCATGGGTCCATTTATGCCTAATATAGTGCAAAACTGTAGATAATTGGAGCTTAAATAAGCAAATGGGTACCAACAGTTCTTAATATCACTTTTAGAAAGAATCATATTTGTATATTTCTGACTTTACCTGAAGGATTTTTGCATTAATTTTTAGATTCATGATCGCTCACATGCACCATTCTGTAGCCAGGGAAATAGTCTGCGTCCCTATGCGACTTATTCGTGTGTATTTGTAGAAAAATGCTTAATTTCTGTGGTGTTTTCTCCGTAAGCAAAGAATAAGCAAAGCGTAAGCAAATTGTAAGCAAAGGGAATATGTCTTCATAAATCCTTTTTGCGACCATTTTCTGAAAAAATAATGTATTTTTCGACATCCCTGCAGTCCATTTATGTCGAATATGGTGCAAAGCTGTAGATAATTTTACCTAAAATATGCAAATCGGTAAGAAAAGTCCTTAATATCACTTTTAGAAAGAATCATATTTGTATATTTCTGATTTTTAACTGAAGGATTTTTGCATTACTTTTAAGATTCATGCTCACTCACATGCACCTTTTTTGTAGCCAAGGAAATATTCTGCGTCCCTATGCGACTTATTCGTGTGTATTTGTAGAAAAATTATAATTTCTTTGGTGTTTTCTCCGTAAGCAAAGAATAAGCAAAGCATAAGCAAATTGTAAGCAAATTGACTTTGTCTTCATAAATCTTTGTTGCGACTATTTTTTGAAGAAATAATGTATTTTTCGACATCCCGGCAATCCATTTATGTCGAATACGGTGCAAAACAGTAGATAATTTTACCTAAAATATGCAAATCGTCAAGAAAAGTCCTTAATATCACTTTTACAAAGAATCATATTTGTGTATTACTGACTTTAACTGAAGAATTTTTGCATTAATTTTTAGATTCATGCTCACTCACATGCACCATTCTGTAGCGAAGGAAATATTCTGCGTCCCTATGCGACTTATTCGTGTGTATTTGTAGAAAAATTCTATATTTCTGTGGTGTTTTCTCTGTAAGCAAAGAAAAAGCAAAGCGTAAGCAAATTGTAAGCAGAGGGATTATGTCTTCATAAATCCTTTTTGCGACCATTTTCTGAAGAAATGATGTATTTTTCGACATCCCGGCAGACCATTTATGTGGAATATGTTGCAAAACTGTAGATAATTTTACCTTAAATATGCAAATCGTCAAGAAAAGTCCTTAATATCACTTTTACAAAGAATCATTTTTGTGTATTGCTGACTATAACTGAAGGATTTTTGCATTAATTTTTAGATTCATGCTCACTCACATGCACCATTCTGTAGCCAAGGAAATATTCTGCGTCCCTATGCGACTTGTTTGTGTGTATTTGTAGAAAAATTCTATATTTCTGTGGTGTTTTCTCCGTAAGCAAAGAATAAGCAAAGCGTAAGCAAATTGTAAGCAAAGGGAATATGTCTTCATAAATCCTTTTTGCGACCATTTTCTGAAGAAATAATGTATTTTTTGACATCCCGGGAGTCCATTTATGCCGAATATGGTGCAAAACTGTAGATAGTTGGAGCTAAAATAAGCAAATGGGTACCAAAGGCCCTAATATCACTTTTAGAAAGAATCATATTTGTATATTTCTGACTTTACCTGAAGAATTTTTGCATTAATTTTTAGATTCATGCTCACTCACATGCACCATTCTGTAGCGAAGGAAATATTCTGCGTCCCTATGCGACTTATTTGTGTGTATTTGTAGAAAAATGCTTAATTCTGTGGTGTTTTCTCCGTAAGCAAAGAATAAGCAAAGCGTAAGCAAATTGTAAGCAAAGGGAATGTCTTCATAAAACTTTGTTGCGACTATTTTCTGAAGAAATAATTTATTTTTCGACATCCCGGCAGTCCATTTATGTAGAATATGGTGCAAAACTGTAGATATTTGGAGCTTAAATAAGCAAATGGGTACCCAAAATCCTTAACATCACTTTTAAACAGTAGCAGAATTATATATATCTGATTTATAATTAACGATTTACCCTTAATTTTTAGATTCGTGCTCGCTCACATGCACCGTTGTGTAGCCAAGGAAATAGTCTGCGTCCCTATGGGACATATTCGTGTGTATTTGTAGAAAATTGCTTATGTTCTCTTGTGTTTTCTCCGTAAGCAAAGAATAAGCAAAGCGTAAGCAAATTGTAAGCAAAGGGACTATGTCTTCATAAATCCTTGTTGCGACCATTTTCTGAAGAAATCATGTATTTTTCGACATTCCGGGAGTCCATTTAGGTCGAATATGGTGCAAAACTGTAGATAATTTTACCTAAAATATGCAAATCGGTAAGAAAAGTCCTTAATATCACTTTTAGAAAGAATCATATTTGTATATTTCTGAATTTACCTGAAGGATTTTTGCATTAAATTTTAGATTCATGCTCACTCACATGCACCTTTTTGTAGCCAAGGTAATATTCTGCGTCCCTATGCGACTTATTCGTGTGTATTTGTAGAAAATTTATAATTTCTGTGGTATTTTCTCCGTAAGCAAAGAATAAGCAAAGCGTAAGCAAATTATAAGCAAAGGGATTATGTCTTCATAAATCCTTTTTGCGACCATTTTCTGAAGAAATATGTATTTTTCGACATTCCGGCAGTCCATTTTTGTCGAATATGGTGCAAAACTGTAAATAATTTTACCTAAAATATGCAAATCATTAAGAAAAGTCATTAATATCACTTTTAGAAAGGATCATATTTGTGTATTTCTGACTTTACCTGAAGGATTTTTGCATTATTTTTATATTCATGCTCACTCACATGCACCATTCTGTAGCCAAGGAAATATTCTGGGTCCCTATGCGACTTATTTGTGTGTTTTTGTAGAAAAATTCTATATTTCTGTGGTTTTTTCTCCGTAAACAAAGAAAAAGCAAAGCGTAAGCAAATTGTAAGCAAAGGGATTATGTCTTCATAAATCTTTTTTGCGACCATTTTCTGAAGAAATAATGTATTTTTCGACATCCCGGCAGTTCATTTATGTCGAATATGATGCAAAACTGTAGATAATTTTACCTTAAATATGCAAATCGTCATGAAAAGTCCTTAATATCTTTTTTACAAAGGATCATATTTGTATATTTCTGACTTTACCTGAAGGATTTTTGCATTAACTTTTATATTCATGCTCACTCACATGCACCATTCTGTAGCCAGGGAAATAGTCTGCGTCCCTACGCGACTTATTCGTGTGTATTTGTAGAAAAATGCTTAATTTCTGTGGTGTTTTCTCCGTAAGCAAAGAAAAAGCAAAGCGTAAGCCAATTGTAAGCAAAGGGAATATGTCTTCATAAATCCTTTTTGCGACCATTTTCTGAAGAAATAATGTATTTTTCGACATCCCGGCAGTCCATTTATGTCGAATATGGTGCAAAGCTGTAGATAATTTTACCTAAAATATGCAAATCGGTAAGAAAAGTCCTTAATATCACTTTTAGAAAGAATCAGATTTGTATATTTCTGATTTTTAACTGAAGGATTTTTGCATTACTTTTTAGATTCATGCTCACTCACATGCACCTTTTTGTAGCCAAGGAAATATTCTGCGTCCCTAAGCGACTTATTCGTGTGTATTTGTAGAAAATTTATAATTTCTTTGGTGTTTTCTCCGTAAGCAAAGAATAAGCAAAGCATAAGCAAATTGTAAGCAAATTGACTATGTCTTCATAAATCTTTGTTGCGACTATTTTCTGAAGAAATAATGTATTTTTCGACATCCCGGCAATCCATTTATGTCGAATACGGTGCAAAACAGTAGATAATTTTACCTAAAATAGGCAAATCGTCAAAAAAAGTCCTTAATATCACTTTTACAAAGAATCATATTTGTATATTGCTGACTTTAACTGAAGAATTTTTGCATTAATTTTTAGATTCATGCTCACTCACATGCACCATTCTGTAGCGAAGGAAATATTCTGCGTCCCTATGCGACTTATTCGTGTGTATTTGTAGAAAAATTCTATATTTCTGTGGTGTTTTCTCCGTAAGCAAAGAATAAGCAAAGCGTAAGCAAATTGTAAGCAAAGGGATTATGTCTTCATAAATTCTTTTTGCGACCATTTTCTGAAGAAATAATGTATTTTTCGACATCCCGGCAGACCATTTATGTCGAATATGATGCAAAACTGTAGATAATCTTACCTTAAATATGCAAATCGTCAAGAAAAGTCCTTAATATCACTTTTACAAAGAATCATTTTTGTGTATTGCTGACTATAACTGAAGGATTTTTGCATTAATTTTTAGATTCATGCTCACTCACATGCACCATTCTGTAGCCAAGGAAATATTCTGCGTCCGGTTGCGACTTGTTTGTGTGTATTTGTGGAAAAATTCTATATTTCTGTGGTGTTTTCTCCGTAAGCAAAGAATAAGCAAAGCGTAAGCAAATTGTAAGCAAAGGGAATATGTCTTCATAAATCCTTTTTGCGACCATTTTCTGAAGAAATAATGTATTTTTCGACATCCCGGGAGTCCATTTATGCCGAATATGGTGCAAAACTGTAGATAGTTGGAGCTAAAATAAGCAAATGGGTACCAAAAATCCTTAACATCACTTTTAAGCAGTAGCAGAATTATATATAAATATCTGACTTATAATTAACGATTTTACCCTTTATTTTTAGATTCGCGCTCGCCCCATGCACCGTTGTGTAGCCAAGGAAATAGTCTGCGTCCCTACGGGCCATATTCGTGTGTATTTGTAGAAAATTGCTTATGTTCTGTTGTTTTCTCCGTAAGCAAAGAATAAGCAAAGCATAAGCAAATGTAAGCAAAAGGAAAATGTCTTCATAAATCCTTTTTGTTACCATTTCCTGAAAAAATAATGTATTTTTCGACAACCGGCAGTCCATTTTTGTCAAATATGGTGCAAAACTGTAAATAATGTTACCTAAAATACGCAAATCATTAAGAAAAGTCATTAATATCACTTTTAGAAAGGGTCATATTTGTATATTTTTGACTTTACCTGAAGGATTTTTGCATTAATTTTTATATTCATGCTCACTCACATGCACCATTCTGTAGCCAAGGAAATATTCTGCGTCCCTATGCGACTTATTTGTGTGTTTTTGTAGAAAAATTCTATATTTCTGTAGTGTTTTCTCCGTGAGGAAAGAATAAGCAAAGCGTAAGCAAATTGTAAGCAAAGGGAATATGTCTTCATAAATCCTTTTTGCGACCATTTTCTGAAGAAATAATGTATTTTTTGACATCCCGGCAGTCCATTTATGCCGAATATGGTGCAAAACTGTAGATAATTGGAGCTAAAATAAGCAAATGGGTACCAAAAGTCCTTAATATCACTTTTAGAAAGAATCATACTTGTATATCTCTGACTTTACCAGAAGGATTTTTGCATTAATTTTTAGATTCATGCTCGCTCACATGGACCATTCTGTAGCCAGGGAAATAGTCTGCGTCCCTATGCGACTTATTCGTGTGTATTTGTAGAAAAATGCTTAATTTCTGTGGTGTTTTCTCCGTAAGCAAAGAACAAGCAAAGCGTTAGCAAATTGTAAGCAAAGGGAATATGTCTTCATAAATCCTTGTTGCGACCATTTTCTGAAGAAATAAAGTATTTTTCGACATCCCGGCAGACCATTTATGTAGAATATGCTGCAAAACTGTAGATATTTGGAGGTAAAATAAGCAAATGGGTACCAAAAATTTTTAACATCACTTTTAAATAGTAGCAGAATTATATATATATCTGATTTATAATTAACAATTTTACCCTTAATTTTTATATTCGTGCTCGCTCACATGCACCATTGTGTAGCCAAGGAAATAGTCTGCGTTCCTATTGGACATATTCGTGTGTATTTGTAGAAAATTGCTTATGTTCTGTTGTGTTTTCTCCGTAAGCAAAGAATAAGCAAAGCGTAAGCAGATTGTAAGCAAAGGGACTATGTCTTCATAAATCCTTGTTGCGACCATTTTCTGAGGAAATCATGTATTTTACGACATCCCGGGAGTCCATTTATGCCGAATATGGTGCAAAACTGTAGATAATTGGAGCTAAAATAAGCAAATGGGTACCAAAAGTCCTTAATATCACTTTTAGAAAGAATCATATTGGTAATACTCTGACTTTACCTGAAGGATTTTTGCATTAATATTTAGATTCATGCTCGCTCACATGCACCATTCTTTAGCCAGGGAAATAGTCTGCGTCCCTATGCGACTTATTCGTGTGTATTTGTAGAAATATGCTTTATTTCTGTGGTGTTTTCTCCGTAAGCAAAGCATAAGCAAAGCGTAAGCAAATTATAAGCAAAGGGATTATGTCTTCATAAATCCTTTTTGCGACCATTTTCTGAAGAAATAATGTATTTTTCGACATTCCGGCAGTCCATTTATGTCAAATATGGTGCAAAACTATAGATAATTTTACCTAAAATATGCAAATCGTCAAGAAAAGTCCTTAATATCACTTTTACAAAGAAACATATTTGTATATTGCTGACTTTTACTGAAGGATTTTTGCATTAATTTTTAGATTTATGCTCACTTACATGCACCATTCTGTAGCGAAGGAAATATTCTGCGTCCCTATGCGACTTCTCCGTGTTTATTTGTAGAAAAATTCTATATTTCTGTGGTGTTTTCTCCGTAAGCAAAGAATAAGCAAAGCGTAAGCAAATTGTAAGGAAAGAGAATATGTCTTGATAAATCTTTTTTGCGACCATTTTCTGAAGAAATACTGTATTTTTCGACATCCCGGGAGTCCATTTATGCCGAATATGGTGCAAAACTGTAGATAATTGAAGCTAAAATAAGCAAATGGGTACCAAAAATCCTTAACATCACTTTTAAACAGTAGCAGAATTATATATATATATCTGACTTATAATTAACGATTTTACCCTTTATTTTTAGATTCACGCTCGCTCATATGCACCATTGTGTAGCCAAGGAAATAGTCTGCGTCCCTATGGGACATATTCGTGTGTATTTGTAGACATTTTTTTATGTTCTCTTGTTTTCTCCGTAAGCAAAGAATAAGCAAAGCATAAGCAAATTGTAAGCAAAACGACAATGTCTTCATAAATCCTTTTTGTGACCATTTCCTGAAGAAATCATGTATTTTTCGACATCCCGGCAGTCCATTTTTGTCGAATATGGTGCAAAACTGTAAATAATTTTACCTAAAATATGCAAATCATTAAGAAAAGTCATTAATATTACTTTTAGAAAGAATCACATTTGTATATTTCTGACTTTACCTGAAGGATTTTTGCATTAATTTTTATATTCATGCTCACTCACATGCACCATTCTGTAGCCAAGGATATATTCTGCGTCCCTATGCGACTTATTTGTGTGTTTTTGTAGAAAAATTATAATTTCTGTGGTGTTATCTCCGTAAGCAAAGAATAAGCAAAGCATAAGCAAATTGTAAGCAAATTGACTATGTCTTTATAAATCCTTGTTGCGACTATTTTCTGAAGAAATAATGTATTTTTCGACATCCCGGCAATCCATTTATGTCGAATTCGGTGCTAAACAGTAGATAATTTTACCTAAAATATGCAAATCGTCAAGAAAATTCCTTAATATCACTTTTACATAGAATCATATTTGTATATTGCTGAATTTAACTGAAGGATTTTTGCATTAATTTTTAGATTCATGCTCACTCACATGCACCATTCTGTAGCCAAGCAAATATTCTGCGTCCCTATGCGACTTATTTGTGTGTTTTTGTAGAAAAATTCTATATTTCTGTGGTGTTTTCTCCGTGAGCAAAGAATAAGCAAAGCGTAAGCAAATTGTAAGCAAAGGGAATATGTCTTCATAAATCCTTTTTGCGACCATTTTCTGAAGAAATAATGTATTTTTGGACATCCCGGGAGTCCATTTTTGCCGAATATGGTGCAAAACTGTAGATAATTGGAGCTAAAATAAGCAAATGGGTACCAAAAGTCCATAATATCACTTTTAGAAAGAATCATATTTGTATATCTCTGACTTTACCTGAAGGATTTTTGCATTAATTTTTAGATTCATGCTCGCTCACATGCACCATTCTGTAGCCAGGGAAATAGTCTGCGTCCCTATGGGACATATTCGTGTGTATTTGTAGAAAATTGCTTATGTTCTGTTGTGTTTTCTCCGTAAGCAAAGAATAATCAAAGCGTAAGCAAATTGTAAGCAAAGGGACTATGTCTTCATAAATCCTTGTTGCGACCGTTTTCTGAAGAAATAATGTATTTTTCGACATCCCGGGAGTCCATTTATGCCGAATATGGTGCAAAACTGTAGATAATTGGAGCTAAAATAAGCAAATGGGTACCAAAAGTCCTTAATATCACTTTTAGAAAGAATCATATTTGTATATTTCTGACTTTACCTGCAGGATTTTTGCATTAATTTTTAGATTCATGCTCGCTCACATGCAACATTCTGTAGCCAGGGAAATAGTCTGCGTCCCTATGCGACTTATTCGTGTGTATTTGTAGAAAAATGCTTAATTTCTGTGGTGTTTTCTCCGTAAGCAAAGAATAAGCAAAGCGTAAGCAAAATGCTAGCAAAGGGATTATGTCTTCATAAATCCCTTTTGCGACCATTTTCTGAAGAAATAATGTATTTTTCGACATCCCGGCAGTCCATTTATGTCGAATATGATGCAAAACTGTAGATAATTTTACCTAAAATATGCAAATCGTCAAGAAAAGTCCTTAATATCACTTTTACAAAGAATCATATTTGTATATTGCTGACTTTAACTGAAGGATTTTTGCATTAATTTTTAGATTCATGCTCACTCACATGCACCATTCTGTAGCCAAGGAAATATTCTGCGTCCCTATGCGACTTATTCGTGTGTATTTGTAGAAAAATTATAATTTCTGTGGTGTTTCTCCGTAAGCAAAGAATAAGCAAAGCGTAAGCAAATTATAAGCAAAGGGATTATGTCTTCATAAATCCTTTTTGCGACCATTTTCTGAAGAAATAATGTATTTTTCGACATCCCGGCCGTCCATTTATGTCGAATATGATGAAAAACTGTAGATAATTTTACCTTAAATATGCAAATCGTCAAGAAAAGTCCTTAATATCACTTTTACAAAGAATCTTTTTTGTGTATTGCTGACTTTAACTGAAGGATTTTTGCATTAATTTTTAGATTCATGCTCACTCACATGCACCATTCTGTAGCCAAGGAAATATTCTGCGTCTCTATGCGACTTGTTTGTGTGTATTTGTAAAAAAATTCTATATTTCTGTGGGGTTTTCTCCGTAAGCAAAGAATAAGCAAAGCGTAAGGAAATTGTAAGCAAAGGGAATATGTCTTCATAAATCCTTTTTGCGACCATTTTCTGAAGAAATAATGTATTTTTCGACATCCCGGCAGTCCATTTATGTCGAATATGGTGCAAAGCTGTAGATAATTTTACCTAAAATATGCAAATCGGTAAGAAAAGTCCTTAATATCACTTTTAGAAAAAATCAGGTTTGTATATTTCTGATTTTTAACTGAAGGATTTTTTGCATTACTTTTTAGATTCATGCTCACTCACATGCACCTTTTTGTAGCCAAGGAAATATTCTGCGTCCCTATGCGACTTATTCGTGTGTATTTGTAGAAAAATTAGAATTTCTTTGGTGTTTTCTCCGTAAGCAAAGAATAAGCAAAGCATAAGCAAATTGTAAGCAAATTGACTATGTCTTCATAAATCTTTGTTGCGACTATTTTCTGAAGAAATAATGTATTTTTCGACATCCCGGCAATCCATTTATGTCGAATACGGTGCAAAACAGTAGATAATTTTACCTTAAATATGCAAATCGTCAAGAAAAGTCCTTAATATCACTTTTACAAAGAATCATATTTGTATATTGCTGACTTTAACTGATGAATTTTTGCATTAATTTTTAGATTCATGCTCACTCACATGCACCATTCTGTAGCGAAGGAAATATTCTGCGTCCCTATGCGACTTATTTGTGTGTTTTTGTAGAAAAATTCTATATTTCTGTGGTGTTTTTCGACATCCCGGGAGTCCATTTATGCCGAATATGGTGCAAAACTGTAGATAATTGGAGCTAAAATAAGCAGATGGGTACCAAAAGTCCTTAATAAAGATTCGTGCTCGCTCACATGCACCGTTGTCTAGCCAAGGAAATAGTCTGCGTCCCTATGGGACATATTCGTGTGTATTTGTAGAAAATTGCTTATGTTCTCTTGTGTTTTCTCCGTAAGCAAAGAATAAGCAAAGCATAAGCAAATTGTAAGCAAAAGGAAAATGTCTTCATAAATCCTTTTTGTGACCATTTCCTGAAGAAATAATGTATTTTTCGACAACCGGCAGTCCATTTTTGTCGAATATGGTGCAAAACTGTAAATAATTTTACCTAAAATATGCAAATCATTAAGAAAAGTCATTAATATCACTTTTAGAAAGGATCATATTTGTATATTTCTGACTTTACCTGAAGGATTTTTGCATTAATTTTTATATTCATGCTCACTCACATGCACCATTCTGTAGCCAAGGAAATATTCTGCGTCCCTATGCGACTTATTTGTGTGTTTTTGTAGAAAAATTCTATATTTCTGTGGTGTTTTCTCCGTAAGCAAAGAAAAAGCAAAGCGTAAGCAAATTGTAAGCAAAGGGATTATGTCTTCATAAATCCTTTTTGCGACCATTTTCTGAAGAAATAATGTATTTTTCGACATCCCGGCAGTCCATTTATATCGAATATGATGCAAAACTGTTGATAATTTTACCTTAAATATGCAAATCGTCAAGAAAAGTCCTTAATATCACTTTTACAAAGAATCATTTTTGTGTATTGCTGACTATAACTGAAGGATTTTTGCATTAATTTTTAGATTCATGCTCGTTCACATGCACCATTCTGTAGCCAAGGAAATATTCTGCGTCCCTATGCGACTTGTTTGTGTGTATTTGTAGAAAAATTCTATATTTCTGTGGTGTTTTCTCCGTAAGCAAAGAATAAGCAAAGCGTAAGCAAATTGAAAGCAAAGGGAATATGTCTTCATAAATCCTTTTTGCGACCATTTTCTGAAGAAATAATATATTTTTTGACATCCCGGGAGTCCATTTATGCCGAATATGGTGCAAAACTGTAGATAGTTGGAGCTAAAATAAGCAAATGGGTATCAAAGGTCCTAATATCACTTTTAGAAAGAATCATATTTGTATATTTCTGACTTTACCTGAAGGATTTTTGCATTAATTTTTAGATTCATGCTCGCTCACATGCACCATTCTATAGCCAGGGAAATAGTCTGCGTCCCTATGCGACTTATTCGTGTGTATTTGTAGAAAAATGCTTAATTTCTGTGGTGTTTTCCCCGTAAGCAAAGAATAAGCAAAGCGTATGCAAATTGTAAGCAAATTGACTATGTCTTCATAAATCTTTGTTGCGACTATTTTCTGAAGAAATAATGTATTTATCGACATCCCGGCAATCCATTTATTTCGAATACGGTGCAAAACAGTAGATAATTTTACCTAAAATATGCAAATCGTCAAGAAAAGTCCTTAATATCACTTTTACAAAGAATCATATTTGTATATTGCTGACTTTAACTGATGAATTTTTGCATTAATTTTTAGATTCATGCTCACTCACATGCACCATTCTGTAGCGAAGGAAATATTCTGCGTCCCTATGCGACTTATTTGTGTGTTTTTGTAGAAAAATTCTATATTTCTGTGGTGTTTTCTCCGTGAGCAAAGAATAAGCAAAGCGTAAGCAAATTGTAAGCAAAGGCAATATGTCTTCATAAATCCTTTTTGCGACCATTTTCTGAAGAAATAATTTATTTTTCGACATCCCGGGAGTCCATTTATGCCGAATATGGTGCAAAACTGTAGATAATTGGAGCTAAAATAAGCAAATGGGTACCAAAAGTCCTTAATATCACTTTTAGAAAGAATCATATTTGTATATTGCTGACTTTAACTGAAGGATTTTTGCATTAATTTTTTAGATTCATGCTCGCTCACATGCACCATTCTGTAGCCAGGGAAATAGTCTGCGACCCTATGCGACTTATTCGTGTGTATTTGTAGAAAAATGCTTAATTTCTGTGGTGTTTTCTCCGTAAGCAAAGAATAAGCAAAGCGTAAGCAAATTATAAGCAAAGGGATTATGTCTTCATAAATCCTTTTTGCGACCATTTTCTGAAGAAATAATGTATTTTTCGACATCCCGGCAGTCCATTTATGTAGAATATGGTGCAAAACTGTAGATATTTGGAGCTAAAATAAGCAAATGGGTACCAAAAATCCTTAACATCACTTTTAAACAGTAGCAGAAATATATATATCTGATTTATAATTAACGATTTTACCCTTAATTTTGAGATTCGTGCTCGCTCACATGCACCGTTGTGTAGCCAAAGAAATAGTCTGCGTCCCTATGGGACATATTCGTGTGTATTTGTAGAAAATTGCTTATGTTCTCTTGTGTTTTCTCCGTAAGCAAAGACTAAGCAAAGCGTAAGCAAATTGTAAGCATAGGGACTATGTCTTCATAAATCCTTTTTGCGACCATTTTCTGAAGAAATCATGTATTTTTCGACATCCCGGCAGTCCATTTATGTAGAATATGGTGCAAAACTGTAGATATTTGGAGCTAAAATAAGCAAATGGGTACCAAAAATCCTTAACATCACTTTTAAACAGTAGCAGAAATATATATATCTGATTTATAATTAACGATTTTACCCTTAATTTTGAGATTCGTGCTCGCTCACATGCACCGTTGTGTAGCCAAAGAAATAGTCTGCGTCCCTATGGGACATATTCGTGTGTATTTGTAGAAAATTGCTTATGTTCTCTTGTGTTTTCTCCGTAAGCAAAGACTAAGCAAAGCGTAAGCAAATTGTAAGCATAGGGACTATGTCTTCATAAATCCTTGTTGCGACCATTTTCTGAAGAAATCATGTATTTTTCGACATTCCGGGAGTCCATATAGGTCGAATATGGTGCAAAACTGTAGATAATTTTACCTAAAATATGCAAATCGGTAAGAAAAGTCCTTAATATCACTTTTAGAAAGAATCATATTTGTATATTTCTGACTTTACCTGAAGGATTTTTGCATGAATTTTTAGATTCATGCTCACTCACATGCACCTTTTTGTAGCCAAGGAAATATTCTGCGTCCCTATGCGACTTATTCGTGTGTATTTGTAGAAAATTTATAATTTCTGTGGTGTTTTCTCCGTAAGCAAAGAATAAGCAAAGGGTAAGCAAATTGTAAGCAAAGGGATTATGTCTTCATAAATCCTTTTTGCGACTATTTTCTGAAGAAATAATGTATTTTTCGACATTCCGGCAGTCCATTTATGTCAAATATGGTGCAAAACTGTAGATAATTTTACCTAAAATATGCAAATCGTCAAGAAAATTCCTTAATATCACTTTTACAAAGAAACATATTTGTATATTGCTGACTTTAACTGAAGGATTTTTGCATTAATTTTTAGAATTATGCTCACTTACATGCACCATTATGTAGCGAAGGAAATATTCTGCGTCCCTATGCGACTTATCCGTGTGTATTTGTAGAAAAATTCTATATTTCTGTGGTGTTTTCTCCGTAAGCAAAGAATAAGCAAAGCGTAAGCAAATTGTAAGGAAAGGGAATATGTCTTCATAAATCCTTTTTGCGACCATTTTCTGAAGAAATACTGTATTTTTCGACATCCCGGGAGTCCATTTATGCCGAATATGGTGCAAATCTGTAGATAATTGGAGCTAAAATAAGCAAATGGGTACCAAAAATCCTTAACATCACTTTTAAGCAGTAGCAGAATTATATATAAATATCTGACTTATAATTAACGATTTTACCCTTTATTTTTAGATTCTCGCTCGCTCACATGCACCGTTGTGTAGCCAAGGAAATAGTCTGCGTCCCTATGGGCCATATTCGTGTGTATTTGTAGAAAATTGCTTATGTTCTGTTGTTTTCTCCGTAAGCAAAGAATAAGCAAAGCATAAGCAAATTGTAAGCATAAGGAAAATGTCTTCATAAATCCTTTTTGTGACCATTTCCTGAAGAAATAATGTATTTTTCGACAACCCGGCAGTCCATTTTTGTCGAATATGGTGCAAAACTGTAAATAATTTTACCTAAAATATGCAAATCATTAAGAAAACTCATTAATATCACTTTTAGAAAGGATCATATTTGTATATTTCTGACTTTACCTGAAGGATTTTTGCATTAATTTTTATATTCATGTTCACTCACATGCACCATTCTGTAGCCAAGGAAATATTCTGCGTCCCTATGCGACTTATTTGTGTGTTTTTGTAGAAAAATTCTATTTTTCTGTGTTTTTTTCTCCGTAAGCAAAGAAAAAGCAAAGCGTAAGCAAATTGTAAGCAAAGGGATTATGTCTTCATAAATCCTTTTTGCGACCATTTTCTGAAGAAATAATGTATTTTTCGACATCCCGGAGGTCCATTTATGTCGAATATGATGCAAAACTGTAGATAATTTTACCTTAAATATGCAAATCGTCAAGAAAAGTCCTTAATATCACTTTTACAAAGAATCATTTTTGTGTATTGCTGACTATAACTGAAGGATTTTTGCATTAATTTTTAGATTCATGCTCACTCACATGCACCATTCTGTAGCCAAGGAAATATTCTGCGTCCCTATGCGACTTGTTTGTGTGTATTTGTAGAAAAATTCCTAATTTCTGTGGTGTTTTCTCCGTAAGCAAAGAATAAGCAAAGCGTAAGCAAATTGTAAGCAAAGGGAATATGTCTTCATAAATCCTTTTTGCGACCATTTTCTGAAGAAATAATGTATTTTTCGACATCCCGGCAGTCCATTTATGTCGAATATGATGCAAAACTGTAGATAATTTTACCTTAAATATGCAAATCGTCAAGAAAAGTCCTTAATATCACTTTTACAAAGAATCTTTTTTGTGTATTGCTGACTATAACTGAAGGATTTTTGCATTAATTTTTAGATTCATGCTCACTCACATGCACCATTCTGTAGCCAAGGAAATATTCTGCGTCCCTATGCGACTTGTTTGTGTGTATTTGTAGAAAAATTCCTAATTTCTGTGGTGTTTTCTCCGTAAGCAAAGAATAAGCAAAGCGTAAGCAAATTGTAAGCAAAGGGAATATGTCTTCATAAATCCTTTTTGCGACCATTTTCTGAAGAAATAATGTATTTTTCGATATTCCGGCAGTCCATTTATGCCGAATATGGTGCAAAACTGTAGATAGTTGGGGCTAAAATAAGCAAATGGGTACCAAAGGCCCTAATATCACTTTTAGAAAGAATCATATTTGTATATTTCTGACTTTACCTGAAGGATTTTTGCATTAATTTTTAGATTCATGCTCGCTCACATGCACCATTCTGTAGCCAGGGAAATAGTCTGCGTCCCTATGCGACTTATTCGTGTGTATTTGTAGAAAAATGCTTAATTTCTGTGGTGTTTTCTCCGTAAGCAAAGAATAAGCAAAGCGTAAGCAAATTGTAAGCAAAGGGAATATGTCTTCATAAATCCTTTTTGCGACCATTTTCTGAAGAAATAATGTATTTTTCGACATCCCGGCAGTCCATTTATGTCGAATATGGTGCAAAGCTGTAGATAATTTTACCTAAAATATGCAAATCGGTAAGAAAAGTCCTTAATATCACTTTTAGAAAGAATCAGATTTGTATATTTCTGATTTTTAACTGAAGGATTTTTGCATTACTTTTTAGATTCATGGTCACTCACATGCACCTTTTTGTAGCCAAGGAAATATTCTGCGTCCCTATGCGACTTATTCGTGTGTATTTGTAGAAAAATTATAATTTCTTTGGTGTTTTCTCCGTAAGCAAAGAATAAGCAAAGCATAAGCAAATTGTAAGCAAATTGACTATGTCTTCATAAATCTTTGTTGCGACTATTTTCTGAAGAAATAATGTATTTTTCGACATCCCGGCAATCCGTTTATGTCGAATACGGTGCAAAACAGTAGATAATTTTACCTAAAATAGGCAAATCGTCAAAAAAAGTCCTTAATATCACTTTTACAAAGAATCATATTTGTATATTGCTGACTTTAACTGAAGAATTTTTGCATTAATTTTTAGATTCATGCTCACTCACATGCACCATTCTGTAGTGAAGGAAATATTCTGCGTCCCTATGCGACTTATTCGTGTGTATTTGTAGAAATATTCTATATTTCTGTGGTGTGTTCTCCGTAAGCAAAGAATAAGCAAAGCGTAAGCAAATTGTAAGCAAAGGGATTATGTCTTCATAAATCCTTTTTGCGACCATTTTCTGAAGAAATAATGTATTTTTCGACATCCCGGGAGTCCATTTATGCCGAATATGGTGCAAAACTGTAGATAGTTGGAGCTAAAATAAGCAAATGGGTACCAAAGGCCCTAATATCACTTTTAGAAAGAATCATATTTGTATATTTCTGACTTTACCTGAAGGATTTTTGCATTTATTTTTAGATTCATGCTCACTCACATGCACCATTCTGTAGCCAAGGAAATATTCTGCGTCCCTATGCGACTTGTTTGTGTGTATTTCTAGAAAAATTCTATATTTCTGTGGTGTTTTCTCCGTAAGCAAAGAATAAGCAAAGCGTAAGCAAATTGTAAGCAAAAGGGAATATGTCTTCATAAATCCTTTTTGCGACCATTTTCTGAAGAAATAATGTATTTTTCGACATCCCGGGGGTCAATTTATGCCTAATATAGTGCAAAACTGTAGATAATTGGAGCTTAAATAAGCAAATGGGTACCAAAAGTCCTTAATATCACTTTTAGAAAGAATCATATTTGTATATCTCTGACTTTACCTGAAGGATTTTGCATTAATTTTTAGATTCATGCTCGCTCACATGCACCATTCTGTAGCCAGGGAAATAGACTGCGACCCTCTGCGACTTATTCGTGTGTATTTGTAGAAAAATGCTTAATTTCTGTGGTGTTTTCTCCGTAAGCAAAGAATAAGCAAAGCGTAAGCAAATTAGAAGCAAAGGGATTATGTCTTCATAAATCCTTTTTGCGACCATTTTCTGAAGAAATAGTGTATTTTTCGACATCCCGGCAGTCCATTTATGTAGAATATGGTGCAAAACTGTACATATTTGGAGCTAAAATAAGCAAATGGGTACCAAAAACCCTTAACATCACTTTTAAACAGTAGCAGAATTATATATATCTGATTTATAATTAACGATTTTACCCTTAATTTTAAGATTCGTGCTCGCTCACATGCACCGTTGTGTAGCCAAGGAAATAGTCTGCGTCCCTATGGGACATATTCGTGTGTATTTGTAGAAAATTGCTTATGTTCTCTTGTGTTTTCTCCGTAAGCAAAGACTAAGCAAAGCGTAAGCAAATTGTAAGCAAAGGGACTATGTCTTCATAAATCCTTGTTGCGACCATTTTCTGAAGAAATCATGTATTTTTCGACATTCCGGGAGTCAATTTAGGTCGAATATGGTGCAAAACTGTAGATGATTTTACCTAAAATAGGCAAATCGTCAAGAAAAGTCCTTAATATAACTTTTAGAAAGAATCATATTTGTATATTTCTGACTTTACCTGAAGGATTTTTGCATTAATTTTTAGATTCATGCTCACTCACATACACCTTTTTGAAGCCAAGGAAAGTCCATTTATGTCGAATATGATGCAAAACTGTAGATAATTTTACCTTAAATATGCAAATCGTCAAGAAAAGTCCTTAATATCTTTTTTACAAAGAATCATTTTTGTGTATTGCTGACTTTAACTGAAGGATTTTTGCATTAATTTTTAGATTGATGTTCACTCACATGCACCATTCTGTAGCCAAGGAAATATTCTGCGTCCCTATGCGACTTATTCGTGTGTATTCGTAGAAAAATGCTTAATTTCTGTGGTGTTTTCTCCGTAAGCAAAGAATAAGCAAAGCGTAAGCAAATTGTAAGCAAAGGGAATATGTCTTCATAAATCCTTTTTGCGACCATTTTCTGAAGAAATACTGTATTTTTCGACATCCCGGGAGTCCATTTATGCTGAATATGGTGCAAAACTGTAGATAATTGGAGCTAAAATAAGCAAATGGGTACCAAAAATCCTTAACATCCCTTTTATTCGTGTGTATTTGTAGAAAATTGCTTATGTTCTGTTGTTTTCTCCGTAAGCAAAGAATAAGCAAAGCATAAGCAAATTGTAAGCAAAAGGAAAATGTCTTGATAAATCCTTTTTTTGACCATTTCCTGAAGAAATAATGTATTTTTCGACAACCCGGCAGTCCATTTTTGTCGAATATGGTGCAAAACTGTAAATAATTTTACCTAAAATATGCAAATCATTAAGAAAAATCATTAATATCACTTTTAGAAAGGATCCTTTTTGCGACCATTTTCTGAAGAAATAATGTATTTTTCGACATCCCGGCAGTCCATTTATGTCGAATATGATGCAAAACTGTAGATAATTTTACCTTAAATATGCAAATCGTCAAGAAAAGTCCTTAATATCTTTTTTACAAAGAATCATTTTTGTGTATTGCTGACTTTAACTGAAGGATTTTTGCATTAATTTTTAGATTGATGCTCACTCACATGCACCATTCTGTAGCCAAGGAAATATTCTGCGACCCTATGCGACTTGTTTGTGTGTATTTGTAAAAAAATTCTATATTTCTGTGGTGTTTTCTCCGTAAGCAAAGAATAAGCAAAGCGTAAGCAAATTGTAAGCAAAGGGAATATGTCTTCATAAATCCTTTTTGCGACCATTTTCTGAAGAAATAATGTATTTTTCGACATCCCGGGAGTCCATTTATGCCGAATATGGTGCAAAACTGTAGATAATTGGAGCTAAAATAAGCAAATGGGTACCAAAAATCCTTAACATCACTTTTAAGCAGTAGCAGAATTATACATAAATATCTGACTTATAATTAACGATTTACCCTTTATTTTTAGATTCACGCTCGCTCACATGCACCGTTGTGTAGCCAAGGAAATAGTCTGCATCCCTATGGGCCATATTCGTGTGTATTTGTAGAAAATTGCTTATGTTCTGTTGTTTTCTCCGTAAGCAAAGAATAAGCAAAGCATAAGCAAATTGTAAGCAAAAGGAAAATGACTTCATAAATCATTTTTGTGACCATTTCCTGAAGAAATAATGTATTTTTCGACAACCCGGCAGTCCATTTTTGTCGAATATGGTGCAAAACTGTAAATAATTTTACCTAAAATATGCAAATCATTAAGAAAAGTCATTAATATCACTTTTAGAAAGGAACATATTTGTATAGTTCTGACTTTACCTGAAGGATTTTTGCATTAATTTTTATATTCATGCTCACTCACATGCACCATTCTGTAGCCAAGGAAATATTCTGCGTCCCTATGCGACTTATTTGTGTGTTTTTGTAGAAAAATTCTATATTTCTGTGGTTTTTTCTCCGTAAGCAAAGAAAAAGCAAAGCGTAAGCAAATTGTAAGCAAAGGGATTATGTCTTCATAAATCCATTTTGCGACCATTTTCTGAAGAAATAATGTATTTTTCGACATCCCATGGGTCCATTTATGCCTAATATAGTGCAAAACTGTAGATAATTGGAGCTTAAATAAGCAAATGGGTACCAACAGTTCTTAATATCACTTTTAGAAAGAATCATATTTGTATATTTCTGACTTTACCTGAAGGATTTTTGCATTAATTTTTAGATTCATGATCGCTCACATGCACCATTCTGTAGCCAGGGAAATAGTCCGCGTCCCTATGCGACTTATTCGTGTGTATTTGTAGAAAAATGCTTAATTTCTGTGGTGTTTTCTCCGTAAGCAAAGAATAAGCAAAGCGTAAGCAAATTGTAAGCAAAGGGAATATGTCTTCATAAATCCTTTTTGCGACCATTTTCTGAAAAAATAATGTATTTTTCGACATCCCTGCAGTCCATTTATGTCGAATATGGTGCAAAGCTGTAGATAATTTTACCTAAAATATGCAAATCGGTAAGAAAAGTCCTTAATATCACTTTTAGAAAGAATCATATTTGTATATTTCTGATTTTTAACTGAAGGATTTTTGCATTACTTTTAAGATTCATGCTCACTCACATGCACCTTTTTTGTAGCCAAGGAAATATTCTGCGTCCCTATGCGACTTATTCGTGTGTATTTGTAGAAAAATTATAATTTCTTTGGTGTTTTCTCCGTAAGCAAAGAATAAGCAAAGCATAAGCAAATTGTAAGCAAATTGACTTTGTCTTCATAAATCTTTGTTGCGACTATTTTTTGAAGAAATAATGTATTTTTCGACATCCCGGCAATCCATTTATGTCGAATACGGTGCAAAACAGTAGATAATTTTACCTAAAATATGCAAATCGTCAAGAAAAGTCCTTAATTTCACTTTTACAAAGAATCATATTTGTGTATTACTGACTTTAACTGAAGAATTTTTGCATTAATTTTTAGATTCATGCTCACTCACATGCACCATTCTGTAGCGAAGGAAATATTCTGCGTCCCTATGCGACTTATTCGTGTGTATTTGTAGAAAAATTCTATATTTCTGTGGTGTTTTCTCCGTAAGCAAAGAAAAAGCAAAGCGTAAGCAAATTGTAAGCAAAGGGATTATGTCTTCATAAATCCTTTTTGCGACCATTTTCTGAAGAAATGATGTATTTTTCGATATCCCGGCAGACCATTTATGTCGAATATGTTGCAAAACTGTAGATAATTTTACCTTAAATATGCAAATCGTCAAGAAAAGTCCTTAATATCACTTTTACAAAGAATCATTTTTGTGTATTGCTGACTATAACTGAAGGATTTTTGCATTAATTTTTAGATTCATGCTCACTCACATGCACCATTCTGTAGCCAAGGAAATATTCTGCGTCCCTATGCGACTTGTTTGTGTGTATTTGTAGAAAAATTTTATATTTCTGTGGTGTTTTCTCCGTAAGCAAAGAATAAGCAAAGCGTAAGCAAATTGTAAGCAAAGGGAATATGTCTTCATAAATCCTTTTTGCGACCATTTTCTGAAGAAATAATGTATTTTTTGACATCCCGGGAGTCCATTTATGCCGAATATGGTGCAAAACTGTAGATAGTTGGAGCTAAAATAAGCAAATGGGTACCAAAGGCCCTAATATCACTTTTAGAAAGAATCATATTTGTATATTTCTGACTTTACCTGAAGAATTTTTGCATTAATTTTTAGATTCATGCTCACTCACATGCACCATTCTGTAGCGAAGGAAATATTCTGCGTCCCTATGCGACTTATTTGTGTGTATTTGTAGAAAAATGCTTAATTCTGTGGTGTTTTCTCCGTAAGCAAAGAATAAGCAAAGCGTAAGCAAATTGTAAGCAAAGGGAATGTCTTCATAAAACTTTGTTGCGACTATTTTCTGAAGAAATAATTTATTTTTCGACATCCCGGCAGTCCATTTATGTAGAATATGGTGCAAAACTGTAGATATTTGGAGCTTAAATAAGCAAATGGGTACAAAAAATCCTTAACATCACTTTTAAACAGTAGCAGAATTATATATATCTGATTTATAATTAACGATTTACCCTTAATTTTTAGATTCGTGCTCGCTCACATGCACCGTTGTGTAGCCAAGGAAATAGTCTGCGTCCCTATGGGACATATTCGTGTGTATTTGTAGAAAATTGCTTATGTTCTCTTGTGTTTTCTCCGTAAGCAAAGAATAAGCAAAGCGTAAGCAAATTGTAAGCAAAGGGACTATGTCTTCATAAATCCTTGTTGCGACCATTTTCTGAAGAAATCATGTATTTTTCGACATTCCGGGAGTCCATTTAGGTCGAATATGGTGCAAAACTGTAGATAATTTTACCTAAAATATGCAAATCGGTAAGAAAAGTCCTTAATATCACTTTTAGAAAGAATCATATTTGTATATTTCTGAATTTACCTGAAGGATTTTTGCATTAAATTTTAGATTCATGCTCACTCACATGCACCTTTTTGTAGCCAAGGTAATATTCTGCGTCCCTATGCGACTTATTCGTGTGTATTTGTAGAAAATTTATAATTTCTGTGGTATTTTCTCCGTAAGCAAAGAATAAGCAAAGCGTAAGCAAATTATAAGCAAAGGGATTATGTCTTCATAAATCCTTTTTGCGACCATTTTCTGAAGAAATATGTATTTTTCGACATTCCGGCAGTCCATTTATGTCAAATATGGTGCAAAACTGTAGATAATTTTACCTAAAATATGCAAATCGTCAAGAAAATTCCTTAATATCACTTTTACAAAGAAACATATTTGTATATTGCTGACTTTAACTGAAGGATTTTTGCATTAATTTTTAGATTCATGCTCACTTACATGTACCATTATGTAGCGAAGGAAATATTCTGCGTCCCTATGCGACTTATCCGTGTGTATTTGTAGAAAAATTCTATATTTCTGTGGTGTTTTCTCCGTAAGCAAAGAATAAGCAAAGCGTAAGCAAATTGTAAGGAAAGGGAATATGTCTTCATAAATCCTTTTTGCGACCATTTTCTGAAGAAATACTGTATTTTTCGACATCCCGGGAGTCCATTTATGCCGAATATGGTGCAAAACTGTAGATAATTGGAGCTGAAATAAGCAAATGAGTACCAAAAATCCTTAACATCACTTTTAAGCAGTAGCAGAATTATATATAAATATCTGACTTATAATTAACGATTTTACCCTTTATTTTTAGATTCGCGCTCGCTCACATGCACCGTTGTGTAGCCAATGAAATAGTCTGCGTCCTTACGGGCCATATTCGTGTGTATTTGTAGAAAATTGCTTATGTTCTGTTGTTTTCTCCGTAAGCAAAGAATAAGCAAAGCATAAGCAAATTGTAAGCAAAAGGAAAATGTCTTCATAAATCCTTTTTGTGACCATTTCCTGAAGAAATAATGTATTTTTCGACAACCGGCAGTCCATTTTTGTCGAATATGGTGCAAAACTGTAAATAATTTTACCTAAAATATGCAAATCATTAAGAAAAGTCATTAATATCACTTTTAGAAAGGATCATATTTGTGTATTTCTGACTTTACCTGAAGGATTTTTGCATTATTTTTATATTCATGCTCACTCACATGCACCATTCTGTAGCCAAGGAAATATTCTGGGTCCCTATGCGACTTATTTGTGTGTTTTTGTAGAAAAATTCTATATTTCTGTGGTTTTGTCTCCGTAAGCAAAGAAAAAGCAAAGCGTAAGCAAATTGTAAGCAAAGGGATTATGTCTTCATAAATCTTTTTTGCGACCATTTTCTGAAGAAATAATGTATTTTTCGACATCCCGGCAGTTCATTTATGTCGAATATGATGCAAAACTGTAGATAATTTTACCTTAAATATGCAAATCGTCAAGAAAAGTCCTTAATATCTTTTTTACAAAGGATCATATTTGTATATTTCTGACTTTACCTGAAGGATTTTTGCATTAACTTTTATATTCATGCTCACTCACATGCACCATTCTGTAGCCAGGGAAATAGTCTGCGTCCCTACGCGACTTATTCGTGTGTATTTGTAGAAAAATGCTTAATTTCTGTGGTGTTTTCTCCGTAAGCAAAGAAAAAGCAAAGCGTAAGCCAATTGTAAGCAAAGGGAATATGTCTTCATAAATCCTTTTTGCGACCATTTTCTGAAGAAATAATGTATTTTTCGACATCCCGGCAGTCCATTTATGTCGAATATGGTGCAAAGCTGTAGATAATTTTACCTAAAATATGCAAATCGGTAAGAAAAGTCCTTAATATCACTTTTAGAAAGAATCAGATTTGTATATTTCTGATTTTTAACTGAAGGATTTTTGCATTACTTTTTAGATTCATGCTCACTCACATGCACCTTTTTGTAGCCAAGGAAATATTCTGCGTCCCTAAGCGACTTATTCGTGTGTATTTGTAGAAAATTTATAATTTCTTTGGTGTTTTCTCCGTAAGCAAAGAAAAAGCAAAGCATAAGCAAATTGTAAGCAAATTGACTATGTCTTCATAAATCTTTGTTGCGACTATTTTCTGAAGAAATAATGTATTTTTCGACATCCCGGCAATCCATTTATGTCGAATACGGTGCAAAACAGTAGATAATTTTACCTAAAATAGGCAAATCGTCAAAAAAAGTCCTTAATATCACTTTTACAAAGAATCATATTTGTATATTGCTGACTTTAACTGAAGAATTTTTGCATTAATTTTTAGATTCATGCTCACTCACATGCACCATTCTGTAGCGAAGGAAATATTCTGCGTCCCTATGCGACTTATTCGTGTGTATTTGTAGAAAAATTCTATATTTCTGTGGTGTTTTCTCCGTAAGCAAAGAATAAGCAAAGCGTAAGCAAATTGTAAGCAAAGGGATTATGTCTTCATAAATTCTTTTTGCGACCATTTTCTGAAGAAATAATGTATTTTTCGACATCCCGGCAGACCATTTATGTCGAATATGATGCAAAACTGTAGATAATCTTACCTTAAATATGCAAATCGTCAAGAAAAGTCCTTAATATCACTTTTACAAAGAATCATTTTTGTGTATTGCTGACTATAACTGAAGGATTTTTGCATTAATTTTTAGATTCATGCTCACTCACATGCACCATTCTGTAGCCAAGGAAATATTCTGCGTCCGGTTGCGACTTGTTTGTGTGTATTTGTGGAAAAATTCTATATTTCTGTGGTGTTTTCTCCGTAAGCAAAGAATAAGCAAAGCGTAAGCAAATTGTAAGCAAAGGGAATATGTCTTCATAAATCCTTTTTGCGACCATTTTCTGAAGAAATAATGTATTTTTCGACATCCCGGGAGTCCATTTATGCCGAATATGGTGCAAAACTGTAGATAGTTGGAGCTAAAATAAGCAAATGGGTACCAAAAATCCTTAACATCACTTTTAAGCAGTAGCAGAATTATATATAAATATCTGACTTATAATTAACGATTTTACCCTTTATTTTTAGATTCGCGCTCGCCCCATGCACCGTTGTGTAGCCAAGGAAATAGTCTGCGTCCCTACGGGCCATATTCGTGTGTATTTGTAGAAAATTGCTTATGTTCTGTTGTTTTCTCCGTAAGCAAAGAATAAGCAAAGCATAAGCAAATGTAAGCAAAAGGAAAATGTCTTCATAAATCCTTTTTGTTACCATTTCCTGAAAAAATAATGTATTTTTCGACAACCGGCAGTCCATTTTTGTCAAATATGGTGCAAAACTGTAAATAATGTTACCTAAAATACGCAAATCATTAAGAAAAGTCATTAATATCACTTTTAGAAAGGGTCATATTTGTATATTTCTGACTTTACCTGAAGGATTTTTGCATTAATTTTTATATTCATGCTCACTCACATGCACCATTCTGTAGCCAAGGAAATATTCTGCGTCCCTATGCGACTTATTTGTGTGTTTTTGTAGAAAAATTCTATATTTCTGTGGTTTTTTCTCCGTAAGCAAAGAAAAAGCAAAGCGTAAGCAAATTGTAAGCAAAGGGATTATGTCTTCATAAATCCTTTTTGCGACCATTTTCTGAAGAAATAATGTATTTTTCGACATCCCGGTAGTCCATTTATGTCGAATATGATGCAAAACTGTAGATAATTTAACCTTAAATATGCAAATCGTCAAGAAAAGTCCTTAATATCTTTTTTACAAAGGATCATATTTGTATATTTCTGACTTTACCTGAAGGATTTTTGCATTAACTTTTATATTCATGCTCACTCACATGCACCATTCTGTAGCCAAGGAAATATTCTGCGTCCCTATGCGACTTATTTGTGTGTTTTTGTAGAAAAATTCTATATTTCTGTGGTTTTTTCTCCGTAAGCAAAGAAAAAGCAAAGCGTAAGCAAATTGTAAGCTACGGGATTATGTCTTCATAAATCCTTTTTGCGACCATTTTCTGAAGAAATAATGTATTTTTCGACATCCCGGCAGTCCATTTATGTCGAATATGATGCAAAACTGTAGATAATTTTACCTTAAATATGCAAATCGTCAAGAAAAGTCCTAAATATCTTTTTTACAAAGAATCATTTTTGTGTATTGATGACATTAACTGAAGGATTTTTGCATTAATTTTTAGATTGATGCTCACTCACATGCACCATTCTGTAGCCAAGGAAATATTCTGCGTCCCTGTGCGACTTGTTTGTGTGTATTTGTAGAAAAATTCCTAATTTCTGTGGTGTTTTCTCCGTAAGCAAAGAATAAGCAAATTGTAAGCAAATTGTAAGCAAAGGGATTATGTCTTCATAAATCCTTTTTGCGACCATTTTCTGAAGAAATAATGTATTTTTCGACATCCCGGCAGTCCATTTATGTCGAATATGATGCAAAACTGTAGATAATTTTACCTTCAATATGCAAATCGTCAAGAAAAGTCCTTAATATCACTTTTACAAAGAATCATTTTTGTGTATTGCTGACTATAACTGAAGGATTTTTGCATTAATTTTTAGATTCATGCTCACTCACATGCACCATTCTGTAGCCAAGGAAATATTCTGCGTCCCTATGCGACTTGTTTGTGTGTATTTGTAGAAAAATTCCTAATTTCTGTGGTGTTTTCTCCGTAAGCAAAGAATAAGCAAAGCGTATCAAATTGTAAGCAAAGGGAATATGTCTTCATAAATCCTTTTTGCGACCATTTTCTGAAGAAATAATGTATTTTTCGACATCCCGGTAGTCCATTTATGCCGAATATGGTGCAAAACTGTAGATAGTTGGAGCTAAAATAAGCAAATGGGTACCAAAGGCCCTAATATCACTTTTAGAAAGAATCATATTTGTATATTTCTGACTTTACCTGAAGGATTTTTGCATTAATTTTTAGATTCATGCTCGCTCACATGCACCATTCTGTAGCCAGGGAAATAGTCTGCGTCCCTATGCGACTTATTCGTGTGTATTTGTAGAAAAATGCTTAATTTCTGTGGTGTTTTCTCCGTAAGCAAAGAATAAGCAAAGCGTAAGCAAATTGTAAGGAAAGGGAATATGTCTTCATAAATCCTTTTTGCGACCATTTTCTGAAGAAAAAATGTATTTTTCGACATCCCGGCAGTCCATTTATGTCGAATATGGTGCAAAGCTGTAGATAATTTTAACTAAAATATGCAAATCGGTAAGAAAAGTCCTTAATATCACTTTTAGAAAGAATCAGATTTGTATATTTCTGATTTTTAACTGAAGGATTTTTGCATTACTTTTTAGATTCATGCTCACTCACATGCACCTTTTTGTAGCCAAGGAAATATTCTGCGTCCCTATGCGACTTATTCGTGTGTATTTGTAGAAAAATTATAATTTCTTTGGTGTTTTCTCCGTAAGCAAAGAATAAGCAAAGCATAAGCAAATTGTAAGCAAATTGACTATGTCTTCATAAATCTTTGTTGCGACTATTTTTTGAAGAAATAATGTATTTTTTGACATCCCGGCAATCCATTTATGTCGAATACGGTGCAAAACAGTAGATAATTTTACCTAAAATATGCAAATCGTCAAGAAAAGTCCTTAATATCACTTATACAAAGAATCATATTTGAGTATTATGGAATTTAACTGAAGAATTTTTGCATTAATTTTTAGATTCATGCTCACTCACATGCACCATTCTGTAGCGAAGGAAATATTCTGCGTCCCTATGCGACTTATTCGTGTGTATTTGTAGAAAAATTCTATATTTCTGTGGTGTTTTCTCCGTAAGCAAAGAAAAAGCAAAGCGTAAGCAAATTGTAAGCAAAGGGATTATGTCTTCATAAATCCTTTTTGCGACCATTTTCTGAAGAAATAATGTATTTTTCGACATCCCGGGAGTACATTTATGCCGAATATGGTGCAAAACTGTAGATAGTTGGAGCTAAAATAAACAAATGGGTACCAAAGGCCCTAATATCACTTTTAGAAAGAATCATATTTGTATATTTCTGACTTTACCTGAAGGATTTTTGCATTAATTTTTAGATTCATGCTCGCTCATATGCACCATTCTGTAGCCAGGGAAATAGTCTGCGTCCCTACGCGACTTATTCGTGTGTATTTGTAGAAAAATGCTTAATTTCTGTGGTGTTTTCTCCGTAAGCAAAGAATAAGCAAAGCGTAAGCAAATTGTAAGCAAACGGAATATGTCTTCATCAATCTTTGTTGCGACTATTTTCTGAAGAAATAATGTATTTTTCGACATCCCGGCAATCCATTTATGTCGAATACGGTGCAAAACAGTAGATAATTTTACCTAAAATATGCAAATCGTCCAGAAAAGTCCTTAATATCACTTTTACAAAGAATCATATTTGTATATTGCTGACTTTAACTGAAGAATTTTTGCATTAATTTTTAGATTCATGCTCACTCACATGCACCATTCTGTAGCGAAGGAAATATTCTGCGTCCCTATGCGACTTATTTGTGTGTTTTTGTAGAAAAATTCTATATTTCTGTGGTGTTTTTCGACATCCCGGGAGTCTATTTATGCCGAATATGGTGCAAAACTGTAGATAATTGGAGCTAAAATAAGCAAATGGGTACCAAAAGTCTTTAATAAAGATTCGTGCTCGCTCACATGCACCGTTGTGTAGCCAAGGAAATAGTCTGCGTCCCTATGGGACATATTCGTGTGTATTTGTAGAAAATTGCTTATGTTCTCTTGTGTTTTCTCCGTAAGCAAAGAATAAGCAAAGGATAAGCAAATTGTAATCAAAAGGAAAATGTCTTCATAAATCCTTTTTGTGACCATTTCCTGAAGAAATAATGTATTTTTCGACAACCGGCAGTCCATTTTTGTCGAATATGGTGCAAAACTGTAAATAATTTTACCTAAAATATGCAAATCATTAAGAAAAGTCATTAATATCACTTTTAGAAAGGATCATATTTGTATATTTCTGACTTTACCTGAAGGATTTTTGCATTAATTTTTATATTCATGCTCACTCACATGCACCATTCTGTAGCCAAGGAAATATTCTGCGTCCCTATGCGACTTATTTGTGTGTTTTTGTAGAAAAATTCTATATTTCTGTGGTGTTTTCTCCGTAAGCAAAGAAAAAGCAAAGCGTAAGCAAATTGTAAGCAAAGGGATTATGTCTTCATAAATCCTTTTTGCGACCATTTTCTGAAGAAATAATGTATTTTTCGACATCCCGGCAGTCCATTTATATCGAATATGATGCAAAACTGTTGATAATTTTACCTTTAATATGCAAATCGTCAAGAAAAGTCCTTAATATCACTTTTACAAAGAATCATTTTTGTGTATTGCTGACTATAACTGAAGGATTTTTGCATTAATTTTTAGATTCATGCTCGTTCACATGCACCATTCTGTAGCCAAGGAAATATTCTGCGTCCCTATGCGACTTGTTTGTGTGTATTTGTAGAAAAATGCTTAATTTCTGTGGTGTTTTCTCCGTAAGCAAAGAATAAGCAAAGCGTATCAAATTGTAAGCAAAGGGAATATGTCTTCATAAATCCTTTTTGCGACCATTTTCTGAAGAAATAATGTATTTTTCGACATCCCGGTAGTCCATTTATGCCGAATATGGTGCAAAACTGTAGATAGTTGGAGCTAAAATATGCAAATCGTCAAGAAAAGTCCTTAATATCACTTTTAGAAAGAATCATATTTGTATATTTCTGACTTTACCTGAAGGATTTTTGCATTAATTTTTAGATTCATGCTCGCTCACATGCACCATTCTGTAGCCAGGGAAATAGTCTGCGTCCCTATGCGACTTATTCGTGTGTATTTGTAGAAAAATGCTTAATTTCTGTGGTGTTTTCTCCGTAAGCAAAGAATAAGCAAAGCGTAAGCAAATTGTAAGGAAAGGGAATATGTCTTCATAAATCCTTTTTGCGACCATTTTCTGAAGAAAAAATGTATTTTTCGACATCCCGGCAGTCCATTTATGTCGAATATGGTGCAAAGCTGTAGATAATTTTAACTAAAATATGCAAATCGGTAAGAAAAGTCCTTAATATCACTTTTAGAAAGAATCAGATTTGTATATTTCTGATTTTTAACTGAAGGATTTTTGCATTACTTTTTAGATTCATGCTCACTCACATGCACCTTTTTGTAGCCAAGGAAATATTCTGCGTCCCTATGCGACTTATTCGTGTGTATTTGTAGAAAAATTATAATTTCTTTGGTGTTTTCTCCGTAAGCAAAGAATAAGCAAAGCATAAGCAAATTGTAAGCAAATTGACTATGTCTTCATAAATCTTTGTTGCGACTATTTTTTGAAGAAATAATGTATTTTTTGACATCCCGGCAATCCATTTATGTCGAATACGGTGCAAAACAGTAGATAATTTTACCTAAAATATGCAAATCGTCAAGAAAAGTCCTTAATATCACTTATACAAAGAATCATATTTGAGTATTATGGAATTTAACTGAAGAATTTTTGCATTAATTTTTAGATTCATGCTCACTCACATGCACCATTCTGTAGCGAAGGAAATATTCTGCGTCCCTATGCGACTTATTCGTGTGTATTTGTAGAAAAATTCTATATTTCTGTGGTGTTTTCTCCGTAAGCAAAGAAAAAGCAAAGCGTAAGCAAATTGTAAGCAAAGGGATTATGTCTTCATAAATCCTTTTTGCGACCATTTTCTGAAGAAATAATGTATTTTTCGACATCCCGGGAGTACATTTATGCCGAATATGGTGCAAAACTGTAGATAGTTGGAGCTAAAATAAACAAATGGGTACCAAAGGCCCTAATATCACTTTTAGAAAGAATCATATTTGTATATTTCTGACTTTACCTGAAGGATTTTTGCATTAATTTTTAGATTCATGCTCGCTCATATGCACCATTCTGTAGCCAGGGAAATAGTCTGCGTCCCTACGCGACTTATTCGTGTGTATTTGTAGAAAAATGCTTAATTTCTGTGGTGTTTTCTCCGTAAGCAAAGAATAAGCAAAGCGTAAGCAAATTGTAAGCAAACGGAATATGTCTTCATCAATCTTTGTTGCGACTATTTTCTGAAGAAATAATGTATTTTTCGACATCCCGGCAATCCATTTATGTCGAATACGGTGCAAAACAGTAGATAATTTTACCTAAAATATGCAAATCGTCCAGAAAAGTCCTTAATATCACTTTTACAAAGAATCATATTTGTATATTGCTGACTTTAACTGAAGAATTTTTGCATTAATTTTTAGATTCATGCTCACTCACATGCACCATTCTGTAGCGAAGGAAATATTCTGCGTCCCTATGCGACTTATTTGTGTGTTTTTGTAGAAAAATTCTATATTTCTGTGGTGTTTTTCGACATCCCGGGAGTCTATTTATGCCGAATATGGTGCAAAACTGTAGATAATTGGAGCTAAAATAAGCAAGTGGGTACCAAAAGTCTTTAATAAAGATTCGTGCTCGCTCACATGCACCGTTGTGTAGCCAAGGAAATAGTCTGCGTCCCTATGGGACATATTCGTGTGTATTTGTAGAAAATTGCTTATGTTCTCTTGTGTTTTCTCCGTAAGCAAAGAATAAGCAAAGGATAAGCAAATTGTAATCAAAAGGAAAATGTCTTCATAAATCCTTTTTGTGACCATTTCCTGAAGAAATAATGTATTTTTCGACAACCGGCAGTCCATTTTTGTCGAATATGGTGCAAAACTGTAAATAATTTTACCTAAAATATGCAAATCATTAAGAAAAGTCATTAATATCACTTTTAGAAAGGATCATATTTGTATATTTCTGACTTTACCTGAAGGATTTTTGCATTAATTTTTATATTCATGCTCACTCACATGCACCATTCTGTAGCCAAGGAAATATTCTGCGTCCCTATGCGACTTATTTGTGTGTTTTTGTAGAAAAATTCTATATTTCTGTGGTGTTTTCTCCGTAAGCAAAGAAAAAGCAAAGCGTAAGCAAATTGTAAGCAAAGGGATTATGTCTTCATAAATCCTTTTTGCGACCATTTTCTGAAGAAATAATGTATTTTTCGACATCCCGGCAGTCCATTTATATCGAATATGATGCAAAACTGTTGATAATTTTACCTTAAATATGCAAATCGTCAAGAAAAGTCCTTAATATCACTTTTACAAAGAATCATTTTTGTGTATTGCTGACTATAACTGAAGGATTTTTGCATTAATTTTTAGATTCATGCTCGTTCACATGCACCATTCTGTAGCCAAGGAAATATTCTGCGTCCCTATGCGACTTGTTTGTGTGTATTTGTAGAAAAATTCTATATTTCTGTGGTGTTTTCTCCGTAAGCAAAGAATAAGCAAAGCGTAAGCAAATTGAAAGCAAAGGGAATATGTCTTCATAAATCCTTTTTGCGACCATTTTCTGAAGAAATAATGTATTTTTCGACATCCCGGGAGTCCATTTATGCCGAATATGGTGCAAAACTGTAGATAGTTGGAGCTAAAATAAGCAAATGGATATCAAAGGTCCTAATATCACTTCTAGAAAGAATCATATTTGTATATCTCTGACTTTACCTGAAGGATTTTTGCATTAATTTTTAGATTCATGCTCGCTCACATGCACCATTCTATAGCCAGGGAAATAGTCTGCGTCCCTATGCGACTTATTCGTGTGTATTTGTAGAAAAATGCTTAATTTCTGTGGTGTTTTCCCCGTAAGCAAAGAATAAGCAAAGCGTATGCAAATTGTAAGCTAAGGGAATATGTCTTCATAAATCCTTTTTGCGACCATTTTCTGAAGAAATAATGTATTTTTCGACATCCCGGCAGTCCATTTATGTCGAATATGGTGCAAAGCTGTAGATAATTTTACCTAAAATATGCAAATCGGTAAGAAAAGTCCTTAATATCACTTTTAGAAAAAATCAGGTTTGTATATTTCTGATTTTTAACTGAAGGATTTTTTGCATTACTTTTTAGATTCATGCTCACTCACATGCACCTTTTTGTAGCCAAGGAAATATTCTGCGTCCCTATGCGACTTATTCGTGTGTATTTGTAGAAAAATTAGAATTTCTTTGGTGTTTTCTCCGTAAGCAAAGAATAAGCAAAGCATAAGCAAATTGTAAGCAAATTGACTATGTCTTCATAAATCTTTGTTGCGACTATTTTCTGAAGAAATAATGTATTTTTCGACATCCCGGCAATCCATTTATGTCGAATACGGTGCAAAACAGTAGATAATTTTACCTTAAATATGCAAATCGTCAAGAAAAGTCCTTAATATCACTTTTACAAAGAATCATATTTGTATATTGCTGACTTTAACTGATGAATTTTTGCATTAATTTTTAGATTCATGCTCACTCACATGCACCATTCTGTAGCGAAGGAAATATTCTGCGTCCCTATGCGACTTATTTGTGTGTTTTTGTAGAAAAATTCTATATTTCAGTGGTGTTTTTCGACATCCCGGGAGTCCATTTATGCCGAATATGGTGCAAAACTGTAGATAATTGGAGCTAAAATAAGCAAATGGGTACCAAAAGTCCTTAATAAAGATTCGTGCTCGCTCACATGCACCGTTGTCTAGCCAAGGAAATAGTCTGCGTCCGTATGGGACATATTCGTGTGTATTTGTAGAAAATTGCTTATGTTCTCTTGTGTTTTCTCCGTAAGCAAAGAATAAGCAAAGCATAAGCAAATTGTAAGCAAAAGGAAAATGTCTTCATAAATCCTTTTTGTGACCATTTCCTGAAGAAATAATGTATTTTTCGACAACCGGCAGTCCATTTTTGTCGAATATGGTGCAAAACTGTAAATAATTTTACCTAAAATATGCAAATCATTAAGAAAAGTCATTAATATCACTTTTAGAAAGGATCATATTTGTATATTTCTGACTTTACCTGAAGGATTTTTGCATTAATTTTTATATTCATGCTCACTCACATGCACCATTCTGTAGCCAAGGAAATATTCTGCGTCCCTATGCGACTTATTTGTGTGTTTTTGTAGAAAAATTCTATATTTCTGTGGTGTTTTCTACGTAAGCAAAGAAAAAGCAAAGCGTAAGCAAATTGTAAGCAAAGGGATTATGTCTTCATAAATCCTTTTTGCGACCATTTTCTGAAGAAATAATGTATTTTTCGACATCCCGGCAGTCCATTTATATCGAATATGATGCAAAACTGTTGATAATTTTACCTTAAATATGCAAATCGTCAAGAAAAGTCCTTAATATCACTTTTACAAAGAATCATTTTTGTGTATTGCTGACTATAACTAAAGGATTTTTGCATTAATTTTTAGATTCATGCTCGTTCACATGCACCATTCTGTAGCCAAGGAAATATTCTGCGTCCCTATGCGACTTGTTTATGTGTATTTGTAGAAAAATTCTATATTTCTGTGGTGTTTTCTCCGTAAGCAAAGAATAAGCAAAGCGTAAGCAAATTGAAAGCAAAGGGAATATGTCTTCATAAATCCTTTTTGCGACCATTTTCTGAAGAAATAATGTATTTTTCGACATCCCGGGAGTCCATTTATGCCGAATATGGTGCAAAACTGTAGATAGTTGGAGCTAAAATAAGCAAATGGGTATCAAAGGTCCTAATATCACTTTTAGAAAGAATCATATTTGTATATTTCTGACTTTACCTGAAGGATTTTTGCATTAATTTTTAGATTCATGCTCGCTCACATGCACCATTCTATAGCCAGGGAAATAGTCTGCGTCCCTATGCGACTTATTCGTGTGTATTTGTAGAAAAATGCTTAATTTCTGTGGTGTTTTCCCCGTAAGCAAAGAATAAGCAAAGCGTATGCAAATTGTAAGCAAAGGGAATATGTCTTCATAAATCCTTTTCGCGACCATTTTCTGAAGAAATAATGTATTTTTCGACATCCCGGCAGTCCATTTATGTCGAATATGGTGCAAAGCTGTAGATAATTTTACCTAAAATATGCAAATCGGTAAGAAAAGTCCTTAATATCACTTTTAGAAAGAATCAGATTTGTATATTTCTGATTTTTAACTGAAGGATTTTTTGCATTACTTTTTAGATTCATGCTCACTCACATGCACCTTTTTGTAGCCAAGGAAATATTCTGCGTCCCTATGCGACTTATTCGTGTGTATTTGTAGAAAAATTAGAATTTCTTTGGTGTTTTCTCCGTAAGCAAAGAATAAGCAAAGCATAAGCAAATTGACTATGTCTTCATAAATCTTTGTTGCGACTATTTTCTGAAGAAATAATGTATTTATCGACATCCCGGCAATCCATTTATGTCGAATACGGTGCAAAACAGTAGGTAATTTTACCTAAAATATGCAAATCGTCAAGAAAAGTCCTTAATATCACTTTTACAAAGAATCATATTTGTATATTGCTGACTTTAACTGATGAATTTTTGCATTAATTTTTAGATTCATGCTCACTCACATGCACCATTCTGTAGCGAAGGAAATATTCTGCGTCCCTATGCGACTTATTTGTGTGTTTTTGTAGAAAAATTCTATATTTCTGTGGTGTTTTCTCCGTGAGCAAAGAATAAGCAAAGCGTAAGCAAATTGTAAGCAAAGGCAATATGTCTTCATAAATCCTTTTTGCGACCATTTTCTGAAGAAATAATTTATTTTTCGACATCCCGGGAGTCCATTTATGCCGAATATGGTGCAAAACTGTAGATAATTGGAGCTAAAATAAGCAAATGGGTACCAAAAGTCCTTAATATCACTTTTAGAAAGAATCATATTTGTATATTGCTGACTTTAACTGAAGGATTTTTGCATTAATTTTTTAGATTCATGCTCGCTCACATGCACCATTCTGTAGCCAGGGAAATAGTCTGCGACCCTATGCGACTTATTCGTGTGTATTTGTAGAAAAATGCTTAATTTCTGTGGTGTTTTCTCCGTAAGCAAAGAATAAGCAAAGCGTAAGCAAATTATAAGCAAAGGGATTATGTCTTCATAAATCCTTTTTGCGACCATTTTCTGAAGAAATAATGTATTTTTCGACATCCCGGCAGTCCATTTATGTAGAATATGGTGCAAAACTGTAGATATTTGGAGCTAAAATAAGCAAATGGGTACCAAAAATCCTTAACATCACTTTTAAACAGTAGCAGAAATATATATATCTGATTTATAATTAACGATTTTACCCTTAATTTTGAGATTCGTGCTCGCTCACATGCACCGTTGTGTAGCCAAAGAAATAGTCTGCGTCCCTATGGGACATATTCGTGTGTATTTGTAGAAAATTGCTTATGTTCTCTTGTGTTTTCTCCGTAAGCAAAGACTAAGCAAAGCGTAAGCAAATTGTAAGCATAGGGACTATGTCTTCATAAATCCTTGTTGCGACCATTTTCTGAAGAAATCATGTATTTTTCGACATTCCGGGAGTCCATTTAGGTCGAATATGGTGCAAAACTGTAGATAATTTTACCTAAAATATGCAAATCGGTAAGAAAAGTCCTTAATATCACTTTTAGAAAGAATCATATTTGTATATTTCTGACTTTACCTGAAGGATTTTTGCATGAATTTTTAGATTCATGCTCACTCACATGCACCTTTTTGTAGCCAAGGAAATATTCTGCGTCCCTATGCGACTTATTCGTGTGTATTTGTAGAAAATTTATAATTTCTGTGGTGTTTTCTCCGTAAGCAAAGAATAAGCAAAGGGTAAGCAAATTATAAGCAAAGGGATTATGTCTTCATAAATCCTTTTTGCGACCATTTTCTGAAGAAATAATGTATTTTTCGACATTCCGGCAGTCCATTTATGTCAAATATGGTGCAAAACTGTAGATAATTTTACCTAAAATATGCAAATCGTCAAGAAAATTCCTTAATATCACTTTTACAAAGAAACGTATTTGTATATTGATGACTTTAACTGAAGGATTTTTGCATTAATTTTTAGATTCATGCTCACTTACATGCACCATTATGTAGCGAAGGAAATATTCTGCGTCCCTATGCGACTTATCCGTGTGTATTTGTAGAAAAATTCTATATTTCTGTGGTGTTTTCTCCGTAAGCAAAGAATAAGCAAAGCGTAAGCAAATTGTAAGGAAAGGGAATATGTCTTCATAAATCCTTTTTGCGACCATTTTCTGAAGAAATAATGTATTTTTCGACATCCCGGGAGTCCATTTATGCCGAATATGGTGCAAAACTGTAGATAGTTGGAGCTAAAATAAGCAAATGGGTATCAAAGGTCCTAATATCACTTTTAGAAAGAATCATATTTGTATATTTCTGACTTTACCTGAAGGATTTTTGCATTAATTTTTAGATTCATGCTCGCTCACATGCACCATTCTATAGCCAGGGAAATAGTCTGCGTCCCTATGCGACTTATTCGTGTGTATTTGTAGAAAAATGCTTAATTTCTGTGGTGTTTTCCCCGTAAGCAAAGAATAAGCAAAGCGTATGCAAATTGTAAGCAAAGGGAATATGTCTTCATAAATCCTTTTCGCGACCATTTTCTGAAGAAATAATGTATTTTTCGACATCCCGGCAGTCCATTTATGTCGAATATGGTGCAAAGCTGTAGATAATTTTACCTAAAATATGCAAATCGGTAAGAAAAGTCCTTAATATCACTTTTAGAAAGAATCAGATTTGTATATTTCTGATTTTTAACTGAAGGATTTTTTGCATTACTTTTTAGATTCATGCTCACTCACATGCACCTTTTTGTAGCCAAGGAAATATTCTGCGTCCCTATGCGACTTATTCGTGTGTATTTGTAGAAAAATTAGAATTTCTTTGGTGTTTTCTCCGTAAGCAAAGAATAAGCAAAGCATAAGCAAATTGTAAGCAAATTGACTATGTCTTCATAAATCTTTGTTGCGACTATTTTCTGAAGAAATAATGTATTTATCGACATCCCGGCAATCCATTTATGTCGAATACGGTGCAAAACAGTAGGTAATTTTACCTAAAATATGCAAATCGTCAAGAAAAGTCCTTAATATCACTTTTACAAAGAATCATATTTGTATATTGCTGACTTTAACTGATGAATTTTTGCATTAATTTTTAGATTCATGCTCACTCACATGCACCATTCTGTAGCGAAGGAAATATTCTGCGTCCCTATGCGACTTATTTGTGTGTTTTTGTAGAAAAATTCTATATTTCTGTGGTGTTTTCTCCGTGAGCAAAGAATAAGCAAAGCGTAAGCAAATTGTAAGCAAAGGCAATATGTCTTCATAAATCCTTTTTGCGACCATTTTCTGAAGAAATAATTTATTTTTCGACATCCCGGGAGTCCATTTATGCCGAATATGGTGCAAAACTGTAGATAATTGGAGCTAAAATAAGCAAATGGGTACCAAAAGTCCTTAATATCACTTTTAGAAAGAATCATATTTGTATATTGCTGACTTTAACTGAAGGATTTTTGCATTAATTTTTTAGATTCATGCTCGCTCACATGCACCATTCTGTAGCCAGGGAAATAGTCTGCGACCCTATGCGACTTATTCGTGTGTATTTGTAGAAAAATGCTTAATTTCTGTGGTGTTTTCTCCGTAAGCAAAGAATAAGCAAAGCGTAAGCAAATTATAAGCAAAGGGATTATGTCTTCATAAATCCTTTTTGCGACCATTTTCTGAAGAAATAATGTATTTTTCGACATCCCGGCAGTCCATTTATGTAGAATATGGTGCAAAACTGTAGATATTTGGAGCTAAAATAAGCAAATGGGTACCAAAAATCCTTAACATCACTTTTAAACAGTAGCAGAAATATATATATCTGATTTATAATTAACGATTTTACCCTTAATTTTGAGATTCGTGCTCGCTCACATGCACCGTTGTGTAGCCAAAGAAATAGTCTGCGTCCCTATGGGACATATTCGTGTGTATTTGTAGAAAATTGCTTATGTTCTCTTGTGTTTTCTCCGTAAGCAAAGACTAAGCAAAGCGTAAGCAAATTGTAAGCATAGGGACTATGTCTTCATAAATCCTTGTTGCGACCATTTTCTGAAGAAATCATGTATTTTTCGACATTCCGGGAGTCCATTTAGGTCGAATATGGTGCAAAACTGTAGATAATTTTACCTAAAATATGCAAATCGGTAAGAAAAGTCCTTAATATCACTTTTAGAAAGAATCATATTTGTATATTTCTGACTTTACCTGAAGGATTTTTGCATGAATTTTTAGATTCATGCTCACTCACATGCACCTTTTTGTAGCCAAGGAAATATTCTGCGTCCCTATGCGACTTATTCGTGTGTATTTGTAGAAAATTTATAATTTCTGTGGTGTTTTCTCCGTAAGCAAAGAATAAGCAAAGGGTAAGCAAATTATAAGCAAAGGGATTATGTCTTCATAAATCCTTTTTGCGACCATTTTCTGAAGAAATAATGTATTTTTCGACATTCCGGCAGTCCATTTATGTCAAATATGGTGCAAAACTGTAGATAATTTTACCTAAAATATGCAAATCGTCAAGAAAATTCCTTAATATCACTTTTACATAGAAACATATTTGTGTATTTCTGACTTACCTGAAGGATTTTTGCATTAATTTTTAGATTCATGCTCACTTACATGCACCATTATGTAGCGAAGGAAATATTCTGGGTCCCTATGCGACTTATTTGTGTGTTTTTGTAGAAAAATTCTATATTTCTGTGGTTTTTTCTCCGTAAGCAAAGAAAAAGCAAAGCGTAAGCCAATTGTAAGCAAAGGGATTATGTCTTCATAAATCCTTTTTGCGACCATTTTCTGAAGAAAAAATGTATTTTTCGACATCCCGGCAGTCCATTTATGTCGAATATGATGCAAAACTGTAGTTAATTTTACCTTAAATATGCAAATCGTCAAGAAAAGTCCTTAATATCACTTTTACAAAGAATCATTTTGGTGTATTGCTGACTATAACTGAAGGATTTTTGCATTAATTTTTAGATTCATGCTCACTCACATGCACCATTCTGTAGCCAAGGAAATATTCTGCGTCCCTATGCGACTTGTTTGTGTGTATTTGTAGAAAAATTCCTAATTTCTGTGGTGTTTTCTCCGTAAGCAAAGAATAAGCAAAGCGTAAGCAAATGGTAAGCAAAGGGAATATGTCTTCATAAATCCTTTTTGCGACCATTTTCTGAAGAAATAATGTAAATTTTTGACATCCCGGCAGTCCATTTATGTCGAATATGATGCAAAACTGTAGATAATTTTACCTTAAATATGCAAATCGTCAAGAAAAGTCCTTAATATCACTTTTACAAAGAATCTTTTTTGTGTATTGCTGACTATAACTGAAGGATTTTTGCATTAATTTTTAGATTCATGCTCACTCACATGCACCATTCTGTAGCCAAGGAAATATTCTGCGTCCCTATGCGACTTGTTTGTGTGTTTTTGTAGAAAAATTCCTAATTTCTGTGGTGTTTTCTCCGTAAGCAAAGAATAAGCAAAGCGTAAGCAAATTGTAAGCAAAGGGAATATGTCTTCATAAATCCTTTTTGCGACCATTTTCTGAAGAAATAATGTATTTTTCGATATTCCGGCAGTCCATTTATGCCGAATATGGTGCAAAACTGTAGATAGTTGGAGCTAAAATAAGCAAATGGGTACCAAAGGCCCTAATATCACTTTTAGAAAGAATCATATTTGTATATTTCTGACTTTACCTGAAGGATTTTTGCATTAATTTTTAGATTCATGCTCGCTCACATGCACCATTCTGTAGCCAGGGAAATAGTCTGCGTCCCTATGCGAATTATTCGTGTGTATTTGTAGAAAAATGCTTAATTTCTGTGGTGTTTTCTCCGTAAGCAAAGAATAAGCAAAGCGTAAGCAAATTGTAAGCAAAGGGAATATGTCTTCATAAATCCTTTTTGCGACCATTTTCTGAAGAAATAATGTATTTTTCGACATCCCGGCAGTCCATTTATGTCGAATATGGTGCAAAGCTGTAGATAATTTTACCTAAAATATGCAAATCGGTAAGAAAAGTCCTTAATATCACTTTTAGAAAGAATCAGATTTGTATATTTCTGATTTTTAACTGAAGGATTTTTGCATTACTTTTTAGATTCATGGTCACTCACATGCACCTTTTTGTAGCCAAGGAAATATTCTGCGTCCCTATGCGACTTATTCGTGTGTATTTGTAGAAAAATTATAATTTCTTTGGTGTTTTCTCCGTAAGCAAAGAATAAGCAAAGCATAAGCAATTTGTAAGCAAATTGACTATGTCTTCATAAATCTTTGTTGCGACTATTTTCTGAAGAAATAATGTATTTTTCGACATCCCGGCAATCCGTTTTTGTCGAATACGGTGCAAAACATTAGATAATTTTACCTAAAATAGGCAAATCGTCAAAAAAAGTCCTTAATATCACTTTTACAAAGAATCATATTTGTATATTGCTGACTTTAACTGAAGAATTTTTGCATTAATTTTTAGATTCATGCTCACTCACATGCACCATTCTGTAGCGAAGGAAATATTCTGCGTCCCTATGCGACTTATTCGTGTGTATTTGTAGAAATATTCTATATTTCTGTGGTGTGTTCTCCGTAAGCAAAGAATAAGCAAAGCGTAAGCAAATTGTAAGCAAAGGGATTATGTCTTCATAAATCCTTTTTGCGACCATTTTCTGAAGAAATAATGTATTTTTCGACATCCCGGGAGTCCATTTATGCCGAATATGGTGCAAAACTGTAGATAGTTGGAGCTAAAATAAGCAAATGGGTACCAAAGGCCCTAATATCACTTTTAGAAAGAATCATATTTGTATATTTCTGACTTTACCTGAAGGATTTTTGCATTAATTTTTAGATTCATGCTCGCTCACATGCACCATTCTGTAGCAAGGGAAATAGTCTGCGTCCGTATGCGACTTATTCGTATGTATTTGTAGAAAAATGCTTAATTTCTGTGGTGTTTTCTCCGTAAGCAAAGAATAAGCAAAGCGTAAGCAAATTGTAAGCAAAGGGAATATGTCTTCATAAATCCTTTTTGCGACCATTTTCTGAAGAAATAATGTATTTTTCGACATCCCGGCAGTCCATTTATGTCGAATATGATGCAAAACTGTAGATAATTTTACCTTAAATATGCAAATCGTCAAGAAAAGTCCTAAATATCTTTTTTACAAAGAATCATTTTTGTGTATTGATGACATTAACTGAAGGATTTTTGCATTAATTTTTAGATTGATGCTCACTCACATGCACCATTCTGTAGCCAAGGAAATATTCTGCGTCCCTGTGCGACTTGTTTGTGTGTATTTGTAGAAAAATTCCTAATTTCTGTGGTGTTTTCTCCGTAAGCAAAGAATAAGCAAATTGTAAGCAAATTGTAAGCAAAGGGATTATGTCTTCATAAATCCTTTTTGCGACCATTTTCTGAAGAAATAATGTATTTTTCGACATCCCGGCAGTCCATTTATGTCGAATATGATGCAAAACTGTAGATAATTTTACCTTCAATATGCAAATCGTCAAGAAAAGTCCTTAATATCACTTTTACAAAGAATCATTTTTGTGTATTGCTGACTATAACTGAAGGATTTTTGCATTAATTTTTAGATTCATGCTCACTCACATGCACCATTCTGTAGCCAAGGAAATATTCTGCGTCCCTATGCGACTTGTTTGTGTGTATTTGTAGAAAAATTCCTAATTTCTGTGGTGTTTTCTCCGTAAGCAAAGAATAAGCAAAGCGTATCAAATTGTAAGCAAAGGGAATATGTCTTCATAAATCCTTTTTGCGACCATTTTCTGAAGAAATAATGTATTTTTCGACATCCCGGTAGTCCATTTATGCCGAATATGGTGCAAAACTGTAGATAGTTGGAGCTAAAATAAGCAAATGGGTACCAAAGGCCCTAATATCACTTTTAGAAAGAATCATATTTGTATATTTCTGACTTTACCTGAAGGATTTTTGCATTAATTTTTAGATTCATGCTCGCTCACATGCACCATTCTGTAGCCAGGGAAATAGTCTGCGTCCCTATGCGACTTATTCGTGTGTATTTGTAGAAAAATGCTTAATTTCTGTGGTGTTTTCTCCGTAAGCAAAGAATAAGCAAAGCGTAAGCAAATTGTAAGGAAAGGGAATATGTCTTCATAAATCCTTTTTGCGACCATTTTCTGAAGAAAAAATGTATTTTTCGACATCCCGGCAGTCCATTTATGTCGAATATGGTGCAAAGCTGTAGATAATTTTAACTAAAATATGCAAATCGGTAAGAAAAGTCCTTAATATCACTTTTAGAAAGAATCAGATTTGTATATTTCTGATTTTTAACTGAAGGATTTTTGCATTACTTTTTAGATTCATGCTCACTCACATGCACCTTTTTGTAGCCAAGGAAATATTCTGCGTCCCTATGCGACTTATTCGTGTGTATTTGTAGAAAAATTATAATTTCTTTGGTGTTTTCTCCGTAAGCAAAGAATAAGCAAAGCATAAGCAAATTGTAAGCAAATTGACTATGTCTTCATAAATCTTTGTTGCGACTATTTTTTGAAGAAATAATGTATTTTTTGACATCCCGGCAATCCATTTATGTCGAATACGGTGCAAAACAGTAGATAATTTTACCTAAAATATGCAAATCGTCAAGAAAAGTCCTTAATATCACTTATACAAAGAATCATATTTGAGTATTATGGAATTTAACTGAAGAATTTTTGCATTAATTTTTAGATTCATGCTCACTCACATGCACCATTCTGTAGCGAAGGAAATATTCTGCGTCCCTATGCGACTTATTCGTGTGTATTTGTAGAAAAATTCTATATTTCTGTGGTGTTTTCTCCGTAAGCAAAGAAAAAGCAAAGCGTAAGCAAATTGTAAGCAAAGGGATTATGTCTTCATAAATCCTTTTTGCGACCATTTTCTGAAGAAATAATGTATTTTTCGACATCCCGGGAGTACATTTATGCCGAATATGGTGCAAAACTGTAGATAGTTGGAGCTAAAATAAACAAATGGGTACCAAAGGCCCTAATATCACTTTTAGAAAGAATCATATTTGTATATTTCTGACTTTACCTGAAGGATTTTTGCATTAATTTTTAGATTCATGCTCGCTCATATGCACCATTCTGTAGCCAGGGAAATAGTCTGCGTCCCTACGCGACTTATTCGTGTGTATTTGTAGAAAAATGCTTAATTTCTGTGGTGTTTTCTCCGTAAGCAAAGAATAAGCAAAGCGTAAGCAAATTGTAAGCAAACGGAATATGTCTTCATCAATCTTTGTTGCGACTATTTTCTGAAGAAATAATGTATTTTTCGACATCCCGGCAATCCATTTATGTCGAATACGGTGCAAAACAGTAGATAATTTTACCTAAAATATGCAAATCGTCCAGAAAAGTCCTTAATATCACTTTTACAAAGAATCATATTTGTATATTGCTGACTTTAACTGAAGAATTTTTGCATTAATTTTTAGATTCATGCTCACTCACATGCACCATTCTGTAGCGAAGGAAATATTCTGCGTCCCTATGCGACTTATTTGTGTGTTTTTGTAGAAAAATTCTATATTTCTGTGGTGTTTTTCGACATCCCGGGAGTCTATTTATGCCGAATATGGTGCAAAACTGTAGATAATTGGAGCTAAAATAAGCAAATGGGTACCAAAAGTCTTTAATAAAGATTCGTGCTCGCTCACATGCACCGTTGTGTAGCCAAGGAAATAGTCTGCGTCCCTATGGGACATATTCGTGTGTATTTGTAGAAAATTGCTTATGTTCTCTTGTGTTTTCTCCGTAAGCAAAGAATAAGCAAAGGATAAGCAAATTGTAATCAAAAGGAAAATGTCTTCATAAATCCTTTTTGTGACCATTTCCTGAAGAAATAATGTATTTTTCGACAACCGGCAGTCCATTTTTGTCGAATATGGTGCAAAACTGTAAATAATTTTACCTAAAATATGCAAATCATTAAGAAAAGTCATTAATATCACTTTTAGAAAGGATCATATTTGTATATTTCTGACTTTACCTGAAGGATTTTTGCATTAATTTTTATATTCATGCTCACTCACATGCACCATTCTGTAGCCAAGGAAATATTCTGCGTCCCTATGCGACTTATTTGTGTGTTTTTGTAGAAAAATTCTATATTTCTGTGGTGTTTTCTCCGTAAGCAAAGAAAAAGCAAAGCGTAAGCAAATTGTAAGCAAAGGGATTATGTCTTCATAAATCCTTTTTGCGACCATTTTCTGAAGAAATAATGTATTTTTCGACATCCCGGCAGTCCATTTATATCGAATATGATGCAAAACTGTTGATAATTTTACCTTAAATATGCAAATCGTCAAGAAAAGTCCTTAATATCACTTTTACAAAGAATCATTTTTGTGTATTGCTGACTATAACTGAAGGATTTTTGCATTAATTTTTAGATTCATGCTCGTTCACATGCACCATTCTGTAGCCAAGGAAATATTCTGCGTCCCTATGCGACTTGTTTGTGTGTATTTGTAGAAAAATGCTTAATTTCTGTGGTGTTTTCTCCGTAAGCAAAGAATAAGCAAAGCGTATCAAATTGTAAGCAAAGGGAATATGTCTTCATAAATCCTTTTTGCGACCATTTTCTGAAGAAATAATGTATTTTTCGACATCCCGGTAGTCCATTTATGCCGAATATGGTGCAAAACTGTAGATAGTTGGAGCTAAAATATGCAAATCGTCAAGAAAAGTCCTTAATATCACTTTTAGAAAGAATCATATTTGTATATTTCTGACTTTACCTGAAGGATTTTTGCATTAATTTTTAGATTCATGCTCGCTCACATGCACCATTCTGTAGCCAGGGAAATAGTCTGCGTCCCTATGCGACTTATTCGTGTGTATTTGTAGAAAAATGCTTAATTTCTGTGGTGTTTTCTCCGTAAGCAAAGAATAAGCAAAGCGTAAGCAAATTGTAAGGAAAGGGAATATGTCTTCATAAATCCTTTTTGCGACCATTTTCTGAAGAAAAAATGTATTTTTCGACATCCCGGCAGTCCATTTATGTCGAATATGGTGCAAAGCTGTAGATAATTTTAACTAAAATATGCAAATCGGTAAGAAAAGTCCTTAATATCACTTTTAGAAAGAATCAGATTTGTATATTTCTGATTTTTAACTGAAGGATTTTTGCATTACTTTTTAGATTCATGCTCACTCACATGCACCTTTTTGTAGCCAAGGAAATATTCTGCGTCCCTATGCGACTTATTCGTGTGTATTTGTAGAAAAATTATAATTTCTTTGGTGTTTTCTCCGTAAGCAAAGAATAAGCAAAGCATAAGCAAATTGTAAGCAAATTGACTATGTCTTCATAAATCTTTGTTGCGACTATTTTTTGAAGAAATAATGTATTTTTTGACATCCCGGCAATCCATTTATGTCGAATACGGTGCAAAACAGTAGATAATTTTACCTAAAATATGCAAATCGTCAAGAAAAGTCCTTAATATCACTTATACAAAGAATCATATTTGAGTATTATGGAATTTAACTGAAGAATTTTTGCATTAATTTTTAGATTCATGCTCACTCACATGCACCATTCTGTAGCGAAGGAAATATTCTGCGTCCCTATGCGACTTATTCGTGTGTATTTGTAGAAAAATTCTATATTTCTGTGGTGTTTTCTCCGTAAGCAAAGAAAAAGCAAAGCGTAAGCAAATTGTAAGCAAAGGGATTATGTCTTCATAAATCCTTTTTGCGACCATTTTCTGAAGAAATAATGTATTTTTCGACATCCCGGGAGTACATTTATGCCGAATATGGTGCAAAACTGTAGATAGTTGGAGCTAAAATAAACAAATGGGTACCAAAGGCCCTAATATCACTTTTAGAAAGAATCATATTTGTATATTTCTGACTTTACCTGAAGGATTTTTGCATTAATTTTTAGATTCATGCTCGCTCATATGCACCATTCTGTAGCCAGGGAAATAGTCTGCGTCCCTACGCGACTTATTCGTGTGTATTTGTAGAAAAATGCTTAATTTCTGTGGTGTTTTCTCCGTAAGCAAAGAATAAGCAAAGCGTAAGCAAATTGTAAGCAAACGGAATATGTCTTCATCAATCTTTGTTGCGACTATTTTCTGAAGAAATAATGTATTTTTCGACATCCCGGCAATCCATTTATGTCGAATACGGTGCAAAACAGTAGATAATTTTACCTAAAATATGCAAATCGTCCAGAAAAGTCCTTAATATCACTTTTACAAAGAATCATATTTGTATATTGCTGACTTTAACTGAAGAATTTTTGCATTAATTTTTAGATTCATGCTCACTCACATGCACCATTCTGTAGCGAAGGAAATATTCTGCGTCCCTATGCGACTTATTTGTGTGTTTTTGTAGAAAAATTCTATATTTCTGTGGTGTTTTTCGACATCCCGGGAGTCTATTTATGCCGAATATGGTGCAAAACTGTAGATAATTGGAGCTAAAATAAGCAAATGGGTACCAAAAGTCTTTAATAAAGATTCGTGCTCGCTCACATGCACCGTTGTGTAGCCAAGGAAATAGTCTGCGTCCCTATGGGACATATTCGTGTGTATTTGTAGAAAATTGCTTATGTTCTCTTGTGTTTTCTCCGTAAGCAAAGAATAAGCAAAGGATAAGCAAATTGTAATCAAAAGGAAAATGTCTTCATAAATCCTTTTTGTGACCATTTCCTGAAGAAATAATGTATTTTTCGACAACCGGCAGTCCATTTTTGTCGAATATGGTGCAAAACTGTAAATAATTTTACCTAAAATATGCAAATCATTAAGAAAAGTCATTAATATCACTTTTAGAAAGGATCATATTTGTATATTTCTGACTTTACCTGAAGGATTTTTGCATTAATTTTTATATTCATGCTCACTCACATGCACCATTCTGTAGCCAAGGAAATATTCTGCGTCCCTATGCGACTTATTTGTGTGTTTTTGTAGAAAAATTCTATATTTCTGTGGTGTTTTCTCCGTAAGCAAAGAAAAAGCAAAGCGTAAGCAAATTGTAAGCAAAGGGATTATGTCTTCATAAATCCTTTTTGCGACCATTTTCTGAAGAAATAATGTATTTTTCGACATCCCGGCAGTCCATTTATATCGAATATGATGCAAAACTGTTGATAATTTTACCTTAAATATGCAAATCGTCAAGAAAAGTCCTTAATATCACTTTTACAAAGAATCATTTTTGTGTATTGCTGACTATAACTGAAGGATTTTTGCATTAATTTTTAGATTCATGCTCGTTCACATGCACCATTCTGTAGCCAAGGAAATATTCTGCGTCCCTATGCGACTTGTTTGTGTGTATTTGTAGAAAAATTCTATATTTCTGTGGTGTTTTCTCCGTAAGCAAAGAATAAGCAAAGCGTAAGCAAATTGAAAGCAAAGGGAATATGTCTTCATAAATCCTTTTTGCGACCATTTTCTGAAGAAATAATGTATTTTTCGACATCCCGGGAGTCCATTTATGCCGAATATGGTGCAAAACTGTAGATAGTTGGAGCTAAAATAAGCAAATGGATATCAAAGGTCCTAATATCACTTCTAGAAAGAATCATATTTGTATATCTCTGACTTTACCTGAAGGATTTTTGCATTAATTTTTAGATTCATGCTCGCTCACATGCACCATTCTATAGCCAGGGAAATAGTCTGCGTCCCTATGCGACTTATTCGTGTGTATTTGTAGAAAAATGCTTAATTTCTGTGGTGTTTTCCCCGTAAGCAAAGAATAAGCAAAGCGTATGCAAATTGTAAGCTAAGGGAATATGTCTTCATAAATCCTTTTTGCGACCATTTTCTGAAGAAATAATGTATTTTTCGACATCCCGGCAGTCCATTTATGTCGAATATGGTGCAAAGCTGTAGATAATTTTACCTAAAATATGCAAATCGGTAAGAAAAGTCCTTAATATCACTTTTAGAAAAAATCAGGTTTGTATATTTCTGATTTTTAACTGAAGGATTTTTTGCATTACTTTTTAGATTCATGCTCACTCACATGCACCTTTTTGTAGCCAAGGAAATATTCTGCGTCCCTATGCGACTTATTCGTGTGTATTTGTAGAAAAATTAGAATTTCTTTGGTGTTTTCTCCGTAAGCAAAGAATAAGCAAAGCATAAGCAAATTGTAAGCAAATTGACTATGTCTTCATAAATCTTTGTTGCGACTATTTTCTGAAGAAATAATGTATTTTTCGACATCCCGGCAATCCATTTATGTCGAATACGGTGCAAAACAGTAGATAATTTTACCTTAAATATGCAAATCGTCAAGAAAAGTCCTTAATATCACTTTTACAAAGAATCATATTTGTATATTGCTGACTTTAACTGATGAATTTTTGCATTAATTTTTAGATTCATGCTCACTCACATGCACCATTCTGTAGCGAAGGAAATATTCTGCGTCCCTATGCGACTTATTTGTGTGTTTTTGTAGAAAAATTCTATATTTCAGTGGTGTTTTTCGACATCCCGGGAGTCCATTTATGCCGAATATGGTGCAAAACTGTAGATAATTGGAGCTAAAATAAGCAAATGGGTACCAAAAGTCCTTAATAAAGATTCGTGCTCGCTCACATGCACCGTTGTCTAGCCAAGGAAATAGTCTGCGTCCGTATGGGACATATTCGTGTGTATTTGTAGAAAATTGCTTATGTTCTCTTGTGTTTTCTCCGTAAGCAAAGAATAAGCAAAGCATAAGCAAATTGTAAGCAAAAGGAAAATGTCTTCATAAATCCTTTTTGTGACCATTTCCTGAAGAAATAATGTATTTTTCGACAACCGGCAGTCCATTTTTGTCGAATATGGTGCAAAACTGTAAATAATTTTACCTAAAATATGCAAATCATTAAGAAAAGTCATTAATATCACTTTTAGAAAGGATCATATTTGTATATTTCTGACTTTACCTGAAGGATTTTTGCATTAATTTTTATATTCATGCTCACTCACATGCACCATTCTGTAGCCAAGGAAATATTCTGCGTCCCTATGCGACTTATTTGTGTGTTTTTGTAGAAAAATTCTATATTTCTGTGGTGTTTTCTACGTAAGCAAAGAAAAAGCAAAGCGTAAGCAAATTGTAAGCAAAGGGATTATGTCTTCATAAATCCTTTTTGCGACCATTTTCTGAAGAAATAATGTATTTTTCGACATCCCGGCAGTCCATTTATATCGAATATGATGCAAAACTGTTGATAATTTTACCTTAAATATGCAAATCGTCAAGAAAAGTCCTTAATATCACTTTTACAAAGAATCATTTTTGTGTATTGCTGACTATAACTAAAGGATTTTTGCATTAATTTTTAGATTCATGCTCGTTCACATGCACCATTCTGTAGCCAAGGAAATATTCTGCGTCCCTATGCGACTTGTTTATGTGTATTTGTAGAAAAATTCTATATTTCTGTGGTGTTTTCTCCGTAAGCAAATAATAAGCAAAGCGTAAGCAAATTGAAAGCAAAGGGAATATGTCTTCATAAATCCTTTTTGCGACCATTTTCTGAAGAAATAATGTATTTTTCGACATCCCGGGAATCCATTTATGCCGAATATGGTGCAAAACTGTAGATAGTTGGAGCTAAAATAAGCAAATGGGTATCAAAGGTCCTAATATCACTTTTAGAAAGAATCATATTTGTATATTTCTGACTTTACCTGAAGGATTTTTGCATTAATTTTTAGATTCATGCTCGCTCACATGCACCATTCTATAGCCAGGGAAATAGTCTGCGTCCCTATGCGACTTATTCGTGTGTATTTGTAGAAAAATGCTTAATTTCTGTGGTGTTTTCCCCGTAAGCAAAGAATAAGCAAAGCGTATGCAAATTGTAAGCAAAGGGAATATGTCTTCATAAATCCTTTTCGCGACCATTTTCTGAAGAAATAATGTATTTTTCGACATCCCGGCAGTCCATTTATGTCGAATATGGTGCAAAGCTGTAGATAATTTTACCTAAAATATGCAAATCGGTAAGAAAAGTCCTTAATATCACTTTTAGAAAGAATCAGATTTGTATATTTCTGATTTTTAACTGAAGGATTTTTTGCATTACTTTTTAGATTCATGCTCACTCACATGCACCTTTTTGTAGCCAAGGAAATATTCTGCGTCCCTATGCGACTTATTCGTGTGTATTTGTAGAAAAATTAGAATTTCTTTGGTGTTTTCTCCGTAAGCAAAGAATAAGCAAAGCATAAGCAAATTGACTATGTCTTCATAAATCTTTGTTGCGACTATTTTCTGAAGAAATAATGTATTTATCGACATCCCGGCAATCCATTTATGTCGAATACGGTGCAAAACAGTAGGTAATTTTACCTAAAATATGCAAATCGTCAAGAAAAGTCCTTAATATCACTTTTACAAAGAATCATATTTGTATATTGCTGACTTTAACTGATGAATTTTTGCATTAATTTTTAGATTCATGCTCACTCACATGCACCATTCTGTAGCGAAGGAAATATTCTGCGTCCCTATGCGACTTATTTGTGTGTTTTTGTAGAAAAATTCTATATTTCTGTGGTGTTTTCTCCGTGAGCAAAGAATAAGCAAAGCGTAAGCAAATTGTAAGCAAAGGCAATATGTCTTCATAAATCCTTTTTGCGACCATTTTCTGAAGAAATAATTTATTTTTCGACATCCCGGGAGTCCATTTATGCCGAATATGGTGCAAAACTGTAGATAATTGGAGCTAAAATAAGCAAATGGGTACCAAAAGTCCTTAATATCACTTTTAGAAAGAATCATATTTGTATATTGCTGACTTTAACTGAAGGATTTTTGCATTAATTTTTTAGATTCATGCTCGCTCACATGCACCATTCTGTAGCCAGGGAAATAGTCTGCGACCCTATGCGACTTATTCGTGTGTATTTGTAGAAAAATGCTTAATTTCTGTGGTGTTTTCTCCGTAAGCAAAGAATAAGCAAAGCGTAAGCAAATTATAAGCAAAGGGATTATGTCTTCATAAATCCTTTTTGCGACCATTTTCTGAAGAAATAATGTATTTTTCGACATCCCGGCAGTCCATTTATGTAGAATATGGTGCAAAACTGTAGATATTTGGAGCTAAAATAAGCAAATGGGTACCAAAAATCCTTAACATCACTTTTAAACAGTAGCAGAAATATATATATCTGATTTATAATTAACGATTTTACCCTTAATTTTGAGATTCGTGCTCGCTCACATGCACCGTTGTGTAGCCAAAGAAATAGTCTGCGTCCCTATGGGACATATTCGTGTGTATTTGTAGAAAATTGCTTATGTTCTCTTGTGTTTTCTCCGTAAGCAAAGACTAAGCAAAGCGTAAGCAAATTGTAAGCATAGGGACTATGTCTTCATAAATCCTTGTTGCGACCATTTTCTGAAGAAATCATGTATTTTTCGACATTCCGGGAGTCCATTTAGGTCGAATATGGTGCAAAACTGTAGATAATTTTACCTAAAATATGCAAATCGGTAAGAAAAGTCCTTAATATCACTTTTAGAAAGAATCATATTTGTATATTTCTGACTTTACCTGAAGGATTTTTGCATGAATTTTTAGATTCATGCTCACTCACATGCACCTTTTTGTAGCCAAGGAAATATTCTGCGTCCCTATGCGACTTATTCGTGTGTATTTGTAGAAAATTTATAATTTCTGTGGTGTTTTCTCCGTAAGCAAAGAATAAGCAAAGGGTAAGCAAATTATAAGCAAAGGGATTATGTCTTCATAAATCCTTTTTGCGACCATTTTCTGAAGAAATAATGTATTTTTCGACATTCCGGCAGTCCATTTATGTCAAATATGGTGCAAAACTGTAGATAATTTTACCTAAAATATGCAAATCGTCAAGAAAATTCCTTAATATCACTTTTACAAAGAAACGTATTTGTATATTGATGACTTTAACTGAAGGATTTTTGCATTAATTTTTAGATTCATGCTCACTTACATGCACCATTATGTAGCGAAGGAAATATTCTGCGTCCCTATGCGACTTATCCGTGTGTATTTGTAGAAAAATTCTATATTTCTGTGGTGTTTTCTCCGTAAGCAAAGAATAAGCAAAGCGTAAGCAAATTGTAAGGAAAGGGAATATGTCTTCATAAATCCTTTTTGCGACCATTTTCTGAAGAAATAATGTATTTTTCGACATCCCGGGAGTCCATTTATGCCGAATATGGTGCAAAACTGTAGATAGTTGGAGCTAAAATAAGCAAATGGGTATCAAAGGTCCTAATATCACTTTTAGAAAGAATCATATTTGTATATTTCTGACTTTACCTGAAGGATTTTTGCATTAATTTTTAGATTCATGCTCGCTCACATGCACCATTCTATAGCCAGGGAAATAGTCTGCGTCCCTATGCGACTTATTCGTGTGTATTTGTAGAAAAATGCTTAATTTCTGTGGTGTTTTCCCCGTAAGCAAAGAATAAGCAAAGCGTATGCAAATTGTAAGCAAAGGGAATATGTCTTCATAAATCCTTTTCGCGACCATTTTCTGAAGAAATAATGTATTTTTCGACATCCCGGCAGTCCATTTATGTCGAATATGGTGCAAAGCTGTAGATAATTTCACCTAAAATATGCAAATCGGTAAGAAAAGTCCTTAATATCACTTTTAGAAAGAATCAGATTTGTATATTTCTGATTTTTAACTGAAGGATTTTTTGCATTACTTTTTAGATTCATGCTCACTCACATGCACCTTTTTGTAGCCAAGGAAATATTCTGCGTCCCTATGCGACTTATTCGTGTGTATTTGTAGAAAAATTAGAATTTCTTTGGTGTTTTCTCCGTAAGCAAAGAATAAGCAAAGCATAAGCAAATTGTAAGCAAATTGACTATGTCTTCATAAATCTTTGTTGCGACTATTTTCTGAAGAAATAATGTATTTATCGACATCCCGGCAATCCATTTATGTCGAATACGGTGCAAAACAGTAGGTAATTTTACCTAAAATATGCAAATCGTCAAGAAAAGTCCTTAATATCACTTTTACAAAGAATCATATTTGTATATTGCTGACTTTAACTGATGAATTTTTGCATTAATTTTTAGATTCATGCTCACTCACATGCACCATTCTGTAGCGAAGGAAATATTCTGCGTCCCTATGCGACTTATTTGTGTGTTTTTGTAGAAAAATTCTATATTTCTGTGGTGTTTTCTCCGTGAGCAAAGAATAAGCAAAGCGTAAGCAAATTGTAAGCAAAGGCAATATGTCTTCATAAATCCTTTTTGCGACCATTTTCTGAAGAAATAATTTATTTTTCGACATCCCGGGAGTCCATTTATGCCGAATATGGTGCAAAACTGTAGATAATTGGAGCTAAAATAAGCAAATGGGTACCAAAAGTCCTTAATATCACTTTTAGAAAGAATCATATTTGTATATTGCTGACTTTAACTGAAGGATTTTTGCATTAATTTTTTAGATTCATGCTCGCTCACATGCACCATTCTGTAGCCAGGGAAATAGTCTGCGACCCTATGCGACTTATTCGTGTGTATTTGTAGAAAAATGCTTAATTTCTGTGGTGTTTTCTCCGTAAGCAAAGAATAAGCAAAGCGTAAGCAAATTATAAGCAAAGGGATTATGTCTTCATAAATCCTTTTTGCGACCATTTTCTGAAGAAATAATGTATTTTTCGACATCCCGGCAGTCCATTTATGTAGAATATGGTGCAAAACTGTAGATATTTGGAGCTAAAATAAGCAAATGGGTACCAAAAATCCTTAACATCACTTTTAAACAGTAGCAGAAATATATATATCTGATTTATAATTAACGATTTTACCCTTAATTTTGAGATTCGTGCTCGCTCACATGCACCGTTGTGTAGCCAAAGAAATAGTCTGCGTCCCTATGGGACATATTCGTGTGTATTTGTAGAAAATTGCTTATGTTCTCTTGTGTTTTCTCCGTAAGCAAAGACTAAGCAAAGCGTAAGCAAATTGTAAGCATAGGGACTATGTCTTCATAAATCCTTGTTGCGACCATTTTCTGAAGAAATCATGTATTTTTCGACATTCCGGGAGTCCATTTAGGTCGAATATGGTGCAAAACTGTAGATAATTTTACCTAAAATATGCAAATCGGTAAGAAAAGTCCTTAATATCACTTTTAGAAAGAATCATATTTGTATATTTCTGACTTTACCTGAAGGATTTTTGCATGAATTTTTAGATTCATGCTCACTCACATGCACCTTTTTGTAGCCAAGGAAATATTCTGCGTCCCTATGCGACTTATTCGTGTGTATTTGTAGAAAATTTATAATTTCTGTGGTGTTTTCTCCGTAAGCAAAGAATAAGCAAAGGGTAAGCAAATTATAAGCAAAGGGATCATGTCTTCATAAATCCTTTTTGCGACCATTTTCTGAAGAAATAATGTATTTTTCGACATTCCGGCAGTCCATTTATGTCAAATATGGTGCAAAACTGTAGATAATTTTACCTAAAATATGCAAATCGTCAAGAAAATTCCTTAATATCACTTTTACATAGAAACATATTTGTGTATTTCTGACTTACCTGAAGGATTTTTGCATTAATTTTTAGATTCATGCTCACTTACATGCACCATTATGTAGCGAAGGAAATATTCTGGGTCCCTATGCGACTTATTTGTGTGTTTTTGTAGAAAAATTCTATATTTCTGTGGTTTTTTCTCCGTAAGCAAAGAAAAAGCAAAGCGTAAGCCAATTGTAAGCAAAGGGATTATGTCTTCATAAATCCTTTTTGCGACCATTTTCTGAAGAAAAAATGTATTTTTCGACATCCCGGCAGTCCATTTATGTCGAATATGATGCAAAACTGTAGTTAATTTTACCTTAAATATGCAAATCGTCAAGAAAAGTCCTTAATATCACTTTTACAAAGAATCATTTTGGTGTATTGCTGACTATAACTGAAGGATTTTTGCATTAATTTTTAGATTCATGCTCACTCACATGCACCATTCTGTAGCCAAGGAAATATTCTGCGTCCCTATGCGACTTGTTTGTGTGTATTTGTAGAAAAATTCCTAATTTCTGTGGTGTTTTCTCCGTAAGCAAAGAATAAGCAAAGCGTAAGCAAATGGTAAGCAAAGGGAATATGTCTTCATAAATCCTTTTTGCGACCATTTTCTGAAGAAATAATGTAAATTTTTGACATCCCGGCAGTCCATTTATGTCGAATATGATGCAAAACTGTAGATAATTTTACCTTAAATATGCAAATCGTCAAGAAAAGTCCTTAATATCACTTTTACAAAGAATCTTTTTTGTGTATTGCTGACTATAACTGAAGGATTTTTGCATTAATTTTTAGATTCATGCTCACTCACATGCACCATTCTGTAGCCAAGGAAATATTCTGCGTCCCTATGCGACTTGTTTGTGTGTTTTTGTAGAAAAATTCCTAATTTCTGTGGTGTTTTCTCCGTAAGCAAAGAATAAGCAAAGCGTAAGCAAATTGTAAGCAAAGGGAATATGTCTTCATAAATCCTTTTTGCGACCATTTTCTGAAGAAATAATGTATTTTTCGATATTCCGGCAGTCCATTTATGCCGAATATGGTGCAAAACTGTAGATAGTTGGAGCTAAAATAAGCAAATGGGTACCAAAGGCCCTAATATCACTTTTAGAAAGAATCATATTTGTATATTTCTGACTTTACCTGAAGGATTTTTGCATTAATTTTTAGATTCATGCTCGCTCACATGCACCATTCTGTAGCCAGGGAAATAGTCTGCGTCCCTATGCGAATTATTCGTGTGTATTTGTAGAAAAATGCTTAATTTCTGTGGTGTTTTCTCCGTAAGCAAAGAATAAGCAAAGCGTAAGCAAATTGTAAGCAAAGGGAATATGTCTTCATAAATCCTTTTTGCGACCATTTTCTGAAGAAATAATGTATTTTTCGACATCCCGGCAGTCCATTTATGTCGAATATGGTGCAAAGCTGTAGATAATTTTACCTAAAATATGCAAATCGGTAAGAAAAGTCCTTAATATCACTTTTAGAAAGAATCAGATTTGTATATTTCTGATTTTTAACTGAAGGATTTTTGCATTACTTTTTAGATTCATGGTCACTCACATGCACCTTTTTGTAGCCAAGGAAATATTCTGCGTCCCTATGCGACTTATTCGTGTGTATTTGTAGAAAAATTATAATTTCTTTGGTGTTTTCTCCGTAAGCAAAGAATAAGCAAAGCATAAGCAATTTGTAAGCAAATTGACTATGTCTTCATAAATCTTTGTTGCGACTATTTTCTGAAGAAATAATGTATTTTTCGACATCCCGGCAATCCGTTTTTGTCGAATACGGTGCAAAACAGTAGATAATTTTACCTAAAATAGGCAAATCGTCAAAAAAAGTCCTTAATATCACTTTTACAAAGAATCATATTTGTATATTGCTGACTTTAACTGAAGAATTTTTGCATTAATTTTTAGATTCATGCTCACTCACATGCACCATTCTGTAGCGAAGGAAATATTCTGCGTCCCTATGCGACTTATTCGTGTGTATTTGTAGAAATATTCTATATTTCTGTGGTGTGTTCTCCGTAAGCAAAGAATAAGCAAAGCGTAAGCAAATTGTAAGCAAAGGGATTATGTCTTCATAAATCCTTTTTGCGACCATTTTCTGAAGAAATAATGTATTTTTCGACATCCCGGGAGTCCATTTATGCCGAATATGGTGCAAAACTGTAGATAGTTGGAGCTAAAATAAGCAAATGGGTACCAAAGGCCCTAATATCACTTTTAGAAAGAATCATATTTGTATATTTCTGACTTTACCTGAAGGATTTTTGCATTAATTTTTAGATTCATGCTCGCTCACATGCACCATTCTGTAGCAAGGGAAATAGTCTGCGTCCGTATGCGACTTATTCGTATGTATTTGTAGAAAAATGCTTAATTTCTGTGGTGTTTTCTCCGTAAGCAAAGAATAAGCAAAGCGTAAGCAAATTGTAAGCAAAGGGAATATGTCTTCATAAATCCTTTTTGCGACCATTTTCTGAAGAAATAATGTATTTTTCGACATCCCGGCAGTCCATTTATGTGGAATATGGTGCAAAGCTGTAGATAATTTTACCTAAAATATGCAAATCGGTAAGAAAAGTCCTTAATATCACTTTTAGAAAGAATCAGATTTGTATATTTCTGATTTTTAACTGAAGGATTTTTGCATTACTTTTTAGATTCATGCTGACTCACATGCACCTTTTTGTAGCCAAGGAAATATTCTGCATCCCTATGCGACTTATTCGTGTGTATTTGTAGAAAAATTATAATTTCTTTGGTGTTTTCTCCGTAAGCAAAGAATAAGCAAAGCATAAGCAAATTGAAAGCAAATTGACTATGTCTTCATAAATCTTTGTTGCGACTATTTTCTGAAGAAATAATGTATTTTTCGACATCCCGGCAATCCGTTTATGTCGAATACGCTGGAAAACAGTAGATAATTTTACCTAAAATAGGCAAATCGTCAAGAAAAGTCCTTAATATCACTTTTACAAAGAATCATATTTGTATATTGCTGACTTTAACTGAAGAATTTTTGCATTAATTTTTAGATTCATGCTCACTCACATGCACCATTCTGTAGCGAAGGAAATATTCTGCGTCCCTATGCGACTTATTCGTGTGTATTTGTAGAAAAATTCTATATTTCTGTGGTGTTTTCTCCGTAAGCAAAGAATAAGCAAAGCGTAAGCAAATTGTAAGCAAAGGGATTATGTCTTCATAAATCCTTTTTGCGACCATTTTCTGAAGAAATAATGTATTTTTCGACATCCCGGCAGTCCATTTATGTCGAATATGATGCAAAACTGTAGATAATTTTACCTTAAATATGCAAATCGTCAAGAAAACTCCTTAATATCACTTTTACAAAGAATCATTTTTGTGTATTGCTGACTATAACTGAAGGATTTTTGCATTAATTTTTAGATTCATGCTCACTCACATGCACCATTCTGTAGCGAAGGAAATATTCTGCGTCCCTATGCGACTTGTTTGTGTGTATTTGTAGAAAAATTTTATATTTCTGTGGTGTTTTCTCCGTAAGCAAAGAATAAGCAAAGCGTAAGCAAATTGTAAGCAAAGGGAATATGTCTTCATAAATCCTTTTTGCGACCATTTTCTGAAGAAATAATGTATTTTTCGACATCCCGGGAGTCCATTTATGCCGAATATGGTGCAAAACTGTAGATAGTTGGAGCTAAAATAAGCAAATGGGTACCAAAGGCCCTAATATCACTTTTAGAAAGAATCATATTTGTATATTTCTGACTTTACCTGAAGGATTTTTGCATTAATTTTTAGATTCATGCTCGCTCACATGCACCATTCTGTAGCCAGGGAAATAGTCTGCGTCCCTATGCGACTTATTCGTGTGTATTTGTAGAAAAATGCTTAATTTCTGTGGTGTTTTCTCCGTAAGCAAAGAATAAGCAAAGCGTAAGCAAATTGTAAGCAAAGGGAATATGTTTTCATAAATCTTTGTTGCGACTATTTTCTGAAGAAATAATGTATTTTTCGACATCCCGGAAATCCATTTATGTCGAATACGGTGCAAAACAGTAGATAATTTTACCTAAAATAGGCAAATCGTCAAGAAAAGTCCTTAATATCACTTTTACAAAGAATCATATTTGTATATTGCTGACTTTAACTGAAGAATTTTTGCATTAATTTTTAGATTCATGCTCACTCACATGCACCATTCTGTAGCCAAGGAAATATTCTGCGTCCCTATGCGACTTATTCGTGTATATTTGTAGAAAAATTCTATATTTCTGTGGTGTTTTCTCCGTAAGCAAATAAAAAGCAAAGCGTAAGCAAATTGTAATCAAAGGGATTATGTTTTCATAAATCCTTTTTGCGACCATTATCTGAAGAAATAATGTATCTTTCGATATCCCGGCAGTCCATTTATGTCGAATATGATGCAAAACTGTAGATAATTTTACATTTAATATGCAAATCGTCAAGAAAAGTCCTTAATATCACTTTTACAAAGAATCATTTTTGTGTATTTCTGACTATAACTGAAGGATTTTTGCGATAATTTTTAGATTCATGCTCACTCACATGCACCATTCTGTAGCCAAGGAAATATTCTGCGTCCCTATGCGACTTGTTTGTGTGTATTTGTAGAAAAATTCTATATTTCTGTGGTGTTTTCTTCGTAAGCAAAGAATAAGCAAATTGTAAGCAAATTGTAAGCAAAGGGAATATGTCTTCATAAATCCTTTTTGCGACCATTTTCTGAAGAAATAATGTATTTTTCGACATCCCGGCAGTCCATTTATGCCGAATATGGTGCAAAACTGTAGATAGTTGGAGCTAAAATAAGCAAATGGGTACCAAAGGCCCTAATATCACTTTTAGAAAGAATCATATTTGTATATTTCTGACTTTACCTGAAGGATTTTTGCATTAATTTTTAGATTCATGCTCGCTCACATGCACCATTCTGTAGCCGGGGAAATAGTCTGCGTCCCTATGCGACTTATTCGTGTGTATTTGTAGAAAAATTCTATATTTCTGTGGTGTTTTCTCCGTAAGCAAAGAATAAGCAAAGCGTAAGCAAATTGTAAGCAAAGGGAATATGTCTTCATAAATCCTTTTTGCGACCATTTTCTGAAGAAATAATGTATTTTTCGACATCCCGGCAGCCCATTTATGTCGAATATGGTGCAAAGCTGTAGATAATTTTACCTAAAATATGCAAATCGGTAAGAAAAGTCCTTAATATCACTTTTAGAAAGAATCAAATTTGTATATTTCTGATTTTTAACTGAAGGATTTTTGCATTACTTTTTAGATTCATGCTCACTCACATGCACCTTTTTGTAGCCAAGGAAACATTCTGCGTCCCTATGCGACTTATTCGTGTGTATTTGTAGAAAAATTATAATTTCTTTGGTGTTTTCTCCGTAAGCAAAGAATAAGCAAAGCATAAGCTAATTGTAAGCAAAGGGAATATGTTTTCATAAATCTTTGTTGCGACTATTTTCTGAAGAAATAATGTATTTTTCGACATCCCGGCAATCCATTTATGTCGAATACGGTGCAAAACAGTAGATAATTTTACCTAAAATATGCATATCGTCAAGAAAAGTCCTTAATATCACTTTTACAAAGAATCATATTTGTATATTGCTGACTTTAACTGAAGAATTTTTGCATTAATTTTTAGATTCATGCTCACTCACATGCACCATTCTGTAGCCAAGGAAATATTCTGCGTCCCTATGCGACTTATTTGTGTATTTTTGTAGAAAAATTCTATATTTCTGTGGTGTTTTCTCCGTGAGCAAAGAATAAGCAAAGCGTAAGCAAATTGTAAGCAAAGGCAATATGTCTTCATAAATCCTTTTTGCGACCATTTTCTGAAGAAATAATTTATTTTTCGACATCCCGGGAGTCCATTTATGCCGAATATGGTGCAAAACTGTTGATAATTGGAGCTAAAATAAGCAAATGGGCACCAAAAGGCCCTAATATCACTTTTAGAAAGAATCATATTTGTATATTTCTGACTTTACCTGAAGGATTTTTGCATTAATTTTTAGATTCATGCTCACTCACATGCACCATTCTGTAGCCAAGGAAATATTCTGCGTCTCTATGCGACTTGTTTGTGTGTATTTGTAGAAAAATTCCTAATTTCTGTGGTGTTTTTTCCGTAAGCAAAGAATAAGCAAAGCGTAAGCAAATTGTAAGCAAAGGGAATATGTCTTCATAAATCCTTTTTGCGACCATTTTCTGAAGAAATAATGTATTTTTCGACATCCCGGGAGTCCATTTATGCCGAATATGGTGCAAAACTGTAGATAGTTGGAGCTGAAATAAGCAAATGGGTACCAAAGGCCCTAATATCACTTTTAGAAAGAATCATATTTGTATATTTCTGACTTTACCTGAAGGATTTTTGCATTAATTTTTAGATTCATGCTCGCTCACATGCACCATTCTGTAGCAAGGGAAATAGTCTGCGTCCCTATGCGACTTATTCGTGTGTATTTGTAGAAAAATTCTATATTTCTGTGGTGTTTTCTCCGTAAGCAAAGAATAAGCAAAGCGTAAGCAAATTGTAAGCAAAGGGAATATGTCTTCATAAATCCTTTTTGCGACCATTTTCTGAAGAAATAATGTATTTTTCGACATCCCGGCAGTCCATTTATGTCGAATATGGTGCAAAGCTGTAGATAATTTTACCTAAAATATGCAAATCGGTAAGAAAAGTCCTTAATATCACTTTTAGAAAGAATCAGATTTGTATATTTCTGATTTTTAACTGAAGGATTTTTGCATTACTTTTTAGATTCATGCTCACTCACATGCACCTTTTTGTAGCCAAGGAAATATTCTGCATCCCTATGCGACTTATTCGTGTGTATTTGTAGAAAAATTATAATTTCTTTGGTGTTTTCTCCGTAAGCAAAGAATAAGCAAAGCGTAAGCAAATTGTAAGCAAAGGGAATATGTCTTCATAAATCCTTTTTGCGACCATTTTCTGAAGAAATAATGTATTTTTCGACATCCCCGGAGTCCATTTATGCCGAATATGGTGCAAAACTGTAGATAGTTGGAGCTAAAATAAGCAAATGGGTACCAAAGGCCCTAATATCACTTTTAGAAAGAATCATATTTGTATATTTCTGACTTTACCTGAAGGATTTTTGCATTAATTTTTAGATTCATGCTCGCTCACATGCACCATTCTGTAGCAAGGGAAATAGTCTGCGTCCCTATGCGACTTATTCGTGTGTATTTGTAGAAAAATGCTTAATTTCTATGGTGTTTTCTCCGTAAGCAAAGAATAAGCAAAGCGTAAGCAAATTGTAAGCAAAGGGAATATGTCTTCATAAATCCTTTTTGCGACCATTTTCTGAAGAAATAATGTATTTTTCGACATCCCGGCAGTCCATTTATGTCGAATATGGTGCAAAGCTGTAGATAATTTTACCTAAAATATGCAAATCGGTAAGAAAAGTCCTTAATATCACTTTTAGAAAGAATCAGATTTGTATATTTCTGATTTTTAACTGAAGGATTTTTGCATTACTTTTTAGATTCATGCTCACTCACATGCACCTTTTTGTAGCCAAGGAAACATTCTGCGTCCCTATGCGACTTATTCGTGTGTATTTGTAGAAAAATTATAATTTCTTTGGTGTTTTCTCCGTAAGCAAAGAATGAGCAAAGCATAAGCAAAGTGAAAGCAAATTGACTATGTCTTCATAAATCTTTGTTGCGACTATTTTCTGAAGAAATAATGTATTTTTCGACATCCCGGCAATCCGTTTATGTCGAATACGGTGGAAAACAGTAGATAATTTTACCTAAAATAGGCAAATCGTCAAGAAAAGTCCTTAATATCACTTTTACAAAGAATCATATTTGTATATTGCTGACTTTAACTGAAGAATTTTTGCATTAATTTTTTGATTCATGCTCACTCACATGCACCATTCTGTAGCGAAGGAAATATTCTGCGTCCCTATGCGACTTATTCGTGTGTATTTGTAGAAAAATTCTATATTTCTGTGGTGTTTTCTCCGTAAGCAAAGAATAAGCAAAGCGTAAGCAAATTGTAAGCAAAGGGATTATGTCTTCATAAATCCTTTTTGCGACCATTTTCTGAAGAAATAATGTATTTTTCGACATCCCGGCATTTCATTTATGCCGAATATGGTGCAAAACTGTTGATAATTGGAGCTAAAATAAGCAAATGGGTACAAAAAGTCCTTAATATCACTTTTGCAAAGAATCATTTTTGTGTATTGCTGACTATAACTGAAGGATTTTTGCATTAATTTTTAGATTCATGCTCACTCACATGCACCATTCTGTAGCCAAGGAAATATTCTGCGTCCCTATGCGAATTATTTGTGTATTTTTGTAGAAAAATTCTATATTTCTGTGGTGTTTTCTCCGTGAGCAAAGAATAAGCAAAGCGTAAGCAAATTGTAAGCAAAGGCAATATGTCTTCATAAATCCTTTTTGCGACCATTTTCTGAAGAAATAATTTATTTTTCGACATCCCGGGAGTCCATTTATGCCGAATATGGTGCAAAACTGTTGATAATTGGAGCTAAAATAAGAAAATGGGCACCAAAAGGCCCTAATATCACTTTTAGAAAGAATCATATTTGTATATTTCTGACTTTACCTGAAGGATTTTTGCATTAATTTTTAGATTCATGCTCACTCACATGCACCATTCTGTAGCCAAGGAAATATTCTGCGTCTCTATGCGACTTGTTTGTGTGTATTTGTAGAAAAATTCCTAATTTCTGTGGTGTTTTTTCCGTAAGCAAAGAATAAGCAAAGCGTAAGCAAATTGTAAGCAAAGGCAATATGTCTTCATAAATCCTTTTTGCGACCATTTTCTGAAGAAATAATGTATTTTTCGACATCCCGGGAGTCCATTTATGCCGAATATGGTGCAAAACTGTAGATAGTTGGAGCTAAAATAAGCAAATGGGTACCAAAGGCCCTAATATCACTTTTAGAAAGAATCATATTTGTATATTTCTGACTTTACCTGAAGGATTTTTGCATTAATTTTTAGATTCATGCTCGCTCACATGCACCATTCTGTAGCAAGGGAAATAGTCTGCGTCCCTATGCGACTTATTCGTGTGTATTTGTAGAAAAATTCTATATTTCTGTGGTGTTTTCTCCGTAAGCAAAGAATAAGCAAAGCGTAAGCAAATTGTAAGCAAAGGGAATATGTCTTCATAAATCCTTTTTGCGACCATTTTCTGAAGAAATAATGTATTTTTCGACATCCCGGCAGTCCATTTATGTCGAATATGGTGCAAAGCTGTAGATAATTTTACCTAAAATATGCAAATCGGTAAGAAAAGTCCTTAATATCACTTTTAGAAAGAATCAGATTTGTATATTTCTGATTTTTAACTGAAGGATTTTTGCATTACTTTTTAGATTCATGCTCACTCACATGCACCTTTTTGTAGCCAAGGAAATATTCTGCATCCCTATGCGACTTATTCGTGTGTATTTGTAGAAAAATTATAATTTCTTTGGTGTTTTCTCCGTAAGCAAAGAATAAGCAAAGCGTAAGCAAATTGTAAGCAAAGGGAATATGTCTTCATAAATCCTTTTTGCGACCATTTTCTGAAGAAATAATGTATTTTTCGACATCCCGGCAGTCCATTTATGTCGAATATGGTGCAAAGCTGTAGATAATTTTACCTAAAATATGCAAATCGGTAAGAAAAGTCATTAATATCACTTTTAGAAAGAATCAGATTTGTATATTTCTGATTTTTAACTGAAGGATTTTTGCATTACTTTTTAGATTCATGCTCACTCACATGCACCTTTTTGTAGCCAAGGAAATATTCTGCATCCCTATGCGACTTATTCGTGTGTATTTGTAGAAAAATTATAATTTCTTTGGTGTTTTCTCCGTAAGCAAAGAATAAGCAAAGCGTAAGCAAATTGTAAGCAAAGGGAATATGTCTTCATAAATCCTTTTTGCGACCATTTTCTGAAGAAATAATGTATTTTTCGACATCCCCGGAGTCCATTTATGCCGAATATGGTGCAAAACTGTAGATAGTTGGAGCTAAAATAAGCAAATGGGTACCAAAGGCCCTAATATCACTTTTAGAAAGAATCATATTTGTATATTTCTGACTTTACCTGAAGGATTTTTGCATTAATTTTTAGATTCATGCTCGCTCACATGCACCATTCTGTAGCCAGGGAAATAGTCTGCGTCCCTATGCGACTTATTCGTGTGTATTTGTAGAAAAATGCTTAATTTCTGTGGTGTTTTCTCCGTAAGCAAAGAATAAGCAAAGCGTAAGCAAATTGTAAGCAAAGGGAATATGTTTTCATAAATCTTTGTTGCGACTATTTTCTGAAGAAATAATGTATTTTTCGACATCCCGGCAATCCATTTATGTCGAATGCGGTGCAAAACAGTAGATAATTTTACCTAAAATAGGCAAATCGTCAAGAAAAGTCCTTAATATCACTTTTACAAAGAATCATATTTGTATATTGCTGACTTTAACTGAAAAATTTTTGCATTAATTTTTAGATTCATGCTCACTCACATGCACCATTCTGTAGCGAAGGAAATATTCTGCGTCCCTATGCGACCTATTCGTGTATATTTGTAGAAAAATTCTATATTTCTGTGGTGTTTTCTCCGTAAGCAAAGAAAAAGCAAAGCGTAAGCAAATTGTAAGCAAAGGGATTATGTCTTCATAAATCCTTTTTGCGACCATTATCTGAAGAAATAATGTATTTTTCGACATCCCGGGAGTCCATTTATGCCGAATATGGTGCAAAACTGTAGATAGTTGGAGCTAAAATAAGCAAATGGGTACCAAAGGCCCTAATATCACTTTTAGAAAGAATCATATTTGTATATTTCTGACTTTACCTGAAGGATTTTTGCATTAATTTTTAGATTCATGCTCGCTCACATGCACCATTCTGTAGCAAGGGAAATAGTCTGCGTCCCTATGCGACTTATTCGTGTGTATTTGTAGAAAAATGCTTAATTTCTGTGGTGTTTTCTCCGTAAGCAAAGAATAAGCAAAGCGTAAGCAAATTGTAAGCAAAGGGAATATGTCTTCATAAATCCTTTTTGCGACCATTTTCTGAAGAAATAATGTATTTTTCGACATCCCGGCAGTCCATTTATGTCGAATATGGTGCAAAGCTGTAGATAATTTTACCTAAAATATGCAAATCGGTAAGAAAAGTCCTTAATATCACTTTTAGAAAGAATCAGATTTGTATATTTCTGATTTTTAACTGAAGGATTTTTGCATTACTTTTTAGATTCATGCTCACTCACATGCACCTTTTTGTAGCCAAGGAAACATTCTGCGTCCCTATGCGACTTATTCGTGTGTATTTGTAGAAAAATTATAATTTCTTTGGTGTTTTCTCCGTAAGCAAAGAATAAGCAAAGCATAAGCAAATTGAAAGCAAATTGACTATGTCTTCATAAATCTTTGTTGCGACTATTTTCTGAAGAAATAATGTATTTTTCGACATCCCGGCAATCCGTTAATGTCGAATACGGTGGAAAACAGTAGATAATTTTACCTAAAATAGGCAAATCGTCAAGAAAAGTCCTTAATATCACTTTTACAAAGAATCATATTTGTATATTGCTGACTTTAACTGAAGAATTTTTGCATTAATTTTTTGATTCATGCTCACTCACATGCACCATTCTGTAGCGAAGGAAATATTCTGCGTCCCTATGCGACTTATTCGTGTGTATTTGTAGAAAAATTCTATATTTCTGTGGTGTTTTCTCCGTAAGCAAAGAATAAGCAAAGCGTAAGCAAATTGTAAGCAAAGGGATTATGTCTTCATAAATCCTTTTTGCGACCATTTTCTGAAGAAATAATGTATTTTTCGACATCCCGGCAGTCCATTTATGCCGAATATGGTGCAAAACTGTTGATAATTGGAGCTAAAATAAGCAAATGGGTACAAAAAGTCCTTAATATCACTTTTGCAAAGAATCATTTTTGTGTATTGCTGACTATAACTGAAGGATTTTTGCATTAATTTTTAGATTCATGCTCACTCACATGCACCATTCTGTAGCCAAGGAAATATTCTGCGTCCCTATGCGACTTGTTTGTGTGTATTTGTAGAAAAATTCCTAATTTCTGTGGTGTTTTCTCCGTAAGCAAAGAATAAGCAAAGCGTAAGCAAATTGTAAGCAAAGGGAATATGTCTTCATAAATCCTTTTTGCGACCATTTTCTGAAGAAATAATGAATTTTTCGACATCCCCGGAGTCCATTTATGCCGAATATGGTGCAAAACTGTAGATAGTTGGAGATAAAATAAGCAAATGGGTACCAAAGGCCCTAATATCACTTTTAGAAAGAATCATATTTGTATATTTCTGACTTTACCTGAAGGATTTTTGCATTAATTTTTAGATTCATGCTCGCTCACATGCACCATTCTGTAGCCAGGGAAATAGTCTGCGTCCCTATGCGACTTATTCGTGTGTATTTGTAGAAAAATGCTTAATTTCTGTGTTGTTTTCTCCGTAAGCAAAGAATAAGCAAAGCGTAAGCAAATTGTAAGCAAAGGGAATATGTCTTCATAAATCTTTGTTGCGACTATTTTCTGAAGAAATAATGTATTTTTCGACATCCCGGCAATCCATTTATGTCGAATACGGTGCAAAACAGTAGATACTTTTACCTAAAATAGGCAAATCGTCAAGAAAAGTTCTTAATCTCACTTTTAGAAAGAATCATATTTGTATATTTCTGACTTTACCTGAAGGATTTTTGCATTAATTTTTAGATTCATGCTCGCTCACACGCACCATTCTGTAGCCAGGGAAATAGTCTGCGTCCCTATGCGACTTATTCGTGTGTATTTGTAGAAAAATGCTTAATTTCTGTGGTGTTTTCTCCGTAAGCAAAGAATAAGCAAAGCGTAAGCAAATTGTAAGCAAAGGGAATATGTCTTCATAAATCCTTTTTGCGACCATTTTCTGAAGAAATACTGTATTTTTCGACATCCCGGGAGTCCATTTATGCCGAATATGGTGCAAAACTGTAAATAATTTTACCTAAAATATGCAAATCATTAAGAAAAGTCATAAATATCACTTTTAGAAAGGAACATATTTGTATAGTTCTGACTTTACCTGAAGGATTTTTGCATTAATTTTTATATTCATGCTCACTCACATGCACCATTCTGTAGCCAAGGAAATATTCTGCGTCCCTATGCGACTTATTTGTGTGTTTTTGTAGAAAAATTCTATATTTCTGTGGTTTTTTCTCCGTAAGCAAAGAAAAAGCAAAGCGTAAGCAAATTGTAAGCAAAGGGATTATGTCTTCATAAATCCTTTTTGCGACCATTTTCTGAAGAAATAATGTATTTTTCGACATCCCGGCAGTCCATTTATGTCGAATATGATGCAAAACTGTAGATAATTTTACCTTAAATATGCAAATCGTCAAGAAAAGTCCTTAATATCTTTTTTACAAAGAATCATTTTTGTGTATTGCTGACTTTAACTGAAGGATTTTTGCATTAATTTTTAGATTGATGTTCACTCACATGCACCATTCTGTAGCCAAGGAAATATTCTGCGTCCCTATGCGACTTGTTTGTGTGTATTTGTAGAAAAATTCCTAATTTCTGTGGTGTTTTCTCCGTAAGCAAAGAATAAGCAAAGCGTAAGCAAATTGTAAGCAAAGGGAATATGTCTTCATAAATCCTTTTTGCGACCATTTTCTGAAGAAATAATGAATTTTTCGACATCCCCGGAGTCCATTTATGCCGAATATGGTGCAAAACTGTAGATAGTTGGAGATAAAATAAGCAAATGGGTACCAAAGGCCCTAATATCACTTTTAGAAAGAATCATATTTGTATATTTCTGACTTTACCTGAAGGATTTTTGCATTAATTTTTAGATTCATGCTCGCTCACATGCACCATTCTGTAGCCAGGGAAATAGTCTGCGTCCCTATGCGACTTATTCGTGTGTATTTGTAGAAAAATGCTTAATTTCTGTGTTGTTTTCTCCGTAAGCAAAGAATAAGCAAAGCGTAAGCAAATTGTAAGCAAAGGGAATATGTCTTCATAAATCTTTGTTGCGACTATTTTCTGAAGAAATAATGTATTTTTCGACATCCCTGCAATCCATTTATGTCGAATACGGTGCAAAACAGTAGATAATTTTACCTAAAAAAGGCAAATCGTCAAGAAAAGTTCTTAATCTCACTTTTAGAAAGAATCATATTTGTATATTTCTGACTTTACCTGAAGGATTTTTGCATTAATTTTTAGATTCATGCTCGCTCACACGCACCATTCTGTAGCCAGGGAAATAGTCTGCGTCCCTATGCGACTTATTCGTGTGTATTTGTAGAAAAATGCTTAATTTCTGTGGTGTTTTCTCCGTAAGCAAAGAATAAGCAAAGCGTAAGCAAATTGTAAGCAAAGGGAATATGTCTTCATAAATCCTTTTTGCGACCATTTTCTGAAGAAATACTGTATTTTTCGACATCCCGGGAGTCCATTTATGCCGAATATGGTGCAAAACTGTAGATAATTGGAGCTAAAATAAGCAAATGGGTACCAAAAATCCTTAACATCACTTTTAAGCAGTAGCAGAATTATATATAAATATCTGACTTATAATTAACGATTAACCCTTTATTTTTAGATTCACGCTCGCTCACATGCACCGTTGTGTAGCCAAGGAAATAGTCTGCATCCCTATGGGCCATATTCGTGTGTATTTGTAGAAAATTGCTTATGTTCTGTTGTTTTCTCCGTAAGCAAAGAATAAGCAAAGCATAAGCAAATTGTAAGCAAAAGGAAAATGTCTTCATAAATCATTTTTGTGACCATTTCCTGAAGTAATAATGTATTTTTCGACATCCCGGGAGTCCATTTATGCCGAATATGGTGCAAAACTGTAAATAATTTTACCTAAAATATGCAAATCATTAAGAAAAGTCATAAATATCACTTTTAGAAAGGAACATATTTGTATAGTTCTGACTTTACCTGAAGGATTTTTGCATTAATTTTTATATTCATGCTCACTCACATGCACCATTCTGTAGCCAAGGAAATATTCTGCGTCCCTATGCGACTTATTTGTGTGTTTTTGTAGAAAAATTCTATATTTCTGTGGTTTTTTCTCCGTAAGCAAAGAAAAAGCAAAGCGTAAGCAAATTGTAAGCAAAGGGATTATGTCTTCATAAATCCTTTTTGCGACCATTTTCTGAAGAAATAATGTATTTTTCGACATCCCGGCAGTCCATTTATGTCGAATATGATGCAAAACTGTAGATAATTTTACCTTAAATATGCAAATCGTCAAGAAAAGTCCTTAATATCTTTTTTACAAAGAATCATTTTTGTGTATTGCTGACTTTAACTGAAGGATTTTTGCATTAATTTTTAGATTGATGTTCACTCACATGCACCATTCTGTAGCCAAGGAAATATTCTGCGTCCCTATGCGACTTGTTTGTGTGTATTTGTAGAAAAATTCCTAATTTCTGTGGTGTTTTCTCCGTAAGCAAAGAATAAGCAAAGCGTAAGCAAATTGTAAGCAAAGGGAATATGTCTTCATAAATCCTTTTTGCGACCATTTTCTGAAGAAATAATGAATTTTTCGACATCCCCGGAGTCCATTTATGCCGAATATGGTGCAAAACTGTAGATAGTTGGAGATAAAATAAGCAAATGGGTACCAAAGGCCCTAATATCACTTTTAGAAAGAATCATATTTGTATATTTCTGACTTTACCTGAAGGATTTTTGCATTAATTTTTAGATTCATGCTCGCTCACATGCACCATTCTGTAGCCAGGGAAATAGTCTGCGTCCCTATGCGACTTATTCGTGTGTATTTGTAGAAAAATGCTTAATTTCTGTGTTGTTTTCTCCGTAAGCAAAGAATAAGCAAAGCGTAAGCAAATTGTAAGCAAAGGGAATATTTCTTCATAAATCTTTGTTGCGACTATTTTCTGAAGAAATAATGTATTTTTCGACATCCCGGCAATCCATTTATGTCGAATACGGTGCAAAACAGTAGATAATTTTACCTAAAATAGGCAAATCGTCAAGAAAAGTTCTTAATCTCACTTTTAGAAAGAATCATATTTGTATATTTCTGACTTTACCTGAAGGATTTTTGCATTAATTTTTAGATTCATGCTCGCTCACACGCACCATTCTGTAGCCAGTGAAATAGTCTGCGTCCCTATGCGACTTATTCGTGTGTATTTGTAGAAAAATGCTTAATTTCTGTGGTGTTTTCTCCGTAAGCAAAGAATAAGCAAAGCGTAAGCAAATTGTAAGCAAAGGGAATATGTCTTCATAAATCCTTTTTGCGACCATTTTCTGAAGAAATACTGTATTTTTCGACATCCCGGGAGTCCATTTATGCCGAATATGGTGCAAAACTGTAGATAATTGGAGCTAAAATAAGCAAATGGGTACCAAAAATCCTTAACATCACTTTTAAGCAGTAGCAGAATTATATATAAATATCTGACTTATAATTAACGATTAACCCTTTATTTTTAGATTCATGCTCACTCACATGCACCTTTTGTAGCCAAGGAAATATTCTGCGTCCCTATGCGACTTATTCGTGTGTATTTCTAGAAAATTGCTTATGTTCTCTTGTCTTTTCTCCGTAAGCAAAGAATAAGCAAAGCGTAAGCAAATTGTAAGCAAAGGGAATATGTCTTCATAAATCATTTTTGCGACCATTTTCTGAAGAAATAATGTATTTTTCGACATCCCGGCAGTCCATTTATGTCGAATATGGTGCAAAGCTGTAGATAATTTTACCTAAAATATGCAAATCGGTAAGAAAAGTCCTTAATAACACTTAGAAAGAATCAGATTTGTATATTTCTGATTTTTAACTGAAGGATTTTTGCATTACTTTTTAGATTCATGCTCACTCACATGCACCTTTTTGTAGCCAAGGAAATATTCTGCGTCCCTTTGCGACTTATTCGCGTGTATTTGTAGAAAAATGCTATATTTCTGTGGTGTCTTCTCCGTAAGCAAAGAAAATGCAAAGCGTAAGCAAATTGTAAGCAAAGGGATTATGTCTTCATAAATCCTTTTTGCGACCATTTTCTGAAGAAATAATGTATTTTTCGACATCCCGGCAGTCCATTTATGTCGAATATGATGCAAAACTGTAGATAATTTTACCTTAAATATGCAAATCGTCAAGAAAAGTCCTTAATATCTTTTTTAGAAAGGATCATATTTGTATATTTCTGATTTTACCTGAAGGATTTTTGCATTAATTTTTATATTCATGCTCACTCACATGCACCATTCTGTAGCCAAGGAAATATTCTGCGTCCCTATGCGACTTATTTGTGTGTTTTTGTAGAAAAATTCTATATTTCTGTGGTTTTTTCTCCGTAAGCAAAGAAAAAGCAAAGCGTAAGCAAATTGAAAGCAAAGGGAATATGTCTTCATAAATCCTTTTTGCGACCATTTTCTGAAGAAATAATGTATTTTTCGACATCCCGCCAGTCCAATTATGTCGAATATGATGCAATCTGTAGATAATTTTACCTTAAATATGCAAATCGTCAAGAAAAGTCCTTAATATCTTTTTTACAAAGAATCATTTTTGTGTATTGCTGACTTTAACTGAAGGATTTTTGCATTAATTTTTAGATTCATGCTCACTCACATGCACCATTCTGTAGCCAAGGATATATTCTGCGTCCCTATGCGACTTGTTTGTGTGTATTTGTAGAAAAATTCTATATTTATGTGGTGTTTTCTCCGTAAGCAAAGAATAAGCAAAGCGTAAGCAAATTGTAAGCAAAGGGAATATGTCTTCATAAATCCTTTTTGCGACCATTTTCTGAAGAAATAATGTATTTTTCGACATCCCGGGAGTCCATTTATGCCGAATATGGTGCAAAACTGTAGATAGTTGGAGCTAAAATAAGCAAATGGGTACCAAAGGCCCTAATATCACTTTTAGAAAGAATCATATTTGTATATTTCTGACTTTACCTGAATAATTTTTGCATTAACTTTTAGATTCATGCTCGCTCACATGCACCATTCTGTAGCCAGGTAAATAGTCTGCGTCCCTATGCGACTTATTCGTGTGTATTTGTAGAAAAATGCTTAATTTCTGTGGTGTTTTCTCCGTAAGCAAAGAATAAGCAAAGCGTAAGCAAATTGTAAGCAAAGGGAATATATCTTCATAAATCCTTTTTGCCACCATTTTCTGAAGAAATAATGTATTTTTCGACATCCAGGCAGTCCATTTATGTCGAATATGGTGCAAAGCTGTAGATAATTTTACCTAAAATATGCAAATCGGTAAGAAAAGTCCTTAATATCACTTTTAGAAAGAATCAGATTTGTATATTTCTGATTTTTAACTGAAGGATTTTTGCATTACTTTTTAGATTCATGCTCACTCACATGCACCTTTTTGTAGCCAAGGAAATATTCTGCGTCCCTATGCGACTTATTCGTGTGTATTTGTAGAAAAATTATAATTTCTTTGGTGTTTTCTCCGTAAGCAAAGAATAAGCAAAGCATAAGCAAATTGTAAGCAAATTGACTATGTCTTCATAAATCTTTGTTGCGACTATTTTCTGAAGAAATAATGTATTTTTTGACATCCCGGCAATCCATTTATGTCGAATACGGTGCAAAACTGTAGATAGTTGGAGCTAAAATAAGCAAATGGGTACCAAAGGCCCTAATATCACTTTTAGAAAGAATCAGATTTGTATATTTCTGATTTTTAACTGAAGGATTTTTGCATTACTTTTTAGATTCATGCTCACTCACATGCACCTTTTTGTAGCCAAGGAAATATTCTGCGTCCCTATGCGACTTATTCGTGTGTATTTGTAGAAAAATTATAATTTCTTTGGTGTTTTCTCCGTAAGCAAAGAATAAGCAAAGCGTAAGCAAATTGTAAGCAAAGGGAATATGTCTTCATAAAACTTTGTTGCGACTATTTTCTGAAGAAATAATTTATTTTTCGACATCCCGGCAGTCCATTTATGTAGAATATGGGGCAAAACTGTAGATATTTGGAGCTAAAATAAGCAAATGGGTACCAAAAATCCTTAACATCACTTTTAAACAGTAGCAGAATTATATATATCTGATTTATAATTAACGATTTACCCTTAATTTTTAGATTCGTGCTCGCTCACATGCACCGTTGTGTAGCCAAGGAAATAGTCTGCGTCCCTATGGGACATATTCGTGTGTATTTGTAAAAAATTGCTTATGTTCTCTTGTGTTTTCTCCGTAAGCAAAGAATAAGCAAAGCGTAAGCAAATTGTAAGCAAAGGGACTATGTCTTCATAAATCCTTGTTGCGACCATTTTCTGAAGAAATCATGTATTTTTCGACATTCCGGGAGTCCATTTAGGTCGAATATGGTGCAAAGCTGTAGATAATTTTACCTAAAATATGCAAATCGGTAAGAAAAGTCCTTAATATCAGTTTAAGAAAGAATCATATTTGTATATTTCTGAATTTACCTGAAGGATTTTTGCATTAAATTTTAGATTCATGCTCACTCACATGCACCTTCTTGTAGCCAAGGTAATATTCTGCGTCCCTATGCGACTTATTCGTGTGTATTTGTAGAAAATTTATAATTTCTGTGGTATTTTCTCCGTAAGCAAAGAATAAGCAAAGCGTAAGCAAATTATAAGCAAAGGGATTATGTCTTCGTAAATCCTTTTTGCGACCATTTTCTGAAGAAATATGTATTTTTCGACATTCCGGCAGTCCATTTATGTCAAATATGGTGCAAAACTGTAGATAATTTTACCTAAAATATGCAAATCGTCAAGAAAATTCCTTAATATCACTTTTACAAAGAAACATATTTGTTTATTGCTGACTTTAACTGAAGGATTTTTGCATTAATTTTTAGATTCATGCTCACTTACATGTACCATTCTGTAGCATAGGAAATATTCTGCGTCCCTATGCGACTTATCCGTGTGTATTTGTAGAAAAATTCTATATTTCTGTGGTGTTTTCTCCGTAAGCAAAGAATAAGCAAAGCGTAAGCAAATTGTAAGGAAAGGGAATATGTCTTCATAAATCCTTTTTGCGACCATTTTCTGAAGAAATACTGTATTTTTCGACATCCCGGGAGTCCATTTATGCCGAATATGGTGCAAAACTGTAGATAATTGGAGCTGAAATAAGCAAATGAGTACCAAAAATCCTTAACATCACTTTTAAGCAGTAGCAGAATTATATATAAATATCTGACTTATAATTAACGATTTTACCCTTTATTTTTAGATTCGCGCTCGCTCACATGCACCGTTGTGTAGCCAATGAAATAGTCTGCGTCCTTACGGGCCATATTCGTGTGTATTTGTAGAAAATTGCTTATGTTCTGTTGTTTTCTCCGTAAGGAAAGAATAAGCAAAGCATAAGAAAATGGTAAGCAAAAGGAAAATGTCTTCATAAATCCTTTTTGTGACCATTTCCTGAAGAAATAATGTATTTTTCGACAACCGGCAGTCCATTTTTGTCGAATATGGTGCAAAACTGTAAATAATTTTACCTAAAATATGCAAATCATTAAGAAAAGTCATTAATATCACTTTTAGAAAGGATCATATTTGTGTATTTCTGACTTTACCTGAAGGATTTTTGCATTATTTTTATATTCATGCTCACTCACATGCACCATTCTGTAGCCAAGGAAATATTCTGGGTCCCTATGCGACTTATTTGTGTGTTTTTGTAGAAAAATTCTATATTTCTGTGGTTTTTTCTCCGTAAGCAAAGAAAAAGCAAAGCGTAAGCCAATTGTAAGCAAAGGGATTATGTCTTCATAAATCCTTTTTGCGACCATTTTCTGAAGAAAAAATGTATTTTTCGACATCCCGGCAGTCCATTTATGTCGAATATGATGCAAAACTGTAGTTAATTTTACCTTAAATATGCAAATCGTCAAGAAAAGTCCTTAATATCACTTTTACAAAGAATCATTTTTGTGTATTGCTGACTATAACTGAAGGATTTTTGCGTTAATTTTTAGATTCATGCTCACTCACATGCACCATTCTGTAGCCAAGGAAATATTCTGCGTCCCTATGCGACTTGTTTGTGTGTATTTGTAGAAAAATGCTTAATTTCTGTGGTGTTTTCTCCGTAAGCAAAGAATAAGCAAAGCGTATGAAATTGTAAGCAAAGGGAATATGTCTTCATAAATCCTTTTTGCGACCATTTTCTGAAGAAATAATGTATTTTTCGACATCCCGGGAGTCCATTTATGCCGAATATGGTGCAAAACTGTAGATAGTTGGAGCTAAAATAAGCAAATGGGTACCAAAGGCCCTAATATCACTTTTAGAAAGAATCATATTTGTATATTTCTGACTTTACCTGAAGGATTTTTGCATTAATTTTTAGATTCATGCTCGCTCACATGCACCATTCTGTAGCCAGGGAAATAGTCTGCGTCCCTACGCGACTTATTCGTGTGTATTTGTAGAAAAATGCTTAATTTCTGTGGTGTTTTCTCCGTAAGCAAAGAATAAGCAAAGCGTAAGCAAATTGTAAGCAAAGGGAATATGTCTTCATAAATCCTTTTTGCGACCATTTTCTGAAGAAATAATGTATTTTTCGACATCCCGGCAGTCCATTTATGTCGAATATGGTGCAAAGCTGTAGATAATTTTACCTAAAATATGCAAATCGGTAAGAAAAGTCCTTAATATCACTTTTAGAAAGAATCAGATTTGTATATTTCTGATTTTTAACTGAAGGATTTTTGCATTACTTTTTAGATTCATGCTCACTCACATGCACCTTTTTGTAGCCAAGGAAATATTCTGCGTCCCTATGCGACTTATTCGTGTGTATTTGTAGAAAAATTCTATATTTCTGTGGTGTTTTCTCCGTAAGCAAAGAATAAGCAAAGCGTAAGCAAATTGTAAGCAAAGGGATTATGTCTTCATAAATTCTTTTTGCGACCATTTTCTGAAGAAATAATGTATTTTTCGACATCCCGGCAGACCATTTATGTCGAATATGATGCAAAACTGTAGATAATCTTACCTTAAATATGCAAATCGTCAAGAAAAGTCCTTAATATCACTTTTACAAAGAATCATTTTTGTGTATTGCTGACTATAACTGAAGGATTTTTGCATTAATTTTTAGATTCATGCTCACTCACATGCACCATTCTGTAGCCAAGGAAATATTCTGCGTCCGGTTGCGACTTGTTTGTGTGTATTTGTGGAAAAATTCTATATTTCTGTGGTGTTTTCTCCGTAAGCAAAGAATAAGCAAAGCGTAAGCAAATTGTAAGCAAAGGGAATATGTCTTCATAAATCCTTTTTGCGACCATTTTCTGAAGAAATAATGTATTTTTCGACATCCCGGGAGCCCATTTATGCCGAATATGGTGCAAAACTGTAGATAGTTGGAGCTAAAATAAGCAAATGGGTACCAAAAATCCTTAACATCACTTTTAAGCAGTAGCAGAATTATATATAAATATCTGACTTATAATTAACGATTTTACCCTTTATTTTTAGATTCGCGCTCGCCCCATGCACCGTTGTGTAGCCAAGGAAATAGTCTGCGTCCCTACGGGCCATATTCGTGTGTATTTGTAGAAAATTGCTTATGTTCTGTTGTTTTCTCCGTAAGCAAAGAATAAGCAAAGCATAAGCAAATGTAAGCAAAAGGAAAATGTCTTCATAAATCCTTTTTGTGACCATTTCCTGAAAAAATAATGTATTTTTCGACATCCCGGCAGTCCATTTATGTCGAATATGATGCAAAACTGTAGATAATTTAACCTTAAATATGCAAATCGTCAAGAAAAGTCCTTAATATCTTTTTTACAAAGGATCATATTTGTATATTTCTGACTTTACCTGAAGGATTTTTGCATTAACTTTTATATTCATGCTCACTCACATGCACCATTCTGTAGCCAAGGAAATATTCTGCGTCCCTATGCGACTTATTTGTGTGTATTTGTAGAAAATTGCTTATGTTCTGTTGTTTTCTCCATAAGCAAAGAATAAGCAAAGCATAAGCAAATTGTAAGCAAATTGACTATGTCTTCATAAATCTTTGTTGCGACTATTTTTTGAAGAAATAATGTATTTTTCGACATCCCGGCAATCCATTTATGTCGAATACGGTGCAAAACAGTAGATAATTTTACCTAAAATATGCAAATCGTCAAGAAAAGTCCTTAATATCACTTATACAAAGAATCATATTTGAGTATTATGGACTTTAACTGAAGAATTTTTGCATTAATTTTTAGATTCATGCTCACTCACATGCACCATTCTGTAGCGAAGGAAATATTCTGCGTCCCTATGCGACTGATTCGTGTGTATTTGTAGAAAAATTCTATATTTCTGTGGTTTTTTCTCCGTAAGCAAAGAAAAAGCAAAGCGTAAGCAAATTGAAAGCAAAGGGAATATGTCTTCATAAATCCTTTTTGCGACCATTTTCTGAAGAAATAATGTATTTTTCGACATCCCGCCAGTCCAATTATGTCGAATATGATGCAATCTGTAGATAATTTTACCTTAAATATGCAAATCGTCAAGAAAAGTCCTTAATATCTTTTTTACAAAGAATCATTTTTGTGTATTGCTGACTTTAACTGAAGGATTTTTGCATTAATTTTTAGATTCATGCTCACTCACATGCACCATTCTGTAGCCAAGGATATATTCTGCGTCCCTATGCGACTTGTTTGTGTGTATTTGTAGAAAAATTCTATATTTATGTGGTGTTTTCTCCGTAAGCAAAGAATAAGCAAAGCGTAAGCAAATTGTAAGCAAAGGGAATATGTCTTCATAAATCCTTTTTGCGACCATTTTCTGAAGAAATAATGTATTTTTCGACATCCCGGGAGTCCATTTATGCCGAATATGGTGCAAAACTGTAGATAGTTGGAGCTAAAATAAGCAAATGGGTACCAAAGGCCCTAATATCACTTTTAGAAAGAATCATATTTGTATATTTCTGACTTTACCTGAATAATTTTTGCATTAACTTTTAGATTCATGCTCGCTCACATGCACCATTCTGTAGCCAGGTAAATAGTCTGCGTCCCTATGCGACTTATTCGTGTGTATTTGTAGAAAAATGCTTAATTTCTGTGGTGTTTTCTCCGTAAGCAAAGAATAAGCAAAGCGTAAGCAAATTGTAAGCAAAGGGAATATATCTTCATAAATCCTTTTTGCCACCATTTTCTGAAGAAATAATGTATTTTTCGACATCCAGGCAGTCCATTTATGTCGAATATGGTGCAAAGCTGTAGATAATTTTACCTAAAATATGCAAATCGGTAAGAAAAGTCCTTAATATCACTTTTAGAAAGAATCAGATTTGTATATTTCTGATTTTTAACTGAAGGATTTTTGCATTACTTTTTAGATTCATGCTCACTCACATGCACCTTTTTGTAGCCAAGGAAATATTCTGCGTCCCTATGCGACTTATTCGTGTGTATTTGTAGAAAAATTATAATTTCTTTGGTGTTTTCTCCGTAAGCAAAGAATAAGCAAAGCATAAGCAAATTGTAAGCAAATTGACTATGTCTTCATAAATCTTTGTTGCGACTATTTTCTGAAGAAATAATGTATTTTTTGACATCCCGGCAATCCATTTATGTCGAATACGGTGCAAAACTGTAGATAGTTGGAGCTAAAATAAGCAAATGGGTACCAAAGGCCCTAATATCACTTTTAGAAAGAATCAGATTTGTATATTTCTGATTTTTAACTGAAGGATTTTTGCATTACTTTTTAGATTCATGCTCACTCACATGCACCTTTTTGTAGCCAAGGAAATATTCTGCGTCCCTATGCGACTTATTCGTGTGTATTTGTAGAAAAATTATAATTTCTTTGGTGTTTTCTCCGTAAGCAAAGAATAAGCAAAGCGTAAGCAAATTGTAAGCAAAGGGAATATGTCTTCATAAAACTTTGTTGCGACTATTTTCTGAAGAAATAATTTATTTTTCGACATCCCGGCAGTCCATTTATGTAGAATATGGGGCAAAACTGTAGATATTTGGAGCTAAAATAAGCAAATGGGTACCAAAAATCCTTAACATCACTTTTAAACAGTAGCAGAATTATATATATCTGATTTATAATTAACGATTTACCCTTAATTTTTAGATTCGTGCTCGCTCACATGCACCGTTGTGTAGCCAAGGAAATAGTCTGCGTCCCTATGGGACATATTCGTGTGTATTTGTAAAAAATTGCTTATGTTCTCTTGTGTTTTCTCCGTAAGCAAAGAATAAGCAAAGCGTAAGCAAATTGTAAGCAAAGGGACTATGTCTTCATAAATCCTTGTTGCGACCATTTTCTGAAGAAATCATGTATTTTTCGACATTCCGGGAGTCCATTTAGGTCGAATATGGTGCAAAGCTGTAGATAATTTTACCTAAAATATGCAAATCGGTAAGAAAAGTCCTTAATATCACTTTAAGAAAGAATCATATTTGTATATTTCTGAATTTACCTGAAGGATTTTTGCATTAAATTTTAGATTCATGCTCACTCACATGCACCTTCTTGTAGCCAAGGTAATATTCTGCGTCCCTATGCGACTTATTCGTGTGTATTTGTAGAAAATTTATAATTTCTGTGGTATTTTCTCCGTAAGCAAAGAATAAGCAAAGCGTAAGCAAATTATAAGCAAAGGGATTATGTCTTCGTAAATCCTTTTTGCGACCATTTTCTGAAGAAATATGTATTTTTCGACATTCCGGCAGTCCATTTATGTCAAATATGGTGCAAAACTGTAGATAATTTTACCTAAAATATGCAAATCGTCAAGAAAATTCCTTAATATCACTTTTACAAAGAAACATATTTGTTTATTGCTGACTTTAACTGAAGGATTTTTGCATTAATTTTTAGATTCATGCTCACTTACATGTACCATTCTGTAGCATAGGAAATATTCTGCGTCCCTATGCGACTTATCCGTGTGTATTTGTAGAAAAATTCTATATTTCTGTGGTGTTTTCTCCGTAAGCAAAGAATAAGCAAAGCGTAAGCAAATTGTAAGGAAAGGGAATATGTCTTCATAAATCCTTTTTGCGACCATTTTCTGAAGAAATACTGTATTTTTCGACATCCCGGGAGTCCATTTATGCCGAATATGGTGCAAAACTGTAGATAATTGGAGCTGAAATAAGCAAATGAGTACCAAAAATCCTTAACATCACTTTTAAGCAGTAGCAGAATTATATATAAATATCTGACTTATAATTAACGATTTTACCCTTTATTTTTAGATTCGCGCTCGCTCACATGCACCGTTGTGTAGCCAATGAAATAGTCTGCGTCCTTACGGGCCATATTCGTGTGTATTTGTAGAAAATTGCTTATGTTCTGTTGTTTTCTCCGTAAGGAAAGAATAAGCAAAGCATAAGCAAATGGTAAGCAAAAGGAAAATGTCTTCATAAATCCTTTTTGTGACCATTTCCTGAAGAAATAATGTATTTTTCGACAACCGGCAGTCCATTTTTGTCGAATATGGTGCAAAACTGTAAATAATTTTACCTAAAATATGCAAATCATTAAGAAAAGTCATTAATATCACTTTTAGAAAGGATCATATTTGTGTATTTCTGACTTTACCTGAAGGATTTTTGCATTATTTTTATATTCATGCTCACTCACATGCACCATTCTGTAGCCAAGGAAATATTCTGGGTCCCTATGCGACTTATTTGTGTGTATTTGTAGAAAAATTATAATTTCTTTGGTGTTTTCTCCGTAAGCAAAGAATAAGCAAAGCGTAAGCAAATTGTAAGCAAAGGGAATATGTCTTCATAAATCCTTTTTGCGACCATTTTCTGAAGAAATAATGTATTTTTCGACATCCCGGGAGCCCATTTATGTCGAATATGATGCAAAACTGTAGTTAATTTTACCTTAAATATGCAAATCGTCAAGAAAAGTCCTTAATATCACTTTTACAAAGAATCATTTTTGTGTATTGCTGACTATAACTGAAGGATTTTTGCGTTAATTTTTAGATTCATGCTCACTCACATGCACCATTCTGTAGCCAAGGAAATATTCTGCGTCCCTATGCGACTTGTTTGTGTGTATTTGTAGAAAAATGCTTAATTTCTGTGGTGTTTTCTCCGTAAGCAAAGAATAAGCAAAGCGTATGAAATTGTAAGCAAAGGGAATATGTCTTCATAAATCCTTTTTGCGACCATTTTCTGAAGAAATAATGTATTTTTCGACATCCCGGGAGTCCATTTATGCCGAATATGGTGCAAAACTGTAGATAGTTGGAGCTAAAATAAGCAAATGGGTACCAAAGGCCCTAATATCACTTTTAGAAAGAATCATATTTGTATATTTCTGACTTTACCTGAAGGATTTTTGCATTAATTTTTAGATTCATGCTCGCTCACATGCACCATTCTGTAGCCAGGGAAATAGTCTGCGTCCCTACGCGACTTATTCGTGTGTATTTGTAGAAAAATGCTTAATTTCTGTGGTGTTTTCTCCGTAAGCAAAGAATAAGCAAAGCGTAAGCAAATTGTAAGCAAAGGGAATATGTCTTCATAAATCCTTTTTGCGACCATTTTCTGAAGAAATAATGTATTTTTCGACATCCCGGCAGTCCATTTATGTCGAATATGGTGCAAAGCTGTAGATAATTTTACCTAAAATATGCAAATCGGTAAGAAAAGTCCTTAATATCACTTTTAGAAAGAATCAGATTTGTATATTTCTGATTTTTAACTGAAGGATTTTTGCATTACTTTTTAGATTCATGCTCACTCACATGCACCTTTTTGTAGCCAAGGAAATATTCTGCGTCCCTATGCGACTTATTCGTGTGTATTTGTAGAAAAATTCTATATTTCTGTGGTGTTTTCTCCGTAAGCAAAGAATAAGCAAAGCGTAAGCAAATTGTAAGCAAAGGGATTATGTCTTCATAAATTCTTTTTGCGACCATTTTCTGAAGAAATAATGTATTTTTCGACATCCCGGCAGACCATTTATGTCGAATATGATGCAAAACTGTAGATAATCTTACCTTAAATATGCAAATCGTCAAGAAAAGTCCTTAATATCACTTTTACAAAGAATCATTTTTGTGTATTGCTGACTATAACTGAAGGATTTTTGCATTAATTTTTAGATTCATGCTCACTCACATGCACCATTCTGTAGCCAAGGAAATATTCTGCGTCCGGTTGCGACTTGTTTGTGTGTATTTGTGGAAAAATTCTATATTTCTGTGGTGTTTTCTCCGTAAGCAAAGAATAAGCAAAGCGTAAGCAAATTGTAAGCAAAGGGAATATGTCTTCATAAATCCTTTTTGCGACCATTTTCTGAAGAAATAATGTATTTTTCGACATCCCGGGAGCCCATTTATGCCGAATATGGTGCAAAACTGTAGATAGTTGGAGCTAAAATAAGCAAATGGGTACCAAAAATCCTTAACATCACTTTTAAGCAGTAGCAGAATTATATATAAATATCTGACTTATAATTAACGATTTTACCCTTTATTTTTAGATTCGCGCTCGCCCCATGCACCGTTGTGTAGCCAAGGAAATAGTCTGCGTCCCTACGGGCCATATTCGTGTGTATTTGTAGAAAATTGCTTATGTTCTGTTGTTTTCTCCGTAAGCAAAGAATAAGCAAAGCATAAGCAAATGTAAGCAAAAGGAAAATGTCTTCATAAATCCTTTTTGTGACCATTTCCTGAAAAAATAATGTATTTTTCGACATCCCGGCAGTCCATTTATGTCGAATATGATGCAAAACTGTAGATAATTTAACCTTAAATATGCAAATCGTCAAGAAAAGTCCTTAATATCTTTTTTACAAAGGATCATATTTGTATATTTCTGACTTTACCTGAAGGATTTTTGCATTAACTTTTATATTCATGCTCACTCACATGCACCATTCTGTAGCCAAGGAAATATTCTGCGTCCCTATGCGACTTATTTGTGTGTATTTGTAGAAAATTGCTTATGTTCTGTTGTTTTCTCCATAAGCAAAGAATAAGCAAAGCATAAGCAAATTGTAAGCAAATTGACTATGTCTTCATAAATCTTTGTTGCGACTATTTTTTGAAGAAATAATGTATTTTTCGACATCCCGGCAATCCATTTATGTCGAATACGGTGCAAAACAGTAGATAATTTTACCTAAAATATGCAAATCGTCAAGAAAAGTCCTTAATATCACTTATACAAAGAATCATATTTGAGTATTATGGACTTTAACTGAAGAATTTTTGCATTAATTTTTAGATTCATGCTCACTCACATGCACCATTCTGTAGCGAAGGAAATATTCTGCGTCCCTATGCGACTTATTCGTGTGTATTTGTAGAAAAATTCTATATTTCTGTGGTTTTTTCTCCGTAAGCAAAGAAAAAGCAAAGCGTAAGCAAATTGAAAGCAAAGGGAATATGTCTTCATAAATCCTTTTTGCGACCATTTTCTGAAGAAATAATGTATTTTTCGACATCCCGCCAGTCCAATTATGTCGAATATGATGCAATCTGTAGATAATTTTACCTTAAATATGCAAATCGTCAAGAAAAGTCCTTAATATCTTTTTTACAAAGAATCATTTTTGTGTATTGCTGACTTTAACTGAAGGATTTTTGCATTAATTTTTAGATTCATGCTCACTCACATGCACCATTCTGTAGCCAAGGATATATTCTGCGTCCCTATGCGACTTGTTTGTGTGTATTTGTAGAAAAATTCTATATTTATGTGGTGTTTTCTCCGTAAGCAAAGAATAAGCAAAGCGTAAGCAAATTGTAAGCAAAGGGAATATGTCTTCATAAATCCTTTTTGCGACCATTTTCTGAAGAAATAATGTATTTTTCGACATCCCGGGAGTCCATTTATGCCGAATATGGTGCAAAACTGTAGATAGTTGGAGCTAAAATAAGCAAATGGGTACCAAAGGCCCTAATATCACTTTTAGAAAGAATCATATTTGTATATTTCTGACTTTACCTGAATAATTTTTGCATTAACTTTTAGATTCATGCTCGCTCACATGCACCATTCTGTAGCCAGGTAAATAGTCTGCGTCCCTATGCGACTTATTCGTGTGTATTTGTAGAAAAATGCTTAATTTCTGTGGTGTTTTCTCCGTAAGCAAAGAATAAGCAAAGCGTAAGCAAATTGTAAGCAAAGGGAATATATCTTCATAAATCCTTTTTGCCACCATTTTCTGAAGAAATAATGTATTTTTCGACATCCAGGCAGTCCATTTATGTCGAATATGGTGCAAAGCTGTAGATAATTTTACCTAAAATATGCAAATCGGTAAGAAAAGTCCTTAATATCACTTTTAGAAAGAATCAGATTTGTATATTTCTGATTTTTAACTGAAGGATTTTTGCATTACTTTTTAGATTCATGCTCACTCACATGCACCTTTTTGTAGCCAAGGAAATATTCTGCGTCCCTATGCGACTTATTCGTGTGTATTTGTAGAAAAATTATAATTTCTTTGGTGTTTTCTCCGTAAGCAAAGAATAAGCAAAGCATAAGCAAATTGTAAGCAAATTGACTATGTCTTCATAAATCTTTGTTGCGACTATTTTCTGAAGAAATAATGTATTTTTTGACATCCCGGCAATCCATTTATGTCGAATACGGTGCAAAACTGTAGATAGTTGGAGCTAAAATAAGCAAATGGGTACCAAAGGCCCTAATATCACTTTTAGAAAGAATCAGATTTGTATATTTCTGATTTTTAACTGAAGGATTTTTGCATTACTTTTTAGATTCATGCTCACTCACATGCACCTTTTTGTAGCCAAGGAAATATTCTGCGTCCCTATGCGACTTATTCGTGTGTATTTGTAGAAAAATTATAATTTCTTTGGTGTTTTCTCCGTAAGCAAAGAATAAGCAAAGCGTAAGCAAATTGTAAGCAAAGGGAATATGTCTTCATAAAACTTTGTTGCGACTATTTTCTGAAGAAATAATTTATTTTTCGACATCCCGGCAGTCCATTTATGTAGAATATGGGGCAAAACTGTAGATATTTGGAGCTAAAATAAGCAAATGGGTACCAAAAATCCTTAACATCACTTTTAAACAGTAGCAGAATTATATATATCTGATTTATAATTAACGATTTACCCTTAATTTTTAGATTCGTGCTCGCTCACATGCACCGTTGTGTAGCCAAGGAAATAGTCTGCGTCCCTATGGGACATATTCGTGTGTATTTGTAAAAAATTGCTTATGTTCTCTTGTGTTTTCTCCGTAAGCAAAGAATAAGCAAAGCGTAAGCAAATTGTAAGCAAAGGGACTATGTCTTCATAAATCCTTGTTGCGACCATTTTCTGAAGAAATCATGTATTTTTCGACATTCCGGGAGTCCATTTAGGTCGAATATGGTGCAAAGCTGTAGATAATTTTACCTAAAATATGCAAATCGGTAAGAAAAGTCCTTAATATCACTTTAAGAAAGAATCATATTTGTATATTTCTGAATTTACCTGAAGGATTTTTGCATTAAATTTTAGATTCATGCTCACTCACATGCACCTTCTTGTAGCCAAGGTAATATTCTGCGTCCCTATGCGACTTATTCGTGTGTATTTGTAGAAAATTTATAATTTCTGTGGTATTTTCTCCGTAAGCAAAGAATAAGCAAAGCGTAAGCAAATTATAAGCAAAGGGATTATGTCTTCGTAAATCCTTTTTGCGACCATTTTCTGAAGAAATATGTATTTTTCGACATTCCGGCAGTCCATTTATGTCAAATATGGTGCAAAACTGTAGATAATTTTACCTAAAATATGCAAATCGTCAAGAAAATTCCTTAATATCACTTTTACAAAGAAACATATTTGTTTATTGCTGACTTTAACTGAAGGATTTTTGCATTAATTTTTAGATTCATGCTCACTTACATGTACCATTCTGTAGCATAGGAAATATTCTGCGTCCCTATGCGACTTATCCGTGTGTATTTGTAGAAAAATTCTATATTTCTGTGGTGTTTTCTCCGTAAGCAAAGAATAAGCAAAGCGTAAGCAAATTGTAAGGAAAGGGAATATGTCTTCATAAATCCTTTTTGCGACCATTTTCTGAAGAAATACTGTATTTTTCGACATCCCGGGAGTCCATTTATGCCGAATATGGTGCAAAACTGTAGATAATTGGAGCTGAAATAAGCAAATGAGTACCAAAAATCCTTAACATCACTTTTAAGCAGTAGCAGAATTATATATAAATATCTGACTTATAATTAACGATTTTACCCTTTATTTTTAGATTCGCGCTCGCTCACATGCACCGTTGTGTAGCCAATGAAATAGTCTGCGTCCTTACGGGCCATATTCGTGTGTATTTGTAGAAAATTGCTTATGTTCTGTTGTTTTCTCCGTAAGGAAAGAATAAGCAAAGCATAAGCAAATGGTAAGCAAAAGGAAAATGTCTTCATAAATCCTTTTTGTGACCATTTCCTGAAGAAATAATGTATTTTTCGACAACCGGCAGTCCATTTTTGTCGAATATGGTGCAAAACTGTAAATAATTTTACCTAAAATATGCAAATCATTAAGAAAAGTCATTAATATCACTTTTAGAAAGGATCATATTTGTGTATTTCTGACTTTACCTGAAGGATTTTTGCATTATTTTTATATTCATGCTCACTCACATGCACCATTCTGTAGCCAAGGAAATATTCTGGGTCCCTATGCGACTTATTTGTGTGTTTTTGTAGAAAAATTCTATATTTCTGTGGTTTTTTCTCCGTAAGCAAAGAAAAAGCAAAGCGTAAGCCAATTGTAAGCAAAGGGATTATGTCTTCATAAATCCTTTTTGCGACCATTTTCTGAAGAAAAAATGTATTTTTCGACATCCCGGCAGTCCATTTATGTCGAATATGATGCAAAACTGTAGTTAATTTTACCTTAAATATGCAAATCGTCAAGAAAAGTCCTTAATATCACTTTTACAAAGAATCATTTTTGTGTATTGCTGACTATAACTGAAGGATTTTTGCGTTAATTTTTAGATTCATGCTCACTCACATGCACCATTCTGTAGCCAAGGAAATATTCTGCGTCCCTATGCGACTTGTTTGTGTGTATTTGTAGAAAAATGCTTAATTTCTGTGGTGTTTTCTCCGTAAGCAAAGAATAAGCAAAGCGTATGAAATTGTAAGCAAAGGGAATATGTCTTCATAAATCCTTTTTGCGACCATTTTCTGAAGAAATAATGTATTTTTCGACATCCCGGGAGTCCATTTATGCCGAATATGGTGCAAAACTGTAGATAGTTGGAGCTAAAATAAGCAAATGGGTACCAAAGGCCCTAATATCACTTTTAGAAAGAATCATATTTGTATATTTCTGACTTTACCTGAAGGATTTTTGCATTAATTTTTAGATTCATGCTCGCTCACATGCACCATTCTGTAGCCAGGGAAATAGTCTGCGTCCCTACGCGACTTATTCGTGTGTATTTGTAGAAAAATGCTTAATTTCTGTGGTGTTTTCTCCGTAAGCAAAGAATAAGCAAAGCGTAAGCAAATTGTAAGCAAAGGGAATATGTCTTCATAAATCCTTTTTGCGACCATTTTCTGAAGAAATAATGTATTTTTCGACATCCCGGCAGTCCATTTATGTCGAATATGGTGCAAAGCTGTAGATAATTTTACCTAAAATATGCAAATCGGTAAGAAAAGTCCTTAATATCACTTTTAGAAAGAATCAGATTTGTATATTTCTGATTTTTAACTGAAGGATTTTTGCATTACTTTTTAGATTCATGCTCACTCACATGCACCTTTTTGTAGCCAAGGAAATATTCTGCGTCCCTATGCGACTTATTCGTGTGTATTTGTAGAAAAATTCTATATTTCTGTGGTGTTTTCTCCGTAAGCAAAGAATAAGCAAAGCGTAAGCAAATTGTAAGCAAAGGGATTATGTCTTCATAAATTCTTTTTGCGACCATTTTCTGAAGAAATAATGTATTTTTCGACATCCCGGCAGACCATTTATGTCGAATATGATGCAAAACTGTAGATAATCTTACCTTAAATATGCAAATCGTCAAGAAAAGTCCTTAATATCACTTTTACAAAGAATCATTTTTGTGTATTGCTGACTATAACTGAAGGATTTTTGCATTAATTTTTAGATTCATGCTCACTCACATGCACCGTTCTGTAGCCAAGGAAATATTCTGCGTCCGGTTGCGACTTGTTTGTGTGTATTTGTGGAAAAATTCTATATTTCTGTGGTGTTTTCTCCGTAAGCAAAGAATAAGCAAAGCGTAAGCAAATTGTAAGCAAAGGGAATATGTCTTCATAAATCCTTTTTGCGACCATTTTCTGAAGAAATAATGTATTTTTCGACATCCCGGGAGCCCATTTATGCCGAATATGGTGCAAAACTGTAGATAGTTGGAGCTAAAATAAGCAAATGGGTACCAAAAATCCTTAACATCACTTTTAAGCAGTAGCAGAATTATATATAAATATCTGACTTATAATTAACGATTTTACCCTTTATTTTTAGATTCGCGCTCGCCCCATGCACCGTTGTGTAGCCAAGGAAATAGTCTGCGTCCCTACGGGCCATATTCGTGTGTATTTGTAGAAAATTGCTTATGTTCTGTTGTTTTCTCCGTAAGCAAAGAATAAGCAAAGCATAAGCAAATGTAAGCAAAAGGAAAATGTCTTCATAAATCCTTTTTGTGACCATTTCCTGAAAAAATAATGTATTTTTCGACATCCCGGCAGTCCATTTATGTCGAATATGATGCAAAACTGTAGATAATTTAACCTTAAATATGCAAATCGTCAAGAAAAGTCCTTAATATCTTTTTTACAAAGGATCATATTTGTATATTTCTGACTTTACCTGAAGGATTTTTGCATTAACTTTTATATTCATGCTCACTCACATGCACCATTCTGTAGCCAAGGAAATATTCTGCGTCCCTATGCGACTTATTTGTGTGTATTTGTAGAAAATTGCTTATGTTCTGTTGTTTTCTCCATAAGCAAAGAATAAGCAAAGCATAAGCAAATTGTAAGCAAATTGACTATGTCTTCATAAATCTTTGTTGCGACTATTTTTTGAAGAAATAATGTATTTTTCGACATCCCGGCAATCCATTTATGTCGAATACGGTGCAAAACAGTAGATAATTTTACCTAAAATATGCAAATCGTCAAGAAAAGTCCTTAATATCACTTATACAAAGAATCATATTTGAGTATTATGGACTTTAACTGAAGAATTTTTGCATTAATTTTTAGATTCATGCTCACTCACATGCACCATTCTGTAGCGAAGGAAATATTCTGCGTCCCTATGCGACTTATTCGTGTGTATTTGTAGAAAAATTCTATATTTCTGTGGTGTTTTCTCCGTAAGCAAAGAAAAAGCAAAGCGTAAGCAAATTGTAAGCAAAGGGATTATGTCTTCATAAATCCTTTTTGCGACCATTTTCTGAAGAAATAATGTATTTTTCGACATCCCGGGAGTCCTTTTATGTCGAATATGGTGCAAAACTGTAGATAGTTGGAGCTAAAATAAACAAATGGGTACCAAAGGCCCTAATATCACTTTTAGAAAGAATCATATTTGTATATTTCTGACTTTACCTGAAGGATTTTTGCATTAATTTTTAGATTCATGCTCGCTCATATGCACCATTCTGTAGCCAGGGAAATAGTCTGCGTCCCTACGCGACTTATTCGTGTGTATTTGTAGAAAAATGCTTAGTTTCTGTGGTGTTTTCTCCGTAAGCAAAGAATAAGCAAAGCGTAAGCAAATTGTAAGCAAAGGGAATATGTCTTCATCAATCTTTGTTGCGACTATTTTCTGAAGAAATAATGTATTTTTCGACATCCCGGCAATCCATTTATGTCGAATACGGTGCAAAACAGTAGATAATTTTACCTAAAATATGCAAATCGTCAAGAAAAGTCCTTAATATCACTTTTACAAAGAATCATATTTGTATATTGCTGACTTTAACTGAAGAATTTTTGCATTAATTTTTAGATTCATGCTCACTCACATGCACCATACTGTAGCGAAGGAAATATTCTGCGTCCCTATGCGACTTATTTGTGTGTTTTTGTAGAAAAATTCTATATTTCTGTGGTGTTTTTCGACATCCCGGGAGTCCATTTATGCCGAATATGGTGCAAAACTGTAGATAATTGGAGCTAAAATAAGCAAATGGGTACCAAAAGTCCTTAATAAAGATTCGTGCTCGCTCACATGCACCGTTGTGTAGCCAAGGAAATAGTCTGCGTCCCTATGGGACATATTCGTGTGTATTTGTAGAAAATTGCTTATGTTCTCTTGTGTTTTCTCCGTAAGCAAAGAATAAGCAAAGCGTAAGCAAATTGTAAGCAAAGGGACTATGTCTTCATAAATCCTTGTTGCGCCCATTTTCTGAAGAAATCATGTATTTTTCGACATTCCGGGAGTCCATTTAGGTCGAATATGGTGCAAAACTGTAGATAATTTTACCTAAAATATGCAAATCGGTAAGAAAAGTCCTTAATATCACTTTTAGAAAGAATCATATTTGTATATTTCTGACTTTACCTGAAGGATTTTTGCATTAATTTTTAGATTCATGCTCACTCACATGCACCTTTTTGTAGCCAAGGTAATATTCTGCGTCCCTATGCGACTTATTCGTCTGTATTTGTAGAAAATTTATAATTTCTGTGGTATTTTCTCCGTAAGCAAAGAATAAGCAAAGCGTAAGCAAATTATAAGCAAAGGGATTATGTCTTCATAAATCCTTTTTGCGACCATTTTCTGAAGAAATAATGTATTTTTCGACATTCCGGGAGTCCATTTATGTCAAATATGGTGCAAAACTGTAGATAATTTTACCTAAAATATGCAAATCGTCAAGAAAATTCCTTAATATCACTTTTACAAAGAAACATATTTGTATATTGCTGACTTTAACTGAAGGATTTTTGCATTAATTTTTAGATTCATGCTCACTTACATGCACCATTCTGTAGCGAAGGAAATATTCTGCGTCCCTATGCGACTTATCCGTGTGTATTTGTAGAAAAATTCTATATTTCTGTGGTGTTTTCTCCGTAAGCAAAGAATAAGCAAAGCGTAAGCAAATTGTAAGGAAAGGGAATTTGTCTGCATAAATCCTTTTTTGCGACGATTTTCTGAAGAAATAATGTATTTTTCGACATCTCGGGAGTCCATTTATGCCGAATATGGTGCAAAACTGTAGATAGTTGGAGCTAAAATAAGCAAATGGGTACCAAAGGCCCTAATATCACTTTTAGAAAGAATCAAATTTGTATATTTCAGAGTTTACCTGAAGGATTTTTGCATTAATTTTTAGATTCATGCTCGCTCACATGCACCATTCTGTAGCCAGGGAAATAGTCTGCGTCCCTATGCGACTTATTCGTGTGTATTTGTAGAAAAATGCTTAATTTCTGTGGTGTTTTCTCCGTAAGCAAAGAATAAGCAAAGCGTAAGCAAATTGTAAGCAAAGGGAATATGTCTTCATAAATCCTTTTTGCGACCATTTTCTGAAGATATAATGTATTTTTTGACATCCCGGCAGTCCATTTATGTCGAATATGGTGCAAAGCTGTAGATAATTTTACCTAAAATATGCAAATCGGTAAGAAAAGTCCTTAATATCGATTTTAGAAAAAATCAGATTTGTATATTTCTGATTTTTAACTGAAGGATTTTTGCATTACTTTTTAGATTCATGCTCACTCACATGCACCTTTTTGTAGCCAAGGAAATATTCTGCGTCCCTATGCGACTTATTCGTGTGTATTTGTAGAAAAATGCTTAATTTCTGTGGTGTTTTCTCCGTAAGCAAAGAATAAGCAAAGCGTAAGCAAATTGTAAGCAAAGGGACTATGTCTTCATAAATCCTTGTTGCGACCATTTTCTGAAGAAATCATGTATTTTTCGACATTCCGGGAGTCCATTTAGGTCGAATATGGTGCAAAACTGTAGATAATTTTACCTAAAATATGCAAATCGGTAAGAAAAGTCCTTGATATCACTTTTAGAAAGAATCATATTTGTATATTTCTGACTTTACCTGAAGGATTTTTGCATTAATTTTTAGATTCATGCTCACTCACATGCACCATTCTGTAGCCAAGGAAATATTCTGCGTCCCTATGCGACTTATTCGTGTGTATTTTTAGAAAATTGCTTATGTTCTCTTGTCTTTTCTCCGTAAGCAAAGAATAAGCAAAGCGTAAGCAAATTGTAAGCAAAGGGAATATGTCTTCATAAATCATTTTTGCGACCATTTTCTGAAGAAATAATGTATTTTTCGACATCCCGGCAGTCCATTTATGTCGAATATGGTGCAAAGCTGTAGATAATTTTACCTAAAATATGCAAATCGGTAGGAAAAGTCCTTAATAACACTTTTAGAAAGAATCAGATTTGTATATTTCTGATTTTTAACTGAAGGATTTTTGCATTACTTTTTAGATTCATGCTCACTCACATGCACCTTTTTGTAGCCAAGGAAATATTCTGCGTCCCTATGCGACTTATTCGTGTGTATTTGTAGAAAAATTCTATATTTCTGTGGTGTCTTCTCCGTAAGCAAAGAAAATGCAAAGCGTAAGCAAATTGTAAGCAAAGGGATTATGTCTTCATAAATCCTTTTTGCGACCATTTTCTGAAGAAATAATGTATTTTTCGACATCCCGGCAGTCCATTTATGTCGAATATGATGCAAAACTGTAGATAATTTTACCTTAAATATGCAAATCGTCAAGAAAAGTCCTTAATATCTTTTTTACAAAGGATCATATTTGTATATTTCTGATTTTACCTGAAGGATTGTTGCATTAATTTTTATATTCATGCTCACTCACATGCACCATTCTGTAGCCAAGGAAATATTCTGCGTCCCTATGCGACTTGTTTGTGTGTATTTGTAGAAAAATTCTATATTTCTGTGGTGTTTTCTCCGTAAGCAAAGAATAAGCAAAGCGTAAGCAAATTGTAAGCAAAGGGAATATGTCTTCATAAATCCTTTTTGCGACCATTTTCTGAAGAAATAATGTATTTTTCGACATCCCGGGAGTCCATTTATGCCTAATATGGTGCAAAACTGTAGATAGTTGGAGCTAAAATAAGCAAATGGGTACCAAAGGCCCTAATATCACTTTTAGAAAGAATCATATTTGTATATTTCTGACTTTACCTGAAGGATTTTTGCATTAACTTTTAGATTCATGCTCGCTCACATGCACCATTCTGTAGCCAGGGAAATAGTCTGCGTCCCTATGCGACTTATTCGTGTGTATTTGTAGAAAAATGCTTAATTTCTGTGGTGTTTTCTCCGTAAGCAAAGAATAAGCAAAGCGTAAGCAAATTGTAAGCAAAGGGAATATGTCTTCATAAATCCTTTTTGCCACCATTTTCTGAAGAAAAATGTATTTTTCGACATCCAGGCAGTCCATTTATGTCGAATATGGTGCAAAGCTGTAGATAATTTTACCTAAAATATGCAAATCGGTAAGAAAAGTCCTTAATATCACTTTTAGAAAGAATCAGATTTGTATATTTCTGATTTTTAACTGAAGGATTTTTGCATTACTTTTTAGATTCATGCTCACTCACATGCACCTTTTTGTAGCCAAGGAAATATTCTGCGTCCCTATGCGACTTATTCGTGTGTATTTGTAGAAAAATTATAATTTCTTTGGTGTTTTCTCCGTAAGCAAAGAATAAGCAAAGCATAAGCAAATTGTAAGCAAATTGACTATGTCTTCATAAATCTTTGTTGCGACTATTTTCTGAAGAAATAATGTATTTTTTGACATCCCGGCAATCCATTTATGTCGAATACGGTGCAAAACAGTAGATAATTTTACCTAAAATATGCAAATCGTCAAGAAAAGTCCTTAATATCACTTTTACAAAGAATCATATTTGTATATTGCTGACTTTAACTGAAGAATTTTTGCATTAATTTTTAAATTCATGCTCACTCACATGCACCATTCTGTAGCGAAGGAAATATTCTGCGTCCCTATGCGACTTATTCGTGTGTATTTGTAGAAAAATTCTTTAATTCTGTGGTGTTTTCTCCGTAAGCAAAGAAAAAGCAAAGCGTAAGCAAATTGTAAGCAAAGGGATTATGTCTTCATAAATCCTTTTTGCGACCATTTTCTGAAGAAATAATGTATTTTTCGACATCCCGGCAGTCCATTTATGTCGAATATGATGCAAAGCTGTAGATAATTTTACCTTAAATATGCAAATCGTCAAGAAAAGTCCTTAATATCACTTTTACAAAGAATCATTTTTGTGTATTGCTGACTATAACTGAAGGATTTTTGCATTAATTTTTAGATTCATGCTCACTCACATACACCATTCTGTAGCCAAGGAAATATTCTGCGTCCCTATTCGACTTGTTTGTGTGTATTTGTAGAAAAATTCTATATTTCTGTGGTGTTTTCTCCGTAAGCAAAGAATAAGCAAAGCGTAAGCAAATTGTAAGCAAAGGGAATATGTCTTCATAAATCCTTTTTGCGACCATTTTCTGAAGAAATAATGTATTTTTCGACATCCCGGGAGTCCATTTATTCCGAATATGGTGCAAAACTGTAGATAGTTGGAGCTAAAATAAGCAAATGGGTACCAAAGGCCCTAATATCACTTTTAGAAAGAATCAAATTTGTATATTTCTGAGTTTACCTGAAGGATTTTTGCATTAATTTTTAGATTCATGCTCGCTCACATGCACCATTCTGTAGCCAGGGAAATAGTCTGCGTCCCTATGCGACTTATTCGTGTGTATTTGTAGAAAAAGGCTTAATTTCTGTGGTGTTTTCTCCGTAAGCAAAGAATAAGCAAAGCGTAATCAAATTGTAAGCAAAGGGAATATGTCTTCATAAATCCTTTTTGCGACCATTTTCTGAAGAAATAATGTATTTTTCGACATCCCGGCAGTCCATTTATGTCGAATATGGTGCAAAGCTGTAGATAATTTTACCTAAAATATGCAAATCGGTAAGAAAAGTCCTTAATATCGATTTTAGAAAGAATCAGATTTGTATATTTCTGATGTTTAACTTTAGGATTTTTGCATTACTTTTTTAGATTCATGCTCACTCACATGCAGCTTTTTGTAGCCAAGGAAATATTCTGCGTCCCTATGCGACTTATTCGTGTGTATTTGTAGAAAAATGCTTAATTTCTGTGGTGTTTTCTCCGTAAGCAAAGAATAAGCAAAGCGTAAGCAAATTGTAAGCAAAGGGACTATGTCTTCATAAATCCTTGTTGCGACCATTTTCTGAAGAAATCATGTATTTTTCGACATTCCTGGAGTCCATTTAGGTCGAAAATGGTGCAAAACTGTAGATAATTTTACCTAAAATATGCAAATCGGTAAGAAAAGTCCTTAATATCACTTTTAGAAAGAATCATATTTGTATATTTCTGACTTTACCTGAAGGATTTTTGCATTAATTTTTAGATTCATGCTCACTCACATGCACCTTTTTGTAGCCAAGGAAATATTCTGCGTCCCTGTGCGACTTGTTTGTGTGTATTTGTAGAAAAATTCTATATTTCTGTGGTGTTTTCTCCGTAAGCAAAGAATAAGCAAAGCGTAAGCAAATTGTAAGCAAAGGGAATATGTCTTCATAAATCCTTTTTGCGACCATTTTCTGAAGAAATAATGATAATGTATTTTTCAACATCCCGGGAGTCCATTTATGCCTAATATGGTGCAAAACTGTAGATAATTGGAGCTTAAATAAGCAAATGGGTACCAAAAGTTCTTAATATCACTTTTAGAAAGAATCATATTTGTATATTTCTGACTTTACCTGAAGGATTTTTGCATTAATTTTTAGATTCATGCTCGCTCACATGCACCATTCTGTAGCCAGGGAAATAGTCTGCGTCCCTATGCGACTTATTCGTGTGTATTTGTAGAAAATTGCTTAATTTCTGTGGTGTTTTCTCCATAAGCAAAGAATAAGCAAAGCGTAAGCAAATTGTAAGCAAGGGACTATGTCTTCATAAATCCTTTTTGCGACCATTTTCTGAAGAAATAATGTATTTTTCGACATCCCGGCAGTCCATTTATGTCGAATACGGTGCAAAACAGTAGATAATTTTACCTAAAATATGCAAATCGTCAAGAAAAGTCCTTAATATCACTTTTACAAAGAATCATATTTGTATATTGCTGACTTTAACTGAAGAATTTTTGCATTAATTTTTAGATTCATGCTCACTCACATGCACCATTCTGTAGCCAGGGAAATAGTCTGCCTCCCTATGCGACTTATTCGTGTGTATTTGTAGAAAATTCATAATTTCTGTGGTATTTTCTCCGTAAGCAAAGAATAAGCAAAGCGTAAGCAAATTATAAGCAAAGGGATTATGTCTTCATAAATCTTTGTTGCGACTATTTTCTGAAGAAATAATGTATTTTTTGACATCCCGGCAATCCATTTATGTCGAATACGGTGCAAAACAGTAGATAATTTTACCTAAAATATGCAAATCGTCAAGAAAAGTCCTTAATATCACTTTTACAAAGAATCATATTTGTATATTGCTGACTTTAACTGAAGAATTTTTGCATTAATTTTTAGATTCATGCTCACTCACATGCACCATTCTGTAGCGAAGGAAATATTCTGCGTCCCTATGCGACTTATTCGTGTGTATTTGTAGAAAAATTCTTTAATTCTGTGGTGTTTTCTCCGTAAGCAAAGAAAAAGCAAAGCGTAAGCAAATTGTAAGCAAAGGGATTATGTCTTCATAAATCCTTTTTGCGACCATTTTCTGAAGGAATAATGTATTTTTCGACATCCCGGCAGTCCATTTATGTCGAATATGATGCAAAGCTGTAGATAATTTTACCTTAAATATGCAAATCGTCAAGAAAAGTCCTTAATATCACTTTTACAAAGAATCATTTTTGTGTATTGCTGACTATAACTGAAGGATTTTTGCATTAATTTTTAGATTCATGCTCACTCTCATGCACCATTCTGTAGCCAAGGAAATATTCTGCGTCCCTATGCGACTTATTTGTGTGTTTTTGTTGAAAAATTCTATATTTCTGTGGTGTTTTCTCCGTAAGCAAAGAATAAGCAAAGCGTAAGCAAATTGTAAGCAAAGGGAATATGTCTTCATAAATCCTTTTTGCGACCATTTTCTGAAGAAATAATGTATTTTTCGACATCCCGGGAGTCCATTTATGCCGAATATGGTGCGAAACTGTAGATAGTTGGAGCTAAAATAAGCAAATGGGTACCAAAGGCCCTAATATCACTTTTAGAAAGAATCAAATTTGTATATTTCTGAGTTTACCTGAAGGATTTTTGCATTAATTTTTAGATTCATGCTCGCTCACATGCACCATTCTGTAGCAAGGGAAATAGTCTGCGTCCCTATGCGACTTATTCGTGTGTATTTGTAGAAAAATGCTTAATTTCTGTGGTGTTTTCTCCGTAAGCAAAGAATAAGCAAAGCGTAAGCAAATTGTAAGCAAAGGGAATATGTCTTCATAAATCCTTATTGCGACCATTTTCTGAAGAAATAATGTATTTTTCGACATCCCGGCAGTCCATTTATGTCGAATATGGTGCAAAGCTGTAGATAATTTTACCTAAAATATGCAAATCGGTAAGAAAAGTCCTTAATATCGATTTTAGAAAGAATCAGATTTGTATATTTCTGATTTTTAACTGAAGGATTTTTGCATTACTTTTTAGATTCATGCTCACTCACATGCACCTTTTTGTAGCAAGGAAATATTCTGCGTCCCTATGCGACTTATTCGTGTGTATTTGTAGAAAAATGCTTAATTTCTGTGGTGTTTTCTCCGTAAGCAAAGAATAAGGAAAGCATAAGCAAATTGTAAGCAAAGGGACTATGTCTTCATAAATCCTTGTTGCGACCATTTTCTGAAGAAATCATGTATTTTTCGACATTCCGGGAGTCCATTTAGGTCGAATATGGTGCAAAACTGTAGATAATTTTACCTAAAATATGCAAATCGGTAAGAAAAGTCCTTGATATCACTTTTAGAAAGAATCATATTTGTATATTTCTGACTTTACCTGAAGGATTTTTGCATTAATTTTTAGATTCATGCTCACTCACATGCACCATTCTGTAGCCAAGGAAATATTCTGCGTCCCTATGCGACTTATTCGTGTGTATTTTTAGAAAATTGCTTATGTTCTCTTGTCTTTTCTCCGTAAGCAAAGAATAAGCAAAGCGTAAGCAAATTGTAAGCAAAGGGAAAATGTCTTCATAAATCCTTTTTGCGACCATTTTCTGAAGAAATAATGTTTTTTTCGACATCCCGGGAGTCCATTTATTCCGAATATGGTGCAAAACTGTAGATAGTTGGAGCTAAAATAAGCAAATGGGTACCAAAGGCCCTAATATCACTTTTAGAAAGAATCAAATTTGTATATTTCTGAGTTTACCTGAAGGATTTTTGCATTAATTTTTAGATTCATGCTCGCTCACATGCACCATTCTGTAGCCAGGGAAATAGTCTGCGTCCCTATGCGACTTATTCGTGTGTATTTGTAGAAAAAGGCTTAATTTCTGTGGTGTTTTCTCCGTAAGCAAAGAATAAGCAAAGCGTAATCAAATTGTAAGCAAAGGGAATATGTCTTCATAAATCCTTTTTGCGACCATTTTCTGAAGAAATAATGTATTTTTCGACATCCCGGCAGTCCATTTATGTCGAATATGGTGCAAAGCTGTAGATAATTTTACCTAAAATATGCAAATCGGTAAGAAAAGTCCTTAATATCGATTTTAGAAAGAATCAGATTTGTATATTTCTGATGTTTAACTTTAGGATTTTTGCATTACTTTTTTAGATTCATGCTCACTCACATGCAGCTTTTTGTAGCCAAGGAAATATTCTGCGTCCCTATGCGACTTATTCGTGTGTATTTGTAGAAAAATGCTTAATTTCTGTGGTGTTTTCTCCGTAAGCAAAGAATAAGCAAAGCGTAAGCAAATTGTAAGCAAAGGGACTATGTCTTCATAAATCCTTGTTGCGACCATTTTCTGAAGAAATCATGTATTTTTCGACATTCCTGGAGTCCATTTAGGTCGAAAATGGTGCAAAACTGTAGATAATTTTACCTAAAATATGCAAATCGGTAAGAAAAGTCCTTAATATCACTTTTAGAAAGAATCATATTTGTATATTTCTGACTTTACCTGAAGGATTTTTGCATTAATTTTTAGATTCATGCTCACTCACATGCACCTTTTTGTAGCCAAGGAAATATTCTGCGTCCCTGTGCGACTTGTTTGTGTGTATTTGTAGAAAAATTCTATATTTCTGTGGTGTTTTCTCCGTAAGCAAAGAATAAGCAAAGCGTAAGCAAATTGTAAGCAAAGGGAATATGTCTTCATAAATCCTTTTTGCGACCATTTTCTGAAGAAATAATGATAATGTATTTTTCAACATCCCGGGAGTCCATTTATGCCTAATATGGTGCAAAACTGTAGATAATTGGAGCTTAAATAAGCAAATGGGTACCAAAAGTTCTTAATATCACTTTTAGAAAGAATCATATTTGTATATTTCTGACTTTACCTGAAGGATTTTTGCATTAATTTTTAGATTCATGCTCGCTCACATGCACCATTCTGTAGCCAGGGAAATAGTCTGCGTCCCTATGCGACTTATTCGTGTGTATTTGTAGAAAATTGCTTAATTTCTGTGGTGTTTTCTCCATAAGCAAAGAATAAGCAAAGCGTAAGCAAATTGTAAGCAAGGGACTATGTCTTCATAAATCCTTTTTGCGACCATTTTCTGAAGAAATAATGTATTTTTCGACATCCCGGCAGTCCATTTATGTCGAATACGGTGCAAAACAGTAGATAATTTTACCTAAAATATGCAAATCGTCAAGAAAAGTCCTTAATATCACTTTTACAAAGAATCATATTTGTATATTGCTGACTTTAACTGAAGAATTTTTGCATTAATTTTTAGATTCATGCTCACTCACATGCACCATTCTGTAGCCAGGGAAATAGTCTGCCTCCCTATGCGACTTATTCGTGTGTATTTGTAGAAAATTCATAATTTCTGTGGTATTTTCTCCGTAAGCAAAGAATAAGCAAAGCGTAAGCAAATTATAAGCAAAGGGATTATGTCTTCATAAATCTTTGTTGCGACTATTTTCTGAAGAAATAATGTATTTTTTGACATCCCGGCAATCCATTTATGTCGAATACGGTGCAAAACAGTAGATAATTTTACCTAAAATATGCAAATCGTCAAGAAAAGTCCTTAATATCACTTTTACAAAGAATCATATTTGTATATTGCTGACTTTAACTGAAGAATTTTTGCATTAATTTTTAGATTCATGCTCACTCACATGCACCATTCTGTAGCGAAGGAAATATTCTGCGTCCCTATGCGACTTATTCGTGTGTATTTGTAGAAAAATTCTTTAATTCTGTGGTGTTTTCTCCGTAAGCAAAGAAAAAGCAAAGCGTAAGCAAATTGTAAGCAAAGGGATTATGTCTTCATAAATCCTTTTTGCGACCATTTTCTGAAGGAATAATGTATTTTTCGACATCCCGGCAGTCCATTTATGTCGAATATGATGCAAAGCTGTAGATAATTTTACCTTAAATATGCAAATCGTCAAGAAAAGTCCTTAATATCACTTTTACAAAGAATCATTTTTGTGTATTGCTGACTATAACTGAAGGATTTTTGCATTAATTTTTAGATTCATGCTCACTCTCATGCACCATTCTGTAGCCAAGGAAATATTCTGCGTCCCTATGCGACTTATTTGTGTGTTTTTGTTGAAAAATTCTATATTTCTGTGGTGTTTTCTCCGTAAGCAAAGAATAAGCAAAGCGTAAGCAAATTGTAAGCAAAGGGAATATGTCTTCATAAATCCTTTTTGCGACCATTTTCTGAAGAAATAATGTATTTTTCGACATCCCGGGAGTCCATTTATGCCGAATATGGTGCGAAACTGTAGATAGTTGGAGCTAAAATAAGCAAATGGGTACCAAAGGCCCTAATATCACTTTTAGAAAGAATCAAATTTGTATATTTCTGAGTTTACCTGAAGGATTTTTGCATTAATTTTTAGATTCATGCTCGCTCACATGCACCATTCTGTAGCAAGGGAAATAGTCTGCGTCCCTATGCGACTTATTCGTGTGTATTTGTAGAAAAATGCTTAATTTCTGTGGTGTTTTCTCCGTAAGCAAAGAATAAGCAAAGCGTAAGCAAATTGTAAGCAAAGGGAATATGTCTTCATAAATCCTTATTGCGACCATTTTCTGAAGAAATAATGTATTTTTCGACATCCCGGCAGTCCATTTATGTCGAATATGGTGCAAAGCTGTAGATAATTTTACCTAAAATATGCAAATCGGTAAGAAAAGTCCTTAATATCGATTTTAGAAAGAATCAGATTTGTATATTTCTGATTTTTAACTGAAGGATTTTTGCATTACTTTTTAGATTCATGCTCACTCACATGCACCTTTTTGTAGCAAGGAAATATTCTGCGTCCCTATGCGACTTATTCGTGTGTATTTGTAGAAAAATGCTTAATTTCTGTGGTGTTTTCTCCGTAAGCAAAGAATAAGGAAAGCATAAGCAAATTGTAAGCAAAGGGACTATGTCTTCATAAATCCTTGTTGCGACCATTTTCTGAAGAAATCATGTATTTTTCGACATTCCGGGAGTCCATTTAGGTCGAATATGGTGCAAAACTGTAGATAATTTTACCTAAAATATGCAAATCGGTAAGAAAAGTCCTTGATATCACTTTTAGAAAGAATCATATTTGTATATTTCTGACTTTACCTGAAGGATTTTTGCATTAATTTTTAGATTCATGCTCACTCACATGCACCATTCTGTAGCCAAGGAAATATTCTGCGTCCCTATGCGACTTATTCGTGTGTATTTTTAGAAAATTGCTTATGTTCTCTTGTCTTTTCTCCGTAAGCAAAGAATAAGCAAAGCGTAAGCAAATTGTAAGCAAAGGGAATATGTCTTCATAAATCATTTTTGCGACCATTTTCTGAAGAAATAATGTATTTTTCGACATCCCGGCAGTCCATTTATGTCGAATATGGTGCAAAGCTGTAGATAATTTTACCTAAAATATGCAAATCGGTAAGAAAAGTCCTTAATAACACTTTTAGAAAGAATCAGATTTGTATATTTCTGATTTTTAACTGAAGGATTTTTGCATTACTTTTTAGATTCATGCTCACTCACATGCACCTTTTTGTAGCCAAGGAAATATTCTGCGTCCCTATGCGACTTATTCGTGTGTATTTGTAGAAAAATTCTATATTTCTGTGGTGTCTTCTCCGTAAGCAAAGAAAATGCAAAGCGTAAGCAAATTGTAAGCAAAGGGATTATGTCTTCATAAATCCTTTTTGCGACCATTTTCTGAAGAAATAATGTATTTTTCGACATCCCGGCAGTCCATTTATGTCGAATATGATGCAAAACTGTAGATAATTTTACCTTAAATATGCAAATCGTCAAGAAAAGTCCTTAATATCTTTTTTACAAAGGATCATATTTGTATATTTCTGATTTTACCTGAAGGATTGTTGCATTAATTTTTATATTCATGCTCACTCACATGCACCATTCTGTAGCCAAGGAAATATTCTGCGTCCCTATGCGACTTATTTGTGTGTTTTTGTAGAAAAATTCTATATTTCTGTGGTTTTTTCTCCGTAAGCAAAGAAAAAGCAAAGCGTAAGCAAATTGAAAGCAAAGGGATTATGTCTTCATAAATCCTTTTTGCGACCATTTTCTGAAGAAATAATGTATTTTTCGACATCCCGGCAGTCCAATTATGTCGAATATGATGCAATCTGTAGATAATTTTACCTTAAATATGCAAATCGTCAAGAAAAGTCCTTAATATCTTTTTTACAAAGAATCATTTTTGTGTATTGCTGACTTTAACTGAAGGATTTTTGCATTAATTTTTAGATTCATGCTCACTCACATGCACCATTCTGTAGCCAAGGAAATATTCTGCGTCCCTATGCGACTTGTTTGTGTGTATTTGTAGAAAAATTCTATATTTCTGTGGTGTTTTCTCCGTAAGCAAAGAATAAGCAAAGCGTAAGCAAATTGTAAGCAAAGGGAATATGTCTTCATAAATCCTTTTTGCGACCATTTTCTGAAGAAATAATGTATTTTTCGACATCCCGGGAGTCCATTTATGCCTAATATGGTGCAAAACTGTAGATAGTTGGAGCTAAAATAAGCAAATGGGTACCAAAGGCCCTAATATCACTTTTAGAAAGAATCATATTTGTATATTTCTGACTTTACCTGAAGGATTTTTGCATTAACTTTTAGATTCATGCTCGCTCACATGCACCATTCTGTAGCCAGGGAAATAGTCTGCGTCCCTATGCGACTTATTCGTGTGTATTTGTAGAAAAATGCTTAATTTCTGTGGTGTTTTCTCCGTAAGCAAAGAATAAGCAAAGCGTAAGCAAATTGTAAGCAAAGGGAATATGTCTTCATAAATCCTTTTTGCCACCATTTTCTGAAGAAAAATGTATTTTTCGACATCCAGGCAGTCCATTTATGTCGAATATGGTGCAAAGCTGTAGATAATTTTACCTAAAATATGCAAATCGGTAAGAAAAGTCCTTAATATCACTTTTAGAAAGAATCAGATTTGTATATTTCTGATTTTTAACTGAAGGATTTTTGCATTACTTTTTAGATTCATGCTCACTCACATGCACCTTTTTGTAGCCAAGGAAATATTCTGCGTCCCTATGCGACTTATTCGTGTGTATTTGTAGAAAAATTATAATTTCTTTGGTGTTTTCTCCGTAAGCAAAGAATAAGCAAAGCATAAGCAAATTGTAAGCAAATTGACTATGTCTTCATAAATCTTTGTTGCGACTATTTTCTGAAGAAATAATGTATTTTTTGACATCCCGGCAATCCATTTATGTCGAATACGGTGCAAAACAGTAGATAATTTTACCTAAAATATGCAAATCGTCAAGAAAAGTCCTTAATATCACTTTTACAAAGAATCATATTTGTATATTGCTGACTTTAACTGAAGAATTTTTGCATTAATTTTTAGATTCATGCTCACTCACATGCACCATTCTGTAGCGAAGGAAATATTCTGCGTCCCTATGCGACTTATTCGTGTGTATTTGTAGAAAAATTCTTTAATTCTGTGGTGTTTTCTCCGTAAGCAAAGAAAAAGCAAAGCGTAAGCAAATTGTAAGCAAAGGGATTATGTCTTCATAAATCCTTTTTGCGACCATTTTCTGAAGAAATAATGTATTTTTCGACATCCCGGCAGTCCATTTATGTCGAATATGATGCAAAGCTGTAGATAATTTTACCTTAAATATGCAAATCGTCAAGAAAAGTCCTTAATATCACTTTTACAAAGAATCATTTTTGTGTATTGCTGACTATAACTGAAGGATTTTTGCATTAATTTTTAGATTCATGCTCACTCACATACACCATTCTGTAGCCAAGGAAATATTCTGCGTCCCTATTCGACTTGTTTGTGTGTATTTGTAGAAAAATTCTATATTTCTGTGGTGTTTTCTCCGTAAGCAAAGAATAAGCAAAGCGTAAGCAAATTGTAAGCAAAGGGAAAATGTCTTCATAAATCCTTTTTGCGACCATTTTCTGAAGAAATAATGTTTTTTTCGACATCCCGGGAGTCCATTTATTCCGAATATGGTGCAAAACTGTAGATAGTTGGAGCTAAAATAAGCAAATGGGTACCAAAGGCCCTAATATCACTTTTAGAAAGAATCAAATTTGTATATTTCTGAGTTTACCTGAAGGATTTTTGCATTAATTTTTAGATTCATGCTCGCTCACATGCACCATTCTGTAGCCAGGGAAATAGTCTGCGTCCCTATGCGACTTATTCGTGTGTATTTGTAGAAAAAGGCTTAATTTCTGTGGTGTTTTCTCCGTAAGCAAAGAATAAGCAAAGCGTAATCAAATTGTAAGCAAAGGGAATATGTCTTCATAAATCCTTTTTGCGACCATTTTCTGAAGAAATAATGTATTTTTCGACATCCCGGCAGTCCATTTATGTCGAATATGGTGCAAAGCTGTAGATAATTTTACCTAAAATATGCAAATCGGTAAGAAAAGTCCTTAATATCGATTTTAGAAAGAATCAGATTTGTATATTTCTGATGTTTAACTTTAGGATTTTTGCATTACTTTTTTAGATTCATGCTCACTCACATGCAGCTTTTTGTAGCCAAGGAAATATTCTGCGTCCCTATGCGACTTATTCGTGTGTATTTGTAGAAAAATGCTTAATTTCTGTGGTGTTTTCTCCGTAAGCAAAGAATAAGCAAAGCGTAAGCAAATTGTAAGCAAAGGGACTATGTCTTCATAAATCCTTGTTGCGACCATTTTCTGAAGAAATCATGTATTTTTCGACATTCCTGGAGTCCATTTAGGTCGAAAATGGTGCAAAACTGTAGATAATTTTACCTAAAATATGCAAATCGGTAAGAAAAGTCCTTAATATCACTTTTAGAAAGAATCATATTTGTATATTTCTGACTTTACCTGAAGGATTTTTGCATTAATTTTTAGATTCATGCTCACTCACATGCACCTTTTTGTAGCCAAGGAAATATTCTGCGTCCCTGTGCGACTTGTTTGTGTGTATTTGTAGAAAAATTCTATATTTCTGTGGTGTTTTCTCCGTAAGCAAAGAATAAGCAAAGCGTAAGCAAATTGTAAGCAAAGGGAATATGTCTTCATAAATCCTTTTTGCGACCATTTTCTGAAGAAATAATGATAATGTATTTTTCAACATCCCGGGAGTCCATTTCTGCCTAATATGGTGCAAAACTGTAGATAATTGGAGCTTAAATAAGCAAATGGGTACCAAAAGTTCTTAATATCACTTTTAGAAAGAATCATATTTGTATATTTCTGACTTTACCTGAAGGATTTTTGCATTAATTTTTAGATTCATGCTCGCTCACATGCACCATTCTGTAGCCAGGGAAATAGTCTGCGTCCCTATGCGACTTATTCGTGTGTATTTGTAGAAAATTGCTTAATTTCTGTGGTGTTTTCTCCATAAGCAAAGAATAAGCAAAGCGTAAGCAAATTGTAAGCAAGGGACTATGTCTTCATAAATCCTTTTTGCGACCATTTTCTGAAGAAATAATGTATTTTTCGACATCCCGGCAGTCCATTTATGTCGAATACGGTGCAAAACAGTAGATAATTTTACCTAAAATATGCAAATCGTCAAGAAAAGTCCTTAATATCACTTTTACAAAGAATCATATTTGTATATTGCTGACTTTAACTGAAGAATTTTTGCATTAATTTTTAGATTCATGCTCACTCACATGCACCATTCTGTAGCCAGGGAAATAGTCTGCCTCCCTATGCGACTTATTCGTGTGTATTTGTAGAAAATTCATAATTTCTGTGGTATTTTCTCCGTAAGCAAAGAATAAGCAAAGCGTAAGCAAATTATAAGCAAAGGGATTATGTCTTCATAAATCTTTGTTGCGACTATTTTCTGAAGAAATAATGTATTTTTTGACATCCCGGCAATCCATTTATGTCGAATACGGTGCAAAACAGTAGATAATTTTACCTAAAATATGCAAATCGTCAAGAAAAGTCCTTAATATCACTTTTACAAAGAATCATATTTGTATATTGCTGACTTTAACTGAAGAATTTTTGCATTAATTTTTAGATTCATGCTCACTCACATGCACCATTCTGTAGCGAAGGAAATATTCTGCGTCCCTATGCGACTTATTCGTGTGTATTTGTAGAAAAATTCTTTAATTCTGTGGTGTTTTCTCCGTAAGCAAAGAAAAAGCAAAGCGTAAGCAAATTGTAAGCAAAGGGATTATGTCTTCATAAATCCTTTTTGCGACCATTTTCTGAAGGAATAATGTATTTTTCGACATCCCGGCAGTCCATTTATGTCGAATATGATGCAAAGCTGTAGATAATTTTACCTTAAATATGCAAATCGTCAAGAAAAGTCCTTAATATCACTTTTACAAAGAATCATTTTTGTGTATTGCTGACTATAACTGAAGGATTTTTGCATTAATTTTTAGATTCATGCTCACTCTCATGCACCATTCTGTAGCCAAGGAAATATTCTGCGTCCCTATGCGACTTGTTTGTGTGTATTTGTAGAAAAATTCTATATTTCTGTGGTGTTTTCTCCGTAAGCAAAGAATAAGCAAAGCGTAAGCAAATTGTAAGCAAAGGGAATATGTCTTCATAAATCCTTTTTGCGACCATTTTCTGAAGAAATAATGTATTTTTCGACATCCCGGGAGTCCATTTATGCCGAATATGGTGCGAAACTGTAGATAGTTGGAGCTAAAATAAGCAAATGGGTACCAAAGGCCCTAATATCACTTTTAGAAAGAATCAAATTTGTATATTTCTGAGTTTACCTGAAGGATTTTTGCATTAATTTTTAGATTCATGCTCGCTCACATGCACCATTCTGTAGCCAGGGAAATAGTCTGCGTCCCTATGCGACTTATTCGTGTGTATTTGTAGAAAAATGCTTAATTTCTGTGGTGTTTTCTCCGTAAGCAAAGAATAAGCAAAGCGTAAGCAAATTGTAAGCAAAGGGAATATGTCTTCATAAATCCTTATTGCGACCATTTTCTGAAGAAATAATGTATTTTTCGACATCCCGGCAGTCCATTTATGTCGAATATGGTGCAAAGCTGTAGATAATTTTACCTAAAATATGCAAATCGGTAAGAAAAGTCCTTAATATCGATTTTAGAAAGAATCAGATTTGTATATTTCTGATTTTTAACTGAAGGATTTTTGCATTACTTTTTAGATTCATGCTCACTCACATGCACCTTTTTGTAGCAAGGAAATATTCTGCGTCCCTATGCGACTTATTCGTGTGTATTTGTAGAAAAATGCTTAATTTCTGTGGTGTTTTCTCCGTAAGCAAAGAATAAGGAAAGCATAAGCAAATTGTAAGCAAAGGGACTATGTCTTCATAAATCCTTGTTGCGACCATTTTCTGAAGAAATCATGTATTTTTCGACATTCCGGGAGTCCATTTAGGTCGAATATGGTGCAAAACTGTAGATAATTTTACCTAAAATATGCAAATCGGTAAGAAAAGTCCTTGATATCACTTTTAGAAAGAATCATATTTGTATATTTCTGACTTTACCTGAAGGATTTTTGCATTAATTTTTAGATTCATGCTCACTCACATGCACCATTCTGTAGCCAAGGAAATATTCTGCGTCCCTATGCGACTTATTCGTGTGTATTTCTAGAAAATTGCTTATGTTGTCTTGTCTTTTCTCCGTAAGCAAAGAATAAGCAAAGCGTTAGCAAATTGTAAGCAAAGGGAATATGTCTTCATAAATCATTTTTGCGACCATTTTCTGAAGAAATAATGTATTTTTCGACATCCCGGCAGTCCATTTATGTCGAATATGGTGCAAAACAGTAGATAATTTTACCTAAAATATGCAAATCGTCAAGAAAAGTCCTTAATATCACTTACAAAGAATCATATTTGTATATTGCTGACTTTAACTGAAGAATTTTTGCATTAATTTTTAGATTCATGCTCACTCACATGCACCTTTTTGTAGCCAAGGAAATATTCTGCGTCCCTATGCGACTTATTCGTGTGTATTTGTAGAAAAATTCTATATTTCTGTGGTGTCTTCTCCGTAAGCAAAGAAAATGCAAAGCGTAAGCAAATTGTAAGCAAAGGGATTATGTCTTCATAAATCCTTTTTGCGACCATTTTCTGAAGAAATAATGTATTTTTCGACATCCCGGCAGTCCATTTATGTCGAATATGATGCAAAACTGTAGATAATTTTACCTTAAATATGCAAATCGTCAAGAAAAGTCCTTAATATCTTTTTTACAAAGGATCATATTTGTATATTTCTGATTTTACCTGAAGGATTTTTGCATTAATTTTTAGATTCATTCTCGCTCACATGCACCATTCTGTAGCCAGGGAAATAGTCTGCGTCCCTATGCGACTTATTCGTGAGTATTTGTAGAAAAATGCTTAATTTCTGTGGTGTTTTCTCCGTAAGCAAAGAATAAGCAAAGCGTAAGCAAATTGTAAGCAAAGGGAATATGTCTTCATAAATCCTTATTGCGACCATTTTCTGAAGAAATAATGTATTTTTCGACATCCCGGCAGTCCATTTATGTCGAATATGGTGCAAAGCTGTAGATAATTTTACCTAAAATATGCAAATCGGTAAGAAAAGTCCTTAATATCGATTTTAGAAAGAATCAGATTTGTATATTTCTGATTTTTAACTGAAGGATTTTTGCATTACTTTTTAGATTCATGCTCACTCACATGCACCTTTTTGTAGCAAGGAAATATTCTGCGTCCCTATGCGACTTATTCGTGTGTATTTGTAGAAAAATGCTTAATTTCTGTGGTGTTTTCTCCGTAAGCAAAGAATAAGGAAAGCATAAGCAAATTGTAAGCAAAGGGACTATGTCTTCATAAATCCTTGTTGCGACCATTTTCTGAAGAAATCATGTATTTTTCGACATTCCGGGAGTCCATTTAGGTCGAATATGGTGCAAAACTGTAGATAATTTTACCTAAAATATGCAAATCGGTAAGAAAAGTCCTTGATATCACTTTTAGAAAGAATCATATTTGTATATTTCTGACTTTACCTGAAGGATTTTTGCATTAATTTTTAGATTCATGCTCACTCACATGCACCATTCTGTAGCCAAGGAAATATTCTGCGTCCCTATGCGACTTATTCGTGTGTATTTTTAGAAAATTGCTTATGTTCTCTTGTCTTTTCTCCGTAAGCAAAGAATAAGCAAAGCGTAAGCAAATTGTAAGCAAAGGGAATATGTCTTCATAAATCATTTTTGCGACCATTTTCTGAAGAAATAATGTATTTTTCGACATCCCGGCAGTCCATTTATGTCGAATATGGTGCAAAGCTGTAGATAATTTTACCTAAAATATGCAAATCGGTAAGAAAAGTCCTTAATAACACTTTTAGAAAGAATCAGATTTGTATATTTCTGATTTTTAACTGAAGGATTTTTGCATTACTTTTTAGATTCATGCTCACTCACATGCACCTTTTTGTAGCCAAGGAAATATTCTGCGTCCCTATGCGACTTATTCGTGTGTATTTGTAGAAAAATTCTATATTTCTGTGGTGTCTTCTCCGTAAGCAAAGAAAATGCAAAGCGTAAGCAAATTGTAAGCAAAGGGATTATGTCTTCATAAATCCTTTTTGCGACCATTTTCTGAAGAAATAATGTATTTTTCGACATCCCGGCAGTCCATTTATGTCGAATATGATGCAAAACTGTAGATAATTTTACCTTAAATATGCAAATCGTCAAGAAAAGTCCTTAATATCTTTTTTACAAAGGATCATATTTGTATATTTCTGATTTTACCTGAAGGATTGTTGCATTAATTTTTATATTCATGCTCACTCACATGCACCATTCTGTAGCCAAGGAAATATTCTGCGTCCCTATGCGACTTATTTGTGTGTTTTTGTAGAAAAATTCTATATTTCTGTGGTTTTTTCTCCGTAAGCAAAGAAAAAGCAAAGCGTAAGCAAATTGAAAGCAAAGGGATTATGTCTTCATAAATCCTTTTTGCGACCATTTTCTGAAGAAATAATGTATTTTTCGACATCCCGGCAGTCCAATTATGTCGAATATGATGCAATCTGTAGATAATTTTACCTTAAATATGCAAATCGTCAAGAAAAGTCCTTAATATCTTTTTTACAAAGAATCATTTTTGTGTATTGCTGACTTTAACTGAAGGATTTTTGCATTAATTTTTAGATTCATGCTCACTCACATGCACCATTCTGTAGCCAAGGAAATATTCTGCGTCCCTATGCGACTTGTTTGTGTGTATTTGTAGAAAAATTCTATATTTCTGTGGTGTTTTCTCCGTAAGCAAAGAATAAGCAAAGCGTAAGCAAATTGTAAGCAAAGGGAATATGTCTTCATAAATCCTTTTTGCGACCATTTTCTGAAGAAATAATGTATTTTTCGACATCCCGGGAGTCCATTTATGCCTAATATGGTGCAAAACTGTAGATAGTTGGAGCTAAAATAAGCAAATGGGTACCAAAGGCCCTAATATCACTTTTAGAAAGAATCATATTTGTATATTTCTGACTTTACCTGAAGGATTTTTGCATTAACTTTTAGATTCATGCTCGCTCACATGCACCATTCTGTAGCCAGGGAAATAGTCTGCGTCCCTATGCGACTTATTCGTGTGTATTTGTAGAAAAATGCTTAATTTCTGTGGTGTTTTCTCCGTAAGCAAAGAATAAGCAAAGCGTAAGCAAATTGTAAGCAAAGGGAATATGTCTTCATAAATCCTTTTTGCCACCATTTTCTGAAGAAAAATGTATTTTTCGACATCCAGGCAGTCCATTTATGTCGAATATGGTGCAAAGCTGTAGATAATTTTACCTAAAATATGCAAATCGGTAAGAAAAGTCCTTAATATCACTTTTAGAAAGAATCAGATTTGTATATTTCTGATTTTTAACTGAAGGATTTTTGCATTACTTTTTAGATTCATGCTCACTCACATGCACCTTTTTGTAGCCAAGGAAATATTCTGCGTCCCTATGCGACTTATTCGTGTGTATTTGTAGAAAAATTATAATTTCTTTGGTGTTTTCTCCGTAAGCAAAGAATAAGCAAAGCATAAGCAAATTGTAAGCAAATTGACTATGTCTTCATAAATCTTTGTTGCGACTATTTTCTGAAGAAATAATGTATTTTTTGACATCCCGGCAATCCATTTATGTCGAATACGGTGCAAAACAGTAGATAATTTTACCTAAAATATGCAAATCGTCAAGAAAAGTCCTTAATATCACTTTTACAAAGAATCATATTTGTATATTGCTGACTTTAACTGAAGAATTTTTGCATTAATTTTTAGATTCATGCTCACTCACATGCACCATTCTGTAGCGAAGGAAATATTCTGCGTCCCTATGCGACTTATTCGTGTGTATTTGTAGAAAAATTCTTTAATTCTGTGGTGTTTTCTCCGTAAGCAAAGAAAAAGCAAAGCGTAAGCAAATTGTAAGCAAAGGGATTATGTCTTCATAAATCCTTTTTGCGACCATTTTCTGAAGAAATAATGTATTTTTCGACATCCCGGCAGTCCATTTATGTCGAATATGATGCAAAGCTGTAGATAATTTTACCTTAAATATGCAAATCGTCAAGAAAAGTCCTTAATATCACTTTTACAAAGAATCATTTTTGTGTATTGCTGACTATAACTGAAGGATTTTTGCATTAATTTTTAGATTCATGCTCACTCACATACACCATTCTGTAGCCAAGGAAATATTCTGCGTCCCTATTCGACTTGTTTGTGTGTATTTGTAGAAAAATTCTATATTTCTGTGGTGTTTTCTCCGTAAGCAAAGAATAAGCAAAGCGTAAGCAAATTGTAAGCAAAGGGAAAATGTCTTCATAAATCCTTTTTGCGACCATTTTCTGAAGAAATAATGTTTTTTTCGACATCCCGGGAGTCCATTTATTCCGAATATGGTGCAAAACTGTAGATAGTTGGAGCTAAAATAAGCAAATGGGTACCAAAGGCCCTAATATCACTTTTAGAAAGAATCAAATTTGTATATTTCTGAGTTTACCTGAAGGATTTTTGCATTAATTTTTAGATTCATGCTCGCTCACATGCACCATTCTGTAGCCAGGGAAATAGTCTGCGTCCCTATGCGACTTATTCGTGTGTATTTGTAGAAAAAGGCTTAATTTCTGTGGTGTTTTCTCCGTAAGCAAAGAATAAGCAAAGCGTAATCAAATTGTAAGCAAAGGGAATATGTCTTCATAAATCCTTTTTGCGACCATTTTCTGAAGAAATAATGTATTTTTCGACATCCCGGCAGTCCATTTATGTCGAATATGGTGCAAAGCTGTAGATAATTTTACCTAAAATATGCAAATCGGTAAGAAAAGTCCTTAATATCGATTTTAGAAAGAATCAGATTTGTATATTTCTGATGTTTAACTTTAGGATTTTTGCATTACTTTTTTAGATTCATGCTCACTCACATGCAGCTTTTTGTAGCCAAGGAAATATTCTGCGTCCCTATGCGACTTATTCGTGTGTATTTGTAGAAAAATGCTTAATTTCTGTGGTGTTTTCTCCGTAAGCAAAGAATAAGCAAAGCGTAAGCAAATTGTAAGCAAAGGGACTATGTCTTCATAAATCCTTGTTGCGACCATTTTCTGAAGAAATCATGTATTTTTCGACATTCCTGGAGTCCATTTAGGTCGAAAATGGTGCAAAACTGTAGATAATTTTACCTAAAATATGCAAATCGGTAAGAAAAGTCCTTAATATCACTTTTAGAAAGAATCATATTTGTATATTTCTGACTTTACCTGAAGGATTTTTGCATTAATTTTTAGATTCATGCTCACTCACATGCACCTTTTTGTAGCCAAGGAAATATTCTGCGTCCCTGTGCGACTTGTTTGTGTGTATTTGTAGAAAAATTCTATATTTCTGTGGTGTTTTCTCCGTAAGCAAAGAATAAGCAAAGCGTAAGCAAATTGTAAGCAAAGGGAATATGTCTTCATAAATCCTTTTTGCGACCATTTTCTGAAGAAATAATGATAATGTATTTTTCAACATCCCGGGAGTCCATTTATGCCTAATATGGTGCAAAACTGTAGATAATTGGAGCTTAAATAAGCAAATGGGTACCAAAAGTTCTTAATATCACTTTTAGAAAGAATCATATTTGTATATTTCTGACTTTACCTGAAGGATTTTTGCATTAATTTTTAGATTCATGCTCGCTCACATGCACCATTCTGTAGCCAGGGAAATAGTCTGCGTCCCTATGCGACTTATTCGTGTGTATTTGTAGAAAATTGCTTAATTTCTGTGGTGTTTTCTCCATAAGCAAAGAATAAGCAAAGCGTAAGCAAATTGTAAGCAAGGGACTATGTCTTCATAAATCCTTTTTGCGACCATTTTCTGAAGAAATAATGTATTTTTCGACATCCCGGCAGTCCATTTATGTCGAATACGGTGCAAAACAGTAGATAATTTTACCTAAAATATGCAAATCGTCAAGAAAAGTCCTTAATATCACTTTTACAAAGAATCATATTTGTATATTGCTGACTTTAACTGAAGAATTTTTGCATTAATTTTTAGATTCATGCTCACTCACATGCACCATTCTGTAGCCAGGGAAATAGTCTGCCTCCCTATGCGACTTATTCGTGTGTATTTGTAGAAAATTCATAATTTCTGTGGTATTTTCTCCGTAAGCAAAGAATAAGCAAAGCGTAAGCAAATTATAAGCAAAGGGATTATGTCTTCATAAATCTTTGTTGCGACTATTTTCTGAAGAAATAATGTATTTTGTGACATCCCGGCAATCCATTTATGTCGAATACGGTGCAAAACAGTAGATAATTTTACCTAAAATATGCAAATCGTCAAGAAAAGTCCTTAATATCACTTTTACAAAGAATCATATTTGTATATTGCTGACTTTAACTGAAGAATTTTTGCATTAATTTTTAGATTCATGCTCACTCACATGCACCATTCTGTAGCGAAGGAAATATTCTGCGTCCCTATGCGACTTATTCGTGTGTATTTGTAGAAAAATTCTTTAATTCTGTGGTGTTTTCTCCGTAAGCAAAGAAAAAGCAAAGCGTAAGCAAATTGTAAGCAAAGGGATTATGTCTTCATAAATCCTTTTTGCGACCATTTTCTGAAGGAATAATGTATTTTTCGACATCCCGGCAGTCCATTTATGTCGAATATGATGCAAAGCTGTAGATAATTTTACCTTAAATATGCAAATCGTCAAGAAAAGTCCTTAATATCACTTTTACAAAGAATCATTTTTGTGTATTGCTGACTATAACTGAAGGATTTTTGCATTAATTTTTAGATTCATGCTCACTCTCATGCACCATTCTGTAGCCAAGGAAATATTCTGCGTCCCTATGCGACTTGTTTGTGTGTATTTGTAGAAAAATTCTATATTTCTGTGGTGTTTTCTCCGTAAGCAAAGAATAAGCAAAGCGTAAGCAAATTGTAAGCAAAGGGAATATGTCTTCATAAATCCTTTTTGCGACCATTTTCTGAAGAAATAATGTATTTTTCGACATCCCGGGAGTCCATTTATGCCGAATATGGTGCGAAACTGTAGATAGTTGGAGCTAAAATAAGCAAATGGGTACCAAAGGCCCTAATATCACTTTTAGAAAGAATCAAATTTGTATATTTCTGAGTTTACCTGAAGGATTTTTGCATTAATTTTTAGATTCATGCTCGCTCACATGCACCATTCTGTAGCCAGGGAAATAGTCTGCGTCCCTATGCGACTTATTCGTGTGTATTTGTAGAAAAATGCTTAATTTCTGTGGTGTTTTCTCCGTAAGCAAAGAATAAGCAAAGCGTAAGCAAATTGTAAGCAAAGGGAATATGTCTTCATAAATCCTTATTGCGACCATTTTCTGAAGAAATAATGTATTTTTCGACATCCCGGCAGTCCATTTATGTCGAATATGGTGCAAAGCTGTAGATAATTTTACCTAAAATATGCAAATCGGTAAGAAAAGTCCTTAATATCGATTTTAGAAAGAATCAGATTTGTATATTTCTGATTTTTAACTGAAGGATTTTTGCATTACTTTTTAGATTCATGCTCACTCACATGCACCTTTTTGTAGCAAGGAAATATTCTGCGTCCCTATGCGACTTATTCGTGTGTATTTGTAGAAAAATGCTTAATTTCTGTGGTGTTTTCTCCGTAAGCAAAGAATAAGGAAAGCATAAGCAAATTGTAAGCAAAGGGACTATGTCTTCATAAATCCTTGTTGCGACCATTTTCTGAAGAAATCATGTATTTTTCGACATTCCGGGAGTCCATTTAGGTCGAATATGGTGCAAAACTGTAGATAATTTTACCTAAAATATGCAAATCGGTAAGAAAAGTCCTTGATATCACTTTTAGAAAGAATCATATTTGTATATTTCTGACTTTACCTGAAGGATTTTTGCATTAATTTTTAGATTCATGCTCACTCACATGCACCATTCTGTAGCCAAGGAAATATTCTGCGTCCCTATGCGACTTATTCGTGTGTATTTCTAGAAAATTGCTTATGTTCTCTTGTCTTTTCTCCGTAAGCAAAGAATAAGCAAAGCGTTAGCAAATTGTAAGCAAAGGGAATATGTCTTCATAAATCATTTTTGCGACCATTTTCTGAAGAAATAATGTATTTTTCGACATCCCGGCAGTCCATTTATGTCGAATATGGTGCAAAACAGTAGATAATTTTACCTAAAATATGCAAATCGTCAAGAAAAGTCCTTAATATCACTTACAAAGAATCATATTTGTATATTGCTGACTTTAACTGAAGAATTTTTGCATTAATTTTTAGATTCATGCTCACTCACATGCACCTTTTTGTAGCCAAGGAAATATTCTGCGTCCCTATGCGACTTATTCGTGTGTATTTGTAGAAAAATTCTATATTTCTGTGGTGTCTTCTCCGTAAGCAAAGAAAATGCAAAGCGTAAGCAAATTGTAAGCAAAGGGATTATGTCTTCATAAATCCTTTTTGCGACCATTTTCTGAAGAAATAATGTATTTTTCGACATCCCGGCAGTCCATTTATGTCGAATATGATGCAAAACTGTAGATAATTTTACCTTAAATATGCAAATCGTCAAGAAAAGTCCTTAATATCTTTTTTACAAAGGATCATATTTGTATATTTCTGATTTTACCTGAAGGATTTTTGCATTAATTTTTAGATTCATTCTCGCTCACATGCACCATTCTGTAGCCAGGGAAATAGTCTGCGTCCCTATGCGACTTATTCGTGAGTATTTGTAGAAAAATGCTTAATTTCTGTGGTGTTTTCTCCGTAAGCAAAGAATAAGCAAAGCGTAAGCAAATTGTAAGCAAAGGGAATATGTCTTCATAAATCCTTTTTGCGACCATTTTCTGAAGAAATAATGTATTTTTCGACATCCCGGCAGTCCAATTATGTCGAATATGGTGCAAAACTGTAGATAGTTGGAGCTAAAATAAGCAAATGGGTACCAAAGGCCCTAATATCACTTTTAGAAAGAATCAAATTTGTACATTTCTGAGTTTACCTGAAGGATTTTTGCATTAATTTTTAGATTCATTCTCGCTCACATGCACCATTCTGTAGCCAGGGAAATAGTCTGCGTCCCTATGCGACTTATTCGTGAGTATTTGTAGAAAAATGCTTAATTTCTGTGGTGTTTTCTCCGTAAGCAAAGAATAAGCAAAGCGTAAGCAAATTGTAAGCAAAGGGAATATGTCTTCATAAATCCTTTTTGCGACCATTTTCTGAAGAAATAATGTATTTTTCGACATCCCGGCAGTCCATTTATGTCGAATATGGTGCAAAGCTGTAGATAATTTTACCTAAAATATGCAAATCGGTAAGAAAAGTCCTTAATATCGATTTTAGAAAGAATCAGATTTGTATATTTCTGATTTTTAACTGAAGGATTTTTGCATTACTTTTTAGATTCATGCTCACTCACATGCACCTTTTTGTAGCCAAGGAAATATTCTGCGTCCCTATGCGACTTATTCGTGTGTATTTGTAGAAAAATGCTTAATTTCTGTGGTGTTTTCTCCGTAAGCAAAGAATAAGCAAAGCGTAAGCAAATTGTAAGCAAAGGGACTGTCTTCATAAATCCTTGTTGCGACCATTTTCTGAAGAAATCATGTATTTTTCGACATTCCTGGAGTCCATTTAGGTCGAATATGGTGCAAAACTGTAGATAATTTTACCTAAAATATGCAAATCGGTAAGAAAAGTCCCTAATATCACTTTTAGAAAGAATCATATTTGTATATTTCTGACTTTACCTGAAGGATTTTTGCATTACTTTTTAGATTCATGCTCACTCACATGCACCTTTTTGTAGCCAAGGAAATATTCTGCGTCCCTATGCGACTTATTCGTGTGTATTTGTAGAAAAATGCTTAATTTCTGTGGTGTTTTCTCCGTAAGCAAAGAATAAGCAAAGCGTAAGCAAATTGTAAGCAAAGGGAATATGTCTTCATAAATCCTTTTTGCGACCATTTTCTGAAGAAATAATGTATTTTTCGACATCCCGGCAGTCCATTTATGTCGAATATGGTGCAAAGCTGTAGATAATTTTACCTAAAATATGCAAATCGGTAAGAAAACTCCTTAATATCGATTTTAGAAAGAATCAGATTTGTATATTTCTGATGTTTAACTTTAGGATTTTTGCATTAATTTTTAGATTCATGCTCACTCACATGCACCTTTTTGTAGCCAAGGAAATATTCTGCGTCCCTATGCGACTTATTCGTGTGTATTTGTAGAAAATTGCTTATGTTCTCTGTGTTTTCTCCGTAAGCAAAGAATAAGCAAAGCGTAAGCAAATTGTAAGCAAAGGGAATATGTCTTCATAAATCCTTTTTGCGACCATTTTCTGAAGAAATAATGTATTTTTCGACATCCCGGCAGTCCATTTATGTCGAATATGGTGCAAAGCTGTAGATAATTTTACCTAAAATATGCAAATCGGTAAGAAAAGTCCTTAATATCACTTTTAGAAAGAATCAGATTTGTATATTTCTGACTTTAACTGAAGAATTTTTGCATTAATTTTTAGATTCATGCTCACTCACATGCACCATTCTGTAGCGAAGGAAATATTCTGCGTCCCTATGCGACTTATTCGTGTGTATTTGTAGAAAAATTCTATATTTCTGTGGTTTTTTCTCCGTAAGCAAAGAAAAAGCAAAGCGTAAGCAAATTGTAAGCAAAGGGATTATGTCTTCATAAATCCTTTTTGCGACCATTTTCTGAAGAAATGATGTATTTTTCGACATCCCGGCAGTCCATTTATGTCGAATATGATGCAAAACTGTAGATAATTTTACCTTAAATATGCAAATCGTCAAGAAAAGTCCTTAATATCACTTTTACAAAGAATCATTTTTGTGTATTGCTGACTATAACTGAAGGATTTTTGCATTAATTTTTAGATTCATGCTCACTCACATGCACCATTCTGTAGCCAAGGAAATATTCTGCGTCCCTATGCGACTTGTTTGTGTGTATTTGTAGAAAAATTCTATATTTCTGTGGTGTTTTCTCCGTAAGCAAAGAATAAGCAAAGCGTAAGCAAATTGTAAGCAAAGGGAATATGTCTTCATAAATCCTTTTTGCGACCATTTTCTGAAGAAATAATGTATTTTTCGACATCCCGGGAGTCCATTTATGCCGAATATGGTGCAAAACTGTAGATAGTTGGAGCTAAAATAAGCAAATGGGTACCAAAGGCCCTAATATCACTTTTAGAAAGAATCAAATTTGTATATTTCTGAGTTTACCTGAAGGATTTTTGCATTAATTTTTAGATTCATGCTCGCTCACATGCACCATTCTGTAGCCAGGGAAATAGTCTGCGTCCCTATGCGACTTATTCGTGTGTATTTGTAGAAAAATGCTTAATTTCTGTGGTGTTTTCTCCGTAAGCAAAGAATAAGCAAAGCGTAAGCAAATTGTAAGCAAAGGGAATATGTCTTCATAAATCCTTTTTGCGACCATTTTCTGAAGAAATAATGTATTTTTCGACATCCCGGCAGTCCATTTATGTCGAATATGGTGCAAAGCTGTAGATAATTTTACCTAAAATATGCAAATCGGTAAGAAAAGTCCTTAATATCGATTTTAGAAAGAATCAGATTTGTATATTTCTGATGTTTAACTTTAGGATTTTTGCATTACTTTTTTAGATTCATGCTCACTCACATGCAGCTTTTTGTAGCCAAGGAAATATTCTGCGTCCCTATGCGACTTATTCGTGTGTATTTGTAGAAAAATGCTTAATTTCTGTGGTGTTTTCTCCGTAAGCAAAGAATAAGCAAAGCGTAAGCAAATTGTAAGCAAAGGGACTATGTCTTCATAAATCCTTGTTGCGACCATTTTCTGAAGAAATCATGTATTTTTCGACATTCCTGGAGTCCATTTAGGTCGAATATGGTGCAAAACTGTAGATAATTTTACCTAAAATATGCAAATCGGTAAGAAAAGTCCTTAATATCACTTTTAGAAAGAATCATATTTGTATATTTCTGACTTTACCTGAAGGATTTTTGCATTAATTTTTAGATTCATGCTCACTCACATGCACCTTTTTGTAGCCAAGGAAATATTCTGCGTCCCTGTGCGACTTGTTTGTGTGTATTTGTAGAAAAATTCTATATTTCTGTGGTGTTTTCTCCGTAAGCAAAGAATAAGCAAAGCGTAAGCAAATTGTAAGCAAAGGGAATATGTCTTCATAAATCCTTTTTGCGACCATTTTCTGAAGAAATAATGTATTTTTCAACATCCCGGGAATCCATTTATGCCTAATATGGTGCAAAACTGTAGATAATTGGAGCTTAAATAAGCAAATGGGTACCAAAAGTTCTTAATATCACTTTTAGAAAGAATCATATTTGTATATTTCTGACTTTACCTGAAGGATTTTTGCATTAATTTTTAGATTCATGCTCGCTCACATGCACCATTCTGTAGCCAGGGAAATAGTCTGCGTCCCTATGCGACTTATTCGTGTGTATTTGTAGAAAATTGCTTAATTTCTGTGGTGTTTTCTCCATAAGCAAAGAATAAGCAAAGCGTAAGCAAATTGTAAGCAAAGGGACTATGTCTTCATAAATCCTTTTTGCGACCATTTTCTGAAGAAATAATGTGTTTTTCGACATCCCGGCAGTCCATTTATGTCGAATACGGTGCAAAACAGTAGATAATTTTACCTAAAATATGCAAATCGTCAAGAAAAGTCCTTAATATCACTTTTACAAAGAATCATATTTGTATATTGCTGACTTTAACTGAAGAATTTTTGCATTAATTTTTAGATTCATGCTCACTCACATGCACCATTCTGTAGCCAGGGAAATAGTCTGCGTCCCTATGCGACTTATTCGTGTGTATTTGTAGAAAATTCATAATTTCTGTGGTATTTTCTCCGTAAGCAAAGAATAAGCAAAGCGTAAGCAAATTATAAGCAAAGGGATTATGTCTTCATAAATCCTTTTTGCGACCATTTTCTGAAGAAATAATGTATTTTTCGACATCCCGGCAGTCCATTTATGTCGAATACGGTGCAAAACAGTAGATAATTTTACCTAAAATATGCAAATCGTCAAGAAAAGTCCTTAATATCACTTTTACAAAGAATCATATTTGTATATTGCTGACTTTAACTGAAGAATTTTTGCATTAATTTTTAGATTCATGCTCACTCACATGCACCATTCTGTAGCCAAGGAAATATTCTGCGTACCTATGCGACTTATTCGTGTGTATTTGTAGAAAAATTCTATATTTCTGTGGTGTTTTCTCCGTAAGCAAAGAAAAAGCAAAGCGTAAGCAAATTGTAAGCAAAGGGATTATGTCTTCATAAATCCTTTTTGCGACCATTTTCTGAAGAAATAATTTATTTTTCGACATCCCGGCAGTCCATATATGTCGAATATGATGTAAAACTGTAGATAATTTAACCTTAAATATGCAAATCGTCAAGAAAAGTCCTTAATATCACTTTTACAAAGAATCATTTTTTTGTATTGCTGACTATAACTGAAGGATTTTTGCATTAATTTTTAGATTCATGCTCACTCACATGCACCATTCTGTAGTCAAGGAAATATTCTGCGTCCCTATGCGACTTGTTTGTGTGTATTTGTAGAAAAATTCCTAATTTCTGTGGTGTTTTCTCCGTAAGCAAAGAATAAGCAAAGCGTAAGCAAATTATAAGCAAAGGGATTATGTCTTCATAAATCCTTTTTGCGACCATTTTCTGAAGAAATAATGTATTTTTCGACATCCCGGCAGTCCATTTATGTCGAATACGGTGCAAAACAGTAGATAATTTTACCTAAAATATGCAAATCGTCAAGAAAAGTCCTTAATATCACTTTTACAAAGAATCATATTTGTATATTGCTGACTTTAACTGAAGAATTTTTGCATTAATTTTTAGATTCATGCTCACTCACATGCACCATTCTGTAGCCAAGGAAATATTCTGCGTACCTATGCGACTTATTCGTGTGTATTTGTAGAAAAATTCTATATTTCTGTGGTGTTTTCTCCGTAAGCAAAGAAAAAGCAAAGCGTAAGCAAATTGTAAGCAAAGGGATTATGTCTTCATAAATCCTTTTTGCGACCATTTTCTGAAGAAATAATTTATTTTTCGACATCCCGGCAGTCCATATATGTCGAATATGATGTAAAACTGTAGATAATTTAACCTTTAATATGCAAATCGTCAAGAAAAGTCCTTAATATCACTTTTACAAAGAATCATTTTTTTGTATTGCTGACTATAACTGAAGGATTTTTGCATTAATTTTTAGATTCATGCTCACTCACATGCACCATTCTGTAGTCAAGGAAATATTCTGCGTCCCTATGCGACTTGTTTGTGTGTATTTGTAGAAAAATTCCTAATTTCTGTGGTGTTTTCTCCGTAAGCAAAGAATAAGTAAAGCGTAAGCAAATTGTAAGCAAAGGGAATATGTCTTCATAAATCCTTTTTTGCGACCATTTTCTGAAGAAATAATGTATTTTTCGACATCCCGGCAGTCCATTTATGCCGAATATGGTGCAAAACTGTAGATAGTTGGAGCTAAAATAAGCAAATGGGTACCAAAGGCCCTAATATCACTTTTAGAAAGAATCAAATTTGTATATTTCTGAGTTTACCTGAAGGATTTTTGCATTAATTTTTAGATTCATGCTCGCTCACATGCACCATTTTGTAGCCATGGAAATAGTCTGCGTCCCTATGCGACTTATTCGTGTGTATTTGTAGAAAAATGCTTAATTTCTGTGGTGTTTTCTCCGTAAGCAAAGAAAAAGCAAAGCGTAAGCAAATTGTAAGCAAAGGGATTATGTCTTCATAAATCCTTTTTGCGACCATTTTCTGAAGAAATAATGTATTTTTCGACATCCCGGCAGTCCATTTATGTCGAATATGATGCAAAACTGTAGATAATTTTACCTTAAATATGCAAATCGTCAAGAAAAGTCCTTAACATCACTTTTACAAAGAATCATTTTTGTGTATTGCTGACTATAACTGAAGGATTTTTGCATTAATTTTTAGATTCATGCTCACTCACATGCACCATTCTGTAGTCAAGGAAATATTCTGCGGCCCTATGCGACTTGTTTGTGTGTATTTGTAGAAAAATTCTATATTTCTGCGGTGTTTTCTCCGTAAGCAAAGAATAAGCAAAGCGTAAGCAAATTGTAAGCAAAGGGAATATGTCTGCATAAATTCTTTTTTTCGACGATTTTCTGAAGAAATAATGTATTTTTCGACATCTCGGGAGTCCATTTATGCCGAATATGGTGCAAAACTGTAGATAGTTGGAGCTAAAATAAGCAAATGGGTACCAAAGGCCCTAATATCACTTTTAGAAAGAATCAAATTTGTATATTTCAGAGTTTACCTGAAGGATTTTTGCATTAATTTTTAGATTCATGCTCGCTCACATGCACCATTCTGTAGCCAGGGAAATAGTCTGCGTCCCTATGCGACTTATTCGTGTGTATTTGTAGAAAAATGCTTAATTTCTGTGGTGTTTTCTCCGTAAGCAAAGAATAAGCAAAGCGTAAGCAAATTGTAAGCAAAGGGAATATGTCTTCATAAATCCTTTTTGCGACCATTTTATGAAGAAATAATGTATTTTTCGACATCCCGGCAGTCCATTTATGTCGAATATGGTGCAAAGCTGTAGATAATTTTACCTAAAATATGCAAATCGGTAAGAAAAGTCCTTAATATCGATTTTAGAAAGAATCAGATTTGTATATTTCTGATTTTTAACTGAAGGATTTTTGCATTACTTTTTAGATTCATGCTCACTCACATGCACCTTTTTGTAGCCAAGGAAATATTCTGCGTCCCTATGCGACTTATTCGTGTGTATTTGTAGAAAAATGCTTAATTTCTGTGGTGTTTTCTCCGTAAGCAAAGAATAAGCAAAGCGTAAGCAAATTGTAAGCAAAGGGACTATGTCTTCATAAATCCTTGTTGCGACCATTTTCTGAAGAAATCATGTATTTTTCGACATTCCGGGAGTCCATTTAGGTCGAATATGGTGCAAAACTGTAGATAATTTTACCTAAAATATGCAAATCGGTAAGAAAAGTCCTTGATATCACTTTTAGAAAGAATCATATTTGTATATTTCTGACTTTACCTGAAGGATTTTTGCATTAATTTTTAGATTCATGCTCACTCACATGCACCATTCTGTAGCCAAGGAAATATTCTGCGTCCCTATGCGACTTATTTGTGTGTTTTTGTAGAAAAATTCTATATTTCTGTGGTGTTTTCTCCGTGAGCAAAGAATAAGCAAAGCGTAAGCAAATTGTAAGCAAAGGGAATATGTCTTCATAAATCCTTTTTGCGACCATTTTCTGAAGAAATAATTTATTTTTCGACATCCCGGGAGTCCATTTATGCCGAATATAGTGCAAAACTGTAGATAATTGGAGCTAAAATAAGCAAATGGGTACCAAAAGTCCTTAATATCACTTTTAGAAAGAATCATATTTGTATATCTCTGACTTTACCTGAAGGATTTTTGCATTAATTTTTAGATTCATGCTCACTCACATGCACCTTTTTGTAGCCAAGGAAATATTCTGCGTCCCTATGCGACTTATTCGTGTGTATTTGTAGAAAAATTATAATTTCTTTGGTGTTTTCTCCGTAAGCAAAGAATAAGCAAAGCATAAGCAAATTGTAAGCAAATTGACTATGTCTTCATAAATCTTTGTTGCGACTATTTTCTGAAGAAATAATGTATTTTTCGACATCCCGGCAATCCATTTATGTCGAATACGGTGCAAAACAGTAGATAATTTTACCTAAAATATGCAAATCGTCAAGAAAAGTCCTTAATATCACTTTTACAAAGAATCATATTTGTATATTGCTGACTTTAACTGAAGAATTTTTGCATTAATTTTTAGATTCATGCTCACTCACATGCACCATTCTGTAGCGAAGGAAATATTCTGCGTCCCTATCCGACTTATTCGTGTGTATTTGTAGAAAAATTCTATATTTCTGTGGTGTTTTCTCCGTAAGCAAAGAAAAAAGCAAAACGTAAGCAAATTGTAAGCAAAGGGATTATGTCTTCATAAATCCTTTTTGCGACCGTTTTCTGAAGAAATAATGTATTTTTCGACATCCCGGCAGTCCATTTATGTCGAATATGATGCAAAACTGTAGATAATTTTACCTTAAATATGCAAATCGTCAAGAAAAGTCCTTAATATAACTTTTACAAAGAATCATTTTTGTGTATTGCTGACTATAACTGAAGGATTTTTGCATTTATTTTTAGATTCATGCTCACTCACATGCACCATTCTGTAGCCAAGGAAATATTCTGCGTCCCTATGCGACTTGTTTGTGTGTATTTGTAGAAAAATTCTATATTTCTGTGGTGTTTTCTCCGTAAGCAAAGAATAAGCAAAGCGTAAGCAAATTGTAAGCAAAGGGAATATGTCTTCATAAATCCTTTTTGCGACCATTTTCTGAAGAAATAATTTATTTTTCGACATCCCGGGAGTCCATTTATGCCGAATATAGTGCAAAACTGTAGATAATTGGAGCTAAAATAAGCAAATGGGTACCAAAAGTCCTTAATATCACTTTTAGAAAGAATCATATTTGAATATCTCTGACTTTACCTGAAGGATTTTTGCATTAATTTTTAGATTCATGCTCGCTCACATGCAACATTCTGTAGCCAGGGAAATAGTCTGCGTCCCTATGCGACTTATTCGTTTGTATTTGTAGAAAAATGCTTAATTTCTGTGGTGTTTTCTCCGTAAGCAAAGAATAAGCAAAACGTAAGCAAATTGTAAGCAAAGGGAATATGTCTTCATAAATCTTTGTTGCGACTATTTTCTGAAGAAATAATGTATTTTTCGACATCCCGGCAATCCATTTATGTCGAATACGGTGCAAAACAGTAGATAATTTTACCTAAAATATGCAAATCGTCAAGAAAAGTCCTTAATATCACTTTTACAAAGAATCATATTTGTATATTGCTGACTTCAACTGAAGAATTTTTGCATTAAATTTTAGATTCATGCTCACTCACATGCACCATTCTGTAGCCAAGGAAATATTCTGCGTCCCTATGCGACTTATTTGTTTGTTTTTGTAGAAAAATTCTATATTTCTGTGGTGTTTTCTCCGTGAGCAAAGAATAAGCAAAGAGTAAGCAAATTGTAAGCAAAGGGAATATGTCTTCATAAATCCTTTTTGCGACCATTTTCTGAAGAAATAATTTATTTTTCGACATCCCGGGAGTCCATTTATGCCGAATATAGTGCAAAACTGTAGATAATTGGAGCTAAAATAAGCAAATGGGTACCAAAAGTCCTTAATATCACTTTTAGAAAGAATCATATTTGTATATCTCTGACTTTACCTGAAGGATTTTTGCATTAATTTTTAGATTCATGCTCACTCACATGCACCATTCTGTAGCGAAGGAAATATTCTGCGTCCCTATGCGACTTATTTGTGTGTTTTTGTAGAAAAATTCTATATTTCTGTGGTGTTTTCTCCGTGAGCAAAGAATAAGCAAAGCGTAAGCAAATTGTAAGCAAAGGGAATATGTCTTCATAAATCCTTTTTGCGACCATTTTCTGAAGAAATAATTTATTTTTCGACATCCCGGGAGTCCATTTATGCCGAATATAGTGCAAAACTGTAGATAATTGGAGCTAAAATAAGCAAATGGGTACCAAAAGTCCTTAATATCACTTTTAGAAAGAATCATATTTGTATATCTCTGACTTTACCTGAAGGATTTTTGCATAAATTTTTAGATTCATGCTCACTCACATGCATCTTTTTGTAGCCAAGGAAATATTCTGCGTCCCTATGCGACTTATTCGTGTGTATTTGTAGAAAATTGCTTATGTTCTCTTGTGTTTTCTCCGTAAGCAAAGAACAAGCAAAGCGTAAACAAATTGTAAGCAAAGGGAATATGTCTTCATAAATCATTTTTGCGACCATTTTCTGAAGAAACAATGTATTTTTTGACATCCCGGCAGTCCATTTATGTCGAATATGGTGCAAAGCTGTAGATAATTTTACCTAAAATATGCAAATCGGTAAGAAAAGTCCTTAATATCACTTTTAGAAAGAATCAGATTTGTATATTTCTGATTTTTAACTGAAGGATTTTTGCATTACTTTTTAGATTCATGCTCACTCATATGCACCTTTTTGTAGCCAAGGAAATATTCTGCGTCCCTATGCGACTTATTCGTGTGTATTTGTAGAAAAATTATAATTTCTTTGGTGTTTTCTCCGTAAGCAAAGAATAAGCAAAGCATAAGCAAATTGTAAGCAAATTGACAATGTCTTCATAAATCTTTGTTGCGACTATTTTCTGAAGAAATTATGTATTTTTCGACATCCCGGCAATCCATTTATGTCGAATACGGTGCAAAACAGTAGATAATTTTACCTAAAATATGCAAATCGTCAAGAAAAGTCCTTAATATAACTTTTACAAAGAATCATATTTGTATATTGCTGACTTTAACTGAAGAATTTTTGCATTAATTTTTAGATTCATGCTCACTCACATGCACCATTCTGTAGCGAAGGAAATATTCTGCGTCCCTATGCGACTTATCCGTGTGTATTTGTAGAAAAATTCTATATTTCTGTTGTGTTTTCTCCGTATGCAAAGAAAAAGCAAAGCGTAAGCAAATTGTAAGCAAAGGGATTATGTCTTCATAAATCCTTTTTGCGACCATTTTCTGAAGAAATAATGTATTTTTCGACATCCCGGCAGTCCATTTATGTCGAATATGATGCAAAACTGTAGATAATTTTACCTTAAATATGCAAATCGTCAAGAAAAGTCCTTAATATCTTTTTTACAAAGGATCATATTTGTATATTTCTGATTTTACCTGAAGGATTTTTGCATTAATTTTTATATTCATGCTCACTCACATGCACCATTCTGTAGCCAAGGAAATATTCTGCGTCCCGATGCGACTTATTTGTGTGTTTTTGTAGAAAAATTCTATGTTTCTGTGGTTTTTTCTCCGTATGCAAAGAAAAAGCAAAGCGTAAGCAAATTGTAAGCAAAGAGATTATGTCTTCATAAATCCTTTTTGCGACCATTTTCTGAAGAAATAATGTATTTTTCGACATCCCGGCAGTCCATTTATGTCGAATATGATGCAAAACTGTAGATAATTTTACCTTAAACATGCAAATCGTCAAGAAAAGTCCTTAATATCTTTTTTACAAAGAATCATTTTTGTGTATTGCTGACTTTAACTGAAGGATTTTTGCATTAATTTTTATATTCATGCTCACTCACATGCACCATTCTGTAGCCAAGGAAATATTCTGCGTCCCTATGCGACTTGTTTGTGTGTATTTGTAGAAAAATTCTATATTTCTGTGGTGTTTTCTCCGTAAGCAAAGAATAAGCAAAGCGTAAGCAAATTGTAAGCAAAGGGAATATGTCTTCATAAATCCTTTTTGCGACCATTTTCTGAAGAAATAATTTATTTTTCGACATCCCGGGAGACCATTTTTGCCTAATATGGTGCAAAACTGTAGATAATTGGAGCTTAAATAAGCAAATGGGTACCAACAGTTCTTAATATCACTTTTAGAAAGAATCATATTTGTATATTTCTGACTTTACCTGAAGGATTTTTGCATTAATTTTTAGATTCATGCTCGCTCACATGCACCATTCTGTAGCCAGGGAAAAAGTCTGCGTCCCTATGCGACTTATTTGTGTGTATTTGTAGAAAATTGCTTAATTTCTGTGGTGTTTTCTCCATAAGCAAAGAATAAGCAAAGCGTAAGCAAATTGTAAGCAAAGGGACTATGTCTTCATAAATCCTTTTTGCGACCATTTTCTGAAGAAATAATGTATTTTTCGACATCCCGGCGGTCCATTTATGTCGAATACGGTGCAAAACAGTAGATAATTTTACCTAAAATATGCAAATCGTCAAGAAAAGTCCTTAATATCACTTTTACAAAGAATCATATTTGTATATTGCTGACTTTAACTGAAGAATTTTTGCATTAATTTTTAGATTCATGCTCACTCACATGCACCATTCTGTAGCGAAGGAAATATTCTGCGTCCCTATGCGACTTATTTGTGTGTTTTTGTTGAAACATTCTATATTTCTGTGGTATTTTCTCCGTGAGCAAAGAAAAAGCAAAACGTAAGCAAATTGTAAGCAAAGGGATTATGTCTTCATAAATCCTTTTTGCGACCATTTTCTGAAGAAATAATGTTTTTTTCGACATCCCGGCAGTCCATTTATGTCGAATATGATGCAAAACTGTAGATAATTTTACCTTAAATATGCAAATCGTCAAGAAAAGTCCTTAATATCACTTTTACAATGAAACATACTTGTATATTGCTGACTTTAACTGAAGGATTTTTGCATTAATTTTTAGATTCATCCTCACTTACATGCACCATTCTGTAGCGAAGGAAATATTCTGCGTCCCTATGCGACTTGTTTGTGTGTATTTGTAGAAAAATTCTATATATTTCTGTGGTGTTTTCTCCGTAAGCAAAGAATACGCAAAGCGTAAGCAAATTGTAAGCAAAGGGAATATGTCTTCATAAATCCTTTTTGCGACCATTTTCTGAAGAAATAATGTATTTTTCGACATCCCGGGAGTCCATTTATGCCGAATATGGTGCAAAACTGTAGATAGTTGGAGCTAAAATAAGCAAATGGGTACCAAAGGCCCTAATATCACTTTTAGAAAGAATCATATTTGTATATTTCTGACTTTACCTGAAGGATTTTTGCATTAATTTTTAGATTCATGCTCGCTCACATGCACCATTCTGTAGCCAGGGAAATAGTCTGCGTCCCTATGCGACTTATTCGTGTGTATTTGTAGAAAAATGCTTAATTTCTGTGGTGTTTTCTCCGTAAGCAAAGAATAAGCAAAGCGTAAGCAAATTGTAAGCAAATGGAATATGTCTTCATAAATCCTTTTTGCGACCATTTTCTGAAGAAATAATGTATTATTCGACATCCCGGCAGTCCATTTATGTCGAATATGGTGCAAAGTTGTAGATAATTTTACCTAAAATATGCAAATCGGTAAGAAAAGTCCTTAATATCACTTTTAGAAAGAATCAGATTTGTATATTTCTGATTTTTAACTGAAGGATTTTTGCATTACTTTTTAGATTCATGCTCCGTCACATGCACCTTTTTGTAGCCAAGGAAATATTCTGCGTCCCTATGCGACTTATTCGTGTGTATTTGTAGAAAAATGCTTAATTTCTGTGATGTTTTCTCCGTAAGCAAAGAATAAGCAAAGCGTAAGCAAATTGTAAGCAAAGGGACTATGTCTTCATAAATCCTTGTTGCGACCATTTTCTGAAGAAATCATGTATTTTTCGATATTCCGGGAGTCCATTTAGGTCGAATATGGTGCAAAACTGTAGATAATTTTACCTAAAATATGCAAATCGGTAAGAAAAGTCCTTAATATCACTTTTACAAAGAATCAAATTTGTATATTTCTGACTTTACCTGAAGGATTTTTGCATTAATTTTTATATTCATGCTCACTCACATGCACCATTCTGTAGCCAAGGAAATATTCTGCGTCCCGATGCGACTTATTTGTGTGTTTTTGTAGAAAAATTCTATATTTCTGTGGTTTTTTCTCCGTAAGCAAAGAAAAAGCAAAGCGTAAGCAAATTGTAAGCAAAGGGATTATGTCTTCATAAATCCTTTTTGCGACCATTTTCTGAAGAAATAATGTATTTTTCGACATCCCGGCAGTCCATTTATGTCGAATATGATGCAAAACTGTAGATAATTTTACCTTAAACATGCAAATCGTCAAGAAAAGTCCTTAATATCTTTTTTACAAGGAATCATTTTTGTGTATTGCTGACTTTAATTGAAGGATTTTTGCATTAATTTTTAGATTGATGCTCACTCACATGCACCATTCTGTAGCCAAGGAAATATTCTGCGTCCCTATGCGACTTGTTTGTTTGTATTTGTAGAAAAATTCTATATTTCTGTGGTGTTTTCTCCGTAAGCAAAGAATAAGCAAAGCGTAAGCAAATTGTAAGCAAAGGGAATATGTCTTCATAAATCCTTTTTGCGACCATTTTCTGAAGAAATAATTCATTTTTCGACATCCCGGGGGGCCATTTATGCCTAATATGGTGCAAAACTGTAGATAATTGGAGCTTAAATAAGCAAATGGGTACCAAAAGTTCTTAATATCACTTTTAGAAAGAATCATATTTGTATATTTCTGACTTTAACTGAAGAATTTTTGCATTAATTTTTATATTCATGCTCACTCACATGCACCATTCTGTAGCCAAGGAAATATTCTGCGTCCCTATGCGACTTGTTTGTGTGTATTTGTAGAAAAATTCTATATTTCTGTGGTGTTTTCTCCGTAAGCAAAGAATAAGCAAAGCGTAAGCAAATTGTAAGCAAAGGGAATATGTCTTCATAAATCCTTTTTGCGACCATTTTCTGAAGAAATAATTTATTTTTCGACATCCCGGGAGACCATTTTTGCCTAATATGGTGCAAAACTGTAGATAATTGGAGCTTAAATAAGCAAATGGGTACCAACAGTTCTTAATATCACTTTTAGAAAGAATCATATTTGTATATTTCTGACTTTACCTGAAGGATTTTTGCATTAATTTTTAGATTCATGCTCGCTCACATGCACCATTCTGTAGCCAGGGAAAAAGTCTGCGTCCCTATGCGACTTATTTGTGTGTATTTGTAGAAAATTGCTTAATTTCTGTGGTGTTTTCTCCATAAGCAAAGAATAAGCAAAGCGTAAGCAAATTGTAAGCAAAGGGACTATGTCTTCATAAATCCTTTTTGCGACCATTTTCTGAAGAAATAATGTATTTTTCGACATCCCGGCGGTCCATTTATGTCGAATACGGTGCAAAACAGTAGATAATTTTACCTAAAATATGCAAATCGTCAAGAAAAGTCCTTAATATCACTTTTACAAAGAATCATATTTGTATATTGCTGACTTTAACTGAAGAATTTTTGCATTAATTTTTAGATTCATGCTCACTCACATGCACCATTCTGTAGCGAAGGAAATATTCTGCGTCCCTATGCGACTTATTTGTGTGTTTTTGTTGAAAAATTCTATATTTCTGTGGTATTTTCTCCGTGAGCAAAGAAAAAGCAAAACGTAAGCAAATTGTAAGCAAAGGGATTATGTCTTCATAAATCCTTTTTGCGACCATTTTCTGAAGAAATAATGTTTTTTTCGACATCCCGGCAGTCCATTTATGTCGAATATGATGCAAAACTGTAGATAATTTTACCTTAAATATGCAAATCGTCAAGAAAAGTCCTTAATATCACTTTTACAATGAAACATACTTGTATATTGCTGACTTTAACTGAAGGATTTTTGCATTAATTTTTAGATTCATCCTCACTTACATGCACCATTCTGTAGCGAAGGAAATATTCTGCGTCCCTATGCGACTTGTTTGTGTGTATTTGTAGAAAAATTCTATATATTTCTGTGGTGTTTTCTCCGTAAGCAAAGAATACGCAAAGCGTAAGCAAATTGTAAGCAAAGGGAATATGTCTTCATAAATCCTTTTTGCGACCATTTTCTGAAGAAATAATGTATTTTTCGACATCCCGGGAGTCCATTTATGCCGAATATGGTGCAAAACTGTAGATAGTTGGAGCTAAAATAAGCAAATGGGTACCAAAGGCCCTAATATCACTTTTAGAAAGAATCATATTTGTATATTTCTGACTTTACCTGAAGGATTTTTGCATTAATTTTTAGATTCATGCTCGCTCACATGCACCATTCTGTAGCCAGGGAAATAGTCTGCGTCCCTATGCGACTTATTCGTGTGTATTTGTAGAAAAATGCTTAATTTCTGTGGTGTTTTCTCCGTAAGCAAAGAATAAGCAAAGCGTAAGCAAATTGTAAGCAAATGGAATATGTCTTCATAAATCCTTTTTGCGACCATTTTCTGAAGAAATAATGTATTATTCGACATCCCGGCAGTCCATTTATGTCGAATATGGTGCAAAGTTGTAGATAATTTTACCTAAAATATGCAAATCGGTAAGAAAAGTCCTTAATATCACTTTTAGAAAGAATCAGATTTGTATATTTCTGATTTTTAACTGAAGGATTTTTGCATTACTTTTTAGATTCATGCTCCGTCACATGCACCTTTTTGTAGCCAAGGAAATATTCTGCGTCCCTATGCGACTTATTCGTGTGTATTTGTAGAAAAATGCTTAATTTCTGTGATGTTTTCTCCGTAAGCAAAGAATAAGCAAAGCGTAAGCAAATTGTAAGCAAAGGGACTATGTCTTCATAAATCCTTGTTGCGACCATTTTCTGAAGAAATCATGTATTTTTCGATATTCCGGGAGTCCATTTAGGTCGAATATGGTGCAAAACTGTAGATAATTTTACCTAAAATATGCAAATCGGTAAGAAAAGTCCTTAATATCACTTTTAGAAAGAATCAAATTTGTATATTTCTGACTTTACCTGAAGGATTTTTGCATTAATTTTTATATTCATGCTCACTCACATGCACCATTCTGTAGCCAAGGAAATATTCTGCGTCCCGATGCGACTTATTTGTGTGTTTTTGTAGAAAAATTCTATATTTCTGTGGTTTTTTCTCCGTAAGCAAAGAAAAAGCAAAGCGTAAGCAAATTGTAAGCAAAGGGATTATGTCTTCATAAATCCTTTTTGCGACCATTTTCTGAAGAAATAATGTATTTTTCGACATCCCGGCAGTCCATTTATGTCGAATATGATGCAAAACTGTAGATAATTTTACCTTAAACATGCAAATCGTCAAGAAAAGTCCTTAATATCTTTTTTACAAGGAATCATTTTTGTGTATTGCTGACTTTAATTGAAGGATTTTTGCATTAATTTTTAGATTGATGCTCACTCACATGCACCATTCTGTAGCCAAGGAAATATTCTGCGTCCCTATGCGACTTGTTTGTTTGTATTTGTAGAAAAATTCTATATTTCTGTGGTGTTTTCTCCGTAAGCAAAGAATAAGCAAAGCGTAAGCAAATTGTAAGCAAAGGGAATATGTCTTCATAAATCCTTTTTGCGACCATTTTCTGAAGAAATAATTCATTTTTCGACATCCCGGGGGGCCATTTATGCCTAATATGGTGCAAAACTGTAGATAATTGGAGCTTAAATAAGCAAATGGGTACCAAAAGTTCTTAATATCACTTTTAGAAAGAATCATATTTGTATATTTCTGACTTTAACTGAAGAATTTTTGCATTAATTTTTAGATTCATGCTCACTCACATGCACCATTCTGTAGCGAAGGAAATATTCTGCGTCCCTATGCGACTTATCCGTGTGTATTTGTAGAAAAATTCTATATTTCTGTGGTGTTTTCTCCGTAAGCAAAGAATAAGCAAAGCGAAAGCAAATTGTAAGGAAAGGGAATATGTCTTCATAAATCCTTTTTGCGACCATTTTCTGAAGAAATACTGTATTTTTCAACATCCCGGGAGTCCATTTATGCCGAATATGGTGCAAAACTGTAGATAATTGGAGCTAAAATAAGCAAATGGGTACCAAAAATCCTTAACATCACTTTTAAGCAGTAGCAGAATTATATATAAATATCTGACTTATAATTAACGATTTTACCCTTTATTTTTAGATTCACGCTCGCTCACATGCACCGTTGTGTAGCCAAGGAAATAGTCTGCGTCCCTACGGGCCATATTCGTGTGTATTTGTAGAAAATTGCTTATGTTCTGTTGTTTTCTCCGTAAGCAAAGAATAAGCAAAGCATTAGCAAATTGTAAGCAAAGGGACTATGTCTTCATAAATCCTTTTTGCGACCATTTTCTGAAGAAATAATGTATTTTTCGACATCCCGGCGGTCCATTTATGTCGAATACGGTGCAAAACAGTAGATAATTTTACCTAAAATATGCAAATCGTCAAGAAAAGTCCTTAATATCACTTTTACAAAGAATCATATTTGTATATTGCTGACTTTAACTGAAGAATTTTTGCATTAATTTTTAGATTCATGCTCACTCACATGCACCATTCTGTAGCGAAGGAAATATTCTGCGTCCCTATGCGACTTATTTGTGTGTTTTTGTTGAAAAATTCTATATTTCTGTGGTATTTTCTCCGTGAGCAAAGAAAAAGCAAAACGTAAGCAAATTGTAAGCAAAGGGATTATGTCTTCATAAATCCTTTTTGCGACCATTTTCTGAAGAAATAATGTTTTTTTCGACATCCCGGCAGTCCATTTATGTCGAATATGATGCAAAACTGTAGATAATTTTACCTTAAATATGCAAATCGTCAAGAAAAGTCCTTAATATCACTTTTACAATGAAACATACTTGTATATTGCTGACTTTAACTGAAGGATTTTTGCATTAATTTTTAGATTCATCCTCACTTACATGCACCATTCTGTAGCGAAGGAAATATTCTGCGTCCCTATGCGACTTGTTTGTGTGTATTTGTAGAAAAATTCTATATATTTCTGTGGTGTTTTCTCCGTAAGCAAAGAATACGCAAAGCGTAAGCAAATTGTAAGCAAAGGGAATATGTCTTCATAAATCCTTTTTGCGACCATTTTCTGAAGAAATAATGTATTTTTCGACATCCCGGGAGTCCATTTATGCCGAATATGGTGCAAAACTGTAGATAGTTGGAGCTAAAATAAGCAAATGGGTACCAAAGGCCCTAATATCACTTTTAGAAAGAATCATATTTGTATATTTCTGACTTTACCTGAAGGATTTTTGCATTAATTTTTAGATTCATGCTCGCTCACATGCACCATTCTGTAGCCAGGGAAATAGTCTGCGTCCCTATGCGACTTATTCGTGTGTATTTGTAGAAAAATGCTTAATTTCTGTGGTGTTTTCTCCGTAAGCAAAGAATAAGCAAAGCGTAAGCAAATTGTAAGCAAATGGAATATGTCTTCATAAATCCTTTTTGCGACCATTTTCTGAAGAAATAATGTATTATTCGACATCCCGGCAGTCCATTTATGTCGAATATGGTGCAAAGTTGTAGATAATTTTACCTAAAATATGCAAATCGGTAAGAAAAGTCCTTAATATCACTTTTAGAAAGAATCAGATTTGTATATTTCTGATTTTTAACTGAAGGATTTTTGCATTACTTTTTAGATTCATGCTCCGTCACATGCACCTTTTTGTAGCCAAGGAAATATTCTGCGTCCCTATGCGACTTATTCGTGTGTATTTGTAGAAAAATGCTTAATTTCTGTGATGTTTTCTCCGTAAGCAAAGAATAAGCAAAGCGTAAGCAAATTGTAAGCAAAGGGACTATGTCTTCATAAATCCTTGTTGCGACCATTTTCTGAAGAAATCATGTATTTTTCGATATTCCGGGAGTCCATTTAGGTCGAATATGGTGCAAAACTGTAGATAATTTTACCTAAAATATGCAAATCGGTAAGAAAAGTCCTTAATATCACTTTTAGAAAGAATCAAATTTGTATATTTCTGACTTTACCTGAAGGATTTTTGCATTAATTTTTATATTCATGCTCACTCACATGCACCATTCTGTAGCCAAGGAAATATTCTGCGTCCCGATGCGACTTATTTGTGTGTTTTTGTAGAAAAATTCTATATTTCTGTGGTTTTTTCTCCGTAAGCAAAGAAAAAGCAAAGCGTAAGCAAATTGTAAGCAAAGGGATTATGTCTTCATAAATCCTTTTTGCGACCATTTTCTGAAGAAATAATGTATTTTTCGACATCCCGGCAGTCCATTTATGTCGAATATGATGCAAAACTGTAGATAATTTTACCTTAAACATGCAAATCGTCAAGAAAAGTCCTTAATATCTTTTTTACAAGGAATCATTTTTGTGTATTGCTGACTTTAATTGAAGGATTTTTGCATTAATTTTTAGATTGATGCTCACTCACATGCACCATTCTGTAGCCAAGGAAATATTCTGCGTCCCTATGCGACTTGTTTGTTTGTATTTGTAGAAAAATTCTATATTTCTGTGGTGTTTTCTCCGTAAGCAAAGAATAAGCAAAGCGTAAGCAAATTGTAAGCAAAGGGAATATGTCTTCATAAATCCTTTTTGCGACCATTTTCTGAAGAAATAATTCATTTTTCGACATCCCGGGGGGCCATTTATGCCTAATATGGTGCAAAACTGTAGATAATTGGAGCTTAAATAAGCAAATGGGTACCAAAAGTTCTTAATATCACTTTTAGAAAGAATCATATTTGTATATTTCTGACTTTAACTGAAGAATTTTTGCATTAATTTTTAGATTCATGCTCACTCACATGCACCATTCTGTAGCGAAGGAAATATTCTGCGTCCCTATGCGACTTATCCGTGTGTATTTGTAGAAAAATTCTATATTTCTGTGGTGTTTTCTCCGTAAGCAAAGAATAAGCAAAGCGAAAGCAAATTGTAAGGAAAGGGAATATGTCTTCATAAATCCTTTTTGCGACCATTTTCTGAAGAAATACTGTATTTTTCAACATCCCGGGAGTCCATTTATGCCGAATATGGTGCAAAACTGTAGATAATTGGAGCTAAAATAAGCAAATGGGTACCAAAAATCCTTAACATCACTTTTAAGCAGTAGCAGAATTATATATAAATATCTGACTTATAATTAACGATTTTACCCTTTATTTTTAGATTCACGCTCGCTCACATGCACCGTTGTGTAGCCAAGGAAATAGTCTGCGTCCCTACGGGCCATATTCGTGTGTATTTGTAGAAAATTGCTTATGTTCTGTTGTTTTCTCCGTAAGCAAAGAATAAGCAAAGCATTAGCAAATTGTAAGCAAAAGGAAAATGTCTTCATAAATCCTTTTTGTGACCATTTCCTGAAGAAATAATGTATTTTTCGACATCCGGCAGTCCATTTTTGTCGAATATGGTGCAAAACTGTAAATAATTTTACCTAAAATATGCAAATCATTAAGAAAAATCATTAATATCACTTTTAGAAAGGATCATATTTGTATATGTCTGACTTTACCTGAAGGATTTTTGCATTAATTTTTATATTCATGCTCACTCACATGCACCATTCTGTAGCCAAGGAAATATTCTGCGACCCTATGGGACTTATTTGTGTGTTTTTGTAGAAAAATTCTATATTTCTGTGGTTTTTTCTCCGTAAGCAAAGAAAAAGCAAAGCGTAAGCAAATTGTAAGCAAAGGGATTATGTCTTCATAAATCCTTTTTGCGAACATTTTCTGAAGAAATAATGTATTTTTCGACATCCCGGCAGTCCATTTATGTCGAATATGATGCAAAACTGTAGATAATTTTACCTTAAACATGCAAATCGTCAAGAAAAGTCCTTAATATCTTTTTTACAAAGAATCATTTTTGTGTATTGCTGACTTTAACTGAAGGATTTTTGCATTAATTTTTATATTCATGCTCACTCACATGCACCATTCTGTAGCCAAGGAAATATTCTGCGTCCCTATGCGACTTGTTTGTGTGTATTTGTAGAAAAATTCTATATTTCTGTGGTGTTTTCTCCGTAAGCAAAGAATAAGCAAAGCGTAAGCAAATTGTAAGCAAAGGGAATATGTCTTCATAAATCCTTTTTGCGACCATTTTCTGAAGAAATAATTTATTTTTCGACATCCCGGGAGACCATTTATGCCTAATATGGTGCAAAACTGTAGATAATTGGAGCTTAAATAAGCAAATGGGTACCAAAAGTTCTTAATATCACTTTATGAAAGAATCATATTTGTATATTTCTGACTTTACCTGAAGAATTTTTGCATTAATTTTTAGATTCATGCTCACTCACATGCACCATTCTGTAGCGAAGGAAATATTCTGCGTCCCTATGCGACTTGTTTGTGTGTATTTGTAGAAAAATTCTATATATTTCTGTGGTGTTTTCTCCGTAAGCAAAGAATACGCAAAGCGTAAGCAAATTGTAAGCAAAGGGAATATGTCTTCATAAATCCTTTTTGCGACCATTTTCTGAAGAAATAATGTATTTTTCGACATCCCGGGAGTCCATTTATGCCGAATATGGTGCAAAACTGTAGATAGTTGGAGCTAAAATAAGCAAATGGGTACCAAAGGCCCTAATATCACTTTTAGAAAGAATCATATTTGTATATTTCTGACTTTACCTGAAGGATTTTTGCATTAATTTTTAGATTCATGCTCGCTCACATGCACCATTCTGTAGCCAGGGAAATAGTCTGCGTCCCTATGCGACTTATTCGTGTGTATTTGTAGAAAAATGCTTAATTTCTGTGGTGTTTTTTCCGGAAGCAAAGAATAAGCAAAGCGTAAGCAAATTGTAAGCAAAGGGAATATGTCTTCATAAATCCTTTTTGCGACCATTTTCTGAAGAAATAATGTATTATTCGACATCCCGGCAGTCCATTTATGTCGAATATGGTGCAAAGCTGTAGATAATTTTACCTAAAATATGCAAATCGGTAAGAAAAGTCCTTAATATCACTTTTAGAAAGAATCAGATTTGTATATTTCTGATTTTTAACTGAAGGATTTTTGCATTACTTTTTAGATTCATTCTCCGTCACATGCACCTTTTTGTAGCCAAGGAAATATTCTGCGTCCCTATGCGACTTATTCGTGTGTATTTGTAGAAAAATGCTTAATTTCTGTGATGTTTTCTCCGTAAGCAAAGAATAAGCAAAGCGTAAGCAAATTGTAAGCAAAGGGATTATGTCTTCATAAATCCTTTTTGCGACCATTTTCTGAAGAAATAATGTATTTTTCGACATCCCGGCAGTCCATTTATGTCGAATATGATGCAAAACTGTAGATAATTTTACCTTAAACATGCAAATCGTCAAGAAAAGTCCTTAATATCTTTTTTACAAAGAATCATTTTTGTGTATTGCTGACTTTAACTGAAGGATTTTTGCATTAATTTTTAGATTGATGCTCACTCACATGCACCATTCTGTAGCCAAGGAAATATTCTGCGTCCCTATGCGACTTGTTTGTTTGTATTTGTAGAAAAATTCTATATTTCTGTGGTGTTTTCTCCGTAAGCAAAGAATAAGCAAAGCGTAAGCAAATTGTAAGCAAAGGGAATATGTCTTCATAAATCCTTTTTGCGACCATTTTCTGAAGAAATAATTTATTTTTCGACATCCCGGGGGGCCATTTATGCCGAATATGGTGCAAAACTGTAGATAATTGGAGCTTAAATAAGCAAATGGGTACCAAAAGTCCTTAATATCACTTTTAGAAAGAATCATATTTGTATATTTCTGACTTTACCTGAAGGATTTTTGCATTAATTTTTAGATTCATGCTCGCTCACATGCACCATTCTTTAGCCAGGGAAGTAGTCTGCGTCCCTATGCGACTTATTTGTGTTTATTTGTAGAAAATTGCTTAATTTCTGTGCTGTTTTCTCCACAAGCAAAGAATAAGCAAAGCTTAAGCAAATTGTAAGCAAAGGGACTATGTCTTCATAAATCCTTTTTGCGACCATTTTCTGAAGAAATAATGTATTTTTCGACATCCCGGCAGTCCATTTATGTCGAATACGGTGCAAAACAGTAGATAATTTTACCTAAAATATGCAAATCGTCAAGAAAAGTCCTTAATATCACTTTTACAAAGAATCATATTTGTATATTGCTGACTTTAACTGAAGAATTTTTGCATTAATTTTTAGATTCATGCTCACTCACATGCACCATTCTGTAGCCAAGGAAATATTCTGCGTCCCTATGCGACTTATTTGTGTGTTTTTGTAGAAAAATTCTATATTTCTGTGGTGTTTTCTCCGTGAGCAAAGAATAAGCAAAGCGTAAGCAAATTGTAAGCAAAGGGATTATGTCTTCATAAATCCTTTTTGCGACCATTTTCTGGAGAAATAATGTATTTTTCGACATTCCGGCAGTCCATTTATGTCAAATATGGTGCAAAACTGTAGATAATTTTACCTAAAATATGCAAATCGTCAATAAAAGTCCTTAATATCACTTTTACAATGAAACATATTTGTATATTGCTGACTTTAACTGAAGGATTTTTGCATTAATTTTTAGATTCATCCTCACTTACATGCACCATTCTGTAGCGAAGGAAATATTCTGCGTCCCTATGCGACTTGTTTGTGTGTATTTGTAGAAAAAATTCTATATTTGTGTGGTGTTTTCTCCGTAAGCAAAGAATAAGCAAAGCGTAAGCAAATTGTAAGCAAAGGGAATATGTCTTCATAAATCTTTTTTGCGACCATTTTCTGAAGAAATAATGTATTTTTCGACATCCCGGGAGTCCATTTATGCCGAATATGGTGCAAAACTGTAGATAGTTGGAGCTAAAATAAGCAAATGGGTACCAAAGGCCCTAATATCACTTTTAGAAAGAATCATATTTGTATATTTCTGACTTTACCTGAAGGATTTTTGCATTAATTTTTAGATTCATGCTCGCTCACATGCACCATTCTGTAGCCAGGGAAATAGTCTGCGTCCCTATGCGACTTATTCGTGTGTATTTGTAGAAAAATGCTTAATTTCTGTGGTGTTTTCTCCGTAAGCAAAGAATAAGCAAAGCGTAAGCAAATTGTAAGCAAAGAGATTATGTCTTCATAAATCCTTTTTGCGACCATTTTCTGAAGAAATAATGTATTATTCGACATCCCGGCAGTCCATTTATGTCGAATATGGTGCAAAGCTGTAGATAATTTTACCTAATATATGCAAATCGGTAAGAAAAGTCCTTAATATCACTTTTAGAAAGAATCAGATTTGTATATTTCTGATTTTTAACTGAAGGATTTTTGCATTACTTTTTAGATTCATGCTCACTCACATGCACCTTTTTGTAGCCAAGGATATATTCTGCGTCCCTATGCGACTTATTCGTGTGTATTTGTAGAAAAATGCTTAATTTCTGTGGTGTTTTCTCCGTAAGCAAAGAATAAGCAAAGCGTAAGCAAATTGTAAGCAAAGGGAATATGTCTTCATAAATCCTTTTTGCGACCATTTTCTGAAGAAATAATGTATTTTTCGACATCCCGGGAGTCCATTTATGCCTAATATGGTGCAAAACTGTAGATAATTGGAGCTTAAATAAGCAAATGGGTACCAAAAGTTCTTAATATCACTTTTAGAAAGAATCATATTTGTATATTTCTGATTTTACCTGAAGGATTTTTGCATTCATTTTTATATTCATGCTCACTCACATGCACCATTCTGTAGCCAAGGAAATATTCTGCGTCCCGATGCGACTTATTTGTGTGTTTTTGTAGAAAAATTCTATATTTCTGTGGTTTTTTCTCCGTAAGCAAAGAAAAAGCAAAGCGTAAGCAAATTGTAAGCAAAGGGATTATGTCTTCATAAATCCTTTTTGCGACCATTTTCTGAAGAAATAATGTATTTTTCGACATCCCGGCAATCCATTTATGTCGAATACGGTGCAAAACAGTAGATAATTTTACCTAAAATATGCAAATCGTCAAGAAAAGTCCTTAATATCACTTTTACAAAGAATCATATTTGTATATTGCTGACTTTAACTGAAGAATTTTTGTATTAATTTTTAGATTCATGCTCACTCACATGCACCATTCTGTAGCGAAGGAAATATTCTGCGTCCCTATGCGACTTATTCGTGTGTATTTGTAGAAAAATTCTATATTTCTGTGGTGTTTTCTCCGTAAGCAAAGAAAAAGCAAAACGTAAGCAAATTGTAAGCAAAGGGATTATGTCTTCATAAATCCTTTTTGCGACCATTTTCTGAAGAAATAATGTATTTTTCGACATCCCGGCAGTCCATTTATGTCGAATATGATGCAAAACTGTAGATAATTTTACCTTAAATATGCAAATCGTCAAGAAAAGTCCTTAATATCACTTTTACAAAGAATCATTTTTGTGTATTGCTGACTATAACTGAAGGATTTTTGAATTAATTTTTAGATTCATGCTCACTCACATGCACCATTCTGTAGCCAAGGAAATATTCTGCGTCCCTATGCGACTTGTTTGTGTGTATTTGTAGAAAAATTCTATATTTCTGTGGTGTTTTCTCCGTAAGCAAAGAATAAGCAAAGCGTAAGCAAATTGTAAGCAAAGGGAATATGTCTTCATAAATCCTTTTTGCGACCATTTTCTGAAGAAATAATTTATTTTTCGACATCCCGGGAGTCCATTTATGCCGAATATAGTGCAAAACTGTAGATAATTGGAGCTAAAATAAGCAAATGGGTACCAAAAGTCCTTAATATCACTTTTAGAAAGAATCATATTTGTATATCTCTGACTTTACCTGAAGGATTTTTGCATTAATTTTTAGATTCATGCTCGCTCACATGCACCATTCTGTAGCCAGGGAAATAGTCTGCGTCCCTATGCGACTTATTCGTTTGTATTTGTAGAAAAATGCTTAATTTCTGTGGTGTTTTCTCCGTAAGCAAAGAATAAGCAAAGCGTAAGCAAATTGTAAGCAAAGGGAATATGTCTTCATAAATCTTTGTTGCGACTATTTTCTGAAGAAATAATGTATTTTTCGACATCCCGGCAATCCATTTATGTCGAATACGGTGCAAAACAGTAGATAATTTTACCTAAAATATGCAAATCGTCAAGAAAAGTCCTTAATATCACTTTTACAAAGAATCATATTTGTATATTGCTGACTTTAACTGAAGAATTTTTGCATTAATTTTTAGATTCATGCTCACTCACATGCACCATTCTGTAGCCAAGGAAATATTCTGCGTCCCTATGCGACTTATTTGTGTGTTTTTGTAGAAAAATTCTATATTTCTGTGGTGTTTTCTCCGTGAGCAAAGAATAAGCAAAGCGTAAGCAAATTGTAAGCAAAGGGAATATGTCTTCATAAATCCTTTTTGCGACCATTTTCTGAAGAAATAATTTATTTTTCGACATCCCGGGAGTCCATTTATGCCGAATATAGTGCAAAACTGTAGATAATTGGAGCTAAAATAAGCAAATGGGTACCAAAAGTCCTTAATATCACTTTTAGAAAGAATCATATTTGTATATCTCTGACTTTACCTGAAGGATTTTTGCATTAATTTTTAGATTCATGCTTACTCACATGCACCATTCTGTAGCGAAGGAAATATTCTGCGTCCCTATGCCACTTATTTGTGTGTTTTTGTAGAAAAATTCTATATTTCTGTGGTGTTTTCTCCGTGAGCAAAGAATAAGCAAAGCGTAAGCAAATTGTATACAAAGGGAATATGTCTTCATAAATCCTTTTTGCGACCATTTTCTGAAGAAATAATTTATTTTTCGACATCCCGGGAGTCCATTTATGCCGAATATAGTGCAAAACTGTAGATAATTGGAGCTAAAATAAGCAAATGGGTACCAAAAGTCCTTAATATCACTTTTAGAAAGAATCATATTTGTATATCTCTGACTTTACCTGAACGATTTTTGCATTAATTTTTAGATTCATGCTCACTCACATGCACCTTTTTGTAGCCAAGGAAATATTCTGCGTCCCTATGCGACTTGTTTGTGTGTATTTGTAGAAAAATTCTATATTTCTGTGGTGTTTTCTCCGTAAGCAAAGAATAAGCAAAGCGTAAGCAAATTGTAAGCAAAGGGAATATGTCTTCATAAATCCTTTTTGCGACCATTTTCTGAAGAAATAATGTATTTTTCGACATCCCGGGAGTCCATTTATGCCTGATATGGTGCAAAACTGTAGATAATTGGAGCTTAAATAAGCAAATGGGTACCAAAAGTTCTTAATATCACTTTTAGAAAGAATCATATTTGTATATCTCTGACTTTACCTGAAGGATTTTTGCATTAATTTTTTGATTCATGCTCACTCACATGCACCATTCTGTAGCGAAGGTAATATTCTGCGTCCCTATGCGACTTATTTGTGTGTTTTTGTAGAAAAATTCTATATTTCTGTGGTGTTTTCTCCGTGAGCAAAGAATAAGCAAAGCGTAAGCAAATTGTAAGCAAAGGGAATATGTCTTCATAAATCATTTTTGCGACCATTTTCTGAAGAAATAATGTATTTTTCGACATTCCGGCAGTCCATTTAGGTCGAATATGGTGCAAAACTGTAGATAATTTTACCTAAAATATGCAAATCGGTAAGAAAAGTCCTTAATATCACTTTTAGAAAGAAACATATTTGTATATTTCTGACTTTACCTGAAGGATTTTTGCATTAATTTTTAGATTCATGCTCACTCACATGCACCTTTTTGTAGCCAAGGGAATATTCTGCGTCCCTATGCGACTTGTTTGTGTGTATTTGTAGAAAAATTCTATATTTCTGTTGTGTTTTCTCCGTAAGCAAAGAATAAGCAAAGCGTAAGCAAATTGTAAGCAAAGGGAATATGTCTTCATAAATCCTTTTTGCGACCATTTTCTGAAGAAATAATGTATTTTTCGACATCCCGGGAGTCCATTTATGCCTAATATGGTGCAAAACTGTAGATAATTGGAGCTTAAATAAGCAAATGGGTACCAAAAGTTCTTAATATCACTTTTAGAAAGAATCATATATGTATATTTCTGACTTTACCTGAAGGATTTTTGCATTAATTTTTAGATTCATGCTCGCTCACATGCACCATTCTGTAGCCAGGGAAATAGTCTGCGTCCCTATGCGACTTATTTGTGTGTATTTGTAGAAAATTGCTTAATTTCTGTGGTGTTTTCTCCATAAGCAAAGAATAAGCAAAGCGTAAGCAAATTGTAAGCAAAGGGACTATGTCTTCATAAATCCTTTTTGCGACCATTTTCTGAAGAAATAATGTATTTTTCGACATCCCGGCAGTCCATTTATGTCGAATACGGTGCAAAACAGTAGATAATTTTACCTAAAATATGCAAATCGTCAAGAAAAGTCCTTAATATCACTTTTACAAAGAATCATATTTGTATATTGCTGACTTTAACTGAAGAATTTTTGCATTAATTTTTAGATTCATGCTCACTAACATGCACCATTCTGTAGCGAAGGAAATATTCTGCGTCCCTATGCGACTTATTTGTGTGTTTTTGTTGAAAAATTTCTTTATTTCTGTGGTGTTTTCTCCTTGAGCAAAGAAAAAGCAAAACGTAAGCAAATTGTAAGCAAAGGGATTATGTCTTCATAAATCCTTTTTGCGACCATTTTCTGAAGAAATAATGTATTTTTCGACATCCCGGGAGTCCATTTATGCCGAATATGGTGCAAAACTGTACATAGTTGGAGCTAAAATAAGCAAATGGGTACCAAAGGCCCTAATATCACTTTTAGAAAGAATCATATTTGTATATTTCTGACTTTACCTGAAGGATTTTTGCATTAATTTTTAGATTCATGCTCGCTCACATGCACCATTCTGTAGCCAGGGAAATAGTCTGCGTCCCTATGCGACTTATTCGTGTGTATTTGTAGAAAAATGCTTAATTTCTGTGGTGTTTTCTCCGTAAGCAAAGAATAAGCAAAGCGTAAGCAAGTTGTAAGCAAAGGGAATATGTCTTCATAAATCCTTTTTGCGACCATTTTCTGAAGAAATAATGTATTTTTCGACATCCCGGCAGTCCATTTATGTCGAATATGATGCAAAACTGTAGATAATTTTACCTTAAATATGCAAATCGTCAAGAAAAGTCCTTAATATCACTTTTACAATGAAACATATTTGTATATTGCTGACTTTAACTGAAGGATTTTTGCATTAATTTTTAGATTCATCCTCACTAACATGCACCATTCTGTAGCGAAGGAAATATTCTGCGTCCCTATGCGACTTGTTTGTGTGTATTTGTAGAAAAATTCTATATTTCTGTGGTGTTTTCTCCGTAAGCAAAGAATACGCAAAGCGTAAGCAAATTGTAAGCAAAGGGAATATGTCTTCATAAATCCTTTTTGCGACCATTTTCTGAAGAAATAATGTATTTTTCGACATCCCGGGAGTCCATTTATGCCAAATATGGTGCAAAACTGTACATAGTTGGAGCTAAAATAAGCAAATGGGTACCAAAGGCCCTAATATCACTTTTAGAAAGAATCATATTTGTATATTTCTGACTTTACCTGAAGGATTTTTGCATTAATTTTTAGATTCATGCTCTCTCACATGCACCATTCTGTAGCCAGGGAAATAGTCTGCGTCCCTATGCGACTTATTCGTGTGTATTTGTAGAAAAATGCTTAATTTCTGTGGTGTTTTCTCCGTAAGCAAAGAATAAGCAAAGCGTAAGCAAATTGTAAGGAAAGGGAATATGTCTTCATAAATCCTTTTTGCGACCATTTTCTGAAGAAATAATGTATTATTCGACATCCCGGCAGTCCATTTATGTCGAATATGGTGCAAAGCTGTAGATAATTTTACCTAAAATATGCAAATCGGTAAGAAAAGTCCTTAATATCACTTTTAGAAAGAATCAGATTTGTATATTTCTGATTTTGAACTGAAGGATTTTTGCATTACTTTTTAGATTCATGCTCACTCACATGCACCTTTTTGTAGCCAAGGAAATATTCTGCGTCCCTATGAGACTTATTCGTGTGTATTTGTAGAAAAATGCTTAATTTCTGTGATGTTTTCTCCGTAAGCAAAGAATAAGCAAAGCGTAAGCAAATTGTAAGCAAAGGGAATATGTCTTCATAAATCCTTTTTGCGACCATTTTCTGAAGAAATAATTTATTTTTCGACATCCCGGGAGTCCATTTATGCCGAATATAGTGCAAAACTGTAGATAATTGGAGCTAAAATAAGCAAATGGGTACCAAAAGTCCTTAATATCACTTTTAGAAAGAATCATATTTGTATATCTCTGACTTTACCTGAAGGATTTTTGCATTAATTTTTAGATTCATGCTCGCTCACATGCACCATTCTGTAGCCAGGGAAATAGTCTGCGTCCCTATGCGACTTATTCGTTTGTATTTGTAGAAAAATGCTTAATTTCTGTGGTGTTTTCTCCGTAAGCAAAGAATAAGCAAAGCGTAAGCAAATTGTAAGCAAAGGGAATATGTCTTCATAAATCTTTGTTGCGACTATTTTCTGAAGAAATAATGTATTTTTCGACATCCCGGCAATCCATTTATGTCGAATACGGTGCAAAACAGTAGATAATTTTACCTAAAATATGCAAATCGTCAAGAAAAGTCCTTAATATCACTTTTACAAAGAATCATATTTGTATATTGCTGACTTTAACTGAAGAATTTTTGCATTAATTTTTAGATTCATGCTTACTCACATGCACCATTCTGTAGCCAAGGAATTATTCTGCGTCCCTATGCGACTTATTTGTGTGTTTTTGTAGAAAAATTCTATATTTCTGTGGTGTTTTCTCCGTGAACAAAGAATAAGCAAAGCGTAAGCAAATTGTAAGCAAAGGGAATATGTCTTCATAAATCCTTTTTGCGACCATTTTCTGAAGAAATAATTTATTTTTCGACATCCCGGGAGGCCATTTATGCCTAATATGGTGCGAAACTGTAGATAATTGGAGCTTAAATAAGCAAATGGGTACCAAAAGTTCTTAATATCACTTTTAGAAAGAATCATATTTGTATATTTCTGACTTTACCTGAAGGATTTTTGCATTAATTTTTAGATTCATGCTCGCTCACATGCACCATTCTGTAGCCAGGGAAGTAGTCTGCGTCCCTATGCGACTGATTTGTGTGTATTTGTAGAAAATTGCTTAATTTCTGTGCTGTTTTCTCCACAAGCAAAGAATAAGCAAAGCGTAAGCAAATTGTAAGCAAAGGGACTATGTCTTCATAAATCTTTGTTGCGACTATTTTCTGAAGAAATAATGTATTTTTCGACATCCCGGCAATCCATTTATGTCGAATACGGTGCAAAACAGTAGATAATTTTACCTAAAATATGCAAATCGTCAAGAAAAGTCCTTAATATCACTTTTACAAAGAATCATATTTGTATATTGCTGACTTTAACTGAAGAATTTTTGCATTAATTTTTAGATTCATGCTCACTCACATGCACCATTCTGTAGCGAAGGAAATATTCTGCGTCCCTATGCGACTTATTCGTGTGTATTTGTAGAAAAATTCTATATTTCTGTGGTGTTTTCTCCGTAAGCAAAGAAAAAGCAAAGCGTAAGCAAATTGTAAGCAAAGGGATTATGTCTTCATAAATCCTTTTTGCGACCATTTTCTGAAAAATAATGTATTTTTCGACATCCCAGCAGTCCATTTATGTCGAATATGATGCAAAACTGTAGATAATTTTACCTTAAATATGCAAATCGTGAAGAAAAGTCCTTAATATCACTTTTACAAAGAATCATTTTTGTGTATTGCTGACTAAAACTGAAGGATTTTTGCATTAATTTTTAGATTCATGCTCACTCACATGCACCATTCTGTAGCCAAGGAAATATTCTGCGTCCCTATGCGACTTGTTTGTGTGTATTTGTAGAAAGATTCTATATTTATGTGGTGTTTTCTCCGTAAGCAAAGAATAAGCAAAGCGTAAGCAAATTGTAAGCAAAGGGAATATGTCTTCATAAATCCTTTTTGCGACCATTTTCTGAAGAAATAATGTATTTTTCGACATCCCGGGAGTCCATTTATGCCGAATATGGTGCAAAACTGTAGATAGTTGGAGCTAAAATAAGCAAATGGGTACCAAAGGCCCTAATATCACTTTTAGAAAGAATCATATTTGTATATTTCTGACTTTACCTGAAGGATTTTTGCATTAATTTTTAGATTCATGCTCGCTCACATGCACCATTCTGTAGCCAGGGAAATAGTCTGCGTCCCTATGCGACTTATTCGTGTGTATTTGTAGAAAAATGCTTAATTTCTGTGGTGTTTTCTCCGTAAGCAAAGAATAAGCAAAGCGTAAGCAAATTGTAAGGAAAGGGAATATGTCTTCATAAATCCTTTTTGCGACCATTTTCTGAAGAAATAATGTATTATTCGACATCCCGGCAGTCCATTTATGCCGAATATAGTGCAAAACTGTAGATAATTGGAGCTAAAATAAGCAAATGGGTACCAAAAGTCCTTAATATCACTTTTAGAAAGAATCATATTTGTATATCTCTGACTTTACCTGAAGGATTTTTGCATTAATTTTTAGATTCATGCTCGCTCACATGCACCATTCTGTAGCCAGGGAAATAGTCTGCGTCCCTATGCGACTTATTCGTTTGTATTTGTAGAAAAATGCTTAATTTCTGTGGTGTTTTCTCCGTAAGCAAAGAATAAGCAAAGCGTAAGCAAATTGTAAGCAAAGGGAATATGTCTTCATAAATCTTTGTTGCGACTATTTTCTGAAGAAATAATGTATTTTTCGACATCCCGGCAATCCATTTATGTCGAATACGGTGCAAAACAGTAGATAATTTTACCTAAAATATGCAAATCGTCAAGAAAAGTCCTTAATATCACTTTTACAAAGAATCATATTTGTATATTGCTGACTTTAACTGAAGAATTTTTGCATTAATTTTTAGATTCATGCTTACTCACATGCACCATTCTGTAGCCAAGGAATTATTCTGCGTCCCTATGCGACTTATTTGTGTGTTTTTGTAGAAAAATTCTATATTTCTGTGGTGTTTTCTCCGTGAACAAAGAATAAGCAAAGCGTAAGCAAATTGTAAGCAAAGGGAATATGTCTTCATAAATCCTTTTTGCGACCATTTTCTGAAGAAATAATTTATTTTTCGACATCCCGGGAGGCCATTTATGCCTAATATGGTGCGAAACTGTAGATAATTGGAGCTTAAATAAGCAAATGGGTACCAAAAGTTCTTAATATCACTTTTAGAAAGAATCATATTTGTATATTTCTGACTTTACCTGAAGGATTTTTGCATTAATTTTTAGATTCATGCTCGCTCACATGCACCATTCTGTAGCCAGGGAAGTAGTCTGCGTCCCTATGCGACTGATTTGTGTGTATTTGTAGAAAATTGCTTAATTTCTGTGCTGTTTTCTCCACAAGCAAAGAATAAGCAAAGCGTAAGCAAATTGTAAGCAAAGGGACTATGTCTTCATAAATCTTTGTTGCGACTATTTTCTGAAGAAATAATGTATTTTTCGACATCCCGGCAATCCATTTATGTCGAATACGGTGCAAAACAGTAGATAATTTTACCTAAAATATGCAAATCGTCAAGAAAAGTCCTTAATATCACTTTTACAAAGAATCATATTTGTATATTGCTGACTTTAACTGAAGAATTTTTGCATTAATTTTTAGATTCATGCTCACTCACATGCACCATTCTGTAGCGAAGGAAATATTCTGCGTCCCTATGCGACTTATTCGTGTGTATTTGTAGAAAAATTCTATATTTCTGTGGTGTTTTCTCCGTAAGCAAAGAAAAAGCAAAGCGTAAGCAAATTGTAAGCAAAGGGATTATGTCTTCATAAATCCTTTTTGCGACCATTTTCTGAAAAATAATGTATTTTTCGACATCCCAGCAGTCCATTTATGTCGAATATGATGCAAAACTGTAGATAATTTTACCTTAAATATGCAAATCGTGAAGAAAAGTCCTTAATATCACTTTTACAAAGAATCATTTTTGTGTATTGCTGACTAAAACTGAAGGATTTTTGCATTAATTTTTAGATTCATGCTCACTCACATGCACCATTCTGTAGCCAAGGAAATATTCTGCGTCCCTATGCGACTTGTTTGTGTGTATTTGTAGAAAGATTCTATATTTATGTGGTGTTTTCTCCGTAAGCAAAGAATAAGCAAAGCGTAAGCAAATTGTAAGCAAAGGGAATATGTCTTCATAAATCCTTTTTGCGACCATTTTCTGAAGAAATAATGTATTTTTCGACATCCCGGGAGTCCATTTATGCCGAATATGGTGCAAAACTGTAGATAGTTGGAGCTAAAATAAGCAAATGGGTACCAAAGGCCCTAATATCACTTTTAGAAAGAATCATATTTGTATATTTCTGACTTTACCTGAAGGATTTTTGCATTAATTTTTAGATTCATGCTCGCTCACATGCACCATTCTGTAGCCAGGGAAATAGTCTGCGTCCCTATGCGACTTATTCGTGTGTATTTGTAGAAAAATGCTTAATTTCTGTGGTGTTTTCTCCGTAAGCAAAGAATAAGCAAAGCGTAAGCAAATTGTAAGGAAAGGGAATATGTCTTCATAAATCCTTTTTGCGACCATTTTCTGAAGAAATAATGTATTATTCGACATCCCGGCAGTCCATTTATGTCGAATATGGTGCAAAGCTGTAGATAATTTTACCTTAAATATGCAAATCGTCAAGAAAAGTCCTTAATATCTTTTTTACAAAGGATCATATTTGTATATTTCTGATTTTACCTGAAGGATTTTTGCATTAATTTTTATATTCATGCTCACTCACATGCACCATTCTGTAGCCAAGGAAATATTCTGCGTCCCGATGCGACTTATTTGTGTGTTTTTGTAGAAAAATTCTATATTTCTGTGGTTTTTTCTCCGTATGCAAAGAAAAAGCAAAGCGTAAGCAAATTGTAAGCAAAGGGATTATGTCTTCATAAATCCTTTTTGCGACCATTTTCTGAAGAAATAATTTATTTTTCGACATCCCGGGAGACCATTTATGCCTAATATGGTGCAAAACTGTAGATAATTGGAGCTTAAATAAGCAAATGGGTACCAAAAGTTCTTAATATCACTTTTAGAAAGAATCATATTTGTATATTTCTGACTTTACCTGAAGGATTTTTGCATTAATTTTTAGATTCATGCTCGCTCACATGCACCATTCTGTAGCCAGGGAAATAGGCTGCGTCCCTATGCGACTTATTTGTGTGTATTTGTAGAAAATTGCTTAATTTCTGTGGTGTTTTCTCCATAAGCAAAGAATAAGCAAAGCGTAAGCAAATTGTAAGCAAAGGGACTATGTCTTCATAAATCCTTTTTGCCACCATTTTCTGAAGAAATAATGTATTTTTCGACATCCCGGCAGTCCATTTATGTCGAATACGGTGCAAAACAGTAGATAATTTTACCTAAAATATGCAAATCGTCAAGAAAAGTCCTTAATATCACTTTTACAAAGAATCATATTTGTATATTGCTGACTTTAACTGAAGAATTTTTGCATTAATTTTTAGATTCATGCTCACTCACATGCACCATTCTGTAGCCAAGGAAATATTCTGCGTCCCTATGCGACTTATTTGTGTGTTTTTGTTGAAAAATTCTATATTTCTGTGGTGTTTTCTCCGTGAGCAAAGAAAAAGCAAAACGTAAGCAAATTGTAAGCAAAGGGATTATGTCTTCATAAATCCTTGTTGCGACCATTTTCTGAAGAAATCATGTATTTTTCGATATTCCGGGAGTCCATTTAGGTCGAATATGGTGCAAAACTGTAGATAATTTTACCTTAAATATGCAAATCGTCAAGAAAAGTCCTTAATATCTTTTTTACAAAGGATCATATTTGTATATTTCTGATTTTACCTGAAGGATTTTTGCATTAATTTTTATATTCATGCTCACTCACATGCACCATTCTGTAGCCAAGGAAATATTCTGCGTCCCGATGCGACTTATTTGTGTGTTTTTGTAGAAAAATTCTATATTTCTGTGGTTTTTTCTCCGTATGCAAAGAAAAAGCAAAGCGTAAGCAAATTGTAAGCAAAGGGATTATGTCTTCATAAATCCTTTTTGCGACCATTTTCTGAAGAAATAATTTATTTTTCGACATCCCGGGAGACCATTTATGCCTAATATGGTGCAAAACTGTAGATAATTGGAGCTTAAATAAGCAAATGGGTACCAAAAGTTCTTAATATCACTTTTAGAAAGAATCATATTTGTATATTTCTGACTTTACCTGAAGGATTTTTGCATTAATTTTTAGATTCATGCTCGCTCACATGCACCATTCTGTAGCCAGGGAAATAGGCTGCGTCCCTATGCGACTTATTTGTGTGTATTTGTAGAAAATTGCTTAATTTCTGTGGTGTTTTCTCCATAAGCAAAGAATAAGCAAAGCGTAAGCAAATTGTAAGCAAAGGGACTATGTCTTCATAAATCCTTTTTGCCACCATTTTCTGAAGAAATAATGTATTTTTCGACATCCCGGCAGTCCATTTATGTCGAATACGGTGCAAAACAGTAGATAATTTTACCTAAAATATGCAAATCGTCAAGAAAAGTCCTTAATATCACTTTTACAAAGAATCATATTTGTATATTGCTGACTTTAACTGAAGAATTTTTGCATTAATTTTTAGATTCATGCTCACTCACATGCACCATTCTGTAGCCAAGGAAATATTCTGCGTCCCTATGCGACTTATTTGTGTGTTTTTGTTGAAAAATTCTATATTTCTGTGGTGTTTTCTCCGTGAGCAAAGAAAAAGCAAAACGTAAGCAAATTGTAAGCAAAGGGATTATGTCTTCATAAATCCTTGTTGCGACCATTTTCTGAAGAAATCATGTATTTTTCGATATTCCGGGAGTCCATTTAGGTCGAATATGGTGCAAAACTGTAGATAATTTTAACTAAAATATGCAAATCGGTAAGAAAAGTCCTTAATATCACTTTTAGAAAGAATCATATTTGTATATTTCTGACTTTACCTGAAGGATTTTTGCATTAATTTTTAGATTCATGCTCACTCACATGCACCATTCTGTAGCGAAGGGAATATTCTGCGTCCCTATGCGACTTATTTGTGTGTATTTGTAGAAAATTGCTTATGTTCTCTTGTGTTTTCTCCGTAAGCAAAGAATAAGCAAAGCGTAAGCAAATTGTAAGCAAAGGGAATATGTCTTCATAAATCCTTTTTGCGACCATTTTCTGAAGAAATAATGTATTTTTCGACATCCCGGGAGTCCATTTATGCCTAATATGGTGCAAAACTGTAGATAATTGGAGCTTAAATAAGCAAATGGGTACCAAAAGTTCTTAATATCACTTTTAGAAAGAATCATATTTGTATATTTCTGATTTTACCTGAAGGATTTTTGCATTAATTTTTATATTCATGCTCACTCACATGCACCATTCTGTAGCCAAGGAAATATTCTGCGTCCCGATGCGACTTATTTGTGTGTTTTTGTAGAAAAATTCTATATTTCTGTGGTTTTTTCTCCGTAAGCAAAGAAAAAGCAAAGCGTAAGCAAATTGTAAGCAAAGGGATTATGTCTTCATAAATCCTTTTTGCGACCATTTTCTGAAGAAATAATGTATTTTTCGACATCCCGGCAGTCCATTTATGTCGAATATGATGCAAAACTGTAGATAATTTTACCTTAAACATGCAAATTGTCAAGAAAAGTCCTTAATATCTTTTTTACAAAGAATCATTTTTGTGTATTGCTGACTTTAACTGAAGAATTTTTGCATTAATTTTTAGATTCATGCTCACTCACATGCACCATTCTGTAGCCAAGGAAATATTCTGCGTCCCTATGCAACTTTGTTTGTGTGTATTTGTAGAAAAATTCTATATTTCTGTGGTGTTTTCTCCGTAAGCAAAGAATAAGCAAAGCGTAAGCAAATTGTAAGCAAAGGGAATATGTCTTCATAAATCCTTTTTGCGACCATTTTCTGAAGAAATAATGTATTTTTCGACATCCCGGGAGTCCATTTATGCCGAATATGGTGCAAAACTGTATATAGTTGGAGGTAAAATAAGCAAATGGGTACCAAAGGCCCTAATATCACTTTTAGAAAGAATCATATTTGTATATTTCTGACTTTACCTGAAGGATTTTTGCATTAATTTTTAGATTCATGCTCGCTCACATGCACCATTCTGTAGCCAGGGAAATAGTCTGCGTCCCTATGCGACTTATTCGTTTGTATTTGTAGAAAAATGCTTAATTTCTGTGGTGTTTTCTCCGTAAGCAAAGAATAAATAAAGCGTAAGCAAATTGTAAGCAAAGGGAATATGTCTTCATAAATCTTTGTTGCGACTATTTTCTGAAGAAATAATGTATTTTTCGACATCCCGGCAATCCATTTATGTCGAATACGGTGCAAAACTGTAGATAATTTTACCTAAAATATGCAAATCGTCAAGAAAAGTCCTTAATATCACTTTTACAAAGAATCATATTTGTATATTGCTGACTTTAACTGAAGAATTTTTGCATTAATTTTTAGATTCATGCTCACTCACATGCACCATTCTGTAGCCAAGGAAATATTCTGCGTCCCTATGCGATTTGTTTGTGTGTATTTGTAGAAAAATTCTATATTTCTGTGGTTTTTTCTCCGTAAGCAAAGAATAAGCAAAGCGTAAGCAAATTGTAAGCAAAGGGAATATGTCTTCATAAATCCTTTTTGCGACCATTTTCTGAAGAAATAATGTATTTTTCGACATCCCGGGAGTCCATTTATGCCGAATATGGTGCAAAACTGTAGATAGTTGGAGCTAAAATAAGCAAATGGGTACCAAAGGCCCTAATATCACTTTTAGAAAGAATCATATTTGTATATTTCTGACTTTACCTGAAGGATTTTTGCATTAATTTTTAGATTCATGCTCGCTCACATGCACCATTCTGTAGCCAGGGAAATAGTCTGCGTCCCTATGCGACTTATTCGTGTGTATTTGTAGAAAAATGCTTAATTTCTGTGGTGTTTTCTCCGTAAGCAAAGAATAAGCAAAGCGTAAGCAAATTGTAAGCAAAGAGATTATGTCTTCATAAATCCTTTTTGCGACCATTTTCTGAAGAAATAATGTATTTTTCGACATCCCGGGAGTCCATTTATGCCGAATATGGTGCAAAACAGTAGATAATTTTACCTAAAATATGCAAATCGTCAAGAAAAGTCCTTAATATCACTTTTACAAAGAATCATATTTGTATATTGCTGACTTTAACTGAAGAATTTTTGCATTAATTTTTAGATTCATGCTCACTCACATGCACCATTCTGTAGCGAAGGAAATATTCTGCGTCCCTATGCGACTTATCCGTGTGTATTTGTAGAAAAATTCTATATTTCTGTGGTGTTTTCTCCGTAAGCAAAGAATAAGCAAAGCGTAAGCAAATTGTAAGCAAAGGGAATATGTCTTCATAAATCCTTTTTGCGACCATTTTCTGAAGAAATACTGTATTTTTCAACATCCCGGGAGTCCATTTATGCCGAATATGGTGCAAAACTGTAGATAATTGGAGCTAAAATAAGCAAATGGGTACCAAAAATCCTTAACATCACTTTTACAATGAAACATATTTGTATATTGCTGACTTTAACTGAAGGATTTTTGCATTAATTTTTAGATTCATCCTCACTTACATGCACCATTCTGTAGCGAAGGAAATATTCTGCGTCCCTATGCGACTTGTTTGTGTGTATTTGTAGAAAAATTCTATATTTCTGTGGTGTTTTCTCCGTAAGCAAAGAATACGCAAAGCGTAAGCAAATTGTAAGCAAAGGGAATATGTCTTCATAAATCCTTTTTGCGACCATTTTCTGAAGAAATAATTTATTTTTCGACATCCCGGGAGGCCATTTATGCCTAATATGGTGCGAAACTGTAGATAATTGGAGCTTAAATAAGCAAATGGGTACCAAAAGTTCTTAATATCACTTTTAGAAAGAATCATATTTGTATATTTCTGACTTTACCTGAAGGATTTTTGCATTAATTTTTAGATTCATGCTCGCTCACATGCACCATTCTGTAGCCAGGGAAGTAGTCTGCGTCCCTATGCGACTGATTTGTGTGTATTTGTAGAAAATTGCTTAATTTCTGTGCTGTTTTCTCCACAAGCAAAGAATAAGCAAAGCGTAAGCAAATTGTAAGCAAAGGGACTATGTCTTCATAAATCTTTGTTGCGACTATTTTCTGAAGAAATAATGTATTTTTCGACATCCCGGCAATCCATTTATGTCGAATACGGTGCAAAACAGTAGATAATTTTACCTAAAATATGCAAATCGTCAAGAAAAGTCCTTAATATCACTTTTACAAAGAATCATATTTGTATATTGCTGACTTTAACTGAAGAATTTTTGCATTAATTTTTAGATTCATGCTCACTCACATGCACCATTCTGTAGCGAAGGAAATATTCTGCGTCCCTATGCGACTTATTCGTGTGTATTTGTAGAAAAATTCTATATTTCTGTGGTGTTTTCTCCGTAAGCAAAGAAAAAGCAAAGCGTAAGCAAATTGTAAGCAAAGGGATTATGTCTTCATAAATCCTTTTTGCGACCATTTTCTGAAAAATAATGTATTTTTCGACATCCCAGCAGTCCATTTATGTCGAATATGATGCAAAACTGTAGATAATTTTACCTTAAATATGCAAATCGTGAAGAAAAGTCCTTAATATCACTTTTACAAAGAATCATTTTTGTGTATTGCTGACTAAAACTGAAGGATTTTTGCATTAATTTTTAGATTCATGCTCACTCACATGCACCATTCTGTAGCCAAGGAAATATTCTGCGTCCCTATGCGACTTGTTTGTGTGTATTTGTAGAAAGATTCTATATTTATGTGGTGTTTTCTCCGTAAGCAAAGAATAAGCAAAGCGTAAGCAAATTGTAAGCAAAGGGAATATGTCTTCACAAATCCTTTTTGCGACCATTTTCTGAAGAAATAATGTATTTTTCGACATCCCGGGAGTCCATTTATGCCGAATATGGTGCAAAACTGTAGATAGTTGGAGCTAAAATAAGCAAATGGGTACCAAAGGCCCTAATATCACTTTTAGAAAGAATCATATTTGTATATTTCTGACTTTACCTGAAGGATTTTTGCATTAATTTTTAGATTCATGCTCGCTCACATGCACCATTCTGTAGCCAGGGAAATAGTCTGCGTCCCTATGCGACTTATTCGTGTGTATTTGTAGAAAAATGCTTAATTTCTGTGGTGTTTTCTCCGTAAGCAAAGAAAAAGCAAAGCGTAAGCAAATTGTAAGCGAAGGGATTATGTCTTCATAAATCCTTTTTGCGACCATTTTCTGAAGAAATAATGTATTTTTCGACATCCCGGCAGTCCATTTATGTCGAATATGATGCAAAACTGTAGATAATTTTACCTTAAATATGCAAATCGTCAAGAAAAGTCCTTAATATCTTTTTTACAAAGGATCATATTTGTATATTTCTGATTTTACCTGAAGGATTTTTGCATTAATTTTTATATTCATGCTCACTCACATGCACCATTCTGTAGCCAAGGAAATATTCTGCGTCCCGATGCGACTTATTTGTGTGTTTTTGTAGAAAAATTCTATATTTCTGTGGTTTTTTCTCCGTATGCAAAGAAAAAGCAAAGCGTAAGCAAATTGTAAGCAAAGGGATTATGTCTTCATAAATCCTTTTTGCGACCATTTTCTGAAGAAATAATTTATTTTTCGACATCCCGGGAGACCATTTATGCCTAATATGGTGCAAAACTGTAGATAATTGGAGCTTAAATAAGCAAATGGGTACCAAAAGTTCTTAATATCACTTTTAGAAAGAATCATATTTGTATATTTCTGACTTTACCTGAAGGATTTTTGCATTAATTTTTAGATTCATGCTCGCTCACATGCACCATTCTGTAGCCAGGGAAATAGGCTGCGTCCCTATGCGACTTATTTGTGTGTATTTGTAGAAAATTGCTTAATTTCTGTGGTGTTTTCTCCATAAGCAAAGAATAAGCAAAGCGTAAGCAAATTGTAAGCAAAGGGACTATGTCTTCATAAATCCTTTTTGCCACCATTTTCTGAAGAAATAATGTATTTTTCGACATCCCGGCAGTCCATTTATGTCGAATACGGTGCAAAACAGTAGATAATTTTACCTAAAATATGCAAATCGTCAAGAAAAGTCCTTAATATCACTTTTACAAAGAATCATATTTGTATATTGCTGACTTTAACTGAAGAATTTTTGCATTAATTTTTAGATTCATGCTCACTCACATGCACCATTCTGTAGCCAAGGAAATATTCTGCGTCCCTATGCGACTTATTTGTGTGTTTTTGTTGAAAAATTCTATATTTCTGTGGTGTTTTCTCCGTGAGCAAAGAAAAAGCAAAACGTAAGCAAATTGTAAGCAAAGGGATTATGTCTTCATAAATCCTTGTTGCGACCATTTTCTGAAGAAATCATGTATTTTTCGATATTCCGGGAGTCCATTTAGGTCGAATATGGTGCAAAACTGTAGATAATTTTACCTTAAATATGCAAATCGTCAAGAAAAGTCCTTAATATCTTTTTTACAAAGGATCATATTTGTATATTTCTGATTTTACCTGAAGGATTTTTGCATTAATTTTTATATTCATGCTCACTCACATGCACCATTCTGTAGCCAAGGAAATATTCTGCGTCCCGATGCGACTTATTTGTGTGTTTTTGTAGAAAAATTCTATATTTCTGTGGTTTTTTCTCCGTATGCAAAGAAAAAGCAAAGCGTAAGCAAATTGTAAGCAAAGGGATTATGTCTTCATAAATCCTTTTTGCGACCATTTTCTGAAGAAATAATTTATTTTTCGACATCCCGGGAGACCATTTATGCCTAATATGGTGCAAAACTGTAGATAATTGGAGCTTAAATAAGCAAATGGGTACCAAAAGTTCTTAATATCACTTTTAGAAAGAATCATATTTGTATATTTCTGACTTTACCTGAAGGATTTTTGCATTAATTTTTAGATTCATGCTCGCTCACATGCACCATTCTGTAGCCAGGGAAATAGGCTGCGTCCCTATGCGACTTATTTGTGTGTATTTGTAGAAAATTGCTTAATTTCTGTGGTGTTTTCTCCATAAGCAAAGAATAAGCAAAGCGTAAGCAAATTGTAAGCAAAGGGACTATGTCTTCATAAATCCTTTTTGCCACCATTTTCTGAAGAAATAATGTATTTTTCGACATCCCGGCAGTCCATTTATGTCGAATACGGTGCAAAACAGTAGATAATTTTACCTAAAATATGCAAATCGTCAAGAAAAGTCCTTAATATCACTTTTACAAAGAATCATATTTGTATATTGCTGACTTTAACTGAAGAATTTTTGCATTAATTTTTAGATTCATGCTCACTCACATGCACCATTCTGTAGCCAAGGAAATATTCTGCGTCCCTATGCGACTTATTTGTGTGTTTTTGTTGAAAAATTCTATATTTCTGTGGTGTTTTCTCCGTGAGCAAAGAAAAAGCAAAACGTAAGCAAATTGTAAGCAAAGGGATTATGTCTTCATAAATCCTTGTTGCGACCATTTTCTGAAGAAATCATGTATTTTTCGATATTCCGGGAGTCCATTTAGGTCGAATATGGTGCAAAACTGTAGATAATTTTAACTAAAATATGCAAATCGGTAAGAAAAGTCCTTAATATCACTTTTAGAAAGAATCATATTTGTATATTTCTGACTTTACCTGAAGGATTTTTGCATTAATTTTTAGATTCATGCTCACTCACATGCACCATTCTGTAGCGAAGGGAATATTCTGCGTCCCTATGCGACTTATTTGTGTGTATTTGTAGAAAATTGCTTATGTTCTCTTGTGTTTTCTCCGTAAGCAAAGAATAAGCAAAGCGTAAGCAAATTGTAAGCAAAGGGAATATGTCTTCATAAATCCTTTTTGCGACCATTTTCTGAAGAAATAATGTATTTTTCGACATCCCGGGAGTCCATTTATGCCTAATATGGTGCAAAACTGTAGATAATTGGAGCTTAAATAAGCAAATGGGTACCAAAAGTTCTTAATATCACTTTTAGAAAGAATCATATTTGTATATTTCTGATTTTACCTGAAGGATTTTTGCATTAATTTTTATATTCATGCTCACTCACATGCACCATTCTGTAGCCAAGGAAATATTCTGCGTCCCGATGCGACTTATTTGTGTGTTTTTGTAGAAAAATTCTATATTTCTGTGGTTTTTTCTCCGTAAGCAAAGAAAAAGCAAAGCGTAAGCAAATTGTAAGCAAAGGGATTATGTCTTCATAAATCCTTTTTGCGACCATTTTCTGAAGAAATAATGTATTTTTCGACATCCCGGCAGTCCATTTATGTCGAATATGATGCAAAACTGTAGATAATTTTACCTTAAACATGCAAATTGTCAAGAAAAGTCCTTAATATCTTTTTTACAAAGAATCATTTTTGTGTATTGCTGACTTTAACTGAAGAATTTTTGCATTAATTTTTAGATTCATGCTCACTCACATGCACCATTCTGTAGCCAAGGAAATATTCTGCGTCCCTATGCAACTTTGTTTGTGTGTATTTGTAGAAAAATTCTATATTTCTGTGGTGTTTTCTCCGTAAGCAAAGAATAAGCAAAGCGTAAGCAAATTGTAAGCAAAGGGAATATGTCTTCATAAATCCTTTTTGCGACCATTTTCTGAAGAAATAATGTATTTTTCGACATCCCGGGAGTCCATTTATGCCGAATATGGTGCAAAACTGTATATAGTTGGAGGTAAAATAAGCAAATGGGTACCAAAGGCCCTAATATCACTTTTAGAAAGAATCATATTTGTATATTTCTGACTTTACCTGAAGGATTTTTGCATTAATTTTTAGATTCATGCTCGCTCACATGCACCATTCTGTAGCCAGGGAAATAGTCTGCGTCCCTATGCGACTTATTCGTTTGTATTTGTAGAAAAATGCTTAATTTCTGTGGTGTTTTCTCCGTAAGCAAAGAATAAATAAAGCGTAAGCAAATTGTAAGCAAAGGGAATATGTCTTCATAAATCTTTGTTGCGACTATTTTCTGAAGAAATAATGTATTTTTCGACATCCCGGCAATCCATTTATGTCGAATACGGTGCAAAACTGTAGATAATTTTACCTAAAATATGCAAATCGTCAAGAAAAGTCCTTAATATCACTTTTACAAAGAATCATATTTGTATATTGCTGACTTTAACTGAAGAATTTTTGCATTAATTTTTAGATTCATGCTCACTCACATGCACCATTCTGTAGCCAAGGAAATATTCTGCGTCCCTATGCGATTTGTTTGTGTGTATTTGTAGAAAAATTCTATATTTCTGTGGTTTTTTCTCCGTAAGCAAAGAATAAGCAAAGCGTAAGCAAATTGTAAGCAAAGGGAATATGTCTTCATAAATCCTTTTTGCGACCATTTTCTGAAGAAATAATGTATTTTTCGACATCCCGGGAGTCCATTTATGCCGAATATGGTGCAAAACTGTAGATAGTTGGAGCTAAAATAAGCAAATGGGTACCAAAGGCCCTAATATCACTTTTAGAAAGAATCATATTTGTATATTTCTGACTTTACCTGAAGGATTTTTGCATTAATTTTTAGATTCATGCTCGCTCACATGCACCATTCTGTAGCCAGGGAAATAGTCTGCGTCCCTATGCGACTTATTCGTGTGTATTTGTAGAAAAATGCTTAATTTCTGTGGTGTTTTCTCCGTAAGCAAAGAATAAGCAAAGCGTAAGCAAATTGTAAGCAAAGAGATTATGTCTTCATAAATCCTTTTTGCGACCATTTTCTGAAGAAATAATGTATTTTTCGACATCCCGGGAGTCCATTTATGCCGAATATGGTGCAAAACAGTAGATAATTTTACCTAAAATATGCAAATCGTCAAGAAAAGTCCTTAATATCACTTTTACAAAGAATCATATTTGTATATTGCTGACTTTAACTGAAGAATTTTTGCATTAATTTTTAGATTCATGCTCACTCACATGCACCATTCTGTAGCGAAGGAAATATTCTGCGTCCCTATGCGACTTATCCGTGTGTATTTGTAGAAAAATTCTATATTTCTGTGGTGTTTTCTCCGTAAGCAAAGAATAAGCAAAGCGTAAGCAAATTGTAAGCAAAGGGAATATGTCTTCATAAATCCTTTTTGCGACCATTTTCTGAAGAAATACTGTATTTTTCAACATCCCGGGAGTCCATTTATGCCGAATATGGTGCAAAACTGTAGATAATTGGAGCTAAAATAAGCAAATGGGTACCAAAAATCCTTAACATCACTTTTACAATGAAACATATTTGTATATTGCTGACTTTAACTGAAGGATTTTTGCATTAATTTTTAGATTCATCCTCACTTACATGCACCATTCTGTAGCGAAGGAAATATTCTGCGTCCCTATGCGACTTGTTTGTGTGTATTTGTAGAAAAATTCTATATTTCTGTGGTGTTTTCTCCGTAAGCAAAGAATACGCAAAGCGTAAGCAAATTGTAAGCAAAGGGAATATGTCTTCATAAATCCTTTTTGCGACCATTTTCTGAAGAAATAATGTATTTTTCGACATCCCGGGAGTCCATTTATGCCGAATATGGTGAAAAAAATGTAGATAGTTGGAGCTAAAATAAGCAAATGGGTACCAAAGGCCCTAATATCACTTTTAGAAAGAATCATATTTGTATATTTCTGACTTTACCTGAAGGATTTTTGCATTAATTTTTAGATTCATGCTCGCTCACATGCACCATTCTGTAGCCAGGGAAATAGTCTGCGTCCCTATGCGACTTATTCGTGTGTATTTGTAGAAAAATGCTTAATTTCTGTGGTGTTTTCTCCGTAAGCAAAGAATAAGCAAAGCGTAAGCAAATTGTAAGCAAAGGGAATATGTCTTCATAAATCCTTTTTGCGACCATTTTCTGAAGAAATAATGTATAATTCGACATCCCGGCAGTCCATTTATGTCGAATATGGTGCAAAGCTGTAGATAATTTTACCTAAAATATGCAAATCGGTAAGAAAAGTCCTTAATATCACTTTTAGAAAGAATCAGATTTGTATATTTCTGATTTTTAACTGAAGGATTTTTGCATTACTTTTTAGATTCATGCTCACTCACATGCACCTTTTTGTAGCCAAGGAAATATTCTGCGTCCCTATGCGACTTATTCGTGTGTATTTGTAGAAAAATGCTTAATTTCTGTGGTGTTTTCTCCGTAAGCAAAGAATAATCAAAGCGTAAGCAAATTGTAAGCAAAGGGACTATGTCTTCATAAATCCTTGTTGCGACCATTTTCTGAAGAAATCATGTATTTTTCGATATTCCGGGAGTCCATTTAGGTCGAATATGGTGCAAAACTGTAGATAATTTTACCTAAAATATGCAAATCGGTAAGAAAAGTCCTTTATATCACTTTTAGAAAGTATCATATTTGTATATTTCTGACTTTACCTGAAGGATTTTTGCATTAATTTTTATATTCATGCTCACTCACATGCACCACTCTGTAGCCAAGGAAATATTCTGCGTCCCGATGCGACTTATTTGTGTGTTTTTGTAGAAAAATTCTATATTTCTGTGGTTTTTTCTCCGTAAGCAAAGAAAAAGCAAAGCGTAAGCAAATTGTTAGCAAAGGGATTATGTCTTCATAAATCCTTTTTGCGACCATTTTCTGAAGAAATAATGTATTTTTCGACATCCCGGCAGTCCATTTATGTCGAATATGATGCAAAACTGTAGATAATTTTACCTTAAACGTGCAAATCGTCAAGAAAAGTCCTTAATATCTTTTTTACAAAGAATCATTTTTGTGTATTGCTGACTTTAACTGAAGGATTTTTGCATTAATGTTTAGACTGATGCTCACTCACATGCACCATTCTGTAGCCAAGGAAATATTCTGCGTCCCTATGCGACTTATTTGTGTGTTTTGTAGAAAAATTCTATATTTCTGTGCTGTTTTCTCCGTGAGCAAAGAATAAGCAAAGCGTAAGCAAATTGTAAGCAAAGGGATTATGTCTTCATAAATCCTTTTTGCGACCATTTTCTGAAGAAATAATGTATTTTTCGACATTCCGGCAGTCCATTTATGTCAAATATGGTGCAAAACTGTAGATAATTTTACCTAAAAGATGCAAATCGTCAAGAAAAGTCCTTAATATCACTTTTACAATGAAACATATTTGTATATTGCTGACTTTAACTGAAGGATTTTTGCATTAATTTTTAGATTCATCCTCACTTACATGCACCATTCTGTAGCGAAGGAAATATTCTGCGTCCCTATGCGACTTGTTTGTGTGTATTTGTAGAAAATTCTATATTTGTGTGGTGTTTTCTCCATAAGCAAAGAATAAGCAAAGCGTAAGCAAATTGTAAGCAAAGGGAATATGTCTTCATAAATCCTTTTTGCGACCATTTTCTGAAGAAATAATGTATTTTTCGACATCCCGGGAGTCCATTTATGCCGAATATGGTGCAAAACTGTAGATAGTTGGAGCTAAAATAAGCAAATGGGTACCAAAGGCCCTAATATCACTTTTAGAAAGAATCATATTTGTATATTTCTGACTTTACCTGAAGGATTTTTGCATTAATTTTTAGATTCATGCTCGCTCACATGCATCATTCTGTAGCCAGGGAAATAGTCTGCGTCCCTATGCGACTTATTCGTGTGTATTTGTAGAAAAATGCTTAATTTCTGTGGTGTTTTCTCCGTAAGCAAAGAATAAGCAAAGCGTAAGCAAATTGTAAGCAAAGAGATTATGTCTTCATAAATCCTTTTTGCGACCATTTTCTGAAGAAATAATGTATTATTCGACATCCCGGCAGTCCATTTATGTCGAATATGGTGCAAAGCTGTAGATAATTTTACCTAAAATATGCAAATCGGTAAGAAAAGTCCTAAATATCACTTTTAGAAAGAATCAGATTTGTATATTTCTGATTTTTAACTGAAGGATTTTTGCATTACTTTTTAGATTCATGCTCACTCACATGCACCTTTTTGTAGCCAAGGATATATTCTGCGTCCCTATGCGACTTATTCGTGTGTATTTGTAGAAAAATGCTTAATTTCTGTGGTGTTTTCTCCGTAAGCAAAGAATAAGAAAAGCGTAAGCAAATTGTAAGCAAAGGGACTATGTCTTCATAAATCCTTGTTGCGACCATTTTCTGAAGAAATCATGTATTTTTCGACATCCCGGCAGTCCATTTATGTCGAATATGGTGCAAAGCTGTAGATAATTTTACCTAAAATGTGCAAATCGGTAAGAAAAGTCCTTAATATCACTTTTAGAAAGAATCAGATTTGTATATTTCTGATTTTTAACTGAAGGATTTTTGCATTACTTTTTAGATTCATGCTCATTCACATGCACCTTTTTGTAGCCAAGGAAATATTCTGCGTCCCTATGCGACTTATTCGTGTGTATTTGTAGAAAAATTATAATTTCTTTGATGTTTTCTCCGTAAGCAAAGAATAAGCAAAGCATAAGCAAATTGTAAGCAAATTGACTATGTCTTCATAAATCTTTGTTGCGACTATTTTCTGAAGAAATAATGTATTTTTCGACATCCCGGCAATCCATTTATGCCGAATACGGTGCAAAACAGTAGATAATTTTACCTAAAATATGCAAATCGTCAAGAAAAGTCCTTAATATCACTTTTACAAACAATCATATTTGTATATTGCTGACTTTAACTGAAGAATTTTTGCATTACTTTTTAGATTCATGCTCACTCACATGCACCTTTTTGTAGCCAAGGATATATTCTGCGTCCCTATGCGACTTATTCGTGTGTATTTGTAGAAAAATGCTTAATTTCTGTGGTGTTTTCTCCGTAAGCAAAGAATAAGCAAAGCGTAAGCAAATTGTAAGCAAAGGGAATATGTCTTCATAAATCCTTTTTGCGACCATTTTCTGAAGAAATAATGTATTTTTCGACATCCCGGGAGTCCATTTATGCCTAATATGGTGCAAAACTGTAGATAATTGGAGCTTAAATAAGCAAATGGGTACCAAAAGTTCTTAATATCACTTTTAGAAAGAATCATATTTGTATATTTCTGATTTTACCTGAAGGATTTTTGCATTCATTTTTATATTCATGCTCACTCACATGCACCATTCTGTAGCCAAGGAAATATTCTGCGTCCCGATGCGACTTATTTGTGTGTTTTTGTAGAAAAATTCTATATTTCTGTGGTTTTTTCTCCGTAAGCAAAGAAAAAGCAAAGCGTAAGCAAATTGTAAGCAAAGGGATTATGTCTTCATAAATCCTTTTTGCGACCATTTTCTGAAGAAATAATGTATTTTTCGACATCCCGGCAATCCATTTATGTCGAATACGGTGCAAAACAGTAGATAATTTTACCTAAAATATGCAAATCGTCAAGAAAAGTCCTTAATATCACTTTTACAAAGAATCATATTTGTATATTGCTGACTTTAACTGAAGAATTTTTGTATTAATTTTTAGATTCATGCTCACTCACATGCACCATTCTGTAGCGAAGGAAATATTCTGCGTCCCTATGCGACTTATTCGTGTGTATTTGTAGAAAAATTCTATATTTCTGTGGTGTTTTCTCCGTAAGCAAAGAAAAAGCAAAACGTAAGCAAATTGTAAGCAAAGGGATTATGTCTTCATAAATCCTTTTTGCGACCATTTTCTGAAGAAATAATGTATTTTTCGACATCCCGGCAGTCCATTTATGTCGAATATGATGCAAAACTGTAGATAATTTTACCTTAAATATGCAAATCGTCAAGAAAAGTCCTTAATATCACTTTTACAAAGAATCATTTTTGTGTATTGCTGACTATAACTGAAGGATTTTTGAATTAATTTTTAGATTCATGCTCACTCACATGCACCATTCTGTAGCCAAGGAAATATTCTGCGTCCCTATGCGACTTGTTTGTGTGTATTTGTAGAAAAATTCTATATTTCTGTGGTGTTTTCTCCGTAAGCAAAGAATAAGCAAAGCGTAAGCAAATTGTAAGCAAAGGGAATATGTCTTCATAAATCCTTTTTGCGACCATTTTCTGAAGAAATAATTTATTTTTCGACATCCCGGGAGTCCATTTATGCCGAATATAGTGCAAAACTGTAGATAATTGGAGCTAAAATAAGCAAATGGGTACCAAAAGTCCTTAATATCACTTTTAGAAAGAATCATATTTGTATATCTCTGACTTTACCTGAAGGATTTTTGCATTAATTTTTAGATTCATGCTCGCTCACATGCACCATTCTGTAGCCAGGGAAATAGTCTGCGTCCCTATGCGACTTATTCGTTTGTATTTGTAGAAAAATGCTTAATTTCTGTGGTGTTTTCTCCGTAAGCAAACAATAAGCAAAGCGTAAGCAAATTGTAAGCAAAGGGAATATGTCTTCATAAATCTTTGTTGCGACTATTTTCTGAAGAAATAATGTATTTTTCGACATCCCGGCAATCCATTTATGTCGAATACGGTGCAAAACAGTAGATAATTTTACCTAAAATATGCAAATCGTCAAGAAAAGTCCTTAATATCACTTTTACAAAGAATCATATTTGTATATTGCTGACTTTAACTGAAGAATTTTTGCATTAATTTTTAGATTCATGCTCACTCACATGCACCATTCTGTAGCCAAGGAAATATTCTGCGTCCCTATGCGACTTATTTGTGTGTTTTTGTAGAAAAATTCTATATTTCTGTGGTGTTTTCTCCGTGAGCAAAGAATAAGCAAAGCGTAAGCAAATTGTAAGCAAAGGGAATATGTCTTCATAAATCCTTTTTGCGACCATTTTCTGAAGAAATAATTTATTTTTCGACATCCCGGGAGTCCATTTATGCCGAATATAGTGCAAAACTGTAGATAATTGGAGCTAAAATAAGCAAATGGGTACCAAAAGTCCTTAATATCACTTTTAGAAAGAATCATATTTGTATATCTCTGACTTTACCTGAAGGATTTTTGCATTAATTTTTAGATTCATGCTTACTCACATGCACCATTCTGTAGCGAAGGAAATATTCTGCGTCCCTATGCCACTTATTTGTGTGTTTTTGTAGAAAAATTCTATATTTCTGTGGTGTTTTCTCCGTGAGCAAAGAATAAGCAAAGCGTAAGCAAATTGTATGCAAAGGGAATATGTCTTCATAAATCCTTTTTGCGACCATTTTCTGAAGAAATAATTTATTTTTCGACATCCCGGGAGTCCATTTATGCCGAATATAGTGCAAAACTGTAGATAATTGGAGCTAAAATAAGCAAATGGGTACCAAAAGTCCTTAATATCACTTTTAGAAAGAATCATATTTGTATATCTCTGACTTTACCTGAACGATTTTTGCATTAATTTTTAGATTCATGCTCACTCACATGCACCTTTTTGTAGCCAAGGAAATATTCTGCGTCCCTATGCGACTTGTTTGTGTGTATTTGTAGAAAAATTCTATATTTCTGTGGTGTTTTCTCCGTAAGCAAAGAATAAGCAAAGCGTAAGCAAATTGTAAGCAAAGGGAATATGTCTTCATAAATCCTTTTTGCGACCATTTTCTGAAGAAATAATGTATTTTTCGACATCCCGGGAGTCCATTTATGCCTGATATGGTGCAAAACTGTAGATAATTGGAGCTTAAATAAGCAAATGGGTACCAAAAGTTCTTAATATCACTTTTAGAAAGAATCATATTTGTATATCTCTGACTTTACCTGAAGGATTTTTGCATTAATTTTTTGATTCATGCTCACTCACATGCACCATTCTGTAGCGAAGGTAATATTCTGCGTCCCTATGCGACTTATTTGTGTGTTTTTGTAGAAAAATTCTATATTTCTGTGGTGTTTTCTCCGTGAGCAAAGAATAAGCAAAGCGTAAGCAAATTGTAAGCAAAGGGAATATGTCTTCATAAATCATTTTTGCGACCATTTTCTGAAGAAATAATGTATTTTTCGACATTCCGGCAGTCCATTTAGGTCGAATATGGTGCAAAACTGTAGATAATTTTACCTAAAATATGCAAATCGGTAAGAAAAGTCCTTAATATCACTTTTAGAAAGAAACATATTTGTATATTTCTGACTTTACCTGAAGGATTTTTGCATTAATTTTTAGATTCATGCTCACTCACATGCACCTTTTTGTAGCCAAGGGAATATTCTGCGTCCCTATGCGACTTGTTTGTGTGTATTTGTAGAAAAATTCTATATTTCTGTTGTGTTTTCTCCGTAAGCAAAGAATAAGCAAAGCGTAAGCAAATTGTAAGCAAAGGGAATATGTCTTCATAAATCCTTTTTGCGACCATTTTCTGAAGAAATAATGTATTTTTCGACATCCCGGGAGTCCATTTATGCCTAATATGGTGCAAAACTGTAGATAATTGGAGCTTAAATAAGCAAATGGGTACCAAAAGTTCTTAATATCACTTTTAGAAAGAATCATATATGTATATTTCTGACTTTACCTGAAGGATTTTTGCATTAATTTTTAGATTCATGCTCGCTCACATGCACCATTCTGTAGCCAGGGAAATAGTCTGCGTCCCTATGCGACTTATTTGTGTGTATTTGTAGAAAATTGCTTAATTTCTGTGGTGTTTTCTCCATAAGCAAAGAATAAGCAAAGCGTAAGCAAATTGTAAGCAAAGGGACTATGTCTTCATAAATCCTTTTTGCGACCATTTTCTGAAGAAATAATGTATTTTTCGACATCCCGGCAGTCCATTTATGTCGAATACGGTGCAAAACAGTAGATAATTTTACCTAAAATATGCAAATCGTCAAGAAAAGTCCTTAATATCACTTTTACAAAGAATCATATTTGTATATTGCTGACTTTAACTGAAGAATTTTTGCATTAATTTTTAGATTCATGCTCACTAACATGCACCATTCTGTAGCGAAGGAAATATTCTGCGTCCCTATGCGACTTATTTATGTGTTTTTGTTGAAAAATTTCTTTATTTCTGTGGTGTTTTCTCCTTGAGCAAAGAAAAAGCAAAACGTAAGCAAATTGTAAGCAAAGGGATTATGTCTTCATAAATCCTTTTTGCGACCATTTTCTGAAGAAATAATGTATTTTTCGACATCCCGGGAGTCCATTTATGCCGAATATGGTGCAAAACTGTACATAGTTGGAGCTAAAATAAGCAAATGGGTACCAAAGGCCCTAATATCACTTTTAGAAAGAATCATATTTGTATATTTCTGACTTTACCTGAAGGATTTTTGCATTAATTTTTAGATTCATGCTCGCTCACATGCACCATTCTGTAGCCAGGGAAATAGTCTGCGTCCCTATGCGACTTATTCGTGTGTATTTGTAGAAAAATGCTTAATTTCTGTGGTGTTTTCTCCGTAAGCAAAGAATAAGCAAAGCGTAAGCAAATTGTAAGCAAAGGGAATATGTCTTCATAAATCCTTTTTGCGACCATTTTCTGAAGAAATAATGTATTTTTCGACATCCCGGCAGTCCATTTATGTCGAATATGATGCAAAACTGTAGATAATTTTACCTTAAATATGCAAATCGTCAAGAAAAGTCCTTAATATCACTTTTACAATGAAACATATTTGTATATTGCTGACTTTAACTGAAGGATTTTTGCATTAATTTTTAGATTCATCCTCACTAACATGCACCATTCTGTAGCGAAGGAAATATTCTGCGTCCCTATGCGACTTGTTTGTGTGTATTTGTAGAAAAATTCTATATTTCTGTGGTGTTTTCTCCGTAAGCAAAGAATACGCAAAGCGTAAGCAAATTGTAAGCAAAGGGAATATGTCTTCATAAATCCTTTTTGCGACCATTTTCTGAAGAAATTATGTATTTTTTGACATCCCGGGAGTCCATTTATGCCAAATATGGTGCAAAACTGTACATAGTTGGAGCTAAAATAAGCAAATGGGTACCAAAGGCCCTAATATCACTTTTAGAAAGAATCATATTTGTATATTTCTGACTTTACCTGAAGGATTTTTGCATTAATTTTTAGATTCATGCTCTCTCACATGCACCATTCTGTAGCCAGGGAAATAGTCTGCGTCCCTATGCGACTTATTCGTGTGTATTTGTAGAAAAATGCTTAATTTCTGTGGTGTTTTCTCCGTAAGCAAAGAATAAGCAAAGCGTAAGCAAATTGTAAGGAAAGGGAATATGTCTTCATAAATCCTTTTTGCGACCATTTTCTGAAGAAATAATGTATTATTCGACATCCCGGCAGTCCATTTATGTCGAATATGGTGCAAAGCTGTAGATAATTTTACCTAAAATATGCAAATCGGTAAGAAAAGTCCTTAATATCACTTTTAGAAAGAATCAGATTTGTATATTTCTGATTTTGAACTGAAGGATTTTTGCATTACTTTTTAGATTCATGCTCACTCACATGCACCTTTTTGTAGCCAAGGAAATATTCTGCGTCCCTATGCGACTTATTCGTGTGTATTTGTAGAAAAATGCTTAATTTCTGTGATGTTTTCTCCGTAAGCAAAGAATAAGCAAAGCGTAAGCAAATTGTAAGCAAAGGGAATATGTCTTCATAAATCCTTTTTGCGACCATTTTCTGAAGAAATAATTTATTTTTCGACATCCCGGGAGTCCATTTATGCCGAATATAGTGCAAAACTGTAGATAATTGGAGCTAAAATAAGCAAATGGGTACCAAAAGTCCTTAATATCACTTTTAGAAAGAATCATATTTGTATATCTCTGACTTTACCTGAAGGATTTTTGCATTAATTTTTAGATTCATGCTCGCTCACATGCACCATTCTGTAGCCAGGGAAATAGTCTGCGTCCCTATGCGACTTATTCGTTTGTATTTGTAGAAAAATGCTTAATTTCTGTGGTGTTTTCTCCGTAAGCAAAGAATAAGCAAAGCGTAAGCAAATTGTAAGCAAAGGGAATATGTCTTCATAAATCTTTGTTGCGACTATTTTCTGAAGAAATAATGTATTTTTCGACATCCCGGCAATCCATTTATGTCGAATACGGTGCAAAACAGTAGATAATTTTACCTAAAATATGCAAATCGTCAAGAAAAGTCCTTAATATCACTTTTACAAAGAATCATATTTGTATATTGCTGACTTTAACTGAAGAATTTTTGCATTAATTTTTAGATTCATGCTTACTCACATGCACCATTCTGTAGCCAAGGAATTATTCTGCGTCCCTATGCGACTTATTTGTGTGTTTTTGTAGAAAAATTCTATATTTCTGTGGTGTTTTCTCCGTGAACAAAGAATAAGCAAAGCGTAAGCAAATTGTAAGCAAAGGGAATATGTCTTCATAAATCCTTTTTGCGACCATTTTCTGAAGAAATAATTTATTTTTCGACATCCCGGGAGGCCATTTATGCCTAATATGGTGCGAAACTGTAGATAATTGGAGCTTAAATAAGCAAATGGGTACCAAAAGTTCTTAATATCACTTTTAGAAAGAATCATATTTGTATATTTCTGACTTTACCTGAAGGATTTTTGCATTAATTTTTAGATTCATGCTCGCTCACATGCACCATTCTGTAGCCAGGGAAGTAGTCTGCGTCCCTATGCGACTGATTTGTGTGTATTTGTAGAAAATTGCTTAATTTCTGTGCTGTTTTCTCCACAAGCAAAGAATAAGCAAAGCGTAAGCAAATTGTAAGCAAAGGGACTATGTCTTCATAAATCTTTGTTGCGACTATTTTCTGAAGAAATAATGTATTTTTCGACATCCCGGCAATCCATTTATGTCGAATACGGTGCAAAACAGTAGATAATTTTACCTAAAATATGCAAATCGTCAAGAAAAGTCCTTAATATCACTTTTACAAAGAATCATATTTGTATATTGCTGACTTTAACTGAAGAATTTTTGCATTAATTTTTAGATTCATGCTCACTCACATGCACCATTCTGTAGCGAAGGAAATATTCTGCGTCCCTATGCGACTTATTCGTGTGTATTTGTAGAAAAATTCTATATTTCTGTGGTGTTTTCTCCGTAAGCAAAGAAAAAGCAAAGCGTAAGCAAATTGTAAGCAAAGGGATTATGTCTTCATAAATCCTTTTTGCGACCATTTTCTGAAAAATAATGTATTTTTCGACATCCCAGCAGTCCATTTATGTCGAATATGATGCAAAACTGTAGATAATTTTACCTTAAATATGCAAATCGGGAAGAAAAGTCCTTAATATCACTTTTACAAAGAATCATTTTTGTGTATTGCTGACTAAAACTGAAGGATTTTTGCATTAATTTTTAGATTCATGCTCACTCACATGCACCATTCTGTAGCCAAGGAAATATTCTGCGTCCCTATGCGACTTGTTTGTGTGTATTTGTAGAAAGATTCTATATTTATGTGGTGTTTTCTCCGTAAGCAAAGAATAAGCAAAGCGTAAGCAAATTGTAAGCAAAGGGAATATGTCTTCATAAATCCTTTTTGCGACCATTTTCTGAAGAAATAATGTATTTTTCGACATCCCGGGAGTCCATTTATGCCGAATATGGTGCAAAACTGTAGATAGTTGGAGCTAAAATAAGCAAATGGGTACCAAAGGCCCTAATATCACTTTTAGAAAGAATCATATTTGTATATTTCTGACTTTACCTGAAGGATTTTTGCATTAATTTTTAGATTCATGCTCGCTCACATGCACCATTCTGTAGCCAGGGAAATAGTCTGCGTCCCTATGCGACTTATTCGTGTGTATTTGTAGAAAAATGCTTAATTTCTGTGGTGTTTTCTCCGTAAGCAAAGAATAAGCAAAGCGTAAGCAAATTGTAAGGAAAGGGAATATGTCTTCATAAATCCTTTTTGCGACCATTTTCTGAAGAAATAATGTATTATTCGACATCCCGGCAGTCCATTTATGTCGAATATGGTGCAAAGCTGTAGATAATTTTACCTAAAATATGCAAATCGGTAAGAAAAGTCCTTAATATCACTTTTAGAAAGAATCAGATTTGTATATTTCTGATTTTGAACTGAAGGATTTTTGCATTACTTTTTAGATTCATGCTCACTCACATGCACCTTTTTGTAGCCAAGGAAATATTCTGCGTCCCTATGCGACTTATTCGTGTGTATTTGTAGAAAAATGCTTAATTTCTGTGATGTTTTCTCCGTAAGCAAAGAATAAGCAAAGCGTAAGCAAATTGTAAGCAAAGGGAATATGTCTTCATAAATCCTTTTTGCGACCATTTTCTGAAGAAATAATTTATTTTTCGACATCCCGGGAGTCCATTTATGCCGAATATAGTGCAAAACTGTAGATAATTGGAGCTAAAATAAGCAAATGGGTACCAAAAGTCCTTAATATCACTTTTAGAAAGAATCATATTTGTATATCTCTGACTTTACCTGAAGGATTTTTGCATTAATTTTTAGATTCATGCTCGCTCACATGCACCATTCTGTAGCCAGGGAAATAGTCTGCGTCCCTATGCGACTTATTCGTTTGTATTTGTAGAAAAATGCTTAATTTCTGTGGTGTTTTCTCCGTAAGCAAAGAATAAGCAAAGCGTAAGCAAATTGTAAGCAAAGGGAATATGTCTTCATAAATCTTTGTTGCGACTATTTTCTGAAGAAATAATGTATTTTTCGACATCCCGGCAATCCATTTATGTCGAATACGGTGCAAAACAGTAGATAATTTTACCTAAAATATGCAAATCGTCAAGAAAAGTCCTTAATATCACTTTTACAAAGAATCATATTTGTATATTGCTGACTTTAACTGAAGAATTTTTGCATTAATTTTTAGATTCATGCTTACTCACATGCACCATTCTGTAGCCAAGGAATTATTCTGCGTCCCTATGCGACTTATTTGTGTGTTTTTGTAGAAAAATTCTATATTTCTGTGGTGTTTTCTCCGTGAACAAAGAATAAGCAAAGCGTAAGCAAATTGTAAGCAAAGGGAATATGTCTTCATAAATCCTTTTTGCGACCATTTTCTGAAGAAATAATGTATTTTTCGACATCCCGGGAGTCCATTTATGCCGAATATGGTGCAAAACTGTAGATAGTTGGAGCTAAAATAAGCAAATGGGTACCAAAGGCCCTAATATCACTTTTAGAAAGAATCATATTTGTATATTTCTGACTTTACCTGAAGGATTTTTGCATTAATTTTTAGATTCATGCTCGCTCACATGCACCATTCTGTAGCCAGGGAAATAGTCTGCGTCCCTATGCGACTTATTCGTGTGTATTTGTAGAAAAATGCTTAATTTCTGTGGTGTTTTCTCCGTAAGCAAAGAAAAAGCAAAGCGTAAGCAAATTGTAAGCGAAGGGATTATGTCTTCATAAATCCTTTTTGCGACCATTTTCTGAAGAAATAATGTATTTTTCGACATCCCGGCAGTCCATTTATGTCGAATATGATGCAAAACTGTAGATAATTTTACCTTAAATATGCAAATCGTCAAGAAAAGTCCTTAATATCTTTTTTACAAAGGATCATATTTGTATATTTCTGATTTTACCTGAAGGATTTTTGCATTAATTTTTATATTCATGCTCACTCACATGCACCATTCTGTAGCCAAGGAAATATTCTGCGTCCCGATGCGACTTATTTGTGTGTTTTTGTAGAAAAATTCTATATTTCTGTGGTTTTTTCTCCGTATGCAAAGAAAAAGCAAAGCGTAAGCAAATTGTAAGCAAAGGGATTATGTCTTCATAAATCCTTTTTGCGACCATTTTCTGAAGAAATAATTTATTTTTCGACATCCCGGGAGACCATTTATGCCTAATATGGTGCAAAACTGTAGATAATTGGAGCTTAAATAAGCAAATGGGTACCAAAAGTTCTTAATATCACTTTTAGAAAGAATCATATTTGTATATTTCTGACTTTACCTGAAGGATTTTTGCATTAATTTTTAGATTCATGCTCGCTCACATGCACCATTCTGTAGCCAGGGAAATAGGCTGCGTCCCTATGCGACTTATTTGTGTGTATTTGTAGAAAATTGCTTAATTTCTGTGGTGTTTTCTCCATAAGCAAAGAATAAGCAAAGCGTAAGCAAATTGTAAGCAAAGGGACTATGTCTTCATAAATCCTTTTTGCCACCATTTTCTGAAGAAATAATGTATTTTTCGACATCCCGGCAGTCCATTTATGTCGAATACGGTGCAAAACAGTAGATAATTTTACCTAAAATATGCAAATCGTCAAGAAAAGTCCTTAATATCACTTTTACAAAGAATCATATTTGTATATTGCTGACTTTAACTGAAGAATTTTTGCATTAATTTTTAGATTCATGCTCACTCACATGCACCATTCTGTAGCCAAGGAAATATTCTGCGTCCCTATGCGACTTATTTGTGTGTTTTTGTTGAAAAATTCTATATTTCTGTGGTGTTTTCTCCGTGAGCAAAGAAAAAGCAAAACGTAAGCAAATTGTAAGCAAAGGGATTATGTCTTCATAAATCCTTGTTGCGACCATTTTCTGAAGAAATCATGTATTTTTCGATATTCCGGGAGTCCATTTAGGTCGAATATGGTGCAAAACTGTAGATAATTTTACCTTAAATATGCAAATCGTCAAGAAAAGTCCTTAATATCTTTTTTACAAAGGATCATATTTGTATATTTCTGATTTTACCTGAAGGATTTTTGCATTAATTTTTATATTCATGCTCACTCACATGCACCATTCTGTAGCCAAGGAAATATTCTGCGTCCCGATGCGACTTATTTGTGTGTTTTTGTAGAAAAATTCTATATTTCTGTGGTTTTTTCTCCGTATGCAAAGAAAAAGCAAAGCGTAAGCAAATTGTAAGCAAAGGGATTATGTCTTCATAAATCCTTTTTGCGACCATTTTCTGAAGAAATAATTTATTTTTCGACATCCCGGGAGACCATTTATGCCTAATATGGTGCAAAACTGTAGATAATTGGAGCTTAAATAAGCAAATGGGTACCAAAAGTTCTTAATATCACTTTTAGAAAGAATCATATTTGTATATTTCTGACTTTACCTGAAGGATTTTTGCATTAATTTTTAGATTCATGCTCGCTCACATGCACCATTCTGTAGCCAGGGAAATAGGCTGCGTCCCTATGCGACTTATTTGTGTGTATTTGTAGAAAATTGCTTAATTTCTGTGGTGTTTTCTCCATAAGCAAAGAATAAGCAAAGCGTAAGCAAATTGTAAGCAAAGGGACTATGTCTTCATAAATCCTTTTTGCCACCATTTTCTGAAGAAATAATGTATTTTTCGACATCCCGGCAGTCCATTTATGTCGAATACGGTGCAAAACAGTAGATAATTTTACCTAAAATATGCAAATCGTCAAGAAAAGTCCTTAATATCACTTTTACAAAGAATCATATTTGTATATTGCTGACTTTAACTGAAGAATTTTTGCATTAATTTTTAGATTCATGCTCACTCACATGCACCATTCTGTAGCCAAGGAAATATTCTGCGTCCCTATGCGACTTATTTGTGTGTTTTTGTTGAAAAATTCTATATTTCTGTGGTGTTTTCTCCGTGAGCAAAGAAAAAGCAAAACGTAAGCAAATTGTAAGCAAAGGGATTATGTCTTCATAAATCCTTGTTGCGACCATTTTCTGAAGAAATCATGTATTTTTCGATATTCCGGGAGTCCATTTAGGTCGAATATGGTGCAAAACTGTAGATAATTTTAACTAAAATATGCAAATCGGTAAGAAAAGTCCTTAATATCACTTTTAGAAAGAATCATATTTGTATATTTCTGACTTTACCTGAAGGATTTTTGCATTAATTTTTAGATTCATGCTCACTCACATGCACCATTCTGTAGCGAAGGGAATATTCTGCGTCCCTATGCGACTTATTTGTGTGTATTTGTAGAAAATTGCTTATGTTCTCTTGTGTTTTCTCCGTAAGCAAAGAATAAGCAAAGCGTAAGCAAATTGTAAGCAAAGGGAATATGTCTTCATAAATCCTTTTTGCGACCATTTTCTGAAGAAATAATGTATTTTTCGACATCCCGGGAGTCCATTTATGCCTAATATGGTGCAAAACTGTAGATAATTGGAGCTTAAATAAGCAAATGGGTACCAAAAGTTCTTAATATCACTTTTAGAAAGAATCATATTTGTATATTTCTGATTTTACCTGAAGGATTTTTGCATTAATTTTTATATTCATGCTCACTCACATGCACCATTCTGTAGCCAAGGAAATATTCTGCGTCCCGATGCGACTTATTTGTGTGTTTTTGTAGAAAAATTCTATATTTCTGTGGTTTTTTCTCCGTAAGCAAAGAAAAAGCAAAGCGTAAGCAAATTGTAAGCAAAGGGATTATGTCTTCATAAATCCTTTTTGCGACCATTTTCTGAAGAAATAATGTATTTTTCGACATCCCGGCAGTCCATTTATGTCGAATATGATGCAAAACTGTAGATAATTTTACCTTAAACATGCAAATTGTCAAGAAAAGTCCTTAATATCTTTTTTACAAAGAATCATTTTTGTGTATTGCTGACTTTAACTGAAGAATTTTTGCATTAATTTTTAGATTCATGCTCACTCACATGCACCATTCTGTAGCCAAGGAAATATTCTGCGTCCCTATGCAACTTTGTTTGTGTGTATTTGTAGAAAAATTCTATATTTCTGTGGTGTTTTCTCCGTAAGCAAAGAATAAGCAAAGCGTAAGCAAATTGTAAGCAAAGGGAATATGTCTTCATAAATCCTTTTTGCGACCATTTTCTGAAGAAATAATGTATTTTTCGACATCCCGGGAGTCCATTTATGCCGAATATGGTGCAAAACTGTATATAGTTGGAGGTAAAATAAGCAAATGGGTACCAAAGGCCCTAATATCACTTTTAGAAAGAATCATATTTGTATATTTCTGACTTTACCTGAAGGATTTTTGCATTAATTTTTAGATTCATGCTCGCTCACATGCACCATTCTGTAGCCAGGGAAATAGTCTGCGTCCCTATGCGACTTATTCGTTTGTATTTGTAGAAAAATGCTTAATTTCTGTGGTGTTTTCTCCGTAAGCAAAGAATAAATAAAGCGTAAGCAAATTGTAAGCAAAGGGAATATGTCTTCATAAATCTTTGTTGCGACTATTTTCTGAAGAAATAATGTATTTTTCGACATCCCGGCAATCCATTTATGTCGAATACGGTGCAAAACTGTAGATAATTTTACCTAAAATATGCAAATCGTCAAGAAAAGTCCTTAATATCACTTTTACAAAGAATCATATTTGTATATTGCTGACTTTAACTGAAGAATTTTTGCATTAATTTTTAGATTCATGCTCACTCACATGCACCATTCTGTAGCCAAGGAAATATTCTGCGTCCCTATGCGATTTGTTTGTGTGTATTTGTAGAAAAATTCTATATTTCTGTGGTGTTTTCTCCGTAAGCAAAGAATAAGCAAAGCGTAAGCAAATTGTAAGCAAAGGGAATATGTCTTCATAAATCCTTTTTGCGACCATTTTCTGAAGAAATAATGTATTTTTCGACATCCCGGGAGTCCATTTATGCCGAATATGGTGCAAAACTGTAGATAGTTGGAGCTAAAATAAGCAAATGGGTACCAAAGGCCCTAATATCACTTTTAGAAAGAATCATATTTGTATATTTCTGACTTTACCTGAAGGATTTTTGCATTAATTTTTAGATTCATGCTCGCTCACATGCACCATTCTGTAGCCAGGGAAATAGTCTGCGTCCCTATGCGACTTATTCGTGTGTATTTGTAGAAAAATGCTTAATTTCTGTGGTGTTTTCTCCGTAAGCAAAGAATAAGCAAAGCGTAAGCAAATTGTAAGCAAAGAGATTATGTCTTCATAAATCCTTTTTGCGACCATTTTCTGAAGAAATAATGTATTTTTCGACATCCCGGGAGTCCATTTATGCCGAATATGGTGCAAAACAGTAGATAATTTTACCTAAAATATGCAAATCGTCAAGAAAAGTCCTTAATATCACTTTTACAAAGAATCATATTTGTATATTGCTGACTTTAACTGAAGAATTTTTGCATTAATTTTTAGATTCATGCTCACTCACATGCACCATTCTGTAGCGAAGGAAATATTCTGCGTCCCTATGCGACTTATCCGTGTGTATTTGTAGAAAAATTCTATATTTCTGTGGTGTTTTCTCCGTAAGCAAAGAATAAGCAAAGCGTAAGCAAATTGTAAGCAAAGGGAATATGTCTTCATAAATCCTTTTTGCGACCATTTTCTGAAGAAATACTGTATTTTTCAACATCCCGGGAGTCCATTTATGCCGAATATGGTGCAAAACTGTAGATAATTGGAGCTAAAATAAGCAAATGGGTACCAAAAATCCTTAACATCACTTTTACAATGAAACATATTTGTATATTGCTGACTTTAACTGAAGGATTTTTGCATTAATTTTTAGATTCATCCTCACTTACATGCACCATTCTGTAGCGAAGGAAATATTCTGCGTCCCTATGCGACTTGTTTGTGTGTATTTGTAGAAAAATTCTATATTTCTGTGGTGTTTTCTCCGTAAGCAAAGAATACGCAAAGCGTAAGCAAATTGTAAGCAAAGGGAATATGTCTTCATAAATCCTTTTTGCGACCATTTTCTGAAGAAATAATGTATTTTTCGACATCCCGGGAGTCCATTTATGCCGAATATGGTGCAAAACTGTAGATAGTTGGAGCTAAAATAAGCAAATGGGTACCAAAGGCCCTAATATCACTTTTAGAAAGAATCATATTTGTATATTTCTGATTTTTAACTGAAGGATTTTTGCATTACTTTTTAGATTCATGCTCACTCACATGCACCTTTTTGTAGCCAAGGAAATATTCTGCGTCCCTATGCGACTTATTCGTGTGTATTTGTAGAAAAATGCTTAATTTCTGTGGTGTTTTCTCCGTAAGCAAAGAATAATCAAAGCGTAAGCAAATTGTAAGCAAAGGGACTATGTCTTCATAAATCCTTGTTGCGACCATTTTCTGAAGAAATCATGTATTTTTCGATATTCCGGGAGTCCATTTAGGTCGAATATGGTGCAAAACTGTAGATAATTTTACCTAAAATATGCAAATCGGTAAGAAAAGTCCTTTATATCACTTTTAGAAAGTATCATATTTGTATATTTCTGACTTTACCTGAAGGATTTTTGCATTAATTTTTATATTCATGCTCACTCACATGCACCACTCTGTAGCCAAGGAAATATTCTGCGTCCCGATGCGACTTATTTGTGTGTTTTTGTAGAAAAATTCTATATTTCTGTGGTTTTTTCTCCGTAAGCAAAGAAAAAGCAAAGCGTAAGCAAATTGTTAGCAAAGGGATTATGTCTTCATAAATCCTTTTTGCGACCATTTTCTGAAGAAATAATGTATTTTTCGACATCCCGGCAGTCCATTTATGTCGAATATGATGCAAAACTGTAGATAATTTTACCTTAAACGTGCAAATCGTCAAGAAAAGTCCTTAATATCTTTTTTACAAAGAATCATTTTTGTGTATTGCTGACTTTAACTGAAGGATTTTTGCATTAATGTTTAGACTGATGCTCACTCACATGCACCATTCTGTAGCCAAGGAAATATTCTGCGTCCCTATGCGACTTATTTGTGTGTTTTGTAGAAAAATTCTATATTTCTGTGCTGTTTTCTCCGTGAGCAAAGAATAAGCAAAGCGTAAGCAAATTGTAAGCAAAGGGATTATGTCTTCATAAATCCTTTTTGCGACCATTTTCTGAAGAAATAATGTATTTTTCGACATTCCGGCAGTCCATTTATGTCAAATATGGTGCAAAACTGTAGATAATTTTACCTAAAAGATGCAAATCGTCAAGAAAAGTCCTTAATATCACTTTTACAATGAAACATATTTGTATATTGCTGACTTTAACTGAAGGATTTTTGCATTAATTTTTAGATTCATCCTCACTTACATGCACCATTCTGTAGCGAAGGAAATATTCTGCGTCCCTATGCGACTTGTTTGTGTGTATTTGTAGAAAATTCTATATTTGTGTGGTGTTTTCTCCATAAGCAAAGAATAAGCAAAGCGTAAGCAAATTGTAAGCAAAGGGAATATGTCTTCATAAATCCTTTTTGCGACCATTTTCTGAAGAAATAATGTATTTTTCGACATCCCGGGAGTCCATTTATGCCGAATATGGTGCAAAACTGTAGATAGTTGGAGCTAAAATAAGCAAATGGGTACCAAAGGCCCTAATATCACTTTTAGAAAGAATCATATTTGTATATTTCTGACTTTACCTGAAGGATTTTTGCATTAATTTTTAGATTCATGCTCGCTCACATGCATCATTCTGTAGCCAGGGAAATAGTCTGCGTCCCTATGCGACTTATTCGTGTGTATTTGTAGAAAAATGCTTAATTTCTGTGGTGTTTTCTCCGTAAGCAAAGAATAAGCAAAGCGTAAGCAAATTGTAAGCAAAGAGATTATGTCTTCATAAATCCTTTTTGCGACCATTTTCTGAAGAAATAATGTATTATTCGACATCCCGGCAGTCCATTTATGTCGAATATGGTGCAAAGCTGTAGATAATTTTACCTAAAATATGCAAATCGGTAAGAAAAGTCCTAAATATCACTTTTAGAAAGAATCAGATTTGTATATTTCTGATTTTTAACTGAAGGATTTTTGCATTACTTTTTAGATTCATGCTCACTCACATGCACCTTTTTGTAGCCAAGGATATATTCTGCGTCCCTATGCGACTTATTCGTGTGTATTTGTAGAAAAATGCTTAATTTCTGTGGTGTTTTCTCCGTAAGCAAAGAATAAGAAAAGCGTAAGCAAATTGTAAGCAAAGGGACTATGTCTTCATAAATCCTTGTTGCGACCATTTTCTGAAGAAATCATGTATTTTTCGACATCCCGGCAGTCCATTTATGTCGAATATGGTGCAAAGCTGTAGATAATTTTACCTAAAATGTGCAAATCGGTAAGAAAAGTCCTTAATATCACTTTTAGAAAGAATCAGATTTGTATATTTCTGATTTTTAACTGAAGGATTTTTGCATTACTTTTTAGATTCATGCTCATTCACATGCACCTTTTTGTAGCCAAGGAAATATTCTGCGTCCCTATGCGACTTATTCGTGTGTATTTGTAGAAAAATTATAATTTCTTTGATGTTTTCTCCGTAAGCAAAGAATAAGCAAAGCATAAGCAAATTGTAAGCAAATTGACTATGTCTTCATAAATCTTTGTTGCGACTATTTTCTGAAGAAATAATGTATTTTTCGACATCCCGGCAATCCATTTATGCCGAATACGGTGCAAAACAGTAGATAATTTTACCTAAAATATGCAAATCGTCAAGAAAAGTCCTTAATATCACTTTTACAAACAATCATATTTGTATATTGCTGACTTTAACTGAAGAATTTTTGCATTAATTTTTAGATTCATGCTCACTCACATGCACCATTCTGTAGCGAAAGAAATATTCTGCGTCCCTATGCGACTTATTCGTGTGTATTTGTAGAAAAATTCTATATTTCTGTGGTGTTTTCTCCGTAAGCAAAGAAAAAGCAAAGCGTAAGCAAATTGTAAGCAAAGGGATTATGTCTTCATAAATCCTTTTTGCGACCATTTTCTGAAGAAATAATGTATTTTTCGACATCCCAGCAGTCCATTTATGTCGAATATGATGCAAAACTGTAGATAATTTTACCTTAAATATGCAAATCGTCAAGAAAAGTCCTTAATATCACTTTTACAAAGAATCATTTTTGTGTATTGCTGACTAAAACTGAAGGATTTTTGCATTAATTTTTAGATTCATGCTCACTCACATGCACCATTCTGTAGCCAAGGAAATATTCTGCGTCCCTATGCGACTTGTTTGTGTGTATTTGTAGAAAAATTCTATATTTATGTGGTGTTTTCTCCGTAAGCAAAGAATAAGCAAAGCGTAAGCAAATTGTAAGCAAAGGGAATATGTCTTCATAAATCCTTTTTGCGACCATTTTCTGAAGAAATAATGTATTTTTCGACATCCCGGGAGTCCATTTATGCCGAATATGGTGCAAAACTGTAGATAGTTGGAGCTAAAATAAGCAAATGGGTACCAAAGGCCCTAATATCACTTTTAGAAAGAATCATATTTGTATATTTCTGACTTTACCTGAAGGATTTTTGCATTAATTTTTAGATTCATGCTCGCTCACATGCACCATTCTGTAGCCAGGGAAATAGTCTGCGTCCCTATGCGACTTATTCGTGTGTATTTGTAGAAAAATGCTTAATTTCTGTGGTGTTTTCTCCGTAAGCAAAGAAAAAGCAAAGCGTAAGCAAATTGTAAGCGAAGGGATTATGTCTTCATAAATCCTTTTTGCGACCATTTTCTGAAGAAATAATGTATTTTTCGACATCCCGGCAGTCCATTTATGTCGAATATGATGCAAAACTGTAGATAATTTTACCTGAAATATGCAAATCGTCAAGAAAAGTCCTTAATATCTTTTTTACAAAGGATCATATTTGTATATTTCTGATTTTACCTGAAGGATTTTTGCATTAATTGTTATATTCATGCTCACTCACATGCACCATTCTGTAGCCAAGGAAATATTCTGCGTCCCGATGCGACTTATTTGTGTGTTTTTGTAGAAAAATTCTATATTTCTGTGGTTTTTTCTCCGTATGCAAAGAAAAAGCAAAGCGTAAGCAAATTGTAAGCAAATTGACTATGTCTTCATAAATCTTTGTTGCGACTATTTTCTGAAGAAATAATGTATTTTTCGACATCCCGGCAATCCATTTATGCCGAATACGGTGCAAAACAGTAGATAATTTTACCTAAAATATGCAAATCGTCAAGAAAAGTCCTTAATATCACTTTTACAAACAATCATATTTGTATATTGCTGACTTTAACTGAAGGATTTTTGCATTAATTTTTAGATTCATGCTCGCTCACATGCACCATTCTGTAGCCAGGGAAATAGTCTGCGTCCCTATGCGACTTATTTGTGTGTATTTGTAGAAAATTGCTTAATTTCTGTGGTGTTTTCTCCATAAGCAAAGAATAAGCAAAGCGTAAGCAAATTGTAAGCAAAGGGACTATGTCTTCATAAATCCTTTTTGCGACCATTTTCTGAAGAAATAATGTATTTTTCGACATCCCGGCAGTCCATTTATGTCGAATACGGTGCAAAACAGTAGATAATTTTACCTAAAATATGCAAATCGTCAAGAAAAGTCCTTAATATCACTTTTACAAAGAATCATATTTGTATATTGCTGACTTTAACTGAAGAATTTTTGCATTAATTTTTAGATTCATGCTCACTCACATGCACCATTCTGTAGCGAAGGAAATATTCTGCGTCCCTATGCGACTTATTTGTGTGTATTTGTAGAAAAATGCTTAATTTCTGTGGTGTTTTCTCCGTAAGCAAAGAAAAAGCAAAGCGTAAGCAAATTGTAAGCGAAGGGATTATGTCTTCATAAATCCTTTTTGCGACCATTTTCTGAAGAAATAATGTATTTTTCGACATCCCGGCAGTCCATTTATGTCGAATATGATGCAAAACTGTAGATAATTTTACCTTAAATATGCAAATCGTCAAGAAAAGTCCTTAATATCTTTTTTACAAAGGATCATATTTGTATATTTCTGATTTTACCTGAAGGATTTTTGCATTAATTGTTATATTCATGCTCACTCACATGCACCATTCTGTAGCCAAGGAAATATTCTGCGTCCCTATGCGACTTATTTGTGTGTTTTTGTAGAAAAATTCTATATTTCTGTGGTTTTTTCTCCGTATGCAAAGAAAAAGCAAAGCGTAAGCAAATTGTAAGCAAAGGGATTATGTCTTCATAAATCCTTTTTGCGACCATTTTCTGAAGAAATAATTTATTTTTCGACATCCCGGGAGACCATTTATGCCTAATATGGTGCAAAACTGTAGATAATTGGAGCTTAAATAAGCAAATGGGTACCAAAAGTTCTTAATATCACTTTTAGAAAGAATCATATTTGTATATTTCTGACTTTACCTGAAGGATTTTTGCATTAATTTTTAGATTCATGCTCGCTCACATGCACCATTCTGTAGCCAGGGAAATAGTCTGCGTCCCTATGCGACTTATTTGTGTGTATTTGTAGAAAATTGCTTAATTTCTGTGGTGTTTTCTCCATAAGCAAAGAATAAGCAAAGCGTAAGCAAATTGTAAGCAAAGGGACTATGTCTTCATAAATCCTTTTTGCGACCATTTTCTGAAGAAATAATGTATTTTTCGACATCCCGGCAGTCCATTTATGTCGAATACGGTGCAAAACAGTAGATAATTTTACCTAAAATATGCAAATCGTCAAGAAAAGTCCTTAATATCACTTTTACAAAGAATCATATTTGTATATTGCTGACTTTAACTGAAGAATTTTTGCATTAATTTTTAGATTCATGCTCACTCACATGCACCATTCTGTAGCGAAGGAAATATTCTGCGTCCCTATGCGACTTATTTGTGTGTTTTTGTTGAAAAATTCTATATTTCTGTGGTGTTTTCTCCGTGAGCAAAGAAAAAGCAAAACGTAAGCAAATTGTAAGCAAAGGGATTATGTCTTCATAAATCCTTTTTGCAACCATTTTCTGAAGAAATAATGTATTTTTCGACATCCCGGCAGTCCATTTATGTCGAATATGATGCAAAACTGTAGATAATTTTACCTTAAATATGCAAATCGTCAAGAAAAGTCCTTAATATCACTTTTACAATGAAACATATTTGTATATTGCTGACTTTAACTGAAGGATTTTTGCATTAATTTTTAGATTCATCCTCACTTACATGCACCATTCTGTAGCGAAGGAAATATTCTGCGTCCCTATGCGACTTGTTTGTGTGTATTTGTAGAAAAATTCTATATTTCTGTGGTGTTTTCTCCGTAAGCAAAGAATACGCAAAGCGTAAGCAAATTGTAAGCAAAGGGAATATGTCTTCATAAATCCTTTTTGCGACCATTTTCTGAAGAAATAATGTATTTTTCGACATCCCGGGAGTCCATTTATGCCGAATATGGTGCAAAACTGTAGATAGTTGGAGCTAAAATAAGCAAATGGGTACCAAAGGCCCTAATATCACTTTTAGAAAGAATCATATTTGTATATTTCTGACTTTACCTGAAGGATTTTTGCATTAATTTTTAGATTCATGCTCGCTCACATGCACCATTCTGTAGCCAGGGAAATAGTCTGCGTCCCTATGCGACTTATTCGTGTGTATTTGTAGAAAAATGCTTAATTTCTGTGGTGTTTTCTCCGTAAGCAAAGAATAAGCAAAGCTTAAGCAAATTGTAAGCAAAGAGATTATGTCTTCATAAATCCTTTTTGCGACCATTTTCTGAAGAAATAATGTATTATTCGACATCCCGGCAGTCCATTTATGTCGAATATGGTGCAAAGCTGTAGATAATTTTACCTAAAATATGCAAATCGGTAAGAAAAGTCCTTAATATCACTTTTAGAAAGAATCAGATTTGTATATTTCTGATTTTTAACTGAAGGATTTTTGCATTACTTTTTAGATTCATGCTCACTCACATGCACCTTTTTGTAGCCAAGGAAATATTCTGCGTCCCTATGCGACTTATTCGTGTGTATTTGTAGAAAAATGCTTAATTTTTGTGATGTTTTCTCCGTAAGCAAAGAATAAGCAAAGCGTAAGCAAATTGTAAGCAAAGGGACTATGTCTTCATAAATCCTTGTTGCGACCATTTTCTGAAGAAATCATGTATTTTTCGATATTCCGGGAGTCCATTTAGGTCGAATATGGTGCAAAACTGTAGATAATTTTACCTAAAATATGCAAATCGGTAAGAAAAGTCCTTAATATCACTTTTAGAAAGAATCATATTTGTATATTTCTGACTTTACCTGAAGGATTTTTGCATTAATTTTTAGATTCATGCTCACTCACATGCACCATTCTGTAGCGAAGGGAATATTCTGCGTCCCTATGCGACTTATTTGTGTGTATTTGTAGAAAATTGCTTATGTTCTCTTGTGTTTTCTCCGTAAGCAAAGAATAAGCAAAGCGTAAGCAAATTGTAAGCAAAGGGAATATGTCTTCATAAATCCTTTTTGCGACCATTTTCTGAAGAAATAATGTATTTTTCGACATCCCGGGAGTCCATTTATGCCTAATATGGTGCAAAACTGTAGATAATTGGAGCTTAAATAAGCAAATGGGTACCAAAAGTTCTTAATATCACTTTTAGAAAGAATCATATTTGTATATTTCTGATTTTACCTGAAGGATTTTTGCATTAATTTTTATATTCATGCTCACTCACATGCACCATTCTGTAGCCAAGGAAATATTCTGCGTCCCGATGCGACTTATTTGTGTGTTTTTGTAGAAAAATTCTATATTTCTGTGGTTTTTTCTCCGTAAGCAAAGAAAAAGCAAAGCGTAAGCAAATTGTAAGCAAAGGGATTATGTCTTCATAAATCCTTTTTGCGACCATTTTCTGAAGAAATAATGTATTTTTCGACATCCCGGCAGTCCATTTATGTCGAATATGATGCAAAACTGTAGATAATTTTACCTTAAACATGCAAATTGTCAAGAAAAGTCCTTAATATCACTTTTACAAAGAATCATATTTGTATATTGCTGACTTTAACTGAAGAATTTTTGCATTAATTTTTAGATTCATGCTCACTCACATGCACCATTCTGTAGCCAGGGAAATAGTCTGCGTCCCTATGCGACTTATTCGTGTGTATTTGTAGAAAAATGCTTAATTTCTGTGGTGTTTTCTCCGTAAGCAAAGAAAAAGCAAAGCGTAAGCAAATTGTAAGCAAAGGGAATATGTCTTCATAAATCCTTTTTGCGACCATTTTCTGAAGAAATAATGTATTTTTCGACATCCCGGCAGTCCATTTATGTCGAATATGGTGCAAAGCTGTAGATAATTTTACCTAAAATATGCAAATCGGTAAGAAAAGTCCTTAATATCGATTTTAGAAATAATCAGATTTGTATATTTCTGATGTTTAACTGAAGGATTTTTGCATTACTTTTTAGATTCATGCTCACTCACATGCACCTTTTTGTAGCCAAGGAAATATTCTGCGTCCCTATGCGACTTGTTTGTTTGTATTTGTAGAAAAATTCTATATTTCTTTGGTGTTTTCTCCGTAAGCAAAGAATAAGCAAAGCGTAAGCAAATTGTAAGCAAAGGGAATATGTCTTCATAAATCCTTTTTGCGACCATTTTCTGAAGAAATAATTTATTTTTCGACATCCCGGGAGACCATTTATGCCTAATATGGTGCAAAACTGTAGATAATTGGAGCTTAAATAAGCAAATGGGTACCAAAAGTTCTTAATATCACTTTTAGAAAGAATCATATTTGTATATTTCTGACTTTACCTGAAGGATTTTTGCATTAATTTTTAGATTCATGCTCGCTCACATGCACCATTCTGTAGCCAGGGAAATAGTCTGCGTCCCTATGCGACTTATTTGTGTGTATTTGTAGAAAATTGCTTAATTTCTATGGTGTTTTCTCCATAAGCAAAGAATAAGCAAAGCGTAAGCAAATTGTAAGCAAAGGGACTATGTCTTCATAAATCCTTTTTGTCACCATTTTCTGAAGAAATAATGTATTTTTCGACATCCCGGCAGTCCATTTATGTCGAATACGGTGCAAAACAGTAGATAATTTTACCTAAAATATGCAAATCGTCAAGAAAAGTCCTTAATATCACTTTTACAAAGAATCATATTTGTATATTGCTGACTTTAACTGAAGAATTTTTGCATTAATTTTTAGATTCATGCTCACTCACATGCACCATTCTGTAGCGAAGGAAATATTCTGCGTCCCTATGCGACTTATTTGTGTGTTTTTGTTGAAAAATTCTATATTTCTGTGGTGTTTTCTCCGTGAGCAAAGAATAAGCAAAGCGTAAGCAAATTGTAAGCAAAGGGAATATGTCTTCATAAATCCTTTTTGCGACCATTTTCTGAAGAAATAATTTATTTTTCGACATCCCGGGAGTCCATTTATGCCGAATATAGTGCAAAACTGTAGATAATTGGAGCTAAAATAAGCAAATGGGTACCAAAAGTCCTTAATATCACTTTTAGAAAGAATCATATTTGTATATCTCTGACTTTACCTGAAGGATTTTTGCATTAATTTTCAGATTCATGCTCGCTCACATGCACTATTCTGTAGCCAGGGAAATAGTCTGCGTCCCTATGCGACTTATTCGTGTGTATTTGTAGAAAAATGCTTAATTTCTGTGGTGTTTTCTCCGTAAGCAAAGAAAAAGCAAAGCGTAAGCAAATTGTAAGCAAAGGGATTATGTCTTCATAAATCCTTTTTGCGACCATTTTCTGAAGAAATAATGTATTTTTCGACATCCCGGGAGTCCATTTATGCCGAATATGGTGCAAAACTGTAGATAGTTGGAGCTAAAATAAGCAAATGGGTACCAAAGGCCCTAATATCACTTTTAGAAAGAATCATATTTGTATATTTCTGACTTTACCTGAAGGATTTTTGCATTAATTTTTAGATTCATGCTCACTCACATGCACCTTTTTGTAGCCAAGGAAATAATCTGCGTCCCTATGCGACTTGTTTGTGTGTATTTGTAGAAAAATTCTATATTTCTGTGGTGTTTTCTCCGTAAGCAAAGAATAAGCAAAGCGTAAGCAAATTGTAAGCAAAGGGAATATGTCTTCATAAATCCTTTTTGCGACCATTTTCTGAAGAAATAATGTATATTTCGACATCCCGGGAGTCCATTTATGCCTAATATGGTGCAAAACTGTAGATAATTGGAGCTTAATTAAGCAAATGGGTACCAAAAGTTCTTAATATCACTTTTAGAAAGAATCATATTTGTATATTTCTGACTTTACCTGTAGGATTTTTGCATTAATTTTTAGATTCATGCTCGCTCACATGCACCATTCTGTAGTGAAGGAAATATTCTGCGTCCTTATGCGACTTGTTTGTGTGTATTTGTAGAAAAATTCTATATTTCTGTGGTGTTTTCTCCGTAAGCAAAGAATAAGCAAAGCGTAAGCAAATTGTAAGCAAAGGGAATATGTCTTCATAAATCCTTTTTGCGACCATTTTCTGAAGAAATAATGTATTTTTCGACATCCCGGGAGTCCATTTATGCCGAATATGGTGCAAAACTGTATATAGTTGGAGGTAAAATAAGCAAATGGGTACCAAAGGCCCTAATATCACTTTTAGAAAGAATCATATTTGTATATTTCTGACTTTACCTGAAGGATTTTTGCATTAATTTTTAGATTCATGCTCGCTCACATGCACCATTCTGTAGCCAGGGAAATAGTCTGCGTCCCTATGCGACTTATTCGTTTGTATTTGTAGAAAAATGCTTAATTTCTGTGGTGTTTTCTCCGTAAGCAAAGAATAAACAAAGCGTAAGCAAATTGTAAGCAAAGGGAATATGTCTTCATAAATCTTTGTTGCGACTATTTTCTGAAGAAATAATGTATTTTTCGACATCCCGGCAATCCATTTATGTCGAATACGGTGCAAAACAGTAGATAATTTTACCCAAAATATGCAAATCGTCAAGAAAAGTCCTTAATATCACTTTTACAAAGAATCATATTTGTATATTGCTGACTTTAACTGAAGAATTTTTGCATTAATTTTTAGATTCATGCTCACTCACATGCACCATTATGTAGCCAAGGAAATATTCTGCGTCCCTATGCGATTTGTTTGTGTGTATTTGTAGAAAAATTCTATATTTCTGTGGTGTTTTCTCCGTAAGCAAAGAATAAGCAAAGCGTAAGCAAATTGTAAGCAAAGGGAATATGTCTTCATAAATCCTTTTTGCGACCATTTTCTGAAGAAATAATGTATTTTTCGACATCCCGGGAGTCCATTTATGCCGAATATGGTGCAAAACTGTAGATAGTTGGAGCTAAAATAAGCAAATGGGTACCAAAGGCCCTAATATCACTTTTAGAAAGAATCAAATTTGTATATTTCTGAGTTTACCTGAAGGATTTTTGCATTAATTTTTAGATTCATGCTCGCTCACATGCACCATTCTGTAGCCAGGGAAATAGTCTGCGTCCCTATGCGACTTATTCGTGTGTATTTGTAGAAAAATGCTTAATTTCTGTGGTGTTTTCTCCGTAAGCAAAGAATAAGCAAAGCGTAAGCAAATTGTAAGCAAAGGGAATATGTCTTCATAAAACCTTTTTGCGACCATTTTCTGAAGAAATAATGTATTTTTCGACATCCCGGCAGTCCATTTATGTCGAATATGGTGCAAAGCTGTAGATAATTTTACCTAAAATATGCAAATCGGTAAGAAAAGTCCTTAATATCGATTTTAGAAAGAATCAGATTTGTATATTGCTGACTTTAACTGAAGGATTTTTGCATTAATTTTTAGATTCATGCTCACTCACATGCACCTTTTTGTAGCCAAGGAAACATTCGGCGTCCCTATGCGACTTATTCGTGTGTATTTGTAGAAAAATGCTTAATTTCTGTGGTGTTTTCTCCGTAAGCAAAGATTAAGCAAAGCGTAAGCAAATTGTAAGCAAAGGGACTATGTCTTCATAAATCCTTGTTGCGACCATTTTCTGAAGAAATCATGTATTTTTCGACATCCCGGCAGTCCATTTATGTCGAATATGGTGCAAAGCTGTAGATAATTTTACCTAAAATATGCAAATCGGTAAGAAAAGTCCTTAATATCGATTTTAGAAATAATCAGATTTGTATATTTCTGATGTTTAACTGAAGGATTTTTGCATTACTTTTTAGATTCATGCTCACTCACATGCACCTTTTTGTAGCCAAGGAAATATTCTGCGTCCCTATGCGACTTGTTTGTTTGTATTTGTAGAAAAATTCTATATTTCTTTGGTGTTTTCTCCGTAAGCAAAGAATAAGCAAAGCGTAAGCAAATTGTAAGCAAAGGGAATATGTCTTCATAAATCCTTTTTGCGACCATTTTCTGAAGAAATAATTTATTTTTCGACATCCCGGGAGACCATTTATGCCTAATATGGTGCAAAACTGTAGATAATTGGAGCTTAAATAAGCAAATGGGTACCAAAAGTTCTTAATATCACTTTTAGAAAGAATCATATTTGTATATTTCTGACTTTACCTGAAGGATTTTTGCATTAATTTTTAGATTCATGCTCGCTCACATGCACCATTCTGTAGCCAGGGAAATAGTCTGCGTCCCTATGCGACTTATTTGTGTGTATTTGTAGAAAATTGCTTAATTTCTATGGTGTTTTCTCCATAAGCAAAGAATAAGCAAAGCGTAAGCAAATTGTAAGCAAAGGGACTATGTCTTCATAAATCCTTTTTGTCACCATTTTCTGAAGAAATAATGTATTTTTCGACATCCCGGCAGTCCATTTATGTCGAATACGGTGCAAAACAGTAGATAATTTTACCTAAAATATGCAAATCGTCAAGAAAAGTCCTTAATATCACTTTTACAAAGAATCATATTTGTATATTGCTGACTTTAACTGAAGAATTTTTGCATTAATTTTTAGATTCATGCTCACTCACATGCACCATTCTGTAGCGAAGGAAATATTCTGCGTCCCTATGCGACTTATTTGTGTGTTTTTGTTGAAAAATTCTATATTTCTGTGGTGTTTTCTCCGTGAGCAAAGAATAAGCAAAGCGTAAGCAAATTGTAAGCAAAGGGAATATGTCTTCATAAATCCTTTTTGCGACCATTTTCTGAAGAAATAATTTATTTTTCGACATCCCGGGAGTCCATTTATGCCGAATATAGTGCAAAACTGTAGATAATTGGAGCTAAAATAAGCAAATGGGTACCAAAAGTCCTTAATATCACTTTTAGAAAGAATCATATTTGTATATCTCTGACTTTACCTGAAGGATTTTTGCATTAATTTTCAGATTCATGCTCGCTCACATGCACTATTCTGTAGCCAGGGAAATAGTCTGCGTCCCTATGCGACTTATTCGTGTGTATTTGTAGAAAAATGCTTAATTTCTGTGGTGTTTTCTCCGTAAGCAAAGAAAAAGCAAAGCGTAAGCAAATTGTAAGCAAAGGGATTATGTCTTCATAAATCCTTTTTGCGACCATTTTCTGAAGAAATAATGTATTTTTCGACATCCCGGGAGTCCATTTATGCCGAATATGGTGCAAAACTGTAGATAGTTGGAGCTAAAATAAGCAAATGGGTACCAAAGGCCCTAATATCACTTTTAGAAAGAATCATATTTGTATATTTCTGACTTTACCTGAAGGATTTTTGCATTAATTTTTAGATTCATGCTCACTCACATGCACCTTTTTGTAGCCAAGGAAATAATCTGCGTCCCTATGCGACTTGTTTGTGTGTATTTGTAGAAAAATTCTATATTTCTGTGGTGTTTTCTCCGTAAGCAAAGAATGAGCAAAGCGTAAGCAAATTGTAAGCAAAGGGAATATGTCTTCATAAATCCTTTTTGCGACCATTTTCTGAAGAAATAATGTATTTTTCGACATCCCGGGAGTCCATTTATGCCTAATATGGTGCAAAACTGTAGATAATTGGAGCTTAATTAAGCAAATGGGTACCAAAAGTTCTTAATATCACTTTTAGAAAGAATCATATTTGTATATTTCTGACTTTACCTGTAGGATTTTTGCATTAATTTTTAGATTCATGCTCGCTCACATGCACCATTCTGTAGTGAAGGAAATATTCTGCGTCCTTATGCGACTTGTTTGTGTGTATTTGTAGAAAAATTCTATATTTCTGTGGTGTTTTCTCCGTAAGCAAAGAATAAGCAAAGCGTAAGCAAATTGTAAGCAAAGGGAATATGTCTTCATAAATCCTTTTTGCGACCATTTTCTGAAGAAATAATGTATTTTTCGACATCCCGGGAGTCCATTTATGCCGAATATGGTGCAAAACTGTATATAGTTGGAGGTAAAATAAGCAAATGGGTACCAAAGGCCCTAATATCACTTTTAGAAAGAATCATATTTGTATATTTCTGACTTTACCTGAAGGATTTTTGCATTAATTTTTAGATTCATGCTCGCTCACATGCACCATTCTGTAGCCAGGGAAATAGTCTGCGTCCCTATGCGACTTATTCGTTTGTATTTGTAGAAAAATGCTTAATTTCTGTGGTGTTTTCTCCGTAAGCAAAGAATAAACAAAGCGTAAGCAAATTGTAAGCAAAGGGAATATGTCTTCATAAATCTTTGTTGCGACTATTTTCTGAAGAAATAATGTATTTTTCGACATCCCGGCAATCCATTTATGTCGAATACGGTGCAAAACAGTAGATAATTTTACCCAAAATATGCAAATCGTCAAGAAAAGTCCTTAATATCACTTTTACAAAGAATCATATTTGTATATTGCTGACTTTAACTGAAGAATTTTTGCATTAATTTTTAGATTCATGCTCACTCACATGCACCATTATGTAGCCAAGGAAATATTCTGCGTCCCTATGCGATTTGTTTGTGTGTATTTGTAGAAAAATTCTATATTTCTGTGGTGTTTTCTCCGTAAGCAAAGAATAAGCAAAGCGTAAGCATATTGTAAGCAAAGGGAATATGTCTTCATAAATCCTTTTTGCGACCATTTTCTGAAGAAATAATGTATTTTTCGACATCCCGGGAGTCCATTTATGCCGAATATGGTGCAAAACTGTAGATAGTTGGAGCTAAAATAAGCAAATGGGTACCAACGGCCCTAATATCACTTTTAGAAAGAATCAAATTTGTATATTTCTGAGTTTACCTGAAGGATTTTTGCATTAATTTTTAGATTCATGCTCGCTCACATGCACCATTCTGTAGCCAGGGAAATAGTCTGCGTCCCTATGCGACTTATTCGTGTGTATTTGTAGAAAAATGCTTAATTTCTGTGGTGTTTTCTCCGTAAGCAAAGAATAAGCAAAGCGTAAGCAAATTGTAAGCAAAGGGAATATGTCTTCATAAATCCTTTTTGCGACCATTTTCTGAAGAAATAATGTATTTTTCGACATCCCGGCAGTCCATTTATGTCGAATATGGTGCAAAGCTGTAGATAATTTTACCTAAAATATGCAAATCGGTAAGAAAAGTCCTTAATATCGATTTTAGAAAGAATCAGATTTGTATATTGCTGACTTTAACTGAAGGATTTTTGCATTAATTTTTAGATTCATGCTCACTCACATGCACCTTTTTGTAGCCAAGGAAACATTCGGCGTCCCTATGCGACTTATTCGTGTGTATTTGTAGAAAAATGCTTAATTTCTGTGGTGTTTTCTCCGTAAGCAAAGATTAAGCAAAGCGTAAGCAAATTGTAAGCAAAGGGACTATGTCTTCATAAATCCTTGTTGCGACCATTTTCTGAAGAAATCATGTATTTTTCGACATTCCGGGAGTCCATTTAGGTCGAATATGGTGCAAAACTGTAGATAATTTTACCTAAAATATGCAAATCGGTAAGAAAAGTCCTTAATATCACTTTTAGAAAGAAACATATTTGTATATTTCTGACTTTACCTGAAGGATTTTTGCATTAATTTTTAGATTCATGCTCACTCACATGCACCTTTTTGTAGCCAAGGAAATATTCTGCGTCCCTATGCGACTTGTTTGTGTGTATTTGTAGAAAAATTCTATATTTCTGTGGTGTTTTCTCCGTAAGCAAAGAATAAGCAAAGCGTAAGCAAATTGTAAGCAAAGGGAATATGTCTTCATAAATCCTTTTTGCGACCATTTTCTGAAGAAAAAATGTATTTTTCGACATCCCGGGAGTCCATTTATGCCTAATATGGTGCAAAACTGTAGATAATTGGAGCTTAAATAAGCAAATGGGTACCAAAAGTTCTTAATATCACTTTTAGAAAGAATCATATTTGTATATTTCTGACTTTACCTGAAGGATTTTTGCATTAATTTTTAGATTCATGCTCGCTCACATGCACCATTCTGTAGCGAAGGAAATATTCTGCGTCCTTATGCGACTTGTTTGTGTGTATTTGTAGAAAAATTCTATATTTCTGTGGTGTTTTCTCCGTAAGCAAAGAATAAGCAAAGCGTAAGCAAATTGTAAGCAAAGGGAATATGTCTTCATAAATCCTTTTTGCGACCATTTTCTGAAGAAATAATGTATTTCTCGACATCCCGGGAGTCCATTTATGCCGAATATGGTGCAAAACTGTATATAGTTGGAGGTAAAATAAGCAAATGGGTACCAAAGGCCCTAATATCACTTTTAGAAAGAATCATATTTGTATATTTCTGACTTTACCTGAAGGATTTTTGCATTAATTTTTAGATTCATGCTCGCTCACATGCACCATTCTGTAGCCAGGGAAATAGTCTGCGTCCCTATGCGACTTATTCGTTTGTATTTGTAGAAAAATGCTTAATTTCTGTGGTGTTTTCTCCGTAAGCAAAGAATAAACAAAGCGTAAGCAAATTGTAAGCAAAGGGAATATGTCTTCATAAATCTTTGTTGCGACTATTTTCTGAAGAAATAATGTATTTTTCGACATCCCGGCAATCCATTTATGTCGAATACGGTGCAAAACAGTAGATAATTTTACCTAAAATATGCAAATCGTCAAGAAAAGTCCTTAATATCACTTTTACAAAGAATCATATTTGTATATTGCTGACTTTAACTGAAGAATTTTTGCATTAATTTTTAGATTCATGCTCACTCACATGCACCATTCTGTAGCCAAGGAAATATTCTGCGTCCCTATGCGACTTATTCGTGTGTATTTGTAGAAAAATTCTTTAATTCTGTGGTGTTTTCTCCGTAAGCAAAGAATAAGCAAAGCGTAAGCAAATTGTAAGCAAAGGGAATATGTCTTCATAAATCCTTTTTGCGACCATTTTCTGAAGAAATAATGTATTTTTCGACATCCCGGCAGTCCATTTATGTCGAATATGGTGCAAAGCTGTAGATAATTTTACCTAAAATATGCAAATCGGTAAGAAAAGTCCTTAATATCGATTTTAGAAAGAATCAGATTTGTATATTTCTGATGTTTAACTGAAGGATTTTTGCATTACTTTTTAGATTCATGCTCACTCACATGCACCTTTTTGTAGCCAAGGAAACATTCTGCGTCCCTATGCGACTTATTCGTGTGTATTTGTAGAAAAATGCTTAATTTCTGTGGTGTTTTCTCCGTAAGCAAAGATTAAGCAAAGCGTAAGCAAATTGTAAGCAAAGGGACTATGTCTTCATAAATCCTTGTTGCGACCATTTTCTGAAGAAATCATGTATTTTTCGACATTCCGGGAGTCCATTTAGGTCGAATATGGTGCAAAACTGTAGATAATTTTACCTAAAATATGCAAATCGGTAAGAAAAGTCCTTAATATCACTTTTAGAAAGAAACATATTTGTATATTTCTGACTTTACCTGAAGGATTTTTGCATTAATTTTTAGATTCATGCTCACTCACATGCACCTTTTTGTAGCCAAGGAAGTATTCTGCGTCCCTATGCGACTTGTTTGTGTGTATTTGTAGAAAAATTCTATATTTCTGTGGTGTTTTCTCCGTAAGCAAAGAATAAGCAAAGCGTAAGCAAATTGTAAGCAAAGGGAATATGTCTTCATAAATCCTTTTTGCGACCATTTTCTGAAGAAATAATGTATTTTTCGACATCCCGGGAGTCCATTTATGCCTAATATGGTGCAAAACTGTAGATAATTGGAGCTTAAATAAGCAAATGGGTACCAAAAGTTCTTAATATCACTTTTAGAAAGAATCATATTTGTATATTTCTGACTTTACCTGAAGGATTTTTGCATTAATTTTTAGATTCATGCTCGCTCACATGCACCATTCTGTAGCGAAGGAAATATTCTGCGTCCTTATGCGACTTGTTTGTGTGTATTTGTAGAAAAATTCTATATTTCTGTGGTGTTTTCTCCATAAGCAAAGAATAAGCAAAGCGTAAGCAAATTGTAAGCAAAGGGAATATGTCTTCATAAATCCTTTTTGCGACCATTTTCTGAAGAAATAATGTATTTTTCGACATCCCGGGAGTCCATTTATGCCGAATATGGTGCAAAACTGTATATAGTTGGAGGTAAAATAAGCAAATGGGTACCAAAGGCCCTAATATCACTTTTAGAAAGAATCATATTTGTATATTTCTGACTTTACCTGAAGGATTTTTGCATTAATTTTTAGATTCATGCTCGCTCACATGCACCATTCTGTAGTGTAGGAAATATTCTGCGTCCTTATGCGACTTGTTTGTGTGTATTTGTAGAAAAATTCTATATTTCTGTGGTGTTTTCTCCGTAAGCAAAGAATAAGCAAAGCGTAAGCAAATTGTAAGCAAAGGGAATATGTCTTCATAAATCCTTTTTGCGACCATTTTCTGAAGAAATAATGTATTTTTCGACATCCCGGGAGTCCATTTATGCCGAATATGGTGCAAAACTGTATATAGTTGGAGGTAAAATAAGCAAATGGGTACCAAAGGCCCTAATATCACTTTTAGAAAGAATCATATTTGTATATTTCTGACTTTACCTGAAGGATTTTTGCATTAATTTTTAGATTCATGCTCGCTCACATGCACCATTCTGTAGCCAGGGAAATAGTCTGCGTCCCTATGCGACTTATTCGTTTGTATTTGTAGAAAAATGCTTAATTTCTGTGGTGTTTTCTCCGTAAGCAAAGAATAAACAAAGCGTAAGCAAATTGTAAGCAAAGGGAATATGTCTTCATAAATCTTTGTTGCGACTATTTTCTGAAGAAATAATGTATTTTTCGACATCCCGGCAATCCATTTATGTCGAATACGGTGCAAAACAGTAGATAATTTTACCCAAAATATGCAAATCGTCAAGAAAAGTCCTTAATATCACTTTTACAAAGAATCATATTTGTATATTGCTGACTTTAACTGAAGAATTTTTGCATTAATTTTTAGATTCATGCTCACTCACATGCACCATTATGTAGCCAAGGAAATATTCTGCGTCCCTATGCGATTTGTTTGTGTGTATTTGTAGAAAAATTCTATATTTCTGTGGTGTTTTCTCCGTAAGCAAAGAATAAGCAAAGCGTAAGCAAATTGTAAGCAAAGGGAATATGTCTTCATAAATCCTTTTTGCGACCATTTTCTGAAGAAATAATGTATTTTTCGACATCCCGGGAGTCCATTTATGCCGAATATGGTGCAAAACTGTAGATAGTTGGAGCTAAAATAAGCAAATGGGTACCAAAGGCCCTAATATCACTTTTAGAAAGAATCAAATTTGTATATTTCTGAGTTTACCTGAAGGATTTTTGCATTAATTTTTAGATTCATGCTCGCTCACATGCACCATTCTGTAGCCAGGGAAATAGTCTGCGTCCCTATGCGACTTATTCGTGTGTATTTGTAGAAAAATGCTTAATTTCTGTGGTGTTTTCTCCGTAAGCAAAGAATAAGCAAAGCGTAAGCAAATTGTAAGCAAAGGGAATATGTCTTCATAAATCCTTTTTGCGACCATTTTCTGAAGAAATAATGTATTTTTCGACATCCCGGCAGTCCATTTATGTCGAATATGGTGCAAAGCTGTAGATAATTTTACCTAAAATATGCAAATCGGTAAGAAAAGTCCTTAATATCGATTTTAGAAAGAATCAGATTTGTATATTGCTGACTTTAACTGAAGGATTTTTGCATTAATTTTTAGATTCATGCTCACTCACATGCACCTTTTTGTAGCCAAGGAAACATTCGGCGTCCCTATGCGACTTATTCGTGTGTATTTGTAGAAAAATGCTTAATTTCTGTGGTGTTTTCTCCGTAAGCAAAGATTAAGCAAAGCGTAAGCAAATTGTAAGCAAAGGGACTATGTCTTCATAAATCCTTGTTGCGACCATTTTCTGAAGAAATCATGTATTTTTCGACATTCCGGGAGTCCATTTAGGTCGAATATGGTGCAAAACTGTAGATAATTTTACCTAAAATATGCAAATCGGTAAGAAAAGTCCTTAATATCACTTTTAGAAAGAAACATATTTGTATATTTCTGACTTTACCTGAAGGATTTTTGCATTAATTTTTAGATTCATGCTCACTCACATGCACCTTTTTGTAGCCAAGGAAATATTCTGCGTCCCTATGCGACTTGTTTGTGTGTATTTGTAGAAAAATTCTATATTTCTGTGGTGTTTTCTCCGTAAGCAAAGAATAAGCAAAGCGTAAGCAAATTGTAAGCAAAGGGAATATGTCTTCATAAATCCTTTTTGCGACCATTTTCTGAAGAAAAAATGTATTTTTCGACATCCCGGGAGTCCATTTATGCCTAATATGGTGCAAAACTGTAGATAATTGGAGCTTAAATAAGCAAATGGGTACCAAAAGTTCTTAATATCACTTTTAGAAAGAATCATATTTGTATATTTCTGACTTTACCTGAAGGATTTTTGCATTAATTTTTAGATTCATGCTCGCTCACATGCACCATTCTGTAGCGAAGGAAATATTCTGCGTCCTTATGCGACTTGTTTGTGTGTATTTGTAGAAAAATTCTATATTTATGTGGTGTTTTCTCCATAAGCAAAGAATAAGCAAAGCGTAAGCAAATTGTAAGCAAAGGGAATATGTCTTCATAAATCCTTTTTGCGACCATTTTCTGAAGAAATAATGTATTTTTCGACATCCCGGGAGTCCATTTATGCCGAATATGGTGCAAAACTGTATATAGTTGGAGGTAAAATAAGCAAATGGGTACCAAAGGCCCTAATATCACTTTTAGAAAGAATCATATTTGTATATTTCTGACTTTACCTGAAGGATTTTTGCATTAATTTTTAGATTCATGCTCGCTCACATGCACCATTCTGTAGCCAGGGAAATAGTCTGCGTCCCTATGCGACTTATTCGTTTGTATTTGTAGAAAAATGCTTAATTTCTTTGGTGTTTTCTCCGTAAGCAAAGAATAAACAAAGCGTAAGCAAATTGTAAGCAAAGGGAATATGTCTTCATAAATCTTTGTTGCGACTATTTTCTGAAGAAATAATGTATTTTTCGACATCCCGGCAATCCATTTATGTCGAATACGGTGCAAAACAGTAGATAATTTTACCCAAAATATGCAAATCGTCAAGAAAAGTCCTTAATATCACTTTTACAAAGAATCATATTTGTATATTGCTGACTTTAACTGAAGAATTTTTGCATTAATTTTTAGATTCATGCTCACTCACATGCACCATTCTGTAGCCAAGGAAATATTCTGCGTCCCTATGCGATTTGTTTGTGTGTATTTGTAGAAAAATTCTATATTTCTGTGGTGTTTTCTCCGTAAGCAAAGAATAAGCAAAGCGTAAGCAAATTGTAAGCAAAGGGAATATGTCTTCATAAATCCTTTTTGCGACCATTTTCTGAAGAAATAATGTATTTTTCGACATCCCGGGAGTCCATTTATGCCGAATATGGTGCAAAACAGTAGATAGTTGGAGCTAAAATAAGCAAATGGGTACCAACGGCCCTAATATCACTTTTAGAAAGAATCAAATTTGTATATTTCTGAGTTTACCTGAAGGATTTTTGCATTAATTTTTAGATTCATGCTCGCTCACATGCACCATTCTGTAGCCAGGGAAATAGTCTGCGTCCCTATGCGACTTATTCGTGTGTATTTGTAGAAAAATGCTTAATTTCTGTGGTGTTTTCTCCGTAAGCAAAGAATAAGCAAAGCGTAAGCAAATTGTAAGCAAAGGGAATATGTCTTCATAAATCCTTTTTGCGACCATTTTCTGAAGAAATAATGTATTTTTCGACATCCCGGCAGTCCATTTATGTCGAATATGGTGCAAAGCTGTAGATAATTTTACCTAAAATATGCAAATCGGTAAGAAAAGTCCTTAATATCGATTTTAGAAAGAATCAGATTTGTATATTGCTGACTTTAACTGAAGGATTTTTGCATTAATTTTTAGATTCATGCTCACTCACATGCACCTTTTTGTAGCCAAGGAAACATTCGGCGTCCCTATGCGACTTATTCGTGTGTATTTGTAGAAAAATGCTTAATTTCTGTGGTGTTTTCTCCGTAAGCAAAGATTAAGCAAAGCGTAAGCAAATTGTAAGCAAAGGGACTATGTCTTCATAAATCCTTGTTGCGACCATTTTCTGAAGAAATCATGTATTTTTCGACATTCCGGGAGTCCATTTAGGTCGAATATGGTGCAAAACTGTAGATAATTTTACCTAAAATATGCAAATCGGTAAGAAAAGTCCTTAATATCACTTTTAGAAAGAAACATATTTGTATATTTCTGACTTTACCTGAAGGATTTTTGCATTAATTTTTAGATTCATGCTCGCTCACATGCACCATTCTGTAGCGAAGGAAATATTCTGCGTCCTTATGCGACTTGTTTGTGTGTATTTGTAGAAAAATTCTATATTTCTGTGGTGTTTTCTCCGTAAGCAAAGAATAAGCAAAGCGTAAGCAAATTGTAAGCAAAGGGAATATGTCTTCATAAATCCTTTTTGCGACCATTTTCTGAAGAAATAATGTATTTCTCGACATCCCGGGAGTCCATTTATGCCGAATATGGTGCAAAACTGTATATAGTTGGAGGTAAAATAAGCAAATGGGTACCAAAGGCCCTAATATCACTTTTAGAAAGAATCATATTTGTATATTTCTAACTTTACCTGAAGGATTTTTGCATTAATTTTTAGATTCATGCTCGCTCACATGCACCATTCTGTAGCCAGGGAAATAGTCTGCGTCCCTATGCGACTTATTCGTTTGTATTTGTAGAAAAATGCTTAATTTCTGTGGTGTTTTCTCCGTAAGCAAAGAATAAACAAAGCGTAAGCAAATTGTAAGCAAAGGGAATATGTCTTCATAAATCTTTGTTGCGACTATTTTCTGAAGAAATAATGTATTTTTCGACATCCCGGCAATCCATTTATGTCGAATACGGTGCAAAACAGTAGATAATTTTACCTAAAATATGCAAATCGTCAAGAAAAGTCCTTAATATCACTTTTACAAAGAATCATATTTGTATATTGCTGACTTTAACTGAAGAATTTTTGCATTAATTTTTAGATTCATGCTCACTCACATGCACCATTCTGTAGCCAAGGAAATATTCTGCGTCCCTATGCGATTTGTTTGTGTGTATTTGTTGAAAAATTCTATATTTCTGTGGTGTTTTCTCCGTAAGCAAAGAATAAGCAAAGCGTAAGCAAATTGTAAGCAAAGGGAATATGTCTTCATAAATCCTTTTTGCGACCATTTTCTGAAGAAATAATGTATTTTTCGACATCCCGGCAGTCCATTTATGTCGAATATGGTGCAAAGCTGTAGATAATTTTACCTAAAATATGCAAATCGGTAAGAAAAGTCCTTAATATCGATTTTAGAAAGAATCAGATTTGTATATTTCTGATGTTTAACTGAAGGATTTTTGCATTACTTTTTAGATTCATGCTCACTCACATGCACCTTTTTGTAGCCAAGGAAACATTCGGCGTCCCTATGCGACTTATTCGTGTGTATTTGTAGAAAAATGCTTAATTTCTGTGGTGTTTTCTCCGTAAGCAAAGATTAAGCAAAGCGTAAGCAAATTGTAAGCAAAGGGACTATGTCTTCATAAATCCTTGTTGCGACCATTTTCTGAAGAAATCATGTATTTTTCGACATTCCGGGAGTCCATTTAGGTCGAATATGGTGCAAAACTGTAGATAATTTTACCTAAAATATGCAAATCGGTAAGAAAAGTCCTTAATATCACTTTTAGAAAGAAACATATTTGTATATTTCTGACTTTACCTGAAGGATTTTTGCATTAATTTTTAGATTCATGCTCACTCACATGCACCTTTTTGTAGCCAAGGAAGTATTCTGCGTCCCTATGCGACTTGTTTGTGTGTATTTGTAGAAAAATTCTATATTTCTATGGTGTTTTCTCCGTAAGCAAAGAATAAGCAAAGCGTAAGCAAATTGTAAGCAAAGGGAATATGTCTTCATAAATCCTTTTTGCGACCATTTTCTGAAGAAATAATGTATTTTTCGACATCCCGGGAGTCCATTTATGCCGAATATGGTGCAAAACTGTAGATAGTTGGAGCTAAAATAAGCAAATGGGTACCAAAGGCCCTAATATCACTTTTAGAAAGAATCAAATTTGTATATTTCTGAGTTTACCTGAAGGATTTTTGCATTAATTTTTAGATTCATGCTCGCTCACATGCACCATTCTGTAGCCAGGGAAATAGTCTGCGTCCCTATGCGACTTATTCGTGTGTATTTGTAGAAAAATGCTTAATTTCTGTGGTGTTTTCTCCGTAAGCAAAGAATAAGCAAAGCGTAAGCAAATTGTAAGCAAAGGGAATATGTCTTCATAAATCCTTTTTGCGACCATTTTCTGAAGAAATAATGTATTTTTCGACATCCCGGCAGTCCATTTATGTCGAATATGGTGCAAAGCTGTAGATAATTTTACCTAAAATATGCAAATCGGTAAGAAAAGTCCTTAATATCGATTTTAGAAAGAATCAGATTTGTATATTGCTGACTTTAACTGAAGGATTTTTGCATTAATTTTTAGATTCATGCTCACTCACATGCACCTTTTTGTAGCCAAGGAAACATTCGGCGTCCATATGCGACTTATTCGTGTGTATTTGTAGAAAAATGCTTAATTTCTGTGGTGTTTTCTCCGTAAGCAAAGATTAAGCAAAGCGTAAGCAAATTGTAAGCAAAGGGACTATGTCTTCATAAATCCTTGTTGCGACCATTTTCTGAAGAAATCATGTATTTTTCGACATTCCGGGAGTCCATTTAGGTCGAATATGGTGCAAAACTGTAGATAATTTTACCTAAAATATGCAAATCGGTAAGAAAAGTCCTTAATATCACTTTTAGAAAGAAACATATTTGTATATTTCTGACTTTACCTGAAGGATTTTTGCATTAATTTTTAGATTCATGCTCACTCACATGCACCTTTTTGTAGCCAAGGAAATATTCTGCGTCCCTATGCGACTTGTTTGTGTGTATTTGTAGAAAAATTCTATATTTCTGTGGTGTTTTCTCCGTAAGCAAAGAATAAGCAAAGCGTAAGCAAATTGTAAGCAAAGGGAATATGTCTTCATAAATCCTTTTTGCGACCATTTTCTGAAGAAAAAATGTATTTTTCGACATCCCGGGAGTCCATTTATGCCTAATATGGTGCAAAACTGTAGATAATTGGAGCTTAAATAAGCAAATGGGTACCAAAAGTTCTTAATATCACTTTTAGAAAGAATCATATTTGTATATTTCTGACTTTACCTGAAGGATTTTTGCATTAATTTTTAGATTCATGCTCGCTCACATGCACCATTCTGTAGCGAAGGAAATATTCTGCGTCCTTATGCGACTTGTTTGTGTGTATTTGTAGAAAAATTCTATATTTATGTGGTGTTTTCTCCATAAGCAAAGAATAAGCAAAGCGTAAGCAAATTGTAAGCAAAGGGAATATGTCTTCATAAATCCTTTTTGCGACCATTTTCTGAAGAAATAATGTATTTTTCGACATCCCGGGAGTCCATTTATGCCGAATATGGTGCAAAACTGTATATAGTTGGAGGTAAAATAAGCAAATGGGTACCAAAGGCCCTAATATCACTTTTAGAAAGAATCATATTTGTATATTTCTGACTTTACCTGAAGGATTTTTGCATTAATTTTTAGATTCATGCTCGCTCACATGCACCATTCTGTAGCCAGGGAAATAGTCTGCGTCCCTATGCGACTTATTCGTTTGTATTTGTAGAAAAATGCTTAATTTCTTTGGTGTTTTCTCCGTAAGCAAAGAATAAACAAAGCGTAAGCAAATTGTAAGCAAAGGGAATATGTCTTCATAAATCTTTGTTGCGACTATTTTCTGAAGAAATAATGTATTTTTCGACATCCCGGCAATCCATTTATGTCGAATACGGTGCAAAACAGTAGATAATTTTACCCAAAATATGCAAATCGTCAAGAAAAGTCCTTAATATCACTTTTACAAAGAATCATATTTGTATATTGCTGACTTTAACTGAAGAATTTTTGCATTAATTTTTAGATTCATGCTCACTCACATGCACCATTCTGTAGCCAAGGAAATATTCTGCGTCCCTATGCGATTTGTTTGTGTGTATTTGTAGAAAAATTCTATATTTCTGTGGTGTTTTCTCCGTAAGCAAAGAATAAGCAAAGCGTAAGCAAATTGTAAGCAAAGGGAATATGTCTTCATAAATCCTTTTTGCGACCATTTTCTGAAGAAATAATGTATTTTTCGACATCCCGGGAGTCCATTTATGCCGAATATGGTGCAAAACAGTAGATAGTTGGAGCTAAAATAAGCAAATGGGTACCAACGGCCCTAATATCACTTTTAGAAAGAATCAAATTTGTATATTTCTGAGTTTACCTGAAGGATTTTTGCATTAATTTTTAGATTCATGCTCGCTCACATGCACCATTCTGTAGCCAGGGAAATAGTCTGCGTCCCTATGCGACTTATTCGTGTGTATTTGTAGAAAAATGCTTAATTTCTGTGGTGTTTTCTCCGTAAGCAAAGAATAAGCAAAGCGTAAGCAAATTGTAAGCAAAGGGAATATGTCTTCATAAATCCTTTTTGCGACCATTTTCTGAAGAAATAATGTATTTTTCGACATCCCGGCAGTCCATTTATGTCGAATATGGTGCAAAGCTGTAGATAATTTTACCTAAAATATGCAAATCGGTAAGAAAAGTCCTTAATATCGATTTTAGAAAGAATCAGATTTGTATATTGCTGACTTTAACTGAAGGATTTTTGCATTAATTTTTAGATTCATGCTCACTCACATGCACCTTTTTGTAGCCAAGGAAACATTCGGCGTCCCTATGCGACTTATTCGTGTGTATTTGTAGAAAAATGCTTAATTTCTGTGGTGTTTTCTCCGTAAGCAAAGATTAAGCAAAGCGTAAGCAAATTGTAAGCAAAGGGACTATGTCTTCATAAATCCTTGTTGCGACCATTTTCTGAAGAAATCATGTATTTTTCGACATTCCGGGAGTCCATTTAGGTCGAATATGGTGCAAAACTGTAGATAATTTTACCTAAAATATGCAAATCGGTAAGAAAAGTCCTTAATATCACTTTTAGAAAGAAACATATTTGTATATTTCTGACTTTACCTGAAGGATTTTTGCATTAATTTTTAGATTCATGCTCACTCACATGCACCTTTTTGTAGCCAAGGAAATATTCTGCGTCCCTATGCGACTTGTTTGTGTGTATTTGTAGAAAAATTCTATATTTCTGTGGTGTTTTCTCCGTAAGCAAAGAATAAGCAAAGCGTAAGCAAATTGTAAGCAAAGGGAATATGTCTTCATAAATCCTTTTTGCGACCATTTTCTGAAGAAAAAATGTATTTTTCGACATCCCGGGAGTCCATTTATGCCTAATATGGTGCAAAACTGTAGATAATTGGAGCTTAAATAAGCAAATGGGTACCAAAAGTTCTTAATATCACTTTTAGAAAGAATCATATTTGTATATTTCTGACTTTACCTGAAGGATTTTTGCATTAATTTTTAGATTCATGCTCGCTCACATGCACCATTCTGTAGCGAAGGAAATATTCTGCGTCCTTATGCGACTTGTTTGTGTGTATTTGTAGAAAAATTCTATATTTCTGTGGTGTTTTCTCCGTAAGCAAAGAATAAGCAAAGCGTAAGCAAATTGTAAGCAAAGGGAATATGTCTTCATAAATCCTTTTTGCGACCATTTTCTGAAGAAATAATGTATTTCTCGACATCCCGGGAGTCCATTTATGCCGAATATGGTGCAAAACTGTATATAGTTGGAGGTAAAATAAGCAAATGGGTACCAAAGGCCCTAATATCACTTTTAGAAAGAATCATATTTGTATATTTCTGACTTTACCTGAAGGATTTTTGCATTAATTTTTAGATTCATGCTCGCTCACATGCACCATTCTGTAGCCAGGGAAATAGTCTGCGTCCCTATGCGACTTATTCGTTTGTATTTGTAGAAAAATGCTTAATTTCTGTGGTGTTTTCTCCGTAAGCAAAGAATAAACAAAGCGTAAGCAAATTGTAAGCAAAGGGAATATGTCTTCATAAATCTTTGTTGCGACTATTTTCTGAAGAAATAATGTATTTTTCGACATCCCGGCAATCCATTTATGTCGAATACGGTGCAAAACAGTAGATAATTTTACCTAAAATATGCAAATCGTCAAGAAAAGTCCTTAATATCACTTTTACAAAGAATCATATTTGTATATTGCTGACTTTAACTGAAGAATTTTTGCATTAATTTTTAGATTCATGCTCACTCACATGCACCATTCTGTAGCCAAGGAAATATTCTGCGTCCCTATGCGATTTGTTTGTGTGTATTTGTTGAAAAATTCTATATTTCTGTGGTGTTTTCTCCGTAAGCAAAGAATAAGCAAAGCGTAAGCAAATTGTAAGCAAAGGGAATATGTCTTCATAAATCCTTTTTGCGACCATTTTCTGAAGAAATAATGTATTTTTCGACATCCCGGCAGTCCATTTATGTCGAATATGGTGCAAAGCTGTAGATAATTTTACCTAAAATATGCAAATCGGTAAGAAAAGTCCTTAATATCGATTTTAGAAAGAATCAGATTTGTATATTTCTGATGTTTAACTGAAGGATTTTTGCATTACTTTTTAGATTCATGCTCACTCACATGCACCTTTTTGTAGCCAAGGAAACATTCGGCGTCCCTATGCGACTTATTCGTGTGTATTTGTAGAAAAATGCTTAATTTCTGTGGTGTTTTCTCCGTAAGCAAAGATTAAGCAAAGCGTAAGCAAATTGTAAGCAAAGGGACTATGTCTTCATAAATCCTTGTTGCGACCATTTTCTGAAGAAATCATGTATTTTTCGACATTCCGGGAGTCCATTTAGGTCGAATATGGTGCAAAACTGTAGATAATTTTACCTAAAATATGCAAATCGGTAAGAAAAGTCCTTAATATCACTTTTAGAAAGAAACATATTTGTATATTTCTGACTTTACCTGAAGGATTTTTGCATTAATTTTTAGATTCATGCTCACTCACATGCACCTTTTTGTAGCCAAGGAAGTATTCTGCGTCCCTATGCGACTTGTTTGTGTGTATTTGTAGAAAAATTCTATATTTCTATGGTGTTTTCTCCGTAAGCAAAGAATAAGCAAAGCGTAAGCAAATTGTAAGCAAAGGGAATATGTCTTCATAAATCCTTTTTGCGACCATTTTCTGAAGAAATAATGTATTTTTCGACATCCCGGGAGTCCATTTATGCCTAATATGGTGCAAAACTGTAGATAATTGGAGCTTAAATAAGCAAATGGGTACCAAAAGTTCTTAATATCACTTTTAGAAAGAATCATATTTGTATATTTCTGACTTTACCTGAAGGATTTTTGCATTAATTTTTAGATTCATGCTCGCTCACATGCACCATTCTGTAGCGAAGGAAATATTCTGCGTCCTTATGCGACTTGTTTGTGTGTATTTGTAGAAAAATTCTATATTTCTGTGGTGTTTTCTCCATAAGCAAAGAATAAGCAAAGCGTAAGCAAATTGTAAGCAAAGGGAATATGTCTTCATAAATCCTTTTTGCGACCATTTTCTGAAGAAATAATGTATTTTTCGACATCCCAGGAGTCCATTTATGCCGAATATGGTGCAAAACTGTATATAGTTGGAGGTAAAATAAGCAAATGGGTACCAAAGGCCCTAATATCACTTTTAGAAAGAATCATATTTGTATATTTCTGACTTTACCTGAAGGATTTTTGCATTAATTTTTAGATTCATGCTCGCTCACATGCACCATTCTGTAGTGTAGGAAATATTCTGCGTCCTTATGCGACTTGTTTGTGTGTATTTGTAGAAAAATTCTATATTTCTGTGGTGTTTTCTCCGTAAGCAAAGAATAAGCAAAGCGTAAGCAAATTGTAAGCAAAGGGAATATGTCTTCATAAATCCTTTTTGCGACCATTTTCTGAAGAAATAATGTATTTTTCGACATCCCGGGAGTCCATTTATGCCGAATATGGTGCAAAACTGTATATAGTTGGAGGTAAAATAAGCAAATGGGTACCAAAGGCCCTAATATCACTTTTAGAAAGAATCATATTTGTATATTTCTGACTTTACCTGAAGGATTTTTGCATTAATTTTTAGATTCATGCTCGCTCACATGCACCATTCTGTAGCCAGGGAAATAGTCTGCGTCCCTATGCGACTTATTCGTTTGTATTTGTAGAAAAATGCTTAATTTCTGTGGTGTTTTCTCCGTAAGCAAAGAATAAACAAAGCGTAAGCAAATTGTAAGCAAAGGGAATATGTCTTCATAAATCTTTGTTGCGACTATTTTCTGAAGAAATAATGTATTTTTCGACATCCCGGCAATCCATTTATGTCGAATACGGTGCAAAACAGTAGATAATTTTACCCAAAATATGCAAATCGTCAAGAAAAGTCCTTAATATCACTTTTACAAAGAATCATATTTGTATATTGCTGACTTTAACTGAAGAATTTTTGCATTAATTTTTAGATTCATGCTCACTCACATGCACCATTATGTAGCCAAGGAAATATTCTGCGTCCCTATGCGATTTGTTTGTGTGTATTTGTAGAAAAATTCTATATTTCTGTGGTGTTTTCTCCGTAAGCAAAGAATAAGCAAAGCGTAAGCAAATTGTAAGCAAAGGGAATATGTCTTCATAAATCCTTTTTGCGACCATTTTCTGAAGAAATAATGTATTTTTCGACATCCCGGGAGTCCATTTATGCCGAATATGGTGCAAAACTGTAGATAGTTGGAGCTAAAATAAGCAAATGGGTACCAAAGGCCCTAATATCACTTTTAGAAAGAATCAAATTTGTATATTTCTGAGTTTACCTGAAGGATTTTTGCATTAATTTTTAGATTCATGCTCGCTCACATGCACCATTCTGTAGCCAGGGAAATAGTCTGCGTCCCTATGCGACTTATTCGTGTGTATTTGTAGAAAAATGCTTAATTTCTGTGGTGTTTTCTCCGTAAGCAAAGAATAAGCAAAGCGTAAGCAAATTGTAAGCAAAGGGAATATGTCTTCATAAATCCTTTTTGCGACCATTTTCTGAAGAAATAATGTATTTTTCGACATCCCGGCAGTCCATTTATGTCGAATATGGTGCAAAGCTGTAGATAATTTTACCTAAAATATGCAAATCGGTAAGAAAAGTCCTTAATATCGATTTTAGAAAGAATCAGATTTGTATATTGCTGACTTTAACTGAAGGATTTTTGCATTAATTTTTAGATTCATGCTCACTCACATGCACCTTTTTGTAGCCAAGGAAACATTCGGCGTCCCTATGCGACTTATTCGTGTGTATTTGTAGAAAAATGCTTAATTTCTGTGGTGTTTTCTCCGTAAGCAAAGATTAAGCAAAGCGTAAGCAAATTGTAAGCAAAGGGACTATGTCTTCATAAATCCTTGTTGCGACCATTTTCTGAAGAAATCATGTATTTTTCGACATTCCGGGAGTCCATTTAGGTCGAATATGGTGCAAAACTGTAGATAATTTTACCTAAAATATGCAAATCGGTAAGAAAAGTCCTTAATATCACTTTTAGAAAGAAACATATTTGTATATTTCTGACTTTACCTGAAGGATTTTTGCATTAATTTTTAGATTCATGCTCACTCACATGCACCTTTTTGTAGCCAAGGAAATATTCTGCGTCCCTATGCGACTTGTTTGTGTGTATTTGTAGAAAAATTCTATATTTCTGTGGTGTTTTCTCCGTAAGCAAAGAATAAGCAAAGCGTAAGCAAATTGTAAGCAAAGGGAATATGTCTTCATAAATCCTTTTTGCGACCATTTTCTGAAGAAAAAATGTATTTTTCGACATCCCGGGAGTCCATTTATGCCTAATATGGTGCAAAACTGTAGATAATTGGAGCTTAAATAAGCAAATGGGTACCAAAAGTTCTTAATATCACTTTTAGAAAGAATCATATTTGTATATTTCTGACTTTACCTGAAGGATTTTTGCATTAATTTTTAGATTCATGCTCGCTCACATGCACCATTCTGTAGCGAAGGAAATATTCTGCGTCCTTATGCGACTTGTTTGTGTGTATTTGTAGAAAAATTCTATATTTCTGTGGTGTTTTCTCCGTAAGCAAAGAATAAGCAAAGCGTAAGCAAATTGTAAGCAAAGGGAATATGTCTTCATAAATCCTTTTTGCGACCATTTTCTGAAGAAATAATGTATTTCTCGACATCCCGGGAGTCCATTTATGCCGAATATGGTGCAAAACTGTATATAGTTGGAGGTAAAATAAGCAAATGGGTACCAAAGGCCCTAATATCACTTTTAGAAAGAATCATATTTGTATATTTCTGACTTTACCTGAAGGATTTTTGCATTAATTTTTAGATTCATGCTCGCTCACATGCACCATTCTGTAGCCAGGGAAATAGTCTGCGTCCCTATGCGACTTATTCGTTTGTATTTGTAGAAAAATGCTTAATTTCTGTGGTGTTTTCTCCGTAAGCAAAGAATAAACAAAGCGTAAGCAAATTGTAAGCAAAGGGAATATGTCTTCATAAATCTTTGTTGCGACTATTTTCTGAAGAAATAATGTATTTTTCGACATCCCGGCAATCCATTTATGTCGAATACGGTGCAAAACAGTAGATAATTTTACCTAAAATATGCAAATCGTCAAGAAAAGTCCTTAATATCACTTTTACAAAGAATCATATTTGTATATTGCTGACTTTAACTGAAGAATTTTTGCATTAATTTTTAGATTCATGCTCACTCACATGCACCATTCTGTAGCCAAGGAAATATTCTGCGTCCCTATGCGATTTGTTTGTGTGTATTTGTTGAAAAATTCTATATTTCTGTGGTGTTTTCTCCGTAAGCAAAGAATAAGCAAAGCGTAAGCAAATTGTAAGCAAAGGGAATATGTCTTCATAAATCCTTTTTGCGACCATTTTCTGAAGAAATAATGTATTTTTCGACATCCCGGCAGTCCATTTATGTCGAATATGGTGCAAAGCTGTAGATAATTTTTACCTAAAATATGCAAATCGGTAAGAAAAGTCCTTAATATCGATTTTAGAAAGAATCAGATTTGTATATTTCTGATGTTTAACTGAAGGATTTTTGCATTACTTTTTAGATTCATGCTCACTCACATGCACCTTTTTGTAGCCAAGGAAACATTCTGCGTCCCTATGCGACTTATTCGTGTGTATTTGTAGAAAAATGCTTAATTTCTGTGGTGTTTTCTCCGTAAGCAAAGATTAAGCAAAGCGTAAGCAAATTGTAAGCAAAGGGACTATGTCTTCATAAATCCTTGTTGCGACCATTTTCTGAAGAAATCATGTAATTTTCGACATTCCGGGAGTCCATTTAGGTCGAATATGGTGCAAAACTGTAGATAATTTTACCTAAAATATGCAAATCGGTAAAAAAAGTCCTTAATATCACTTTTAGAAAGAAACATATTTGTATATTTCTGACTTTACCTGAAGGATTTTTGCATTAATTTTTAGATTCATGCTCACTCACATGCACCTTTTTGTAGCCAAGGAAGTATTCTGCGTCCCTATGCGACTTGTTTGTGTGTATTTGTAGAAAAATTCTATATTTCTGTGGTGTTTTCTCCGTAAGCAAAGAATAAGCAAAGCGTAAGCAAATTGTAAGCAAAGGGAATATGTCTTCATAAATCCTTTTTGCGACCATTTTCTGAAGAAATAATGTATTTTTCGACATCCCGGCAGTCCATTTATGCCTAATATGGTGCAAAACTGTAGATAATTGGAGCTTAAATAAGCAAATGGGTACCAAAAGTTCTTAATATCACTTTTAGAAAGAATCATATTTGTATATTTCTGACTTTACCTGAAGGATTTTTGCATTAATTTTTAGATTCATGCTCGCTCACATGCACCATTCTGTAGCGAAGGAAATATTCTGCGTCCTTATGCGACTTGTTTGTGTGTATTTGTAGAAAAATTCTATATTTATGTGGTGTTTTCTCCATAAGCAAAGAATAAGCAAAGCGTAAGCAAATTGTAAGCAAAGGGAATATGTCTTCATAAATCCTTTTTGCGACCATTTTCTGAAGAAATAATGTATTTTTCGACATCCCGGGAGTCCATTTATGCCGAATATGGTGCAAAACTGTATATAGTTGGAGGTAAAATAAGCAAATGGGTACCAAAGGCCCTAATATCACTTTTAGAAAGAATCATATTTGTATATTTCTGACTTTACCTGAAGGATTTTTGCATTAATTTTTAGATTCATGCTCGCTCACATGCACCATTCTGTAGCCAGGGAAATAGTCTGCGTCCCTATGCGACTTATTCGTTTGTATTTGTAGAAAAATGCTTAATTTCTTTGGTGTTTTCTCCGTAAGCAAAGAATAAACAAAGCGTAAGCAAATTGTAAGCAAAGGGAATATGTCTTCATAAATCTTTGTTGCGACTATTTTCTGAAGAAATAATGTATTTTTCGACATCCCGGCAATCCATTTATGTCGAATACGGTGCAAAACAGTAGATAATTTTACCCAAAATATGCAAATCGTCAAGAAAAGTCCTTAATATCACTTTTACAAAGAATCATATTTGTATATTGCTGACTTTAACTGAAGAATTTTTGCATTAATTTTTAGATTCATGCTCACTCACATGCACCATTCTGTAGCCAAGGAAATATTCTGCGTCCCTATGCGATTTGTTTGTGTGTATTTGTAGAAAAATTCTATATTTCTGTGGTGTTTTCTCCGTAAGCAAAGAATAAGCAAAGCGTAAGCAAATTGTAAGCAAAGGGAATATGTCTTCATAAATCCTTTTTGCGACCATTTTCTGAAGAAATAATGTATTTTTCGACATCCCGGGAGTCCATTTATGCCGAATATGGTGCAAAACAGTAGATAGTTGGAGCTAAAATAAGCAAATGGGTACCAAAGGCCCTAATATCACTTTTAGAAAGAATCAAATTTGTATATTTCTGAGTTTACCTGAAGGATTTTTGCATTAATTTTTAGATTCATGCTCGCTCACATGCACCATTCTGTAGCCAGGGAAATAGTCTGCGTCCCTATGCGACTTATTCGTGTGTATTTGTAGAAAAATGCTTAATTTCTGTGGTGTTTTCTCCGTAAGCAAAGAATAAGCAAAGCGTAAGCAAATTGTAAGCAAAGGGAATATGTCTTCATAAATCCTTTTTGCGACCATTTTCTGAAGAAATAATGTATTTTTCGACATCCCGGCAGTCCATTTATGTCGAATATGGTGCAAAGCTGTAGATAATTTTACCTAAAATATGCAAATCGGTAAGAAAAGTCCTTAATATCGATTTTAGAAAGAATCAGATTTGTATATTGCTGACTTTAACTGAAGGATTTTTGCATTAATTTTTAGATTCATGCTCACTCACATGCACCTTTTTGTAGCCAAGGAAACATTCTGCGTCCCTATGCGACTTATTCGTGTGTATTTGTAGAAAAATGCTTAATTTCTGTGGTGTTTTCTCCGTAAGCAAAGATTAAGCAAAGCGTAAGCAAATTGTAAGCAAAGGGACTATGTCTTCATAAATCCTTGTTGCGACCATTTTCTGAAGAAATCATGTATTTTTCGACATTCCGGGAGTCCATTTAGGTCGAATATGGTGCAAAACTGTAGATAATTTTACCTAAAATATGCAAATCGGTAAGAAAAGTCCTTAATATCACTTTTAGAAAGAAACATATTTGTATATTTCTGACTTTACCTGAAGGATTTTTGCATTAATTTTTAGATTCATGCTCACTCACATGCACCTTTTTGTAGCCAAGGAAATATTCTGCGTCCCTATGCGACTTGTTTGTGTGTATTTGTAGAAAAATTCTATATTTCTGTGGTGTTTTCTCCGTAAGCAAAGAATAAGCAAAGCGTAAGCAAATTGTAAGCAAAGGGAATATGTCTTCATAAATCCTTTTTGCGACCATTTTCTGAAGAAATAATGTATTTTTCGACATCCCGGGAGTCCATTCATGCCTAATATGGTGCAAAACTGTAGATAATTGGAGCTTAAATAAGCAAATGGGTACCAAAAGTTCTTAATATCACTTTTAGAAAGAATAATATTTGTATATTTCTGACTTTACCTGAAGGATTTTTGCATTAATTTTTAGATTCATGCTCGCTCACATGCACCATTCTGTAGCGAAGGAAATATTCTGCGTCCTTATGCGACTTGTTTGTGTGTATTTGTAGAAAAATTCTATATTTCTGTGGTGTTTTCTCCGTAAGCAAAGAATAAGCAAAGCGTAAGCAAATTGTAAGCAAAGGGAATATGTCTTCATAAATCCTTTTTGCGACCATTTTCTGAAGAAATAATGTATTTTTCGACATCCCGGGAGTCCATTTATGCCGAATATGGTGCAAAACTGTATATAGTTGGAGGTAAAATAAGCAAATGGGTACCAAAGGCCCTAATATCACTTTTAGAAAGAATCATATTTGTATATTTCTGACTTTACCTGAAGGATTTTTGCATTAATTTTTAGATTCATGCTCGCTCACATGCACCATTCTGTAGCCAGGGAAATAGTCTGCGTCCCTATGCGACTTATTCGTTTGTATTTGTAGAAAAATGCTTAATTTCTGTGGTGTTTTCTCCGTAAGCAAAGAATAAACAAAGCGTAAGCAAATTGTAAGCAAAGGGAATATGTCTTCATAAATCTTTGTTGCGACTATTTTCTGACGAAATAATGTATTTTTCGACATCCCGGCAATCCATTTATGTCGAATACGGTGCAAAACAGTAGATAATTTTACCTAAAATATGCAAATCGTCAAGAAAAGTCCTTAATATCACTTTTACAAAGAATCATATTTGTATATTGCTGACTTTAACTGAAGAATTTTTGCATTAATTTTTAGATTCATGCTCACTCACATGCACCATTCTGTAGCCAAGGAAATATTCTGCGTCCCTATGCGATTTGTTTGTGTGTATTTGTTGAAAAATTCTATATTTCTGTGGTGTTTTCTCCGTAAGCAAAGAATAAGCAAAGCGTAAGCAAATTGTAAGCAAAGGGAATATGTCTTCATAAATCCTTTTTGCGACTATTTTCTGACGAAATAATGTATTTTTCGACATCCCGGCAATCCATTTATGTCGAATACGGTGCAAAACAGTAGATAATTTTACCTAAAATATGCAAATCGTCAAGAAAAGTCCTTAATATCACTTTTACAAAGAATCATATTTGTATATTGCTGACTTTAACTGAAGAATTTTTGCATTAATTTTTAGATTCATGCTCACTCACATGCACCATTCTGTAGCCAAGGAAATATTCTGCGTCCCTATGCGATTTGTTTGTGTGTATTTGTTGAAAAATTCTATATTTCTGTGGTGTTTTCTCCGTAAGCAAAGAATAAGCAAAGCGTAAGCAAATTGTAAGCAAAGGGAATATGTCTTCATAAATCCTTTTTGCGACCATTTTCTGAAGAAATAATGTATTTTTCGACATCCCGGCAGTCCATTCATGTCGAATATGGTGCAAAGCTGTAGATAATTTTACCTAAAATATGCAAATCGGTAAGAAAAGTCCTTAATATCGATTTTAGAAAGAATCAGATTTGTATATTTCTGATGTTTAACTGAAGGATTTTTGCATTACTTTTTAGATTCATGCTCACTCACATGCACCTTTTTGTAGCCAAGGAAACATTCTGCCTCCCTATGCGACTTATTCGTGTGTATTTGTAGAAAAATGCTTAATTTCTGTAGTGTTTTCTCCGTAAGCAAAGATTAAGCAAAGCGTAAGCAAATTGTAAGCAAAGGGACTATGTCTTCATAAATCCTTGTTGCGACCATTTTCTGAAGAAATCATGTATTTTTCGACATTCCGGGAGTCCATTTAGGTCGAATATGGTGCAAAACTGTAGATAATTTTACCTAAAATATGCAAATCGGTAAGAAAAGTCCTTAATATCACTTTTAGAAAGAAACATATTTGTATATTTCTGACTTTACCTGAAGGATTTTTGCATTAATTTTTAGATTCATGCTCACTCACATGCACCTTTTTGTAGCCAAGGAAGTATTCTGCGTCCCTATGCGACTTGTTTGTGTGTATTTGTAGAAAAATTCTATATTTCTGTGGTGTTTTCTCCGTAAGCAAAGAATAAGCAAAGCGTAAGCAAATTGTAAGCAAAGGGAATATGTCTTCATAAATCCTTTTTGCGACCATTTTCTGAAGAAATAATGTATTTTTCGACATCCCGGGAGTCCATTTATGCCTAATATGGTGCAAAACTGTAGATAATTGGAGCTTAAATAAGCAAATGGGTACCAAAAGTTCTTAATATCACTTTTAGAAAGAATCATATTTGTATATTTCTGACTTTACCTGAAGGATTTTTGCATTAATTTTTAGATTCATGCTCGCTCACATGCACCATTCTGTAGCGAAGGAAATATTCTGCGTCCTTATGCGACTTGTTTGTGTGTATTTGTAGAAAAATTCTATATTTCTGTGGTGTTTTCTCCATAAGCAAAGAATAAGCAAAGCGTAAGCAAATTGTAAGCAAAGGGAATATGTCTTCATAAATCCTTTTTGCGACCATTTTCTGAAGAAATAATGTATTTTTCGACATCCCGGGAGTCCATTTATGCCGAATATGGTGCAAAACTGTATATAGTTGGAGGTAAAATAAGCAAATGGGTACCAAAGGCCCTAATATCACTTTTAGAAAGAATCATATTTGTATATTTCTGACTTTACCTGAAGGATTTTTGCATTAATTTTTAGATTCATGCTCGCTCACATGCACCATTCTGTAGCCAGGGAAATAGTCTGCGTCCCTATGCGACTTATTCGTTTGTATTTGTAGAAAAATGCTTAATTTCTGTGGTGTTTTCTCCGTAAGCAAAGAATAAACAAAGCGTAAGCAAATTGTAAGCAAAGGGAATATGTCTTCATAAATCTTTGTTGCGACTATTTTCTGAAGAAATAATGTATTTTTCGACATCCCGGCAATCCATTTATGTCGAATACGGTGCAAAACAGTAGATAATTTTACCTAAAATATGCAAATCGTCAAGAAAAGTCCTTAATATCACTTTTACAAAGAATCATATTTGTATATTGCTGACTTTAACTGAAGAATTTTTGCATTAATTTTTAGATTCATGCTCACTCACATGCACCATTCTGTAGCCAAGGAAATATTCTGCGTCCCTATGCGATTTGTTTGTGTGTATTTGTTGAAAAATTCTATATTTCTGTGGTGTTTTCTCCGTAAGCAAAGAATAAGCAAAGCGTAAGCAAATTGTAAGCAAAGGGAATATGTCTTCATAAATCCTTTTTGCGACCATTTTCTGAAGAAATAATGTATTTTTCGACATCCCGGCAGTCCATTTATGTCGAATATGGTGCAAAGCTGTAGATAATTTTACCTAAAATATGCAAATCGGTAAGAAAAGTCCTTAATATCGATTTTAGAAATAATCAGATTTGTATATTTCTGATGTTTAACTGAAGGATTTTTGCATTACTTTTTAGATTCATGCTCACTCACATGCACCTTTTTGTAGCCAAGGAAATATTCTGCGTCCCTATGCGACTTATTCGTGTGTATTTGTAGAAAAATGCTTAATTTCTGTGGTGTTTTCTCCGTAAGCAAAGATTAAGCAAAGCGTAAGCAAATTGTAAGCAAAGGGACTATGTCTTCATAAATCCTTGTTGCGACCATTTTCTGAAGAAATCATGTATTTTTCGACATTCCGGGAGTCCATTTAGGTCGAATATGGTGCAAAACTGTAGATAATTTTACCTAAAATATGCAAATCGGTAAGAAAAGTCCTTAATATCATCTTTAGAAAGAAACATATTTGTATATTTCTGACTTTACCTGAAGGATTTTTGCATTAATTTTTAGATTCATGCTCGCTCACATGCACCATTCTGTAGCCAGGGAAATAGTCTGCGTCCCTATGCGACTTATTCGTGTGTATTTGTAGAAAATTGCTTAATTTCTGTGGTGTTTTCTCCATAAGCAAAGAATAAGCAAAGCGTAAGCAAATTGTAAGCAAACGGACTATGTCTTCATAAATCCTTTTTGCGACCGTTTTCTGAAGAAATAATGTATTTTTCGACATCCCGGCAGTCCATTTATGTCGAATACGGTGCAAAACAGTAGATAATTTTACCTAAAATATGCAAATCGTCAAGAAAAGTCCTTAATATCACTTTTACAAAGAATCATATTTGTATATTGCTGACTTTAACTGAAGAATTTTTGCATTAATTTTTAGATTCATGCTCACTCACATGCACCATTCTGTAGCGAAGGAAATATTCTGCGTCCCTATGCGACTTATTTGTGTGTTTTTGTAGAAAAATTCTATATTTCTGTGGTGTTTTCTACGTGAGCAAAGAATAAGCAAAGCGTAAGCAAATTGTAAGCAAAGGGAATATGTCTTCATAAATCCTTTTTGCGACCATTTTCTAAAGAAATAATTTATTTTTCGACATCCCGGGAGTCCATTTATGCCGAATATAGTGCAAAACTGTAGATAATTGGAGCTAAAATAAGCAAATGGGTACCAAAAGTCCTTAATATCACTTTTAGAAAGAATCATATTTGTATATCTCTGACTTTACCTGAAGGATTTTTGCATTAATTTTCAGATTCATGCTCGCTCACATGCACTATTCTGTAGCCAGGGAAATAGTCTGCGTCCCTATGCGACTTATTCGTGTGTATTTGTAGAAAAATGCTTAATTTCTGTGGTGTTTTCTCCGTAAGCAAAGAAAAAGCAAAGCGTAAGCAAATTGTAAGCAAAGGGATTATGTCTTCATAAATCCTTTTTGCGACCATTTTCTGAAGAAATAATGTATTTTTCGACATCCCGGGAGTCCATTTATGCCGAATATGGTGCAAAACTGTAGATAATTGGAGCTAAAATAAGCAAATGGGTACCAAAGGCCCTAATATCACTTTTAGAAAGAATCATATTTGTATATTTCTGACTTTACCTGAAGGATTTTTGCATTAATTTTTAGATTCATGCTCACTCACATGCACCTTTTTGTAGCCAAGGAAATATTCTGCGTCCCTATGCGACTTGTTTGTGTGTATTTGTAGAAAAATTCTATATTTCTGTGGTGTTTTCTCCGTAAGCAAAGAATAAGCAAAGCGTAAGCAAATTGTAAGCAAAGGGAATATGTCTTCATAAATCCTTTTTGCGACCATTTTCTGAAGAAATAATGTATTTTTCGACATCCCGGGAGTCCATTTATGCCGAATATGGTGCAAAACTGTAGATAATTGGAGCTAAAATAAGCAAATGGGTACCAAAAGTCCTTAATATCACTTTTAGAAAGAATCATATTTGAATATCTCTGACTTTACCTGAAGGATTTTTGCATTAATTTTCAGATTCATGCTCGCTCACATGCACTATTCTGTAGCCAGGGAAATAGTCTGCGTCCCTATGCGACTTATTCGTTTGTATTTGTAGAAAAATGCTTAATTTCTGTGGTGTTTTCTCCGTAAGCAAAGAATAAGCAAAGCGTAAGCAAATTGTAAGCAAAGGGAATATGTCTTCATAAATCTTTGTTGCGACTATTTTCTGAAGAAATAATGTATTTTTCGACATCCCGGCAATCCATTTATGTCGAATACGGTGCAAAACAGTAGATAATTTTACCTAAAATATGCAAATCGTCAAGAAAAGTCCTTAATATCACTTTTACAAAGAATCATATTTGTATATTGCTGACTTTAACTAAAGAATTTTTGCATTAATTTTTAGATTCATGCTCACTCACATGCACCATTCTGTAGCCAAGGAAATATTCTGCGTCCCTATGCGATTTGTTTGTGTGTATTTGTAGAAAAATTCTATATTTCTGTGGTGTTTTCTCCGTAAGCAAAGAATAAGCAAAGCGTAAGCAAATTGTAAGCAAAGGGAATATGTCTTCATAAATCCTTTTTGCGACCATTTTCTGAAGAAATAATGTATTTTTCGACATCCCGGGAGTCCATTTATGCCGAATATGGTGCAAAACTGTAGATAGTTGGAGCTAAAATAAGCAAATGGGTACCAAAGGCCCTAATATCACTTTTAGAAAGAATCATATTTGTATATTTCTGACTTTACCTGAAGGATTTTTGCATTAATTTTTAGATTCATGCTCGCTCACATGCACCATTCTGTAGCCAGGGAAATAGTCTTCGTCCCTATGCGACTTATTCGTGTGTATTTGTAGAAAAATGCTTAATTTCTGTGGTGTTTTCTCCGTAAGCAAAGAATAGCCAAAGCGTAAGCAAATTGTAAGCAAAGAGATTATGTCTTCATAAATCCTTTTTGCGACCATTTTCTGAAGAAATAATGTATTTTTCGACATCCCGGGAGTCCATTTATGCCGAATATGGTGCAAAACTGTAGATAATTTTACCTTAAATATGCAAATCGTCAAGAAAAGTCCTTAATATCACTTTTACAAAGAATCATTTTTGTGTATTGCTGACTATAACTGAAGGATTTTTGCATTACTTTTTAGATTCATGCTCACTCACATGCACCATTCTGTAGCCAAGGAAATATTCTGCGTCCCTATGTGACTTGTTTGTGTGTATTTGTAGAAAAATTCTATATTTCTGTGGTGTTTTCTCCGTAAGCAAAGAATAAGCAAAGCGTAAGCAAATTGTAAGCAAAGGGAATATGTCTTCATAAATCCTTTTTGCGACCATTTTCTGAAGAAATAATGTATTTTTCGACATCCCGGGAGTCCATTTATGCCGAATATGGTGCAAAACTGTATATAGTTGGAGCTAAAATAGGCAAATGGGTACCAAAGGCCCTAAAATCACTTTTAGAAAGAATCATATTTGTATATTTCTGACTTTACCTGAAGGATTTTTGCATTAATTTTTAGATTCATGCTCGCTCACATGCACCATTCTGTAGCCAGGGAAATAGTCTGCGTCCCTATGCGACTAATTCGTTTTTATTTGTAGAAAAATGCTTAATTTCTGTGGTGTTTTCTCCGTAAGCAAAGAATAAACAAAGCGTAAGCAAATTGTAAGCAAAGGGAATATGTCTTCATAAATCTTTGTTGCGACTATTTTCTGAAGAAATAATGTATTTTTCGACATCCCGGCAATCCATTTATGTCGAATACGGTGCAAAACAGTAGATAATTTTACCTAAAATATGCAAATCGTCAAGAAAAGTCCTTAATATCACTTTTACAAAGAATCATATTTGTATATTGCTGACTTTAACTGAAGAATTTTTGCATTAATTTTTAGATTCATGCTCACTCACATGCACCATTCTGTAGCCAAGGAAATATTCTGCGTCCCTATGCGATTTGTTTGTGTGTATTTGTAGAAAAATTCTATATTTCTGTGGTGTTTTCTCCGTAAGCAAAGAATAAGCAAAGCGTAAGCAAATTGTAAGCAAAGGGAATATGTCTTCATAAATCCTTTTTGCGACCATTTTCTGAAGAAATAATGTATTTTTCGACATCCCGGGAGTCCATTTATGCCGAATATGGTGCAAAACTGTAGATAGTTGGAGCTAAAATAAGCAAATGGGTACCAAAGGCCCTAATATCACTTTTAGAAAGAATCAAATTTGTATATTTCTGAGTTTACCTGAAGGATTTTTGCATTAATTTTTAGATTCATGCTCGCTCACATGCACCATTCTGTAGCCAGGGAAATAGTCTGCGTCCCTATGCGACTTATTCGTGTGTATTTGTAGAAAAATGCTTAATTTCTGTGGTGTTTTCTCCGTAAGCAAAGAATAAGCAAAGCGTAAGCAAATTGTAAGCAAAGGGAATATGTCTTCATAAATCCTTTTTGCGACCATTTTCTGAAGAAATAATGTATTTTTCGACATCCCGGCAGTCCATTTATGTCGAATATGGTGCAAAGCTGTAGATAATTTTACCTAAAATATGCAAATCGGTAAGAAAAGTCCTTAATATCGATTTTAGAAAGAATCAGATTTGTATATTTCTGATGTTTAACTGAAGGATTTTTGCATTACTTTTTAGATTCATGCTCACTCACATGCACCTTTTTGTAGCCAAGGAAACATTCTGCGTCCCTATGCGACTTATTCGTGTGTATTTGTAGAAAAATGCTTAATTTCTGTGGTGTTTTCTCCGTAAGCAAAGATTAAGCAAAGCGTAAGCAAATTGTAAGCAAAGGGAATATGTCTTCATAAATCTTTGTTGCGACTATTTTCTGAAGAAATAATGTATTTTTCGACATCCCGGCAATCCATTTATGTCGAATACGGTGCAAAACAGTAGATAATTTTACCTAAAATATGCAAATCGTCAAGAAAAGTCCTTAATATCACTTTTACAAAGAATCATATTTGTATATTGCTGACTTTAACTGAAGAATTTTTGCATTAATTTTTAGATTCATGCTCACTCACATGCACCATTCTGTAGCCAAGGAAATATTCTGCGTCCCTATGCGATTTGTTTGTGTGTATTTGTAGAAAAATTCTATATTTCTGTGGTGTTTTCTCCGTAAGCAAAGAATAAGCAAAGCGTAAGCAAATTGTAAGCAAAGGGAATATGTCTTCATAAATCCTTTTTGCGACCATTTTCTGAAGAAATAATGTATTTTTCGACATCCCGGGAGTCCATTTATGCCGAATATGGTGCAAAACTGTAGATAGTTGGAGCTAAAATAAGCAAATGGGTACCAAAGGCCCTAATATCACTTTTAGAAAGAATCAAATTTGTATATTTCTGAGTTTACCTGAAGGATTTTTGCATTAATTTTTAGATTCATGCTCGCTCACATGCACCATTCTGTAGCCAGGGAAATAGTCTGCGTCCCTATGCGACTTATTCGTGTGTATTTGTAGAAAAATGCTTAATTTCTGTGGTGTTTTCTCCGTAAGCAAAGAATAAGCAAAGCGTAAGCAAATTGTAAGCAAAGGGAATATGTCTTCATAAATCCTTTTTGCGACCATTTTCTGAAGAAATAATGTATTTTTCGACATCCCGGCGGTCCATTTATGTCGAATATGGTGCAAAGCTGTAGATAATTTTACCTAAAATATGCAAATCGGTAAGAAAAGTCCTTAATATCGATTTTAGAAAGAATCAGATTTGTATATTTCTGATGTTTAACTGAAGGATTTTTGCATTACTTTTTAGATTCATGCTCACTCACATGCACCTTTTTGTAGCCAAGGAAACATTCTGCGTCCCTATGCGACTTATTCGTGTGTATTTGTAGAAAAATGCTTAATTTCTGTGGTGTTTTCTCCGTAAGCAAAGATTAAGCAAAGCGTAAGCAAATTGTAAGCAAAGGGACTATGTCTTCATAAATCCTTGTTGCGACCATTTTCTGAAGAAATCATGTATTTTTCGACATTCCGGGAGTCCATTTAGGTCGAATATGGTGCAAAACTGTAGATAATTTTACCTAAAATATGCAAATCGGTAAGAAAAGTCCTTAATATCACTTTTAGAAAGAAACATATTTGTATATTTCTGACTTTACCTGAAGGATTTTTGCATTAATTTTTAGATTCATGCTCACTCACATGCACCTTTTTGTAGCCAAGGAAATATTCTGCGTCCCTATGCGACTTGTTTGTGTGTATTTGTAGAAAAATTCTATATTTCTGTGGTGTTTTCTCCGTAAGCAAAGAATAAGCAAAGCGTAAGCAAATTGTAAGCAAAGGGAATATGTCTTCATAAATCCTTTTTGCGACCATTTTCTGAAGAAATAATGTATTTTTCGACATCCCGGGAGTCCATTTATGCCTAATATGGTGCAAAACTGTAGATAATTGGAGCTTAAATAAGCAAATGGGTACCAAAAGTTCTTAATATCACTTTTAGAAAGAATCATATTTGTATATTTCTGACTTTACCTGAAGGATTTTTGCATTAATTTTTAGATTCATGCTCGCTCACATGCACCATTCTGTAGCCAGGGAAATAGTCTGCGTCCCTATGCGACTTATTCGTGTGTATTTGTAGAAAATTGCTTAATTTTTGTGGTGTTTTCTCCATAAGCAAAGAATAAGCAAAGCGTATCCAAATTGTAAGCAAACGGACTATGTCTTCATAAATCCTTTTTGCGACCGTTTTCTGAAGAAATAATGTATTTTTGGACATCCCGGCAGTCCATTTATGTCGAATACGGTGCAAAACAGTAGATAATTTTACCTAAAATATGCAAATCGTCAAGAAAAGTTCTTAATATCACTTTTACAAAGAATCATATTTGTATATTGCTGACTTTAACTGAAGAATTTTTGCATTAATTTTTAGATTCATGCTCACTCACATGCACCATTCTGTAGCCAGGGAAATAGTCTGCGTCCCTATGCGACTTATTCGTGTGTATTTGTAGAAAAATGCTTAATTTCTGTGGTGTTTTCTCCGTAAGCAAAGAATAAGCAAAGCGTAAGCAAATTGTAAGCAAAGGGAATATGTCTTCATAAATCCTTTTTGCGACCATTTTCTGAAGAAATAATTAATTTTTCGACATCCCGGGAGTCCATTTATGCCGAATATAGTGCAAAACTGTAGATAATTGGAGCTAAAATAAGCAAATGGGTACCAAAAGTCCTTAATATCACTTTTAGAAAGAATCATATTTGTATATCTCTGACTTTACCTGAAGGATTTTTGCATTAATTTTTAGATTCATGCTCACTCACATGCACCTTTTTGTAGCCAAGGAAATATTCTGCGTCCCTATGCGACTTATTCGTGTGTATTTGTAGAAAATTGCTTATGTTCTCTTGTGTTTTCTCCGTAAGCAAAGAATAAGCAAAGCGTAAGCAAATTGTAAGCAAAGGGAATATGTCTTCATAAATCCTTTTTGCGACCATTTTCTGAAGAAATAATGTATTTTTCGACATCCCGGCAGTCCATTTATGTCGAATATGGTGCAAAGCTGTAGATAATTTTACCTAAAATATGCAAATCGGTAAGAAAAGTCCTTAATATCACTTTTAGAAAGAATCAGATTTGTATATTTCTGATGTTTAACTGAAGGATTTTTGCATTACTTTTTAGATTCATGCTCACTCACATGCACCTTTTTGTAGCCAAGGAAACATTCTGCGTCCCTATGCGACTTATTCGTGTGTATTTGTAGAAAAATGCTTAATTTCTGTGGTGTTTTCTCCGTAAGCAAAGATTAAGCAAAGCGTAAGCAAATTGTAAGCAAAGGGACTATGTCTTCATAAATCCTTGTTGCGACCATTTTCTGAAGAAATCATGTATTTTTCGACATTCCGGGAGTCCATTTAGGTCGAATATGGTGCAAAACTGTAGATAATTTTACCTAAAATATGCAAATCGGTAAGAAAAGTCCTTAATATCACTTTTAGAAAGAAACATATTTGTATATTTCTGACTTTACCTGAAGGATTTTTGCATTAATTTTTAGATTCATGCTCACTCACATGCACCTTTTTGTAGCCAAGGAAATATTCTGCGTCCCTATGCGACTTGTTTGTGTGTATTTGTAGAAAAATTCTATATTTCTGTGGTGTTTTCTCCGTAAGCAAAGAATAAGCAAAGCGTAAGCAAATTGTAAGCAAAGGGAATATGTCTTCATAAATCCTTTTTGCGACCATTTTCTGAAGAAATAATGTATTTTTCGACATCCCGGGAGTCCATTTATGCCTAATATGGTGCAAAACTGTAGATAATTGGAGCTTAAATAAGCAAATGGGTACCAAAAGTTCTTAATATCACTTTTAGAAAGAATCATATTTGTATATTTCTGACTTTACCTGAAGGATTTTTGCATTAATTTTTAGATTCATGCTCGCTCACATGCACCATTCTGTAGCCAGGGAAATAGTCTGCGTCCCTATGCGACTTATTCGTGTGTATTTGTAGAAAATTGCTTAATTTTTGTGGTGTTTTCTCCATAAGCAAAGAATAAGCAAAGCGTATCCAAATTGTAAGCAAACGGACTATGTCTTCATAAATCCTTTTTGCGACCGTTTTCTGAAGAAATAATGTATTTTTGGACATCCCGGCAGTCCATTTATGTCGAATACGGTGCAAAACAGTAGATAATTTTACCTAAAATATGCAAATCGTCAAGAAAAGTTCTTAATATCACTTTTACAAAGAATCATATTTGTATATTGCTGACTTTAACTGAAGAATTTTTGCATTAATTTTTAGATTCATGCTCACTCACATGCACCATTCTGTAGCCAGGGAAATAGTCTGCGTCCCTATGCGACTTATTCGTGTGTATTTGTAGAAAAATGCTTAATTTCTGTGGTGTTTTCTCCGTAAGCAAAGAATAAGCAAAGCGTAAGCAAATTGTAAGCAAAGGGAATATGTCTTCATAAATCCTTTTTGCGACCATTTTCTGAAGAAATAATTAATTTTTCGACATCCCGGGAGTCCATTTATGCCGAATATAGTGCAAAACTGTAGATAATTGGAGCTAAAATAAGCAAATGGGTACCAAAAGTCCTTAATATCACTTTTAGAAAGAATCATATTTGTATATCTCTGACTTTACCTGAAGGATTTTTGCATTAATTTTTAGATTCATGCTCACTCACATGCACCTTTTTGTAGCCAAGGAAATATTCTGCGTCCCTATGCGACTTATTCGTGTGTATTTGTAGAAAATTGCTTATGTTCTCTTGTGTTTTCTCCGTAAGCAAAGAATAAGCAAAGCGTAAGCAAATTGTAAGCAAAGGGAATATGTCTTCATAAATCATTTTTGCGACCATTTTCTGAAGAAATAATGTATTTTTCGACATCCCGGCAGTCCATTTATGTCGAATATGGTGCAAAGCTGTAGATAATTTTACCTAAAATATGCAAATCGGTAAAAAAAAGTCCTTAATATCACTTTTAGAAAGAATCAGATTTGTATATTTCTGATTTTTAACTGAAGGATTTTTGCATTACTTTTTAGATTCATGCTCACTCACATGCACCTTTTTGTAGCCAAGGAAATATTCTGCGTCCCTATGCGACTTATTCGTGTGTATTTGTAGAAAAATTATAATTTCTTTGGTGTTTTCTCCGTAAGCAAAGAATAAGCAAAGCATAAGTAAATTGTAAGCAAATTGACTATGTCTTCATAAATCTTTGTTGCGACTATTTTCTGAAGAAATAATGTATTTTTCGACATCCCCGCAATCCATTTATGTCGAATACGGTGCAAAACAGTAGATAATTTTACCTAAAATATGCAAATCGTCAAGAAAAGTCCTTAATATCACTTTTACAAAGAATCATATTTGTATATTGCTGACTTTAACTGAAGAATTTTTGCATTAATTTTTAGATTCATGCTCACTCACATGCACCATTCTGTAGCGAAGGAAATATTCTGCGTCCCTATGCGACTTATTCGTGTGTATTTGTAGAAAAATTCTATATTTCTGTGGTGTTTTCTCCGTAAGCAAAGAAAAAGCAAAACGTAAGCAAATTGTAAGCAAAGGGATTATGTCTTCATAAATCCTTTTTGCGACCATTTTCTGAAGAAATAATGTATTTTTCAACATCCCGGCAGTCCATTTATGTCGAATATGATGCAAAACTGTAGATAATTTTACCTTAAATATGCAAATCGTCAAGAAAAGTCCTTAATATAACTTTTACAAAGAATCATTTTTGTGTATTGCTGACTATAACTGAAGGATTTTTGCATTAATTTTTAGATTCATGCTAACTCACATGCACCATTCTGTAGCCAAGGAAATATTCTGCGTCCCTATGCGACTTGTTTGTGTGTATTTGTAGAAAAATTCTATATTTCTGTGCTGTTTTCTCCGTAAGCAAAGAATAAGCAAAGCGTAAGCAAATTGTAAGCAAAGAGAATATGTCTTCATAAATCCTTTTTGCGACCATTTTCTGAAGAAATAATTTATTTTTCGACATCCCGGGAGTCCATTTATGCCGAATATAGTGCAAAACTGTAGATAATTGGAGCTAAAATAAGCAAATGGGTACCAAAAGTCCTTAATATCACTTTTAGAAAGAATCATATTTGTATATCTCTGACTTTACCTGAAGGATTTTTGCATTAATTTTTAGATTCATGCTCGCTCACATGCACCATTCTGTAGCCAGGGAAATAGTCTGCGTCCCTATGCGACTTATTCGTTTGTATTTGTAGAAAAATGCTTAATTTCTGTGGTGTTCTCTCCGTAAGCAAAGAATAAGCAAAGCGTAAGCAAATTGTAAGCAAAGGGAATATGTCTTCATAAATCTTTGTTGCGACTATTTTCTGAAGAAATAATGTATTTTTCGACATCCCGGCAATCCATTTATGTCGAATACGGTGCAAAACAGTAGATAATTTTACCTAAAATATGCAAATCGTCAAGAAAAGTCCTTAATATCACTTTTAAAAAGAATCATATTTGTATATTGCTGACTTTAACTGAAGAATTTTTGCATTAATTTTTAGATTCATGCTCACTCACATGCACCATTCTGTAGCCAAGGAAATATTCTGCGTCCCTATGCGACTTATTTGTTTGTTTTTGTGGGAAAATTCTATATTTCTGTGTTGTTTTCTCCGTGAGCAAAGAATAAGCAAAGCGTAAGCAAATTGTAAGCAAAGGGAATATGTCTTCATAAATCCTTTTTGCGACCATTTTCTGAAGAAATAATTTATTTTTCGACATCCCGGGAGTCCATTTATGCCGAATATAGTGCAAAACTGTAGATAATTGGAGCTAAAATAAGCAAATGGGTACCAAAAGTCCTTAATATCACTTTTAGAAAGATTCATATTTGTATATCTCTGACTTTACCTGAAGGATTTTTGCATTAATTTTTAGATTCATGCTCACTCACATGCACCTTTTTGTAGCCAAGGAAATATTCTGCGTCCCTATGCGACTTATTCGTGTGTATTTGTAGAAAATTGCTTATGTTCTCTTGTGTTTTCTCCGTAAGCAAAGAATAAGCAAAGCGTAAACAAATTATAAGCAAAGGGAATATGTCTTCATAAATCATTTTTGCGACCATTTTCTGAAGAAATAATGTATTTTTCGACATCCCGGGAGTCCATTTATGCCGAATATAGTGCAAAACTGTAGATAATTGGAGCTAAAATAAGCAAATCGGTACCAAAAGTCCTTAATATCACTTTTAGAAAGAATCATATTTGTATATCTCTGACTTTACCTGAAGGATTTTTGCATTAATTTTTAGATTCATGCTCACTCACATGCACCTTTTTGTAGCCAAGGAAATATTCTGCGTCCCTATGCGACTTATTCGTGTGTATTTGTAGAAAATTGCTTATGTTCTCTTGTGTTTTCTCCGTAAGCAAAGAATAAGCAAAGCGTAAACAAATTGTAAGCAAAGGGAATATGTCTTCATAAATCATTTTTGCGACCATTTTCTGAAGAAATAATGTATTTTTCGACATCCCGGCAGTCCATTTATGTCGAATATGGTGCAAAGCTGTAGATAATTTTACCTAAAATATGCAAATCGGTAAGAAAAGTCCTTAATATCACTTTTAGAAAGAATCAGATTTGTATATTTCTGATTTTTAACTGAAGGATTTTTGCATTACTTTTTAGATTCATGCTCACTCACATGCACCTTTTTGTAGCCAAGGAAATATTCTGCGTCCCTATGCGACTTATTCGTGTGTATTTGTAGAAAAATGCTTAATTTCTGTGGTGTTTTCTCCGTAAGCAAAGAATAAGCAAAGCGTAAGCAAATTGTAAGCAAAGGGACTATGTCTTCATAAATCCTTGTTGCGACTATTTTCTGAAGAAATTATGTATTTTTCGACATCCCGGCAGTCCATTTATGTCGAATATGGTGCAAAACAGTAGATAATTTTACCTAAAATATGCAAATCGTCAAGAAAAGTCCTTAATATCACTTTTACAAAGAATCACATTTGTATATTGCTGACTTTAACTGAAGAATTTTTGCATTGATTTTTAGATTCATGCTCACTCACATGCACCATTCTGTAGCGAAGGAAATATTCTGCATCCCTATGCGACTTATCCGTGTGTATTTGTAGAAAAATTCTATATTTCTGTGGTGTTTTCTCCGTAAGCAAAGAATAAGCAAAGCGTAAGCAAATTGTAAGCAAAGGGAATATGTCTTCATAAATCCTTTTTGCGACCATTTTCTGAAGAAATACTGTATTTTTCAACATCCCGGGAGTCCATTTATGCCGAATATGGTGCAAAACTGTAGATAATTGGAGCTAAAATAAGCAAATGGGTACCAAAAATCCTTAACATCACTTTTAGAAAGAATCAGATTTGTATATTGCTGACTTTAACTGAAGGATTTTTGCATTAATTTTTAGATTCATCCTCACTCACATGCACCATTCTGTAGCGAAGGAAATATTCTGCGTCCCTATGCGACTTATTCGTGTGTATTTGTAGAAAAATGCTTAATTTCTGTGGTGTTTTCTCCGTAAGCAAAGAATAAGCAAAGCGTAAGCAAATTGTAAGCAAAGGGACAATGTCTTCATAAATCTTTGTTGCGACCATTTTCTGAAGAAATCATGTATTTTTCGATATTCCGGGAGTCCATTTAGGTCGAATATGGTGCAAAACTGTAGATAATTTTACCTAAAATATGCAAATCGGTAAGAAAAGTCCTTAATATCACTTTTAGAAAGAATCATATTTGTATATTTCTGACTTTACCTGAAGGATTTTTGCATTAATTTTTATATTCATGCTCACTCACATGCACCATTCTGTAGCCAAGGAATTATTCTGCGTCCCGATGCGACTTATTTGTGTGTTTTTGTAGAAAAATTCTATATTTCTGTGGTTTTTTCTCCGTAAGCAAAGAAAAAGCAAAGCGTAAGCAAATTGTAAGCGAAGGGATTATGTGTTCATAAATCCTTTTTGCGACCATTTTCTGAAGAAATAATGTATTTTTCGACATCCCGGCAGTCCATTTATGTCGAATATGATGCAAAACTGTAGATAATTTTACCTTAAACATGCAAATCGTCAAGAAAAGTCCTTAATATCTTTTTTACAAAGAATCATTTTTGTGTATTGCTGACTTTAACTGAAGGATTTTTGCATTAATGTTTAGATTGATGCTCACTCACTTGCACCATTCTGTAGCCAAGGAAATATTCTGCGTTTTTGGTCGCAAAAATGATTTATGAAGACATATTCCCTTTGCTTACAATTTGTTTACGCTTTGCTTATTCTTTGCTTACGGAGAAAACACAAGAGAACATAAGCAATTTTCTACAAATACACACGAATAAGTCGCATAGGGACGCAGAATATTTCCTTGGCTACAAAAAGGTGCATGTGAGTGAGCATGAATCTAAAAATTAATGCAAAAATCCTTCAGGTAAAGTCAGAGATATACAAATATGATTCTTTCTAAAAGTGATATTAAGGACTTTTGGTACCGATTTGCTTATTTTAGCTCCAATTATCTACAGTTTTGCACTATATTCGGCATAAATGGACTCCCGGGATGTCGAAAAATACATTATTTCTTCAGAAAATGGTCGCAAAAAGGATTTATGAAGACATATTCCCTTTGCTTACAATTTGCTTACGCTTTGCTTATTCTTTGCTTACGGAGAAAACACCACATAAATATAGAATTTTTCTACAAATACACACAAACAAGTCGCATAGGGACGCAGAATATTTCCTTGGCTACAGAATGGTGCATGTGAGTGAGCATGAATCTAAAAATTAATGCAAAAATCCTTCAGTTTTAGTCAGCAATAAAACACCACAGAAATATAGAATTTTTCTACAAATACACACGGATAAGTCGCATAGGGACGCAGAATATTTCCTTCGCTACAGAATGGTGCATGTGAGTGAGCATGAATCTAAAAATTAATGCAAAAATTCTTCAGTTAAAGTCAGCAATATACAAATCTGATTCTTTCTAAAAGTGATATTAAGGACTTTTCTTACCGATTTGCATATTTTAGGTAAAATTATCTACAGCTTTGCACCATATTCGACATAAATGGACTGCCGGGATGTCGAAAAATACATGATTTCTTCAGAAAATGGTCGCAACAAGGATTTATGAAGACATAGTCCCTTTGCTTACAATTTGCTTACGCTTTGCTTATTCTTTGCTTACGGAGAAAACACCACAGAAATTAAGCATTTTTCTACAAATACACACGAATAAGTCGCATAGGGACGCAGAATATTTCCTTGGCTACAAAAAGGTGCATGTGAGTGAGCATGAATCTAAAAAGTAATGCAAAAATCCTTCAGTTAAAAATCAGAAATATACAAATCTGATTCTTTCTAAAAGTGATATTAAGGACTTTTCTTACCGATTTGCATATTTTAGGTAAAATTATCTACAGCTTTGCACCATATTCGACATAAATGGACTGCCGGGATGTCGAATAATACATTATTTCTTCAGAAAATGGTCGCAAAAAGGATTTATGAAGACATATTCCCTTTGCTTACAATTTGTTTACGCTTTGCTTATTCTTTGCTTACGGAGAAAACACAAGAGAACATAAGCAATTTTCTACAAATACACACGAATAAGTCGCATAGGGACGCAGACTATTTCCTTGGCTACAAAAAGGTGCATGTGAGTGAGCATGAATCTAAAAATTAATGCAAAAATCCTTCAGGTAAAGTCAGAAATATACAAATATGATTCTTTCTAAAAGTGATATTAAGGACTTTTGGTACCGATTTGCTTATTTTAGCTCCAATTATCTACAGTTTTGCACTATGGTCGCAAAAATGGCGTAAGCAAATTGTAAGCAAAGGGAATATGTCTTCATAAATCCTTTTTGCGACCATTTTCTGAAGAAATAATGTATTTTTCGACATCCCGGGAGTCCATTTATGCCGAATATGGTGCAAAACTGTAGATAGTTGGAGCTAAAATAAGCAAATGGGTACCAAAGGCCCTAATATCATTGGTGTTTTCTCCGTAAGCAAAGAATAAGCAAAGCGTAAGCAAATTGTAAGGAAAGGGAATATGTCTTCATAAATCCTTTTTGCGACCATTTTCTGAAGAAATACTGTATTTTTCAACATCCCGGGAGTCCATTTATGCCGAATATGGTGCAAAACTGTAGATAATTGGAGCTAAAATAAGCAAATGGGTACCAAAAATCCTTAACATCACTTTTACAATGAAACATATTTGTATATTGCTGACTTTAACTGAAGGATTTTTGCATTAATTTTTAGATTCATCCTCACTTACATGCACCATTCTGTAGCGAAGGAAATATTCTGCGTCCCTATGCGACTTGTTTGTGTGTATTTGTAGAAAAATTCTATATTTCTGTGGTGTTTTCTCCGTAAGCAAAGAATACGCAAAGCGTAAGCAAATTGTAAGCAAAGGGAATATGTCTTCATAAATCCTTTTTGCGACCATTTTCTGAAGAAATAATGTATTTTTCGACATCCCGGGAGTCCATTTATGCCGAATATGGTGCAAAACTGTAGATAGTTGGAGCTAAAATAAGCAAATGGGTACCAAAGGCCCTAATATCACTTTTAGAAAGAATCATATTTGTATATTTCTGACTTTACCTGAAGGATTTTTGCATTAATTTTTAGATTCATGCTCGCTCACATGCACCATTCTGTAGCCAGGGAAATAGTCTGCGTCCCTATGCGACTTATTCGTGTGTATTTGTAGAAAAATGCTTAATTTCTGTGGTGTTTTCTCCGTAAGCAAAGAATAAGCAAAGCGTAAGCAAATTGTAAGCAAAGGGAATATGTCTTCATAAATCCTTTTTGCGACCATTTTCTGAAGAAATAATGTATTATTCGACATCCCGGCAATCCATTTATGTCGAATATGGTGCAAAGCTGTAGATAATTTTACCTAAAATATGCAAATCGGTAAGAAAAGTCCTTAATATCACTTTTAGAAAGAATCAGATTTGTATATTTCTGATTTTTAACTGAAGGATTTTTGCATTACTTTTTAGATTCATGCTCACTCACATGCACCTTTTTGTAGCCAAGGAAATATTCTGCGTCCCTATGCGACTTATTCGTGTGTATTTGTAGAAAATTGCTTATGTTCTCTTGTGTTTTCTCCGTAAGCAAAGAATAAGCAAAGCGTAAGCAAATTGTAAGCAAAGGGAATATGTCTTCATAAATCATTTTTGCGACCATTTTCTGAAGAAATAATGTATTTTTCGACATCCCGGCAGTCCATTTATGTCGAATATGGTGCAAAGCTGTAGATAATTTTACCTAAAATATGCAAATCGGTAAAAAAAGTCCTTAATATCACTTTTAGAAAGAATCAGATTTGTATATTTCTGATTTTTAACTGAAGGATTTTTGCATTACTTTTTAGATTCATGCTCACTCACATGCACCTTTTTGTAGCCAAGGAAATATTCTGCGTCCCTATGCGACTTATTCGTGTGTATTTGTAGAAAAATTATAATTTCTTTGGTGTTTTCTCCGTAAGCAAAGAATAAGCCAAGCATAAGTAAATTGTAAGCAAATTGACTATGTCTTCATAAATCTTTGTTGCGACTATTTTCTGAAGAAATAATGTATTTTTCGACATCCCCGCAATCCATTTATGTCGAATACGGTGCAAAACAGTAGATAATTTTACCTAAAATATGCAAATCGTCAAGAAAAGTCCTTAATATCACTTTTACAAAGAATCATATTTGTATATTGCTGACTTTAACTGAAGAATTTTTGCATTAATTTTTAGATTCATGCTCACTCACATGCACCATTCTGTAGCGAAGGAAATATTCTGCGTCCCTATGCGACTTATTCGTGTGTATTTGTAGAAAAATTCTATATTTCTGTGGTGTTTTCTCCGTAAGCAAAGAAAAAGCAAAACGTAAGCAAATTGTAAGCAAAGGGATTATGTCTTCATAAATCCTTTTTGCGACCATTTTCTGAAGAAATAATGTATTTTTCGACATCCCGGCAGTCCATTTATGTCGAATATGATGCAAAACTGTAGATAATTTTACCTTAAATATGCAAATCGTCAAGAAAAGTCCTTAATATAACTTTTACAAAGAATCATTTTTGTGTATTGCTGACTATAACTGAAGGATTTTTGCATTACTTTTTAGATTCATGCTCACTCACATGCACCTTTTTGTAGCCAAGGAAATATTCTGCGTCCCTATGCGACTTATTCGTGTGTATTTGTAGAAAATTGCTTATGTTCTCTTGTGTTTTCTCCGTAAGCAAAGAATAAGCAAAGCGTAAGCAAATTGTAAGCAAAGGGAATATGTCTTCATAAATCATTTTTGCGACCATTTTCTGAAGAAATAATGTATTTTTCGACATCCCGGCAGTCCATTTATGTCGAATATGGTGCAAAGCTGTAGATAATTTTACCTAAAATATGCAAATCGGTAAAAAAAGTCCTTAATATCACTTTTAGAAAGAATCAGATTTGTATATTTCTGATTTTTAACTGAAGGATTTTTGCATTACTTTTTAGATTCATGCTCACTCACATGCACCTTTTTGTAGCCAAGGAAATATTCTGCGTCCCTATGCGACTTATTCGTGTGTATTTGTAGAAAAATTATAATTTCTTTGGTGTTTTCTCCGTAAGCAAAGAATAAGCAAAGCATAAGTAAATTGTAAGCAAATTGACTATGTCTTCATAAATCTTTGTTGCGACTATTTTCTGAAGAAATAATGTATTTTTCGACATCCCCGCAATCCATTTATGTCGAATACGGTGCAAAACAGTAGATAATTTTACCTAAAATATGCAAATCGTCAAGAAAAGTCCTTAATATCACTTTTACAAAGAATCATATTTGTATATTGCTGACTTTAACTGAAGAATTTTTGCATTAATTTTTAGATTCATGCTCACTCACATGCACCATTCTGTAGCGAAGGAAATATTCTGCGTCCCTATGCGACTTATTCGTGTGTATTTGTAGAAAAATTCTATATTTCTGTGGTGTTTTCTCCGTAAGCAAAGAAAAAGCAAAACGTAAGCAAATTGTAAGCAAAGGGATTATGTCTTCATAAATCCTTTTTGCGACCATTTTCTGAAGAAATAATGTATTTTTCGACATCCCGGCAGTCCATTTATGTCGAATATGATGCAAAACTGTAGATAATTTTACCTTAAATATGCAAATCGTCAAGAAAAGTCCTTAATATAACTTTTACAAAGAATCATTTTTGTGTATTGCTGACTATAACTGAAGGATTTTTGCATTAATTTTTAGATTCATGCTAACTCACATGCACCATTCTGTAGCCAAGGAAATATTCTGCGTCCCTATGCGACTTGTTTGTGTGTATTTGTAGAAAAATTCTATATTTCTGTGCTGTTTTCTCCGTAAGCAAAGAATAAGCAAAGCGTAAGCAAATTGTAAGCAAAGGGAATATGTCTTCATAAATCCTTTTTGCGACCATTTTCTGAAGAAATAATTTATTTTTCGACATCCCGGGAGTCCATTTATGCCGAATATAGTGCAAAACTGTAGATAATTGGAGCTAAAATAAGCAAATGGGTACCAAAAGTCCTTAATATCACTTTTAGAAAGAATCATATTTGTATATCTCTGACTTTACCTGAAGGATTTTTGCATTAATTTTTAGATTCATGCTCGCTCACATGCACCATTCTGTAGCCAGGGAAATAGTCTGCGTCCCTATGCGACTTATTCGTTTGTATTTGTAGAAAAATGCTTAATTTCTGTGGTGTTCTCTCCGTAAGCAAAGAATAAGCAAAGCGTAAGCAAATTGTAAGCAAAGGGAATATGTCTTCATAAATCTTTGTTGCGACTATTTTCTGAAGAAATAATGTATTTTTCGACATCCCGGCAATCCATTTATGTCGAATACGGTGCAAAACAGTAGATAATTTTACCTAAAATATGCAAATCGTCAAGAAAAGTCCTTAATATCACTTTTAAAAAGAATCATATTTGTATATTGCTGACTTTAACTGAAGAATTTTTGCATTAATTTTTAGATTCATGCTCACTCACATGCACCATTCTGTAGCCAAGGAAATATTCTGCGTCCCTATGCGACTTATTTGTTTTTTTTTGTGGGAAAATTCTATATTTCTGTGTTGTTTTCTCCGTGAGCAAAGAATAAGCAAAGCGTAAGCAAATTGTAAGCAAAGGGAATATGTCTTCATAAATCCTTTTTGCGACCATTTTCTGAAGAAATAATTTATTTTTCGACATCCCGGGAGTCCATTTATGCCGAATATAGTGCAAAACTGTAGATAATTGGAGCTAAAATAAGCAAATCGGTACCAAAAGTCCTTAATATCACTTTTAGAAAGAATCATATTTGTATATCTCTGACTTTACCTGAAGGATTTTTGCATTAATTTTTAGATTCATGCTCACTCACATGCACCTTTTTGTAGCCAAGGAAATATTCTGCGTCCCTATGCGACTTATTCGTGTGTATTTGTAGAAAATTGCTTATGTTCTCTTGTGTTTTCTCCGTAAGCAAAGAATAAGCAAAGCGTAAACAAATTGTAAGCAAAGGGAATATGTCTTCATAAATCATTTTTGCGACCATTTTCTGAAGAAATAATGTATTTTTCGACATCCCGGCAGTCCATTTATGTCGAATATGATGCAAAACTGTAGATAATTTTACCTTAAATATGCAAATCGTCAAGAAAAGTCCTTAATATAACTTTTACAAAGAATCATTTTTGTGTATTGCTGACTATAACTGAAGGATTTTTGCATTAATTTTTAGATTCATGCTAACTCACATGCACCATTCTGTAGCCAAGGAAATATTCTGCGTCCCTATGCGACTTGTTTGTGTGTATTTGTAGAAAAATTCTATATTTCTGTGCTGTTTTCTCCGTAAGCAAAGAATAAGCAAAGCGTAAGCAAATTGTAAGCAAAGGGAATATGTCTTCATAAATCCTTTTTGCGACCATTTTCTGAAGAAATAATTTATTTTTCGACATCCCGGGAGTCCATTTATGCCGAATATAGTGCAAAACTGTAGATAATTGGAGCTAAAATAAGCAAATGGGTACCAAAAGTCCTTAATATCACTTTTAGAAAGAATCATATTTGTATATCTCTGACTTTACCTGAAGGATTTTTGCATTAATTTTTAGATTCATGCTCGCTCACATGCACCATTCTGTAGCCAGGGAAATAGTCTGCGTCCCTATGCGACTTATTCGTTTGTATTTGTAGAAAAATGCTTAATTTCTGTGGTGTTCTCTCCGTAAGCAAAGAATAAGCAAAGCGTAAGCAAATTGTAAGCAAAGGGAATATGTCTTCATAAATCTTTGTTGCGACTATTTTCTGAAGAAATAATGTATTTTTCGACATCCCGGCAATCCATTTATGTCGAATACGGTGCAAAACAGTAGATAGTTTTACCTAAAATATGCAAATCGTCAAGAAAAGTCCTTAATATCACTTTTAAAAAGAATCATATTTGTATATTGCTGACTTTAACTGAAGAATTTTTGCATTAATTTTTAGATTCATGCTCACTCACATGCACCATTCTGTAGCCAAGGAAATATTCTGCGTCCCTATGCGACTTATTTGTTTTTTTTTGTGGGAAAATTCTATATTTCTGTGTTGTTTTCTCCGTGAGCAAAGAATAAGCAAAGCGTAAGCAAATTGTAAGCAAAGGGAATATGTCTTCATAAATCCTTTTTGCGACCATTTTCTGAAGAAATAATTTATTTTTCGACATCCCGGGAGTCCATTTATGCCGAATATAGTGCAAAACTGTAGATAATTGGAGCTAAAATAAGCAAATCGGTACCAAAAGTCCTTAATATCACTTTTAGAAAGAATCATATTTGTATATCTCTGACTTTACCTGAAGGATTTTTGCATTAATTTTTAGATTCATGCTCACTCACATGCACCTTTTTGTAGCCAAGGAAATATTCTGCGTCCCTATGCGACTTATTCGTGTGTATTTGTAGAAAATTGCTTATGTTCTCTTGTGTTTTCTCCGTAAGCAAAGAATAAGCAAAGCGTAAACAAATTGTAAGCAAAGGGAATATGTCTTCATAAATCATTTTTGCGACCATTTTCTGAAGAAATAATGTATTTTTCGACATCCCGGGAGTCCATTTATGCCGAATATAGTGCAAAACTGTAGATAATTGGAGCTAAAATAAGCAAATCGGTACCAAAAGTCCTTAATATCACTTTTAGAAAGAATCATATTTGTATATCTCTGACTTTACCTGAAGGATTTTTGCATTAATTTTTAGATTCATGCTCACTCACATGCACCTTTTTTGTAGCCAAGGAAATATTCTGCGTCCCTATGCGACTTATTCGTGTGTATTTGTAGAAAATTGCTTATGTTCTCTTGTGTTTTCTCCGTAAGCAAAGAATAAGCAAAGCGTAAACAAATTGTAAGCAAAGGGAATATGTCTTCATAAATCATTTTTGCGACCATTTTCTGAAGAAATAATGTATTTTTCGACATCCCGGCAGTCCATTTATGTCGAATATGGTGCAAAGCTGTAGATAATTTTACCTAAAATATGCAAATCGGTAAGAAAAGTCCTTAATATCACTTTTAGAAAGAATCAGATTTGTATATTTCTGATTTTTAACTGAAGGATTTTTGCATTACTTTTTAGATTCATGCTCACTCACATGCACCTTTTTGTAGCCAAGGAAATATTCTGCGTCCCTATGCGACTTATTGGTGTGTATTTGTAGAAAAATGCTTAATTTCTGTGGTGTTTTCTCCGTAAGCAAAGAATAAGCAAAGCGTAAGCAAATTGTAAGCAAAGGGACTATGTCTTCATAAATCCTTGTTGCGACTATTTTCTGAAGAAATTATGTATTTTTCGACATCCCGGCAGTCCATTTATGTCGAATATGGTGCAAAACAGTAGATAATTTTACCTAAAATATGCAAATCGTCAAGAAAAGTCCTTAATATCACTTTTACAAAGAATCATATTTGTATATTGCTGACTTTAACTGAAGAATTTTTGCATTGATTTTTAGATTCATGCTCACTCACATGCACCATTCTGTAGCGAAGGAAATATTCTGCGTCCCTATGCGACTTATCCGTGTGTATTTGTAGAAAAATTCTATATTTCTGTGGTGTTTTCTCCGTAAGCAAAGAATAAGCAAAGCGTAAGCAAATTGTAAGCAAAGGGAATATGTCTTCATAAATCCTTTTTGCGACCATTTTCTGAAGAAATACTGTATTTTTCAACATCCCGGGAGTCCATTTATGCCGAATATGGTGCAAAACTGTAGATAATTGGAGCTAAAATAAGCAAATGGGTACCAAAAATCCTTAACATCACTTTTAGAAAGAATCAGATTTGTATATTGCTGACTTTAACTGAAGGATTTTTGCATTAATTTTTAGATTCATCCTCACTCACATGCACCATTCTGTAGCGAAGGAAATATTCTGCGTCCCTATGCGACTTATTCGTGTGTATTTGTAGAAAAATGCTTAATTTCTGTGGTGTTTTCTCCGTAAGCAAAGAATAAGCAAAGCGTAAGCAAATTGTAAGCAAAGGGACAATGTCTTCATAAATCTTTGTTGCGACCATTTTCTGAAGAAATCATGTATTTTTCGATATTCCGGGAGTCCATTTAGGTCGAATATGGTGCAAAACTGTAGATAATTTTACCTAAAATATGCAAATCGGTAAGAAAAGTCCTTAATATCACTTTTAGAAAGAATCATATTTGTATATTTCTGACTTTACCTGAAGGATTTTTGCATTAATTTTTATATTCATGCTCACTCACATGCACCATTCTGTAGCCAAGGAAATATTCTGCGTCCCGATGCGACTTATTTGTGTGTTTTTGTAGAAAAATTCTATATTTCTGTGGTTTTTTCTCCGTAAGCAAAGAAAAAGCAAAGCGTAAGCAAATTGTAAGCGAAGGGATTATGTGTTCATAAATCCTTTTTGCGACCATTTTCTGAAGAAATAATGTATTTTTCGACATCCCGGCAGTCCATTTATGTCGAATATGATGCAAAACTGTAGATAATTTTACCTTAAACATGCAAATCGTCAAGAAAAGTCCTTAATATCTTTTTTACAAAGAATCATTTTTGTGTATTGCTGACTTTAACTGAAGGATTTTTGCATTAATGTTTAGATTAATGCTCACTCACTTGCACCATTCTGTAGCCAAGGAAATATTCTGCGTTTTTGGTCGCAAAAATGATTTATGAAGACATATTCCCTTTGCTTACAATTTGTTTACGCTTTGCTTATTCTTTGCTTACGGAGAAAACACCACAGAACATAAGCAATTTTCTACAAATACACACGAATAAGTCGCATAGGGACGCAGAATATTTCCTTGGCTACAAAAAGGTGCATGTGAGTGAGCATGAATCTAAAAATTAATGCAAAAATCCTTCAGGTAAAGTCAGAGATATACAAATATGATTCTTTCTAAAAGTGATATTAAGGACTTTTGGTACCGATTTGCTTATTTTAGCTCCAATTATCTACAGTTTTGCACTATATTCGGCATAAATGGACTCCCGGGATGTCGAAAAATACATTATTTCTTCAGAAAATGGTCGCAAAAAGGATTTATGAAGACATATTCCCTTTGCTTACAATTTGCTTACGCTTTGCTTATTCTTTGCTTACCGAGAAAACACCACATAAATATAGAATTTTTCTACAAATACACACAAACAAGTCGCATAGGGACGCAGAATATTTCCTTGGCTACAGAATGGTGCATGTGAGTGAGCATGAATCTAAAAATTAATGCAAAAATCCTTCAGTTTTAGTCAGCAATAAAACACCACAGAAATATAGAATTTTTCTACAAATACACACGGATAAGTCGCATAGGGACGCAGAATATTTCCTTCGCTACAGAATGGTGCATGTGAGTGAGCATGAATCTAAAAATTAATGCAAAAATTCTTCAGTTAAAGTCAGCAATATACAAATCTGATTCTTTCTAAAAGTGATATTAAGGACTTTTCTTACCGATTTGCATATTTTAGGTAAAATTATCTACAGCTTTGCACCATATTCGACATAAATGGACTGCCGGGATGTCGAAAAATACATGATTTCTTCAGAAAATGGTCGCAACAAGGATTTATGAAGACATAGTCCCTTTGCTTACAATTTGCTTACGCTTTGCTTATTCTTTGCTTACGGAGAAAACACCACAGAAATTAAGCATTTTTCTACAAATACACACGAATAAGTCGCATAGGGACGCAGAATATTTCCTTGGCTACAAAAAGGTGCATGTGAGTGAGCATGAATCTAAAAAGTAATGCAAAAATCCTTCAGTTAAAAATCAGAAATATACAAATCTTATTCTTTCTAAAAGTGATATTAAGGACTTTTCTTACCGATTTGCATATTTTAGGTAAAATTATCTACAGCTTTGCACCATATTCGACATAAATGGACTGCCGGGATGTCGAATAATACATTATTTCTTCAGAAAATGGTCGCAAAAAGGATTTATGAAGACATATTCCCTTTGCTTACAATTTGTTTACGCTTTGCTTATTCTTTGCTTACGGAGAAAACACAAGAGAACATAAGCAATTTTCTACAAATACACACGAATAAGTCGCATAGGGACGCAGACTATTTCCTTGGCTACAAAAAGGTGCATGTGAGTGAGCATGAATCTAAAAATTAATGCAAAAATCCTTCAGGTAAAGTCAGAAATATACAAATATGATTCTTTCTAAAAGTGATATTAAGGACTTTTGGTACCGATTTGCTTATTTTAGCTCCAATTATCTACAGTTTTGCACTATGGTCGCAAAAATGGCGTAAGCAAATTGTAAGCAAAGGGAATATGTCTTCATAAATCCTTTTTGCGACCATTTTCTGAAGAAATAATGTATTTTTCGACATCCCGGGAGTCCATTTATGCCGAATATGGTGTAAAACTGTAGATAGTTGGAGCTAAAATAAGCAAATGGGTACCAAAGGCCCTAATATCATTGGTGTTTTCTCCGTAAGCAAAGAATAAGCAAAGCGTAAGCAAATTGTAAGGAAAGGGAATATGTCTTCATAAATCCTTTTTGCGACCATTTTCTGAAGAAATACTGTATTTTTCAACATCCCGGGAGTCCATTTATGCCGAATATGGTGCAAAACTGTAGATAATTGGAGCTAAAATAAGCAAATGGGTACCAAAAATCCTTAACATCACTTTTACAATGAAACATATTTGTATATTGCTGACTTTAACTGAAGGATTTTTGCATTAATTTTTAGATTCATCCTCACTTACATGCACCATTCTGTAGCCAAGGAAATATTCTGCGTCCCTATGCGACTTGTTTGTGTGTATTTGTAGAAAAATTCTATATTTCTGTGGTGTTTTCTCCGTAAGCAAAGAATACGCAAAGCGTAAGCAAATTGTAAGCAAAGGGAATATGTCTTCATAAATCCTTTTTGCGACCATTTTCTGAAGAAATAATGTATTTTTCGACATCCCGGGAGTCCATTTATGCCGAATATGGTGCAAAACTGTAGATAGTTGGAGCTAAAATAAGCAAATGGGTACCAAAGGCCCTAATATCACTTTTAGAAAGAATCATATTTGTATATTTCTGACTTTACCTGAAGGATTTTTGCATTAATTTTTAGATTCATGCTCGCTCACATGCACCATTCTGTAGCCAGGGAAATAGTCTGCGTCCCTATGCGACTTATTCGTGTGTATTTGTAGAAAAATGCTTAATTTCTGTGGTGTTTTCTCCGTAAGCAAAGAATAAGCAAAGCGTAAGCAAATTGTAAGCAAAGGGAATATGTCTTCATAAATCCTTTTTGCGACCATTTTCTGAAGAAATAATGTATTATTCGACATCCCGGCAATCCATTTATGTCGAATATGGTGCAAAGCTGTAGATAATTTTACCTAAAATATGCAAATCGGTAAGAAAAGTCCTTAATATCACTTTTAGAAAGAATCAGATTTGTATATTTCTGATTTTTAACTGAAGGATTTTTGCATTACTTTTTAGATTCATGCTCACTCACATGCACCTTTTTGTAGCCAAGGAAATATTCTGCGTCCCTATGCGACTTATTCGTGTGTATTTGTAGAAAAATGCTTAATTTCTGTGGTGTTTTCTCCGTAAGCAAAGAATAAGCAAAGCGTAAGCAAATTGTAAGCAAAGGGATTATGTCTTCATAAATCCTTTTTGCGACCATTTTCTGAAGAAATAATGTATTTTTCGACATCCCGGCAGTCCATTTATGTCGAATATGATGCAAAACTGTAGATAATTTTACCTTAAACATGCAAATCGTCAAGAAAAGTCCTTAATATCTTTTTTACAAAGAATCATTTTTGTGTATTGCTGACTTTAACTTAGGGTTTTGTGCATTAATGTTTAGATTGATGCTCACTCACATGCACCATTCTGTAGCCAAGGAAATATTCTGCGTCCCTATGCGACTTATTTGTGTGTTTTTGTAGAAAAATTCTATATTTCTGTGGTGTTTTCTCCGTGAGCAAAGAATAAGCAAAGCGTAAGCAAATTGTAAGCAAAGGGATTATGTCTTCATAAATCCTTTTTGCGACCATTTTCTGAAGAAATAATGTATTTTTCGACATTCCGGCAGTCCATTTATGTCAAATATGGTGCAAAACTGTAGATAATTTTACTTAAAATATGCAAATCGTCAAGAAAAGTCCTTAATATCACTTTTACAATGAAACATATTTGTATATTGCTGACTTTAACTGAAGGATTTTTGCATTAATTTTTAGATTCATCCTCACTTACATGCACCATTCTGTAGCGAAGGAAATATTCTGCGTCCCTATGCGACTTGTTTGTGTGTATTTGTAGAAAATTCTATATTTGTGTGGTGTTTTCTCCGTAAGCAAAGAATAAGCAAAGCGTAAGCAAATTGTAAGCAAAGGGAATATGTCTTCATAAATCCTTTTTGCGACCATTTTATGAAGAAATAATGTATTTTTCGACATCCCGGCAGTCCATTTATGTCGAATATGGTGCAAAGCTGTAGATAATTTTACCTAAAATATGCAAATCGGTAAGAAAAGTCCTTAATATCACTTTTAGAAAGAATCAGATTTGTATATTTCTGATTTTTAACTGAAGGATTTTTGCATTACTTTTTAGATTCATGCTCACTCACATGCACCTTTTTGTAGCCAAGGAAATATTCTGCGTCCCTATGCGACTTATTCGTGTGTATTTGTAGAAAAATGCTTAATTTCTGTGGTGTTTTCTCCGTAAGCAAAGAATAAGCAAAGCGTAAGCAAATTGTAAGCAAAGGGACTATGTCTTCATAAATCCTTGTTGCGACTATTTTCTGAAGAAATTATGTATTTTTCGACATCCCGGCAGTCCATTTATGTCGAATATGGTGCAAAACAGTAGATAATTTTACCTAAAATATGCAAATCGTCAAGAAAAGTCCTTAATATCACTTTTACAAAGAATCATATTTGTATATTGCTGACTTTAACTGAAGAATTTTTGCATTGATTTTTAGATTCATGCTCACTCACATGCACCATTCTGTAGCGAAGGAAATATTCTGCGTCCCTATGCGACTTATCCGTGTGTATTTGTAGAAAAATTCTATATTTCTGTGGTGTTTTCTCCGTAAGCAAAGAATAAGCAAAGCGTAAGCAAATTGTAAGCAAAGGGAATATGTCTTCATAAATCCTTTTTGCGACCATTTTCTGAAGAAATACTGTATTTTTCAACATCCCGGGAGTCCATTTATGCCGAATATGGTGCAAAACTGTAGATAATTGGAGCTAAAATAAGCAAATGGGTACCAAAAATCCTTAACATCACTTTTAGAAAGAATCAGATTTGTATATTGCTGACTTTAACTGAAGGATTTTTGCATTAATTTTTAGATTCATCCTCACTCACATGCACCATTCTGTAGCGAAGGAAATATTCTGCGTCCCTATGCGACTTATTCGTGTGTATTTGTAGAAAAATGCTTAATTTCTGTGGTGTTTTCTCCGTAAGCAAAGAATAAGCAAAGCGTAAGCAAATTGTAAGCAAAGGGACAATGTCTTCATAAATCTTTGTTGCGACCATTTTCTGAAGAAATCATGTATTTTTCGATATTCCGGGAGTCCATTTAGGTCGAATATGGTGCAAAACTGTAGATAATTTTACCTAAAATATGCAAATCGGTAAGAAAAGTCCTTAATATCACTTTTAGAAAGAATCATATTTGTATATTTCTGACTTTACCTGAAGGATTTTTGCATTAATTTTTATATTCATGCTCACTCACATGCACCATTCTGTAGCCAAGGAAATATTCTGCGTCCCGATGCGACTTATTTGTGTGTTTTTGTAGAAAAATTCTATATTTCTGTGGTTTTTTCTCCGTAAGCAAAGAAAAAGCAAAGCGTAAGCAAATTGTAAGCGAAGGGATTATGTGTTCATAAATCCTTTTTGCGACCATTTTCTGAAGAAATAATGTATTTTTCGACATCCCGGCAGTCCATTTATGTCGAATATGATGCAAAACTGTAGATAATTTTACCTTAAACATGCAAATCGTCAAGAAAAGTCCTTAATATCTTTTTTACAAAGAATCATTTTTGTGTATTGCTGACTTTAACTGAAGGATTTTTGCATTAATGTTTAGATTGATGCTCACTCACTTGCACCATTCTGTAGCCAAGGAAATATTCTGCGTTTTTGGTCGCAAAAATGATTTATGAAGACATATTCCCTTTGCTTACAATTTGTTTACGCTTTGCTTATTCTTTGCTTACGGAGAAAACACAAGAGAACATAAGCAATTTTCTACAAATACACACGAATAAGTCGCATAGGGACGCAGAATATTTCCTTGGCTACAAAAAGGTGCATGTGAGTGAGCATGAATCTAAAAATTAATGCAAAAATCCTTCAGGTAAAGTCAGAGATATACAAATATGATTCTTTCTAAAAGTGATATTAAGGACTTTTGGTACCGATTTGCTTATTTTAGCTCCAATTATCTACAGTTTTGCACTATATTCGGCATAAATGGACTCCCGGGATGTCGAAAAATACATTATTTCTTCAGAAAATGGTCGCAAAAAGGATTTATGAAGACATATTCCCTTTGCTTACAATTTGCTTACGCTTTGCTTATTCTTTGCTTACCGAGAAAACACCACATAAATATAGAATTTTTCTACAAATACACACAAACAAGTCGCATAGGGACGCAGAATATTTCCTTGGCTACAGAATGGTGCATGTGAGTGAGCATGAATCTAAAAATTAATGCAAAAATCCTTCAGTTTTAGTCAGCAATAAAACACCACAGAAATATAGAATTTTTCTACAAATACACACGGATAAGTCGCATAGGGACGCAGAATATTTCCCCTGCTACAGAATGGTGCATGTGAGTGAACATGAATCTAAAAATTAATGCAAAAATTCTTCAGTTAAAGTCAGCAATATACAAATCTGATTCTTTCTAAAAGTGATATTAAGGACTTTTCTTACCGATTTGCATATTTTAGGTAAAATTATCTACAGCTTTGCACCATATTCGACATAAATGGACTGCCGGGATGTCGAAAAATACATGATTTCTTCAGAAAATGGTCGCAACAAGGATTTATGAAGACATAGTCCCTTTGCTTACAATTTGCTTACGCTTTGCTTATTCTTTGCTTACGGAGAAAACACCACAGAAATTAAGCATTTTTCTACAAATACACACGAATAAGTCGCATAGGGACGCAGAATATTTCCTTGGCTACAAAAAGGTGCATGTGAGTGAGCATGAATCTAAAAAGTAATGCAAAAATCCTTCAGTTAAAAATCAGAAATATACAAATCTGATTCTTTCTAAAAGTGATATTAAGGACTTTTCTTACCGATTTGCATATTTTAGGTAAAATTATCTACAGCTTTGCACCATATTCGACATAAATGGACTGCCGGGATGTCGAATAATACATTATTTCTTCAGAAAATGGTCGCAAAAAGGATTTATGAAGACATATTCCCTTTGCTTACAATTTGTTTACGCTTTGCTTATTCTTTGCTTACGGAGAAAACACAAGAGAACATAAGCAATTTTCTACAAATACACACGAATAAGTCGCATAGGGACGCAGACTATTTCCTTGGCTACAAAAAGGTGCATGTGAGTGAGCATGAATCTAAAAATTAATGCAAAAATCCTTCAGGTAAAGTCAGAAATATACAAATATGATTCTTTCTAAAAGTGATATTAAGGACTTTTGGTACCGATTTGCTTATTTTAGCTCCAATTATCTACAGTTTTGCACTATGGTCGCAAAAATGGCGTAAGCAAATTGTAAGCAAAGGGAATATGTCTTCATAAATCCTTTTTGCGACCATTTTCTGAAGAAATAATGTATTTTTCGACATCCCGGGAGTCCATTTATGCCGAATATGGTGCAAAACTGTAGATAGTTGGAGCTAAAATAAGCAAATGGGTACCAAAGGCCCTAATATCATTGGTGTTTTCTCCGTAAGCAAAGAATAAGCAAAGCGTAAGCAAATTGTAAGGAAAGGGAATATGTCTTCATAAATCCTTTTTGCGACCATTTTCTGAAGAAATACTGTATTTTTCAACATCCCGGGAGTCCATTTATGCCGAATATGGTGCAAAACTGTAGATAATTGGAGCTAAAATAAGCAAATGGGTACCAAAAATCCTTAACATCACTTTTACAATGAAACATATTTGTATATTGCTGACTTTAACTGAAGGATTTTTGCATTAATTTTTAGATTCATCCTCACTTACATGCACCATTCTGTAGCGAAGGAAATATTCTGCGTCCCTATGCGACTTGTTTGTGTGTATTTGTAGAAAAATTCTATATTTCTGTGGTGTTTTCTCCGTAAGCAAAGAATACGCAAAGCGTAAGCAAATTGTAAGCAAAGGGAATATGTCTTCATAAATCCTTTTTGCGACCATTTTCTGAAGAAATAATGTATTTTTCGACATCCCGGGAGTCCATTTATGCCGAATATGGTGCAAAACTGTAGATAGTTGGAGCTAAAATAAGCAAATGGGTACCAAAGGCCCTAATATCACTTTTAGAAAGAATCATATTTGTATATTTCTGACTTTACCTGAAGGATTTTTGCATTAATTTTTAGATTCATGCTCGCTCACATGCACCATTCTGTAGCCAGGGAAATAGTCTGCGTCCCTATGCGACTTATTCGTGTGTATTTGTAGAAAAATGCTTAATTTCTGTGGTGTTTTCTCCGTAAGCAAAGAATAAGCAAAGCGTAAGCAAATTGTAAGCAAAGGGAATATGTCTTCATAAATCCTTTTTGCGACCATTTTCTGAAGAAATAATGTATTATTCGACATCCCGGCAATCCATTTATGTCGAATATGGTGCAAAGCTGTAGATAATTTTACCTAAAATATGCAAATCGGTAAGAAAAGTCCTTAATATCACTTTTAGAAAGAATCAGATTTGTATATTTCTGATTTTTAACTGAAGGATTTTTGCATTACTTTTTAGATTCATGCTCACTCACATGCACCTTTTTGTAGCCAAGGAAATATTCTGCGTCCCTATGCGACTTATTCGTGTGTATTTGTAGAAAAATGCTTAATTTCTGTGGTGTTTTCTCCGTAAGCAAAGAATAAGCAAAGCGTAAGCAAATTGTAAGCAAAGGGATTATGTCTTCATAAATCCTTTTTGCGACCATTTTCTGAAGAAATAATGTATTTTTCGACATCCCGGCAGTCCATTTATGTCGAATATGATGCAAAACTGTAGATAATTTTACCTTAAACATGCAAATCGTCAAGAAAAGTCCTTAATATCTTTTTTACAAAGAATCATTTTTGTGTATTGCTGACTTTAACTGAGGGTTTTGTGCATTAATGTTTAGATTGATGCTCACTCACATGCACCATTCTGTAGCCAAGGAAATATTCTGCGTCCCTATGCGACTTATTTGTGTGTTTTTGTAGAAAAATTCTATATTTCTGTGGTGTTTTCTCCGTGAGCAAAGAATAAGCAAAGCGTAAGCAAATTGTAAGCAAAGGGATTATGTCTTCATAAATCCTTTTTGCGACCATTTTCTGAAGAAATAATGTATTTTTCGACATTCCGGCAGTCCATTTATGTCAAATATGGTGCAAAACTGTAGATAATTTTACTTAAAATATGCAAATCGTCAAGAAAAGTCCTTAATATCACTTTTACAATGAAACATATTTGTATATTGCTGACTTTAACTGAAGGATTTTTGCATTAATTTTTAGATTCATCCTCACTTACATGCACCATTCTGTAGCGAAGGAAATATTCTGCGTCCCTATGCGACTTGTTTGTGTGTATTTGTAGAAAATTCTATATTTGTGTGGTGTTTTCTCCGTAAGCAAAGAATAAGCAAAGCGTAAGCAAATTGTAAGCAAAGGGAATATGTCTTCATAAATCCTTTTTGCGACCATTTTATGAAGAAATAATGTATTTTTCGACATCCCGGGAGTCCATTTATGCCGAATATGGTGCAAAACTGTAGATAGTTGGAGCTAAAATAAGCAAATGGGTACCAAAGGCCCTAATATCACTTTTAGAAAGAATCATATTTGTATATTTCTGACTTTACCTGAAGGATTTTTGCATTAATTTTTAGATTCATGCTCGCTCACATGCACCATTCTGTAGCCAGGGAAATAGTCTGCGTCCCTATGCGACTTATTCGTGTGTATTTGTAGAAAAATGCTTAATTTCTGTGGTGTTTTCTCCGTAAGCAAAGAATAAGCAAAGCGTAAGCAAATTGTAAGCAAAGAGATTATGTCTTCATAAATCCTTTTTGCGACCATTTTCTGAAGAAATAATGTATTATTCGACATCCCGGCAGTCCATTTATGTCGAATATGGTGCAAAGCTGTAGATAATTTTACCTAAAATATGCAAATCGGTAAGAAAAGTCCTTAATATCACTTTTAGAAAGAATCAGATTTGTATATTTCTGATTTTTAACTGAAGGATTTTTGCATTACTTTTTAGATTCATGCTCACTCACATGCACCTTTTTGTAGCCAAGGATATATTCTGCGTCCCTATGCGACTTATTCGTGTGTATTTGTAGAAAAATGCTTAATTTCTGTGGTGTTTTCTCCGTAAGCAAAGAATAAGCAAAGCGTAAGCAAATTGTAAGCAAAGGGACTATGTCTTCATAAATCCTTGTTGCGACCATTTTCTGAAGAAATCATGTATTTTTCGACATCCCGGCAGTCCATTTATGTCGAATATGGTGCAAAGCTGTAGATAATTTTACCTAAAATATGCAAATCGGTAAGAAAAGTCCTTAATATCACTTTTAGAAAGAATCAGATTTGTATATTTCTGATTTTTAACTGAAGGATTTTTGCATTACTTTTTAGATTCATGCTCATTCACATGCACCTTTTTGTAGCCAAGGAAATAGTCTGCGTCCCTATGCGACTTATTCGTGTGTATTTGTAGAAAAATTATAATTTCTTTGGTGTTTTCTCCGTAAGCAAAGAATAAGCAAAGCATAAGCAAATTGTAAGCAAATTGACTATGTCTTCATAAATCTTTGTTGCGACTATTTTCTGAATAAATAATGTATTTTTCGACATCCCGGCAATCTATTTATGCCGAATACGGTGCAAAACAGTAGATAATTTTACCTAAAATATGCAAATCGTCAAGAAAAGTCCTTAATATCACTTTTACAAAGAATCATATTTGTATATTGCTGACTTTAACTGAAGAATTTTTGCATTAATTTTTAGATTCATGCTCACTCACATGCACCATTCTGTAGGGATGGAAATATTCTGCGTCCCTATGCGACTTATTCGTGTGTATTTGTAGAAAAATTCTATATTTCTGTGGTGTTTTCTCCGTAAGCAAAGAAAAAGCAAAGCGTAAGCAAATTGTAAGCAAAGGGATTATGTCTTCATAAATCCTTTTTGCGACCATTTTCTGAAGAAATAATGTATTTTTCGACATCCAAGCAGTCCATTTATGTCGAATATGATGCAAAACTGTAGATAATTTTACCTTAAATATGCAAATCGTCAAGAAAAGTCCTTAATATCACTTTTACAAAGAATCATTTTTGTGTATTGCTGACTAAAACTGAAGGATTTTTGCATTAATTTTTAGATTCATGCTCACTCACATGCACCATTCTGTAGCCAAGGAAATATTCTGCGTCCCTATGCGACTTGTTTGTGTGTATTTGTAGAAAAATTCTATATTTATGTGGTGTTTTCTCCGTAAGCAAAGAATAAGCAAAGCGTAAGCAATTGTAAGCAAAGGGAATATGTCTTCATAAATCCTTTTTGCGACCATTTTCTGAAGAAATAATGTATTTTTCGACATCCCGGGAGTCCATTTATGCCGAATATGGTGCAAAACTGTAGATAGTTGGAGCTAAAATAAGCAAATGGGTACCAAAGGCCCTAATATCACTTTTAGAAAGAATCATATTTGTATATTTCTGACTTTACCTGAAGGATGTTTGCATTAATTTTTAGATTCATGCTCGCTCACATGCACCATTCTGTAGCCAGGGAAATAGTCTGCGTCCCTATGCGACTTATTCGTGTGTATTTGTAGAAAAATGCTTAATTTCTGTGGTGTTTTCTCCGTAAGCAAAGAAAAAGCAAAGCGTAAGCAAATTGTAAGCGAAGGGATTATGTCTTCATAAATCCTTTTTGCGACCATTTTCTGAAGAAATAATGTATTTTTCGACATCCCGGCAGTCCATTTATGTCGAATATGATGCAAAACTGTAGATAATTTTACCTAAAATATGCAAATCGTCAAGAAAAGTCCTTAATATCACTTTTACAATGAAACATATTTGTATATTGCTGACTTTAACTGAAGGATTTTTGCATTAATTTTTAGATTCATCCTCACTTACATGCACCATTCTGTAGCAAAGGAAATATTCTGCGTCCCTATGCGACTTGTTTGTGTGTATTTGTAGAAAATTCTATATTTGTGTGGTGTTTTCTCCGTAAGCAAAGAATAAGCAAAGCGTAAGCAAATTGTAAGCAAAGGGAATATGTCTTCATAAATCCTTTTTGCGACCATTTTCTGAAGAAATAATGTATTTTTCGACATCCCGGGAGTCCATTTATGCCGAATATGTTGCAAAACTGTAGATAGTTGGAGCTAAAATAAGCAAATGGGTACCAAAGGCCCTAATATCACTTTTAGAAAGAATCATATTTGTATATTTCTGACTTTACCTGAAGGATTTTTGCATTAATTTTTAGATTCATGCTCGCTCACATGCACCATTCTGTAGCCAGGGAAATAGTCTGCGTCCCTATGCGACTTATTCGTGTGTATTTGTAGAAAAATGCTTAATTTCTGTGGTGTTTTCTCCGTAAGCAAAGAATAAGCAAAGCGTAAGCAAATTGTAAGCAAAGGGAATATGTCTTCATAAATCCTTTTTGCGACCATTTTCTGAAGAAATAATGTATTTTTCGACATCCCGGCAGTCCATTTATGTCGAATATGGTGCAAAGCTGTAGATAATTTTACCTAAAATATGCAAATCGGAAAGAAAAGTCCTTAATATCGATTTTAGAAAGAATCAGATTTGTATATTGCTGACTTTAACTGAAGGATTTTTGCATTAATTTTTAGATTCATGCTCACTCACATGCACCTTTTTGTAGCCAAGGAAACATTCTGCGTCCCTATGCGACTTATTCGTGTGTATTTGTAGAAAAATGCTTAATTTCTGTGGTGTTTTCTCCGTAAGCAAAGATTAAGCAAAGCGTAAGCAAATTGTAAGCAAAGGGACTATGTCTTCATAAATCCTTGTTGCGACCATTTTCTGAAGAAATCATGTATTTTTCGACATTCCGGGAGTCCATTTAGGTCGAATATGGTGCAAAACTGTAGATAATTTTACCTAAAATATGCAAATCGGTAAGAAAAGTCCTTAATATCACTTTTAGAAAGAAACATATTTGTATATTTCTGACTTTACCTGAAGGATTTTTGCATTAATTTTTAGATTCATGCTCACTCACATGCACCTTTTTGTAGCCAAGGAAATATTCTGCGTCCCTATGCGACTTGTTTGTGTGTATTTGTAGAAAAATTCTATATTTCTGTGGTGTTTTCTCCGTAAGCAAAGAATAAGCAAAGCGTAAGCAAATTGTAAGCAAAGGGAATATGTCTTCATAAATCCTTTTTGCGACCATTTTCTGAAGAAATAATGTATTTTTCGACATCCCGGGAGTCCATTTATGCCTAATATGGTGCAAAACTGTAGATAATTGGAGCTAAAATAAGCAAATGGGTACCAAAAGTCCTTAATATCACTTTTAGAAAGAATCATATTTGTATATCTCTGACTTTACCTGAAGGATTTTTGCATTAATTTTTAGATTCATGCTCACTCACATGCACCTTTTTGTAGCCAAGGAAATATTCTGCGTCCCTATGCGACTTATTCGTGTGTATTTGTAGAAAATTGCTTATGTTCTCTTGTGTTTTCTCCGTAAGCAAAGAATAAGCAAAGCGTAAGCAAATTGTAAGCAAAGGGAATATGTCTTCATAAATCCTTTTTGCGACCATTTTCTGAAGAAATAATGTATTTTTCGACATCCCGGCAGTCCATTTATGTCGAATATGGTGCAAAGCTGTAGATAATTTTACCTAAAATATGCAAATCGGTAAGAAAAGTCCTTAATATCACTTTTAGAAAGAATCAGATTTGTATATTTCTGATGTTTAACTGAAGGATTTTTGCATTACTTTTTAGATTCATGCTCACTCACATGCACCTTTTTGTAGCCAAGGAAACATTCTGCGTCCCTATGCGACTTATTCGTGTGTATTTGTAGAAAAATGCTTAATTTCTGTGGTGTTTTCTCCGTAAGCAAAGATTAAGCAAAGCGTAAGCAAATTGTAAGCAAAGGGACTATGTCTTCATAAATCCTTGTTGCGACCATTTTCTGAAGAAATCATGTATTTTTCGACATTCCGGGAGTCCATTTAGGTCGAATATGGTGCAAAACTGTAGATAATTTTACCTAAAATATGCAAATCGGTAAGAAAAGTCCTTAATATCACTTTTAGAAAGAAACATATTTGTATATTTCTGACTTTACCTGAAGGATTTTTGCATTAATTTTTAGATTCATGCTCACTCACATGCACCTTTTTGTAGCCAAGGAAATATTCTGCGTCCCTATGCGACTTGTTTGTGTGTATTTGTAGAAAAATGCTAAATTTCTGTGGTGTTTTCTCCGTAAGCAAAGAATAAGCAAAGCGTAAGCAAATTGTAAGCAAAGGGAATATGTCTTCATAAATCCTTTTTGCGACCATTTTCTGAAGAAATAATTAATTTTTCGACATCCCGGGAGTCCATTTATGCCGAATATAGTGCAAAACTGTAGATAATTGGAGCTAAAATAAGCAAATGGGTACCAAAAGTCCTTAATATCACTTTTAGAAAGAATCATATTTGTATATCTCTGACTTTACCTGAAGGATTTTTGCATTAATTTTTAGATTCATGCTCACTCACATGCACCTTTTTGTAGCCAAGGAAATATTCTGCGTCCCTATGCGACTTATTCGTGTGTATTTGTAGAAAATTGCTTATGTTCTCTTGTGTTTTCTCCGTAAGCAAAGAATAAGCAAAGCGTAAGCAAATTGTAAGCAAAGGGAATATGTCTTCATAAATCATTTTTGCGACCATTTTCTGAAGAAATAATGTATTTTTCGACATCCCGGCAGTCCATTTATGTCGAATATGGTGCAAAGCTGTAGATAATTTTACCTAAAATATGCAAATCGGTAAAAAAAAGTCCTTAATATCACTTTTAGAAAGAATCAGATTTGTATATTTCTGATTTTTAACTGAAGGATTTTTGCATTACTTTTTAGATTCATGCTCACTCACATGCACCTTTTTTTAGCCAAGGAAATATTCTGCGTCCCTATGCGACTTATTCGTGTGTATTTGTAGAAAAATTATAATTTCTTTGGTGTTTTCTCCGTAAGCAAAGAATAAGCAAAGCATAAGTAAATTGTAAGCAAATTGACTATGTCTTCATAAATCTTTGTTGCGACTATTTTCTGAAGAAATAATGTATTTTTCGACATCCCCGCAATCCATTTATGTCGAATACGGTGCAAAACAGTAGATAATTTTACCTAAAATATGCAAATCGTCAAGAAAAGTCCTTAATATCACTTTTACAAAGAATCATATTTGTATATTGCTGACTTTAACTGAAGAATTTTTGCATTAATTTTTAGATTCATGCTCACTCACATGCACCATTCTGTAGCGAAGGAAATATTCTGCGTCCCTATGCGACTTATTCGTGTGTATTTGTAGAAAAATTCTATATTTCTGTGGTGTTTTCTCCGTAAGCAAAGAAAAAGCAAAACGTAAGCAAATTGTAAGCAAAGGGATTATGTCTTCATAAATCCTTTTTGCGACCATTTTCTGAAGAAATAATGTATTTTTCGACATCCCGGCAGTCCATTTATGTCGAATATGATGCAAAACTGTAGATAATTTTACCTTAAATATGCAAATCGTCAAGAAAAGTCCTTAATATAACTTTTACAAAGAATCATTTTTGTGTATTGCTGACTATAACTGAAGGATTTTTGCATTAATTTTTAGATTCATGCTAACTCACATGCACCATTCTGTAGCCAAGGAAATATTCTGCGTCCCTATGCGACTTGTTTGTGTGTATTTGTAGAAAAATTCTATATTTCTGTGCTGTTTTCTCCGTAAGCAAAGAATAAGCAAAGCGTAAGCAAATTGTAAGCAAAGGGAATATGTCTTCATAAATCCTTTTTGCGACCATTTTCTGAAGAAATAATTTATTTTTCGACATCCCGGGAGTCCATTTATGCCGAATATAGTGCAAAACTGTAGATAATTGGAGCTAAAATAAGCAAATGGGTACCAAAAGTCCTTAATATCACTTTTAGAAAGAATCATATTTGTATATCTCTGACTTTACCTGAAGGATTTTTGCATTAATTTTTAGATTCATGCTCGCTCACATGCACCATTCTGTAGCCAGGGAAATAGTCTGCGTCCCTATGCGACTTATTCGTTTGTATTTGTAGAAAAATGCTTAATTTCTGTGGTGTTCTCTCCGTAAGCAAAGAATAAGCAAAGCGTAAGCAAATTGTAAGCAAAGGGAATATGTCTTCATAAATCTTTGTTGCGACTATTTTCTGAAGAAATAATGTATTTTTCGACATCCCGGCAATCCATTTATGTCGAATACGGTGCAAAACAGTAGATAATTTTACCTAAAATATGCAAATCGTCAAGAAAAGTCCTTAATATCACTTTTAAAAAGAATCATATTTGTATATTGCTGACTTTAACTGAAGAATTTTTGCATTAATTTTTAGATTCATGCTCACTCACATGCACCATTCTGTAGCCAAGGAAATATTCTGCGTCCCTATGCGACTTATTTGTTTGTTTTTGTGGGAAAATTCTATATTTCTGTGTTGTTTTCTCCGTGAGCAAAGAATAAGCAAAGCGTAAGCAAATTGTAAGCAAAGGGAATATGTCTTCATAAATCCTTTTTGCGACCATTTTCTGAAGAAATAATTTATTTTTCGACATCCCGGGAGTCCATTTATGCCGAATATAGTGCAAAACTGTAGATAATTGGAGCTAAAATAAGCAAATGGGTACCAAAAGTCCTTAATATCACTTTTAGAAAGAATCATATTTGTATATCTCTGACTTTACCTGAAGGATTTTTGCATTAATTTTTAGATTCATGCTCACTCACATGCACCTTTTTGTAGCCAAGGAAATATTCTGCGTCCCTATGCGACTTATTCGTGTGTATTTGTAGAAAATTGCTTATGTTCTCTTGTGTTTTCTCCGTAAGCAAAGAATAAGCAAAGCGTAAACAAATTGTAAGCAAAGGGAATATGTCTTCATAAATCATTTTTGCGACCATTTTCTGAAGAAATAATGTATTTTTCGACATCCCGGGAGTCCATTTATGCCGAATATAGTGCAAAACTGTAGATAATTGGAGCTAAAATAAGCAAATCGGTACCAAAAGTCCTTAATATCACTTTTAGAAAGAATCATATTTGTATATCTCTGACTTTACCTGAAGGATTTTTGCATTAATTTTTAGATTCATGCTCACTCACATGCACCTTTTTGTAGCCAAGGAAATATTCTGCGTCCCTATGCGACTTATTCGTGTGTATTTGTAGAAAAATGCTTAATTTCTGTGGTGTTTTCTCCGTAAGCAAAGAATAAGCAAAGCGTAAGCAAATTGTAAGCAAAGGGACTATGTCTTCATAAATCCTTGTTGCGACTATTTTCTGAAGAAATTATGTATTTTTCGACATCCCGGCAGTCCATTTATGTCGAATATGGTGCAAAACAGTAGATAATTTTACCTAAAATATGCAAATCGTCAAGAAAAGTCCTTAATATCACTTTTACAAAGAATCACATTTGTATATTGCTGACTTTAACTGAAGAATTTTTGCATTGATTTTTAGATTCATGCTCACTCACATGCACCATTCTGTAGCGAAGGAAATATTCTGCATCCCTATGCGACTTATCCGTGTGTATTTGTAGAAAAATTCTATATTTCTGTGGTGTTTTCTCCGTAAGCAAAGAATAAGCAAAGCGTAAGCAAATTGTAAGCAAAGGGAATATGTCTTCATAAATCCTTTTTGCGACCATTTTCTGAAGAAATACTGTATTTTTCAACATCCCGGGAGTCCATTTATGCCGAATATGGTGCAAAACTGTAGATAATTGGAGCTAAAATAAGCTAATGGGTACCAAAAATCCTTAACATCACTTTTAGAAAGAATCAGATTTGTATATTGCTGACTTTAACTGAAGGATTTTTGCATTAATTTTTAGATTCATCCTCACTCACATGCACCATTCTGTAGCGAAGGAAATATTCTGCGTCCCTATGCGACTTATTCGTGTGTATTTGTAGAAAAATGCTTAATTTCTGTGGTGTTTTCTCCGTAAGCAAAGAATAAGCAAAGCGTAAGCAAATTGTAAGCAAAGGGACAATGTCTTCATAAATCTTTGTTGCGACCATTTTCTGAAGAAATCATGTATTTTTCGATATTCCGGGAGTCCATTTAGGTCGAATATGGTGCAAAACTGTAGATAATTTTACCTAAAATATGCAAATCGGTAAGAAAAGTCCTTAATATCACTTTTAGAAAGAATCATATTTGTATATTTCTGACTTTACCTGAAGGATTTTTGCATTAATTTTTATATTCATGCTCACTCACATGCACCATTCTGTAGCCAAGGAATTATTCTGCGTCCCGATGCGACTTATTTGTGTGTTTTTGTAGAAAAATTCTATATTTCTGTGGTTTTTTCTCCGTAAGCAAAGAAAAAGCAAAGCGTAAGCAAATTGTAAGCGAAGGGATTATGTGTTCATAAATCCTTTTTGCGACCATTTTCTGAAGAAATAATGTATTTTTCGACATCCCGGCAGTCCATTTATGTCGAATATGATGCAAAACTGTAGATAATTTTACCTTAAACATGCAAATCGTCAAGAAAAGTCCTTAATATCTTTTTTACAAAGAATCATTTTTGTGTATTGCTGACTTTAACTGAAGGATTTTTGCATTAATGTTTAGATTGATGCTCACTCACTTGCACCATTCTGTAGCCAAGGAAATATTCTGCGTTTTTGGTCGCAAAAATGATTTATGAAGACATATTCCCTTTGCTTACAATTTGTTTACGCTTTGCTTATTCTTTGCTTACGGAGAAAACACAAGAGAACATAAGCAATTTTCTACAAATACACACGAATAAGTCGCATAGGGACGCAGAATATTTCCTTGGCTACAAAAAGGTGCATGTGAGTGAGCATGAATCTAAAAATTAATGCAAAAATCCTTCAGGTAAAGTCAGAGATATACAAATATGATTCTTTCTAAAAGTGATATTAAGGACTTTTGGTACCGATTTGCTTATTTTAGCTCCAATTATCTACAGTTTTGCACTATATTCGGCATAAATGGACTCCCGGGATGTCGAAAAATACATTATTTCTTCAGAAAATGGTCGCAAAAAGGATTTATGAAGACATATTCCCTTTGCTTACAATTTGCTTACGCTTTGCTTATTCTTTGCTTACGGAGAAAACACCACATAAATATAGAATTTTTCTACAAATACACACAAACAAGTCGCATAGGGACGCAGAATATTTCCTTGGCTACAGAATGGTGCATGTGAGTGAGCATGAATCTAAAAATTAATGCAAAAATCCTTCAGTTTTAGTCAGCAATAAAACACCACAGAAATATAGAATTTTTCTACAAATACACACGGATAAGTCGCATAGGGACGCAGAATATTTCCTTCGCTACAGAATGGTGCATGTGAGTGAGCATGAATCTAAAAATTAATGCAAAAATTCTTCAGTTAAAGTCAGCAATATACAAATCTGATTCTTTCTAAAAGTGATATTAAGGACTTTTCTTACCGATTTGCATATTTTAGGTAAAATTATCTACAGCTTTGCACCATATTCGACATAAATGGACTGCCGGGATGTCGAAAAATACATGATTTCTTCAGAAAATGGTCGCAACAAGGATTTATGAAGACATAGTCCCTTTGCTTACAATTTGCTTACGCTTTGCTTATTCTTTGCTTACGGAGAAAACACCACAGAAATTAAGCATTTTTCTACAAATACACACGAATAAGTCGCATAGGGACGCAGAATATTTCCTTGGCTACAAAAAGGTGCATGTGAGTGAGCATGAATCTAAAAAGTAATGCAAAAATCCTTCAGTTAAAAATCAGAAATATACAAATCTGATTCTTTCTAAAAGTGATATTAAGGACTTTTCTTACCGATTTGCATATTTTAGGTAAAATTATCTACAGCTTTGCACCATATTCGACATAAATGGACTGCCGGGATGTCGAATAATACATTATTTCTTCAGAAAATGGTCGCAAAAAGGATTTATGAAGACATATTCCCTTTGCTTACAATTTGTTTACGCTTTGCTTATTCTTTGCTTACGGAGAAAACACAAGAGAACATAAGCAATTTTCTACAAATACACACGAATAAGTCGCATAGGGACGCAGACTATTTCCTTGGCTACAAAAAGGTGCATGTGAGTGAGCATGAATCTAAAAATTAATGCAAAAATCCTTCAGGTAAAGTCAGAAATATACAAATATGATTCTTTCTAAAAGTGATATTAAGGACTTTTGGTACCGATTTGCTTATTTTAGCTCCAATTATCTACAGTTTTGCACTATGGTCGCAAAAATGGCGTAAGCAAATTGTAAGCAAAGGGAATATGTCTTCATAAATCCTTTTTGCGACCATTTTCTGAAGAAATAATGTATTTTTCGACATCCCGGGAGTCCATTTATGCCGAATATGGTGCAAAACTGTAGATAGTTGGAGCTAAAATAAGCAAATGGGTACCAAAGGCCCTAATATCATTGGTGTTTTCTCCGTAAGCAAAGAATAAGCAAAGCGTAAGCAAATTGTAAGGAAAGGGAATATGTCTTCATAAATCCTTTTTGCGACCATTTTCTGAAGAAATACTGTATTTTTCAACATCCCGGGAGTCCATTTATGCCGAATATGGTGCAAAACTGTAGATAATTGGAGCTAAAATAAGCAAATGGGTACCAAAAATCCTTAACATCACTTTTACAATGAAACATATTTGTATATTGCTGACTTTAACTGAAGGATTTTTGCATTAATTTTTAGATTCATCCTCACTTACATGCACCATTCTGTAGCGAAGGAAATATTCTGCGTCCCTATGCGACTTGTTTGTGTGTATTTGTAGAAAAATTCTATATTTCTGTGGTGTTTTCTCCGTAAGCAAAGAATACGCAAAGCGTAAGCAAATTGTAAGCAAAGGGAATATGTCTTCATAAATCCTTTTTGCGACCATTTTCTGAAGAAATAATGTATTTTTCGACATCCCGGGAGTCCATTTATGCCGAATATGGTGCAAAACTGTAGATAGTTGGAGCTAAAATAAGCAAATGGGTACCAAAGGCCCTAATATCACTTTTAGAAAGAATCATATTTGTATATTTCTGACTTTACCTGAAGGATTTTTGCATTAATTTTTAGATTCATGCTCGCTCACATGCACCATTCTGTAGCCAGGGAAATAGTCTGCGTCCCTATGCGACTTATTCGTGTGTATTTGTAGAAAAATGCTTAATTTCTGTGGTGTTTTCTCCGTAAGCAAAGAATAAGCAAAGCGTAAGCAAATTGTAAGCAAAGGGAATATGTCTTCATAAATCCTTTTTGCGACCATTTTCTGAAGAAATAATGTATTATTCGACATCCCGGCAATCCATTTATGTCGAATATGGTGCAAAGCTGTAGATAATTTTACCTAAAATATGCAAATCGGTAAGAAAAGTCCTTAATATCACTTTTAGAAAGAATCAGATTTGTATATTTCTGATTTTTAACTGAAGGATTTTTGCATTACTTTTTAGATTCATGCTCACTCACATGCACCTTTTTGTAGCCAAGGAAATATTCTGCGTCCCTATGCGACTTATTCGTGTGTATTTGTAGAAAATTGCTTATGTTCTCTTGTGTTTTCTCCGTAAGCAAAGAATAAGCAAAGCGTAAGCAAATTGTAAGCAAAGGGAATATGTCTTCATAAATCATTTTTGCGACCATTTTCTGAAGAAATAATGTATTTTTCGACATCCCGGCAGTCCATTTATGTCGAATATGGTGCAAAGCTGTAGATAATTTTACCTAAAATATGCAAATCGGTAAAAAAAGTCCTTAATATCACTTTTAGAAAGAATCAGATTTGTATATTTCTGATTTTTAACTGAAGGATTTTTGCATTACTTTTTAGATTCATGCTCACTCACATGCACCTTTTTGTAGCCAAGGAAATATTCTGCGTCCCTATGCGACTTATTCGTGTGTATTTGTAGAAAAATTATAATTTCTTTGGTGTTTTCTCCGTAAGCAAAGAATAAGCAAAGCATAAGTAAATTGTAAGCAAATTGACTATGTCTTCATAAATCTTTGTTGCGACTATTTTCTGAAGAAATAATGTATTTTTCGACATCCCCGCAATCCATTTATGTCGAATACGGTGCAAAACAGTAGATAATTTTACCTAAAATATGCAAATCGTCAAGAAAAGTCCTTAATATCACTTTTACAAAGAATCATATTTGTATATTGCTGACTTTAACTGAAGAATTTTTGCATTAATTTTTAGATTCATGCTCACTCACATGCACCATTCTGTAGCGAAGGAAATATTCTGCGTCCCTATGCGACTTATTCGTGTGTATTTGTAGAAAAATTCTATATTTCTGTGGTGTTTTCTCCGTAAGCAAAGAAAAAGCAAAACGTAAGCAAATTGTAAGCAAAGGGATTATGTCTTCATAAATCCTTTTTGCGACCATTTTCTGAAGAAATAATGTATTTTTCGACATCCCGGCAGTCCATTTATGTCGAATATGATGCAAAACTGTAGATAATTTTACCTTAAATATGCAAATCGTCAAGAAAAGTCCTTAATATAACTTTTACAAAGAATCATTTTTGTGTATTGCTGACTATAACTGAAGGATTTTTGCATTAATTTTTAGATTCATGCTAACTCACATGCACCATTCTGTAGCCAAGGAAATATTCTGCGTCCCTATGCGACTTGTTTGTGTGTATTTGTAGAAAAATTCTATATTTCTGTGCTGTTTTCTCCGTAAGCAAAGAATAAGCAAAGCGTAAGCAAATTGTAAGCAAAGGGAATATGTCTTCATAAATCCTTTTTGCGACCATTTTCTGAAGAAATAATTTATTTTTCGACATCCCGGGAGTCCATTTATGCCGAATATAGTGCAAAACTGTAGATAATTGGAGCTAAAATAAGCAAATGGGTACCAAAAGTCCTTAATATCACTTTTAGAAAGAATCATATTTGTATATCTCTGACTTTACCTGAAGGATTTTTGCATTAATTTTTAGATTCATGCTCGCTCACATGCACCATTCTGTAGCCAGGGAAATAGTCTGCGTCCCTATGCGACTTATTCGTTTGTATTTGTAGAAAAATGCTTAATTTCTGTGGTGTTCTCTCCGTAAGCAAAGAATAAGCAAAGCGTAAGCAAATTGTAAGCAAAGGGACTATGTCTTCATAAATCTTTGTTGCGACTATTTTCTGAAGAAATAATGTATTTTTCGACATCCCGGCAATCCATTTATGTCGAATACGGTGCAAAACAGTAGATAATTTTACCTAAAATATGCAAATCGTCAAGAAAAGTCCTTAATATCACTTTTAAAAAGAATCATATTTGTATATTGCTGACTTTAACTGAAGAATTTTTGCATTAATTTTTAGATTCATGCTCACTCACATGCACCATTCTGTAGCCAAGGAAATATTCTGCGTCCCTATGCGACTTATTTGTTTTTTTTTGTGGGAAAATTCTATATTTCTGTGTTGTTTTCTCCGTGAGCAAAGAATAAGCAAAGCGTAAGCAAATTGTAAGCAAAGGGAATATGTCTTCATAAATCCTTTTTGCGACCATTTTCTGAAGAAATAATTTATTTTTCGACATCCCGGGAGTCCATTTATGCCGAATATAGTGCAAAACTGTAGATAATTGGAGCTAAAATAAGCAAATCGGTACCAAAAGTCCTTAATATCACTTTTAGAAAGAATCATATTTGTATATCTCTGACTTTACCTGAAGGATTTTTGCATTAATTTTTAGATTCATGCTCACTCACATGCACCTTTTTGTAGCCAAGGAAATATTCTGCGTCCCTATGCGACTTATTCGTGTGTATTTGTAGAAAATTGCTTATGTTCTCTTGTGTTTTCTCCGTAAGCAAAGAATAAGCAAAGCGTAAACAAATTGTAAGCAAAGGGAATATGTCTTCATAAATCATTTTTGCGACCATTTTCTGAAGAAATAATGTATTTTTCGACATCCCGGGAGTCCATTTATGCCGAATATAGTGCAAAACTGTAGATAATTGGAGCTAAAATAAGCAAATCGGTACCAAAAGTCCTTAATATCACTTTTAGAAAGAATCATATTTGTATATCTCTGACTTTACCTGAAGGATTTTTGCATTAATTTTTAGATTCATGCTCACTCACATGCACCTTTTTGTAGCCAAGGAAATATTCTGCGTCCCTATGCGACTTATTCGTGTGTATTTGTAGAAAATTGCTTATGTTCTCTTGTGTTTTCTCCGTAAGCAAAGAATAAGCAAAGCGTAAACAAATTGTAAGCAAAGGGAATATGTCTTCATAAATCATTTTTGCGACCATTTTCTGAAGAAATAATGTATTTTTCGACATCCCGGCAGTCCATTTATGTCGAATATGGTGCAAAGCTGTAGATAATTTTACCTAAAATATGCAAATCGGTAAGAAAAGTCCTTAATATCACTTTTAGAAAGAATCAGATTTGTATATTTCTGATTTTTAACTGAAGGATTTTTGCATTACTTTTTAGATTCATGCTCACTCACATGCACCTTTTTGTAGCCAAGGAAATATTCTGCGTCCCTATGCGACTTATTCGTGTGTATTTGTAGAAAAATGCTTAATTTCTGTGGTGTTTTCTCCGTAAGCAAAGAATAAGCAAAGCGTAAGCAAATTGTAAGCAAAGGGACTATGTCTTCATAAATCCTTGTTGCGACTATTTTCTGAAGAAATTATGTATTTTTCGACATCCCGGCAGTCCATTTATGTCGAATATGGTGCAAAACAGTAGATAATTTTACCTAAAATATGCAAATCGTCAAGAAAAGTCCTTAATATCACTTTTACAAAGAATCATATTTGTATATTGCTGACTTTAACTGAAGAATTTTTGCATTGATTTTTAGATTCATGCTCACTCACATGCACCATTCTGTAGCGAAGGAAATATTCTGCGTCCCTATGCGACTTATCCGTGTGTATTTGTAGAAAAATTCTATATTTCTGTGGTGTTTTCTCCGTAAGCAAAGAATAAGCAAAGCGTAAGCAAATTGTAAGCAAAGGGAATATGTCTTCATAAATCCTTTTTGCGACCATTTTCTGAAGAAATACTGTATTTTTCAACATCCCGGGAGTCCATTTATGCCGAATATGGTGCAAAACTGTAGATAATTGGAGCTAAAATAAGCAAATGGGTACCAAAAATCCTTAACATCACTTTTAGAAAGAATCAGATTTGTATATTGCTGACTTTAACTGAAGGATTTTTGCATTAATTTTTAGATTCATCCTCACTCACATGCACCATTCTGTAGCGAAGGAAATATTCTGCGTCCCTATGCGACTTATTCGTGTGTATTTGTAGAAAAATGCTTAATTTCTGTGGTGTTTTCTCCGTAAGCAAAGAATAAGCAAAGCGTAAGCAAATTGTAAGCAAAGGGACAATGTCTTCATAAATCTTTGTTGCGACCATTTTCTGAAGAAATCATGTATTTTTCGATATTCCGGGAGTCCATTTAGGTCGAATATGGTGCAAAACTGTAGATAATTTTACCTAAAATATGCAAATCGGTAAGAAAAGTCCTTAATATCACTTTTAGAAAGAATCATATTTGTATATTTCTGACTTTACCTGAAGGATTTTTGCATTAATTTTTATATTCATGCTCACTCACATGCACCATTCTGTAGCCAAGGAAATATTCTGCGTCCCGATGCGACTTATTTGTGTGTTTTTGTAGAAAAATTCTATATTTCTGTGGTTTTTTCTCCGTAAGCAAAGAAAAAGCAAAGCGTAAGCAAATTGTAAGCGAAGGGATTATGTGTTCATAAATCCTTTTTGCGACCATTTTCTGAAGAAATAATGTATTTTTCGACATCCCGGCAGTCCATTTATGTCGAATATGATGCAAAACTGTAGATAATTTTACCTTAAACATGCAAATCGTCAAGAAAAGTCCTTAATATCTTTTTTACAAAGAATCATTTTTGTGTATTGCTGACTTTAACTGAAGGATTTTTGCATTAATGTTTAGATTAATGCTCACTCACTTGCACCATTCTGTAGCCAAGGAAATATTCTGCGTTTTTGGTCGCAAAAATGATTTATGAAGACATATTCCCTTTGCTTACAATTTGTTTACGCTTTGCTTATTCTTTGCTTACGGAGAAAACACAAGAGAACATAAGCAATTTTCTACAAATACACACGAATAAGTCGCATAGGGACGCAGAATATTTCCTTGGCTACAAAAAGGTGCATGTGAGTGAGCATGAATCTAAAAATTAATGCAAAAATCCTTCAGGTAAAGTCAGAGATATACAAATATGATTCTTTCTAAAAGTGATATTAAGGACTTTTGGTACCGATTTGCTTATTTTAGCTCCAATTATCTACAGTTTTGCACTATATTCGGCATAAATGGACTCCCGGGATGTCGAAAAATACATTATTTCTTCAGAAAATGGTCGCAAAAAGGATTTATGAAGACATATTCCCTTTGCTTACAATTTGCTTACGCTTTGCTTATTCTTTGCTTACCGAGAAAACACCACATAAATATAGAATTTTTCTACAAATACACACAAACAAGTCGCATAGGGACGCAGAATATTTCCTTGGCTACAGAATGGTGCATGTGAGTGAGCATGAATCTAAAAATTAATGCAAAAATCCTTCAGTTTTAGTCAGCAATAAAACACCACAGAAATATAGAATTTTTCTACAAATACACACGGATAAGTCGCATAGGGACGCAGAATATTTCCTTCGCTACAGAATGGTGCATGTGAGTGAGCATGAATCTAAAAATTAATGCAAAAATTCTTCAGTTAAAGTCAGCAATATACAAATCTGATTCTTTCTAAAAGTGATATTAAGGACTTTTCTTACCGATTTGCATATTTTAGGTAAAATTATCTACAGCTTTGCACCATATTCGACATAAATGGACTGCCGGGATGTCGAAAAATACATGATTTCTTCAGAAAATGGTCGCAACAAGGATTTATGAAGACATAGTCCCTTTGCTTACAATTTGCTTACGCTTTGCTTATTCTTTGCTTACGGAGAAAACACCACAGAAATTAAGCATTTTTCTACAAATACACACGAATAAGTCGCATAGGGACGCAGAATATTTCCTTGGCTACAAAAAGGTGCATGTGAGTGAGCATGAATCTAAAAAGTAATGCAAAAATCCTTCAGTTAAAAATCAGAAATATACAAATCTTATTCTTTCTAAAAGTGATATTAAGGACTTTTCTTACCGATTTGCATATTTTAGGTAAAATTATCTACAGCTTTGCACCATATTCGACATAAATGGACTGCCGGGATGTCGAATAATACATTATTTCTTCAGAAAATGGTCGCAAAAAGGATTTATGAAGACATATTCCCTTTGCTTACAATTTGTTTACGCTTTGCTTATTCTTTGCTTACGGAGAAAACACAAGAGAACATAAGCAATTTTCTACAAATACACACGAATAAGTCGCATAGGGACGCAGACTATTTCCTTGGCTACAAAAAGGTGCATGTGAGTGAGCATGAATCTAAAAATTAATGCAAAAATCCTTCAGGTAAAGTCAGAAATATACAAATATGATTCTTTCTAAAAGTGATATTAAGGACTTTTGGTACCGATTTGCTTATTTTAGCTCCAATTATCTACAGTTTTGCACTATGGTCGCAAAAATGGCGTAAGCAAATTGTAAGCAAAGGGAATATGTCTTCATAAATCCTTTTTGCGACCATTTTCTGAAGAAATAATGTATTTTTCGACATCCCGGGAGTCCATTTATGCCGAATATGGTGTAAAACTGTAGATAGTTGGAGCTAAAATAAGCAAATGGGTACCAAAGGCCCTAATATCATTGGTGTTTTCTCCGTAAGCAAAGAATAAGCAAAGCGTAAGCAAATTGTAAGGAAAGGGAATATGTCTTCATAAATCCTTTTTGCGACCATTTTCTGAAGAAATACTGTATTTTTCAACATCCCGGGAGTCCATTTATGCCGAATATGGTGCAAAACTGTAGATAATTGGAGCTAAAATAAGCAAATGGGTACCAAAAATCCTTAACATCACTTTTACAATGAAACATATTTGTATATTGCTGACTTTAACTGAAGGATTTTTGCATTAATTTTTAGATTCATCCTCACTTACATGCACCATTCTGTAGCGAAGGAAATATTCTGCGTCCCTATGCGACTTGTTTGTGTGTATTTGTAGAAAAATTCTATATTTCTGTGGTGTTTTCTCCGTAAGCAAAGAATACGCAAAGCGTAAGCAAATTGTAAGCAAAGGGAATATGTCTTCATAAATCCTTTTTGCGACCATTTTCTGAAGAAATAATGTATTTTTCGACATCCCGGGAGTCCATTTATGCCGAATATGGTGCAAAACTGTAGATAGTTGGAGCTAAAATAAGCAAATGGGTACCAAAGGCCCTAATATCACTTTTAGAAAGAATCATATTTGTATATTTCTGACTTTACCTGAAGGATTTTTGCATTAATTTTTAGATTCATGCTCGCTCACATGCACCATTCTGTAGCCAGGGAAATAGTCTGCGTCCCTATGCGACTTATTCGTGTGTATTTGTAGAAAAATGCTTAATTTCTGTGGTGTTTTCTCCGTAAGCAAAGAATAAGCAAAGCGTAAGCAAATTGTAAGCAAAGGGAATATGTCTTCATAAATCCTTTTTGCGACCATTTTCTGAAGAAATAATGTATTATTCGACATCCCGGCAATCCATTTATGTCGAATATGGTGCAAAGCTGTAGATAATTTTACCTAAAATATGCAAATCGGTAAGAAAAGTCCTTAATATCACTTTTAGAAAGAATCATATTTGTATATTTCTGATTTTTAACTGAAGGATTTTTGCATTACTTTTTAGATTCATGCTCACTCACATGCACCTTTTTGTAGCCAAGGAAATATTCTGCGTCCCTATGCGACTTATTCGTGTGTATTTGTAGAAAAATGCTTAATTTCTGTGGTGTTTTCTCCGTAAGCAAAGAATAAGCAAAGCGTAAGCAAATTGTAAGCAAAGGGATTATGTCTTCATAAATCCTTTTTGCGACCATTTTCTGAAGAAATAATGTATTTTTCGACATCCCGGCAGTCCATTTATGTCGAATATGATGCAAAACTGTAGATAATTTTACCTTAAACATGCAAATCGTCAAGAAAAGTCCTTAATATCTTTTTTACAAAGAATCATTTTTGTGTATTGCTGACTTTAACTTAGGGTTTTGTGCATTAATGTTTAGATTGATGCTCACTCACATGCACCATTCTGTAGCCAAGGAAATATTCTGCGTCCCTATGCGACTTATTTGTGTGTTTTTGTAGAAAAATTCTATATTTCTGTGGTGTTTTCTCCGTGAGCAAAGAATAAGCAAAGCGTAAGCAAATTGTAAGCAAAGGGATTATGTCTTCATAAATCCTTTTTGCGACCATTTTCTGAAGAAATAATGTATTTTTCGACATTCCGGCAGTCCATTTATGTCAAATATGGTGCAAAACTGTAGATAATTTTACTTAAAATATGCAAATCGTCAAGAAAAGTCCTTAATATCACTTTTACAATGAAACATATTTGTATATTGCTGACTTTAACTGAAGGATTTTTGCATTAATTTTTAGATTCATCCTCACTTACATGCACCATTCTGTAGCGAAGGAAATATTCTGCGTCCCTATGCGACTTGTTTGTGTGTATTTGTAGAAAATTCTATATTTGTGTGGTGTTTTCTCCGTAAGCAAAGAATAAGCAAAGCGTAAGCAAATTGTAAGCAAAGGGAATATGTCTTCATAAATCCTTTTTGCGACCATTTTATGAAGAAATAATGTATTTTTCGACATCCCGGCAGTCCATTTATGTCGAATATGGTGCAAAGCTGTAGATAATTTTACCTAAAATATGCAAATCGGTAAGAAAAGTCCTTAATATCACTTTTAGAAAGAATCAGATTTGTATATTTCTGATTTTTAACTGAAGGATTTTTGCATTACTTTTTAGATTCATGCTCACTCACATGCACCTTTTTGTAGCCAAGGAAATATTCTGCGTCCCTATGCGACTTATTCGTGTGTATTTGTAGAAAAATGCTTAATTTCTGTGGTGTTTTCTCCGTAAGCAAAGAATAAGCAAAGCGTAAGCAAATTGTAAGCAAAGGGACTATGTCTTCATAAATCCTTGTTGCGACTATTATCTGAAGAAATTATGTATTTTTCGACATCCCGGCAGTCCATTTATGTCGAATATGGTGCAAAACAGTAGATAATTTTACCTAAAATATGCAAATCGTCAAGAAAAGTCCTTAATATCACTTTTACAAAGAATCATATTTGTATATTGCTGACTTTAACTGAAGAATTTTTGCATTGATTTTTAGATTCATGCTCACTCACATGCACCATTCTGTAGCGAAGGAAATATTCTGCGTCCCTATGCGACTTATCCGTGTGTATTTGTAGAAAAATTCTATATTTCTGTGGTGTTTTCTCCGTAAGCAAAGAATAAGCAAAGCGTAAGCAAATTGTAAGCAAAGGGAATATGTCTTCATAAATCCTTTTTGCGACCATTTTCTGAAGAAATACTGTATTTTTCAACATCCCGGGAGTCCATTTATGCCGAATATGGTGCAAAACTGTAGATAATTGGAGCTAAAATAAGCAAATGGGTACCAAAAATCCTTAACATCACTTTTAGAAAGAATCAGATTTGTATATTGCTGACTTTAACTGAAGGATTTTTGCATTAATTTTTAGATTCATCCTCACTCACATGCACCATTCTGTAGCGAAGGAAATATTCTGCGTCCCTATGCGACTTATTCGTGTGTATTTGTAGAAAAATGCTTAATTTCTGTGGTGTTTTCTCCGTAAGCAAAGAATAAGCAAAGCGTAAGCAAATTGTAAGCAAAGGGACAATGTCTTCATAAATCTTTGTTGCGACCATTTTCTGAAGAAATCATGTATTTTTCGATATTCCGGGAGTCCATTTAGGTCGAATATGGTGCAAAACTGTAGATAATTTTACCTAAAATATGCAAATCGGTAAGAAAAGTCCTTAATATCACTTTTAGAAAGAATCATATTTGTATATTTCTGACTTTACCTGAAGGATTTTTGCATTAATTTTTATATTCATGCTCACTCACATGCACCATTCTGTAGCCAAGGAAATATTCTGCGTCCCGATGCGACTTATTTGTGTGTTTTTGTAGAAAAATTCTATATTTCTGTGGTTTTTTCTCCGTAAGCAAAGAAAAAGCAAAGCGTAAGCAAATTGTAAGCGAAGGGATTATGTGTTCATAAATCCTTTTTGCGACCATTTTCTGAAGAAATAATGTATTTTTCGACATCCCGGCAGTCCATTTATGTCGAATATGATGCAAAACTGTAGATAATTTTACCTTAAACATGCAAATCGTCAAGAAAAGTCCTTAATATCTTTTTTACAAAGAATCATTTTTGTGTATTGCTGACTTTAACTGAAGGATTTTTGCATTAATGTTTAGATTGATGCTCACTCACTTGCACCATTCTGTAGCCAAGGAAATATTCTGCGTTTTTGGTCGCAAAAATGATTTATGAAGACATATTCCCTTTGCTTACAATTTGTTTACGCTTTGCTTATTCTTTGCTTACGGAGAAAACACAAGAGAACATAAGCAATTTTCTACAAATACACACGAATAAGTCGCATAGGGACGCAGAATATTTCCTTGGCTACAAAAAGGTGCATGTGAGTGAGCATGAATCTAAAAATTAATGCAAAAATCCTTCAGGTAAAGTCAGAGATATACAAATATGATTCTTTCTAAAAGTGATATTAAGGACTTTTGGTACCGATTTGCTTATTTTAGCTCCAATTATCTACAGTTTTGCACTATATTCGGCATAAATGGACTCCCGGGATGTCGAAAAATACATTATTTCTTCAGAAAATGGTCGCAAAAAGGATTTATGAAGACATATTCCCTTTGCTTACAATTTGCTTACGCTTTGCTTATTCTTTGCTTACCGAGAAAACACCACATAAATATAGAATTTTTCTACAAATACACACAAACAAGTCGCATAGGGACGCAGAATATTTCCTTGGCTACAGAATGGTGCATGTGAGTGAGCATGAATCTAAAAATTAATGCAAAAATCCTTCAGTTTTAGTCAGCAATAAAACACCACAGAAATATAGAATTTTTCTACAAATACACACGGATAAGTCGCATAGGGACGCAGAATATTTCCCCTGCTACAGAATGGTGCATGTGAGTGAGCATGAATCTAAAAATTAATGCAAAAATTCTTCAGTTAAAGTCAGCAATATACAAATCTGATTCTTTCTAAAAGTGATATTAAGGACTTTTCTTACCGATTTGCATATTTTAGGTAAAATTATCTACAGCTTTGCACCATATTCGACATAAATGGACTGCCGGGATGTCGAAAAATACATGATTTCTTCAGAAAATGGTCGCAACAAGGATTTATGAAGACATAGTCCCTTTGCTTACAATTTGCTTACGCTTTGCTTATTCTTTGCTTACGGAGAAAACACCACAGAAATTAAGCATTTTTCTACAAATACACACGAATAAGTCGCATAGGGACGCAGAATATTTCCTTGGCTACAAAAAGGTGCATGTGAGTGAGCATGAATCTAAAAAGTAATGCAAAAATCCTTCAGTTAAAAATCAGAAATATACAAATCTGATTCTTTCTAAAAGTGATATTAAGGACTTTTCTTACCGATTTGCATATTTTAGGTAAAATTATCTACAGCTTTGCACCATATTCGACATAAATGGACTGCCGGGATGTCGAATAATACATTATTTCTTCAGAAAATGGTCGCAAAAAGGATTTATGAAGACATATTCCCTTTGCTTACAATTTGTTTACGCTTTGCTTATTCTTTGCTTACGGAGAAAACACAAGAGAACATAAGCAATTTTCTACAAATACACACGAATAAGTCGCATAGGGACGCAGACTATTTCCTTGGCTACAAAAAGGTGCATGTGAGTGAGCATGAATCTAAAAATTAATGCAAAAATCCTTCAGGTAAAGTCAGAAATATACAAATATGATTCTTTCTAAAAGTGATATTAAGGACTTTTGGTACCGATTTGCTTATTTTAGCTCCAATTATCTACAGTTTTGCACTATGGTCGCAAAAATGGCGTAAGCAAATTGTAAGCAAAGGGAATATGTCTTCATAAATCCTTTTTGCGACCATTTTCTGAAGAAATAATGTATTTTTCGACATCCCGGGAGTCCATTTATGCCGAATATGGTGCAAAACTGTAGATAGTTGGAGCTAAAATAAGCAAATGGGTACCAAAGGCCCTAATATCATTGGTGTTTTCTCCGTAAGCAAAGAATAAGCAAAGCGTAAGCAAATTGTAAGCAAAGGGAATATGTCTTCATAAATCCTTTTTGCGACCATTTTCTGAAGAAATACTGTATTTTTCAACATCCCGGGAGTCCATTTATGCCGAATATGGTGCAAAACTGTAGATAATTGGAGCTAAAATAAGCAAATGGGTACCAAAAATCCTTAACATCACTTTTACAATGAAACATATTTGTATATTGCTGACTTTAACTGAAGGATTTTTGCATTAATTTTTAGATTCATCCTCACTTACATGCACCATTCTGTAGCGAAGGAAATATTCTGCGTCCCTATGCGACTTGTTTGTGTGTATTTGTAGAAAAATTCTATATTTCTGTGGTGTTTTCTCCGTAAGCAAAGAATACGCAAAGCGTAAGCAAATTGTAAGCAAAGGGAATATGTCTTCATAAATCCTTTTTGCGACCATTTTCTGAAGAAATAATGTATTTTTCGACATCCCGGGAGTCCATTTATGCCGAATATGGTGCAAAACTGTAGATAGTTGGAGCTAAAATAAGCAAATGGGTACCAAAGGCCCTAATATCACTTTTAGAAAGAATCATATTTGTATATTTCTGACTTTACCTGAAGGATTTTTGCATTAATTTTTAGATTCATGCTCGCTCACATGCACCATTCTGTAGCGAAGGAAATATTCTGCGTCCTTATGCGACTTGTTTGTGTGTATTTGTAGAAAAATTCTATATTTCTGTGGTGTTTTCTCCATAAGCAAAGAATAAGCAAAGCGTAAGCAAATTGTAAGCAAAGGGAATATGTCTTCATAAATCCTTTTTGCGACCATTTTCTGAAGAAATAATGTATTATTCGACATCCCGGCAATCCATTTATGTCGAATATGGTGCAAAGCTGTAGATAATTTTACCTAAAATATGCAAATCGGTAAGAAAAGTCCTTAATATCACTTTTAGAAAGAATCAGATTTGTATATTTCTGATTTTTAACTGAAGGATTTTTGCATTACTTTTTAGATTCATGCTCACTCACATGCACCTTTTTGTAGCCAAGGAAATATTCTGCGTCCCTATGCGACTTATTCGTGTGTATTTGTAGAAAAATGCTTAATTTCTGTGGTGTTTTCTCCGTAAGCAAAGAATAAGCAAAGCGTAAGCAAATTGTAAGCAAAGGGATTATGTCTTCATAAATCCTTTTTGCGACCATTTTCTGAAGAAATAATGTATTTTTCGACATCCCGGCAGTCCATTTATGTCGAATATGATGCAAAACTGTAGATAATTTTACCTTAAACATGCAAATCGTCAAGAAAAGTCCTTAATATCTTTTTTACAAAGAATCATTTTTGTGTATTGCTGACTTTAACTGAGGGTTTTGTGCATTAATGTTTAGATTGATGCTCACTCACATGCACCATTCTGTAGCCAAGGAAATATTCTGCGTCCCTATGCGACTTATTTGTGTGTTTTTGTAGAAAAATTCTATATTTCTGTGGTGTTTTCTCCGTGAGCAAAGAATAAGCAAAGCGTAAGCAAATTGTAAGCAAAGGGATTATGTCTTCATAAATCCTTTTTGCGACCATTTTCTGAAGAAATAATGTATTTTTCGACATTCCGGCAGTCCATTTATGTCAAATATGGTGCAAAACTGTAGATAATTTTACTTAAAATATGCAAATCGTCAAGAAAAGTCCTTAATATCACTTTTACAATGAAACATATTTGTATATTGCTGACTTTAACTGAAGGATTTTTGCATTAATTTTTAGATTCATCCTCACTTACATGCACCATTCTGTAGCGAAGGAAATATTCTGCGTCCCTATGCGACTTGTTTGTGTGTATTTGTAGAAAATTCTATATTTGTGTGGTGTTTTCTCCGTAAGCAAAGAATAAGCAAAGCGTAAGCAAATTGTAAGCAAAGGGAATATGTCTTCATAAATCCTTTTTGCGACCATTTTATGAAGAAATAATGTATTTTTCGACATCCCGGGAGTCCATTTATGCCGAATATGGTGCAAAACTGTAGATAGTTGGAGCTAAAATAAGCAAATGGGTACCAAAGGCCCTAATATCACTTTTAGAAAGAATCATATTTGTATATTTCTGACTTTACCTGAAGGATTTTTGCATTAATTTTTAGATTCATGCTCGCTCACATGCACCATTCTGTAGCCAGGGAAATAGTCTGCGTCCCTATGCGACTTATTCGTGTGTATTTGTAGAAAAATGCTTAATTTCTGTGGTGTTTTCTCCGTAAGCAAAGAATAAGCAAAGCGTAAGCAAATTGTAAGCAAAGAGATTATGTCTTCATAAATCCTTTTTGCGACCATTTTCTGAAGAAATAATGTATTATTCGACATCCCGGCAGTCCATTTATGTCGAATATGGTGCAAAGCTGTAGATAATTTTACCTAAAATATGCAAATCGGTAAGAAAAGTCCTTAATATCACTTTTAGAAAGAATCAGATTTGTATATTTCTGATTTTTAACTGAAGGATTTTTGCATTACTTTTTAGATTCATGCTCACTCACATGCACCTTTTTGTAGCCAAGGATATATTCTGCGTCCCTATGCGACTTATTCGTGTGTATTTGTAGAAAAATGCTTAATTTCTGTGGTGTTTTCTCCGTAAGCAAAGAATAAGCAAAGCGTAAGCAAATTGTAAGCAAAGGGACTATGTCTTCATAAATCCTTGTTGCGACCATTTTCTGAAGAAATCATGTATTTTTCGACATCCCGGCAGTCCATTTATGTCGAATATGGTGCAAAGCTGTAGATAATTTTACCTAAAATATGCAAATCGGTAAGAAAAGTCCTTAATATCACTTTTAGAAAGAATCAGATTTGTATATTTCTGATTTTTAACTGAAGGATTTTTGCATTACTTTTTAGATTCATGCTCATTCACATGCACCTTTTTGTAGCCAAGGAAATAGTCTGCGTCCCTATGCGACTTATTCGTGTGTATTTGTAGAAAAATTATAATTTCTTTGGTGTTTTCTCCGTAAGCAAAGAATAAGCAAAGCATAAGCAAATTGTAAGCAAATTGACTATGTCTTCATAAATCTTTGTTGCGACTATTTTCTGAATAAATAATGTATTTTTCGACATCCCGGCAATCTATTTATGCCGAATACGGTGCAAAACAGTAGATAATTTTACCTAAAATATGCAAATCGTCAAGAAAAGTCCTTAATATCACTTTTACAAAGAATCATATTTGTATATTGCTGACTTTAACTGAAGAATTTTTGCATTAATTTTTAGATTCATGCTCACTCACATGCACCATTCTGTAGCGAAGGAAATATTCTGCGTCCCTATGCGACTTATTCGTGTGTATTTGTAGAAAAATTCTATATTTCTGTGGTGTTTTCTCCGTAAGCAAAGAAAAAGCAAAGCGTAAGCAAATTGTAAGCAAAGGGATTATGTCTTCATAAATCCTTTTTGCGACCATTTTCTGAAGAAATAATGTATTTTTCGACATCCAAGCAGTCCATTTATGTCGAATATGATGCAAAACTGTAGATAATTTTACCTTAAATATGCAAATCGTCAAGAAAAGTCCTTAATATCACTTTTACAAAGAATCATTTTTGTGTATTGCTGACTAAAACTGAAGGATTTTTGCATTAATTTTTAGATTCATGCTCACTCACATGCACCATTCTGTAGCCAAGGAAATATTCTGCGTCCCTATGCGACTTGTTTGTGTGTATTTGTAGAAAAATTCTATATTTATGTGGTGTTTTCTCCGTAAGCAAAGAATAAGCAAAGCGTAAGCAATTGTAAGCAAAGGGAATATGTCTTCATAAATCCTTTTTGCGACCATTTTCTGAAGAAATAATGTATTTTTCGACATCCCGGGAGTCCATTTATGCCGAATATGGTGCAAAACTGTAGATAGTTGGAGCTAAAATAAGCAAATGGGTACCAAAGGCCCTAATATCACTTTTAGAAAGAATCATATTTGTATATTTCTGACTTTACCTGAAGGATGTTTGCATTAATTTTTAGATTCATGCTCGCTCACATGCACCATTCTGTAGCCAGGGAAATAGTCTGCGTCCCTATGCGACTTATTCGTGTGTATTTGTAGAAAAATGCTTAATTTCTGTGGTGTTTTCTCCGTAAGCAAAGAAAAAGCAAAGCGTAAGCAAATTGTAAGCGAAGGGATTATGTCTTCATAAATCCTTTTTGCGACCATTTTCTGAAGAAATAATGTATTTTTCGACATCCCGGCAGTCCATTTATGTCGAATATGATGCAAAACTGTAGATAATTTTACCTAAAATATGCAAATCGTCAAGAAAAGTCCTTAATATCACTTTTACAATGAAACATATTTGTATATTGCTGACTTTAACTGAAGGATTTTTGCATTAATTTTTAGATTCATCCTCACTTACATGCACCATTCTGTAGCGAAGGAAATATTCTGCGTCCCTATGCGACTTGTTTGTGTGTATTTGTAGAAAATTCTATATTTGTTTGGTGTTTTCTCCGTAAGCAAAGAATAAGCAAAGCGTAAGCAAATTGTAAGCAAAGGGAATATGTCTTCATAAATCCTTTTTGCGACCATTTTCTGAAGAAATAATGTATTTTTCGACATCCCGGGAGTCCATTTATGCCGAATATGTTGCAAAACTGTAGATAGTTGGAGCTAAAATAAGCAAATGGGTACCAAAGGCCCTAATATCACTTTTAGAAAGAATCATATTTGTATATTTCTGACTTTACCTGAAGGATTTTTGCATTAATTTTTAGATTCATGCTCGCTCACATGCACCATTCTGTAGCCAGGGAAATAGTCTGCGTCCCTATGCGACTTATTCGTGTGTATTTGTAGAAAAATGCTTAATTTCTGTGGTGTTTTCTCCGTAAGCAAAGAATAAGCAAAGCGTAAGCAAATTGTAAGCAAAGGGAATATGTCTTCATAAATCCTTTTTGCGACCATTTTCTGAAGAAATAATGTATTTTTCGACATCCCGGCAGTCCATTTATGTCGAATATGGTGCAAAGCTGTAGATAATTTTACCTAAAATATGCAAATCGGTAAGAAAAGTCCTTAATATCGATTTTAGAAAGAATCAGATTTGTATATTGCTGACTTTAACTGAAGGATTTTTGCATTAATTTTTAGATTCATGCTCACTCACATGCACCTTTTTGTAGCCAAGGAAACATTCTGCGTCCCTATGCGACTTATTCGTGTGTATTTGTAGAAAAATGCTTAATTTCTGTGGTGTTTTCTCCGTAAGCAAAGATTAAGCAAAGCGTAAGCAAATTGTAAGCAAAGGGACTATGTCTTCATAAATCCTTGTTGCGACCATTTTCTGAAGAAATCATGTATTTTTCGACATTCCGGGAGTCCATTTAGGTCGAATATGGTGCAAAACTGTAGATAATTTTACCTAAAATATGCAAATCGGTAAGAAAAGTCCTTAATATCACTTTTAGAAAGAAACATATTTGTATATTTCTGACTTTACCTGAAGGATTTTTGCATTAATTTTTAGATTCATGCTCACTCACATGCACCTTTTTGTAGCCAAGGAAATATTCTGCGTCCCTATGCGACTTGTTTGTGTGTATTTGTAGAAAAATTCTATATTTCTGTGGTGTTTTCTCCGTAAGCAAAGAATAAGCAAAGCGTAAGCAAATTGTAAGCAAAGTGAATATGTCTTCATAAATCCTTTTTGCGACCATTTTCTGAAGAAATAATGTATTTTTCGACATCCCGGGAGTCCATTTATGCCTAATATGGTGCAAAACTGTAGATAATTGGAGCTTAAATAAGCAAATGGGTACCAAAAGTTCTTAATATAACTTTTAGAAAGAATCATATTTGTATATTTCTGACTTTACCTGAAGGATTTTTGCATTAATTTTTAGATTCATGCTCGCTCACATGCACCATTCTGTAGCGAAGGAAATATTCTGCCTCCTTATGCGACTTGTTTGTGTGTATTTGTAGAAAAATTCTATATTTCTGTGGTGTTTTCTCCGTAAGCAAAGAATAAGCAAAGCGTAAGCAAATTGTAAGCAAAGGGAATATGTCTTCATAAATCCTTTTTGCGACCATTTTCTGAAGAAATAATGTATTTTTCGACATCCCGGGAGTCCATTTATGCCGAATATGGTGCAAAACTGTATATAGTTGGAGGTAAAATAAGCAAATGGGTACCAAAGGCCCTAATATCACTTTTAGAAAGAATCATATTTGTATATTTCTGACTTTACCTGAAGGATTTTTGCATTAATTTTTAGATTCATGCTCGCTCACATGCACCATTCTGTAGCCAGGGAAATAGTCTGCGTCCCTATGCGACTTATTCGTTTGTATTTGTAGAAAAATGCTTAATTTCTGTGGTGTTTTCTCCGTAAGCAAAGAATAAACAAAGCGTAAGCAAATTGTAAGCAAAGGGAATATGTCTTCATAAATCTTTGTTGCGACTATTTTCTGAAGAAATAATGTATTTTTCGACATCCCGGCAATCCATTTATGTCGAATACGGTGCAAAACAGTAGATAATTTTACCTAAAATATGCAAATCGTCAAGAAAAGTCCTTAATATCACTTTTACAAAGAATCATATTTGTATATTGCTGACTTTAACTGAAGAATTTTTGCATTAATTTTTAGATTCATGCTCACTCACATGCACCATTCTGTAGCCAAGGAAATATTCTGCGTCCCTATGCGATTTGTTTGTGTGTATTTGTTGAAAAATTCTATATTTCTGTGGTGTTTTCTCCGTAAGCAAAGAATAAGCAAAGCGTAAGCAAATTGTAAGCAAAGGGAATATGTCTTCATAAATCCTTTTTGCGACCATTTTCTGAAGAAATAATGTATTTTTCGACATCCCGGCAGTCCATTCATGTCGAATATGGTGCAAAGCTGTAGATAATTTTACCTAAAATATGCAAATCGGTAAGAAAAGTCCTTAATATCGATTTTAGAAAGAATCAGATTTGTATATTTCTGATGTTTAACTGAAGGATTTTTGCATTACTTTTTAGATTCATGCTCACTCACATGCACCTTTTTGTAGCCAAGGAAACATTCTGCCTCCCTATGCGACTTATTCGTGTGTATTTGTAGAAAAATGCTTAATTTCTGTGGTGTTTTCTCCGTAAGCAAAGATTAAGCAAAGCGTAAGCAAATTGTAAGCAAAGGGACTATGTCTTCATAAATCCTTGTTGCGACCATTTTCTGAAGAAATCATGTATTTTTCGACATTCCGGGAGTCCATTTAGGTCGAATATGGTGCAAAACTGTAGATAATTTTACCTAAAATATGCAAATCGGTAAGAAAAGTCCTTAATATCACTTTTAGAAAGAAACATATTTGTATATTTCTGACTTTACCTGAAGGATTTTTGCATTAATTTTTAGATTCATGCTCACTCACATGCACCTTTTTGTAGCCAAGGAAGTATTCTGCGTCCCTATGCGACTTGTTTGTGTGTATTTGTAGAAAAATTCTATATTTCTGTGGTGTTTTCTCCGTAAGCAAAGAATAAGCAAAGCGTAAGCAAATTGTAAGCAAAGGGAATATGTCTTCATAAATCCTTTTTGCGACCATTTTCTGAAGAAATAATGTATTTTTCGACATCCCGGGAGTCCATTTATGCCTAATATGGTGCAAAACTGTAGATAATTGGAGCTTAAATAAGCAAATGGGTACCAAAAGTTCTTAATATCACTTTTAGAAAGAATCATATTTGTATATTTCTGACTTTACCTGAAGGATTTTTGCATTAATTTTTAGATTCATGCTCGCTCACATGCACCATTCTGTAGCGAAGGAAATATTCTGCGTCCTTATGCGACTTGTTTGTGTGTATTTGTAGAAAAATTCTATATTTCTGTGGTGTTTTCTCCATAAGCAAAGAATAAGCAAAGCGTAAGCAAATTGTAAGCAAAGGGAATATGTCTTCATAAATCCTTTTTGCGACCATTTTCTGAAGAAATAATGTATTTTTCGACATCCCGGGAGTCCATTTATGCCGAATATGGTGCAAAACTGTATATAGTTGGAGGTAAAATAAGCAAATGGGTACCAAAGGCCCTAATATCACTTTTAGAAAGAATCATATTTGTATATTTCTGACTTTACCTGAAGGATTTTTGCATTAATTTTTAGATTCATGCTCGCTCACATGCACCATTCTGTAGCCAGGGAAATAGTCTGCGTCCCTATGCGACTTATTCGTTTGTATTTGTAGAAAAATGCTTAATTTCTGTGGTGTTTTCTCCGTAAGCAAAGAATAAACAAAGCGTAAGCAAATTGTAAGCAAAGGGAATATGTCTTCATAAATCTTTGTTGCGACTATTTTCTGAAGAAATAATGTATTTTTCGACATCCCGGCAATCCATTTATGTCGAATACGGTGCAAAACAGTAGATAATTTTACCTAAAATATGCAAATCGTCAAGAAAAGTCCTTAATATCACTTTTACAAAGAATCATATTTGTATATTGCTGACTTTAACTGAAGAATTTTTGCATTAATTTTTAGATTCATGCTCACTCACATGCACCATTCTGTAGCCAAGGAAATATTCTGCGTCCCTATGCGATTTGTTTGTGTGTATTTGTTGAAAAATTCTATATTTCTGTGGTGTTTTCTCCGTAAGCAAAGAATAAGCAAAGCGTAAGCAAATTGTAAGCAAAGGGAATATGTCTTCATAAATCCTTTTTGCGACCATTTTCTGAAGAAATAATGTATTTTTCGACATCCCGGCAGTCCATTTATGTCGAATATGGTGCAAAGCTGTAGATAATTTTACCTAAAATATGCAAATCGGTAAGAAAAGTCCTTAATATCGATTTTAGAAATAATCAGATTTGTATATTTCTGATGTTTAACTGAAGGATTTTTGCATTACTTTTTAGATTCATGCTCACTCACATGCACCTTTTTGTAGCCAAGGAAATATTCTGCGTCCCTATGCGACTTATTCGTGTGTATTTGTAGAAAAATGCTTAATTTCTGTGGTGTTTTCTCCGTAAGCAAAGATTAAGCAAAGCGTAAGCAAATTGTAAGCAAAGGGACTATGTCTTCATAAATCCTTGTTGCGACCATTTTCTGAAGAAATCATGTATTTTTCGACATTCCGGGAGTCCATTTAGGTCGAATATGGTGCAAAACTGTAGATAATTTTACCTAAAATATGCAAATCGGTAAGAAAAGTCCTTAATATCACCTTTAGAAAGAAACATATTTGTATATTTCTGACTTTACCTGAAGGATTTTTGCATTAATTTTTAGATTCATGCTCGCTCACATGCACCATTCTGTAGCCAGGGAAATAGTCTGCGTCCCTATGCGACTTATTCGTGTGTATTTGTAGAAAATTGCTTAATTTCTGTGGTGTTTTCTCCATAAGCAAAGAATAAGTAAAGCGTAAGCAAATTGTAAGCAAACGGACTATGTCTTCATAAATCCTTTTTGCGACCGTTTTCTGAAGAAATAATGTATTTTTCGACATCCCGGCAGTCCATTTATGTCGAATACGGTGCAAAACAGTAGATAATTTTACCTAAAATATGCAAATCGTCAAGAAAAGTCCTTAATATCACTTTTACAAAGAATCATATTTGTATATTGCTGACTTTAACTGAAGAATTTTTGCATTAATTTTTAGATTCATGCTCACTCACATGCACCATTCTGTAGCGAAGGAAATATTCTGCGTCCCTATGCGACTTATTTGTGTGTTTTTGTAGAAAAATTCTATATTTCTGTGGTGTTTTCTACGTGAGCAAAGAATAAGCAAAGCGTAAGCAAATTGTAAGCAAAGGGAATATGTCTTCATAAATCCTTTTTGCGACCATTTTCTGAAGAAATAATTTATTTTTCGACATCCCGGGAGTCCATTTATGCCGAATATAGTGCAAAACTGTAGATAATTGGAGCTAAAATAAGCAAATGGGTACCAAAAGTCCTTAATATCACTTTTAGAAAGAATCATATTTGTATATCTCTGACTTTACCTGAAGGATTTTTGCATTAATTTTCAGATTCATGCTCGCTCACATGCACTATTCTGTAGCCAGGGAAATAGTCTGCGTCCCTATGCGACTTATTCGTGTGTATTTGTAGAAAAATGCTTAATTTCTGTGGTGTTTTCTCCGTAAGCAAAGAAAAAGCAAAGCGTAAGCAAATTGTAAGCAAAGGGATTATGTCTTCATAAATCCTTTTTGCGACCATTTTCTGAAGAAATAATGTATTTTTCGACATCCCGGGAGTCCATTTATGCCGAATATGGTGCAAAACTGTAGATAATTGGAGCTAAAATAAGCAAATGGGTACCAAAGGCCCTAATATCACTTTTAGAAAGAATCATATTTGTATATTTCTGACTTTACCTGAAGGATTTTTGCATTAATTTTTAGATTCATGCTCACTCACATGCACCTTTTTGTAGCCAAGGAAATATTCTGCGTCCCTATGCGACTTGTTTGTGTGTATTTGTAGAAAAATTCTATATTTCTGTGGTGTTTTCTCCGTAAGCAAAGAATAAGCAAAGCGTAAGCAAATTGTAAGCAAAGGGAATATGTCTTCATAAATCCTTTTTGCGACCATTTTCTGAAGAAATAATGTATTTTTCGACATCCCGGGAGTCCATTTATGCCGAATATGGTGCAAAACTGTAGATAATTGGAGCTAAAATAAGCAAATGGGTACCAAAAGTCCTTAATATCACTTTTAGAAAGAATCATATTTGAATATCTCTGACTTTACCTGAAGGATTTTTGCATTAATTTTCAGATTCATGCTCGCTCACATGCACTATTCTGTAGCCAGGGAAATAGTCTGCGTCCCTATGCGACTTATTCGTTTGTATTTGTAGAAAAATGCTTAATTTCTTTGGTGTTTTCTCCGTAATCAAAGAATAAGCAAAGCGTAAGCAAATTGTAAGCAAAGGGAATATGTCTTCATAAATCTTTGTTGCGACTATTTTCTGAAGAAATAATGTATTTTTCGACATCCCGGCAATCCATTTATGTCGAATACGGTGCAAAACAGTAGATAATTTTACCTAAAATATGCAAATCGTCAAGAAAAGTCCTTAATATCACTTTTACAAAGAATCATATTTGTATATTGCTGACTTTAACTAAAGAATTTTTGCATTAATTTTTAGATTCATGCTCACTCACATGCACCATTCTGTAGCCAAGGAAATATTCTGCGTCCCTATGCGATTTGTTTGTGTGTATTTGTAGAAAAATTCTATATTTCTGTGGTGTTTTCTCCGTAAGCAAAGAATAAGCAAAGCGTAAGCAAATTGTAAGCAAAGGGAATATGTCTTCATAAATCCTTTTTGCGACCATTTTCTGAAGAAATAATGTATTTTTCGACATCCCGGGAGTCCATTTATGCCGAATATGGTGCAAAACTGTAGATAGTTGGAGCTAAAATAAGCAAATGGGTACCAAAGGCCCTAATATCACTTTTAGAAAGAATCATATTTGTATATTTCTGACTTTACCTGAAGGATTTTTGCATTAATTTTTAGATTCATGCTCGCTCACATGCACCATTCTGTAGCCAGGGAAATAGTCTTCGTCCCTATGCGACTTATTCGTGTGTATTTGTAGAAAAATGCTTAATTTCTGTGGTGTTTTCTCCGTAAGCAAAGAATAAGCAAAGCGTAAGCAAATTGTAAGCAAAGGGATTATGTCTTCATAAATCCTTTTTGCGACCATTTTCTGAAGAAATAATGTATTTTTCGACATCCCGGGAGTCCATTTTTGCCGAATATGGTGCAAAACTGTAGATAATTTTACCTTAAATATGCAAATCGTCAAGAAAAGTCCTTAATATCACTTTTACAAAGAATCATTTTTGTGTATTGCTGACTATAACTGAAGGATTTTTGCATTACTTTTTAGATTCATGCTCACTCACATGCACCATTCTGTAGCCAAGGAAATATTCTGCGTCCCTATGTGACTTGTTTGTGTGTATTTGTAGAAAAATTCTACATTTCTGTGGTGTTTTCTCCGTAAGCAAAGAATAAGCAAAGCGTAAGCAAATTGTAAGCAAAGGGAATATGTCTTCATAAATCCTTTTTGCGACCATTTTCTGAAGAAATAATGTATTTTTCGACATCCCGGGAGTCCATTTATGCCGAATATGGTGCAAAACTGTAGATAATTGGAGCTAAAATAAGCAAATGGGTACCAAAAGTCCTTAATATCACTTTTAGAAAGAATCATATTTGAATATCTCTGACTTTACCTGAAGGATTTTTGCATTAATTTTCAGATTCATGCTCGCTCACATGCACTATTCTGTAGCCAGGGAAATAGTCTGCGTCCCTATGCGACTTATTCGTTTGTATTTGTAGAAAAATGCTTAATTTCTTTGGTGTTTTCTCCGTAATCAAAGAATAAGCAAAGCGTAAGCAAATTGTAAGCAAAGGGAATATGTCTTCATAAATCTTTGTTGCGACTATTTTCTGAAGAAATAATGTATTTTTCGACATCCCGGCAATCCATTTATGTCGAATACGGTGCAAAACAGTAGATAATTTTACCTAAAATATGCAAATCGTCAAGAAAAGTCCTTAATATCACTTTTACAAAGAATCATATTTGTATATTGCTGACTTTAACTAAAGAATTTTTGCATTAATTTTTAGATTCATGCTCACTCACATGCACCATTCTGTAGCCAAGGAAATATTCTGCGTCCCTATGCGATTTGTTTGTGTGTATTTGTAGAAAAATTCTATATTTCTGTGGTGTTTTCTCCGTAAGCAAAGAATAAGCAAAGCGTAAGCAAATTGTAAGCAAAGGGAATATGTCTTCATAAATCCTTTTTGCGACCATTTTCTGAAGAAATAATGTATTTTTCGACATCCCGGGAGTCCATTTATGCCGAATATGGTGCAAAACTGTAGATAGTTGGAGCTAAAATAAGCAAATGGGTACCAAAGGCCCTAATATCACTTTTAGAAAGAATCATATTTGTATATTTCTGACTTTACCTGAAGGATTTTTGCATTAATTTTTAGATTCATGCTCGCTCACATGCACCATTCTGTAGCCAGGGAAATAGTCTTCGTCCCTATGCGACTTATTCGTGTGTATTTGTAGAAAAATGCTTAATTTCTGTGGTGTTTTCTCCGTAAGCAAAGAATAAGCAAAGCGTAAGCAAATTGTAAGCAAAGGGATTATGTCTTCATAAATCCTTTTTGCGACCATTTTCTGAAGAAATAATGTATTTTTCGACATCCCGGGAGTCCATTTATGCCGAATATGGTGCAAAACTGTAGATAATTTTACCTTAAATATGCAAATCGTCAAGAAAAGTCCTTAATATCACTTTTACAAAGAATCATTTTTGTGTATTGCTGACTATAACTGAAGGATTTTTGCATTACTTTTTAGATTCATGCTCACTCACATGCACCATTCTGTAGCCAAGGAAATATTCTGCGTCCCTATGTGACTTGTTTGTGTGTATTTGTAGAAAAATTCTATATTTCTGTGGTGTTTTCTCCGTAAGCAAAGAATAAGCAAAGCGTAAGCAAATTGTAAGCAAAGGGAATATGTCTTCATAAATCCTTTTTGCGACCATTTTCTGAAGAAATAATGTATTTTTCGACATCCCGGGAGTCCATTTATGCCGAATATGGTGCAAAACTGTATATAGTTGGAGCTAAAATAGGCAAATGGGTACCAAAGGCCCTAAAATCACTTTTAGAAAGAATCATATTTGTATATTTCTGACTTTACCTGAAGGATTTTTGCATTAATTTTTAGATTCATGCTCGCTCACATGCACCATTCTGTAGCCAGGGAAATAGTCTGCGTCCCTATGCGACTAATTCGTTTTTATTTGTAGAAAAATGCTTAATTTCTGTGGTGTTTTCTCCGTAAGCAAAGAATAAACAAAGCGTAAGCAAATTGTAAGCAAAGGGAATATGTCTTCATAAATCTTTGTTGCGACTATTTTCTGAAGAAATAATGTATTTTTCGACATCCCGGCAATCCATTTATGTCGAATATGGTGCAAAGCTGTAGATAATTTTACCTAAAATATGCAAATCGGTAAGAAAAGTCCTTAATATCACTTTTAGAAAGAATCAGATTTGTATATTTCTGAGTTTACCTGAAGGATTTTTGCATTAATTTTTAGATTCATGCTCACTCACATGCACCATTCTGTAGCCAAGGAAATATTCTGCGTCCCTATGCGATTTGTTTGTGGGTATTTGTAGAAAAATTCTATATTTCTGTGGTGTTTTCTCCGTAAGCAAAGAATAAGCAAAGCGTAAGCAAATTGTAAGCAAAGGGAATATGTCTTCATAAATCCTTTTTGCGACCATTTTCTGAAGAAATAATGTATTTTTCGACATCCCGGGAGTCCATTTATGCCGAATATGGTGCAAAACTGTAGATAGTTGGAGCTAAAATAAGCAAATGGGTACCAAAGGCCCTAATATCACTTTTAGAAAGAATCAAATTTGTATATTTCTGAGTTTACCTGAAGGATTTTTGCATTAATTTTTAGATTCATGCTCGCTCACATGCACCATTCTGTAGCCAGGGAAATAGTCTGCGTCCCTATGCGACTTATTCGTGTGTATTTGTAGAAAATTCTATATTTGTGTGGTGTTTTCTCCGTAAGCAAAGAATAAGCAAAGCGTAAGCAAATTGTAAGCAAAGGGAATATGTCTTCATAAATCCTTTTTGCGACCATTTTATGAAGAAATAATGTATTTTTCGACATCCCGGCAGTCCATTTATGTCGAATATGGTGCAAAGCTGTAGATAATTTTACCTAAAATATGCAAATCGGTAAGAAAAGTCCTTAATATCACTTTTAGAAAGAATCAGATTTGTATATTTCTGATTTTTAACTGAAGGATTTTTGCATTACTTTTTAGATTCATGCTCACTCACATGCACCTTTTTGTAGCCAAGGAAATATTCTGCGTCCCTATGCGACTTATTCGTGTGTATTTGTAGAAAAATGCTTAATTTCTGTGGTGTTTTCTCCGTAAGCAAAGAATAAGCAAAGCGTAAGCAAATTGTAAGCAAAGGGACTATGTCTTCATAAATCCTTGTTGCGACTATTTTCTGAAGAAATTATGTATTTTTCGACATCCCGGCAGTCCATTTATGTCGAATATGGTGCAAAACAGTAGATAATTTTACCTAAAATATGCAAATCGTCAAGAAAAGTCCTTAATATCACTTTTACAAAGAATCATATTTGTATATTGCTGACTTTAACTGAAGAATTTTTGCATTGATTTTTAGATTCATGCTCACTCACATGCACCATTCTGTAGCGAAGGAAATATTCTGCGTCCCTATGCGACTTATCCGTGTGTATTTGTAGAAAAATTCTATATTTCTGTGGTGTTTTCTCCGTAAGCAAAGAATAAGCAAAGCGTAAGCAAATTGTAAGCAAAGGGAATATGTCTTCATAAATCCTTTTTGCGACCATTTTCTGAAGAAATACTGTATTTTTCAACATCCCGGGAGTCCATTTATGCCGAATATGGTGCAAAACTGTAGATAATTGGAGCTAAAATAAGCAAATGGGTACCAAAAATCCTTAACATCACTTTTAGAAAGAATCAGATTTGTATATTGCTGACTTTAACTGAAGGATTTTTGCATTAATTTTTAGATTCATCCTCACTCACATGCACCATTCTGTAGCGAAGGAAATATTCTGCGTCCCTATGCGACTTATTCGTGTGTATTTGTAGAAAAATGCTTAATTTCTGTGGTGTTTTCTCCGTAAGCAAAGAATAAGCAAAGCGTAAGCAAATTGTAAGCAAAGGGACAATGTCTTCATAAATCTTTGTTGCGACCATTTTCTGAAGAAATCATGTATTTTTCGATATTCCGGGAGTCCATTTAGGTCGAATATGGTGCAAAACTGTAGATAATTTTACCTAAAATATGCAAATCGGTAAGAAAAGTCCTTAATATCACTTTTAGAAAGAATCATATTTGTATATTTCTGACTTTACCTGAAGGATTTTTGCATTAATTTTTATATTCATGCTCACTCACATGCACCATTCTGTAGCCAAGGAAATATTCTGCGTCCCGATGCGACTTATTTGTGTGTTTTTGTAGAAAAATTCTATATTTCTGTGGTTTTTTCTCCGTAAGCAAAGAAAAAGCAAAGCGTAAGCAAATTGTAAGCGAAGGGATTATGTGTTCATAAATCCTTTTTGCGACCATTTTCTGAAGAAATAATGTATTTTTCGACATCCCGGCAGTCCATTTATGTCGAATATGATGCAAAACTGTAGATAATTTTACCTTAAACATGCAAATCGTCAAGAAAAGTCCTTAATATCTTTTTTACAAAGAATCATTTTTGTGTATTGCTGACTTTAACTGAAGGATTTTTGCATTAATGTTTAGATTGATGCTCACTCACTTGCACCATTCTGTAGCCAAGGAAATATTCTGCGTTTTTGGTCGCAAAAATGATTTATGAAGACATATTCCCTTTGCTTACAATTTGTTTACGCTTTGCTTATTCTTTGCTTACGGAGAAAACACAAGAGAACATAAGCAATTTTCTACAAATACACACGAATAAGTCGCATAGGGACGCAGAATATTTCCTTGGCTACAAAAAGGTGCATGTGAGTGAGCATGAATCTAAAAATTAATGCAAAAATCCTTCAGGTAAAGTCAGAGATATACAAATATGATTCTTTCTAAAAGTGATATTAAGGACTTTTGGTACCGATTTGCTTATTTTAGCTCCAATTATCTACAGTTTTGCACTATATTCGGCATAAATGGACTCCCGGGATGTCGAAAAATACATTATTTCTTCAGAAAATGGTCGCAAAAAGGATTTATGAAGACATATTCCCTTTGCTTACAATTTGCTTACGCTTTGCTTATTCTTTGCTTACCGAGAAAACACCACATAAATATAGAATTTTTCTACAAATACACACAAACAAGTCGCATAGGGACGCAGAATATTTCCTTGGCTACAGAATGGTGCATGTGAGTGAGCATGAATCTAAAAATTAATGCAAAAATCCTTCAGTTTTAGTCAGCAATAAAACACCACAGAAATATAGAATTTTTCTACAAATACACACGGATAAGTCGCATAGGGACGCAGAATATTTCCTTCGCTACAGAATGGTGCATGTGAGTGAGCATGAATCTAAAAATTAATGCAAAAATTCTTCAGTTAAAGTCAGCAATATACAAATCTGATTCTTTCTAAAAGTGATATTAAGGACTTTTCTTACCGATTTGCATATTTTAGGTAAAATTATCTACAGCTTTGCACCATATTCGACATAAATGGACTGCCGGGATGTCGAAAAATACATGATTTCTTCAGAAAATGGTCGCAACAAGGATTTATGAAGACATAGTCCCTTTGCTTACAATTTGCTTACGCTTTGCTTATTCTTTGCTTACGGAGAAAACACCACAGAAATTAAGCATTTTTCTACAAATACACACGAATAAGTCGCATAGGGACGCAGAATATTTCCTTGGCTACAAAAAGGTGCATGTGAGTGAGCATGAATCTAAAAAGTAATGCAAAAATCCTTCAGTTAAAAATCAGAAATATACAAATCTTATTCTTTCTAAAAGTGATATTAAGGACTTTTCTTACCGATTTGCATATTTTAGGTAAAATTATCTACAGCTTTGCACCATATTCGACATAAATGGACTGCCGGGATGTCGAATAATACATTATTTCTTCAGAAAATGGTCGCAAAAAGGATTTATGAAGACATATTCCCTTTGCTTACAATTTGTTTACGCTTTGCTTATTCTTTGCTTACGGAGAAAACACAAGAGAACATAAGCAATTTTCTACAAATACACACGAATAAGTCGCATAGGGACGCAGACTATTTCCTTGGCTACAAAAAGGTGCATGTGAGTGAGCATGAATCTAAAAATTAATGCAAAAATCCTTCAGGTAAAGTCAGAAATATACAAATATGATTCTTTCTAAAAGTGATATTAAGGACTTTTGGTACCGATTTGCTTATTTTAGCTCCAATTATCTACAGTTTTGCACTATGGTCGCAAAAATGGCGTAAGCAAATTGTAAGCAAAGGGAATATGTCTTCATAAATCCTTTTTGCGACCATTTTCTGAAGAAATAATGTATTTTTCGACATCCCGGGAGTCCATTTATGCCGAATATGGTGTAAAACTGTAGATAGTTGGAGCTAAAATAAGCAAATGGGTACCAAAGGCCCTAATATCATTGGTGTTTTCTCCGTAAGCAAAGAATAAGCAAAGCGTAAGCAAATTGTAAGGAAAGGGAATATGTCTTCATAAATCCTTTTTGCGACCATTTTCTGAAGAAATACTGTATTTTTCAACATCCCGGGAGTCCATTTATGCCGAATATGGTGCAAAACTGTAGATAATTGGAGCTAAAATAAGCAAATGGGTACCAAAAATCCTTAACATCACTTTTACAATGAAACATATTTGTATATTGCTGACTTTAACTGAAGGATTTTTGCATTAATTTTTAGATTCATCCTCACTTACATGCACCATTCTGTAGCGAAGGAAATATTCTGCGTCCCTATGCGACTTGTTTGTGTGTATTTGTAGAAAAATTCTATATTTCTGTGGTGTTTTCTCCGTAAGCAAAGAATACGCAAAGCGTAAGCAAATTGTAAGCAAAGGGAATATGTCTTCATAAATCCTTTTTGCGACCATTTTCTGAAGAAATAATGTATTTTTCGACATCCCGGGAGTCCATTTATGCCGAATATGGTGCAAAACTGTAGATAGTTGGAGCTAAAATAAGCAAATGGGTACCAAAGGCCCTAATATCACTTTTAGAAAGAATCATATTTGTATATTTCTGACTTTACCTGAAGGATTTTTGCATTAATTTTTAGATTCATGCTCGCTCACATGCACCATTCTGTAGCCAGGGAAATAGTCTGCGTCCCTATGCGACTTATTCGTGTGTATTTGTAGAAAAATGCTTAATTTCTGTGGTGTTTTCTCCGTAAGCAAAGAATAAGCAAAGCGTAAGCAAATTGTAAGCAAAGGGAATATGTCTTCATAAATCCTTTTTGCGACCATTTTCTGAAGAAATAATGTATTATTCGACATCCCGGCAATCCATTTATGTCGAATATGGTGCAAAGCTGTAGATAATTTTACCTAAAATATGCAAATCGGTAAGAAAAGTCCTTAATATCACTTTTAGAAAGAATCATATTTGTATATTTCTGATTTTTAACTGAAGGATTTTTGCATTACTTTTTAGATTCATGCTCACTCACATGCACCTTTTTGTAGCCAAGGAAATATTCTGCGTCCCTATGCGACTTATTCGTGTGTATTTGTAGAAAAATGCTTAATTTCTGTGGTGTTTTCTCCGTAAGCAAAGAATAAGCAAAGCGTAAGCAAATTGTAAGCAAAGGGATTATGTCTTCATAAATCCTTTTTGCGACCATTTTCTGAAGAAATAATGTATTTTTCGACATCCCGGCAGTCCATTTATGTCGAATATGATGCAAAACTGTAGATAATTTTACCTTAAACATGCAAATCGTCAAGAAAAGTCCTTAATATCTTTTTTACAAAGAATCATTTTTGTGTATTGCTGACTTTAACTTAGGGTTTTGTGCATTAATGTTTAGATTGATGCTCACTCACATGCACCATTCTGTAGCCAAGGAAATATTCTGCGTCCCTATGCGACTTATTTGTGTGTTTTTGTAGAAAAATTCTATATTTCTGTGGTGTTTTCTCCGTGAGCAAAGAATAAGCAAAGCGTAAGCAAATTGTAAGCAAAGGGATTATGTCTTCATAAATCCTTTTTGCGACCATTTTCTGAAGAAATAATGTATTTTTCGACATTCCGGCAGTCCATTTATGTCAAATATGGTGCAAAACTGTAGATAATTTTACTTAAAATATGCAAATCGTCAAGAAAAGTCCTTAATATCACTTTTACAATGAAACATATTTGTATATTGCTGACTTTAACTGAAGGATTTTTGCATTAATTTTTAGATTCATCCTCACTTACATGCACCATTCTGTAGCGAAGGAAATATTCTGCGTCCCTATGCGACTTGTTTGTGTGTATTTGTAGAAAATTCTATATTTGTGTGGTGTTTTCTCCGTAAGCAAAGAATAAGCAAAGCGTAAGCAAATTGTAAGCAAAGGGAATATGTCTTCATAAATCCTTTTTGCGACCATTTTATGAAGAAATAATGTATTTTTCGACATCCCGGCAGTCCATTTATGTCGAATATGGTGCAAAGCTGTAGATAATTTTACCTAAAATATGCAAATCGGTAAGAAAAGTCCTTAATATCACTTTTAGAAAGAATCAGATTTGTATATTTCTGATTTTTAACTGAAGGATTTTTGCATTACTTTTTAGATTCATGCTCACTCACATGCACCTTTTTGTAGCCAAGGAAATATTCTGCGTCCCTATGCGACTTATTCGTGTGTATTTGTAGAAAAATGCTTAATTTCTGTGGTGTTTTCTCCGTAAGCAAAGAATAAGCAAAGCGTAAGCAAATTGTAAGCAAAGGGACTATGTCTTCATAAATCCTTGTTGCGACTATTATCTGAAGAAATTATGTATTTTTCGACATCCCGGCAGTCCATTTATGTCGAATATGGTGCAAAACAGTAGATAATTTTACCTAAAATATGCAAATCGTCAAGAAAAGTCCTTAATATCACTTTTACAAAGAATCATATTTGTATATTGCTGACTTTAACTGAAGAATTTTTGCATTGATTTTTAGATTCATGCTCACTCACATGCACCATTCTGTAGCGAAGGAAATATTCTGCGTCCCTATGCGACTTATCCGTGTGTATTTGTAGAAAAATTCTATATTTCTGTGGTGTTTTCTCCGTAAGCAAAGAATAAGCAAAGCGTAAGCAAATTGTAAGCAAAGGGAATATGTCTTCATAAATCCTTTTTGCGACCATTTTCTGAAGAAATACTGTATTTTTCAACATCCCGGGAGTCCATTTATGCCGAATATGGTGCAAAACTGTAGATAATTGGAGCTAAAATAAGCAAATGGGTACCAAAAATCCTTAACATCACTTTTAGAAAGAATCAGATTTGTATATTGCTGACTTTAACTGAAGGATTTTTGCATTAATTTTTAGATTCATCCTCACTCACATGCACCATTCTGTAGCGAAGGAAATATTCTGCGTCCCTATGCGACTTATTCGTGTGTATTTGTAGAAAAATGCTTAATTTCTGTGGTGTTTTCTCCGTAAGCAAAGAATAAGCAAAGCGTAAGCAAATTGTAAGCAAAGGGACAATGTCTTCATAAATCTTTGTTGCGACCATTTTCTGAAGAAATCATGTATTTTTCGATATTCCGGGAGTCCATTTAGGTCGAATATGGTGCAAAACTGTAGATAATTTTACCTAAAATATGCAAATCGGTAAGAAAAGTCCTTAATATCACTTTTAGAAAGAATCATATTTGTATATTTCTGACTTTACCTGAAGGATTTTTGCATTAATTTTTATATTCATGCTCACTCACATGCACCATTCTGTAGCCAAGGAAATATTCTGCGTCCCGATGCGACTTATTTGTGTGTTTTTGTAGAAAAATTCTATATTTCTGTGGTTTTTTCTCCGTAAGCAAAGAAAAAGCAAAGCGTAAGCAAATTGTAAGCGAAGGGATTATGTGTTCATAAATCCTTTTTGCGACCATTTTCTGAAGAAATAATGTATTTTTCGACATCCCGGCAGTCCATTTATGTCGAATATGATGCAAAACTGTAGATAATTTTACCTTAAACATGCAAATCGTCAAGAAAAGTCCTTAATATCTTTTTTACAAAGAATCATTTTTGTGTATTGCTGACTTTAACTGAAGGATTTTTGCATTAATGTTTAGATTGATGCTCACTCACTTGCACCATTCTGTAGCCAAGGAAATATTCTGCGTTTTTGGTCGCAAAAATGATTTATGAAGACATATTCCCTTTGCTTACAATTTGTTTACGCTTTGCTTATTCTTTGCTTACGGAGAAAACACAAGAGAACATAAGCAATTTTCTACAAATACACACGAATAAGTCGCATAGGGACGCAGAATATTTCCTTGGCTACAAAAAGGTGCATGTGAGTGAGCATGAATCTAAAAATTAATGCAAAAATCCTTCAGGTAAAGTCAGAGATATACAAATATGATTCTTTCTAAAAGTGATATTAAGGACTTTTGGTACCGATTTGCTTATTTTAGCTCCAATTATCTACAGTTTTGCACTATATTCGGCATAAATGGACTCCCGGGATGTCGAAAAATACATTATTTCTTCAGAAAATGGTCGCAAAAAGGATTTATGAAGACATATTCCCTTTGCTTACAATTTGCTTACGCTTTGCTTATTCTTTGCTTACCGAGAAAACACCACATAAATATAGAATTTTTCTACAAATACACACAAACAAGTCGCATAGGGACGCAGAATATTTCCTTGGCTACAGAATGGTGCATGTGAGTGAGCATGAATCTAAAAATTAATGCAAAAATCCTTCAGTTTTAGTCAGCAATAAAACACCACAGAAATATAGAATTTTTCTACAAATACACACGGATAAGTCGCATAGGGACGCAGAATATTTCCCCTGCTACAGAATGGTGCATGTGAGTGAGCATGAATCTAAAAATTAATGCAAAAATTCTTCAGTTAAAGTCAGCAATATACAAATCTGATTCTTTCTAAAAGTGATATTAAGGACTTTTCTTACCGATTTGCATATTTTAGGTAAAATTATCTACAGCTTTGCACCATATTCGACATAAATGGACTGCCGGGATGTCGAAAAATACATGATTTCTTCAGAAAATGGTCGCAACAAGGATTTATGAAGACATAGTCCCTTTGCTTACAATTTGCTTACGCTTTGCTTATTCTTTGCTTACGGAGAAAACACCACAGAAATTAAGCATTTTTCTACAAATACACACGAATAAGTCGCATAGGGACGCAGAATATTTCCTTGGCTACAAAAAGGTGCATGTGAGTGAGCATGAATCTAAAAAGTAATGCAAAAATCCTTCAGTTAAAAATCAGAAATATACAAATCTGATTCTTTCTAAAAGTGATATTAAGGACTTTTCTTACCGATTTGCATATTTTAGGTAAAATTATCTACAGCTTTGCACCATATTCGACATAAATGGACTGCCGGGATGTCGAATAATACATTATTTCTTCAGAAAATGGTCGCAAAAAGGATTTATGAAGACATATTCCCTTTGCTTACAATTTGTTTACGCTTTGCTTATTCTTTGCTTACGGAGAAAACACAAGAGAACATAAGCAATTTTCTACAAATACACACGAATAAGTCGCATAGGGACGCAGACTATTTCCTTGGCTACAAAAAGGTGCATGTGAGTGAGCATGAATCTAAAAATTAATGCAAAAATCCTTCAGGTAAAGTCAGAAATATACAAATATGATTCTTTCTAAAAGTGATATTAAGGACTTTTGGTACCGATTTGCTTATTTTAGCTCCAATTATCTACAGTTTTGCACTATGGTCGCAAAAATGGCGTAAGCAAATTGTAAGCAAAGGGAATATGTCTTCATAAATCCTTTTTGCGACCATTTTCTGAAGAAATAATGTATTTTTCGACATCCCGGGAGTCCATTTATGCCGAATATGGTGCAAAACTGTAGATAGTTGGAGCTAAAATAAGCAAATGGGTACCAAAGGCCCTAATATCATTGGTGTTTTCTCCGTAAGCAAAGAATAAGCAAAGCGTAAGCAAATTGTAAGCAAAGGGAATATGTCTTCATAAATCCTTTTTGCGACCATTTTCTGAAGAAATACTGTATTTTTCAACATCCCGGGAGTCCATTTATGCCGAATATGGTGCAAAACTGTAGATAATTGGAGCTAAAATAAGCAAATGGGTACCAAAAATCCTTAACATCACTTTTACAATGAAACATATTTGTATATTGCTGACTTTAACTGAAGGATTTTTGCATTAATTTTTAGATTCATCCTCACTTACATGCACCATTCTGTAGCGAAGGAAATATTCTGCGTCCCTATGCGACTTGTTTGTGTGTATTTGTAGAAAAATTCTATATTTCTGTGGTGTTTTCTCCGTAAGCAAAGAATACGCAAAGCGTAAGCAAATTGTAAGCAAAGGGAATATGTCTTCATAAATCCTTTTTGCGACCATTTTCTGAAGAAATAATGTATTTTTCGACATCCCGGGAGTCCATTTATGCCGAATATGGTGCAAAACTGTAGATAGTTGGAGCTAAAATAAGCAAATGGGTACCAAAGGCCCTAATATCACTTTTAGAAAGAATCATATTTGTATATTTCTGACTTTACCTGAAGGATTTTTGCATTAATTTTTAGATTCATGCTCGCTCACATGCACCATTCTGTAGCCAGGGAAATAGTCTGCGTCCCTATGCGACTTATTCGTGTGTATTTGTAGAAAAATGCTTAATTTCTGTGGTGTTTTCTCCGTAAGCAAAGAATAAGCAAAGCGTAAGCAAATTGTAAGCAAAGGGAATATGTCTTCATAAATCCTTTTTGCGACCATTTTCTGAAGAAATAATGTATTATTCGACATCCCGGCAATCCATTTATGTCGAATATGGTGCAAAGCTGTAGATAATTTTACCTAAAATATGCAAATCGGTAAGAAAAGTCCTTAATATCACTTTTAGAAAGAATCAGATTTGTATATTTCTGATTTTTAACTGAAGGATTTTTGCATTACTTTTTAGATTCATGCTCACTCACATGCACCTTTTTGTAGCCAAGGAAATATTCTGCGTCCCTATGCGACTTATTCGTGTGTATTTGTAGAAAAATGCTTAATTTCTGTGGTGTTTTCTCCGTAAGCAAAGAATAAGCAAAGCGTTAGCAAATTGTAAGCAAAGGGATTATGTCTTCATAAATCCTTTTTGCGACCATTTTCTGAAGAAATAATGTATTTTTCGACATCCCGGCAGTCCATTTATGTCGAATATGATGCAAAACTGTAGATAATTTTACCTTAAACATGCAAATCGTCAAGAAAAGTCCTTAATATCTTTTTTACAAAGAATCATTTTTGTGTATTGCTGACTTTAACTGAGGGTTTTGTGCATTAATGTTTAGATTGATGCTCACTCACATGCACCATTCTGTAGCCAAGGAAATATTCTGCGTCCCTATGCGACTTATTTGTGTGTTTTTGTAGAAAAATTCTATATTTCTGTGGTGTTTTCTCCGTGAGCAAAGAATAAGCAAAGCGTAAGCAAATTGTAAGCAAAGGGATTATGTCTTCATAAATCCTTTTTGCGACCATTTTCTGAAGAAATAATGTATTTTTCGACATTCCGGCAGTCCATTTATGTCAAATATGGTGCAAAACTGTAGATAATTTTACTTAAAATATGCAAATCGTCAAGAAAAGTCCTTAATATCACTTTTACAATGAAACATATTTGTATATTGCTGACTTTAACTGAAGGATTTTTGCATTAATTTTTAGATTCATCCTCACTTACATGCACCATTCTGTAGCGAAGGAAATATTCTGCGTCCCTATGCGACTTGTTTGTGTGTATTTGTAGAAAATTCTATATTTGTGTGGTGTTTTCTCCGTAAGCAAAGAATAAGCAAAGCGTAAGCAAATTGTAAGCAAAGGGAATATGTCTTCATAAATCCTTTTTGCGACCATTTTATGAAGAAATAATGTATTTTTCGACATCCCGGGAGTCCATTTATGCCGAATATGGTGCAAAACTGTAGATAGTTGGAGCTAAAATAAGCAAATGGGTACCAAAGGCCCTAATATCACTTTTAGAAAGAATCATATTTGTATATTTCTGACTTTACCTGAAGGATTTTTGCATTAATTTTTAGATTCATGCTCGCTCACATGCACCATTCTGTAGCCAGGGAAATAGTCTGCGTCCCTATGCGACTTATTCGTGTGTATTTGTAGAAAAATGCTTAATTTCTGTGGTGTTTTCTCCGTAAGCAAAGAATAAGCAAAGCGTAAGCAAATTGTAAGCAAAGAGATTATGTCTTCATAAATCCTTTTTGCGACCATTTTCTGAAGAAATAATGTATTATTCGACATCCCGGCAGTCCATTTATGTCGAATATGGTGCAAAGCTGTAGATAATTTTACCTAAAATATGCAAATCGGTAAGAAAAGTCCTTAATATCACTTTTAGAAAGAATCAGATTTGTATATTTCTGATTTTTAACTGAAGGATTTTTGCATTACTTTTTAGATTCATGCTCACTCACATGCACCTTTTTGTAGCCAAGGATATATTCTGCGTCCCTATGCGACTTATTCGTGTGTATTTGTAGAAAAATGCTTAATTTCTGTGGTGTTTTCTCCGTAAGCAAAGAATAAGCAAAGCGTAAGCAAATTGTAAGCAAAGGGACTATGTCTTCATAAATCCTTGTTGCGACCATTTTCTGAAGAAATCATGTATTTTTCGACATCCCGGCAGTCCATTTATGTCGAATATGGTGCAAAGCTGTAGATAATTTTACCTAAAATATGCAAATCGGTAAGAAAAGTCCTTAATATCACTTTTAGAAAGAATCAGATTTGTATATTTCTGATTTTTAACTGAAGGATTTTTGCATTACTTTTTAGATTCATGCTCATTCACATGCACCTTTTTGTAGCCAAGGAAATAGTCTGCGTCCCTATGCGACTTATTCGTGTGTATTTGTAGAAAAATTATAATTTCTTTGGTGTTTTCTCCGTAAGCAAAGAATAAGCAAAGCATAAGCAAATTGTAAGCAAATTGACTATGTCTTCATAAATCTTTGTTGCGACTATTTTCTGAATAAATAATGTATTTTTCGACATCCCGGCAATCTATTTATGCCGAATACGGTGCAAAACAGTAGATAATTTTACCTAAAATATGCAAATCGTCAAGAAAAGTCCTTAATATCACTTTTACAAAGAATCATATTTGTATATTGCTGACTTTAACTGAAGAATTTTTGCATTAATTTTTAGATTCATGCTCACTCACATGCACCATTCTGTAGCGAAGGAAATATTCTGCGTCCCTATGCGACTTATTCGTGTGTATTTGTAGAAAAATTCTATATTTCTGTGGTGTTTTCTCCGTAAGCAAAGAAAAAGCAAAGCGTAAGCAAATTGTAAGCAAAGGGATTATGTCTTCATAAATCCTTTTTGCGACCATTTTCTGAAGAAATAATGTATTTTTCGACATCCAAGCAGTCCATTTATGTCGAATATGATGCAAAACTGTAGATAATTTTACCTTAAATATGCAAATCGTCAAGAAAAGTCCTTAATATCACTTTTACAAAGAATCATTTTTGTGTATTGCTGACTAAAACTGAAGGATTTTTGCATTAATTTTTAGATTCATGCTCACTCACATGCACCATTCTGTAGCCAAGGAAATATTCTGCGTCCCTATGCGACTTGTTTGTGTGTATTTGTAGAAAAATTCTATATTTATGTGGTGTTTTCTCCGTAAGCAAAGAATAAGCAAAGCGTAAGCAATTGTAAGCAAAGGGAATATGTCTTCATAAATCCTTTTTGCGACCATTTTCTGAAGAAATAATGTATTTTTCGACATCCCGGGAGTCCATTTATGCCTAATATGGTGCAAAACTGTAGATAATTGGAGCTTAAATAAGCAAATGGGTACCAAAAGTTCTTAATATCACTTTTAGAAAGAATCATATTTGTATATTTCTGACTTTACCTGAAGGATTTTTGCATTAATTTTTAGATTCATGCTCGCTCACATGCACCATTCTGTAGCGAAGGAAATATTCTGCGTCCTTATGCGACTTGTTTGTGTGTATTTGTAGAAAAATTCTATATTTCTGTGGTGTTTTCTCCGTAAGCAAAGAATAAGCAAAGCGTAAGCAAATTGTAAGCAAAGGGAATATGTCTTCATAAATCCTTTTTGCGACCATTTTCTGAAGAAATAATGTATTTTTCGACATCCCGGGAGTCCATTTATGTCGAATATGATGCAAAACTGTAGATAATTTTACCTAAAATATGCAAATCGTCAAGAAAAGTCCTTAATATCACTTTTACAATGAAACATATTTGTATATTGCTGACTTTAACTGAAGGATTTTTGCATTAATTTTTAGATTCATCCTCACTTACATGCACCATTCTGTAGCGAAGGAAATATTCTGCGTCCCTATGCGACTTGTTTGTGTGTATTTGTAGAAAATTCTATATTTGTGTGGTGTTTTCTCCGTAAGCAAAGAATAAGCAAAGCGTAAGCAAATTGTAAGCAAAGGGAATATGTCTTCATAAATCCTTTTTGCGACCATTTTCTGAAGAAATAATGTATTTTTCGACATCCCGGGAGTCCATTTATGCCGAATATGTTGCAAAACTGTAGATAGTTGGAGCTAAAATAAGCAAATGGGTACCAAAGGCCCTAATATCACTTTTAGAAAGAATCATATTTGTATATTTCTGACTTTACCTGAAGGATTTTTGCATTAATTTTTAGATTCATGCTCGCTCACATGCACCATTCTGTAGCCAGGGAAATAGTCTGCGTCCCTATGCGACTTATTCGTGTGTATTTGTAGAAAAATGCTTAATTTCTGTGGTGTTTTCTCCGTAAGCAAAGAATAAGCAAAGCGTAAGCAAATTGTAAGCAAAGGGAATATGTCTTCATAAATCCTTTTTGCGACCATTTTCTGAAGAAATAATGTATTTTTCGACATCCCGGCAGTCCATTTATGTCGAATATGGTGCAAAGCTGTAGATAATTTTACCTAAAATATGCAAATCGGTAAGAAAAGTCCTTAATATCGATTTTAGAAAGAATCAGATTTGTATATTGCTGACTTTAACTGAAGGATTTTTGCATTACTTTTTAGATTCATGCTCACTCACATGCACCTTTTTGTAGCCAAGGAAACATTCTGCGTCCCTATGCGACTTATTCGTGTGTATTTGTAGAAAAATGCTTAATTTCTGTGGTGTTTTCTCCGTAAGCAAAGATTAAGCAAAGCGTAAGCAAATTGTAAGCAAAGGGACTATGTCTTCATAAATCCTTGTTGCGACCATTTTCTGAAGAAATCATGTATTTTTCGACATTCCGGGAGTCCATTTAGGTCGAATATGGTGCAAAACTGTAGATAATTTTACCTAAAATATGCAAATCGGTAAGAAAAGTCCTTAATATCACTTTTAGAAAGAAACATATTTGTATATTTCTGACTTTACCTGAAGGATTTTTACATTAATTTTTAGATTCATGCTCACTCACATGCACCTTTTTGTAGCCAAGGAAATATTCTGCGTCCCTATGCGACTTGTTTGTGTGTATTTGTAGAAAAATTCTATATTTCTGTGGTGTTTTCTCCGTAAGCAAAGAATAAGCAAAGCGTAAGCAAATTGTAAGCAAAGGGAATATGTCTTCATAAATCCTTTTTGCGACCATTTTCTGAAGAAATAATGTATTTTTCGACATCCCGGGAGTCCATTTATGCCTAATATGGTGCAAAACTGTAGATAATTGGAGCTTAAATAAGCAAATGGGTACCAAAAGTTCTTAATATCACTTTTAGAAAGAATCATATTTGTATATTTCTGACTTTACCTGAAGGATTTTTGCATTAATTTTTAGATTCATGCTCGCTCACATGCACCATTCTGTAGCGAAGGAAATATTCTGCGTCCTTATGCGACTTGTTTGTGTGTATTTGTAGAAAAATTCTATATTTCTGTGGTGTTTTCTCCGTAAGCAAAGAATAAGCAAAGCGTAAGCAAATTGTAAGCAAAGGGAATATGTCTTCATAAATCCTTTTTGCGACCATTTTCTGAAGAAATAATGTATTTTTCGACATCCCGGGAGTCCATTTATGCCGAATATGGTGCAAAACTGTATATAGTTGGAGGTAAAATAAGCAAATGGGTACCAAAGGCCCTAATATCACTTTTAGAAAGAATCATATTTGTATATTTCTGACTTTACCTGAAGGATTTTTGCATTAATTTTTAGATTCATGCTCGCTCACATGCACCATTCTGTAGCCAGGGAAATAGTCTGCGTCCCTATGCGACTTATTCGTTTGTATTTGTAGAAAAATGCTTAATTTCTGTGGTGTTTTCTCCGTAAGCAAAGAATAAACAAAGCGTAAGCAAATTGTAAGCAAAGGGAATATGTCTTCATAAATCTTTGTTGCGACTATTTTCTGAAGAAATAATGTATTTTTCGACATCCCGGCAATCCATTTATGTCGAATACGGTGCAAAACAGTAGATAATTTTACCTAAAATATGCAAATCGTCAAGAAAAGTCCTTAATATCACTTTTACAAAGAATCATATTTGTATATTGCTGACTTTAACTGAAGAATTTTTGCATTAATTTTTAGATTCATGCTCACTCACATGCACCATTCTGTAGCCAAGGAAATATTCTGCGTCCCTATGCGATTTGTTTGTGTGTATTTGTTGAAAAATTCTATATTTCTGTGGTGTTTTCTCCGTAAGCAAAGAATAAGCAAAGCGTAAGCAAATTGTAAGCAAAGGGAATATGTCTTCATAAATCCTTTTTGCGACCATTTTCTGAAGAAATAATGTATTTTTCGACATCCCGGCAGTCCATTCATGTCGAATATGGTGCAAAGCTGTAGATAATTTTACCTAAAATATGCAAATCGGTAAGAAAAGTCCTTAATATCGATTTTAGAAAGAATCAGATTTGTATATTTCTGATGTTTAACTGAAGGATTTTTGCATTACTTTTTAGATTCATGCTCACTCACATGCACCTTTTTGTAGCCAAGGAAACATTCTGCCTCCCTATGCGACTTATTCGTGTGTATTTGTAGAAAAATGCTTAATTTCTGTGGTGTTTTCTCCGTAAGCAAAGATTAAGCAAAGCGTAAGCAAATTGTAAGCAAAGGGACTATGTCTTCATAAATCCTTGTTGCGACCATTTTCTGAAGAAATCATGTATTTTTCGACATTCCGGGAGTCCATTTAGGTCGAATATGGTGCAAAACTGTAGATAATTTTACCTAAAATATGCAAATCGGTAAGAAAAGTCCTTAATATCACTTTTAGAAAGAAACATATTTGTATATTTCTGACTTTACCTGAAGGATTTTTGCATTAATTTTTAGATTCATGCTCACTCACATGCACCTTTTTGTAGCCAAGGAAGTATTCTGCGTCCCTATGCGACTTGTTTGTGTGTATTTGTAGAAAAATTCTATATTTCTGTGGTGTTTTCTCCGTAAGCAAAGAATAAGCAAAGCGTAAGCAAATTGTAAGCAAAGGGAATATGTCTTCATAAATCCTTTTTGCGACCATTTTCTGAAGAAATAATGTATTTTTCGACATCCCGGGAGTCCATTTATGCCTAATATGGTGCAAAACTGTAGATAATTGGAGCTTAAATAAGCAAATGGGTACCAAAAGTTCTTAATATCACTTTTAGAAAGAATCATATTTGTATATTTCTGACTTTACCTGAAGGATTTTTGCATTAATTTTTAGATTCATGCTCGCTCACATGCACCATTCTGTAGCGAAGGAAATATTCTGCGTCCTTATGCGACTTGTTTGTGTGTATTTGTAGAAAAATTCTATATTTCTGTGGTGTTTTCTCCATAAGCAAAGAATAAGCAAAGCGTAAGCAAATTGTAAGCAAAGGGAATATGTCTTCATAAATCCTTTTTGCGACCATTTTCTGAAGAAATAATGCATTTTTCGACATCCCGGGAGTCCATTTATGCCGAATATGGTGCAAAACTGTATATAGTTGGAGGTAAAATAAGCAAATGGGTACCAAAGGCCCTAATATCACTTTTAGAAAGAATCATATTTGTATATTTCTGACTTTACCTGAAGGATTTTTGCATTAATTTTTAGATTCATGCTCGCTCACATGCACCATTCTGTAGCCAGGGAAATAGTCTGCGTCCCTATGCGACTTATTCGTTTGTATTTGTAGAAAAATGCTTAATTTCTGTGGTGTTTTCTCCGTAAGAAAAGAATAAACAAAGCGTAAGCAAATTGTAAGCAAAGGGAATATGTCTTCATAAATCTTTGTTGCGACTATTTTCTGAAGAAATAATGTATTTTTCGACATCCCGGCAATCCATTTATGTCGAATACGGTGCAAAACAGTAGATAATTTTACCTAAAATATGCAAATCGTCAAGAAAAGTCCTTAATATCACTTTTACAAAGAATCATATTTGTATATTGCTGACTTTAACTGAAGAATTTTTGCATTAATTTTTAGATTCATGCTCACTCACATGCACCATTCTGTAGCCAAGGAAATATTCTGCGTCCCTATGCGATTTGTTTGTGTGTATTTGTTGAAAAATTCTATATTTCTGTGGTGTTTTCTCCGTAAGCAAAGAATAAGCAAAGCGTAAGCAAATTGTAAGCAAAGGGAATATGTCTTCATAAATCCTTTTTGCGACCATTTTCTGAAGAAATAATGTATTTTTCGACATCCCGGCAGTCCATTCATGTCGAATATGGTGCAAAGCTGTAGATAATTTTACCTAAAATATGCAAATCGGTAAGAAAAGTCCTTAATATCGATTTTAGAAAGAATCAGATTTGTATATTTCTGATGTTTAACTGAAGGATTTTTGCATTACTTTTTAGATTCATGCTCACTCACATGCACCTTTTTGTAGCCAAGGAAACATTCTGCCTCCCTATGCGACTTATTCGTGTGTATTTGTAGAAAAATGCTTAATTTCTGTGGTGTTTTCTCCGTAAGCAAAGATTAAGCAAAGCGTAAGCAAATTGTAAGCAAAGGGACTATGTCTTCATAAATCCTTGTTGCGACCATTTTCTGAAGAAATCATGTATTTTTCGACATTCCGGGAGTCCATTTAGGTCGAATATGGTGCAAAGCTGTAGATAATTTTACCTAAAATATGCAAATCGGTAAGAAAAGTCCTTAATATCGATTTTAGAAAGAATCAGATTTGTATATTGCTGACTTTAACTGAAGGATTTTTGCATTAATTTTTAGATTCATGCTCACTCACATGCACCTTTTTGTAGCCAAGGAAACATTCTGCGTCCCTATGCGACTTATTCGTGTGTATTTGTAGAAAAATGCTTAATTTCTGTGGTGTTTTCTCCGTAAGCAAAGATTAAGCAAAGCGTAAGCAAATTGTAAGCAAAGGGACTATGTCTTCATAAATCCTTGTTGCGACCATTTTCTGAAGAAATCATGTATTTTTCGACATTCCGGGAGTCCATTTAGGTCGAATATGGTGCAAAACTGTAGATAATTTTACCTAAAATATGCAAATCGGTAAGAAAAGTCCTTAATATCACTTTTAGAAAGAAACATATTTGCATATTTCTGACTTTACCTGAAGGATTTTTGCATTAATTTTTAGATTCATGCTCACTCACATGCACCTTTTTGTAGCCAAGGAAATATTCTGCGTCCCTATGCGACTTGTTTGTGTGTATTTGTAGAAAAATTCTATATTTCTGTGGTGTTTTCTCCGTAAGCAAAGAATAAGCAAAGCGTAAGCAAATTGTAAGCAAAGGGAATATGTCTTCATAAATCCTTTTTGCGACCATTTTCTGAAGAAATAATGTATTTTTCGACATCCCGGGAGTCCATTTATGCCTAATATGGTGCAAAACTGTAGATAATTGGAGCTTAAATAAGCAAATGGGTACCAAAAGTTCTTAATATCACTTTTAGAAAGAATCATATTTGTATATTTCTGACTTTACCTGAAGGATTTTTGCATTAATTTTTAGATTCATGCTCGCTCACATGCACCATTCTGTAGCGAAGGAAATATTCTGCGTCCTTATGCGACTTGTTTGTGTGTATTTGTAGAAAAATTCTATATTTCTGTGGTGTTTTCTCCGTAAGCAAAGAATAAGCAAAGCGTAAGCAAATTGTAAGCAAAGGGAATATGTCTTCATAAATCCTTTTTGCGACCATTTTCTGAAGAAATAATGTATTTTTCGACATCCCGGGAGTCCATTTATGCCGAATATGGTGCAAAACTGTATATAGTTGGAGGTAAAATAAGCAAATGGGTACCAAAGGCCCTAATATCACTTTTAGAAAGAATCATATTTGTATATTTCTGACTTTACCTGAAGGATTTTTGCATTAATTTTTAGATTCATGCTCGCTCACATGCACCATTCTGTAGCCAGGGAAATAGTCTGCGTCCCTATGCGACTTATTCGTTTGTATTTGTAGAAAAATGCTTAATTTCTGTGGTGTTTTCTCCGTAAGCAAAGAATAAACAAAGCGTAAGCAAATTGTAAGCAAAGGGAATATGTCTTCATAAATCTTTGTTGCGACTATTTTCTGAAGAAATAATGTATTTTTCGACATCCCGGCAATCCATTTATGTCGAATACGGTGCAAAACAGTAGATAATTTTACCTAAAATATGCAAATCGTCAAGAAAAGTCCTTAATATCACTTTTACAAAGAATCATATTTGTATATTGCTGACTTTAACTGAAGAATTTTTGCATTAATTTTTAGATTCATGCTCACTCACATGCACCATTCTCTAGCCAAGGAAATATTCTGCGTCCCTATGCGATTTGTTTGTGTGTATTTGTTGAAAAATTCTATATTTCTGTGGTGTTTTCTCCGTAAGCAAAGAATAAGCAAAGCGTAAGCAAATTGTAAGCAAAGGGAATATGTCTTCATAAATCCTTTTTGCGACCATTTTCTGAAGAAATAATGTATTTTTCGACATCCCGGCAGTCCATTCATGTCGAATATGGTGCAAAGCTGTAGATAATTTTACCTAAAATATGCAAATCGGTAAGAAAAGTCCTTAATATCGATTTTAGAAAGAATCAGATTTGTATATTTCTGATGTTTAACTGAAGGATTTTTGCATTACTTTTTAGATTCATGCTCACTCACATGCACCTTTTTGTAGCCAAGGAAACATTCTGCCTCCCTATGCGACTTATTCGTGTGTATTTGTAGAAAAATGCTTAATTTCTGTGGTGTTTTCTCCGTAAGCAAAGATTAAGCAAAGCGTAAGCAAATTGTAAGCAAAGGGACTATGTCTTCATAAATCCTTGTTGCGACCATTTTCTGAAGAAATCATGTATTTTTCGACATTCCGGGAGTCCATTTAGGTCGAATATGGTGCAAAACTGTAGATAATTTTACCTAAAATATGCAAATCGGTAAGAAAAGTCCTTAATATCACTTTTAGAAAGAAACATATTTGTATATTTCTGACTTTACCTGAAGGATTTTTGCATTAATTTTTAGATTCATGCTCACTCACATGCACCTTTTTGTAGCCAAGGAAGTATTCTGCGTCCCTATGCGACTTGTTTGTGTGTATTTGTAGAAAAATTCTATATTTCTGTGGTGTTTTCTCCGTAAGCAAAGAATAAGCAAAGCGTAAGCAAATTGTAAGCAAAGGGAATATGTCTTCATAAATCCTTTTTGCGACCATTTTCTGAAGAAATAATGTATTTTTCGACATCCCGGGAGTCCATTTATGCCTAATATGGTGCAAAACTGTAGATAATTGGAGCTTAAATAAGCAAATGGGTACCAAAAGTTCTTAATATCACTTTTAGAAAGAATCATATTTGTATATTTCTGACTTTACCTGAAGGATTTTTGCATTAATTTTTAGATTCATGCTCGCTCACATGCACCATTCTGTAGCGAAGGAAATATTCTGCGTCCTCATGCGACTTGTTTGTGTGTATTTGTAGAAAAATTCTATATTTCTGTGGTGTTTTCTCCATAAGCAAAGAATAAGCAAAGCGTAAGCAAATTGTAAGCAAAGGGAATATGTCTTCATAAATCCTTTTTGCGACCATTTTCTGAAGAAATAATGTATTTTTCGACATCCCGGGAGTCCATTTATGCCGAATATGGTGCAAAACTGTATATAGTTGGAGGTAAAATAAGCAAATGGGTACCAAAGGCCCTAATATCACTTTTAGAAAGAATCATATTTGTATATTTCTGACTTTACCTGAAGGATTTTTGCATTAATTTTTAGATTCATGCTCGCTCACATGCACCATTCTGTAGCCAGGGAAATAGTCTGCGTCCCTATGCGACTTATTCGTTTGTATTTGTAGAAAAATGCTTAATTTCTGTGGTGTTTTCTCCGTAAGCAAAGAATAAACAAAGCGTAAGCAAATTGTAAGCAAAGGGAATATGTCTTCATAAATCTTTGTTGCGACTATTTTCTGAAGAAATAATGTATTTTTCGACATCCCGGCAATCCATTTATGTCGAATACGGTGCAAAACAGTAGATAATTTTACCTAAAATATGCAAATCGTCAAGAAAAGTCCTTAATATCACTTTTACAAAGAATCATATTTGTATATTGCTGACTTTAACTGAAGGATTTTTGCATTAATTTTTAGATTCATGCTCACTCACATGCACCATTCTGTAGCCAAGGAAATATTCTGCGTCCCTATGCGATTTGTTTGTGTGTATTTGTTGAAAAATTCTATATTTCTGTGGTGTTTTCTCCGTAAGCAAAGAATAAGCAAAGCGTAAGCAAATTGTAAGCAAAGGGAATATGTCTTCATAAATCCTTTTTGCGACCATTTTCTGAAGAAATAATGTATTTTTCGACATCCCGGCAGTCCATTTTTGTCGAATATGGTGCAAAGCTGTAGATAATTTTACCTAAAATATGCAAATCGGTAAGAAAAGTCCTTAATATCGATTTTAGAAATAATCAGATTTGTATATTTCTGACTTTACCTGAAGGATTTTTGCATTAATTTTTAGATTCATGCTCGCTCACATGCACCATTCTGTAGCCAGGGAAATAGTCTGCGTCCCTATGCGACTTATTCGTGTGTATTTGTAGAAAAATGCTTAATTTCTGTGGTGTTTTCTCCGTAAGCAAAGATTAAGCAAAGCGTAAGCAAATTGTAAGCAAAGGGACTATGTCTTCATAAATCCTTGTTGCGACCATTTTCTGAAGAAATCATGTATTTTTCGACATTTCGGGAGTCCATTTAGGTCGAATATGGTGCAAAACTGTAGATAATTTTACCTAAAATATGCAAATCGGTAAGAAAAGTCCTTAATATCACCTTTAGAAAGAAACATATTTGTATATTTCTGACTTTACCTGAAGGATTTTTGCATTAATTTTTAGATTCATGCTCGCTCACATGCACCATTCTGTAGCCAGGGAAATAGTCTGCGTCCCTATGCGACTTATTCGTGTGTATTTGTAGAAAATTGCTTAATTTCTGTGGTGTTTTCTCCATAAGCAAAGAATAAGCAAAGCGTAAGCAAATTGTAAGCAAACGGACTATGTCTTCATAAATCCTTTTTGCGACCGTTTTCTGAAGAAATAATGTATTTTTCGACATCCCGGCAGTCCATTTATGTCGAATACGGTGCAAAACAGTAGATAATTTTACCTAAAATATGCAAATCGTCAAGAAAAGTCCTTAATATCACTTTTACAAAGAATCATATTTGTATATTGCTGACTTTAACTGAAGAATTTTTGCATTAATTTTTAGATTCATGCTCACTCACATGCACCATTCTGTAGCGAAGGAAATATTCTGCGTCCCTATGCGACTTATTTGTGTGTTTTTGTAGAAAAATTCTATATTTCTGTGGTGTTTTCTACGTGAGCAAAGAATAAGCAAAGCGTAAGCAAATTGTAAGCAAAGGGAATATGTCTTCATAAATCCTTTTTGCGACCATTTTCTGAAGAAATAATTTATTTTTCGACATCCCGGGAGTCCATTTATGCCGAATATAGTGCAAAACTGTAGATAATTGGAGCTAAAATAAGCAAATGGGTACCAAAAGTCCTTAATATCACTTTTAGAAAGAATCATATTTGTATATCTCTGACTTTACCTGAAGGATTTTTGCATTAATTTTCAGATTCATGCTCGCTCACATGCACTATTCTGTAGCCAGGGAAATAGTCTGCGTCCCTATGCGACTTATTCGTGTGTATTTGTAGAAAAATGCTTAATTTCTGTGGTGTTTTCTCCGTAAGCAAAGAAAAAGCAAAGCGTAAGCAAATTGTAAGCAAAGGGATTATGTCTTCATAAATCCTTTTTGCGACCATTTTCTGAAGAAATAATGTATTTTTCGACATCCCGGGAGTCCATTTATGCCGAATATGGTGCAAAACTGTAGATAATTGGAGCTAAAATAAGCAAATGGGTACCAAAGGCCCTAATATCACTTTTAGAAAGAATCATATTTGTATATTTCTGACTTTACCTGAAGGATTTTTGCATTAATTTTTAGATTCATGCTCACTCACATGCACCTTTTTGTAGCCAAGGAAATATTCTGCGTCCCTATGCGACTTGTTTGTGTGTATTTGTAGAAAAATTCTATATTTCTGTGGTGTTTTCTCCGTAAGCAAAGAATAAGCAAAGCGTAAGCAAATTGTAAGCAAAGGGAATATGTCTTCATAAATCCTTTTTGCGACCATTTTCTGAAGAAATAATGTATTTTTCGACATCCCGGGAGTCCATTTATGCCGAATATGGTGCAAAACTGTAGATAATTGGAGCTAAAATAAGCAAATGGGTACCAAAAGTCCTTAATATCACTTAGAAAGAATCATATTTGAATATCTCTGACTTTACCTGAAGGATTTTTGCATTAATTTTCAGATTCATGCTCGCTCACATGCACTATTCTGTAGCCAGGGAAATAGTCTGCGTCCCTATGCGACTTATTCGTTTGTATTTGTAGAAAAATGCTTAATTTCTGTGGTGTTTTCTCCGTAAGCAAAGAATAAGCAAAGCGTAAGCAAATTGTAAGCAAAGGGAATATGTCTTCATAAATCTTTGTTGCGACTATTTTCTGAAGAAATAATGTATTTTTCGACATCCCGGCAATCCATTTATGTCGAATACGGTGCAAAACAGTAGATAATTTTACCTAAAATATGCAAATCGTCAAGAAAAGTCCTTAATATCACTTTTACAAAGAATCATATTTGTATATTGCTGACTTTAACTAAAGAATTTTTGCATTAATTTTTAGATTCATGCTCACTCACATGCACCATTCTGTAGCCAAGGAAATATTCTGCGTCCCTATGCGATTTGTTTGTGTGTATTTGTAGAAAAATTCTATATTTCTGTGGTGTTTTCTCCGTAAGCAAAGAATAATCAAAGCGTAAGCAAATTGTAAGCAAAGGGAATATGTCTTCATAAATCCTTTTTGCGACCATTTTCTGAAGAAATAATGTATTTTTCGACATCCCGGGAGTCCATTTATGCCGAATATGGTGCAAAACTGTAGATAGTTGGAGCTAAAATAAGCAAATGGGTACCAAAGGCCCTAATATCACTTTTAGAAAGAATCATATTTGTATATTTCTGACTTTACCTGAAGGATTTTTGCATTAATTTTTAGATTCATGCTCGCTCACATGCACCATTCTGTAGCCAGGGAAATAGTCTTCGTCCCTATGCGACTTATTCGTGTGTATTTGTAGAAAAATGCTTAATTTCTGTGGTGTTTTCTCCGTAAGCAAAGAATAAGCAAAGCGTAAGCAAATTGTAAGCAAAGGGACTATGTCTTCATAAATCCTTGTTGCGACCATTTTCTGAAGAAATCATGTATTTTTCGACATTCCGGGAGTCCATTTAGGTCGAATATGGTGCAAAACTGTAGATAATTTTACCTAAAATATGCAAATCGGTAAGAAAAGTCCTTAATATCACTTTTAGAAAGAAACATATTTGTATATTTCTGACTTTACCTGAAGGATTTTTGCATTAATTTTTAGATTCATGCTCACTCACATGCACCTTTTTGTAGCCAAGGAAATATTCTGCGTCCCTATGCGACTTGTTTGTGTGTATTTGTAGAAAAATTCTATATTTCTGTGGTGTTTTCTCCGTAAGCAAAGAATAAGCAAAGCGTAAGCAAATTGTAAGCAAAGGGAATATGTCTTCATAAATCCTTTTTGCGACCATTTTCTGAAGAAATAATGTATTTTTCGACATCCCGGGAGTCCATTTATGCCTAATATGGTGCAAAACTGTAGATAATTGGAGCTTAAATAAGCAAATGGGTACCAAAAGTTCTTAATATCACTTTTAGAAAGAATCATATTTGTATATTTCTGACTTTACCTGAAGGATTTTTGCATTAATTTTTAGATTCATGCTCGCTCACATGCACCATTCTGTAGCGAAGGAAATATTCTGCGTCCTTATGCGACTTGTTTGTGTGTATTTGTAGAAAAATTCTATATTTCTGTGGTGTTTTCTCCGTAAGCAAAGAATAAGCAAAGCGTAAGCAAATTGTAAGCAAAGGGAATATGTCTTCATAAATCCTTTTTGCGACCATTTTCTGAAGAAATCATGTATTTTTCGACATTCCGGGAGTCCATTTAGGTCGAATATGGTGCAAAACTGTAGATAATTTTACCTAAAATATGCAAATCGGTAAGAAAAGTCCTTAATATCACTTTTAGAAAGAAACATATTTGTATATTTCTGACTTTACCTGAAGGATTTTTGCATTAATTTTTAGATTCATGCTCACTCACATGCACCTTTTTGTAGCCAAGGAAATATTCTGCGTCCCTATGCGACTTGTTTGTGTGTATTTGTAGAAAAATTCTATATTTCTGTGGTGTTTTCTCCGTAAGCAAAGAATAAGCAAAGCGTAAGCAAATTGTAAGCAAAGGGAATATGTCTTCATAAATCCTTTTTGCGACCATTTTCTGAAGAAATAATGTATTTTTCGACATCCCGGGAGTCCATTTATGCCTAATATGGTGCAAAACTGTAGATAATTGGAGCTTAAATAAGCAAATGGGTACCAAAAGTTCTTAATATCACTTTTAGAAAGAATCATATTTGTATATTTCTGACTTTACCTGAAGGATTTTTGCATTAATTTTTAGATTCATGCTCGCTCACATGCACCATTCTGTAGCGAAGGAAATATTCTGCGTCCTTATGCGACTTGTTTGTGTGTATTTGTAGAAAAATTCTATATTTCTGTGGTGTTTTCTCCGTAAGCAAAGAATAAGCAAAGCGTAAGCAAATTGTAAGCAAAGGGAATATGTCTTCATAAATCCTTTTTGCGACCATTTTCTGAAGAAATAATGTATTTTTCGACATCCCGGGAGTCCATTTATGCCGAATATGGTGCAAAACTGTATATAGTTGGAGGTAAAATAAGCAAATGGGTACCAAAGGCCCTAATATCACTTTTAGAAAGAATCATATTTGTATATTTCTGACTTTACCTGAAGGATTTTTGCATTAATTTTTAGATTCATGCTCGCTCACATGCACCATTCTGTAGCCAGGGAAATAGTCTGCGTCCCTATGCGACTTATTCGTTTGTATTTGTAGAAAAATGCTTAATTTCTGTGGTGTTTTCTCCGTAAGCAAAGAATAAACAAAGCGTAAGCAAATTGTAAGCAAAGGGAATATGTCTTCATAAATCTTTGTTGCGACTATTTTCTGAAGAAATAATGTATTTTTCGACATCCCGGCAATCCATTTATGTCGAATACGGTGCAAAACAGTAGATAATTTTACCTAAAATATGCAAATCGTCAAGAAAAGTCCTTAATATCACTTTTACAAAGAATCATATTTGTATATTGCTGACTTTAACTGAAGAATTTTTGCATTAATTTTTAGATTCATGCTCACTCACATGCACCATTCTGTAGCCAAGGAAATATTCTGCGTCCCTATGCGATTTGTTTGTGTGTATTTGTTGAAAAATTCTATATTTCTGTGGTGTTTTCTCCGTAAGCAAAGAATAAGCAAAGCGTAAGCAAATTGTAAGCAAAGGGAATATGTCTTCATAAATCCTTTTTGCGACCATTTTCTGAAGAAATAATGTATTTTTCGACATCCCGGCAGTCCATTCATGTCGAATATGGTGCAAAGCTGTAGATAATTTTACCTAAAATATGCAAATCGGTAAGAAAAGTCCTTAATATCGATTTTAGAAAGAATCAGATTTGTATATTTCTGATGTTTAACTGAAGGATTTTTGCATTACTTTTTAGATTCATGCTCACTCACATGCACCTTTTTGTAGCCAAGGAAACATTCTGCGTCCCTATGCGACTTATTCGTGTGTATTTGTAGAAAAATGCTTAATTTCTGTGGTGTTTTCTCCGTAAGCAAAGATTAAGCAAAGCGTAAGCAAATTGTAAGCAAAGGGACTATGTCTTCATAAATCCTTGTTGCGACCATTTTCTGAAGAAATCATGTATTTTTCGACATTCCGGGAGTCCATTTAGGTCGAATATGGTGCAAAACTGTAGATAATTTTACCTAAAATATGCAAATCGGTAAGAAAAGTCCTTAATATCACTTTTAGAAAGAAACATATTTGTATATTTCTGACTTTACCTGAAGGATTTTTGCATTAATTTTTAGATTCATGCTCACTCACATGCACCTTTTTGTAGCCAAGGAAGTATTCTGCGTCCCTATGCGACTTGTTTGTGTGTATTTGTAGAAAAATTCTATATTTCTGTGGTGTTTTCTCCGTAAGCAAAGAATAAGCAAAGCGTAAGCAAATTGTAAGCAAAGGGAATATGTCTTCATAAATCCTTTTTGCGACCATTTTCTGAAGAAATAATGTATTTTTCGACATCCCGGGAGTCCATTTATGCCTAATATGGTGCAAAACTGTAGATAATTGGAGCTTAAATAAGCAAATGGGTACCAAAAGTTCTTAATATCACTTTTAGAAAGAATCATATTTGTATATTTCTGACTTTACCTGAAGGATTTTTGCATTAATTTTTAGATTCATGCTCGCTCACATGCACCATTCTGTAGCGAAGGAAATATTCTGCGTCCTTATGCGACTTGTTTGTGTGTATTTGTAGAAAAATTCTATATTTCTGTGGTGTTTTCTCCATAAGCAAAGAATAAGCAAAGCGTAAGCAAATTGTAAGCAAAGGGAATATGTCTTCATAAATCCTTTTTGCGACCATTTTCTGAAGAAATAATGTATTTTTCGACATCCCGGGAGTCCATTTATGCCGAATATGGTGCAAAACTGTATATAGTTGGAGGTAAAATAAGCAAATGGGTACCAAAGGCCCTAATATCACTTTTAGAAAGAATCATATTTGTATATTTCTGACTTTACCTGAAGGATTTTTGCATTAATTTTTAGATTCATGCTCGCTCACATGCACCATTCTGTAGCCAGGGAAATAGTCTGCGTCCCTATGCGACTTATTCGTTTGTATTTGTAGAAAAATGCTTAATTTCTGTGGTGTTTTCTCCGTAAGCAAAGAATAAACAAAGCGTAAGCAAATTGTAAGCAAAGGGAATATGTCTTCATAAATCTTTGTTGCGACTATTTTCTGAAGAAATAATGTATTTTTCGACATCCCGGCAATCCATTTATGTCGAATACGGTGCAAAACAGTAGATAATTTTACCTAAAATATGCAAATCGTCAAGAAAAGTCCTTAATATCACTTTTACAAAGAATCATATTTGTATATTGCTGACTTTAACTGAAGAATTTTTGCATTAATTTTTAGATTCATGCTCACTCACATGCACCATTCTGTAGCCAAGGAAATATTCTGCGTCCCTATGCGATTTGTTTGTGTGTATTTGTTGAAAAATTCTATATTTCTGTGGTGTTTTCTCCGTAAGCAAAGAATAAGCAAAGCGTAAGCAAATTGTAAGCAAAGGGAATATGTCTTCATAAATCCTTTTTGCGACCATTTTCTGAAGAAATAATGTATTTTTCGACATCCCGGCAGTCCATTTATGTCGAATATGGTGCAAAGCTGTAGATAATTTTACCTAAAATATGCAAATCGGTAAGAAAAGTCCTTAATATCGATTTTAGAAATAATCAGATTTGTATATTTCTGATGTTTAACTGAAGGATTTTTGCATTACTTTTTAGATTCATGCTCACTCACATGCACCTTTTTGTAGCCAAGGAAATATTCTGCGTCCCTATGCGACTTATTCGTGTGTATTTGTAGAAAAATGCTTAATTTCTGTGGTGTTTTCTCCGTAAGCAAAGATTAAGCAAAGCGTAAGCAAATTGTAAGCAAAGGGACTATGTCTTCATAAATCCTTGTTGCGACCATTTTCTGAAGAAATCATGTATTTTTCGACATTCCGGGAGTCCATTTAGGTCGAATATGGTGCAAAACTGTAGATAATTTTACCTAAAATATGCAAGTCGGTAAGAAAAGTCCTTAATATCACCTTTAGAAAGAAACATATTTGTATATTTCTGACTTTACCTGAAGGATTTTTGCATTAATTTTTAGATTCATGCTCGCTCACATGCACCATTCTGTAGCCAGGGAAATAGTCTGCGTCCCTATGCGACTTATTCGTGTGTATTTGTAGAAAATTGCTTAATTTCTGTGGTGTTTTCTCCATAAGCAAAGAATAAGCAAAGCGTAAGCAAATTGTAAGCAAACGGACTATGTCTTCATAAATCCTTTTTGCGACCGTTTTCTGAAGAAATAATGTATTTTTCGACATCCCGGCAGTCCATTTATGTCGAATACGGTGCAAAACAGTAGATAATTTTACCTAAAATATGCAAATCGTCAAGAAAAGTCCTTAATATCACTTTTACAAAGAATCATATTTGTATATTGCTGACTTTAACTGAAGAATTTTTGCATTAATTTTTAGATTCATGCTCACTCACATGCACCATTCTGTAGCGAAGGAAATATTCTGCGTCCCTATGCGACTTATTTGTGTGTTTTTGTAGAAAAATTCTATATTTCTGTGGTGTTTTCTACGTGAGCAAAGAATAAGCAAAGCGTAAGCAAATTGTAAGCAAAGGGAATATGTCTTCATAAATCCTTTTTGCGACCATTTTCTGAAGAAATAATTTATTTTTCGACATCCCGGGAGTCCATTTATGCCGAATATAGTGCAAAACTGTAGATAATTGGAGCTAAAATAAGCAAATGGGTACCAAAAGTCCTTAATATCACTTTTAGAAAGAATCATATTTGTATATCTCTGACTTTACCTGAAGGATTTTTGCATTAATTTTCAGATTCATGCTCGCTCACATGCACTATTCTGTAGCCAGGGAAATAGTCTGCGTCCCTATGCGACTTATTCGTGTGTATTTGTAGAAAAATGCTTAATTTCTGTGGTGTTTTCTCCGTAAGCAAAGAAAAAGCAAAGCGTAAGCAAATTGTAAGCAAAGGGATTATGTCTTCATAAATCCTTTTTGCGACCATTTTCTGAAGAAATAATGTATTTTTGGACATCCCGGGAGTCCATTTATGCCGAATATGGTGCAAAACTGTAGATAATTGGAGCTAAAATAAGCAAATGGGTACCAAAGGCCCTAATATCACTTTTAGAAAGAATCATATTTGTATATTTCTGACTTTACCTGAAGGATTTTTGCATTAATTTTTAGATTCATGCTCACTCACATGCACCTTTTTGTAGCCAAGGAAATATTCTGCGTCCCTATGCGACTTGTTTGTGTGTATTTGTAGAAAAATTCTATATTTCTGTGGTGTTTTCTCCGTAAGCAAAGAATAAGCAAAGCGTAAGCAAATTGTAAGCAAAGGGAATATGTCTTCATAAATCCTTTTTGCGACCATTTTCTGAAGAAATAATGTATTTTTCGACATCCCGGGAGTCCATTTATGCCGAATATGGTGCAAAACTGTAGATAATTGGAGCTAAAATAAGCAAATGGGTACCAAAAGTCCTTAATATCACTTTTAGAAAGAATCATATTTGAATATCTCTGACTTTACCTGAAGGATTTTTGCATTAATTTTCAGATTCATGCTCGCTCACATGCACTATTCTGTAGCCAGGGAAATAGTCTGCGTCCCTATGCGACTTATTCGTTTGTATTTGTAGAAAAATGCTTAATTTCTGTGGTGTTTTCTCCGTAAGCAAAGAATAAGCAAAGCGTAAGCAAATTGTAAGCAAAGGGAATATGTCTTCATAAATCTTTGTTGCGACTATTTTCTGAAGAAATAATGTATTTTTCGACATCCCGGCAATCCATTTATGTCGAATACGGTGCAAAACAGTAGATAATTTTACCTAAAATATGCAAATCGTCAAGAAAAGTCCTTAATATCACTTTTACAAAGAATCATATTTGTATATTGCTGACTTTAACTAAAGAATTTTTGCATTAATTTTTAGATTCATGCTCACTCACATGCACCATTCTGTAGCCAAGGAAATATTCTGCGTCCCTATGCGATTTGTTTGTGTGTATTTGTAGAAAAATTCTATATTTCTGTGGTGTTTTCTCCGTAAGCAAAGAATAATCAAAGCGTAAGCAAATTGTAAGCAAAGGGAATATGTCTTCATAAATCCTTTTTGCGACCATTTTCTGAAGAAATAATGTATTTTTCGACATCCCGGGAGTCCATTTATGCCGAATATGGTGCAAAACTGTAGATAGTTGGAGCTAAAATAAGCAAATGGGTACCAAAGGCCCTAATATCACTTTTAGAAAGAATCATATTTGTATATTTCTGACTTTACCTGAAGGATTTTTGCATTAATTTTTAGATTCATGCTCGCTCACATGCACCATTCTGTAGCCAGGGAAATAGTCTTCGTCCCTATGCGACTTATTCGTGTGTATTTGTAGAAAAATGCTTAATTTCTGTGGTGTTTTCTCCGTAAGCAAAGAATAAGCAAAGCGTAAGCAAATTGTAAGCAAAGGGACTATGTCTTCATAAATCCTTGTTGCGACCATTTTCTGAAGAAATCATGTATTTTTCGACATTCCGGGAGTCCATTTAGGTCGAATATGGTGCAAAACTGTAGATAATTTTACCTAAAATATGCAAATCGGTAAGAAAAGTCCTTAATATCACTTTTAGAAAGAAACATATTTGTATATTTCTGACTTTACCTGAAGGATTTTTGCATTAATTTTTAGATTCATGCTCACTCACATGCACCTTTTTGTAGCCAAGGAAATATTCTGCGTCCCTATGCGACTTGTTTGTGTGTATTTGTAGAAAAATTCTATATTTCTGTGGTGTTTTCTCCGTAAGCAAAGAATAAGCAAAGCGTAAGCAAATTGTAAGCAAAGGGAATATGTCTTCATAAATCCTTTTTGCGACCATTTTCTGAAGAAATAATGTATTTTTCGACATCCCGGGAGTCCATTTATGCCTAATATGGTGCAAAACTGTAGATAATTGGAGCTTAAATAAGCAAATGGGTACCAAAAGTTCTTAATATCACTTTTAGAAAGAATCATATTTGTATATTTCTGACTTTACCTGAAGGATTTTTGCATTAATTTTTAGATTCATGCTCGCTCACATGCACCATTCTGTAGCGAAGGAAATATTCTGCGTCCTTATGCGACTTGTTTGTGTGTATTTGTAGAAAAATTCTATATTTCTGTGGTGTTTTCTCCGTAAGCAAAGAATAAGCAAAGCGTAAGCAAATTGTAAGCAAAGGGAATATGTCTTCATAAATCCTTTTTGCGACCATTTTCTGAAGAAATCATGTATTTTTCGACATTCCGGGAGTCCATTTAGGTCGAATATGGTGCAAAACTGTAGATAATTTTACCTAAAATATGCAAATCGGTAAGAAAAGTCCTTAATATCACTTTTAGAAAGAAACATATTTGTATATTTCTGACTTTACCTGAAGGATTTTTGCATTAATTTTTAGATTCATGCTCACTCACATGCACCTTTTTGTAGCCAAGGAAATATTCTGCGTCCCTATGCGACTTGTTTGTGTGTATTTGTAGAAAAATTCTATATTTCTGTGGTGTTTTCTCCGTAAGCAAAGAATAAGCAAAGCGTAAGCAAATTGTAAGCAAAGGGAATATGTCTTCATAAATCCTTTTTGCGACCATTTTCTGAAGAAATAATGTATTTTTCGACATCCCGGGAGTCCATTTATGCCTAATATGGTGCAAAACTGTAGATAATTGGAGCTTAAATAAGCAAATGGGTACCAAAAGTTCTTAATATCACTTTTAGAAAGAATCATATTTGTATATTTCTGACTTTACCTGAAGGATTTTTGCATTAATTTTTAGATTCATGCTCGCTCACATGCACCATTCTGTAGCGAAGGAAATATTCTGCGTCCTTATGCGACTTGTTTGTGTGTATTTGTAGAAAAATTCTATATTTCTGTGGTGTTTTCTCCGTAAGCAAAGAATAAGCAAAGCGTAAGCAAATTGTAAGCAAAGGGAATATGTCTTCATAAATCCTTTTTGCGACCATTTTCTGAAGAAATAATGTATTTTTCGACATCCCGGGAGTCCATTTATGCCGAATATGGTGCAAAACTGTATATAGTTGGAGGTAAAATAAGCAAATGGGTACCAAAGGCCCTAATATCACTTTTAGAAAGAATCATATTTGTATATTTCTGACTTTACCTGAAGGATTTTTGCATTAATTTTTAGATTCATGCTCGCTCACATGCACCATTCTGTAGCCAGGGAAATAGTCTGCGTCCCTATGCGACTTATTCGTTTGTATTTGTAGAAAAATGCTTAATTTCTGTGGTGTTTTCTCCGTAAGCAAAGAATAAACAAAGCGTAAGCAAATTGTAAGCAAAGGGAATATGTCTTCATAAATCTTTGTTGCGACTATTTTCTGAAGAAATAATGTATTTTTCGACATCCCGGCAATCCATTTATGTCGAATACGGTGCAAAACAGTAGATAATTTTACCTAAAATATGCAAATCGTCAAGAAAAGTCCTTAATATCACTTTTACAAAGAATCATATTTGTATATTGCTGACTTTAACTGAAGAATTTTTGCATTAATTTTTAGATTCATGCTCACTCACATGCACCATTCTGTAGCCAAGGAAATATTCTGCGTCCCTATGCGATTTGTTTGTGTGTATTTGTTGAAAAATTCTATATTTCTGTGGTGTTTTCTCCGTAAGCAAAGAATAAGCAAAGCGTAAGCAAATTGTAAGCAAAGGGAATATGTCTTCATAAATCCTTTTTGCGACCATTTTCTGAAGAAATAATGTATTTTTCGACATCCCGGCAGTCCATTCATGTCGAATATGGTGCAAAGCTGTAGATAATTTTACCTAAAATATGCAAATCGGTAAGAAAAGTCCTTAATATCGATTTTAGAAAGAATCAGATTTGTATATTTCTGATGTTTAACTGAAGGATTTTTGCATTACTTTTTAGATTCATGCTCACTCACATGCACCTTTTTGTAGCCAAGGAAACATTCTGCGTCCCTATGCGACTTATTCGTGTGTATTTGTAGAAAAATGCTTAATTTCTGTGGTGTTTTCTCCGTAAGCAAAGATTAAGCAAAGCGTAAGCAAATTGTAAGCAAAGGGACTATGTCTTCATAAATCCTTGTTGCGACCATTTTCTGAAGAAATCATGTATTTTTCGACATTCCGGGAGTCCATTTAGGTCGAATATGGTGCAAAACTGTAGATAATTTTACCTAAAATATGCAAATCGGTAAGAAAAGTCCTTAATATCACTTTTAGAAAGAAACATATTTGTATATTTCTGACTTTACCTGAAGGATTTTTGCATTAATTTTTAGATTCATGCTCACTCACATGCACCTTTTTGTAGCCAAGGAAGTATTCTGCGTCCCTATGCGACTTGTTTGTGTGTATTTGTAGAAAAATTCTATATTTCTGTGGTGTTTTCTCCGTAAGCAAAGAATAAGCAAAGCGTAAGCAAATTGTAAGCAAAGGGAATATGTCTTCATAAATCCTTTTTGCGACCATTTTCTGAAGAAATAATGTATTTTTCGACATCCCGGGAGTCCATTTATGCCTAATATGGTGCAAAACTGTAGATAATTGGAGCTTAAATAAGCAAATGGGTACCAAAAGTTCTTAATATCACTTTTAGAAAGAATCATATTTGTATATTTCTGACTTTACCTGAAGGATTTTTGCATTAATTTTTAGATTCATGCTCGCTCACATGCACCATTCTGTAGCGAAGGAAATATTCTGCGTCCTTATGCGACTTGTTTGTGTGTATTTGTAGAAAAATTCTATATTTCTGTGGTGTTTTCTCCATAAGCAAAGAATAAGCAAAGCGTAAGCAAATTGTAAGCAAAGGGAATATGTCTTCATAAATCCTTTTTGCGACCATTTTCTGAAGAAATAATGTATTTTTCGACATCCCGGGAGTCCATTTATGCCGAATATGGTGCAAAACTGTATATAGTTGGAGGTAAAATAAGCAAATGGGTACCAAAGGCCCTAATATCACTTTTAGAAAGAATCATATTTGTATATTTCTGACTTTACCTGAAGGATTTTTGCATTAATTTTTAGATTCATGCTCGCTCACATGCACCATTCTGTAGCCAGGGAAATAGTCTGCGTCCCTATGCGACTTATTCGTTTGTATTTGTAGAAAAATGCTTAATTTCTGTGGTGTTTTCTCCGTAAGCAAAGAATAAACAAAGCGTAAGCAAATTGTAAGCAAAGGGAATATGTCTTCATAAATCTTTGTTGCGACTATTTTCTGAAGAAATAATGTATTTTTCGACATCCCGGCAATCCATTTATGTCGAATACGGTGCAAAACAGTAGATAATTTTACCTAAAATATGCAAATCGTCAAGAAAAGTCCTTAATATCACTTTTACAAAGAATCATATTTGTATATTGCTGACTTTAACTGAAGAATTTTTGCATTAATTTTTAGATTCATGCTCACTCACATGCACCATTCTGTAGCCAAGGAAATATTCTGCGTCCCTATGCGATTTGTTTGTGTGTATTTGTTGAAAAATTCTATATTTCTGTGGTGTTTTCTCCGTAAGCAAAGAATAAGCAAAGCGTAAGCAAATTGTAAGCAAAGGGAATATGTCTTCATAAATCCTTTTTGCGACCATTTTCTGAAGAAATAATGTATTTTTCGACATCCCGGCAGTCCATTTATGTCGAATATGGTGCAAAGCTGTAGATAATTTTACCTAAAATATGCAAATCGGTAAGAAAAGTCCTTAATATCGATTTTAGAAATAATCAGATTTGTATATTTCTGATGTTTAACTGAAGGATTTTTGCATTACTTTTTAGATTCATGCTCACTCACATGCACCTTTTTGTAGCCAAGGAAATATTCTGCGTCCCTATGCGACTTATTCGTGTGTATTTGTAGAAAAATGCTTAATTTCTGTGGTGTTTTCTCCGTAAGCAAAGATTAAGCAAAGCGTAAGCAAATTGTAAGCAAAGGGACTATGTCTTCATAAATCCTTGTTGCGACCATTTTCTGAAGAAATCATGTATTTTTCGACATTCCGGGAGTCCATTTAGGTCGAATATGGTGCAAAACTGTAGATAATTTTACCTAAAATATGCAAGTCGGTAAGAAAAGTCCTTAATATCACCTTTAGAAAGAAACATATTTGTATATTTCTGACTTTACCTGAAGGATTTTTGCATTAATTTTTAGATTCATGCTCGCTCACATGCACCATTCTGTAGCCAGGGAAATAGTCTGCGTCCCTATGCGACTTATTCGTGTGTATTTGTAGAAAATTGCTTAATTTCTGTGGTGTTTTCTCCATAAGCAAAGAATAAGCAAAGCGTAAGCAAATTGTAAGCAAACGGACTATGTCTTCATAAATCCTTTTTGCGACCGTTTTCTGAAGAAATAATGTATTTTTCGACATCCCGGCAGTCCATTTATGTCGAATACGGTGCAAAACAGTAGATAATTTTACCTAAAATATGCAAATCGTCAAGAAAAGTCCTTAATATCACTTTTACAAAGAATCATATTTGTATATTGCTGACTTTAACTGAAGAATTTTTGCATTAATTTTTAGATTCATGCTCACTCACATGCACCATTCTGTAGCGAAGGAAATATTCTGCGTCCCTATGCGACTTATTTGTGTGTTTTTGTAGAAAAATTCTATATTTCTGTGGTGTTTTCTACGTGAGCAAAGAATAAGCAAAGCGTAAGCAAATTGTAAGCAAAGGGAATATGTCTTCATAAATCCTTTTTGCGACCATTTTCTGAAGAAATAATTTATTTTTCGACATCCCGGGAGTCCATTTATGCCGAATATAGTGCAAAACTGTAGATAATTGGAGCTAAAATAAGCAAATGGGTACCAAAAGTCCTTAATATCACTTTTAGAAAGAATCATATTTGTATATCTCTGACTTTACCTGAAGGATTTTTGCATTAATTTTCAGATTCATGCTCGCTCACATGCACTATTCTGTAGCCAGGGAAATAGTCTGCGTCCCTATGCGACTTATTCGTGTGTATTTGTAGAAAAATGCTTAATTTCTGTGGTGTTTTCTCCGTAAGCAAAGAAAAAGCAAAGCGTAAGCAAATTGTAAGCAAAGGGATTATGTCTTCATAAATCCTTTTTGCGACCATTTTCTGAAGAAATAATGTATTTTTCGACATCCCGGGAGTCCATTTATGCCGAATATGGTGCAAAACTGTAGATAATTGGAGCTAAAATAAGCAAATGGGTACCAAAGGCCCTAATATCACTTTTAGAAAGAATCATATTTGTATATTTCTGACTTTACCTGAAGGATTTTTGCATTAATTTTTAGATTCATGCTCACTCACATGCACCTTTTTGTAGCCAAGGAAATATTCTGCGTCCCTATGCGACTTGTTTGTGTGTATTTGTAGAAAAATTCTATATTTCTGTGGTGTTTTCTCCGTAAGCAAAGAATAAGCAAAGCGTAAGCAAATTGTAAGCAAAGGGAATATGTCTTCATAAATCCTTTTTGCGACCATTTTCTGAAGAAATAATGTATTTTTCGACATCCCGGGAGTCCATTTATGCCGAATATGGTGCAAAACTGTAGATAATTGGAGCTAAAATAAGCAAATGGGTACCAAAAGTCCTTAATATCACTTTTAGAAAGAATCATATTTGAATATCTCTGACTTTACCTGAAGGATTTTTGCATTAATTTTCAGATTCATGCTCGCTCACATGCACTATTCTGTAGCCAGGGAAATAGTCTGCGTCCCTATGCGACTTATTCGTTTGTATTTGTAGAAAAATGCTTAATTTCTGTGGTGTTTTCTCCGTAAGCAAAGAATAAGCAAAGCGTAAGCAAATTGTAAGCAAAGGGAATATGTCTTCATAAATCTTTGTTGCGACTATTTTCTGAAGAAATAATGTATTTTTCGACATCCCGGCAATCCATTTATGTCGAATACGGTGCAAAACAGTAGATAATTTTACCTAAAATATGCAAATCGTCAAGAAAAGTCCTTAATATCACTTTTACAAAGAATCATATTTGTATATTGCTGACTTTAACTAAAGAATTTTTGCATTAATTTTTAGATTCATGCTCACTCACATGCACCATTCTGTAGCCAAGGAAATATTCTGCGTCCCTATGCGATTTGTTTGTGTGTATTTGTAGAAAAATTCTATATTTCTGTGGTGTTTTCTCCGTAAGCAAAGAATAAGCAAAGCGTAAGCAAATTGTAAGCAAAGGGAATATGTCTTCATAAATCCTTTTTGCGACCATTTTCTGAAGAAATAATGTATTTTTCGACATCCCGGGAGTCCATTTATGCCGAATATGGTGCAAAACTGTAGATAGTTGGAGCTAAAATAAGCAAATGGGTACCAAAGGCCCTAATATCACTTTTAGAAAGAATCATATTTGTATATTTCTGACTTTACCTGAAGGATTTTTGCATTAATTTTTAGATTCATGCTCGCTCACATGCACCATTCTGTAGCCAGGGAAATAGTCTTCGTCCCTATGCGACTTATTCGTGTGTATTTGTAGAAAAATGCTTAATTTCTGTGGTGTTTTCTCCGTAAGCAAAGAATAAGCAAAGCGTAAGCAAATTGTAAGCAAAGAGATTATGTCTTCATAAATCCTTTTTGCGACCATTTTCTGAAGAAATAATGTATTTTTCGACATCCCGGGAGTCCATTTATGCCGAATATGGTGCAAAACTGTAGATAATTTTACCTTAAATATGCAAATCGTCAAGAAAAGTCCTTAATATCACTTTTACAAAGAATCATTTTTGTGTATTGCTGACTATAACTGAAGGATTTTTGCATTACTTTTTAGATTCATGCTCACTCACATGCACCATTCTGTAGCCAAGGAAATATTCTGCGTCCCTATGTGACTTGTTTGTGTGTATTTGTAGAAAAATTCTATATTTCTGTGGTGTTTTCTCCGTAAGCAAAGAATAAGCAAAGCGTAAGCAAATTGTAAGCAAAGGGAATATGTCTTCATAAATCCTTTTTGCGACCATTTTCTGAAGAAATAATGTATTTTTCGACATCCCGGGAGTCCATTTATGCCGAATATGGTGCAAAACTGTATATAGTTGGAGCTAAAATAGGCAAATGGGTACCAAAGGCCCTAAAATCACTTTTAGAAAGAATCATATTTGTATATTTCTGACTTTACCTGAAGGATTTTTGCATTAATTTTTAGATTCATGCTCGCTCACATGCACCATTCTGTAGCCAGGGAAATAGTCTGCGTCCCTATGCGACTAATTCGTTTTTATTTGTAGAAAAATGCTTAATTTCTGTGGTGTTTTCTCCGTAAGCAAAGAATAAACAAAGCGTAAGCAAATTGTAAGCAAAGGGAATATGTCTTCATAAATCTTTGTTGCGACTATTTTCTGAAGAAATAATGTATTTTTCGACATCCCGGCAATCCATTTATGTCGAATACGGTGCAAAACAGTAGATAATTTTACCTAAAATATGCAAATCGTCAAGAAAAGTCCTTAATATCACTTTTACAAAGAATCATATTTGTATATTGCTGACTTTAACTGAAGAATTTTTGCATTAATTTTTAGATTCATGCTCACTCACATGCACCATTCTGTAGCCAAGGAAATATTCTGCGTCCCTATGCGATTTGTTTGTGTGTATTTGTAGGAAAATTCTATATTTCTGTGGTGTTTTCTCCGTAAGCAAAGAATAAGCAAAGCGTAAGCAAATTGTAAGCAAAGGGAATATGTCTTCATAAATCCTTTTTGCGACCATTTTCTGAAGAAATAATGTATTTTTCGACATCCCGGGAGTCCATTTATGCCGAATATGGTGCAAAACTGTAGATAGTTGGAGCTAAAATAAGCAAATGGGTACCAAAGGCCCTAATATCACTTTTAGAAAGAATCAAATTTGTATATTTCTGAGTTTACCTGAAGGATTTTTGCATTAATTTTTAGATTCATGCTCGCTCACATGCACCATTCTGTAGCCAGGGAAATAGTCTGCGTCCCTATGCGACTTATTCGTGTGTATTTGTAGAAAAATGCTTAATTTCTGTGGTGTTTTCTCCGTAAGCAAAGAATAAGCAAAGCGTAAGCAAATTGTAAGCAAAGGGAATATGTCTTCATAAATCCTTTTTGCGACCATTTTCTGAAGAAATAATGTATTTTTCGACATCCCGGCAGTCCATTTATGTCGAATATGGTGCAAAGCTGTAGATAATTTTACCTAAAATATGCAAATCGGTAAGAAAAGTCCTTAATATCGATTTTAGAAAGAATCAGATTTGTATATTTCTGATGTTTAACTGAAGGATTTTTGCATTACTTTTTAGATTCATGCTCACTCACATGCACCTTTTTGTAGCCAAGGAAACATTCTGCGTCCCTATGCGACTTATTCGTGTGTATTTGTAGAAAAATGCTTAATTTCTGTGGTGTTTTCTCCGTAAGCAAAGATTAAGCAAAGCGTAAGCAAATTGTAAGCAAAGGGACTATGTCTTCATAAATCCTTGTTGCGACCATTTTCTGAAGAAATCATGTATTTTTCGACATTCCGGGAGTCCATTTAGGTCGAATATGGTGCAAAACTGTAGATAATTTTACCTAAAATATGCAAATCGGTAAGAAAAGTCCTTAATATCACTTTTAGAAAGAAACATATTTGTATATTTCTGACTTTACCTGAAGGATTTTTGCATTAATTTTTAGATTCATGCTCACTCACATGCACCTTTTTGTAGCCAAGGAAATATTCTGCGTCCCTATGCGACTTGTTTGTGTGTATTTGTAGAAAAATTCTATATTTCTGTGGTGTTTTCTCCGTAAGCAAAGAATAAGCAAAGCGTAAGCAAATTGTAAGCAAAGGGAATATGTCTTCATAAATCCTTTTTGCGACCATTTTCTGAAGAAATAATGTATTTTTCGACATCCCGGGAGTCCATTTATGCCTAATATGGTGCAAAACTGTAGATAATTGGAGCTTAAATAAGCAAATGGGTACCAAAAGTTCTTAATATCACTTTTAGAAAGAATCATATTTGTATATTTCTGACTTTACCTGAAGGATTTTTGCATTAATTTTTAGATTCATGCTCGCTCACATGCACCATTCTGTAGCCAGGGAAATAGTCTGCGTCCCTATGCGACTTATTCGTGTGTATTTGTAGAAAATTGCTTAATTTTTGTGGTGTTTTCTCCATAAGCAAAGAATAAGCAAAGCGTATCCAAATTGTAAGCAAACGGACTATGTCTTCATAAATCCTTTTTGCGACCGTTTTCTGAAGAAATAATGTATTTTTGGACATCCCGGCAGTCCATTTATGTCGAATACGGTGCAAAACAGTAGATAATTTTACCTAAAATATGCAAATCGTCAAGAAAAGTTCTTAATATCACTTTTACAAAGAATCATATTTGTATATTGCTGACTTTAACTGAAGAATTTTTGCATTAATTTTTAGATTCATGCTCACTCACATGCACCATTCTGTAGCCAGGGAAATAGTCTGCGTCCCTATGCGACTTATTCGTGTGTATTTGTAGAAAAATGCTTAATTTCTGTGGTGTTTTCTCCGTAAGCAAAGAATAAGCAAAGCGTAAGCAAATTGTAAGCAAAGGGAATATGTCTTCATAAATCCTTTTTGCGACCATTTTCTGAAGAAATAATTAATTTTTCGACATCCCGGGAGTCCATTTATGCCGAATATAGTGCAAAACTGTAGATAATTGGAGCTAAAATAAGCAAATGGGTACCAAAAGTCCTTAATATCACTTTTAGAAAGAATCATATTTGTATATCTCTGACTTTACCTGAAGGATTTTTGCATTAATTTTTAGATTCATGCTCACTCACATGCACCTTTTTGTAGCCAAGGAAATATTCTGCGTCCCTATGCGACTTATTCGTGTGTATTTGTAGAAAATTGCTTATGTTCTCTTGTGTTTTCTCCGTAAGCAAAGAATGAGCAAAGCGTAAGCAAATTGTAAGCAAAGGGAATATGTCTTCATAAATCATTTTTGCGACCATTTTCTGAAGAAATAATGTATTTTTCGACATCCCGGCAGTCCATTTATGTCGAATATGGTGCAAAGCTGTAGATAATTTTACCTAAAATATGCAAATCGGTAAAAAAAGTCCTTAATATCACTTTTAGAAAGAATCAGATTTGTATATTTCTGATTTTTAACTGAAGGATTTTTGCATTACTTTTTAGATTCATGCTCACTCACATGCACCTTTTTGTAGCCAAGGAAATATTCTGCGTCCCTATGCGACTTATTCGTGTGTATTTGTAGAAAAATTATAATTTCTTTGGTGTTTTCTCCGTAAGCAAAGAATAAGCAAAGCATAAGTAAATTGTAAGCAAATTGACTATGTCTTCATAAATCTTTGTTGCGACTATTTTCTGAAGAAATAATGTATTTTTCGACATCCCCGCAATCCATTTATGTCGAATACGGTGCAAAACAGTAGATAATTTTACCTAAAATATGCAAATCGTCAAGAAAAGTCCTTAATATCACTTTTACAAAGAATCATATTTGTATATTGCTGACTTTAACTGAAGAATTTTTGCATTAATTTTTAGATTCATGCTCACTTACATGCACCATTCTGTAGCGAAGGAAATATTCTGCGTCCCTATGCGACTTATTCGTGTGTATTTGTAGAAAAATTCTATATTTCTGTGGTGTTTTCTCCGTAAGCACAGAAAAAGCAAAACGTAAGCAAATTGTAAGCAAAGGGATTATGTCTTCATAAATCCTTTTTGCGACCATTTTCTGAAGAAATAATGTATTTTTCGACATCCCGGCAGTCCATTTATGTCGAATATGATGCAAAACTGTAGATAATTTTACCTTAAATATGCAAATCGTCAAGAAAAGTCCTTAATATAACTTTTACAAAGAATCATTTTTGTGTATTGCTGACTATAACTGAAGGATTTTTGCATTAATTTTTAGATTCATGCTAACTCACATGCACCATTCTGTAGCCAAGGAAATATTCTGCGTCCCTATGCGACTTGTTTGTGTGTATTTGTAGAAAAATTCTATATTTCTGTGCTGTTTTCTCCGTAAGCAAAGAATAAGCAAAGCGTAAGCAAATTGTAAGCAAAGGGAATATGTCTTCATAAATCCTTTTTGCGACCATTTTCTGAAGAAATAATTTATTTTTCGACATCCCGGGAGTCCATTTATGCCGAATATAGTGCAAAACTGTAGATAATTGGAGCTAAAATAAGCAAATGGGTACCAAAAGTCCTTAATATCACTTTTAGAAAGAATCATATTTGTATATCTCTGACTTTACCTGAAGGATTTTTGCATTAATTTTTAGATTCATGCTCGCTCACATGCACCATTCTGTAGCCAGGGAAATAGTCTGCGTCCCTATGCGACTTATTCGTTTGTATTTGTAGAAAAATGCTTAATTTCTGTGGTGTTCTCTCCGTAAGCAAAGAATAAGCAAAGCGTAAGCAAATTGTAAGCAAAGGGAATATTTCTTCATAAATCTTTGTTGCGACTATTTTCTGAAGAAATAATGTATTTTTTGACATCCCGGCAATCCATTTATGTCGAATACGGTGCAAAACAGTAGATAATTTTACCTAAAATATGCAAATCGTCAAGAAAAGTCCTTAATATCACTTTTAAAAAGAATCATATTTGTATATTGCTGACTTTAACTGAAGAATTTTTGCATTAATTTTTAGATTCATGCTCACTCACATGCACCATTCTGTAGCCAAGGAAATATTCTGCGTCCCTATGCGACTTATTTGTTTTTTTTTGTGGGAAAATTCTATATTTCTGTGTTGTTTTCTCCGTGAGCAAAGAATAAGCAAAGCGTAAGCAAATTGTAAGCAAAGGGAATATGTCTTCATAAATCCTTTTTGCGACCATTTTCTGAAGAAATAATTTATTTTTCGACATCCCGGGAGTCCATTTATGCCGAATATAGTGCAAAACTGTAGATAATTGGAGCTAAAATAAGCAAATCGGTACCAAAAGTCCTTAATATCACTTTTAGAAAGAATCATATTTGTATATCTCTGACTTTACCTGAAGGATTTTTGCATTAATTTTTAGATTCATGCTCACTCACATGCACCTTTTTGTAGCCAAGGAAATATTCTGCGTCCCTATGCGACTTATTCGTGTGTATTTGTAGAAAATTGCTTATGTTCTCTTGTGTTTTCTCCGTAAGCAAAGAATAAGCAAAGCGTAAACAAATTGTAAGCAAAGGGAATATGTCTTCATAAATCATTTTTGCGACCATTTTCTGAAGAAATAATGTATTTTTCGACATCCCAGGAGTCCATTTATGCCGAATATAGTGCAAAACTGTAGATAATTGGAGCTAAAATAAGCAAATCGGTACCAAAAGTCCTTAATATCACTTTTAGAAAGAATCATATTTGTATATCTCTGACTTTACCTGAAGGATTTTTGCATTAATTTTTAGATTCATGCTCACTCACATGCACCTTTTTGTAGCCAAGGAAATATTCTGCGTCCCTATGCGACTTATTCGTGTGTATTTGTAGAAAATTGCTTATGTTCTCTTGTGTTTTCTCCGTAAGCAAAGAATAAGCAAAGCGTAAACAAATTGTAAGCAAAGGGAATATGTCTTCATAAATCATTTTTGCGACCATTTTCTGAAGAAATAATGTATTTTTCGACATCCCGGCAGTCCATTTATGTCGAATATGGTGCAAAGCTGTAGATAATTTTACCTAAAATATGCAAATCGGTAAGAAAAGTCCTTAATATCACTTTTAGAAAGAATCAGATTTGTATATTTCTGATTTTTAACTGAAGGATTTTTGCATTACTTTTTAGATTCATGCTCACTCACATGCACCTTTTTGTAGCCAAGGAAATATTCTGCGTCCCTATGCGACTTATTCGTGTGTATTTGTAGAAAAATGCTTAATTTCTGTGGTGTTTTCTCCGTAAGCAAAGAATAAGCAAAGCGTAAGCAAATTGTAAGCAAAGGGACTATGTCTTCATAAATCCTTGTTGCGACTATTTTCTGAAGAAATTATGTATTTTTCGACATCCCGGCAGTCCATTTATGTCGAATATGGTGCAAAACAGTAGATAATTTTACCTAAAATATGCAAATCGTCAAGAAAAGTCCTTAATATCACTTTTACAAAGAATCATATTTGTATATTGCTGACTTTAACTGAAGAATTTTTGCATTGATTTTTAGATTCATGCTCACTCACATGCACCATTCTGTAGCGAAGGAAATATTCTGCGTCCCTATGCGACTTATCCGTGTGTATTTGTAGAAAAATTCTATATTTCTGTGGTGTTTTCTCCGTAAGCAAAGAATAAGCAAAGCGTAAGCAAATTGTAAGCAAAGGGAATATGTCTTCATAAATCCTTTTTGCGACCATTTTCTGAAGAAATACTGTATTTTTCAACATCCCGGGAGTCCATTTATGCCGAATATGGTGCAAAACTGTAGATAATTGGAGCTAAAATAAGCAAATGGGTACCAAAAATCCTTAACATCACTTTTAGAAAGAATCAGATTTGTATATTGCTGACTTTAACTGAAGGATTTTTGCATTAATTTTTAGATTCATCCTCACTCACATGCACCATTCTGTAGCGAAGGAAATATTCTGCGTCCCTATGCGACTTATTCGTGTGTATTTGTAGAAAAATGCTTAATTTCTGTGGTGTTTTCTCCGTAAGCAAAGAATAAGCAAAGCGTAAGCAAATTGTAAGCAAAGGGACAATGTCTTCATAAATCTTTGTTGCGACCATTTTCTGAAGAAATCATGTATTTTTCGATATTCCGGGAGTCCATTTAGGTCGAATATGGTGCAAAACTGTAGATAATTTTACCTAAAATATGCAAATCGGTAAGAAAAGTCCTTAATATCACTTTTAGAAAGAATCATATTTGTATATTTCTGACTTTACCTGAAGGATTTTTGCATTAATTTTTATATTCATGCTCACTCACATGCACCATTCTGTAGCCAAGGAAATATTCTGCGTCCCGATGCGACTTATTTGTGTGTTTTTGTAGAAAAATTCTATATTTCTGTGGTTTTTTCTCCGTAAGCAAAGAAAAAGCAAAGCGTAAGCAAATTGTAAGCGAAGGGATTATGTGTTCATAAATCCTTTTTGCGACCATTTTCTGAAGAAATAATGTATTTTTCGACATCCCGGCAGTCCATTTATGTCGAATATGATGCAAAACTGTAGATAATTTTACCTTAAACATGCAAATCGTCAAGAAAAGTCCTTAATATCTTTTTTACAAAGAATCATTTTTGTGTATTGCTGACTTTAACTGAAGGATTTTTGCATTAATGTTTAGATTGATGCTCACTCACTTGCACCATTCTGTAGCCAAGGAAATATTCTGCGTTTTTGGTCGCAAAAATGATTTATGAAAACATATTCCCTTTGCTTACAATTTGTTTACGCTTTGCTTATTCTTTGCTTACGGAGAAAACACAAGAGAACATAAGCAATTTTCTACAAATACACACGAATAAGTCGCATAGGGACGCAGAATATTTCCTTGGCTACAAAAAGGTGCATGTGAGTGAGCATGAATCTAAAAATTAATGCAAAAATCCTTCAGGTAAAGTCAGAGATATACAAATATGATTCTTTCTAAAAGTGATATTAAGGACTTTTGGTACCGATTTGCTTATTTTAGCTCCAATTATCTACAGTTTTGCACTATATTCGGCATAAATGGACTCCCGGGATGTCGAAAAATACATTATTTCTTCAGAAAATGGTCGCAAAAAGGATTTATGAAGACATATTCCCTTTGCTTACAATTTGCTTACGCTTTGCTTATTCTTTGCTTACGGAGAAAACACCACATAAATATAGAATTTTTCTACAAATACACACAAACAAGTCGCATAGGGACGCAGAATATTTCCTTGGCTACAGAATGGTGCATGTGAGTGAGCATGAATCTAAAAATTAATGCAAAAATCCTTCAGTTTTAGTCAGCAATAAAACACCACAGAAATATAGAATTTTTCTACAAATACACACGGATAAGTCGCATAGGGACGCAGAATATTTCCTTCGCTACAGAATGGTGCATGTGAGTGAGCATGAATCTAAAAATTAATGCAAAAATTCTTCAGTTAAAGTCAGCAATATACAAATCTGATTCTTTCTAAAAGTGATATTAAGGACTTTTCTTACCGATTTGCATATTTTAGGTAAAATTATCTACAGCTTTGCACCATATTCGACATAAATGGACTGCCGGGATGTCGAAAAATACATGATTTCTTCAGAAAATGGTCGCAACAAGGATTTATGAAGACATAGTCCCTTTGCTTACAATTTGCTTACGCTTTGCTTATTCTTTGCTTACGGAGAAAACACCACAGAAATTAAGCATTTTTCTACAAATACACACGAATAAGTCGCATAGGGACGCAGAATATTTCCTTGGCTACAAAAAGGTGCATGTGAGTGAGCATGAATCTAAAAATTAATGCAAAAATCCTTCAGGTAAAGTCAGAAATATACAAATATGATTCTTTCTAAAAGTGATATTAAGGACTTTTGGTACCGATTTGCTTATTTTAGCTCCAATTATCTACAGTTTTGCACTATGGTCGCAAAAATGGCGTAAGCAAATTGTAAGCAAAGGGAATATGTCTTCATAAATCCTTTTTGCGACCATTTTCTGAAGAAATAATGTATTTTTCGACATCCCGGGAGTCCATTTATGCCGAATATGGTGCAAAACTGTAGATAGTTGGAGCTAAAATAAGCAAATGGGTACCAAAGGCCCTAATATCATTGGTGTTTTCTCCGTAAGCAAAGAATAAGCAAAGCGTAAGCAAATTGTAAGGAAAGGGAATATGTCTTCATAAATCCTTTTTGCGACCATTTTCTGAAGAAATACTGTATTTTTCAACATCCCGGGAGTCCATTTATGCCGAATATGGTGCAAAACTGTAGATAATTGGAGCTAAAATAAGCAAATGGGTACCAAAAATCCTTAACATCACTTTTACAATGAAACATATTTGTATATTGCTGACTTTAACTGAAGGATTTTTGCATTAATTTTTAGATTCATCCTCACTTACATGCACCATTCTGTAGCGAAGGAAATATTCTGCGTCCCTATGCGACTTGTTTGTGTGTATTTGTAGAAAAATTCTATATTTCTGTGGTGTTTTCTCCGTAAGCAAAGAATACGCAAAGCGTAAGCAAATTGTAAGCAAAGGGAATATGTCTTCATAAATCCTTTTTGCGACCATTTTCTGAAGAAATAATGTATTTTTCGACATCCCGGGAGTCCATTTATGCCGAATATGGTGCAAAACTGTAGATAGTTGGAGCTAAAATAAGCAAATGGGTACCAAAGGCCCTAATATCACTTTTAGAAAGAATCATATTTGTATATTTCTGACTTTACCTGAAGGATTTTTGCATTAATTTTTAGATTCATGCTCGCTCACATGCACCATTCTGTAGCCAGGGAAATAGTCTGCGTCCCTATGCGACTTATTCGTGTGTATTTGTAGAAAAATGCTTAATTTCTGTGGTGTTTTCTCCGTAAGCAAAGAATAAGCAAAGCGTAAGCAAATTGTAAGCAAAGGGAATATGTCTTCATAAATCCTTTTTGCGACCATTTTCTGAAGAAATAATGTATTATTCGACATCCCGGCAATCCATTTATGTCGAATATGGTGCAAAGCTGTAGATAATTTTACCTAAAATATGCAAATCGGTAAGAAAAGTCCTTAATATCACTTTTAGAAAGAATCAGATTTGTATATTTCTGATTTTTAACTGAAGGATTTTTGCATTACTTTTTAGATTCATGCTCACTCACATGCACCTTTTTGTAGCCAAGGAAATATTCTGCGTCCCTATGCGACTTATTCGTGTGTATTTGTAGAAAAATGCTTAATTTCTGTGGTGTTTTCTCCGTAAGCAAAGAATAAGCAAAGCGTAAGCAAATTGTAAGCAAAGGGATTATGTCTTCATAAATCCTTTTTGCGACCATTTTCTGAAGAAATAATGTATTTTTCGACATCCCGGCAGTCCATTTATGTCGAATATGATGCAAAACTGTAGATAATTTTACCTTAAACATGCAAATCGTCAAGAAAAGTCCTTAATATCTTTTTTACAAAGAATCATTTTTGTGTATTGCTGACTTTAACTGAGGGTTTTGTGCATTAATGTTTAGATTGATGCTCACTCACATGCACCATTCTGTAGCCAAGGAAATATTCTGCGTCCCTATGCGACTTATTTGTGTGTTTTTGTAGAAAAATTCTATATTTCTGTGGTGTTTTCTCCGTGAGCAAAGAATAAGCAAAGCGTAAGCAAATTGTAAGCAAAGGGATTATGTCTTCATAAATCCTTTTTGCGACCATTTTCTGAAGAAATAATGTATTTTTCGACATTCCGGCAGTCCATTTATGTCAAATATGGTGCAAAACTGTAGATAATTTTACTTAAAATATGCAAATCGTCAAGAAAAGTCCTTAATATCACTTTTACAATGAAACATATTTGTTTATTGCTGACTTTAACTGAAGGATTTTTGCATTAATTTTTAGATTCATCCTCACTTACATGCACCATTCTGTAGCGAAGGAAATATTCTGCGTCCCTATGCGACTTGTTTGTGTGTATTTGTAGAAAATTCTATATTTGTGTGGTGTTTTCTCCGTAAGCAAAGAATAAGCAAAGCGTAAGCAAATTGTAAGCAAAGGGAATATGTCTTCATAAATCCTTTTTGCGACCATTTTATGAAGAAATAATGTATTTTTCGACATCCCGGGAGTCCATTTATGCCGAATATGGTGCAAAACTGTAGATAGTTGGAGCTAAAATAAGCAAATGGGTACCAAAGGCCCTAATATCACTTTTAGAAAGAATCATATTTGTATATTTCTGACTTTACCTGAAGGATTTTTGCATTAATTTTTAGATTCATGCTCGCTCACATGCACCATTCTGTAGCCAGGGAAATAGTCTGCGTCCCTATGCGACTTATTCGTGTGTATTTGTAGAAAAATGCTTAATTTCTGTGGTGTTTTCTCCGTAAGCAAAGAATAAGCAAAGCGTAAGCAAATTGTAAGCAAAGAGATTATGTCTTCATAAATCCTTTTTGCGACCATTTTCTGAAGAAATAATGTATTATTCGACATCCCGGCAGTCCATTTATGTCGAATATGGTGCAAAGCTGTAGATAATTTTACCTAAAATATGCAAATCGGTAAGAAAAGTCCTTAATATCACTTTTAGAAAGAATCAGATTTGTATATTTCTGATTTTTAACTGAAGGATTTTTGCATTACTTTTTAGATTCATGCTCACTCACATGCACCTTTTTGTAGCCAAGGATATATTCTGCGTCCCTATGCGACTTATTCGTGTGTATTTGTAGAAAAATGCTTAATTTCTGTGGTGTTTTCTCCGTAAGCAAAGAATAAGCAAAGCGTAAGCAAATTGTAAGCAAAGGGACTATGTCTTCATAAATCCTTGTTGCGACCATTTTCTGAAGAAATCATGTATTTTTCGACATCCCGGCAGTCCATTTATGTCGAATATGGTGCAAAGCTGTAGATAATTTTACCTAAAATATGCAAATCGGTAAGAAAAGTCCTTAATATCACTTTTAGAAAGAATCAGATTTGTATATTTCTGATTTTTAACTGAAGGATTTTTGCATTACTTTTTAGATTCATGCTCATTCACATGCACCTTTTTGTAGCCAAGGAAATAGTCTGCGTCCCTATGCGACTTATTCGTGTGTATTTGTAGAAAAATTATAATTTCTTTGGTGTTTTCTCCGTAAGCAAAGAATAAGCAAAGCATAAGCAAATTGTAAGCAAATTGACTATGTCTTCATAAATCTTTGTTGCGACTATTTTCTGAATAAATAATGTATTTTTCGACATCCCGGCAATCTATTTATGCCGAATACGGTGCAAAACAGTAGATAATTTTACCTAAAATATGCAAATCGTCAAGAAAAGTCCTTAATATCACTTTTACAAAGAATCATATTTGTATATTGCTGACTTTAACTGAAGAATTTTTGCATTAATTTTTAGATTCATGCTCACTCACATGCACCATTCTGTAGCGAAGGAAATATTCTGCGTCCCTATGCGACTTATTCGTGTGTATTTGTAGAAAAATTCTATATTTCTGTGGTGTTTTCTCCGTAAGCAAAGAAAAAGCAAAGCGTAAGCAAATTGTAAGCAAAGGGAATATGTCTTCATAAATCCTTTTTGCGACCATTTTCTGAAGAAATAATGTATTTTTCGACATCCCGGGAGTCCATTTATGCCGAATATGGTGCAAAACTGTAGATAGTTGGAGCTAAAATAAGCAAATGGGTACCAAAGGCCCTAATATCACTTTTAGAAAGAATCATATTTGTATATTTCTGACTTTACCTGAAGGATGTTTGCATTAATTTTTAGATTCATGCTCGCTCACATGCACCATTCTGTAGCCAGGGAAATAGTCTGCGTCCCTATGCGACTTATTCGTGTGTATTTGTAGAAAAATGCTTAATTTCTGTGGTGTTTTCTCCGTAAGCAAAGAAAAAGCAAAGCGTAAGCAAATTGTAAGCGAAGGGATTATGTCTTCATAAATCCTTTTTGCGACCATTTTCTGAAGAAATAATGTATTTTTCGACATCCCGGCAGTCCATTTATGTCGAATATGATGCAAAACTGTAGATAATTTTACCTAAAATATGCAAATCGTCAAGAAAAGTCCTTAATATCACTTTTACAATGAAACATATTTGTATATTGCTGACTTTAACTGAAGGATTTTTGCATTAATTTTTAGATTCATCCTCACTTACATGCACCATTCTGTAGCGAAGGAAATATTCTGCGTCCCTATGCGACTTGTTTGTGTGTATTTGTAGAAAATTCTATATTTGTGTGGTGTTTTCTCCGTAAGCAAAGAATAAGCAAAGCGTAAGCAAATTGTAAGCAAAGGGAATATGTCTTCATAAATCCTTTTGCGACCATTTTCTGAAGAAATAATGTATTTTTCGACATCCCGGGAGTCCATTTATGCCGAATATGTTGCAAAACTGTAGATAGTTGGAGCTAAAATAAGCAAATGGGTACCAAAGGCCCTAATATCACTTTTAGAAAGAATCATATTTGTATATTTCTGACTTTACCTGAAGGATTTTTGCATTAATTTTTAGATTCATGCTCGCTCACATGCACCATTCTGTAGCCAGGGAAATAGTCTGCGTCCCTATGCGACTTATTCGTGTGTATTTGTAGAAAAATGCTTAATTTCTGTGGTGTTTTCTCCGTAAGCAAAGAATAAGCAAAGCGTAAGCAAATTGTAAGCAAAGGGAATATGTCTTCATAAATCCTTTTTGCGACCATTTTCTGAAGAAATAATGTATTTTTCGACATCCCGGCAGTCCATTTATGTCGAATATGGTGCAAAGCTGTAGATAATTTTACCTAAAATATGCAAATCGGTAAGAAAAGTCCTTAATATCGATTTTAGAAAGAATCAGATTTGTATATTGCTGACTTTAACTGAAGGATTTTTGCATTAATTTTTAGATTCATGCTCACTCACATGCACCTTTTTGTAGCCAAGGAAACATTCTGCGTCCCTATGCGACTTATTCGTGTGTATTTGTAGAAAAATGCTTAATTTCTGTGGTGTTTTCTCCGTAAGCAAAGATTAAGCAAAGCGTAAGCAAATTGTAAGCAAAGGGACTATGTCTTCATAAATCCTTGTTGCGACCATTTTCTGAAGAAATCATGTATTTTTCGACATTCCGGGAGTCCATTTAGGTCGAATATGGTGCAAAACTGTAGATAATTTTACCTAAAATATGCAAATCGGTAAGAAAAGTCCTTAATATCACTTTTAGAAAGAAACATATTTGTATATTTCTGACTTTACCTGAAGGATTTTTGCATTAATTTTTAGATTCATGCTCACTCACATGCACCTTTTTGTAGCCAAGGAAATATTCTGCGTCCCTATGCGACTTGTTTGTGTGTATTTGTAGAAAAATTCTATATTTCTGTGGTGTTTTCTCCGTAAGCAAAGAATAAGCAAAGCGTAAGCAAATTGTAAGCAAAGGGAATATGTCTTCATAAATCCTTTTTGCGACCATTTTCTGAAGAAATAATGTATTTTTCGACATCCCGGGAGTCCATTTATGCCTAATATGGTGCAAAACTGTAGATAATTGGAGCTTAAATAAGCAAATGGGTACCAAAAGTTCTTAATATCACTTTTAGAAAGAATCATATTTGTATATTTCTGACTTTACCTGAAGGATTTTTGCATTAATTTTTAGATTCATGCTCGCTCACATGCACCATTCTGTAGCGAAAGAAATATTCTGCGTCCTTATGCGACTTGTTTGTGTGTATTTGTAGAAAAATTCTATATTTCTGTGGTGTTTTCTCCGTAAGCAAAGAATAAGCAAAGCGTAAGCAAATTGTAAGCAAAGGGAATATGTCTTCATAAATCCTTTTTGCGACCATTTTCTGAAGAAATAATGTATTTTTCGACATCCCGGGAGTCCATTTATGCCGAATATGGTGCAAAACTGTATATAGTTGGAGGTAAAATAAGCAAATGGGTACCAAAGGCCCTAATATCACTTTTAGAAAGAATCATATTTGTATATTTCTGACTTTACCTGAAGGATTTTTGCATTAATTTTTAGATTCATGCTCGCTCACATGCACCATTCTGTAGCCAGGGAAATAGTCTGCGTCCCTATGCGACTTATTCGTTTGTATTTGTAGAAAAATGCTTAATTTCTGTGGTGTTTTCTCCGTAAGCAAAGAATAAACAAAGCGTAAGCAAATTGTAAGCAAAGGGAATATGTCTTCATAAATCTTTGTTGCGACTATTTTCTGAAGAAATAATGTATTTTTCGACATCCCGGCAATCCATTTATGTCGAATACGGTGCAAAACAGTAGATAATTTTACCTTAAATATGCAAATCGTCAAGAAAAGTCCTTAATATCACTTTTACAAAGAATCATATTTGTATATTGCTGACTTTAACTGAAGAATTTTTGCATTAATTTTTAGATTCATGCTCACTCACATGCACCATTCTGTAGCCAAGGACATATTCTGCGTCCCTATGCGATTTGTTTGTGTGTATTTGTTGAAAAATTCTATATTTCTGTGGTGTTTTCTCCGTAAGCAAAGAATAAGCAAAGCGTAAGCAAATTGTAAGCAAAGGGAATATGTCTTCATAAATCCTTTTTGCGACCATTTTCTGAAGAAATAATGTATTTTTCGACATCCCGGCAGTCCATTCATGTCGAATATGGTGCAAAGCTGTAGATAATTTTACCTAAAATATGCAAATCGGTAAGAAAAGTCCTTAATATCGATTTTAGAAAGAATCAGATTTGTATATTTCTGATGTTTAACTGAAGGATTTTTGCATTACTTTTTAGATTCATGCTCACTCACATGCACCTTTTTGTAGCCAAGGAAACATTCTGCCTCCCTATGCGACTTATTCGTGTGTATTTGTAGAAAAATGCTTAATTTCTGTGGTGTTTTCTCCGTAAGCAAAGATTAAGCAAAGCGTAAGCAAATTGTAAGCAAAGGGACTATGTCTTCATAAATCCTTGTTGCGACCATTTTCTGAAGAAATCATGTATTTTTCGACATTCCGGGAGTCCATTTAGGTCGAATATGGTGCAAAACTGTAGATAATTTTACCTAAAATATGCAAATCGGTAAGAAAAGTCCTTAATATCACTTTTAGAAAGAAACATATTTGTATATTTCTGACTTTACCTGAAGGATTTTTGCATTAATTTTTAGATTCATGCTCACTCACATGCACCTTTTTGTAGCCAAGGAAGTATTCTGCGTCCCTATGCAACTTGTTTGTGTGTATTTGTAGAAAAATTCTATATTTCTGTGGTGTTTTCTCCGTAAGCAAAGAATAAGCAAAGCGTAAGCAAATTGTAAGCAAAGGGAATATGTCTTCATAAATCCTTTTTGCGACCATTTTCTGAAGAAATAATGTATTTTTCGACATCCCGGGAGTCCATTTATGCCTAATATGGTGCAAAACTGTAGATAATTGGAGCTTAAATAAGCAAATGGGTACCAAAAGTTCTTAATATCACTTTTAGAAAGAATCATATTTGTATATTTCTGACTTTACCTGAAGGATTTTTGCATTAATTTTTAGATTCATGCTCGCTCACATGCACCATTCTGTAGCGAAGGAAATATTCTGCGTCCTTATGCGACTTGTTTGTGTGTATTTGTAGAAAAATTCTATATTTCTGTGGTGTTTTCTCCATAAGCAAAGAATAAGCAAAGCGTAAGCAAATTGTAAGCAAAGGGAATATGTCTTCATAAATCCTTTTTGCGACCATTTTCTGAAGAAATAATGTATTTTTCGACATCCCGGGAGTCCATTTATGCCGAATATGGTGCAAAACTGTATATAGTTGGAGGTAAAATAAGCAAATGGGTACCAAAGGCCCTAATATCACTTTTAGAAAGAATCATATTTGTATATTTCTGACTTTACCTGAAGGATTTTTGCATTAATTTTTAGATTCATGCTCGCTCACATGCACCATTCTGTAGCCAGGGAAATAGTCTGCGTCCCTATGCGACTTATTCGTTTGTATTTGTAGAAAAATGCTTAATTTCTGTGGTGTTTTCTCCGTAAGCAAAGAATAAACAAAGCGTAAGCAAATTGTAAGCAAAGGGAATATGTCTTCATAAATCTTTGTTGCGACTATTTTCTGAAGAAATAATGTATTTTTCGACATCCCGGCAATCCATTTATGTCGAATACGGTGCAAAACAGTAGATAATTTTACCTAAAATATGCAAATCGTCAAGAAAAGTCCTTAATATCACTTTTACAAAGAATCATATTTGTATATTGCTGACTTTAACTGAAGAATTTTTGCATTAATTTTTAGATTCATGCTCACTCACATGCACCATTCTGTAGCCAAGGAAATATTCTGCGTCCCTATGCGATTTGTTTGTGTGTATTTGTTGAAAAATTCTATATTTCTGTGGTGTTTTCTCCGTAAGCAAAGAATAAGCAAAGCGTAAGCAAATTGTAAGCAAAGGGAATATAACTTCATAAATCCTTTTTGCGAACATTTTCTGAAGAAATAATGTATTTTTCGACATCCCGGCAGTCCATTTATGTCGAATATGGTGCAAAGCTGTAGATAATTTTACCTAAAATATGCAAATCGGTAAGAAAAGTCCTTAATATCGATTTTAGAAATAATCAGATTTGTATATTTCTGATGTTTAACTGAAGGATTTTTGCATTACTTTTTAGATTCATGCTCACTCACATGCACCTTTTTGTAGCCAAGGAAATATTCTGCGTCCCTATGCGACTTATTCGTGTGTATTTGTAGAAAAATGCTTAATTTCTGTGGTGTTTTCTCCGTAAGCAAAGATTAAGCAAAGCGTAAGCAAATTGTAAGCAAAGGGACTATGTCTTCATAAATCCTTGTTGCGACCATTTTCTGAAGAAATCATGTATTTTTCGACATTCCGGGAGTCCATTTAGGTCGAATATGGTGCAAAACTGTAGATAATTTTACCTAAAATATGCAAATCGGTAAGAAAAGTCCTTAATATCACCTTTAGAAAGAAACATATTTGTATATTTCTGACTTTACCTGAAGGATTTTTGCATTAATTTTTAGATTCATGCTCGCTCACATGCACCATTCTGTAGCCAGGGAAATAGTCTGCGTCCCTATGCGACTTATTCGTGTGTATTTGTAGAAAATTGCTTAATTTCTGTGGTGTTTTCTCCATAAGCAAAGAATAAGCAAAGCGTAAGCAAATTGTAAGCAAACGGACTATGTCTTCATAAATCCTTTTTGCGACCGTTTTCTGAAGAAATAATGTATTTTTCGACATCCCGGCAGTCCATTTATGTCGAATACGGTGCAAAACAGTAGATAATTTTACCTAAAATATGCAAATCGTCAAGAAAAGTCCTTAATATCACTTTTACAAAGAATCATATTTGTATATTGCTGACTTTAACTGAAGAATTTTTGCATTAATTTTTAGATTCATGCTCACTCACATGCACCATTCTGTAGCGAAGGAAATATTCTGCGTCCCTATGCGACTTATTTGTGTGTTTTTGTAGAAAAATTCTATATTTCTGTGGTGTTTTCTACGTGAGCAAAGAATAAGCAAAGCGTAAGCAAATTGTAAGCAAAGGGAATATGTCTTCATAAATCCTTTTTGCGACCATTTTCTGAAGAAATAATTTATTTTTCGACATCCCGGGAGTCCATTTATGCCGAATATAGTGCAAAACTGTAGATAATTGGAGCTAAAATAAGCAAATGGGTACCAAAAGTCCTTAATATCACTTTTAGAAAGAATCATATTTGTATATCTCTGACTTTACCTGAAGGATTTTTGCATTAATTTTCAGATTCATGCTCGCTCACATGCACTATTCTGTAGCCAGGGAAATAGTCTGCGTCCCTATGCGACTTATTCGTGTGTATTTGTAGAAAAATGCTTAATTTCTGTGGTGTTTTCTCCGTAAGCAAAGAAAAAGCAAAGCGTAAGCAAATTGTAAGCAAAGGGATTATGTCTTCATAAATCCTTTTTGCGACCATTTTCTGAAGAAATAATGTATTTTTCGACATCCCGGGAGTCCATTTATGCCGAATATGGTGCAAAACTGTAGATAATTGGAGCTAAAATAAGCAAATGGGTACCAAAGGCCCTAATATCACTTTTAGAAAGAATCATATTTGTATATTTCTGACTTTACCTGAAGGATTTTTGCATTAATTTTTAGATTCATGCTCACTCACATGCACCTTTTTGTAGCCAGGGAAATATTCTGCGTCCCTATGCGACTTGTTTGTGTGTATTTGTAGAAAAATTCTATATTTCTGTGGTGTTTTCTCCGTAAGCAAAGAATAAGCAAAGCGTAAGCAAATTGTAAGCAAAGGGAATATGTCTTCATAAATCCTTTTTGCGACCATTTTCTGAAGAAATAATGTATTTTTCGACATCCCGGGAGTCCATTTATGCCGAATATGGTGCAAAACTGTAGATAATTGGAGCTAAAATAAGCAAATGGGTACCAAAAGTCCTTAATATCACTTTTAGAAAGAATCATATTTGAATATCTCTGACTTTACCTGAAGGATTTTTGCATTAATTTTCAGATTCATGCTCGCTCACATGCACTATTCTGTAGCCAGGGAAATAGTCTGCGTCCCTATGCGACTTATTCGTTTGTATTTGTAGAAAAATGCTTAATTTCTGTGGTGTTTTCTCCGTAAGCAAAGAATAAGCAAAGCGTAAGCAAATTGTAAGCAAAGGGAATATGTCTTCATAAATCTTTGTTGCGACTATTTTCTGAAGAAATAATGTATTTTTCGACATCCCGGCAATCCATTTATGTCGAATACGGTGCAAAACAGTAGATAATTTTACCTAAAATATGCAAATCGTCAAGAAAAGTCCTTAATATCACTTTTACAAAGAATCATATTTGTATATTGCTGACTTTAACTAAAGAATTTTTGCATTAATTTTTAGATTCATGCTCACTCACATGCACCATTCTGTAGCCAAGGAAATATTCTGCGTCCCTATGCGATTTGTTTGTGTGTATTTGTAGAAAAATTCTATATTTCTGTGGTGTTTTCTCCGTAAGCAAAGAATAAGCAAAGCGTAAGCAAATTGTAAGCAAAGGGAATATGTCTTCATAAATCCTTTTTGCGACCATTTTCTGAAGAAATAATGTATTTTTCGACATCCCGGGAGTCCATTTATGCCGAATATGGTGCAAAACTGTAGATAGTTGGAGCTAAAATAAGCAAATGGGTACCAAAGGCCCTAATATCACTTTTAGAAAGAATCATATTTGTATATTTCTGACTTTACCTGAAGGATTTTTGCATTAATTTTTAGATTCATGCTCGCTCACATGCACCATTCTGTAGCCAGGGAAATAGTCTTCGTCCCTATGCGACTTATTCGTGTGTATTTGTAGAAAAATGCTTAATTTCTGTGGTGTTTTCTCCGTAAGCAAAGAATAAGCAAAGCGTAAGCAAATTGTAAGCAAAGAGATTATGTCTTCATAAATCCTTTTTGCGACCATTTTCTGAAGAAATAATGTATTTTTCGACATCCCGGGAGTCCATTTATGCCGAATATGGTGCAAAACTGTAGATAATTTTACCTTAAATATGCAAATCGTCAAGAAAAGTCCTTAATATCACTTTTACAAAGAATCATTTTTGTGTATTGCTGACTATAACTGAAGGATTTTTGCATTACTTTTTAGATTCATGCTCACTCACATGCACCATTCTGTAGCCAAGGAAATATTCTGCGTCCCTATGTGACTTGTTTGTGTGTATTTGTAGAAAAATTCTATATTTCTGTGGTGTTTTCTCCGTAAGCAAAGAATAAGCAAAGCGTAAGCAAATTGTAAGCAAAGGGAATATGTCTTCATAAATCCTTTTTGCGACCATTTTCTGAAGAAATAATGTATTTTTCGACATCCCGGGAGTCCATTTATGCCGAATATGGTGCAAAACTGTATATAGTTGGAGCTAAAATAGGCAAATGGGTACCAAAGGCCCTAAAATCACTTTTAGAAAGAATCATATTTGTATATTTCTGACTTTACCTGAAGGATTTTTGCATTAATTTTTAGATTCATGCTCGCTCACATGCACCATTCTGTAGCCAGGGAAATAGTCTGCGTCCCTATGCGACTAATTCGTTTTTATTTGTAGAAAAATGCTTAATTTCTGTGGTGTTTTCTCCGTAAGCAAAGAATAAACAAAGCGTAAGCAAATTGTAAGCAAAGGGAATATGTCTTCATAAATCTTTGTTGCGACTATTTTCTGAAGAAATAATGTATTTTTCGACATCCCGGCAATCCATTTATGTCGAATACGGTGCAAAACAGTAGATAATTTTACCTAAAATATGCAAATCGTCAAGAAAAGTCCTTAATATCACTTTTACAAAGAATCATATTTGTATATTGCTGACTTTAACTGAAGAATTTTTGCATTAATTTTTAGATTCATGCTCACTCACATGCACCATTCTGTAGCCAAGGAAATATTCTGCGTCCCTATGCGATTTGTTTGTGTGTATTTGTAGAAAAATTCTATATTTCTGTGGTGTTTTCTCCGTAAGCAAAGAATAAGCAAAGCGTAAGCAAATTGTAAGCAAAGGGAATATGTCTTCATAAATCCTTTTTGCGACCATTTTCTGAAGAAATAATGTATTTTTCGACATCCCGGGAGTCCATTTATGCCGAATATGGTGCAAAACTGTAGATAGTTGGAGCTAAAATAAGCAAATGGGTACCAAAGGCCCTAATATCACTTTTAGAAAGAATCAAATTTGTATATTTCTGAGTTTACCTGAAGGATTTTTGCATTAATTTTTAGATTCATGCTCGCTCACATGCACCATTCTGTAGCCAGGGAAATAGTCTGCGTCCCTATGCGACTTATTCGTGTGTATTTGTAGAAAAATGCTTAATTTCTGTGGTGTTTTCTCCGTAAGCAAAGAATAAGCAAAGCGTAAGCAAATTGTAAGCAAAGGGAATATGTCTTCATAAATCCTTTTTGCGACCATTTTCTGAAGAAATAATGTATTTTTCGACATCCCGGCAGTCCATTTATGTCGAATATGGTGCAAAGCTGTAGATAATTTTACCTAAAATATGCAAATCGGTAAGAAAAGTCCTTAATATCGATTTTAGAAAGAATCAGATTTGTATATTTCTGATGTTTAACTGAAGGATTTTTGCATTACTTTTTAGATTCATGCTCACTCACATGCACCTTTTTGTAGCCAAGGAAACATTCTGCGTCCCTATGCGACTTATTCGTGTGTATTTGTAGAAAAATGCTTAATTTCTGTGGTGTTTTCTCCGTAAGCAAAGATTAAGCAAAGCGTAAGCAAATTGTAAGCAAAGGGACTATGTCTTCATAAATCCTTGTTGCGACCATTTTCTGAAGAAATCATGTATTTTTCGACATTCCGGGAGTCCATTTAGGTCGAATATGGTGCAAAACTGTAGATAATTTTACCTAAAATATGCAAATCGGTCAGAAAAGTCCTTAATATCACTTTTAGAAAGAAACATATTTGTATATTTCTGACTTTACCTGAAGGATTTTTGCATTAATTTTTAGATTCATGCTCACTCACATGCACCTTTTTGTAGCCAAGGAAATATTCTGCGTCCCTATGCGACTTGTTTGTGTGTATTTGTAGAAAAATTCTATATTTCTGTGGTGTTTTCTCCGTAAGCAAAGAATAAGCAAAGCGTAAGCAAATTGTAAGCAAAGGGAATATGTCTTCATAAATCCTTTTTGCGACCATTTTCTGAAGAAATAATGTATTTTTCGACATCCCGGGAGTCCATTTATGCCTAATATGGTGCAAAACTGTAGATAATTGGAGCTTAAATAAGCAAATGGGTACCAAAAGTTCTTAATATCACTTTTAGAAAGAATCATATTTGTATATTTCTGACTTTACCTGAAGGATTTTTGCATTAATTTTTAGATTCATGCTCGCTCACATGCACCATTCTGTAGCCAGGGAAATAGTCTGCGTCCCTATGCGACTTATTCGTGTGTATTTGTAGAAAATTGCTTAATTTTTGTGGTGTTTTCTCCATAAGCAAAGAATAAGCAAAGCGTATCCAAATTGAAAGCAAACGGACTATGTCTTCATAAATCCTTTTTGCGACCGTTTTCTGAAGAAATAATGTATTTTTGGACATCCCGGCAGTCCATTTATGTCGAATACGGTGCAAAACAGTAGATAATTTTACCTAAAATATGCAAATCGTCAAGAAAAGTTCTTAATATCACTTTTACAAAGAATCATATTTGTATATTGCTGACTTTAACTGAAGAATTTTTGCATTAATTTTTAGATTCATGCTCACTCACATGCACCATTCTGTAGCCAGGGAAATAGTCTGCGTCCCTATGCGACTTATTCGTGTGTATTTGTAGAAAAATGCTTAATTTCTGTGGTGTTTTCTCCGTAAGCAAAGAATAAGCAAAGCGTAAGCAAATTGTAAGCAAAGGGAATATGTCTTCATAAATCCTTTTTGCGACCATTTTCTGAAGAAATAATTAATTTTTCGACATCCCGGGAGTCCATTTATGCCGAATATAGTGCAAAACTGTAGATAATTGGAGCTAAAATAAGCAAATGGGTACCAAAAGTCCTTAATATCACTTTTAGAAAGAATCATATTTGTATATCTCTGACTTTACCTGAAGGATTTTTGCATTAATTTTTAGATTCATGCTCACTCACATGCACCTTTTTGTAGCCAAGGAAATATTCTGCGTCCCTATGCGACTTATTCGTGTGTATTTGTAGAAAATTGCTTATGTTCTCTTGTGTTTTCTCCGTAAGCAAAGAATAAGCAAAGCGTAAGCAAATTGTAAGCAAAGGGAATATGTCTTCATAAATCATTTTTGCGACCATTTTCTGAAGAAATAATGTATTTTTCGACATCCCGGCAGTCCATTTATGTCGAATATGGTGCAAAGCTGTAGATAATTTTACCTAAAATATGCAAATCGGTAAAAAAAAGTCCTTAATATCACTTTTAGAAAGAATCAGATTTGTATATTTCTGATTTTTAACTGAAGGATTTTTGCATTACTTTTTAGATTCATGCTCACTCACATGCACCTTTTTGTAGCCAAGGAAATATTCTGCGTCCCTATGCGACTTATTCGTGTGTATTTGTAGAAAAATTATAATTTCTTTGGTGTTTTCTCCGTAAGCAAAGAATAAGCAAAGCATAAGTAAATTGTAAGCAAATTGACTATGTCTTCATAAATCTTTGTTGCGACTATTTTCTGAAGAAATAATGTATTTTTCGACATCCCCGCAATCCATTTATGTCGAATACGGTGCAAAACAGTAGATAATTTTACCTAAAATATGCAAATCGTCAAGAAAAGTCCTTAATATCACTTTTACAAAGAATCATATTTGTATATTGCTGACTTTAACTGAAGAATTTTTGCATTAATTTTTAGATTCATGCTCACTCACATGCACCATTCTGTAGCGAAGGAAATATTCTGCGTCCCTATGCGACTTATTCGTGTGTATTTGTAGAAAAATTCTATATTTCTGTGGTGTTTTCTCCGTAAGCAAAGAAAAAGCAAAACGTAAGCAAATTGTAAGCAAAGGGATTATGTCTTCATAAATCCTTTTTGCGACCATTTTCTGAAGAAATAATGTATTTTTCGACATCCCGGCAGTCCATTTATGTCGAATATGATGCAAAACTGTAGATAATTTTACCTTAAATATGCAAATCGTCAAGAAAAGTCCTTAATATAACTTTTACAAAGAATCATTTTTGTGTATTGCTGACTATAACTGAAGGATTTTTGCATTAATTTTTAGATTCATGCTAACTCACATGCACCATCCTGTAGCCAAGGAAATATTCTGCGTCCCTATGCGACTTGTTTGTGTGTATTTGTAGAAAAATTCTATATTTCTGTGCTGTTTTCTCCGTAAGCAAAGAATAAGGAAAGCGTAAGCAAATTGTAAGCAAAGGGAATATGTCTTCATAAATCCTTTTTGCGACCATTTTCTGAAGAAATAATTTATTTTTCGACATCCCGGGAGTCCATTTATGCCGAATATAGTGCAAAACTGTAGATAATTGGAGCTAAAATAAGCAAATGGGTACCAAAAGTCCTTAATATCACTTTTAGAAAGAATCATATTTGTATATCTCTGACTTTACCTGAAGGATTTTTGCATTAATTTTTAGATTCATGCTCGCTCACATGCACCATTCTGTAGCCAGGGAAATAGTCTGCGTCCCTATGCGACTTATTCGTTTGTATTTGTAGAAAAATGCTTAATTTCTGTGGTGTTCTCTCCGTAAGCAAAGAATAAGCAAAGCGTAAGCAAATTGTAAGCAAAGGGAATATGTCTTCATAAATCTTTGTTGCGACTATTTTCTGAAGAAATAATGTATTTTTCGACATCCCGGCAATCCATTTATGTCGAATACGGTGCAAAACAGTAGATAATTTTACCTAAAATATGCAAATCGTCAAGAAAAGTCCTTAATATCACTTTTAAAAAGAATCATATTTGTATATTGCTGACTTTAACTGAAGAATTTTTGCATTAATTTTTAGATTCATGCTCACTCACATGCACCATTCTGTAGCCAAGGAAATATTCTGCGTCCCTATGCGACTTATTTGTTTTTTTTGTGGGAAAATTCTATATTTCTGTGTTGTTTTCTCCGTGAGCAAAGAATAAGCAAAGCGTAAGCAAATTGTAAGCAAAGGGAATATGTCTTCATAAATCCTTTTTGCGACCATTTTCTGAAGAAATAATTTATTTTTCGACATCCCGGGAGTCCATTTATGCCGAATATAGTGCAAAACTGTAGATAATTGGAGCTAAAATAAGCAAATCGGTACCAAAAGTCCTTAATATCACTTTTAGAAAGAATCATATTTGTATATCTCTGACTTTACCTGAAGGATTTTTGCATTAATTTTTAGATTCATGCTCACTCACATGCACCTTTTTGTAGCCAAGGAAATATTCTGCGTCCCTATGCGACTTATTCGTGTGTATTTGTAGAAAATTGCTTATGTTCTCTTGTGTTTTCTCCGTAAGCAAAGAATAAGCAAAGCGTAAACAAATTGTAAGCAAAGGGAATATGTCTTCATAAATCATTTTTGCGACCATTTTCTGAAGAAATAATGTATTTTTCGACATCCCAGGAGTCCATTTATGCCGAATATAGTGCAAAACTGTAGATAATTGGAGCTAAAATAAGCAAATCGGTACCAAAAGTCCTTAATATCACTTTTAGAAAGAATCATATTTGTATATCTCTGACTTTACCTGAAGGATTTTTGCATTAATTTTTAGATTCATGCTCACTCACATGCACCTTTTTGTAGCCAAGGAAATATTCTGCGTCCCTATGCGACTTATTCGTGTGTATTTGTAGAAAATTGCTTATGTTCTCTTGTGTTTTCTCCGTAAGCAAAGAATAAGCAAAGCGTAAACAAATTGTAAGCAAAGGGAATATGTCTTCATAAATCATTTTTGCGACCATTTTCTGAAGAAATAATGTATTTTTCGACATCCCGGCAGTCCATTTATGTCGAATATGGTGCAAAGCTGTAGATAATTTTACCTAAAATATGCAAATCGGTAAGAAAAGTCCTTAATATCACTTTTAGAAAGAATCAGATTTGTATATTTCTGATTTTTAACTGAAGGATTTTTGCATTACTTTTTAGATTCATGCTCACTCACATGCACCTTTTTGTAGCCAAGGAAATATTCTGCGTCCCTATGCGACTTATTCGTGTGTATTTGTAGAAAAATGCTTAATTTCTGTGGTGTTTTCTCCGTAAGCAAAGAATAAGCAAAGCGTAAGCAAATTGTAAGCAAAGGGACTATGTCTTCATAAATCCTTGTTGCGACTATTTTCTGAAGAAATTATGTATTTTTCGACATCCCGGCAGTCCATTTATGTCGAATATGGTGCAAAACAGTAGATAATTTTACCTAAAATATGCAAATCGTCAAGAAAAGTCCTTAATATCACTTTTACAAAGAATCATATTTGTATATTGCTGACTTTAACTGAAGGATTTTTGCATTAATTTTTAGATTCATCCTCACTTACATGCACCATTCTGTAGCGAAGGAAATATTCTGCGTCCCTATGCGACTTGTTTGTGTGTATTTGTAGAAAAATTCTATATTTCTGTGGTGTTTTCTCCGTAAGCAAAGAATAAGCAAAGCGTAAGCAAATTGTAAGCAAAGGGAATATGTCTTCATAAATCCTTTTTGCGACCATTTTCTGAAGAAATAATGTATTTTTCGACATCCCGGGAGTCCATTTATGCCGAATATGGTGCAAAACTGTAGATAGTTGGAGCTAAAATAAGCAAATGGGTACCAAAGGCCCTAATATCACTTTTAGAAAGAATCATATTTGTATATTTCTGACTTTACCTGAAGGATTTTTGCATTAATTTTTAGATTCATGCTCGCTCACATGCACCATTCTGTAGCCAGGGAAATAGTCTGCGTCCCTATGCGACTTATTCGTGTGTATTTGTAGAAAAATGCTTAATTTCTGTGGTGTTTTCTCCGTAAGCAAAGAATAAGCAAAGCGTAAGCAAATTGTAAGCAAAGGGAATATGTCTTCATAAATCCTTTTTGCGACCATTTTCTGAAGAAATAATGTATTATTCGACATCCCGGGAATCCATTTATGTCGAATATGGTGCAAAGCTGTAGATAATTTTACCTAAAATATGCAAATCGGTAAGAAAAGTCCTTAATATCACTTTTAGAAAGAATCAGATTTGTATATTTCTGATTTTTAACTGAAGGATTTTTGCATTACTTTTTAGATTCATGCTCACTCACATGCACCTTTTTGTAGCCAAGGAAATATTCTGCGTCCCTATGCGACTTATTCGTGTGTATTTGTAGAAAATTGCTTATGTTCTCTTGTGTTTTCTCCGTAAGCAAAGAATAAGCAAAGCGTAAGCAAATTGTAAGCAAAGGGAATATGTCTTCATAAATCATTTTTGCGACCATTTTCTGAAGAAATAATGTATTTTTCGACATCCCGGCAGTCCATTTATGTCGAATATGGTGCAAAGCTGTAGATAATTTTACCCAAAATATGCAAATCGGTAAAAAAAGTCCTTAATATCACTTTTAGAAAGAATCAGATTTGTATATTTCTGATTTTTAACTGAAGGATTTTTGCATTACTTTTTAGATTCATGCTCACTCACATGCACCTTTTTGTAGCCAAGGAAATATTCTGCGTCCCTATGCGACTTATTCGTGTGTATTTGTAGAAAAATTATAATTTCTTTGGTGTTTTCTCCGTAAGCAAAGAATAAGCAAAGCATAAGTAAATTGTAAGCAAATTGACTATGTCTTCATAAATCTTTGTTGCGACTATTTTCTGAAGAAATAATGTATTTTTCGACATCCCCGCAATCCATTTATGTCGAATACGGTGCAAAACAGTAGATAATTTTACCTAAAATATGCAAATCGTCAAGAAAAGTCCTTAATATCACTTTTACAAAGAATCATATTTGTATATTGCTGACTTTAACTGAAGAATTTTTGCATTAATTTTTAGATTCATGCTCACTCACATGCACCATTCTGTAGGGAAGGAAATATTCTGCGTCCCTATGCGACTTATTCGTGTGTATTTGTAGAAAAATTCTATATTTCTGTGGTGTTTTCTCCGTAAGCAAAGAAAAAGCAAAACGTAAGCAAATTGTAAGCAAAGGGATTATGTCTTCATAAATCCTTTTTGCGACCATTTTCTGAAGAAATAATGTATTTTTCGACATCCCGGCAGTCCATTTATGTCGAATATGATGCAAAACTGTAGATAATTTTACCTTAAATATGCAAATCGTCAAGAAAAGTCCTTAATATAACTTTTACAAAGAATCATTTTTGTGTATTGCTGACTTTAACTGAAGGATTTTGCATTAATGTTTAGATTGATGCTCACTCACTTGCACCATTCTGTAGCCAAGGAAATATTCTGCGTCCCTATGCGACTTGTTTGTGTGTATTTGTAGAAAAATTCTATATTTCTGTGCTGTTTTCTCCGTAAGCAAAGAATAAGCAAAGCGTAAGCAAATTGTAAGCAAAGGGAATATGTCTTCATAAATCCTTTTTGCGACCATTTTCTGAAGAAATAATTTATTTTTCGACATCCCGGGAGTCCATTTATGCCGAATATAGTGCAAAACTGTAGATAATTGGAGCTAAAATAAGCAAATGGGTACCAAAAGTCCTTAATATCACTTTTAGAAAGAATCATATTTGTATATCTCTGACTTTACCTGAAGGATTTTTGCATTAATTTTTAGATTCATGCTCGCTCACATGCACCATTCTGTAGCCAGGGAAATAGTCTGCGTCCCTATGCGACTTATTCGTTTGTATTTGTAGAAAAATGCTTAATTTCTGTGGTGTTCTCTTCGTAAGCAAAGAATAAGCAAAGCGTAAGCAAATTGTAAGCAAAGGGAATATGTCTTCATAAATCTTTGTTGCGACTATTTTCTGAAGAAATAATGTATTTTTCGACATCCCGGCAATCCATTTATGTCGAATACGGTGCAAAACAGTAGATAATTTTACCTAAAATATGCAAATCGTCAAGAAAAGTCCTTAATATCACTTTTAAAAAGAATCATATTTGTATATTGCTGACTTTAACTGAAGAATTTTTGCATTATTTTTTAGATTTATGCTCACTCACATGCACCATTCTGTAGCCAAGGAAATATTCTGCGTCCCTATGCGACTTATTTGTTTGTTTTTGTGGGAAAATTCTATATTTCTGTGTTGTTTTCTCCGTGAGCAAAGAATAAGCAAAGCGTAAGCAAATTGTAAGCAAAGGGAATATGTCTTCATAAATCCTTTTTGCGACCATTTTCTGAAGAAATAATTTATTTTTCGACATCCCGGGAGTCCATTTATGCCGAATATAGTGCAAAACTGTAGATAATTGGAGCTAAAATAAGCAAATCGGTACCAAAAGTCCTTAATATCACTTTTAGAAAGAATCATATTTGTATATCTCTGACTTTACCTGAAGGATTTTTGCATTAATTTTTAGATTCATGCTCACTCACATGCACCTTTTTGTAGCTAAGGAAATATTCTGCGTCCCTATGCGACTTATTCGTGTGTATTTGTAGAAAATTGCTTATGTTCTCTTGTGTTTTCTCCGTAAGCAAAGAATAAGCAAAGCGTAAACAAATTGTAAGCAAAGGGAATATGTCTTCATAAATCATTTTTGCGACCATTTTCTGAAGAAATAATGTATTTTTCGACATCCCGGGAGTCCATTTATGCCGAATATAGTGCAAAACTGTAGATAATTGGAGCTAAAATAAGCAAATCGGTACCAAAAGTCCTTAATATCACTTTTAGAAAGAATCATATTTGTATATCTCTGACTTTACCTGAAGGATTTTTGCATTAATTTTTAGATTCATGCTCACTCACATGCACCTTTTTGTAGCCAAGGAAATATTCTGCGTCCCTATGCAACTTATTCGTGTGTATTTGTAGAAAATTGCTTATGTTCTCTTGTGTTTTCTCCGTAAGCAAAGAATAAGCAAAGCGTAAACAAATTGTAAGCAAAGGGAATATGTCTTCATAAATCATTTTTGCGACCATTTTCTGAAGAAATAATGTATTTTTCGACATCCCGGCAGTCCATTTATGTCGAATATGGTGCAAAGCTGTAGATAATTTTACCTAAAATATGCAAATCGGTAAGAAAAGTCCTTAATTTCACTTTTAGAAAGAATCAGATTTGTATATTTCTGATTTTTAACTGAAGGATTTTTGCATTACTTTTTAGATTCATGCTCACTCACATGCACCTTTTTGTAGCCAAGGAAATATTCTGCGTCCCTATGCGACTTATTCGTGTGTATTTGTAGAAAAATGCTTAATTTCTGTGGTGTTTTCTCCGTAAGCAAAGAATAAGCAAAGCGTAAGCAAATTGTAAGCAAAGGGACTATGTCTTCATAAATCCTTGTTGCGACTATTTTCTGAAGAAATTATGTATTTTTCGACATCCCGGCAGTCCATTTATGTCGAATATGGTGCAAAACAGTAGATAATTTTACCTAAAATATGCAAATCGTCAAGAAAAGTCCTTAATATCACTTTTACAAAGAATCATATTTGTATATTGCTGACTTTAACTGAAGAATTTTTGCATTGATTTTTAGATTCATGCTCACTCACATGCACCATTCTGTAGCGAAGGAAATATTCTGCGTCCCTATGCGACTTATCCGTGTGTATTTGTAGAAAAATTCTATATTTCTGTGGTGTTTTCTCCGTAAGCAAAGAATAAGCAAAGCGTAAGCAAATTGTAAGCAAAGGGAATATGTCTTCATAAATCCTTTTTGCGACCATTTTCTGAAGAAATACTGTATTTTTCAACATCCCGGGAGTCCATTTATGCCGAATATGGTGCAAAACTGTAGATAATTGGAGCTAAAATAAGCAAATGGGTACCAAAAATCCTTAACATCACTTTTAGAAAGAATCAGATTTGTATATTGCTGACTTTAACTGAAGGATTTTTGCATTAATTTTTAGATTCATCCTCACTCACATGCACCATTCTGTAGCGAAGGAAATATTCTGCGTCCCTATGCGACTTATTCGTGTGTATTTGTAGAAAAATGCTTAATTTCTGTGGTGTTTTCTCCGTAAGCAAAGAATAAGCAAAGCGTAAGCAAATTGTAAGCAAAGGGACAATGTCTTCATAAATCTTTGTTGCGACCATTTTCTGAAGAAATCATGTATTTTTCGATATTCCGGGAGTCCATTTAGGTCGAATATGGTGCAAAACTGTAGATAATTTTACCTAAAATATGCAAATCGGTAAGAAAAGTCCTTAATATCACTTTTAGAAAGAATCATATTTGTATATTTCTGACTTTACCTGAAGGATTTTTGCATTAATTTTTATATTCATGCTCACTCACATGCACCATTCTGTAGCCAAGGAAATATTCTGCGTCCCGATGCGACTTATTTGTGTGTTTTTGTAGAAAAATTCTATATTTCTGTGGTTTTTTCTCCGTAAGCAAAGAAAAAGCAAAGCGTAAGCAAATTGTAAGCGAAGGAATTATGTGTTCATAAATCCTTTTTGCGACCATTTTCTGAAGAAATAATGTATTTTTCGACATCCCGGCAGTCCATTTATGTCGAATATGATGCAAAACTGTAGATAATTTTACCTTAAACATGCAAATCGTCAAGAAAAGTCCTTAATATCTTTTTTACAAAGAATCATTTTTGTGTATTGCTGACTTTAACGGAAGGATTTTGCATTAATGTTTAGATTGATGCTCACTCACTTGCACCATTCTGTAGCCAAGGAAATATTCTGCGTTTTTGGTCGCAAAAATGATTTATGAAGACATATTCCCTTTGCTTACAATTTGTTTACGCTTTGCTTATTCTTTGCTTACGGAGAAAACACAAGAGAACATAAGCAATTTTCTACAAATACACACGAATAAGTCGCATAGGGACGCAGAATATTTCCTTGGCTACAAAAAGGTGCATGTGAGTGAGCATGAATCTAAAAATTAATGCAAAAATCCTTCAGGTAAAGTCAGAGATATACAAATATGATTCTTTCTAAAAGTGATATTAAGGACTTTTGGTACCGATTTGCTTATTTTAGCTCCAATTATCTACAGTTTTGCACTATATTCGGCATAAATGGACTCCCGGGATGTCGAAAAATACATTATTTCTTCAGAAAATGGTCGCAAAAAGGATTTATGAAGACATATTCCCTTTGCTTACAATTTGCTTACGCTTTGCTTATTCTTTGCTTACGGAGAAAACACCACATAAATATAGAATTTTTCTACAAATACACACAAACAAGTCGCATAGGGACGCAGAATATTTCCTTGGCTACAGAATGGTGCATGTGAGTGAGCATGAATCTAAAAATTAATGCAAAAATCCTTCAGTTTTAGTCAGCAATAAAACACCACAGAAATATAGAATTTTTCTACAAATACACACGGATAAGTCGCATAGGGACGCAGAATATTTCCTTCGCTACAGAATGGTGCATGTGAGTGAGCATGAATCTAAAAATTAATGCAAAAATTCTTCAGTTAAAGTCAGCAATATACAAATCTGATTCTTTCTAAAAGTGATATTAAGGACTTTTCTTACCGATTTGCATATTTTAGGTAAAATTATCTACAGCTTTGCACCATATTCGACATAAATGGACTGCCGGGATGTCGAAAAATACATGATTTCTTCAGAAAATGGTCGCAACAAGGATTTATGAAGACATAGTCCCTTTGCTTACAATTTGCTTACGCTTTGCTTATTCTTTGCTTACGGAGAAAACACCACAGAAATTAAGCATTTTTCTACAAATACACACGAATAAGTCGCATAGGGACGCAGAATATTTCCTTGGCTACAAAAAGGTGCATGTGAGTGAGCATGAATCTAAAAAGTAATGCAAAAATCCTTCAGTTAAAAATCAGAAATATACAAATCTGATTCTTTCTAAAAGTGATATTAAGGACTTTTCTTACCGATTTGCATATTTTAGGTAAAATTATCTACAGCTTTGCACCATATTCGACATAAATGGACTGCCGGGATGTCGAATAATACATTATTTCTTCAGAAAATGGTCGCAAAAAGGATTTATGAAGACATATTCCCTTTGCTTACAATTTGTTTACGCTTTGCTTATTCTTTGCTTACGGAGAAAACACAAGAGAACATAAGCAATTTTCTACAAATACACACGAATAAGTCGCATAGGGACGCAGACTATTTCCTTGGCTACAAAAAGGTGCATGTGAGTGAGCTTGAATCTAAAAATTAATGCAAAAATCCTTCAGGTAAAGTCAGAAATATACAAATATGATTCTTTCTAAAAGTGATATTAAGGACTTTTGGTACCGATTTGCTTATTTTAGCTCCAATTATCTACAGTTTTGCACTATGGTCGCAAAAATGGCGTAAGCAAATTGTAAGCAAAGGGAATATGTCTTCATAAATCCTTTTTGCGACCATTTTCTGAAGAAATAATGTATTTTTCGACATCCCGGGAGTCCATTTATGCCGAATATGGTGCAAAACTGTAGATAGTTGGAGCTAAAATAAGCAAATGGGTACCAAAGGCCCTAATATCATTGGTGTTTTCTCCGTAAGCAAAGAATAAGCAAAGCGTAAGCAAATTGTAAGGAAAGGGAATATGTCTTCATAAATCCTTTTTGCGACCATTTTCTGAAGTAATACTGTATTTTTCAACATCCCGGGAGTCCATTTATGCCGAATATGGTGCAAAACTGTAGATAATTGGAGCTAAAATAAGCAAATGGGTACCAAAAATCCTTAACATCACTTTTACAATGAAACATATTTGTATATTGCTGACTTTAACTGAAGGATTTTTGCATTAATTTTTAGATTCATCCTCACTTACATGCACCATTCTGTAGCGAAGGAAATATTCTGCGTCCCTATGCGACTTGTTTGTGTGTATTTGTAGAAAAATTCTATATTTCTGTGGTGTTTTCTCCGTAAGCAAAGAATACGCAAAGCGTAAGCAAATTGTAAGCAAAGGGAATATGTCTTCATAAATCCTTTTTGCGACCATTTTCTGAAGAAATAATGTATTTTTCGACATCCCGGGAGTCCATTTATGCCGAATATGGTGCAAAACTGTAGATAGTTGGAGCTAAAATAAGCAAATGGGTACCAAAGGCCCTAATATCACTTTTAGAAAGAATCATATTTGTATATTTCTGACTTTACCTGAAGGATTTTTGCATTAATTTTTAGATTCATGCTCGCTCACATGCACCATTCTGTAGCCAGGGAAATAGTCTGCGTCCCTATGCGACTTATTCGTGTGTATTTGTAGAAAAATGCTTAATTTCTGTGGTGTTTTCTCCGTAAGCAAAGAATAAGCAAAGCGTAAGCAAATTGTAAGCAAAGGGAATATGTCTTCATAAATCCTTTTTGCGACCATTTTCTGAAGAAATAATGTATTATTCGACATCCCGGCAATCCATTTATGTCGAATATGGTGCAAAGCTGTAGATAATTTTACCTAAAATATGCAAATCGGTAAGAAAAGTCCTTAATATCACTTTTAGAAAGAATCAGATTTGTATATTTCTGATTTTTAACTGAAGGATTTTTGCATTACTTTTTAGATTCATGCTCACTCACATGCACCTTTTTGTAGCCAAGGAAATATTCTGCGTCCCTATGCGACTTATTCGTGTGTATTTGTAGAAAAATGCTTAATTTCTGTGGTGTTTTCTCCGTAAGCAAAGAATAAGCAAAGCGTAAGCAAATTGTAAGCAAAGGGATTATGTCTTCATAAATCCTTTTTGCGACCATTTTCTGAAGAAATAATGTATTTTTCGACATCCCGGCAGTCCATTTATGTCGAATATGATGCAAAACTGTAGATAATTTTACCTTAAACATGCAAATCGTCAAGAAAAGTCCTTAATATCTTTTTTACAAAGAATCATTTTTGTGTATTGCTGACTTTAACTGAGGGTTTTGTGCATTAATGTTTAGATTGATGCTCACTCACATGCACCATTCTGTAGCCAAGGAAATATTCTGCGTCCCTATGCGACTTATTTGTGTGTTTTTGTAGAAAAATTCTATATTTCTGTGGTGTTTTCTCCGTGAGCAAAGAATAAGCAAAGCGTAAGCAAATTGTAAGCAAAGGGATTATGTCTTCATAAATCCTTTTTGCGACCATTTTCTGAAGAAATAATGTATTTTTCGACATTCCGGCAGTCCATTTATGTCAAATATGGTGCAAAACTGTAGATAATTTTACTTAAAATATGCAAATCGTCAAGAAAAGTCCTTAATATCACTTTTACAATGAAACATATTTGTATATTGCTGACTTTAACTGAAGGATTTTTGCATTAATTTTTAGATTCATCCTCACTTACATGCACCATTCTGTAGCGAAGGAAATATTCTGCGTCCCTATGCGACTTGTTTGTGTGTATTTGTAGAAAATTCTATATTTGTGTGGTGTTTTCTCCGTAAGCAAAGAATAAGCAAAGCGTAAGCAAATTGTAAGCAAAGGGAATATGTCTTCATAAATCCTTTTTGCGACCATTTTATGAAGAAATAATGTATTTTTCGACATCCCTGGAGTCCATTTATGCCGAATATGGTGCAAAACTGTAGATAGTTGGAGCTAAAATAAGCAAATGGGTACCAAAGGCCCTAATATCACTTTTAGAAAGAATCATATTTGTATATTTCTGACTTTACCTGAAGGATTTTTGCATTAATTTTTAGATTCATGCTCGCTCACATGCACCATTCTGTAGCCAGGGAAATAGTCTGCGTCCCTATGCGACTTATTCGTGTGTATTTGTAGAAAAATGCTTAATTTCTGTGGTGTTTTCTCCGTAAGCAAAGAATAAGCAAAGCGTAAGCAAATTGTAAGCAAAGAGATTATGTCTTCATAAATCCTTTTTGCGACCATTTTCTGAAGAAATAATGTATTATTCGACATCCGGGCAGTCCATTTATGTCGAATATGGTGCAAAGCTGTAGATAATTTTACCTAAAATATGCAAATCGGTAAGAAAAGTCCTTAATATCACTTTTAGAAAGAATCAGATTTGTATATTTCTGATTTTTAACTGAAGGATTTTTGCATTACTTTTTAGATTCGTGCTCACTCACATGCACCTTTTTGTAGCCAAGGATATATTCTGCGTCCCTATGCGACTTATTCGTGTGTATTTGTAGAAAAATGCTTAATTTCTGTGGTGTTTTCTCCGTAAGCAAAGAATAAGCAAAGCGTAAGCAAATTGTAAGCAAAGGGACTATGTCTTCATAAATCCTTGTTGCGACCATTTTCTGAAGAAATCATGTATTTTTCGACATCCCGGCAGTCCATTTATGTCGAATATGGTGCAAAGCTGTAGATAATTTTACCTAAAATATGCAAATCGGTAAGAAAAGTCCTTAATATCACTTTTAGAAAGAATCAGATTTGTATATTTCTGATTTTTAACTGAAGGATTTTTGCATTACTTTTTAGATTCATGCTCATTCACATGCACCATTCTGTAGCGAAGGAAATATTCTGCGTCCCTATGCGACTTATTCGTGTGTATTTGTAGAAAAATTCTATATTTCTGTGGTGTTTTCTCGGTAAGCAAAGAAAAAGCAAAGCGTAAGCAAATTGTAAGCAAAGGGATTATGTCTTCATAAATCCTTTTTGCGACCATTTTCTGAAGAAATAATGTATTTTTCGACATCCCAGCAGTCCATTTATGTCGAATATGATGCAAAACTGTAGATAATTTTACCTTAAATATGGAAATCGTCAAGAAAAGTCCTTAATATCACTTTTACAAAGAATCATTTTTGTGTATTGCTGACTAAAACTGAAGGATTTTTGCATTAATTTTTAGATTCATGCTCACTCACATGCACCATTCTGTAGCCAAGGAAATATTCTGCTTCCCTATGCGACTTGTTTGTGTGTATTTGTAGAAAAATTCTACATTTATGTGGTGTTTTCTCCGTAAGCAAAGAATAAGCAAAGCGTAAGCAAATTGTAAGCAAAGGGAATATGTCTTCATAAATCCTTTTTGCGACCATTTTCTGAAGAAATAATGTATTTTTCGACATCCCGGGAGTCCATTTATGCCGAATATGGTGCAAAACTGTAGATAGTTGGAGCTAAAATAAGCAAATGGGTACCAAAGGCCCTAATATCACTTTTAGAAAGAATCATATTTGTATATTTCTGACTTTACCTGAAGGATTTTTGCATTAATTTTTAGATTCATGCTCGCTCACATGCACCATTCTGTAGCCAGGGAAATAGTCTGCGTCCCTATGCGACTTATTCGTGTGTATTTGTAGAAAAATGCTTAATTTCTGTGGTGTTTTCTCCGTAAGCAAAGAAAAAGCAAAGCGTAAGCAAATTGTAAGCGAAGGGATTATGTCTTCATAAATCCTTTTTACGACCATTTTCTGAAGAAATAATGTATTTTTCGACATCCCGGCAGTCCATTTATGTCGAATATGATGCAAAACTGTAGATAATTTTACCTTAAATATGCAAATCGTCAAGAAAAGTCCTTAATATCTTTTTTACAAAGGATCATATTTGTATATTTCTGATTTTACCTGAAGGATTTTTGCATTAATTTTTATATTCATGCTCACTCACATGCACCATTCTGTAGCCAAGGAAATATTCTGCGTCCCGATGCGACTTATTTGTGTGTTTTTGTAGAAAAATTCTTTATTTCTGTGGTTTTTTCTCCGTATGCAAAGAAAAAGCAAAGCGTAAGCAAATTGTAAGCAAAGGGATTATGTCTTCATAAATCCTTTTTGCGACCATTTTCTGAAGAAATAATTTATTTTTCGACATCCCGGGAGACCATTTATGCCTAATATGGTGCAAAACTGTAGATAATTGGAGCTTAAATAAGCAAATGGGTACCAAAAGTTCTTAATATCACTTTTAGAAAGAATCATATTTGTATATTTCTGACTTTACCTGAAGGATTTTTGCATTAATTTTTAGATTCATGCTCGCTCACATGCACCATTCTGTAGCCAGGGAAATAGTCTGCGTCCCTATGCGACTTATTTGTGTGTATTTGTAGAAAATTGCTTAATTTCAGTGGTGTTTTCTCCATAAGCAAAGAATAAGCAAAACGTAAGCAAATTGTAAGCAAAGGGACTATGTCTTCATAAATCCTTTTTGCCACCATTTTCTGAAGAAATAATGTATTTTTCGACATCCCGGCAGTCCATTTATGTCGAATACGGTGCAAAACAGTAGATAATTTTACCTAAAATATGCAAATCGTCAAGAAAAGTCCTTAATATCACTTTTACAAAGAATCATATTTGTATATTGCTGACTTTAACTGAAGAATTTTTGCATTAATTTTTAGATTAATGCTCACTCACATGCACCATTCTGTAGCGAAGGAAATATTCTGCGTCCCTATGCGACTTATTTGTGTGTTTTTGTTGAAAAATTCTATATTTCTGTGGTGTTTTCTCCGTGAGCAAAGAAAAAGCAAAACGTAAGCAAATTGTAAGCAAAGGGATTATGTCTTCATAAATCCTTTTTGCGACCATTTTCTGAAGAAATAATGTATTTTTCGACATCCCGGCAGTCCATTTATGCCGAATACGGTGCAAAACAGTAGATAATTTTACCTAAAATATGCAAATCGTCAAGAAAAGTCCTTAATATCACTTTTACAAAGAATCATATTTGTATATTGCTGACTTTAACTGAAGAATTTTTGCATTAATTTTTAGATTCATGCTCACTCACATGCACCATTCTGTAGCGAAGGAAATATTCTGCGTCCCTATGGGACTTATTCGTGTGTATTTGTAGAAAAATTCTATATTTCTGTGGTGTTTTCTCCGTAAGCAAAGAATACGCAAAGCGTAAGCAAATTGTAAGCAAAGGGAATATGTCTTCATAAATCCTTTTTGCGACCATTTTCTGAAGAAATAATGTATTTTTCGACATCCCGGGAGTCCATTTATGCCGAATATGGTGCAAAACTGTAGATAATTTTACCTTAAATATGCAAATCGTCAAGAAAAGTCCTTAATATCACTTTTACAAAGGATCATTTTTGTGTATTGCTGACTAAAACTGAAGGATTTTTGCATTAATTTTTAGATTCATGCTCACTCACATGCACCATTCTGTAGCCAAGGAAATATTCTGCGTCCCTATGCGACTTGTTTGTGTGTATTTGTAGAAAAATTCTACATTTATGTGGTGTTTTCTCCGTAAGCAAAGAATAAGCAAAGCGTAAGCAAATTGTAAGCAAAGGGAATATGTCTTCATAAATCCTTTTTGCGACCATTTTCTGAAGAAATAATGTATTTTTCGACATCCCGGGAGTCCATTTATGCCGAATATGGTGCAAAACTGTAGATAGTTGGAGCTAAAATAAGCAAATGGGTACCAAAGGCCCTAATATCACTTTTAGAAAGAATCATATTTGTATATTTCTGACTTTACCTGAAGGATTTTTGCATTAATTTTTAGATTCATGCTCGCTCACATGCACCATTCTGTAGCCAGGGAAATAGTCTGCGTCCCTATGCGACTTATTCGTGTGTATTTGTAGAAAAATGCTTAATTTCTGTGGTGTTTTCTCCGTAAGCAAAGAAAAAGCAAAGCGTAAGCAAATTGTAAGCGAAGGGATTATGTCTTCATAAATCCTTTTTACGACCATTTTCTGAAGAAATAATGTATTTTTCGACATCCCGGCAGTCCATTTATGTCGAATATGATGCAAAACTGTAGATAATTTTACCTTAAATATGCAAATCGTCAAGAAAAGTCCTTAATATCTTTTTTACAAAGGATCATATTTGTATATTTCTGATTTTACCTGAAGGATTTTTGCATTAATTTTTATATTCATGCTCACTCACATGCACCATTCTGTAGCCAAGGAAATATTCTGCGTCCCGATGCGACCTATTTGTGTGTTTTTGTAGAAAAATTCTATATTTCTGTGGTTTTTTCTCCGTATGCAAAGAAAAAGCAAAGCGTAAGCAAATTGTAAGCAAAGGGATTATGTCTTCATAAATCTTTGTTGCGACTATTTTCTGAAGAAATAATGTATTTTTCGACATCCCGGCAATCCATTTATGCCGAATACGGTGCAAAACAGTAGATAATTTTACCTAAAATATGCAAATCGTCAAGAAAAGTCCTTAATATCACTTTTACAAAGAATCATATTTGTATATTGCTGACTTTAACTGAAGAATTTTTGCATTAATTTTTAGATTCATGCTCACTCACATGCACCATTCTGTAGCGAAGGAAATATTCTGCGTCACTATGCGACTTATTCGTGTGTATTTGTAGAAAAATTATATATTTCTGTGGTGTTTTCTCGGTAAGCAAAGAAAAAGCAAAGCGTAAGCAAATTGTAAGCAAAGGGATTATGTCTTCATAAATCCTTTGTGCGACCATTTTCTGAAGAAATAATGTATTTTTCGACATCCCAGCAGTCCATTTATGTCGAATATGATGCAAAACTGTAGATAATTTTACCTTAAATATGCAAATCGTCAAGAAAAGTCCTTAATATCACTTTTACAAAGAATCATTTTTGTGTATTGCTGACTAAAACTGAAGGATTTTTGCATTAATTTTTAGATTCATGCTCACTCACATGCACCATTCTGTAGCCAAGGAAATATTCTGCTTCCCTATGCGACTTGTTTGTGTGTATTTGTAGAAAAATTCTACATTTATGTGGTGTTTTCTCCGTAAGCAAAGAATAAGCAAAGCGTAAGCAAATTGTAAGCAAAGGGAATATGTCTTCATAAATCCTTTTTGCGACCATTTTCTGAAGAAATAATGTATTTTTCGACATCCCGGGAGTCCATTTATGCCGAATATGGTGCAAAACTGTAGATAGTTGGAGCTAAAATAAGCAAATGGGTACCAAAGGCCCTAATATCACTTTTAGAAAGAATCATATTTGTATATTTCTGACTTTACCTGAAGGATTTTTGCATTAATTTTTAGATTCATGCTCGCTCACATGCACCATTCTGTAGCCAGGGAAATAGTCTGCGTCCCTATGCGACTTATTCGTGTGTATTTGTAGAAAAATGCTTAATTTCTGTGGTGTTTTCTCCGTAAGCAAAGAAAAAGCAAAGCGTAAGCAAATTGTAAGCGAAGGGATTATGTCTTCATAAATCCTTTTTACGACCATTTTCTGAAGAAATAATGTATTTTTCGACATCCCGGCAGTCCATTTATGTCGAATATGATGCAAAACTGTAGATAATTTTACCTTAAATATGCAAATCGTCAAGAAAAGTCCTTAATATCTTTTTTACAAAGGATCATATTTGTATATTTCTGATTTTACCTGAAGGATTTTTGCATTAATTTTTAGATTCATGCTCACTCACATGCACCATTCTGTAGCCAAGGAAATATTCTGCGTCCCGATGCGACTTATTTGTGTGTTTTTGTAGAAAAATTCTATATTTCTGTGGTTTTTTCTCCGTATGCAAAGAAAAAGCAAAGCGTAAGCAAATTGTAAGCAAAGGGATTATGTCTTCATAAATCCTTTTTGCGACCATTTTCTGAAGAAATAATTTATTTTTCGACATCCCGGGAGACCATTTATGCCTAATATGGTGCAAAACTGTAGATAATTGGAGCTTAAATAAGCAAATGGGTACCAAAAGTTCTTAATATCACTTTTAGAAAGAATCATATTTGTATATTTCTGACTTTACCTGAAGGATTTTTGCATTAATTTTTAGATTCATGCTCGCTCACATGCACCATTCTGTAGCCAGGGAAATAGTCTGCGTCCCTATGCGACTTATTTGTGTATTTGTAGAAAATTGCTTAATTTCAGTGGTGTTTTCTCCATAAGCAAAGAATAAGCAAAGCGTAAGCAAATTGTAAGCAAAGGGACTATGTCTTCATAAATCCTTTTTGCCACCATTTTCTGAAGAAATAATGTATTTTTCGACATCCCGGCAGTCCATTTATGTCGAATACGGTGCAAAACAGTAGATAATTTTACCTAAAATATGCAAATCGTCAAGAAAAGTCCTTAATATCACTTTTACAAAGAATCATATTTGTATATTGCTGACTTTAACTGAAGAATTTTTGCATTAATTTTTAGATTAATGCTCACTCACATGCACCATTCTGTAGCGAAGGAAATATTCTGCGTCCCTATGCGACTTATTTGTGTGTTTTTGTTGAAAAATTCTATATTTCTGTGGTGTTTTCTCCGTGAGCAAAGAAAAAGCAAAACGTAAGCAAATTGTAAGCAAAGGGATTATGTCTTCATAAATCCTTTTTGCGACCATTTTCTGAAGAAATAATGTATTTTTCGACATCCCGGCAGTCCATTTATGCCGAATACGGTGCAAAACAGTAGATAATTTTACCTAAAATATGCAAATCGTCAAGAAAAGTCCTTAATATCACTTTTACAAAGAATCATATTTGTATATTGCTGACTTTAACTGAAGAATTTTTGCATTAATTTTTAGATTCATGCTCACTCACATGCACCATTCTGTAGCGAAGGAAATATTCTGCGTCCCTATGGGACTTATTCGTGTGTATTTGTAGAAAAATTCTATATTTCTGTGGTGTTTTCTCCGTAAGCAAAGAATACGCAAAGCGTAAGCAAATTGTAAGCAAAGGGAATATGTCTTCATAAATCCTTTTTGCGACCATTTTCTGAAGAAATAATGTATTTTTCGACATCCCGGGAGTCCATTTATGCCGAATATGGTGCAAAACTGTAGATAGTTGGAGCTAAAATAAGCAAATGGGTACCAAAGGCCCTAATATCACTTTTAGAAAGAATCATATTTGTATATTTCTGACTTTACCTGAAGGATTTTTGCATTAATTTTTAGATTCATGCTCGCTCACATGCACCATTCTGTAGCCAGGGAAATAGTCTGCGTCCCTATGCGACTTATTCGTGTGTATTTGTAGAAAAATGCTTAATTTCTGTGGTGTTTTCTCCGTAAGCAAAGAAAAAGCAAAGCGTAAGCAAATTGTAAGCGAAGGGATTATGTCTTCATAAATCCTTTTTACGACCATTTTCTGAAGAAATAATGTATTTTTCGACATCCCGGCAGTCCATTTATGTCGAATATGATGCAAAACTGTAGATAATTTTACCCTAAATATGCAAATCGTCAAGAAAAGTCCTTAATATCTTTTTTACAAAGGATCATATTTGTATATTTCTGATTTTACCTGAAGGATTTTTGCATTAATTTTTATATTCATGCTCACTCACATGCACCATTCTGTAGCCAAGGAAATATTCTGCGTCCCGATGCGACTTATTTGTGTGTTTTTGTAGAAAAATTCTATATTTCTGTGGTTTTTTCTCCGTATGCAAAGAAAAAGCAAAGCGTAAGCAAATTGTAAGCAAAGGGATTATGTCTTCATAAATCTTTGTTGCGACTATTTTCTGAAGAAATAATGTATTTTTCGACATCCCGGCAATCCATTTATGCCGAATACGGTGCAAAACAGTAGATAATTTTACCTAAAATATGCAAATCGTCAAGAAAAGTCCTTAATATCACTTTTACAAAGAATCATATTTGTATATTGCTGACTTTAACTGAAGAATTTTTGCATTAATTTTTAGATTCATGCTCACTCACATGCACCATTCTGTAGCGAAGGAAATATTCTGCGTCACTATGCGACTTATTCGTGTGTATTTGTAGAAAAATTCTATATTTCTGTGGTGTTTTCTCGGTAAGCAAAGAAAAAGCAAAGCGTAAGCAAATTGTAAGCAAAGGGATTATGTCTTCATAAATCCTTTTTGCGACCATTTTCTGAAGAAATAATGTATTTTTCGACATCCCAGCAGTCCATTTATGTCGAATATGATGCAAAACTGTAGATAATTTTACCTTAAATATGCAAATCGTCAAGAAAAGTCCTTAATATCACTTTTACAAAGAATCATTTTTGTGTATTGCTGACTAAAACTGAAGGATTTTTGCATTAATTTTTAGATTCATGCTCACTCACATGCACCATTCTGTAGCCAAGGAAATATTCTGCTTCCCTATGCGACTTGTTTGTGTGTATTTGTAGAAAAATTCTACATTTATGTGGTGTTTTCTCCGTAAGCAAAGAATAAGCAAAGCGTAAGCAAATTGTAAGCAAAGGGAATATGTCTTCATAAATCCTTTTTGCGACCATTTTCTGAAGAAATAATGTATTTTTCGACATCCCGGGAGTCCATTTATGCCGAATATGGTGCAAAACTGTAGATAGTTGGAGCTAAAATAAGCAAATGGGTACCAAAGGCCCTAATATCACTTTTAGAAAGAATCATATTTGTATATTTCTGACTTTACCTGAAGGATTTTTGCATTAATTTTTAGATTCATGCTCGCTCACATGCACCATTCTGTAGCCAGGGAAATAGTCTGCGTCCCTATGCGACTTATTCGTGTGTATTTGTAGAAAAATGCTTAATTTCTGTGGTGTTTTCTCCGTAAGCAAAGAAAAAGCAAAGCGTAAGCAAATTGTAAGCGAAGGGATTATGTCTTCATAAATCCTTTTTACGACCATTTTCTGAAGAAATAATGTATTTTTCGACATCCCGGCAGTCCATTTATGTCGAATATGATGCAAAACTGTAGATAATTTTACCTTAAATATGCAAATCGTCAAGAAAAGTCCTTAATATCTTTTTTACAAAGGATCATATTTGTATATTTCTGATTTTACCTGAAGGATTTTTGCATTAATTTTTATATTCATGCTCACTCACATGCACCATTCTGTAGCCAAGGAAATATTCTGCGTCCCGATGCGACTTATTTGTGTGTTTTTGTAGAAAAATTCTATATTTCTGTGGTTTTTTCTCCGTATGCAAAGAAAAAGCAAAGCGTAAGCAAATTGTAAGCAAAGGGATTATGTCTTCATAAATCCTTTTTGCGACCATTTTCTGAAGAAATAATTTATTTTTCGACATCCCGGGAGACCATTTATGCCTAATATGGTGCAAAACTGTAGATAATTGGAGCTTAAATAAGCAAATGGGTACCAAAAGTTCTTAATATCACTTTTAGAAAGAATCATATTTGTATATTTCTGACTTTACCTGAAGGATTTTTGCATTAATTTTTAGATTCATGCTCGCTCACATGCACCATTCTGTAGCCAGGGAAATAGTCTGCGTCCCTATGCGACTTATTTGTGTATTTGTAGAAAATTGCTTAATTTCAGTGGTGTTTTCTCCATAAGCAAAGAATAAGCAAAGCGTAAGCAAATTGTAAGCAAAGGGACTATGTCTTCATAAATCCTTTTTGCCACCATTTTCTGAAGAAATAATGTATTTTTCGACATCCCGGCAGTCCATTTATGTCGAATACGGTGCAAAACAGTAGATAATTTTACCTAAAATATGCAAATCGTCAAGAAAAGTCCTTAATATCACTTTTACAAAGAATCATATTTGTATATTGCTGACTTTAACTGAAGAATTTTTGCATTAATTTTTAGATTAATGCTCACTCACATGCACCATTCTGTAGCGAAGGAAATATTCTGCGTCCCTATGCGACTTATTTGTGTGTTTTTGTAGAAAAATTCTATATTTCTGTGGTGTTTTCTCCGTGAGCAAAGAATAAGCAAAGCGTAAGCAAATTGTAAGCAAAGGGATTATGTCTTCATAAATCCTTTTTGCGACCATTTTCTGAAGAAATAATGTATTTTTCGACATTCCGGCAGTCCATTTATGTCAAATATGGTGCAAAACTGTAGATAATTTTACTTAAAATATGCAAATCGTCAAGAAAAGTCCTTAATATCACTTTTACAATGAAACATATTTGTATATTGCTGACTTTAACTGAAGGATTTTTGCATTAATTTTTAGATTCATCCTCACTTACATGCACCATTCTGTAGCGAAGGAAATATTCTGCGTCCCTATGCGACTTGTTTGTGTGTATTTGTAGAAAATTCTATATTTGTGTGGTGTTTTCTCCGTAAGCAAAGAATAAGCAAAGCGTAAGCAAATTGTAAGCAAAGGGAATATGTCTTCATAAATCCTTTTTGCGACCATTTTCTGAAGAAATAATGTATTTTTCGACATCCCGGGAGTCCATTTATGCCGAATATGGTGCAAAACTGTAGATAGTTGGAGCTAAAATAAGCAAATGGGTACCAAAGGCCCTAATATCACTTTTAGAAAGAATCATATTTGTATATTTCTGACTTTACCTGAAGGATTTTTGCATTAATTTTTAGATTCATGCTCGCTCACATGCACCATTCTGTAGCCAGGGAAATAGTCTGCGTCCCTATGCGACTTATTCGTGTGTATTTGTAGAAAAATGCTTAATTTCTGTGGTGTTTTCTCCGTAAGCAAAGAATAAGCAAAGCGTAAGCAAATTGTAAGCAAAGAGATTATGTCTTCATAAATCCTTTTTGCGACCATTTTCTGAAGAAATAATGTATTATTCGACATCCGGGCAGTCCATTTATGTCGAATATGGTGCAAAGCTGTAGATAATTTTACCTAAAATATGCAAATCGGTAAGAAAAGTCCTTAATATCACTTTTAGAAAGAATCAGATTTGTATATTTCTGATTTTTAACTGAAGGATTTTTGCATTACTTTTTAGATTCGTGCTCACTCACATGCACCTTTTTGTAGCCAAGGATATATTCTGCGTCCCTATGCGACTTATTCGTGTGTATTTGTAGAAAAATGCTTAATTTCTGTGGTGTTTTCTCCGTAAGCAAAGAATAAGCAAAGCGTAAGCAAATTGTAAGCAAAGGGACTATGTCTTCATAAATCCTTGTTGCGACCATTTTCTGAAGAAATCATGTATTTTTCGACATCCCGGCAGTCCATTTATGTCGAATATGGTGCAAAGCTGTAGATAATTTTACCTAAAATATGCAAATCGGTAAGAAAAGTCCTTAATATCACTTTTAGAAAGAATCAGATTTGTATATTTCTGATTTTTAACTGAAGGATTTTTGCATTACTTTTTAGATTCATGCTCATTCACATGCACCATTCTGTAGCGAAGGAAATATTCTGCGTCCCTATGCGACTTATTCGTGTGTATTTGTAGAAAAATTCTATATTTCTGTGGTGTTTTCTCGGTAAGCAAAGAAAAAGCAAAGCGTAAGCAAATTGTAAGCAAAGGGATTATGTCTTCATAAATCCTTTTTGCGACCATTTTCTGAAGAAATAATGTATTTTTCGACATCCCAGCAGTCCATTTATGTCGAATATGATGCAAAACTGTAGATAATTTTACCTTAAATATGGAAATCGTTAAGAAAAGTCCTTAATATCACTTTTACAAAGAATCATTTTTGTGTATTGCTGACTAAAACTGAAGGATTTTTGCATTAATTTTTAGATTCATGCTCACTCACATGCACCATTCTGTAGCCAAGGAAATATTCTGCTTCCCTATGCGACTTGTTTGTGTGTATTTGTAGAAAAATTCTACATTTATGTGGTGTTTTCTCCGTAAGCAAAGAATAAGCAAAGCGTAAGCAAATTGTAAGCAAAGGGAATATGTCTTCATAAATCCTTTTTGCGACCATTTTCTGAAGAAATAATGTATTTTTCGACATCCCGGGAGTCCATTTATGCCGAATATGGTGCAAAACTGTAGATAGTTGGAGCTAAAATAAGCAAATGGGTACCAAAGGCCCTAATATCACTTTTAGAAAGAATCATATTTGTATATTTCTGACTTTACCTGAAGGATTTTTGCATTAATTTTTAGATTCATGCTCGCTCACATGCACCATTCTGTAGCCAGGGAAATAGTCTGCGTCCCTATGCGACTTATTCGTGTGTATTTGTAGAAAAATGCTTAATTTCTGTGGTGTTTTCTCCGTAAGCAAAGAAAAAGCAAAGCGTAAGCAAATTGTAAGCGAAGGGATTATGTCTTCATAAATCCTTTTTACGACCATTTTCTGAAGAAATAATGTATTTTTCGACATCCCGGCAGTCCATTTATGTCGAATATGATGCAAAACTGTAGATAATTTTACCTTAAATATGCAAATCGTCAAGAAAAGTCCTTAATATCTTTTTTACAAAGGATCATATTTGTATATTTCTGATTTTACCTGAAGGATTTTTGCATTAATTTTTATATTCATGCTCACTCACATGCACCATTCTGTAGCCAAGGAAATATTCTGCGTCCCGATGCGACTTATTTGTGTGTTTTTGTAGAAAAATTCTATATTTCTGTGGTTTTTTCTCCGTATGCAAAGAAAAAGCAAAGCGTAAGCAAATTGTAAGCAAAGGGATTATGTCTTCATAAATCCTTTTTGCGACCATTTTCTGAAGAAATAATTTATTTTTCGACATCCCGGGAGACCATTTATGCCTAATATGGTGCAAAACTGTAGATAATTGGAGCTTAAATAAGCAAATGGGTACCAAAAGTTCTTAATATCACTTTTAGAAAGAATCATATTTGTATATTTCTGACTTTACCTGAAGGATTTTTGCATTAATTTTTAGATTCATGCTCGCTCACATGCACCATTCTGTAGCCAGGGAAATAGTCTGCGTCCCTATGCGACTTATTTGTGTGTATTTGTAGAAAATTGCTTAATTTCAGTGGTGTTTTCTCCATAAGCAAAGAATAAGCAAAACGTAAGCAAATTGTAAGCAAAGGGACTATGTCTTCATAAATCCTTTTTGCCACCATTTTCTGAAGAAATAATGTATTTTTCGACATCCCGGCAGTCCATTTATGTCGAATACGGTGCAAAACAGTAGATAATTTTACCTAAAATATGCAAATCGTCAAGAAAAGTCCTTAATATCACTTTTACAAAGAATCATATTTGTATATTGCTGACTTTAACTGAAGAATTTTTGCATTAATTTTTAGATTAATGCTCACTCACATGCACCATTCTGTAGCGAAGGAAATATTCTGCGTCCCTATGCGACTTATTTGTGTGTTTTTGTTGAAAAATTCTATATTTCTGTGGTGTTTTCTCCGTGAGCAAAGAAAAAGCAAAACGTAAGCAAATTGTAAGCAAAGGGATTATGTCTTCATAAATCCTTTTTGCGACCATTTTCTGAAGAAATAATGTATTTTTCGACATCCCGGCAGTCCATTTATGCCGAATACGGTGCAAAACAGTAGATAATTTTACCTAAAATATGCAAATCGTCAAGAAAAGTCCTTAATATCACTTTTACAAAGAATCATATTTGTATATTGCTGACTTTAACTGAAGAATTTTTGCATTAATTTTTAGATTCATGCTCACTCACATGCACCATTCTGTAGCAAAGGAAATATTCTGCGTCCCTATGGGACTTATTCGTGTGTATTTGTAGAAAAATTCTATATTTCTGTGGTGTTTTCTCCGTAAGCAAAGAATACGCAAAGCGTAAGCAAATTGTAAGCAAAGGGAATATGTCTTCATAAATCCTTTTTGCGACCATTTTCTGAAGAAATAATGTATTTTTCGACATCCCGGGAGTCCATTTATGCCGAATATGGTGCAAAACTGTAGATAATTTTACCTTAAATATGCAAATCGTCAAGAAAAGTCCTTAATATCACTTTTACAAAGGATCATTTTTGTGTATTGCTGACTAAAACTGAAGGATTTTTGCATTAATTTTTAGATTCATGCTCACTCACATGCACCATTCTGTAGCCAAGGAAATATTCTGCGTCCCTATGCGACTTGTTTGTGTGTATTTGTAGAAAAATTCTACATTTATGTGGTGTTTTCTCCGTAAGCAAAGAATAAGCAAAGCGTAAGCAAATTGTAAGCAAAGGGAATATGTCTTCATAAATCCTTTTTGCGACCATTTTCTGAAGAAATAATGTATTTTTCGACATCCCGGGAGTCCATTTATGCCGAATATGGTGCAAAACTGTAGATAGTTGGAGCTAAAATAAGCAAATGGGTACCAAAGGCCCTAATATCACTTTTAGAAAGAATCATATTTGTATATTTCTGACTTTACCTGAAGGATTTTTGCATTAATTTTTAGATTCATGCTCGCTCACATGCACCATTCTGTAGCCAGGGAAATAGTCTGCGTCCCTATGCGACTTATTCGTGTGTATTTGTAGAAAAATGCTTAATTTCTGTGGTGTTTTCTCCGTAAGCAAAGAAAAAGCAAAGCGTAAGCAAATTGTAAGCGAAGGGATTATGTCTTCATAAATCCTGTTTACGACCATTTTCTGAAGAAATAATGTATTTTTCGACATCCCGGCAGTCCATTTATGTCGAATATGATGCAAAACTGTAGATAATTTTACCTTAAATATGCAAATCGTCAAGAAAAGTCCTTAATATCTTTTTTACAAAGGATCATATTTGTATATTTCTGATTTTACCTGAAGGATTTTTGCATTAATTTTTATATTCATGCTCACTCACATGCACCATTCTGTAGCCAAGGAAATATTCTGCGTCCCGATGCGACCTATTTGTGTGTTTTTGTAGAAAAATTCTATATTTCTGTGGTTTTTTCTCCGTATGCAAAGAAAAAGCAAAGCGTAAGCAAATTGTAAGCAAAGGGATTATGTCTTCATAAATCTTTGTTGCGACTATTTTCTGAAGAAATAATGTATTTTTCGACATCCCGGCAATCCATTTATGCCGAATACGGTGCAAAACAGTAGATAATTTTACCTAAAATATGCAAATCGTCAAGAAAAGTCCTTAATATCACTTTTACAAAGAATCATATTTGTATATTGCTGACTTTAACTGAAGAATTTTTGCATTAATTTTTAGATTCATGCTCACTCACATGCACCATTCTGTAGCGAAGGAAATATTCTGCGTCACTATGCGACTTATTCGTGTGTATTTGTAGAAAAATTATATATTTCTGTGGTGTTTTCTCGGTAAGCAAAGAAAAAGCAAAGCGTAAGCAAATTGTAAGCAAAGGGATTATGTCTTCATAAATCCTTTGTGCGACCATTTTCTGAAGAAATAATGTATTTTTCGACATCCCAGCAGTCCATTTATGTCGAATATGATGCAAAACTGTAGATAATTTTACCTTAAATATGCAAATCGTCAAGAAAAGTCCTTAATATCACTTTTACAAAGAATCATTTTTGTGTATTGCTGACTAAAACTGAAGGATTTTTGCATTAATTTTTAGATTCATGCTCACTCACATGCACCATTCTGTAGCCAAGGAAATATTCTGCTTCCCTATGCGACTTGTTTGTGTGTATTTGTAGAAAAATTCTACATTTATGTGGTGTTTTCTCCGTAAGCAAAGAATAAGCAAAGCGTAAGCAAATTGTAAGCAAAGGGAATATGTCTTCATAAATCCTTTTTGCGACCATTTTCTGAAGAAATAATGTATTTTTCGACATCCCGGGAGTCCATTTATGCCGAATATGGTGCAAAACTGTAGATAGTTGGAGCTAAAATAAGCAAATGGGTACCAAAGGCCCTAATATCACTTTTAGAAAGAATCATATTTGTATATTTCTGACTTTACCTGAAGGATTTTTGCATTAATTTTTAGATTCATGCTCGCTCACATGCACCATTCTGTAGCCAGGGAAATAGTCTGCGTCCCTATGCGACTTATTCGTGTGTATTTGTAGAAAAATGCTTAATTTCTGTGGTGTTTTCTCCGTAAGCAAAGAAAAAGCAAAGCGTAAGCAAATTGTAAGCGAAGGGATTATGTCTTCATAAATCCTTTTTACGACCATTTTCTGAAGAAATAATGTATTTTTCGACATCCCGGCAGTCCATTTATGTCGAATATGATGCAAAACTGTAGATAATTTTACCTTAAATATGCAAATCGTCAAGAAAAGTCCTTAATATCTTTTTTACAAAGGATCATATTTGTATATTTCTGATTTTACCTGAAGGATTTTTGCATTAATTTTTAGATTCATGCTCACTCACATGCACCATTCTGTAGCCAAGGAAATATTCTGCGTCCCGATGCGACTTATTTGTGTGTTTTTGTAGAAAAATTCTATATTTCTGTGGTTTTTTCTCCGTATGCAAAGAAAAAGCAAAGCGTAAGCAAATTGTAAGCAAAGGGATTATGTCTTCATAAATCCTTTTTGCGACCATTTTCTGAAGAAATAATTTATTTTTCGACATCCCGGGAGACCATTTATGCCTAATATGGTGCAAAACTGTAGATAATTGGAGCTTAAATAAGCAAATGGGTACCAAAAGTTCTTAATATCACTTTTAGAAAGAATCATATTTGTATATTTCTGACTTTACCTGAAGGATTTTTGCATTAATTTTTAGATTCATGCTCGCTCACATGCACCATTCTGTAGCCAGGGAAATAGTCTGCGTCCCTATGCGACTTATTTGTGTATTTGTAGAAAATTGCTTAATTTCAGTGGTGTTTTCTCCATAAGCAAAGAATAAGCAAAGCGTAAGCAAATTGTAAGCAAAGGGACTATGTCTTCATAAATCCTTTTTGCCACCATTTTCTGAAGAAATAATGTATTTTTCGACATCCCGGCAGTCCATTTATGTCGAATACGGTGCAAAACAGTAGATAATTTTACCTAAAATATGCAAATCGTCAAGAAAAGTCCTTAATATCACTTTTACAAAGAATCATATTTGTATATTGCTGACTTTAACTGAAGAATTTTTGCATTAATTTTTAGATTAATGCTCACTCACATGCACCATTCTGTAGCGAAGGAAATATTCTGCGTCCCTATGCGACTTATTTGTGTGTTTTTGTTGAAAAATTCTATATTTCTGTGGTGTTTTCTCCGTAAGCAAAGAATACGCAAAGCGTAAGCAAATTGTAAGCAAAGGGAATATGTCTTCATAAATCCTTTTTGCGACCATTTTCTGAAGAAATAATGTATTTTTCGACATCCCGGGAGTCCATTTATGCCGAATATGGTGCAAAACTGTAGATAGTTGGAGCTAAAATAAGCAAATGGGTACCAAAGGCCCTAATATCACTTTTAGAAAGAATCATATTTGTATATTTCTGACTTTACCTGAAGGATTTTTGCATTAATTTTTAGATTCATGCTCGCTCACATGCACCATTCTGTAGCCAGGGAAATAGTCTGCGTCCCTATGCGACTTATTCGTGTGTATTTGTAGAAAAATGCTTAATTTCTGTGGTGTTTTCTCCGTAAGCAAAGAAAAAGCAAAGCGTAAGCAAATTGTAAGCGAAGGGATTATGTCTTCATAAATCCTTTTTACGACCATTTTCTGAAGAAATAATGTATTTTTCGACATCCCGGCAGTCCATTTATGTCGAATATGATGCAAAACTGTAGATAATTTTACCCTAAATATGCAAATCGTCAAGAAAAGTCCTTAATATCTTTTTTACAAAGGATCATATTTGTATATTTCTGATTTTACCTGAAGGATTTTTGCATTAATTTTTATATTCATGCTCACTCACATGCACCATTCTGTAGCCAAGGAAATATTCTGCGTCCCGATGCGACTTATTTGTGTGTTTTTGTAGAAAAATTCTATATTTCTGTGGTTTTTTCTCCGTATGCAAAGAAAAAGCAAAGCGTAAGCAAATTGTAAGCAAAGGGATTATGTCTTCATAAATCTTTGTTGCGACTATTTTCTGAAGAAATAATGTATTTTTCGACATCCCGGCAATCCATTTATGCCGAATACGGTGCAAAACAGTAGATAATTTTACCTAAAATATGCAAATCGTCAAGAAAAGTCCTTAATATCACTTTTACAAAGAATCATATTTGTATATTGCTGACTTTAACTGAAGAATTTTTGCATTAATTTTTAGATTCATGCTCACTCACATGCACCATTCTGTAGCGAAGGAAATATTCTGCGTCACTATGCGACTTATTCGTGTGTATTTGTAGAAAAATTCTATATTTCTGTGGTGTTTTCTCGGTAAGCAAAGAAAAAGCAAAGCGTAAGCAAATTGTAAGCAAAGGGATTATGTCTTCATAAATCCTTTTTGCGACCATTTTCTGAAGAAATAATGTATTTTTCGACATCCCAGCAGTCCATTTATGTCGAATATGATGCAAAACTGTAGATAATTTTACCTTAAATATGCAAATCGTCAAGAAAAGTCCTTAATATCACTTTTACAAAGAATCATTTTTGTGTATTGCTGACTAAAACTGAAGGATTTTTGCATTAATTTTTAGATTCATGCTCACTCACATGCACCATTCTGTAGCCAAGGAAATATTCTGCTTCCCTATGAGACTTGTTTGTGTGTATTTGTAGAAAAATTCTACATTTATGTGGTGTTTTCTCCGTAAGCAAAGAATAAGCAAAGCGTAAGCAAATTGTAAGCAAAGGGAATATGTCTTCATAAATCCTTTTTGCGACCATTTTCTGAAGAAATAATGTATTTTTCGACATCCCGGGAGTCCATTTATGCCGAATATGGTGCAAAACTGTAGATAGTTGGAGCTAAAATAAGCAAATGGGTACCAAAGGCCCTAATATCACTTTTAGAAAGAATCATATTTGTATATTTCTGACTTTACCTGAAGGATTTTTGCATTAATTTTTAGATTCATGCTCGCTCACATGCACCATTCTGTAGCCAGGGAAATAGTCTGCGTCCCTATGCGACTTATTCGTGTGTATTTGTAGAAAAATGCTTAATTTCTGTGGTGTTTTCTCCGTAAGCAAAGAAAAAGCAAAGCGTAAGCAAATTGTAAGCGAAGGGATTATGTCTTCATAAATCCTTTTTACGACCATTTTCTGAAGAAATAATGTATTTTTCGACATCCCGGCAGTCCATTTATGTCGAATATGATGCAAAACTGTAGATAATTTTACCTTAAATATGCAAATCGTCAAGAAAAGTCCTTAATATCTTTTTTACAAAGGATCATATTTGTATATTTCTGATTTTACCTGAAGGATTTTTGCATTAATTTTTATATTCATGCTCACTCACATGCACCATTCTGTAGCCAAGGAAATATTCTGCGTCCCGATGCGACTTATTTGTGTGTTTTTGTAGAAAAATTCTATATTTCTGTGGTTTTTTCTCCGTATGCAAAGAAAAAGCAAAGCGTAAGCAAATTGTAAGCAAAGGGATTATGTCTTCATAAATCCTTTTTGCGACCATTTTCTGAAGAAATAATTTATTTTTCGACATCCCGGGAGACCATTTATGCCTAATATGGTGCAAAACTGTAGATAATTGGAGCTTAAATAAGCAAATGGGTACCAAAAGTTCTTAATATCACTTTTAGAAAGAATCATATTTGTATATTTCTGACTTTACCTGAAGGATTTTTGCATTAATTTTTAGATTCATGCTCGCTCACATGCACCATTCTGTAGCCAGGGAAATAGTCTGCGTCCCTATGCGACTTATTTGTGTATTTGTAGAAAATTGCTTAATTTCAGTGGTGTTTTCTCCATAAGCAAAGAATAAGCAAAGCGTAAGCAAATTGTAAGCAAAGGGACTATGTCTTCATAAATCCTTTTTGCCACCATTTTCTGAAGAAATAATGAATTTTTCGACATCCCGGCAGTCCATTTATGTCGAATACGGTGCAAAACAGTAGATAATTTTACCTAAAATATGCAAATCGTCAAGAAAAGTCCTTAATATCACTTTTACAAAGAATCATATTTGTATATTGCTGACTTTAACTGAAGAATTTTTGCATTAATTTTTAGATTAATGCTCACTCACATGCACCATTCTGTAGCGAAGGAAATATTCTGCGTCCCTATGCGACTTATTTGTGTGTTTTTGTTGAAAAATTCTATATTTCTGTGGTGTTTTCTCCGTGAGCAAAGAAAAAGCAAAACGTAAGCAAATTGTAAGCAAAGGGATTATGTCTTCATAAATCCTTTTTGCGACCATTTTCTGAAGAAATAATGTATTTTTCGACATCCCGGCAGTCCATTTATGCCGAATACGGTGCAAAACAGTAGATAATTTTACCTAAAATATGCAAATCGTCAAGAAAAGTCCTTAATATCACTTTTACAAAGAATCATATTTGTATATTGCTGACTTTAACTGAAGAATTTTTGCATTAATTTTTAGATTCATGCTCACTCACATGCACCATTCTGTAGCGAAGGAAATATTCTGCGTCCCTATGGGACTTATTCGTGTGTATTTGTAGAAAAATTCTATATTTCTGTGGTGTTTTCTCCGTAAGCAAAGAATACGCAAAGCGTAAGCAAATTGTAAGCAAAGGGAATATGTCTTCATAAATTCTTTTTGCGACCATTTTCTGAAGAAATAATGTATTTTTCGACATCCCGGGAGTCCATTTATGCCGAATATGGTGCAAAACTGTAGATAATTTTACCTTAAATATGCAAATCGTCAAGAAAAGTCCTTAATATCACTTTTACAAAGGATCATTTTTGTGTATTGCTGACTAAAACTGAAGGATTTTTGCATTAATTTTTAGATTCATGCTCACTCACATGCACCATTCTGTAGCCAAGGAAATATTCTGCGTCCCTATGCGACTTGTTTGTGTGTATTTGTAGAAAAATTCTACATTTATGTGGTGTTTTCTCCGTAAGCAAAGAATAAGCAAAGCGTAAGCAAATTGTAAGCAAAGGGAATATGTCTTCATAAATCCTTTTTGCGACCATTTTCTGAAGAAATAATGTATTTTTCGACATCCCGGGAGTCCATTTATGCCGAATATGGTGCAAAACTGTAGATAGTTGGAGCTAAAATAAGCAAATGGGTACCAAAGGCCCTAATATCACTTTTAGAAAGAATCATATTTGTATATTTCTGACTTTACCTGAAGGATTTTTGCATTAATTTTTAGATTCATGCTCGCTCACATGCACCATTCTGTAGCCAGGGAAATAGTCTGCGTCCCTATGCGACTTATTCGTGTGTATTTGTAGAAAAATGCTTAATTTCTGTGGTGTTTTCTCCGTAAGCAAAGAAAAAGCAAAGCGTAAGCAAATTGTAAGCGAAGGGATTATGTCTTCATAAATCCTTTTTACGACCATTTTCTGAAGAAATAATGTATTTTTCGACATCCCGGCAGTCCATTTATGTCGAATATGATGCAAAACTGTAGATAATTTTACCTTAAATATGCAAATCGTCAAGAAAAGTCCTTAATATCTTTTTTACAAAGGATCATATTTGTATATTTCTGATTTTACCTGAACGATTTTTGCATTAATTTTTATATTCATGCTCACTCACATGCACCATTCTGTAGCCAAGGAAATATTATGCGTCCCGATGCGACTTATTTGTGTGTTTTTGTAGAAAAATTCTATATTTCTGTGGTTTTTTCTCCGTATGCAAAGAAAAAGCAAAGCGTAAGCAAATTGTAAGCAAAGGGATTATGTCTTCAAAAATCTTTGTTGCGACTATTTTCTGAAGAAATAATGTATTTTTCGACATCCCGGCAATCCATTTATGCCGAATACGGTGCAAAACAGTAGATAATTTTACCTAAAATATGCAAATCGTCAAGAAAAGTCCTTAATATCACTTTTACAAAGAATCATATTTGTATATTGCTGACTTTAACTGAAGAATTTTTGCATTAATTTTTAGATTCATGCTCACTCACATGCACCATTCTGTAGCGAAGGAAATATTCTGCGTCCCTATGCGACTTATTCGTGTGTATTTGTAGAAAAATTCTATATTTCTGTGGTGTTTTCTCGGTAAGCAAAGAAAAAGCAAAGCGTAAGCAAATTGTAAGCAAAGGGATTATGTCTTCATAAATCCTTTTTGCGACCATTTTCTGAAGAAATAATGTATTTTTCGACATCCCAGCAGTCCATTTATGTCAAATATGATGCAAAACTGTAGATAATTTTACCTTAAATATGCAAATCGTCAAGAAAAGTCCTTAATATCACTTTTACAAAGAATCATTTTTGTGTATTGCTGACTAAAACTGAAGGATTTTTGCATTAATTTTTAGATTCATGCTCACTCACATGCACCATTCTGTAGCCAAGGAAATATTCTGCTTCCCTATGCGACTTGTTTGTGTGTATTTGTAGAAAAATTCTACATTTATGTGGTGTTTTCTCCGTAAGCAAAGAATAAGCAAAGCGTAAGCAAATTGTAAGCAAAGGGAATATGTCTTCATAAATCCTTTTTGCGACCATTTTCTGAAGAAATAATGTATTTTTCGACATCCCGGGAGTCCATTTATGCCGAATATGGTGCAAAACTGTAGATAGTTGGAGCTAAAATAAGCAAATGGGTACCAAAGGCCCCAATATCACTTTTAGAAAGAATCATATTTGTATATTTCTGACTTTACCTGAAGGATTTTTGCATTAATTTTTAGATTCATGCTCGCTCACATGCACCATTCTGTAGCCAGGGAAATAGTCTGCGTCCCTATGCGACTTATTCGTGTGTATTTGTAGAAAAATGCTTAATTTCTGTGGTGTTTTCTCCGTAAGCAAAGATTAAGCAAAGCGTAAGCAAATTGTAAGCAAAGGGACTATGTCTTCATAAATCCTTGTTGCGACCATTTTCTGAAGAAATCATGTATTTTTCGACATTCCGGGAGTCCATTTAGGTCGAATATGGTGCAAAACTGTAGATAATTTTACCTAAAATATGCAAATCGGTAAGAAAAGTCCTTAATATCACTTTTAGAAAGAAACATATTTGTATATTTCTGACTTTACCTGAAGGATTTTTGCATTAATTTTTAGATTCATGCTCGCTCACATGCACCATTCTGTAGCCAGGGAAATAGTCTGCGTCCCTATGCGACTTATTCGTGTGTATTTGTAGAAAAATGCTTAATTTCTGTGGTGTTTTCTCCGTAAGCAAAGAATAAGCAAAGCGTAAGCAAATTGTAAGCAAAGGGAATATGTCTTGATAAATCCTTTTTGCGACCATTTTCTGAAGAAATAATGTATTATTCGACATCCCGGCAGTCCATTTATGTCGAATATGGTGCAAAGCTGTAGATAATTTTACCTAAAATATGCAAATCGGTAAGAAAAGTCCTTAATATCACTTTTAGAAAGAATCAGATTTGTATATTTCTGATTTTTAACTGAAGGATTTTTGCATTACTTTAGAGATTCATGCTCACTCACATGCACCTTTTTGTAGCCAAGGAAATAGTCTGCGTCCCTATGCGACTTATTCGTGTGTATTTGTAGAAAAATGCTTATGTTCTCTTGTGTTTTCTCCGTAAGCAAAGAATAAGCAAAGCGTAAGCAAATTGTAAGCAAAGGGAATATGTCTTCATAAATCCTTTTTGCGACCATTTTCTGAAGAAATAATGTATTTTTCGACATCCCGGGAGTCCATTTATGCCTAATATGGTGCAAAACTGTAGATAATTGGAGCTTAAATAAGCAAATGGGTACCACAAGTTCTTAATATCTCTTTTAGAAAGAATCATATTTGTATATTTCTGATTTTACCTGAAGGATTTTTGCATTAATTTTTATATTCATGCTCACTCACATGCACCATTCTGTAGCCAAGGAAATATTCTGCGTCCCGGTGCGACTTATTTGTGTGTATTTGTAGAAAATTACTTAATTTCTGTGCTGTTTTCTCCACAAGCAAAGAATAAGCAAAGCGTAAGCAAATTGTAAGCAAAGGGACTATGTCTTCATAAATCCTTCTTGCGACCATTTTCTGAAGAAATAATGTATTTTTCGACATCCCGGCAGTCCATTTATGTCGAATACGGTGCAAAACAGTAGATAATTTTACCTAAAATATGCAAATCGTCAAGAAAAGTCCTTATTATCACTTTTACAAAGAATCATATTTGTATACTGCTGACTTTAACTGAAGAATTTTTGCATTAATTTTTAGATTCATGCTCACTCACATGCACCATTCTGTAGCGAAGGAAATATTCTGCGTCCCTATGCGACTTATTTGTGTGTTTTTGTAGAAAAATTCTATATTTCTGTGGTGTTTTCTCCGTGAGCAAAGAATAAGCAAAGCGTAAGCAAATTGTAAGCAAAGGAATTATGTCTTCATAAATCCTTTTTGCGACCATTTTCTGAAGAAATAATGTATTTTTCGACATCCCGGGAGTCCATTTATGCCGAATATGGTGCAAAACTGTAGATAGTTGGAGCTAAAATAAGCAAATGGGTACCAAAGGCCCTAATATCACTTTTAGAAAGAATCATATTTGTATATTTCTGACTTTACCTGAAGGATTTTTGCATTAATTTTTAGATTCATGCTCGCTCACATGCACCATTCTGTAGCCAGGGAAATAGTCTGCGTCCCTATGCGACTTATTAGTGTGTATTTGTAGAAAAATGCTTAATTTCTGTGGTGTTTTCTCCGTAAGCAAAGAATAAGCAAAGCGTAAGCAAATTGTAAGCAAAGGGAATATGTCTTCATAAATCTTTGTTGCGACTATTTTCTGAAGAAATAATGTATTTTTCGACATCCCGGCAATCCATTTATGTCGAATACGGTGCAAAACAGTAGATAATTTTACCTAAAATATGCAAATCGTCAAGAAAAGTCCTTAATATCACTTTTACAAAAGAATCATATTTGTATATTGCTGACTTTAACTGAAGAATTTTTGCATTAATTTTTAGATTCATGCTCACTCACATGCACCATTCTGTAGCAAAGGAAATATTCTGCGTCCCTATGCGACTTATTTGTGTGTTTTTGTAGAAAAATTCTTAATTTCTGTGGTGTTTTCTCCGTGAGCAAAGAATAAGCAAAGCGTAAGCAAATTGTAAGCAAAGGCAATATGTCTTCATAAATCCTTTTTGCGACCATTTTCTGAAGAAATAATTTATTTTTCGACATCCCGGGAGTCCATTTATGCCGAATATGGTGCAAAACTGTAGATAATTGGAGCTAAAATAAGCAAATGGGTACCAAAAGTCCTTAATATCACTTTTAGAAAGAATCATATTTGTATATCTCTGACTTTACCTGAAGGATTTTTGCATTAATTTTTAGATTCATGCTCGCTCGCATGCACCATTCTGTAGCCAGGGAAATAGTCTGCGACCCTATGCGACTTATTCGTGTGTATTTGTAGAAAAATGCTTAATTTCTGTGGTGTTTTCTCCGTAAGCAAAGAATAAGCAAAGCGTAAGCAAATTGTAAGGAAAGGGAATATGTCTTCATAAATCCTTTTTGCGACCATTTTCTGAAGAAATACTGTATTTTTCGACATCCCGGGAGTCCATTTATGCCGAATATGGTGCAAAACTGTAGATAATTGGAGCTAAAATAAGCAAATGGGTACCAAAAATCCTTAACATCACTTTTAAGCAGTAGCAGAATTATATATAAATATCTGACTTATAATTAACGATTTTACCCTTTATTTTTAGATTCACGCTCGCTCACATGCACCGTTGTGTAGCCAAGGAAATAGTCTGCGTCCCTACGGGCCATATTCGTGTGTATTTGTAGAAAATTGCTTATCTTCTGTTGTTTTCTCCGTAAGCAAAGAATAAGCAAAGCATTAGCAAATTGTAAGCAAAAGGAAAATGTCTTCATAAATCCTTTTTGTGACCATTTCCTGAAGAAATAATGTATCTTTCGACAACCAGCAGTCCATTTTTGTCGAATATGGTGCAAAACTGTAAATAATTTTACCTAAAATATGCAAATCATTAAGAAAAGTCATTAATATCACTTTTAGAAAGGATCATATTTGTATATTTCTGACTTTACCTGAAGGATTTTTGCATTAATTTTTATATTCATGCTCACTCACATGCACCATTCTGTAGCCAAGGAAATATTCTGCGTCACTATGCGACTTATTTGTGTGTTTTTGTAGAAAAATTCTATATTTCTGTGGTTTTTTCTCCGTAAGCAAAGAAAAAGCAAAGCGTAAGCAAATTGTAAGCAAAGGGATTATGTCTCAATAAATCCTTTTTGCGACCATTTTCTGAAGAAATAATGTATTTTTCGACATCCCGGCAGTCCATTTATGTCGAATATGATGCAAAACTGTAGATAATTTTACCTTAAATATGAAATCGTCAAGAAAAGTCCTTTATATCTTTTTTACAAAGGATCATATTTGTATATTTCTGACTTTACCTGAAGGATTTTTGCATTAATTTTTAGATTCATGCTCACTCACATGCACCATTCTGTAGCCAAGGAAATATTCTGCGTCCCTATGCGACTTGTTTGTGTGTTTTTGTAGAAAAATTCTATATTTCTGTGGTTTTTTCTCCGTAAGCAAAGAAAAAGCAAAGCGTAAGCAAATTGTAAGCAAAGGGATTATGTCTTCATAAATCCTTTTTGCGACCATTTTCTGAAGAAATAATGTATTTTTCGACATCCCGGCAGTCCATTTATGTCAAATATGATGGAAAACTGTAGATAATTTTACCTTAAATATGCAAATCGTCAAGAAAAGTCCTTAATATATTTTTTACAAAGGATCATATTTGTATATTTCTGATTTTACCTGAAGGATTTTTGCATTAATTTTTATATTCATGCTCACTCACATGCACCATTCTGTAGCCAAGGAAATATTCTGCGTCCCTATGCGACTTGTTTGTGTGTATTTGTAGAAAAATTCTATATTTCTGTGGTGTTTTCTCCGTAAGCAAAGAATAAGCAAAGCGTAAGCAAATTGTAAGCAAAGGGACTATGTCTTCATAAATCCTTTTTGCGACCATTTTCTGAAGAAATAATGTATTTTTCGACATCCCGGCAGTCCATTTATGTCGAATACGGTGCAAAACAGTAGATAATTTTACCTAAAATATGCAAATCGTCAAGAAAAGTCCTTAATATCACTTTTACAAAGAATCATTTTTGTGTATTGCTGACTATAACTGAAGGATTTTTGCATTAATTTTTAGATTCATGCTCACTCACATGCACCATTCTGTAGCCAATGAAATATTCTGCGTCCCTATGCGACTTATTCGTGTGTATTTGTAGAAAATTGCTTATGTTCTCTTGTGTTTTCTCCGTAAGCAAAGAATAAGCAAAGCGTAAGCAAATTGTAAGCAAAGGGAATATGTCTTCATAAATCATTTTTGCGACCATTTTCTGAAGAAATAATGTATTTTTCGACATTCCGGCAGTCCATTTATGTCGAATATGGTGCAAAGCTGTAGATAATTTTACCTAAAATATGCAAATCGGTAAGAAAAGTCCTTAATATCACTTTTAGAAAGAATCAGATTTGTATATTTCTGATTTTTAACTGAAGGATTTTTGCATTACTTTTTAGATTCATGCTCACTCACATGCACCTTTTTGTAGCCAAGGAAATATTCTGCGTCCCTATGCGACTTATTCGTGTGTATTTGTAGAAAAATTATAATTTCTTTGGTGTTTTCTCCGTAAGCAAAGAATAAGCAAAGCATAAGCAAATTGTAAGCAAATTGACTATGTCTTCATAAATCTTTGTTGCGACTATTTTCTGAAGAAATAATGTATTTTTCGACATCCCGGCAATCCATTTATGTCGAATACGGTGCAAAACAGTAGATAATTTTACCTAAAATATGCAAATCGTCAAAAAAAGTCCTTAATATCACTTTTACAAAGAATCATATTTGTATATTGCTGACTTTAACTGAAGAATGTTTGCATTAATTTTTAGATTCATGCTCACTCCCATGCACCATTCTGTAGCGAAGGAAACATTCTGTGCCCCTATGCGACTTATTCGTGTGTATTTGTAAGAAAAATTCTATATTTCTGTGGTGTTTTCTCCGTAAGCAAAGAAAAAGCAAAGCGTAAGCAAATTGTAAGCAAATTGACTATGTCTTCATAAATCTTTGTTGCGACTATTTTCTGAAGAAATAATGTATTTTTCGACATCCCGGCAATCCATTTATGTCGAATACGGTGCAAAACAGTAGATAATTTTACCTAAAATATGCAAATCGTCAAGAAAAGTCCTTAATATCACTTTTACAAAGAATCATATTTGTATATTGCTGACTTTAACTGAAGAATTTTTGCATTAATTTTTATATTCATGCTCACTCACATGCACCATTCTGTAGCCAAGGAAATATTCTGCGTCCCTATGCGACTTGTTTGTGTGTATTTGTAGAAAAATTCTATATTTCTGTGGTGTTTTCTCCGTAAGCAAAGAATAAGCAAAGCGTAAGCAAATTGTAAGCAAATTGACTATGTCTTCATAAATCCTTTTTGCGACCATTTTCTGAAGAAATAATGTATTTTTCGACATCCCGGGAGTCCATTTATGCCTAATATGGTGCAAAACTGTAGATAATTGGAGCTTAAATAAGCAAATGGGTACCAAAAGTTCTTAATATCACTTTTAGAAAGAATCATATTTGTATATTTCTGACTTTACCTGAAGGATTTTTGCATTAATTTTTAGATTCATGCTCGCTCACATGCACCATTCTGTAGCCAGGGAAATAGTCTGCGTCCCTATGCGACTTGTTTGTGTGTATTTGTAGAAAAATTCTATATTTCTGTGGTGTTTTCTCCATAAGCAAAGAAAAAGCAAAGCGAAAGCAAATTGTAAGCAAAGGGACTATGTCTTCATAAATCCTTTTTGCGACCATTTTCTGAAGAAATAATGTATTTTTCGACATCCCGGCAGTCCATTTATGTCGAATACGTAGCAAAACAGTAGATAATTTTACCTAAAATATGCAAATCGTCAAGAAAAGTCCTTAATATCACTTTTACAAAGAATCATTTTTGTGTATTGCTGACTATAACTGAAGGATTTTTGCATTAATTTTTAGATTCATGCTCACTCACATGCACCATTCTGTAGCCAAGGAAATATTCTGCGTCCCTATGCGACTTATTCGTGTGTATTTGTAGAAAATTGCTTATGTTCTGTTGTTTTCTCCGTAAGCAAAGAATAAGCAAAGCATTAGCAAATTATAAGCAAAAGGAAAATGTCTTCATAAATCCTTTTTGTGACCATTTCCTGAAGAAATAATGTATTTTTCGACAACCGGCAGTCCATTTTTGTCGAATATGGTGCAAAACTGTAAATAATTTTACCTAAAATATGCAAATCATTAAGAAAAGTCATTAATATCACTTTTAGAAAGGATCATATTTGTATATGTCTGACTTTACCTGAAGGATTTTTGCATTAATTTTTAGATTCATGCTCACTCACATGCACCATTCTGTAGCCAAGGAAATATTCTGCGTCCCTATGCGACTTGTTTGTGTGTTTTTGTAGAAAAATTCTATATTTCTGTGGTTTTTTCTCCGTAAGCAAAGAAAAAGCAAAGCGTAAGCAAATTGTAAGCAAAGGGATTATGTCTTCATAAATCCTTTTTGCGACCATTTTCTGAAGAAATAATGTATTTTTCGACATCCCGGCAGTCCATTTATGTCAAATATGATGCAAAACTGTAGATAATTTTACCTTAAATATGCAAATCGTCAAGAAAAGTCCTTAATATCTTTTTTACAAAGGATCATATTTGTATATTTCTGACTTTACCTGAAGGATTTTTGCATTAATTTTTATATTCATGCTCACTCACATGCACCATTCTGTAGCCAAGGAAATATTCTGCGTCCCTATGCGACTTATTTGTGTGTTTTTGTAGAAAAATTCTATATTTCTGTGTTTTTTTCTCCGTAAGCAAAGAAAAAGCAAAGCGTAAGCAAATTGTAAGCGAAGGGATGATGTCTTCATAAATCCTTTTTGCGACCATTTTCTGAAGAAATAATGTATTTTTCGACATCCCGGCAGTCCATTTATGTCAAATATGATGCAAAACTGTAGATAATTTTACCTTAAATATGCAAATCGTCAAGAAAAATCCTTAATATCTTTTTTACAAAGGATCATATTTGTATATTTCTGATTTTAACTGAAGGATTTTTGCATTAATTTTTATATTCATGCTCACTCACATGCACCATTCTGTAGCCAAGGAAATATTCTGCGTCCCGATGCGACTTATTTGTGTGTTTTTGTAGAAAAATTCTATATTTCTGTGGTTTTTTCTCCGTATGCAAAGAAAAAGCAAAGCGTAAGCAAATTGTAAGCAAAGGGATTATGTCTTCATAAATCCTTTTTGCGACCATTTTCTGAAGAAATAATGTATTTTTCGACATCCCGGCAGTCCATTTATGTCGAATATGATGCAAAACTGTAGATAATTTTACCTTAAACATGCAAATCGTCAAGAAAAGTCCTTAATATCTTTTTTACAAAGAATCATTTTTGTGTATTGCTGACTTTAACTGAAGGATTTTTGCATTAATTTTTAGATTGATGCTCACTCACATGCACCATTCTGTAGCCAAGGAAATATTCTGCGTCCCTATGCGACTTGTTTGTGTGTATTTGTAGAAAAATTCTATATTTCTGTGGTGTTTTCTCCGTAAGCAAAGAATAAGCAAAGCGTAAGCAAATTGTAAGCAAAGGGAATATGTCTTCATAAATCCTTTTTGCGACCATTTTCTGAAGAAATAATTAATTTTTCGACATCCCGGGAGACCATTTATGCCTAATATGGTGCAAAACTGTAGATATTTGGAGCTCAAATAAGCAAATGGGTACCAAAAGTTCTTAATATCACTTTTAGAAAGAATCATATTTGTATATTTTTGACTTTACCTGAAGGATTTTTGCATTAATTTTTAGATTCATGCTCGCCCACATGCACCATTCTGTAACCAGGGAAATAGTCTGCGTCCCTATGCGACTTATTTGTGTGTATTTGTAGAAAATTGCTTAATTTCTGTGGTGTTTTCTCCATAAGCAAAGAATAAGCAAAGCGTAAGCAAATTGTAAGCAAAGGGACTATGTCTTCATAAATCCTTTTTGCGACCATTTTCTGAAGAAATAATGTATTTTTCGACATCCCGGCAGTCTATTTATGTCGAATACGGTGCAAAACAGTAGATAATTTTACCTAAAATATGCAAATCGTCAAGAAAAGTCCTTAATATCACTTTTACAAAGAATCATATTTGTATATTGCTGACTTTAACTGAAGAATTTTTGCATTAATTTTTAGATTCATGCTCACTCACATGCACCATTCTGTAGCGAAGGAAATATTCTGCGTCCCTATGCGACTTGTTTGTGTGTATTTGTAGAAAAATTCTATATTTCTGTGGTGTTTTCTCCGTAAGCAAAGAATAAGCAAAGCGTAAGCAAATTGTAAGCAAAGGGAATATGTCTTCATAAATCCATTTTGCGACCATTTTCTGAAGAAATAATTTATTTTTCGACATCCCGGGAGTCCATTTATGCCGAATACGGTGCAAAACTGTAGATAGTTGGAGCTAAAATAAGCAAATGGGTACCAAAGGCCCGAATATCTCTTTTAGAAAGAATCATATTTGTATATTTCTGACTTTGCCTGAAGGATTTTTGCATTAATTTTTAGATTCATGCTCGCTCACATGCACCATTCTGTAGCCAGGGAAATAGTCTGCGTCCCTATGCGACTTATTCGTGTGTATTTGTAGAAAAATGCTTAATTTCTGTGGTGTTTTCTCCATAAGCAAAGAATAAGCAAAGCGTAAGCAAATTGTAAGCAAAGGGACTATGTCTTCATAAATCCTTTTTGCGACCATTTTCTGAAGAAATAATGTATTTTTCGACATCCCGGCAGTCCATTTATGTCGAATACGGTGCAAAACAGTAGATAATTTTACCTAAAATATGCAAATCGTCAAGAAAAGTCCTTAATATAACTTTTACAAAGAATTATATTTGTATATTGCTGACTTTAACTGAAGAATTTTTGCATTAATTTTTAGATTCATGCTCACTCACATGCACCATTCTGTAGCGAAGGAAATATTCTGCGTCCCTATGCGACTTATTTGTGTGTTTTTGTTGAAAAATTCTATATTTCTGTGGTGTTTTCTCCGTGAGCAAAGAAAAAGCAAAACGTAAGCAAATTGTAAGCAAAGGGATTATGTCTTCATAAATCCTTTTTGCGACCATTTTCTGAAGAAATAATGTATTTTCCGACATCCCGGCAGTCCATTTATGTCGAATATGATGCAAAACTGTAGATAATTTTACCTTAAATATGCAAATCGTCAAGAAAAGTCCTTAATATCACTTTTACAATGAAACATATTTGTATATTGCTGACTTTAACTGAAGGATTTTTGCATTAATTTTTAGATTCATCCTCACTTACATGCACCATTCTGTAGCGAAGGAAATATTCTGCGTCCCTATGCGAATTGTTTGTGTGTATTTGTAGAAAAATTCTATATTTCTGTGGTGTTTTCTCCGTAAGCAAAGAATAAGCAAAGCGTAAGCAAATTGTAAGCAAAGGGAATATGTCTTCATAAATCCTTTTTGCGACCATTTTCTGAAGAAATAATTTATTTTTCGACATCCCGGCAGTCCATTTATGCCGAATATGGTGCAAAACTGTAGATAGTTGGAGCTAAAATAAGCAAATGGGTACCAAAGGCCCTAATATCACTTTTAGAAAGAATCATATTTGTATATTTCTGACTTTACCTGAAGGATTTTTGCATTAATTTTTAGATTCATGCTCGCTCACATGCACCATTCTGTAGCCAGGGAAATAGTCTGCGTCCCTATGCGACTTATTCGTGTGTATTTGTAGAAAAATGCTTAATTTATGTGGTGTTTTCTCCGTAAGCAAAGAATAAGCAAAGCGTAAGCAAATTGTAAGCAAAGGGAATATGTCTTCAAAAATCGTTTTTGCGACCATTTTCTGAAAAAATAACGTATTATTCGACATCCCGGCAGTCCATTTATGTCGAATATGGTGCAAAGCTGTAGATAATTTTACCTAAAAAATGCAAATCGGTAAGAAAAGTCCTTAATATCACTTTTAGAAAGAATCAGATTTGTATATTTCTGATTTTTAACTGAAGGATTTTTGCATTACTTTTTAGATTCATGCTCACTCACATGCACCTGTTTGTAGCCAAGGAAATATTCTGCGTCCCTATGCGACTTTTTCGTGTGTATTTGTAGAAAAATGCTTAATTTCTGTGATGTTTTCTCCGTAAGCAAAGAATAAGCAAAGCGTAAGCAAATTGTAAGCAAAGGGACTATGTCTTCATAAATCCTTGTTGCGACCATTTTCTGAAGAAATCATGTATTTTTCGACATCCCGGCAGTCCATTTATGCCGAATACGGTGCAAAACAGTAGATAATTTTACCTAAAATATGCAAATCGTCAAGAAAAGTCCTTAATATCACTTTTACAAAGAATCATATTTGTATATTGCTGACTTTAACTGAAGAATTTTTGCATTAATTTTTAGATTCATGCTCACTCACATGCACCATTCTGTAGCGAAGGAAATATTCTGCGTCCCTATGGGACTTATTCGTGTGTATTTGTAGAAAAATTCTATATTTCTGTGGTGTTTTCTCCGTAAGCAAAGAATACGCAAAGCGTAAGCAAATTGTAAGCAAAGGGAATATGTCTTCATAAATTCTTTTTGCGACCATTTTCTGAAGAAATAATGTATTTTTCGACATCCCGGGAGTCCATTTATGCCGAATATGGTGCAAAACTGTAGATAATTTTACCTTAAATATGCAAATCGTCAAGAAAAGTCCTTAATATCACTTTTACAAAGGATCATTTTTGTGTATTGCTGACTAAAACTGAAGGATTTTTGCATTAATTTTTAGATTCATGCTCACTCACATGCACCATTCTGTAGCCAAGGAAATATTCTGCGTCCCTATGCGACTTGTTTGTGTGTATTTGTAGAAAAATTCTACATTTATGTGGTGTTTTCTCCGTAAGCAAAGAATAAGCAAAGCGTAAGCAAATTGTAAGCAAAGGGAATATGTCTTCATAAATCCTTTTTGCGACCATTTTCTGAAGAAATAATGTATTTTTCGACATCCCGGGAGTCCATTTATGCCGAATATGGTGCAAAACTGTAGATAGTTGGAGCTAAAATAAGCAAATGGGTACCAAAGGCCCTAATATCACTTTTAGAAAGAATCATATTTGTATATTTCTGACTTTACCTGAAGGATTTTTGCATTAATTTTTAGATTCATGCTCGCTCACATGCACCATTCTGTAGCCAGGGAAATAGTCTGCGTCCCTATGCGACTTATTCGTGTGTATTTGTAGAAAAATGCTTAATTTCTGTGGTGTTTTCTCCGTAAGCAAAGAAAAAGCAAAGCGTAAGCAAATTGTAAGCGAAGGGATTATGTCTTCATAAATCCTTTTTACGACCATTTTCTGAAGAAATAATGTATTTTTCGACATCCCGGCAGTCCATTTATGTCGAATATGATGCAAAACTGTAGATAATTTTACCTTAAATATGCAAATCGTCAAGAAAAGTCCTTAATATCTTTTTTACAAAGGATCATATTTGTATATTTCTGATTTTACCTGAAGGATTTTTGCATTAATTTTTATATTCATGCTCACTCACATGCACCATTCTGTAGCCAAGGAAATATTATGCGTCCCGATGCGACTTATTTGTGTGTTTTTGTAGAAAAATTCTATATTTCTGTGGTTTTTTCTCCGTATGCAAAGAAAAAGCAAAGCGTAAGCAAATTGTAAGCAAAGGGATTATGTCTTCAAAAATCTTTGTTGCGACTATTTTCTGAAGAAATAATGTATTTTTCGACATCCCGGCAATCCATTTATGCCGAATACGGTGCAAAACAGTAGATAATTTTACCTAAAATATGCAAATCGTCAAGAAAAGTCCTTAATATCACTTTTACAAAGAATCATATTTGTATATTGCTGACTTTAACTGAAGAATTTTTGCATTAATTTTTAGATTCATGCTCACTCACATGCACCATTCTGTAGCGAAGGAAATATTCTGCGTCCCTATGCGACTTATTCGTGTGTATTTGTAGAAAAATTCTATATTTCTGTGGTGTTTTCTCGGTAAGCAAAGAAAAAGCAAAGCGTAAGCAAATTGTAAGCAAAGGGATTATGTCTTCATAAATCCTTTTTGCGACCATTTTCTGAAGAAATAATGTATTTTTCGACATCCCAGCAGTCCATTTATGTCAAATATGATGCAAAACTGTAGATAATTTTACCTTAAATATGCAAATCGTCAAGAAAAGTCCTTAATATCACTTTTACAAAGAATCATTTTTGTGTATTGCTGACTAAAACTGAAGGATTTTTGCATTAATTTTTAGATTCATGCTCACTCACATGCACCATTCTGTAGCCAAGGAAATATTCTGCTTCCCTATGCGACTTGTTTGTGTGTATTTGTAGAAAAATTCTACATTTATGTGGTGTTTTCTCCGTAAGCAAAGAATAAGCAAAGCGTAAGCAAATTGTAAGCAAAGGGAATATGTCTTCATAAATCCTTTTTGCGACCATTTTCTGAAGAAATAATGTATTTTTCGACATCCCGGGAGTCCATTTATGCCGAATATGGTGCAAAACTGTAGATAGTTGGAGCTAAAATAAGCAAATGGGTACCAAAGGCCCCAATATCACTTTTAGAAAGAATCATATTTGTATATTTCTGACTTTACCTGAAGGATTTTTGCATTAATTTTTAGATTCATGCTCGCTCACATGCACCATTCTGTAGCCAGGGAAATAGTCTGCGTCCCTATGCGACTTATTCGTGTGTATTTGTAGAAAAATGCTTAATTTCTGTGGTGTTTTCTCCGTAAGCAAAGATTAAGCAAAGCGTAAGCAAATTGTAAGCAAAGGGACTATGTCTTCATAAATCCTTGTTGCGACCATTTTCTGAAGAAATCATGTATTTTTCGACATTCCGGGAGTCCATTTAGGTCGAATATGGTGCAAAACTGTAGATAATTTTACCTAAAATATGCAAATCGGTAAGAAAAGTCCTTAATATCACTTTTAGAAAGAAACATATTTGTATATTTCTGACTTTACCTGAAGGATTTTTGCATTAATTTTTAGATTCATGCTCGCTCACATGCACCATTCTGTAGCCAGGGAAATAGTCTGCGTCCCTATGCGACTTATTCGTGTGTATTTGTAGAAAAATGCTTAATTTCTGTGGTGTTTTCTCCGTAAGCAAAGAATAAGCAAAGCGTAAGCAAATTGTAAGCAAAGGGAATATGTCTTGATAAATCCTTTTTGCGACCATTTTCTGAAGAAATAATGTATTATTCGACATCCCGGCAGTCCATTTATGTCGAATATGGTGCAAAGCTGTAGATAATTTTACCTAAAATATGCAAATCGGTAAGAAAAGTCCTTAATATCACTTTTAGAAAGAATCAGATTTGTATATTTCTGATTTTTAACTGAAGGATTTTTGCATTACTTTAGAGATTCATGCTCACTCACATGCACCTTTTTGTAGCCAAGGAAATAGTCTGCGTCCCTATGCGACTTATTCGTGTGTATTTGTAGAAAAATGCTTATGTTCTCTTGTGTTTTCTCCGTAAGCAAAGAATAAGCAAAGCGTAAGCAAATTGTAAGCAAAGGGAATATGTCTTCATAAATCCTTTTTGCGACCATTTTCTGAAGAAATAATGTATTTTTCGACATCCCGGGAGTCCATTTATGCCTAATATGGTGCAAAACTGTAGATAATTGGAGCTTAAATAAGCAAATGGGTACCACAAGTTCTTAATATCTCTTTTAGAAAGAATCATATTTGTATATTTCTGATTTTACCTGAAGGATTTTTGCATTAATTTTTATATTCATGCTCACTCACATGCACCATTCTGTAGCCAAGGAAATATTCTGCGTCCCGGTGCGACTTATTTGTGTGTATTTGTAGAAAATTACTTAATTTCTGTGCTGTTTTCTCCACAAGCAAAGAATAAGCAAAGCGTAAGCAAATTGTAAGCAAAGGGACTATGTCTTCATAAATCCTTCTTGCGACCATTTTCTGAAGAAATAATGTATTTTTCGACATCCCGGCAGTCCATTTATGTCGAATACGGTGCAAAACAGTAGATAATTTTACCTAAAATATGCAAATCGTCAAGAAAAGTCCTTATTATCACTTTTACAAAGAATCATATTTGTATACTGCTGACTTTAACTGAAGAATTTTTGCATTAATTTTTAGATTCATGCTCACTCACATGCACCATTCTGTAGCGAAGGAAATATTCTGCGTCCCTATGCGACTTATTTGTGTGTTTTTGTAGAAAAATTCTATATTTCTGTGGTGTTTTCTCCGTGAGCAAAGAATAAGCAAAGCGTAAGCAAATTGTAAGCAAAGGAATTATGTCTTCATAAATCCTTTTTGCGACCATTTTCTGAAGAAATAATGTATTTTTCGACATCCCGGGAGTCCATTTATGCCGAATATGGTGCAAAACTGTAGATAGTTGGAGCTAAAATAAGCAAATGGGTACCAAAGGCCCTAATATCACTTTTAGAAAGAATCATATTTGTATATTTCTGACTTTACCTGAAGGATTTTTGCATTAATTTTTAGATTCATGCTCGCTCACATGCACCATTCTGTAGCCAGGGAAATAGTCTGCGTCCCTATGCGACTTATTAGTGTGTATTTGTAGAAAAATGCTTAATTTCTGTGGTGTTTTCTCCGTAAGCAAAGAATAAGCAAAGCGTAAGCAAATTGTAAGCAAAGGGAATATGTCTTCATAAATCTTTGTTGCGACTATTTTCTGAAGAAATAATGTATTTTTCGACATCCCGGCAATCCATTTATGTCGAATACGGTGCAAAACAGTAGATAATTTTACCTAAAATATGCAAATCGTCAAGAAAAGTCCTTAATATCACTTTTACAAAAGAATCATATTTGTATATTGCTGACTTTAACTGAAGAATTTTTGCATTAATTTTTAGATTCATGCTCACTCACATGCACCATTCTGTAGCAAAGGAAATATTCTGCGTCCCTATGCGACTTATTTGTGTGTTTTTGTAGAAAAATTCTTAATTTCTGTGGTGTTTTCTCCGTGAGCAAAGAATAAGCAAAGCGTAAGCAAATTGTAAGCAAAGGCAATATGTCTTCATAAATCCTTTTTGCGACCATTTTCTGAAGAAATAATTTATTTTTCGACATCCCGGGAGTCCATTTATGCCGAATATGGTGCAAAACTGTAGATAATTGGAGCTAAAATAAGCAAATGGGTACCAAAAGTCCTTAATATCACTTTTAGAAAGAATCATATTTGTATATCTCTGACTTTACCTGAAGGATTTTTGCATTAATTTTTAGATTCATGCTCGCTCGCATGCACCATTCTGTAGCCAGGGAAATAGTCTGCGACCCTATGCGACTTATTCGTGTGTATTTGTAGAAAAATGCTTAATTTCTGTGGTGTTTTCTCCGTAAGCAAAGAATAAGCAAAGCGTAAGCAAATTGTAAGGAAAGGGAATATGTCTTCATAAATCCTTTTTGCGACCATTTTCTGAAGAAATACTGTATTTTTCGACATCCCGGGAGTCCATTTATGCCGAATATGGTGCAAAACTGTAGATAATTGGAGCTAAAATAAGCAAATGGGTACCAAAAATCCTTAACATCACTTTTAAGCAGTAGCAGAATTATATATAAATATCTGACTTATAATTAACGATTTTACCCTTTATTTTTAGATTCACGCTCGCTCACATGCACCGTTGTGTAGCCAAGGAAATAGTCTGCGTCCCTACGGGCCATATTCGTGTGTATTTGTAGAAAATTGCTTATCTTCTGTTGTTTTCTCCGTAAGCAAAGAATAAGCAAAGCATTAGCAAATTGTAAGCAAAAGGAAAATGTCTTCATAAATCCTTTTTGTGACCATTTCCTGAAGAAATAATGTATCTTTCGACAACCAGCAGTCCATTTTTGTCGAATATGGTGCAAAACTGTAAATAATTTTACCTAAAATATGCAAATCATTAAGAAAAGTCATTAATATCACTTTTAGAAAGGATCATATTTGTATATTTCTGACTTTACCTGAAGGATTTTTGCATTAATTTTTATATTCATGCTCACTCACATGCACCATTCTGTAGCCAAGGAAATATTCTGCGTCACTATGCGACTTATTTGTGTGTTTTTGTAGAAAAATTCTATATTTCTGTGGTTTTTTCTCCGTAAGCAAAGAAAAAGCAAAGCGTAAGCAAATTGTAAGCAAAGGGATTATGTCTCAATAAATCCTTTTTGCGACCATTTTCTGAAGAAATAATGTATTTTTCGACATCCCGGCAGTCCATTTATGTCGAATATGATGCAAAACTGTAGATAATTTTACCTTAAATATGAAATCGTCAAGAAAAGTCCTTTATATCTTTTTTACAAAGGATCATATTTGTATATTTCTGACTTTACCTGAAGGATTTTTGCATTAATTTTTAGATTCATGCTCACTCACATGCACCATTCTGTAGCCAAGGAAATATTCTGCGTCCCTATGCGACTTGTTTGTGTGTTTTTGTAGAAAAATTCTATATTTCTGTGGTTTTTTCTCCGTAAGCAAAGAAAAAGCAAAGCGTAAGCAAATTGTAAGCAAAGGGATTATGTCTTCATAAATCCTTTTTGCGACCATTTTCTGAAGAAATAATGTATTTTTCGACATCCCGGCAGTCCATTTATGTCAAATATGATGGAAAACTGTAGATAATTTTACCTTAAATATGCAAATCGTCAAGAAAAGTCCTTAATATATTTTTTACAAAGGATCATATTTGTATATTTCTGATTTTACCTGAAGGATTTTTGCATTAATTTTTATATTCATGCTCACTCACATGCACCATTCTGTAGCCAAGGAAATATTCTGCGTCCCTATGCGACTTGTTTGTGTGTATTTGTAGAAAAATTCTATATTTCTGTGGTGTTTTCTCCGTAAGCAAAGAATAAGCAAAGCGTAAGCAAATTGTAAGCAAAGGGACTATGTCTTCATAAATCCTTTTTGCGACCATTTTCTGAAGAAATAATGTATTTTTCGACATCCCGGCAGTCCATTTATGTCGAATACGGTGCAAAACAGTAGATAATTTTACCTAAAATATGCAAATCGTCAAGAAAAGTCCTTAATATCACTTTTACAAAGAATCATTTTTGTGTATTGCTGACTATAACTGAAGGATTTTTGCATTAATTTTTAGATTCATGCTCACTCACATGCACCATTCTGTAGCCAATGAAATATTCTGCGTCCCTATGCGACTTATTCGTGTGTATTTGTAGAAAATTGCTTATGTTCTCTTGTGTTTTCTCCGTAAGCAAAGAATAAGCAAAGCGTAAGCAAATTGTAAGCAAAGGGAATATGTCTTCATAAATCATTTTTGCGACCATTTTCTGAAGAAATAATGTATTTTTCGACATTCCGGCAGTCCATTTATGTCGAATATGGTGCAAAGCTGTAGATAATTTTACCTAAAATATGCAAATCGGTAAGAAAAGTCCTTAATATCACTTTTAGAAAGAATCAGATTTGTATATTTCTGATTTTTAACTGAAGGATTTTTGCATTACTTTTTAGATTCATGCTCACTCACATGCACCTTTTTGTAGCCAAGGAAATATTCTGCGTCCCTATGCGACTTATTCGTGTGTATTTGTAGAAAAATTATAATTTCTTTGGTGTTTTCTCCGTAAGCAAAGAATAAGCAAAGCATAAGCAAATTGTAAGCAAATTGACTATGTCTTCATAAATCTTTGTTGCGACTATTTTCTGAAGAAATAATGTATTTTTCGACATCCCGGCAATCCATTTATGTCGAATACGGTGCAAAACAGTAGATAATTTTACCTAAAATATGCAAATCGTCAAAAAAAGTCCTTAATATCACTTTTACAAAGAATCATATTTGTATATTGCTGACTTTAACTGAAGAATGTTTGCATTAATTTTTAGATTCATGCTCACTCCCATGCACCATTCTGTAGCGAAGGAAACATTCTGTGCCCCTATGCGACTTATTCGTGTGTATTTGTAAGAAAAATTCTATATTTCTGTGGTGTTTTCTCCGTAAGCAAAGAAAAAGCAAAGCGTAAGCAAATTGTAAGCAAATTGACTATGTCTTCATAAATCTTTGTTGCGACTATTTTCTGAAGAAATAATGTATTTTTCGACATCCCGGCAATCCATTTATGTCGAATACGGTGCAAAACAGTAGATAATTTTACCTAAAATATGCAAATCGTCAAGAAAAGTCCTTAATATCACTTTTACAAAGAATCATATTTGTATATTGCTGACTTTAACTGAAGAATTTTTGCATTAATTTTTATATTCATGCTCACTCACATGCACCATTCTGTAGCCAAGGAAATATTCTGCGTCCCTATGCGACTTGTTTGTGTGTATTTGTAGAAAAATTCTATATTTCTGTGGTGTTTTCTCCGTAAGCAAAGAATAAGCAAAGCGTAAGCAAATTGTAAGCAAATTGACTATGTCTTCATAAATCCTTTTTGCGACCATTTTCTGAAGAAATAATGTATTTTTCGACATCCCGGGAGTCCATTTATGCCTAATATGGTGCAAAACTGTAGATAATTGGAGCTTAAATAAGCAAATGGGTACCAAAAGTTCTTAATATCACTTTTAGAAAGAATCATATTTGTATATTTCTGACTTTACCTGAAGGATTTTTGCATTAATTTTTAGATTCATGCTCGCTCACATGCACCATTCTGTAGCCAGGGAAATAGTCTGCGTCCCTATGCGACTTGTTTGTGTGTATTTGTAGAAAAATTCTATATTTCTGTGGTGTTTTCTCCATAAGCAAAGAAAAAGCAAAGCGAAAGCAAATTGTAAGCAAAGGGACTATGTCTTCATAAATCCTTTTTGCGACCATTTTCTGAAGAAATAATGTATTTTTCGACATCCCGGCAGTCCATTTATGTCGAATACGTAGCAAAACAGTAGATAATTTTACCTAAAATATGCAAATCGTCAAGAAAAGTCCTTAATATCACTTTTACAAAGAATCATTTTTGTGTATTGCTGACTATAACTGAAGGATTTTTGCATTAATTTTTAGATTCATGCTCACTCACATGCACCATTCTGTAGCCAAGGAAATATTCTGCGTCCCTATGCGACTTATTCGTGTGTATTTGTAGAAAATTGCTTATGTTCTGTTGTTTTCTCCGTAAGCAAAGAATAAGCAAAGCATTAGCAAATTGTAAGCAAAAGGAAAATGTCTTCATAAATCCTTTTTGTGACCATTTCCTGAAGAAATAATGTATTTTTCGACAACCGGCAGTCCATTTTTGTCGAATATGGTGCAAAACTGTAAATAATTTTACCTAAAATATGCAAATCATTAAGAAAAGTCATTAATATCACTTTTAGAAAGGATCATATTTGTATATGTCTGACTTTACCTGAAGGATTTTTGCATTAATTTTTAGATTCATGCTCACTCACATGCACCATTCTGTAGCCAAGGAAATATTCTGCGTCCCTATGCGACTTGTTTGTGTGTTTTTGTAGAAAAATTCTATATTTCTGTGGTTTTTTCTCCGTAAGCAAAGAAAAAGCAAAGCGTAAGCAAATTGTAAGCAAAGGGATTATGTCTTCATAAATCCTTTTTGCGACCATTTTCTGAAGAAATAATGTATTTTTCGACATCCCGGCAGTCCATTTATGTCAAATATGATGCAAAACTGTAGATAATTTTACCTTAAATATGCAAATCGTCAAGAAAAGTCCTTAATATCTTTTTTACAAAGGATCATATTTGTATATTTCTGACTTTACCTGAAGGATTTTTGCATTAATTTTTATATTCATGCTCACTCACATGCACCATTCTGTAGCCAAGGAAATATTCTGCGTCCCTATGCGACTTATTTGTGTGTTTTTGTAGAAAAATTCTATATTTCTGTGTTTTTTTCTCCGTAAGCAAAGAAAAAGCAAAGCGTAAGCAAATTGTAAGCGAAGGGATGATGTCTTCATAAATCCTTTTTGCGACCATTTTCTGAAGAAATAATGTATTTTTCGACATCCCGGCAGTCCATTTATGTCAAATATGATGCAAAACTGTAGATAATTTTACCTTAAATATGCAAATCGTCAAGAAAAATCCTTAATATCTTTTTTACAAAGGATCATATTTGTATATTTCTGATTTTAACTGAAGGATTTTTGCATTAATTTTTATATTCATGCTCACTCACATGCACCATTCTGTAGCCAAGGAAATATTCTGCGTCCCGATGCGACTTATTTGTGTGTTTTTGTAGAAAAATTCTATATTTCTGTGGTTTTTTCTCCGTATGCAAAGAAAAAGCAAAGCGTAAGCAAATTGTAAGCAAAGGGATTATGTCTTCATAAATCCTTTTTGCGACCATTTTCTGAAGAAATAATGTATTTTTCGACATCCCGGCAGTCCATTTATGTCGAATATGATGCAAAACTGTAGATAATTTTACCTTAAACATGCAAATCGTCAAGAAAAGTCCTTAATATCTTTTTTACAAAGAATCATTTTTGTGTATTGCTGACTTTAACTGAAGGATTTTTGCATTAATTTTTAGATTGATGCTCACTCACATGCACCATTCTGTAGCCAAGGAAATATTCTGCGTCCCTATGCGACTTGTTTGTGTGTATTTGTAGAAAAATTCTATATTTCTGTGGTGTTTTCTCCGTAAGCAAAGAATAAGCAAAGCGTAAGCAAATTGTAAGCAAAGGGAATATGTCTTCATAAATCCTTTTTGCGACCATTTTCTGAAGAAATAATTAATTTTTCGACATCCCGGGAGACCATTTATGCCTAATATGGTGCAAAACTGTAGATATTTGGAGCTCAAATAAGCAAATGGGTACCAAAAGTTCTTAATATCACTTTTAGAAAGAATCATATTTGTATATTTTTGACTTTACCTGAAGGATTTTTGCATTAATTTTTAGATTCATGCTCGCCCACATGCACCATTCTGTAACCAGGGAAATAGTCTGCGTCCCTATGCGACTTATTTGTGTGTATTTGTAGAAAATTGCTTAATTTCTGTGGTGTTTTCTCCATAAGCAAAGAATAAGCAAAGCGTAAGCAAATTGTAAGCAAAGGGACTATGTCTTCATAAATCCTTTTTGCGACCATTTTCTGAAGAAATAATGTATTTTTCGACATCCCGGCAGTCTATTTATGTCGAATACGGTGCAAAACAGTAGATAATTTTACCTAAAATATGCAAATCGTCAAGAAAAGTCCTTAATATCACTTTTACAAAGAATCATATTTGTATATTGCTGACTTTAACTGAAGAATTTTTGCATTAATTTTTAGATTCATGCTCACTCACATGCACCATTCTGTAGCGAAGGAAATATTCTGCGTCCCTATGCGACTTGTTTGTGTGTATTTGTAGAAAAATTCTATATTTCTGTGGTGTTTTCTCCGTAAGCAAAGAATAAGCAAAGCGTAAGCAAATTGTAAGCAAAGGGAATATGTCTTCATAAATCCATTTTGCGACCATTTTCTGAAGAAATAATTTATTTTTCGACATCCCGGGAGTCCATTTATGCCGAATACGGTGCAAAACTGTAGATAGTTGGAGCTAAAATAAGCAAATGGGTACCAAAGGCCCGAATATCTCTTTTAGAAAGAATCATATTTGTATATTTCTGACTTTGCCTGAAGGATTTTTGCATTAATTTTTAGATTCATGCTCGCTCACATGCACCATTCTGTAGCCAGGGAAATAGTCTGCGTCCCTATGCGACTTATTCGTGTGTATTTGTAGAAAAATGCTTAATTTCTGTGGTGTTTTCTCCATAAGCAAAGAATAAGCAAAGCGTAAGCAAATTGTAAGCAAAGGGACTATGTCTTCATAAATCCTTTTTGCGACCATTTTCTGAAGAAATAATGTATTTTTCGACATCCCGGCAGTCCATTTATGTCGAATACGGTGCAAAACAGTAGATAATTTTACCTAAAATATGCAAATCGTCAAGAAAAGTCCTTAATATAACTTTTACAAAGAATTATATTTGTATATTGCTGACTTTAACTGAAGAATTTTTGCATTAATTTTTAGATTCATGCTCACTCACATGCACCATTCTGTAGCGAAGGAAATATTCTGCGTCCCTATGCGACTTATTTGTGTGTTTTTGTTGAAAAATTCTATATTTCTGTGGTGTTTTCTCCGTGAGCAAAGAAAAAGCAAAACGTAAGCAAATTGTAAGCAAAGGGATTATGTCTTCATAAATCCTTTTTGCGACCATTTTCTGAAGAAATAATGTATTTTCCGACATCCCGGCAGTCCATTTATGTCGAATATGATGCAAAACTGTAGATAATTTTACCTTAAATATGCAAATCGTCAAGAAAAGTCCTTAATATCACTTTTACAATGAAACATATTTGTATATTGCTGACTTTAACTGAAGGATTTTTGCATTAATTTTTAGATTCATCCTCACTTACATGCACCATTCTGTAGCGAAGGAAATATTCTGCGTCCCTATGCGAATTGTTTGTGTGTATTTGTAGAAAAATTCTATATTTCTGTGGTGTTTTCTCCGTAAGCAAAGAATAAGCAAAGCGTAAGCAAATTGTAAGCAAAGGGAATATGTCTTCATAAATCCTTTTTGCGACCATTTTCTGAAGAAATAATTTATTTTTCGACATCCCGGCAGTCCATTTATGCCGAATATGGTGCAAAACTGTAGATAGTTGGAGCTAAAATAAGCAAATGGGTACCAAAGGCCCTAATATCACTTTTAGAAAGAATCATATTTGTATATTTCTGACTTTACCTGAAGGATTTTTGCATTAATTTTTAGATTCATGCTCGCTCACATGCACCATTCTGTAGCCAGGGAAATAGTCTGCGTCCCTATGCGACTTATTCGTGTGTATTTGTAGAAAAATGCTTAATTTATGTGGTGTTTTCTCCGTAAGCAAAGAATAAGCAAAGCGTAAGCAAATTGTAAGCAAAGGGAATATGTCTTCAAAAATCGTTTTTGCGACCATTTTCTGAAAAAATAACGTATTATTCGACATCCCGGCAGTCCATTTATGTCGAATATGGTGCAAAGCTGTAGATAATTTTACCTAAAAAATGCAAATCGGTAAGAAAAGTCCTTAATATCACTTTTAGAAAGAATCAGATTTGTATATTTCTGATTTTTAACTGAAGGATTTTTGCATTACTTTTTAGATTCATGCTCACTCACATGCACCTGTTTGTAGCCAAGGAAATATTCTGCGTCCCTATGCGACTTTTTCGTGTGTATTTGTAGAAAAATGCTTAATTTCTGTGATGTTTTCTCCGTAAGCAAAGAATAAGCAAAGCGTAAGCAAATTGTAAGCAAAGGGACTATGTCTTCATAAATCCTTGTTGCGACCATTTTCTGAAGAAATCATGTATTTTTCGATATTCCGGGAGTCCATTTAGGTCGAATATGGTGCAAAACTGTAGATAATTTTACCTAAAATATGCAAATCGGTAAGAAAAGTCCTTAATATCACTTTTAGAAAGAATCATATTTGTATATTTCTGACTTTACCTGAAGGATTTTTGCATTGATTTTTAGATTCATGCTCACTCACATGCACCTTTTTGTAGCCAAGGAAATATTCTGCCTCCCTATGCGACTTATTCGTGTGTATTTGTAGAAAATTGCTTATGTTCTCTTGTGTTTTCTCCGTAAGCAAAGAATAAGCAAAGCGTAAGCAAATTGTAAGCAAAGGGAATATGTCTTCATAAATCCTTTTTGCGACCATTTTCTGAAGAAATAATGTATTTTTCGACATCCCGGGAGTCCATTTATGCCGAATATGGTGCAAAACTGTAGATAGTTGGAGCTAAAATAAGCAAATGGGTACCAAAGGCCCTAATATCACTTTTAGAAAGAATCATATTTGTATATTTCTGACTTTACCTGAAGGATTTTTGCATTAATTTTTAGATTCATGCTCGCTCACATGCACCATTCTGTAGCCAGGGAAATAGTCTGCGTCCCTATGCGACTTATTCGTGTGTATTTGTAGAAAAATGCTTAATTTCTGTGGTGTTTTCTCCGTAAGCAAAGAATAAGCAAAGCGTAAGCAAATTGTAAGCAAAGGGAATATGTCTTCATAAATCTTTGTTGCGACTATTTTCTGAAGAAATAATGTATTTTTCGACATCCCGGCAATCCATTTATGTCGAATACGGTGCAAAACAGTAGATTATTTTACCTCAAATATGCAAATCGTCAAGAAAAGTCCTTAATATCACTTTTACAAAAGAATCATATTTGTATATTGCTGACTTTAACTGAAGAATTTTTGCAATAATTTTTAGATTCATGCTCACTCACATGCACCATTCTGTAGCGAAGGAAATATTCTGCGTCCCTATGCGACTTATTTGTGTGTTTTTGTAGAAAAATTCTTAATTTCTGTGGTGTTTTCTCCGTGAGCAAAGAATAAGCAAAGCGTAAGCAAATTGTAAGCAAAGGCAATATGTCTTCATAAATCCTTTTTGCGACCATTTTCTGAAGAAATAATTTATTTTTCGACATCCCGGGAGTCCATTTATGCCGAATATGGTGCAAAACTGTAGATAATTGGAGCTAAAATAAGCAAATGGGTACCAAAAGTCCTTAATATCACTTTTAGGAAGAATCATATTTGTATACCTCTGACTTTACCTGAAGGATTTTTGCATTAATTTTTAGATTCATGCTCGCTCACATGCACCATTCTTTAGCCAGGGAAATAGTCTGCGACCCTATGCGACTTATTCGTGTGTATTTGTAGAAAAATGCTTAATTTCTGTGGTGTTTTCTCCGTAAGCAAAGAATAAGCAAAGCGTAAACAATTGTAAGCAAAGGCAATATGTCTTCAAAAACCCTTTTTGCGACCATTTTCTGAAGAAATAATTTATTTTTCGACATCCCGGCAGTCCATTTATGTAGAATATGGTGCAAAGCTGTAGATAATTTTACCTAAAATATGCAAATCGGTAAGAAAAGTCCTTAATATCACTTTTAGAAAGAATCATATTTGTATATTTCTGACTTTACCTGAAGGATTTTTGCATTAATTTTTAGATTCATGCTCACTCACATGCACCTTTTTGTAGCCAAGGTAATATTCTGCGTCCCTATGCGACTTATTCGTGTGTATTTGTAGAAAATTTATAATTTCTGTGGTATTTTCTCCGTAAGCAAAGAATAAGCAAAGCGTGAGCAAATTATAAGCAAAGGAATTATGTCTTCATAAATCTTTGTTGCGACTATTTTCTGAAGAAATAATGTATTTTTCGACATTCCGGCAGTCCATTTATGTCAAATATGGTGCAAAACTGTAGATAATTTTACCTAAAATATGCAAATCGTCAAGAAAATTCCTTAATATCACTTTTACAAAGAAACATATTTGTATATTGCTGACTTTAACTGAAGGATTTTTGCATTAATTTTTAGATTCATGCTCACTTACATGCACCATTCTGTAGCGAAGGAAATATTCTGCGTCCCTATGCGACTTATCCGTGTGTATTTGTAGAAAAATTCTATATTTCTGTGGTGTTTTCTCCGTAAGCAAAGAATAAGCAAAGCGTAAGCAAATTGTAAGGAAAGGGAATATGTCTTCATAAATCCTTTTTGCGACTATTTTCTGAAGAAATACTGTATTTTTCGACATCCCGGGAGTCCATTTATGCGGAATATGGTGCAAAACTGTAGATAATTGGAGCTAAAATAAGCAAATGGGTACCAAAAATCCTTAACATCACTTTTAAGCAGTAGCAGAATTATATATAAATATCGGACTTATAATTAACGATTTTACCCTTTATTTTTAGATTCACGCTCGCTCACATGCACCGTTGTGTAGCCAAGGAAATAGTCTGCGTCCCTACGGGCCATATTCGTGTGTATTTGTAGAAAATTGCTTATGTTCTGTTGTTTTCTCCGTAAGCAAAGAATAAGCAAAGCATTGGCAAATTGTAAGCAAAAGGAAAATGTCTTCATAAATCCTTTTTGTGACCATTTCCTGAAGAAATAATGTATTTTTCGACAACCGGCAGTCCATTTTTGTCGAATATGGTGCAAAACTGTAAATAATTTTACCTAAAATATGCAAATCATTAAGAAAAGTCATTAATATCACTTTTAGAAAGGATCATATTTGTATATTTCTGACTTTACCTGAAGGATTTTTGCATTAATTTTTATATTCATGCTCACTCACATGCACCATTCTGTAGCCAAGGAAATATTCTGCGTCACTATGCGACTTATTTGTGTGTTTTTGTAGAAAAATTCTATATTTCTGTGGTTTTTTCTCCGTAAGCAAAGAAAAAGCAAAGCGTAAGCAAATTGTAAGCAAAGGGATTATGTCTTCATAAATCCTTTTTGCGACCATTTTCTGAAGAAATAATGTATTTTTCGACATCCCGGCAGTCCATTTATGTCGAATATGATGCAAAACTGTAGATAATTTTACCTTAAATATGCAAATCGTCAAGAAAAGTCCTTAATATCTTTTTTACAAAGGATCATATTTGTATATTTCTGACTTTACCTGAAGGATTTTTGCATTAATTTTTAGATTCATGCTCACTCACATGCACCATTCTGTAGCCAAGGAAATATTCTGCGTCCCTATGCGACTTGTTTGTGTGTTTTTGTAGAAAAATTCTATATTTCTGTGGTTTTTTCTCCGTAAGCAAAGAAAAAGCAAAGCGTAAGCAAATTGTAAGCAAAGGGATTATGTCTTCATAAATCCTTTTTGCGACCATTTTCTGAAGAAATAATGTATTTTTCGACATCCCGGGAGTCCATTTATGCCTAATATGGTGCAAAACTGTAGATAATTGGAGCTTAAATAAGCAAATGGGTACCAAAAGTTCTTAATATCACTTTTAGAAAGAATCATATTTGTATATTTCTGACTTTACCTGAAGGATTTTTGCATTAATTTTTAGATTCATGCTCGCTCACATGCACCATTCTGTAGCCAGGGAAATATTCTGCGTCCCTATGCGACTTATTCGTGTGTATTTGTAGAAAAATTCTATATTTCTGTGGTGTTTTCTCCATAAGCAAAAAAAAAGCAAAGCACAAGCAAATTGTAAGCAAAGGGACTATGTCTTCATAAATCCTTTTTGAGACCATTTTCTGAAGAAATAATGTATTTTTCGACATACCGGCAGTCCATTTATGTCGAATACGGTGCAAAACAGTAGATAATTTTACCTAAAATATGCAAATCGTCAAGAAAAGTCCTTAATATCACTTTTACAAAGAATCATTTTTGTGTATTGCTGACTATAACTGAAGGATTTTTGCATTAATTTTTAGATTCATGCTCACTCACATGCACCATTCTGTAGCCAAGGAAATATTCTGCGTCCCTATGCGACTTATTCGTGTGTATTTGTAGAAAATTGCTTATGTTCTCTTGTGTTTTCTCCGTAAGCAAAGAATAAGCAAAGCGTAAGCAAATTGTAAGCAAAGGGAATATGTCTTCATAAATCATTTTTGCGACCATTTTCTGAAGAAATAATGTATTTTTCGACATTCCGGCAGTCCATTTATGTCGAATATGGTGCAAAGCTGTAGATAATTTTACCTAAAATATGCAAATCGGTAAGAAAAGTCCTTAATATCACTTTTAGAAAGAATCAGTTTTGTATATTTCTGATTTTTAACTGAAGGATTTTTGCATTACTTTTTAGATTCATGCTCACTCACATGCACCTTTTTGTAGCCAAGGAAATATTCTGCGTCCCTATGCGACTTATTCGTGTGTATTTGTAGAAAAATTATAATTTCTTTGGTGTTTTCTCCGTAAGCAAAGAATAAGCAAAGCATAAGCAAATTGTAAGCAAATTGACTATGTCTTCATAAATCTTTGTTGCGACTATTTTCTGAAGAAATAATGTATTTTTCGACATCCCGGCAATCCATTTATGTCGAATACGGTGCAAAACAGTAGATAATTTTACCTAAAATATGCAAATCGTCAAGAAAAGTCCTTAATATCACTTTTACAAAGAATCATATTTGTATATTGCTGACTTTAACTGAAGAATTTTTGCATTAATTTTTATATTCATGCTCACTCACATGCACTATTCTGTAGCCAAGGAAATATTCTGCGTCCCTATGCGACTTGTTTGTGTGTATTTGTAGAAAAATTCTATATTTCTGTGGTGTTTTCTCCGTAAGCAAAGAATAAGCAAAGCGTAAGCAAATTGTAAGCAAATTGACTATGTCTTCATAAATCCTTTTTGCGACCATTTTCTGAAGAAATAATGTATTTTTCGACATCCCGGGAGTCCATTTATGCCTAATATGGTGCAAAACTGTAGATAATTGGAGCTTAAATAAGCAAATGGGTACCAACAGTTCTTAATATCACTTTTAGAAAGAATCATATTTGTATATTTCTAACTTTACCTGAAGGATTTTTGCATTAATTTTTAGATTCATGCTCGCTCACATGCACCATTCTGTAGCCAGGGAAATAGTCTGCGTCCCTATGCGACTTATTCGTGTGTATTTGTAGAAAATTGCTTAATTTCTGTGGTGTTTTCTCCATAAGCAAAGAAAAAGCAAAGCGTAAGCAAATTGTAAGCAAAGGGACTATGTCTTCATAAATCCTTTTTGCGACCATTTTCTGAAGAAATAATGTATTTTTCGACATCCCGGCAGTCCATTTATGTCGAATACGTTGCAAAACAGTAGATAATTTTACCTAAAATATGCAAATCGTCAAGAAAAGTCCTTAATATCACTTTTACAAAGAATCATTTTTGTGTATTGCTGACTATAACTGAAGGATTTTTGCATTAATTTTTAGATTCATGCTCACTCACATGCACCATTCTGTAGCCAAGGAAATATTCTGCGTCCCTATGCGACTTATTCGTGTGTATTTGTAGAAAATTGCTTAATTTCTGTGGTGTTTTCTCCATAAGCAAAAAAAAGCAAAGCGTAAGCAAATTGTAAGCAAAGGGACTATGTCTTCATAAATCCTTTTTGCGACCATTTTCTGAAGAAATAATGTATTTTTCGACATCCCGGCAGTCCATTTATGTCGAATACGGTGCAAAACAGTAGATAATTTTACCTAAAATATGCAAATCGTCAAGAAAAGTCCTTAATATCACTTTTACAAAGAATCATTTTTGTGTATTGGTGACTATAACTGAAGGATTTTTGCATTAATTTTTAGATTCATGCTCACTCACATGCACCATTCTGTAGCCAAGGAAATATTCTGCGTCCCTATGCGACTTATTCGTGTGTATTTGTAGAAAATTGCTTATGTTCTGTTGTTTTCTCCGTAAGCAAAGAATAAGCAAAGCATTAGCAAATTGTCAGCAAAAGGAAAATGTCTTCATAAATCCTTTTTGTGACAATTTCCTGAAGAAATAATGTATTTTTCGACAACCGGCAGTCCATTTTTGTCGAATATGGTGCAAAACTGTAAATAATTTTACCTAAAATATGCAAATCATTAAGAAAAGTCATTAATATCACTTTTAGAAAGGATCATATTTGTATATGTCTGACTTTACCTGAAGGATTTTTGCATTAATTTTTAGATTCATGCTCACTCACATGCACCATTCTGTAGCCAAGGAAATATTCTGCGTCCCTATGCGACTTGTTTGTGTGTTTTTGTAGAAAAATTCTATATTTCTGTGGTTTTTTCTCCGTAAGCAAAGAAAAAGCAAAGCGTAAGCAAATTGTAAGCAAAGGGATTATGTCTTCATAAATCCTTTTTGCGACCATTTTCTGAAGAAATAATGTATTTTTCGACATCCCGGCAGTCCATTTATGTCGAATATGATGCAAAACTGTAGATAATTTTACCTTAAATATGCAAATCGTCAAGAAAAGTCCTTAATATCTTTTTTACAAAGGATCATATTTGTATATTTCTGACTTTACCTGAAGGATTTTTGCATTAATTTTTATATTCATGCTCACTCACATGCACCATTCTGTAGCCAAGGAAATATTCTGCGTCCCTATGCGACTTATTTGTGTGTTTTTGTAGAAAAATTCTATATTTCTGTGTTTTTTTCTCCGTAAGCAAAGAAAAAGCAAAGCGTAAGCAAATTGTAAGCGAAGGGATTATGTCTTCATAAATCCTTTTTGCGACCATTTTCTGAAGAAACAATGTATTTTTCGACATCCCGGCAGTCCATTTATGTCAAATATGATGCAAAACTGTAGATAATTTTACCTTAAATATGCAAATCGTCAAGAAAAGTCCTTAATATCTTTTTTACAAAGGATCATATTTGTATATTTCTGATTTTAACTGAAGGATTTTTGCATTAATTTTTATATTCATGCTCACTCACATGCACCATTCTGTAGCCAAGGAAATATTCTGCGTCCCGATGCGACTTATTTGTGTGTTTTTGTAGAAAAATTCTATATTTCTGTGGTTTTTTCTCCGTATGCAAAGAAAAAGCAAAGCGTAAGCAAATTGTAAGCAAAGGGATTATGTCTTCATAAATCCTTTTTGCGACCATTTTCTGAAGAAATAATGTATTTTTCGACATCCCGCCAGTCCATTTATGTCGAATATGATGCAAAACTGTAGATAATTTTACCTTAAATATGCAAATCGTCAAGAAAAGTCCTTAATATCTTTTTTACAAAGATCATATTTGTATATTTCTGACTTTACCTGAAGGATTTTTGCATTAATTTTTAGATTCATGCTAACTCACATGCACCATTCTGTAGCCAAGGAAATATTCTGCGTCCCTATGCGACTTATTTGTGTGTTTTTGTAGAAAATTCTATATTTCTGTGTTTTTTTCTCCGTAAGCAAAGAAAAAGCAAAGCGTAAGCAAATTGTAAGCGAAGGGATTATGTCTTCATAAATCCTTTTTGCGACCATTTTCTGAAGAAATAATGTATTTTTCGACATCCCGGGAGTCCATTTATGCCGAATATGGTGCAAAACTGTAGATAGTTGGAGCTAAAATAAGCAAATGGGTACCAAAGGCCCTAATATCACTTTTAGAAAGAATCATATTTGTATTTTTCTGACTTTACCTGAAGGATTTTTGCATTAATTTTTAGATTCATGCTCGCTCACATGCACCATTCTGTAGCCAGGGAAATAGTCTGCGTCCCTATGCGACTTATTCGTGTGTATTTGTAGAAAAATGCTTAATTTCTGTGGTGTTTTCTCCGTAAGCAAAGAATAAGCAAAGCGTAAGCAAATTGTAAGCAAAGGGAATATGTCTTGATAAATACTTTTTGCGACCATTTTCTGAAGAAATAATGTATTATTCGACATCCCGGCAGTCCATTTATGTCGAATATGGTGCAAAGCTGTAGATAATTTTACCTAAAATATGCAAATCGGTAAGAAAAGTCCTTAATATCACTTTTAGAAAGAATCGAATTGTATATTTCTGATTTTTAACTGAAGGATTTTTGCATTACTTTTTAGATTCATGCTCACTCACATGCACCTTTTTGTAGCCAAGGAAATATTCTGCGTCCCTATGCGACTTATTCGTGTGTATTTGTAGAAAAATGCTTAATTTCTGTGATGTTTTCTCCGTAAGCAAAGAATAAGCAAAGCGTAAGCAAATTGTAAGCAAAGGGACTAAGTCTTCATAAATCCTTTTTGCGACCATTTTCTGAAGAAATAATGTATTTTTCGACATCCCGGCAATCCATTTATGTCGAATACGGTGCAAAACAGTAGATAATTTTACCTAAAATATGCAAATCGTCAAGAAAAGTCCTTCATATCACTTTTTACAAAGAATCATATTTGTATATTGCTGACTTTAACTGAAGAATGTTTGCATTAATTTTTAGATTCATGCTCACTCCCATGCACCATTCTGTAGCGAAGGAAACATTCTGCGTCCCTATGCGACTTATTCGTGTGTATTTGTAGAAAAATTCTATATTTCTGTGGTGTTTTCTCCGTAAGCAAAGAAAAAGCAAAGCGTAAGCAAATTGTAAGCAAATTGACTATGTCTTCATAAATCTTTGTTGCGACTATTTTCTGAAGAAATAATGTATTTTTCGACATCCCGGCAATCCATTTATGTCGAATACGGTGCAAAACAGTAGATAATTTTACCTAAAATATGCAAATCGTCAAGAAAAGTCCTTAATATCACTTTTACAAAGAATCATATTTGTATATTGCTGACTTTAACTGAAGAATTTTTGCATTAATTTTTAGATTCATGCTCACTCACATGCACCATTCTGTAGCCAAGGAAATATTCTGCGTCCCTATGCGACTTGTTTGTGTGTATTTGTAGAAAAATTCTATATTTCTGTGGTGTTTTCTCCGTAAGCAAAGAATAAGCAAAGCGTAAGCAAATTGTAAGCAAATTGACTATGTCTTCATAAATCCTTTTTGCGACCATTTTCTGAAGAAATAATGTATTTTTCGACAACCCGGCAGTCCATTTATGCCTAATATGGTGCAAAACTGTAGATAATTGGAGCTTAAATAAGCAAATGGGTACCAAAAGTTCTTAATATCACTTTTAGAAAGAATCATATTTGTATATTTCTGACTTTACCTGAAGGATTTTTGCATTAATTTTTAGATTCATGCTCGCTCACATGCACCATTCTGTAGCCAGGGAAATAGTCTGCGTCCCTATGCGACTTATTCGTGTGTATTTGTAGAAAATTGCTTAATTTCTGTGGTGTTTTCTCCATAAGCAAAGAAAAAGCAAAGCGTAAGCAAATTGTAAGCAAAGGGACTATGTCTTCATAAATCCTTTTTGCGACCATTTTCTGAAGAAATAATGTATTTTTCGACATCCCGGCAGTCCATTTATGTCGAATACGTTGCAAAACAGTAGATAATTTTACCTAAAATATGCAAATCGTCAAGAAAAGTCCTTAATATCACTTTTACGAAGAATCATATTTGTATATTTCTGATTTTAACTGAAGGATTTTTGCATTAATTTTTATATTCATGCTCACTCACATGCACCATTCTGTAGCCAAGGAAATATTCTGCGTCCCGATGCGACTTATTTGTGTGTTTTTGTAGAAAAATTCTATATTTCTGTGGTTTTTTCTCCGTATGCAAAGAAAAAGCAAAGCGTAAGCAAATTGTAAGCAAAGGGATTATGTCTTCATAAATCCTTTTTGCGACCATTTTCTGAAGAAATAATGTATTTTTCGACATCCCGGCAGTCCATTTATGTCGAATATGATGCAAAACTGTAGATAATTTTACCTTAAACATGCAAATCGTCAAGAAAAGTCCTTAATATCTTTTTTACAAAGGATCATATTTGTATATTGCTGACTTTAACTGAAGGATTTTTGCATTAATTTTTAGATTCATCCTCACTTACATGCACCATTCTGTAGCGAAGGAAATATTCTGCGTCCCTATGCGACTTGTTTGTGTGTATTTGTAGAAAAATTCTATATTTCTGTGGTGTTTTATCCGTAAGCAAAGAATAAGCAAAGCGTAAGCAAATTGTAAGCAAAGGGAATATGTCTTCATAAATCCTTTTTGCGACCATTTTCTGAAGAAATAATTAATTTTTCGACATCCCGGGAGACCATTTATGCCTAATATGGTGCAAAACTGTAGATATTTGGAGCTCAAATAAGCAAATGGGTACCAAAAGTTCTTAATATCACTTTTAGAAAGAATCATATTTGTATATTTCTGACTTTACCTGAAGGATTTTTGCATTAATTTTTAGATTCATGCTCACTCACATGCACCATTCTGTAGCGAAGGAAATATTCTGCGTCCCTATGCGACTTATTTGTGTGTTTTTGTTGAAAAAATTCTATATTTCTGTGGTGTTTTCTCCGTGAGCAAAGAAAAAGCAAAACGTAAGCAAATTGTAAGCAAGGGATTATGTCTTCATAAATCCTTTTTGCGACCATTTTCTGAAGAAATAATGTATTTTTCGACATCCCGGCAGTCCATTTATGTCGAATATGATGCAAAACTGTAGATAATTTTACCTTAAATATGCAAATCGTCAAGAAAAGTCCTTAATATCACTTTTACAATGAAACATATTTGTATATTGCTGACTTTAACTGAAGGATTTTTGCATTAATTTTTAGATTCATCCTCACTTACATGCACCATTCTGTAGCGAAGGAAATATTCTGCGTCCCTATGCGACTTGTTTGTGTGTATTTGTAGAAAAATTCTATATTTCTGCGGTGTTTTCTCCGTAAGCAAAGAATAAGCAAAGCGTAAGCAAATTGTAAGCAAAGGGAATATGTCTTCATAAATCCTTTTTGCGACCATTTTCTGAAGAAATAATGTATTTTTCGACATCCCGGGAGTCCATTTATGCCTAATATGGTGCAAAACTGTAGATAATTGGAGCTTAAATAAGCAAATGGGTACCAAAAGTTCTTAATATCACTTTTAGAAAGAATCATATTTGTATATTTCTGACTTTACCTGAAGGATTTTTGCATTAATTTTTAGATTCATGCTCGCTCACATGCACCATTCTGTAGCCAGGGAAATATTCTGCGTCCCTATGCGACTTATTCGTGTGTATTTGTAGAAAATTGCTTAATTTCTGTGGTGTTTTCTCCATAAGCAAAGAAAAAGCAAAGCACAAGCAAATTGTAAGCAAAGGGACTATGTCTTCATAAATCCTTTTTGAGACCATTTTCTGAAGAAATAATGTATTTTTCGACATACCGGCAGTCCATTTATGTCGAATACGGTGCAAAACAGTAGATAATTTTACCTAAAATATGCAAATCGTCAAGAAAAGTCCTTAATATCACTTTTACAAAGAATCATTTTTGTGTATTGCTGACTATAACTGAAGGATTTTTGCATTAATTTTTAGATTCATGCTCACTCACATGCACCATTCTGTAGCCAAGGAAATATTCTGCGTCCCTATGCGACTTATTCGTGTGTATTTGTAGAAAATTGCTTATGTTCTCTTGTGTTTTCTCCGTAAGCAAAGAATAAGCAAAGCGTAAGCAAATTGTAAGCAAAGGGAATATGTCTTCATAAATCATTTTTGCGACCATTTTCTGAAGAAATAATGTATTTTTCGACATTCCGGCAGTCCATTTATGTCGAATATGGTGCAAAGCTGTAGATAATTTTACCTAAAATATGCAAATCGGTAAGAAAAGTCCTTAATATCACTTTTAGAAAGAATCAGATTTGTATATTTCTGATTTTTAACTGAAGGATTTTTGCATTACTTTTTAGATTCATGCTCACTCACATGCACCTTTTTGTAGCCATGGAAATATTCTGCGTCCCTATGCGACTTATTCGTGTGTATTTGTAGAAAAATTATAATTTCTTTGGTGTTTTCTCCGTAAGCAAAGAATAAGCAAAGCATAAGCAAATTGTAAGCAAATTGACTATGTCTTCATAAATCTTTGTTGCGACTATTTTCTGAAGAAATAATGTATTTTTCGACATCCCGGCAATCCATTTATGTCGAATACGGTGCAAAACAGTAGATAATTTTACCTAAAATATGCAAATCGTCAAGAAAAGTCCTTAATATCACTTTTACAAAGAATCATATTTGTATATTGCTGACTTTAACTGAAGAATGTTTGCATTAATTTTTAGATTCATGCTCACTCCCATGCACCATTCTGTAGCGAAGGAAACATTCTGTGCCCCTATGCGACTTATTCGTGTGTATTTGTAGAAAAATTCTATATTTCTGTGGTGTTTTCTCCGTAAGCAAAGAAAAAGCAAAGCGTAAGCAAATTGTAAGCAAATTGACTATGTCTTCATAAATCTTTGTTGCGACTATTTTCTGAAGAAATAATGTATTTTTCGACATCCCGGCAATCCATTTATGTCGAATACGGTGCAAAACAGTAGATAATTTTACCTAAAATATGCAAATCGTCAAGAAAAGTCCTTAATATCACTTTTACAAAGAATCATATTTGTATATTGCTGACTTTAACTGAAGAATTTTTGCATTAATTTTTATATTCATGCTCACTCACATGCACTATTCTGTAGCCAAGGAAATATTCTGCGTCCCTATGCGACTTGTTTGTGTGTATTTGTAGAAAAATTCTATATTTCTGTGGTGTTTTCTCCGTAAGCAAAGAATAAGCAAAGCGTAAGCAAATTGTAAGCAAATTGACTATGTCTTCATAAATCCTTTTTGCGACCATTTTCTGAAGAAATAATGTATTTTTCGACATCCCGGGAGTCCATTTATGCCTAATATGGTGCAAAACTGTAGATAATTGGAGCTTAAATAAGCAAATGGGTACCAACAGTTCTTAATATCACTTTTAGAAAGAATCATATTTGTATATTTCTAACTTTACCTGAAGGATTTTTGCATTAATTTTTAGATTCATGCTCGCTCACATGCACCATTCTGTAGCCAGGGAAATAGTCTGCGTCCCTATGCGACTTATTCGTGTGTATTTGTAGAAAAATGCTTAATTTCTGTGGTGTTTTCTCCGTAAGCAAAGAAAAAGCAAAGCGTAAGCAAATTGTAAGCGAAGGGATTATGTCTTCATAAATCCTTTTTGCGACCATTTTCTGAAGAAATAATGTATTTTTCGACATCCCGGCAGTCCATTTATGTCGAATACGTTGCAAAACAGTAGATAATTTTACCTAAAATATGCAAATCGTCAAGAAAAGTCCTTAATATCACTTTTACAAAGAATCATTTTTGTGTATTGCTGACTATAACTGAAGGATTTTTGCATTAATTTTTAGATTCATGCTCACTCACATGCACCATTCTGTAGCCAAGGAAATATTCTGCGTCCCTATGCGACTTATTCGTGTGTATTTGTAGAAAATTGCTTAATTTCTGTGGTGTTTTCTCCATAAGCAAAAAAAAGCAAAGCGTAAGCAAATTGTAAGCAAAGGGACTATGTCTTCATAAATCCTTTTTGCGACCATTTTCTGAAGAAATAATGTATTTTTCGACATCCCGGCAGTCCATTTATGTCGAATACGGTGCAAAACAGTAGATAATTTTACCTAAAATATGCAAATCGTCAAGAAAAGTCCTTAATATCACTTTTACAAAGAATCATTTTTGTGTATTGGTGACTATAACTGAAGGATTTTTGCATTAATTTTTAGATTCATGCTCACTCACATGCACCATTCTGTAGCCAAGGAAATATTCTGCGTCCCTATGCGACTTATTCGTGTGTATTTGTAGAAAATTGCTTATGTTCTGTTGTTTTCTCCGTAAGCAAAGAATAAGCAAAGCATTAGCAAATTGTCAGCAAAAGGAAAATGTCTTCATAAATCCTTTTTGTGACAATTTCCTGAAGAAATAATGTATTTTTCGACAACCGGCAGTCCATTTTTGTCGAATATGGTGCAAAACTGTAAATAATTTTACCTAAAATATGCAAATCATTAAGAAAAGTCATTAATATCACTTTTAGAAAGGATCATATTTGTATATGTCTGACTTTACCTGAAGGATTTTTGCATTAATTTTTAGATTCATGCTCACTCACATGCACCATTCTGTAGCCAAGGAAATATTCTGCGTCCCTATGCGACTTGTTTGTGTGTTTTTGTAGAAAAATTCTATATTTCTGTGGTTTTTTCTCCGTAAGCAAAGAAAAAGCAAAGCGTAAGCAAATTGTAAGCAAAGGGATTATGTCTTCATAAATCCTTTTTGCGACCATTTTCTGAAGAAATAATGTATTTTTCGACATCCCGGCAGTCCATTTATGTCGAATATGATGCAAAACTGTAGATAATTTTACCTTAAATATGCAAATCGTCAAGAAAAGTCCTTAATATCTTTTTTACAAAGGATCATATTTGTATATTTCTGATTTTAACTGAAGGATTTTTGCATTAATTTTTATATTCATGCTCACTCACATGCACCATTCTGTAGCCAAGGAAATATTCTGCGTCCCGATGCGACTTATTTGTGTGTTTTTGTAGAAAAATTCTATATTTCTGTGGTTTTTTCTCCGTATGCAAAGAAAAAGCAAAGCGTAAGCAAATTGTAAGCAAAGGGATTATGTCTTCATAAATCCTTTTTGCGACCATTTTCTGAAGAAATAATGTATTTTTCGACATCCCGCCAGTCCATTTATGTCGAATATGATGCAAAACTGTAGATAATTTTACCTTAAATATGCAAATCGTCAAGAAAAGTCCTTAATATCTTTTTTACAAAGATCATATTTGTATATTTCTGACTTTACCTGAAGGATTTTTGCATTAATTTTTAGATTCATGCTCACTCACATGCACCATTCTGTAGCCAAGGAAATATTCTGCGTCCCTATGCGACTTATTTGTGTGTTTTTGTAGAAAATTCTATATTTCTGTGTTTTTTTCTCCGTAAGCAAAGAAAAAGCAAAGCGTAAGCAAATTGTAAGCGAAGGGATTATGTCTTCATAAATCCTTTTTGCGACCATTTTCTGAAGAAATAATGTATTTTTCGACATCCCGGGAGTCCATTTATGCCGAATATGGTGCAAAACTGTAGATAGTTGGAGCTAAAATAAGCAAATGGGTACCAAAGGCCCTAATATCACTTTTAGAAAGAATCATATTTGTATTTTTCTGACTTTACCTGAAGGATTTTTGCATTAATTTTTAGATTCATGCTCGCTCACATGCACCATTCTGTAGCCAGGGAAATAGTCTGCGTCCCTATGCGACTTATTCGTGTGTATTTGTAGAAAAATGCTTAATTTCTGTGGTGTTTTCTCCATAAGCAAAGAATAAGCAAAGCGTAAGCAAATTGTAAGCAAAGGGACTATGTCTTCATAAATCCTTTTTGCGACCATTTTCTGAAGAAATAATGTTTTTTTCGACATCCCGGGAGTCCATTTATGCCGAATATGGTGCAAAACTGTAGATAGTTGGAGCTAAAATAAGCAAATGGGTACCAAAGGCCCTAATATCACTTTTAGAAAGAATCATATTTGTATATTTCTGACTTTACCTGAAGGATTTTTGCATTAATTTTTAGATTCATGCTCGCTCACATGCACCATTCTGTAGCCAGGGAAATAGTCTGCGTCCCTATGCGACTTATTCGTGTGTATTTGTAGAAAAATGCTTAATTTCTGTGGTGTTTTCTCCGTAAGCAAAGAATAAGCAAAGCGTAAGCAAATTGTAAGCAAAGGGAATATGTCTTGATAAATACTTTTTGCGACCATTTTCTGAAGAAATAATGTATTATTCGACATCCCGGCAGTCCATTTATGTCGAATATGGTGTAAAGCTGTAGATAATTTTACCTAAAATATGCAAATCGGTAAGAAAAGTCCTTAATATCACTTTTAGAAAGAATCGAATTGTATATTTCTGATTTTTAACTGAAGGATTTTTGCATTACTTTTTAGATTCATGCTCACTCACATGCACCTTTTTGTAGCCAAGGAAATATTCTGCGTCCCTATGCGACTTATTCGTGTGTATTTGTAGAAAAATGCTTAATTTCTGTGATGTTTTCTCCGTAAGCAAAGAATAAGCAAAGCGTAAGCAAATTGTAAGCAAAGGGACTAAGTCTTCATAAATCCTTGTTGCGACCATTTTCTGAAGAAATCATGTATTTTTCGATATTCCGGGAGTCCATTTAGGTCGAATATGGTGCAAAACTGTAGATAATTTTACCTAAAATATGCAAATCGGTAAGAAAAGTCCTTAATATCACTTTTAGAAAGAATCATATTTGTATATTTCTGACTTTACCTGAAGGATTTTTGCATTAAATTTTAGATTCATGCTCACTCACATGCACCATTCTGTAGCGAAGGAAATATTCTGCGTCCCGATGCGACTTATTTGTGTGTATTTGTAGAAAATTGCTTAATTTCTGTGCTGTTTTCTCCACAAGCAAAGAATAAGCAAAGCGTAAGCAAATTGTAAGCAAAGGGACTATGTCTTCATAAATCCTTTTTGCGACCATTTTCTGAAGAAATAATGTATTTTTCGACATCCCGGCAGTCCATTTATGTCGAATACGGTGCAAAACAGTAGATAATTTTACCTAAAATATGCAAATCGTCAAGAAAAGTCCTTATTATCACTTTTACAAAGAATCATATTTGTATATTGCTGACTTTAACTGAAGAATTTTTGCATTAATTTTTAGATTCATGCTCACTCACATGCACCATTCTGTAGCGAAGGAAATATTCTGCGTCCCTATGCGACTAATTTGTGTGTTTTTGTAGAAAAATTCTATATTTCTGTGGTGTTTTCTCCGTGAGCAAAGAATAAGCAAAGCGTAAGCAAATTGTAAGCAAAGGGATTATGTCTTCATAAATCCTTTTTGCGACCATTTTCTGAAGAAATAATGTATTTTTCGACATCCCGGCAATCCATTTATGTCGAATACGGTGCAAAACAGTAGATAATTTTACCTAAAATATGCAAATCGTCAAGAAAAGTCCTTAATATCACTTTTTACAAAGAATCATATTTGTATATTGCTGACTTTAACTGAAGAATGTTTGCATTAATTTTTAGATTCATGCTCACTCCCATGCACCATTCTGTAGCGAAGGAAACATTCTGCGTCCCTATGCGACTTATTCGTGTGTATTTGTAGAAAAATTCTATATTTCTGTGGTGTTTTGTCCGTAAGCAAAGAAAAAGCAAAGCGTAAGCAAATTGTAAGCAAATTGACTATGTCTTCATAAATCTTTGTTGCGACTATTTTCTGAAGAAATAATGTATTTTTCGACATCCCGGCAATCCATTTATGTCGAATACGGTGCAAAACAGTAGATAATTTTACCTAAAATATGCAAATCGTCAAGAAAAGTCCTTAATATCACTTTTACAAAGAATCATATTTGTATATTGCTGACTTTAACTGAAGAATTTTTGCATTAATTTTTAGATTCATGCTCACTCACATGCACCATTCTGTAGCCAAGGAAATATTCTGCGTCCCTATGCGACTTGTTTGTGTGTATTTGTAGAAAAATTCTATATTTCTGTGGTGTTTTCTCCGTAAGCAAAGAATAAGCAAAGCGTAAGCAAATTGTAAGCAAATTGACTATGTCTTCATAAATCCTTTTTGCGACCATTTTCTGAAGAAATAATGTATTTTTCGACAACCCGGCAGTCCATTTATGCCTAATATGGTGCAAAACTGTAGATAATTGGAGCTTAAATAAGCAAATGGGTACCAAAAGTTCTTAATATCACTTTTAGAAAGAATCATATTTGTATATTTCTGACTTTACCTGAAGGATTTTTGCATTAATTTTTAGATTCATGCTCGCTCACATGCACCATTCTGTAGCCAGGGAAATAGTCTGCGTCCCTATGCGACTTATTCGTGTGTATTTGTAGAAAATTGCTTAATTTCTGTGGTGTTTTCTCCATAAGCAAAGAAAAAGCAAAGCGTAAGCAAATTGTAAGCAAAGGGACTATGTCTTCATAAATCCTTTTTGCGACCATTTTCTGAAGAAATAATGTATTTTTCGACATCCCGGCAGTCCATTTATGTCGAATACGTTGCAAAACAGTAGATAATTTTACCTAAAATATGCAAATCGTCAAGAAAAGTCCTTAATATCACTTTTACGAAGAATCATATTTGTATATTTCTGATTTTAACTGAAGGATTTTTGCATTAATTTTTATATTCATGCTCACTCACATGCACCATTCTGTAGCCAAGAAAATATTCTGCGTCCCGATGCGACTTATTTGTGTGTTTTTGTAGAAAAATTCTATATTTCTGTGGTTTTTTCTCCGTATGCAAAGAAAAAGCAAAGCGTAAGCAAATTGTAAGCAAAGGGATTATGTCTTCATAAATCCTTTTTGCGACCATTTTCTGAAGAAATAATGTATTTTTCGACATCCCGGCAGTCCATTTATGTCGAATATGATGCAAAACTGTAGATAATTTTACCTTAAACATGCAAATCGTCAAGAAAAGTCCTTAATATCTTTTTTTACAAAGGATCATATTTGTATATTGCTGACTTTAACTGAAGGATTTTTGCATTAATTTTTAGATTCATCCTCACTTACATGCACCATTCTGTAGCGAAGGAAATATTCTGCGTCCCTATGCGACTTGTTTGTGTGTATTTGTAGAAAAATTCTATATTTCTGTGGTGATTTATCCGTAAGCAAAGAATAAGCAAAGCGTAAGCAAATTGTAAGCAAAGGGAATATGTCTTCATAAATCCTTTTTGCGACCATTTTCTGAAGAAATAATTAATTTTTCGACATCCCGGGAGACCATTTATGCCTAATATGGTGCAAAACTGTAGATATTTGGAGCTCAAATAAGCAAATGGGTACCAAAAGTTCTTAATATCACTTTTAGAAAGAATCATATTTGTATATTTCTGACTTTACCTGAAGGATTTTTGCATTAATTTTTAGATTCATGCTCACTCACATGCACCATTCTGTAGCGAAGGAAATATTCTGCGTCCCTATGCGACTTATTTATGTGTTTTTGTTGAAAAAATTCTATATTTCTGTGGTGTTTTCTCCGTGAGCAAAGAAAAAGCAAAACGTAAGCAAATTGTAAGCAAAGGGATTATGTCTTCATAAATCCTTTTTGCGACCATTTTCTGAAGAAATAATGTATTTTTCGACATCCCGGCAGTCCATTTATGTCGAATATGATGCAAAACTGTAGATAATTTTACCTTAAATATGCAAATCGTCAAGAAAAGTCCTTAATATCACTTTTACAATGAAACATATTTGTATATTGCTGACTTTAACTGAAGGATTTTTGCATTAATTTTTAGATTCATCCTCACTTACATGCACCATTCTGTAGCGAAGGAAATATTCTGCGTCCCTATGCGACTTGTTTGTGTGTATTTGTAGAAAAATTCTATATTTCTGCGGTGTTTTCTCCGTAAGCAAAGAATAAGCAAAGCGTAAGCAAATTGTAAGCAAAGGGAAAATGTCTTCATAAATCCTTTTTGCGACCATTTTCTGAAGAAATAATGTATTTTTCGACATCCCGGGAGTCCATTTATGCCGAATATGGTGCAAAACTGTAGATAGTTGGAGCTAAAATAAGCAAATGGGTACCAAAGGCCCTAATATCACTTTTAGAAAGAATCATATTTGTATATTTCTGACTTTACCTGAAGGATTTTTGCATTAATTTTTAGATTCATGCTCGCTCACATGCACCATTCTGTAGCCAGGGAAATAGTCTGCGTCCCTATGCTACTTATTCGTGTGTATTTGTTGAAAAATGCTTAATTTCTGTGGTGTTTTCTCCATAAGCAAAGAATAAGCAAAGCGTAAGCAAATTGTAAGCAAAGGGACTATGTCTTCATAAATCCTTTTTGCGACCATTTTCTGAAGAAATAATGTATTTTTCGACATCCCGGCAGTCCATTTATGTCGAATACGGTGCAAAACAGTAGATAATTTTACCTAAAATATGCAAATCGTCAAGAAAAGTCCTTAATATCACTTTTACAAAGAATCATATTTGTATATTGCTGACTTTAACTGAAGAATTTTTGCATTAATTTTTAGATTCATGCTCACTCACATGCACCATTCTGTAGCGAAGGAAATATTCTGCGTCCCTATGCGACTTATTTGTGTGTTTTTGTTGAAAAATTCTATATTTCTGTGGTGTTTTCTCCGTGAGCAAAGAAAAAGCAAAACGTAAGCAAATTGTAAGCAAAGGGATTATGTCTTCATAAATCCTTTTTGCGACCATTTTCTGAAGAAATAATGTATTTTTCGACATCCCGGCAGTCAATTAATGTCGAATATGATGCAAAACTGTAGATAATTTTATCTTAAATATGCAAATCGTCAAGAAAAGTCCTTAATATCACTTTTACAATGAAACATATTTGTATATTGCTGACTTTAACTGAAGGATTTTTGCATTAATTTTTAGATTCATCCTCACTTACATGCACCATTCTGTAGCGAAGGATATATTCTGCGTCCCTATGCGACTTGTTTGTGTGTATTTGTAGAAAAATTCTATATTTCTGTGGTGTTTTCTCCGTAAGCAAAGAATAAGCAAAGCGTAAGCAAATTGTAAGCAAAGGGAATATGTCTTCATAAATCCTTTTTGCGACCATTTTCTGAAGAAATAATGTTTTTTTCGACATCCCGGGAGTCCATTTATGCCGAATATGGTGCAAAACTGTAGATAGTTGGAGCTAAAATAAGCAAATGGGTACCAAAGGCCCTAATATCACTTTTAGAAAGAATCATATTTGTATATTTCTGACTTTACCTGAAGGATTTTTGCATTAATTTTTAGATTCATGCTCGCTCACATGCACCATTCTGTAGCCAGGGAAATAGTCTGCGTCCCTATGCGACTTATTCGTGTGTATTTGTAGAAAAATGCTTAATTTCTGTGGTTTTTTCTCCGTAAGCAAAGAAAAAGCAAAGCGTAAGCAAATTGTAAGCAAAGGGATTATGTCTTCATAAATCCTTTTTGCGACCATTTTCTGAAAAAATAATGTATTTTTCGACATCCCGGCAGTCCATTTATGTCGAATATGATGCAAAACTGTAGATAATTTTACCTTAAATATCCAAATCGTCAAGAAAAGTCCCTAATATCTTTTTTACAAAGGATCATATTTGTATATTTCTGACTTTACCTGAAGGATTTTTGCATTAATTTTTAGATTCATGCTCACTCACATGCACCATTCTGTAGCCAAGGAAATATTCTGCGTCCCTATGCGACTTGTTTGTGTGTTTTTGTAGAAAAATTCTATATTTCTGTGGTTTTTTCTCCGTAAGCAAAGAAAAAGCAAAGCGTAAGCAAATTGTAAGCAAAGGGATTATGTCTTCATAAATCCTTTTTGCGACCATTTTCTGAAGAAATAATGTATTTTTCGACATCCCGGCAGTCCATTTATGTCGAATATGATGCAAAACTGTAGATAATTTTACCTTAAATATGCAAATCGTCAAGAAAAGTCCTTAATATCTTTTTTACAAAGGATCATATTTGTATATTTCTGACTTTACCTGAAGGATTTTTGCATTAATTTTTAGATTCATGCTCACTCACATGCACCATTCTGTAGCCAAGGAAATATTCTGCGTCCCTATGCGACTTATTTGTGTGTTTTTGTAGAAAAATTCTATATTTCTGTGTTTTTTTCTCCGTAAGCAAAGAAAAAGCCAAGCGTAAGCAAATTGTAAGCGAAGGGATTATGTCTTCATAAATCCTTTTTGCGACCATTTTCTGAAGAAATAATGTATTTTTCGACATCCCGGCAGTCGATTTATGTCAAATATGATGCAAAACTGTAGATAATTTTACCTTAAATATGCAAATCGTCAAGAAAAGTCCTTAATATCTTTTTTACAAAGTATCATATTTGTATATTTCTGATTTTAACTGAAGGATTTTTGCATTAATTTTTATATTCATGCTCACTCACATGCACCATTCTGTAGCCAAGGAAATATTCTGCGTCCCGATGCGACTTATTTGTGTGTTTTTGTAGAAAAATTCTATATTTCTGTGGTTTTTTCTCCGTATGCAAAGAAAAAGCAAAGCGTAAGCAAATTGTAAGCAAAGGGATTATGTCTTCATAAATCCTTTTTGCGACCATTTTCTGAAGAAATAATGTATTTTTCGAAATCCCGGCAGTCCATTTATGTCGAATATGATGCAAAACTGTCGATAATTTTACCTTAAACATGCAAATCGTCAAGAAAAGTCCTTAATATCTTTTTTACAAAGGATCATATTTGTATATTGCTGACTTTAACTGAAGGATTTTTGCATTAATTTTTAGATTCATCCTCACTTACATGCACCATTCTGTAGCGAAGGAAATATTCTGCGTCCCTATGCGACTTGTTTGTGTGTATTTGTAGAAAAATTCTATATTTCTGTGGTGTTTTATCCGTAAGCAAAGAATAAGCAAAGCGTAAGCAAATTGTAAGCAAAGGGAATATGTCTTCATAAATCCTTTTTGCGACCATTTTCTGAAGAAATAATTAATTTTCGACATCCCGGGAGACCATTTATGCCTAATATGGTGCAAAACTGTAGATATTTGGAGCTCAAATAAGCAAATGGGTACCAAAAGTTCTTAATATCACTTTTAGAAAGAATCATATTTGTATATTTCTGACTTTACCTGAAGGATTTTTGCATTAATTTTTAGATTCATGCTCACTCACATGCACCATTCTGTAGCGAAGGAAATATTCTGCGTCCCTATGCGACTTATTTGTGTGTTTTTGTTGAAAAAATTCTATATTTCTGTGGTGTTTTCTCCGTGAGCAAAGAAAAAGCAAAACGTAAGCAAATTGTAAGCAAAGGGATTATGTCTTCATAAATCCTTTTTGCGACCATTTTCTGAAGAAATAATGTATTTTTCGACATCCCGGCAGTCCATTTATGTCGAATATGATGCAAAACTGTAGATAATTTTACCTTAAATATGCAAATCGTCAAGAAAAGTCCTTAATATCACTTTTACAATGAAACATATTCGTATATTGCTGACTTTAACTGAAGGATTTTTGCATTAATTTTTAGATTCATCCTCACTTACATGCACCATTCTGTAGCGAAGGAAATATTCTGCGTCCCTATGCGACTTGTTTGTGTGTATTTGTAGAAAAATTCTATATTTCTGTGGTGTTTTCTCCGTAAGCAAAGAATAAGCAAAGCGTAAGCAAATTGTAAGCAAAGGGAATATGTCTTCATAAATCCTTTTTGCGACCATTTTCTGAAGAAATAATGTATTTTTCGACATCCCGGGAGTCCATTTATGCCGAATATGGTGCAAAACTGTAGATAGTTGGAGCTAAAATAAGCAAATGGGTACCAAAGGCCCTAATATCACTTTTAGAAAGAATCATATTTGTATATTTCTGACTTTACCTGAAGGATTTTTGCATTAATTTTTAGATTCATGCTCGCTCACATGCACCATTCTGTAGCCAGGGAAATAGTCTGCGTCCCTATGCGACTTATTCGTGTGTATTTGTAGAAAAATGCTTAATTTCTGTGGTGTTTTCTCCGTAAGCAAAGAATAAGCAAAGCTTAAGCAAATTGTAAGCAAAGGGAATATGTCTTGATAAATCCTTTTTGCGACCATTTTCTGAAGAAATAATGTATTATTCGACATCCCGGCAGTCCATTTATGTCGAATATGGTGCAAAGCTGTAGATAATTTTACCTAAAATATGCAAATCGGTAAGAAAAGTCCTTAATATCACTTTTAGAAAGAATCAGATTTGTATATTTCTGATTTTTAACTGAAGGATTTTTGCATTACTTTTTAGATTCATGCACACTCACATGCACCTTTTTGTAGCCAAGGAAATATTCTGCGTCCCTATGCGACTTATTCGTGTGTATTTGTAGAAAAATGCTTAATTTCTGTGATGTTTTCTCCGTAAGCAAAGAATAAGCAAAGCGTAAGCAAATTGTAAGCAAAGGGACTATGTCTTCATAAATCCTTGTTGCGACCATTTTCTGAAGAAATCATGTATTTTTCGATATTCCGGGAGTCCATTTAGGTCGAATATGGTGCAAAACTGTAGATAATTTTACCTAAAATATGCAAATCGGTAAGAAAAGTCCTTAATATCACTTTTAGAAAGAATCATATTTGTATATTTCTGACTTTACCTGAAGGATTTTTGCATTAATTTTTAGATTCATGCTCACTCACATGCACCTTTTTGTAGCCAAGGAAATATTCTGCGTCCCTATGCGACTTATCCGTGTGTATTTGTAGAAAATTGCTTATGTTCTCTTGTGTTTTCTCCGTAAGCAAAGAATAAGCAAAGCGTAAGCAAATTGTAAGCAAAGGGAATATGTCTTCATAAATCCTTTTTGCGACCATTTTCTGAAGAAATAATGTATTTTTCGGCATCCCGGGAGTCCATTTATGCCTAATATGGTGCAAAACTGTAGATAATTGGAGCTTAAATAAGCAAATCGGTACCACAAGTTCTTAATATCACTTTTAGAAAGAATCATATTTGTATATTGCTGACTTTAACTGAAGGATTTTTGCATTAATTTTTATATTCATGCTCACTCACATGCACCATTCTGTAGCCAAGGAAATATTCTGCGTCCCGATGCGACTTATTTGTGTGTATTTGTAGAAAATTGCTTAATTTCTGTGCTGTTTTCTCCACAAGCAAAGAATAAGCAAAGCGTAAGCAAATTGTAAGCAAAGGGACTATGTCTTCATAAATCCTTTTTGCGACCATTTTCTGAAGAAATAATGTATTTTTCGACATCCCGGCAGTCCATTTATGTCGAATACGGTGCAAAACAGTAGATAATTTTACCTAAAATATGCAAATCGTCAAGAAAAGTCCTTATTATCACTTTTACAAAGAATCATATTTGTATATTGCTGACTTTAACTGAAGAATTTTTGCATTAATTTTTAGATTCATGCTCACTCACATGCACCATTCTGTAGCGAAGGAAATATTCTGCGTCCCTATGCGACTTATTTGTGTGTTTTTGTAGAAAAATTCTATATTTCTGTGGTGTTTTCTCCGTGAGCAAAGAATAAGCAAAGCGTAAGCAAATTGTAAGCAAAGGGATTATGTCTTCATAAATCCTTTTTGCGACCATTTTCTGAAGAAATAATGTATTTTTGGACATTCCGGCAGTCCATTTATGTCAAATATGGTGCAAAACTGTAGATAATTTTACCTAAAATATGCAAATCGTCAAGAAAAGTCCTTAATATCACTTTTACAAAGAAACATATTTGTATATTGCTGACTTTAACTGAAGGATTTTTGCATTAATTTTTAGATTCATCCTCACTTACATGCACCATTCTGTAGCGAAGGAAATATTCTGCGTCCCTATGCGACTTGTTTGTGTGTATTTGTAGAAAAATTCTTTATTTGTGTGGTGTTTTCTCCGTAAGCAAAGAATAAGCAAAGCGTAAGCAAATTGAAAGCAAAGGGAATATGTCTTCATAAATCCTTTTTGCGACCATTTTCTGAAGAAATAATGTATTTTTCGACATCCCGGGAGTCCATTTATGCCGAATATGGTGCAAAACTGTAGATAGTTGGAGCTAAAATAAGCAAATGGGTACCAAAGGCCCTAATATCACTTTTAGAAAGAATCATATTTGTATATTTCTGACTTTACCTGAAGGATTTTTGCATTAATATTTAGATTCATGCTCGCTCACATGCACCATTCTGTAGCCAGTGAAATAGTCTGCGTCCCGATGCGACTTATTCGTGTGTATTTGTAGAAAAATGCTTAATTTCTGTGGTGTTTTCTCCGTAAGCAAAGAATAAGCAAAGCGTAAGCAAATTGTAAGCAAAAAGATTATGTCTTCATAAATCCTTTTTGCGACCATTTTCTGAAGAAATCATGTATTTTTCGACATCCCGGTAGTCCATTTATGTAGAATATGGTGCAAAGCTGTAGATAATTTTACCTAAAATATGCAAATCGGTAAGAAAAGTCCTTAATATCACTTTTAGAAAGAATCATATTTGTATATTTCTGACTTTACCTGAAGGATTTTTGCATTAATTTTTAGATTCATGCTCACTCACATGCACCTTTTTGTAGCCAAGGTAATATTCTGCGTCCCTATGCGACTTATTCGTGTGTATTTGTAGAAAATTTATAATTTCTGTGGTATTTTCTCCGTAAGCAAAGAATAAGCAAAGCGTAAGCAAATTATAAGCAAAGGAATTATGTCTTCATAAATCCTTTTTGCAACCATTTTCTGAAGAAATAATGTATTTTTCGACATTCCGGCAGTCCATTTATGTCAAATATGGTGCAAAACTGTAGATTATTTTACCTAAAATATGCAAATCGTCAAGAAAATTCCTTAATATCACTTTTACAAAGAAACATATTTGTATATTGCTGACTTTAACTGAAGGATTTTTGCATTAATTTTTAGATTCATGCTCACTTACATGCACCATTCTGTAGCGAAGGAAATATTCTGCGTCCCTATGCGACTTATCCGTGTGTATTTATAGAAAAATTCTATATTTCTGTGGTGTTTTCTCCGTAAGCAAAGAATAAGCAAAGCGTAAGCAAATTGTAAGGAAAGGGAATATGTCTTCATAAATCCTTTTTGCGACCATTTTCTGAAGAAATACTGTATTTTTCGACATCCCGGGAGTCCATTTATGCCGAATATGGTGCAAAACTGTAGATAATTGGAGCTAAAATAAGCAAATGGGTACCAAAAATCCTTAACATCACTTTTAAGCAGTAGCAGAATTATATATAAATATCTGACTAATAATTAACGATTTTACCCTTTATTTTTAGATTCACGCTCGCTCACATGCACCGTTGTGTAGCCAAGGAAATAGTCTGCGTCCCTACGGGCCATATTCGTGTGTATTTGTAGAAAATTGCTTATGTTCTGTTGTTTTCTCCGTAAGCAAAGAATAAGCAAAGCATTAGCAAATTGTAAGCAAAAGGAAAATGTCTTCATAAATCCTTTTTGTGACCATTTCCTGAAGAAATAATGTATTTTTCGACAACCGGCAGTCCATTTTTGTCGAATATGGTGCAAAACTGTAAATAATTTTACCTAAAATATGCAAATCATTAAGAAAAGTCATTAATATCACTTTTAGAAAGGATCATATTTGTATATTTCTGACTTTACCTGAAGGATTTTTGCATTAATTTTTATATTCATGCTCACTCACATGCACCATTCTGTAGCCAAGGAAATATTCTGCGTCACTATGCGACTTATTTGTGTGTTTTTGTAGAAAAATTCTATATTTCTGTGGTTTTTTCTCCGTAAGCAAAGAAAAAGCAAAGCGTAAGCAAATTGTAAGCAAAGGGATTATGTCTTCATAAATCCTTTTTGCGACCATTTTCTGAAAAAATAATGTATTTTTCGACATCCCGGCAGTCCATTTATGTCGAATATGATGCAAAACTGTAGATAATTTTACCTTAAATATCCAAATCGTCAAGAAAAGTCCCTAATATCTTTTTTACAAAGGATCATATTTGTATATTTCTGACTTTACCTGAAGGATTTTTGCATTAATTTTTAGATTCATGCTCACTCACATGTACCATTCTGTAGCCAAGGAAATATTCTGCGTCCCTATGCGACTTGTTTGTGTGTTTTTGTAGAAAAATTCTATATTTCTGTGGTTTTTTCTCCGTAAGCAAAGAAAAAGCAAAGCGTAAGCAAATTGTAAGCAAAGGGATTATGTCTTCATAAATCCTTTTTGCGACCATTTTCTGAAGAAATAATGTATTTTTCGACATCCCGGCAGTCCATTTATGTCGAATATGATGCAAAACTGTAGATAATTTTACCTTAAATATGCAAATCGTCAAGAAAAGTCCTTAATATCTTTTTTACAAAGGATCATATTTGTATATTTCTGATTTTACCTGAAGGATTTTTGCATTAATTTTTATATTCATGCTCACTCACATGCACCATTCTGTAGCCAAGGAAATATTCTGCGTCCCTATGCGACTTGTTTGTGTGTATTTGTAGAAAAATTCTATATTTCTGTGGTGTTTTCTCCGTAAGCAAAGAATAAGCAAAGCGTAAGCAAATTGTAAGCAAATTGACTATGTCTTCATAAATCCTTTTTGCGACCATTTTCTGAAGAAATAATGTATTTTTCGACAACCCGGCAGTCCATTTATGCCTAATATGGTGCAAAACTGTAGATAATTGGAGCTTAAATAAGCAAATGGGTACCAAAAGTTCTTAATATCACTTTTAGAAAGAATCATATTTGTATATTTCTGACTTTACCTGAAGGATTTTTGCATTAATTTTTAGATTCATGCTCGCTCACATGCACCATTCTGTAGCCAGGGAAATAGTCTGCGTCCCTATGCGACTTATTCGTGTGTATTTGTAGAAAATTGCTTAATTTCTGTGGTGTTTTCTCCATAAGCAAAGAAAAAGCAAAGCGTAAGCAAATTGTAAGCAAAGGGACTATGTCTTCATAAATCCTTTTTGCGACCATTTTCTGAAGAAATAATGTATTTTTCGACATCCCGGCAGTCCATTTATGTCGAATATGATGCAAAACTGTAGATAATTTTACCTTAAACATGCAAATCGTCAAGAAAAGTCCTTAATATCTTTTTTTACAAAGGATCATATTTGTATATTGCTGACTTTAACTGAAGGATTTTTGCATTAATTTTTAGATTCATCCTCACTTACATGCACCATTCTGTAGCGAAGGAAATATTCTGCGTCCCTATGCGACTTGTTTGTGTGTATTTGTAGAAAAATTCTATATTTCTGTGGTGATTTATCCGTAAGCAAAGAATAAGCAAAGCGTAAGCAAATTGTAAGCAAAGGGAATATGTCTTCATAAATCCTTTTTGCGACCATTTTCTGAAGAAATAATTAATTTTTCGACATCCCGGGAGACCATTTATGCCTAATATGGTGCAAAACTGTAGATATTTGGAGCTCAAATAAGCAAATGGGTACCAAAAGTTCTTAATATCACTTTTAGAAAGAATCATATTTGTATATTTCTGACTTTACCTGAAGGATTTTTGCATTAATTTTTAGATTCATGCTCACTCACATGCACCATTCTGTAGCGAAGGAAATATTCTGCGTCCCTATGCGACTTATTTATGTGTTTTTGTTGAAAAAATTCTATATTTCTGTGGTGTTTTCTCCGTGAGCAAAGAAAAAGCAAAACGTAAGCAAATTGTAAGCAAAGGGATTATGTCTTCATAAATCCTTTTTGCGACCATTTTCTGAAGAAATAATGTATTTTTCGACATCCCGGCAGTCCATTTATGTCGAATATGATGCAAAACTGTAGATAATTTTACCTTAAATATGCAAATCGTCAAGAAAAGTCCTTAATATCACTTTTACAATGAAACATATTTGTATATTGCTGACTTTAACTGAAGGATTTTTGCATTAATTTTTAGATTCATCCTCACTTACATGCACCATTCTGTAGCGAAGGAAATATTCTGCGTCCCTATGCGACTTGTTTGTGTGTATTTGTAGAAAAATTCTATATTTCTGCGGTGTTTTCTCCGTAAGCAAAGAATAAGCAAAGCGTAAGCAAATTGTAAGCAAAGGGAAAATGTCTTCATAAATCCTTTTTGCGACCATTTTCTGAAGAAATAATGTATTTTTCGACATCCCGGGAGTCCATTTATGCCGAATATGGTGCAAAACTGTAGATAGTTGGAGCTAAAATAAGCAAATGGGTACCAAAGGCCCTAATATCACTTTTAGAAAGAATCATATTTGTATATTTCTGACTTTACCTGAAGGATTTTTGCATTAATTTTTAGATTCATGCTCGCTCACATGCACCATTCTGTAGCCAGGGAAATAGTCTGCGTCCCTATGCGACTTATTCGTGTGTATTTGTAGAAAAATGCTTAATTTCTGTGGTTTTTTCTCCGTAAGCAAAGAAAAAGCAAAGCGTAAGCAAATTGTAAGCAAAGGGATTATGTCTTCATAAATCCTTTTTGCGACCATTTTCTGAAAAAATAATGTATTTTTCGACATCCCGGCAGTCCATTTATGTCGAATATGATGCAAAACTGTAGATAATTTTACCTTAAATATCCAAATCGTCAAGAAAAGTCCCTAATATCTTTTTTACAAAGGATCATATTTGTATATTTCTGACTTTACCTGAAGGATTTTTGCATTAATTTTTAGATTCATGCTCACTCACATGCACCATTCTGTAGCCAAGGAAATATTCTGCGTCCCTATGCGACTTGTTTGTGTGTTTTTGTAGAAAAATTCTATATTTCTGTGGTTTTTTCTCCGTAAGCAAAGAAAAAGCAAAGCGTAAGCAAATTGTAAGCAAAGGGATTATGTCTTCATAAATCCTTTTTGCGACCATTTTCTGAAGAAATAATGTATTTTTCGACATCCCGGCAGTCCATTTATGTCGAATATGATGCAAAACTGTAGATAATTTTACCTTAAATATGCAAATCGTCAAGAAAAGTCCTTAATATCTTTTTTACAAAGGATCATATTTGTATATTTCTGACTTTACCTGAAGGATTTTTGCATTAATTTTTAGATTCATGCTCACTCACATGCACCATTCTGTAGCCAAGGAAATATTCTGCGTCCCTATGCGACTTATTTGTGTGTTTTTGTAGAAAAATTCTATATTTCTGTGTTTTTTTCTCCGTAAGCAAAGAAAAAGCCAAGCGTAAGCAAATTGTAAGCGAAGGGATTATGTCTTCATAAATCCTTTTTGCGACCATTTTCTGAAGAAATAATGTATTTTTCGACATCCCGGCAGTCGATTTATGTCAAATATGATGCAAAACTGTAGATAATTTTACCTTAAATATGCAAATCGTCAAGAAAAGTCCTTAATATCTTTTTTACAAAGTATCATATTTGTATATTTCTGATTTTAACTGAAGGATTTTTGCATTAATTTTTATATTCATGCTCACTCACATGCACCATTCTGTAGCCAAGGAAATATTCTGCGTCCCGATGCGACTTATTTGTGTGTTTTTGTAGAAAAATTCTATATTTCTGTGGTTTTTTCTCCGTATGCAAAGAAAAAGCAAAGCGTAAGCAAATTGTAAGCAAAGGGATTATGTCTTCATAAATCCTTTTTGCGACCATTTTCTGAAGAAATAATGTATTTTTCGAAATCCCGGCAGTCCATTTATGTCGAATATGATGCAAAACTGTCGATAATTTTACCTTAAACATGCAAATCGTCAAGAAAAGTCCTTAATATCTTTTTTACAAAGGATCATATTTGTATATTGCTGACTTTAACTGAAGGATTTTTGCATTAATTTTTAGATTCATCCTCACTTACATGCACCATTCTGTAGCGAAGGAAATATTCTGCGTCCCTATGCGACTTGTTTGTGTGTATTTGTAGAAAAATTCTATATTTCTGTGGTGTTTTATCCGTAAGCAAAGAATAAGCAAAGCGTAAGCAAATTGTAAGCAAAGGGAATATGTCTTCATAAATCCTTTTTGCGACCATTTTCTGAAGAAATAATTAATTTTCGACATCCCGGGAGACCATTTATGCCTAATATGGTGCAAAACTGTAGATATTTGGAGCTCAAATAAGCAAATGGGTACCAAAAGTTCTTAATATCACTTTTAGAAAGAATCATATTTGTATATTTCTGACTTTACCTGAAGGATTTTTGCATTAATTTTTAGATTCATGCTCACTCACATGCACCATTCTGTAGCGAAGGAAATATTCTGCGTCCCTATGCGACTTATTTGTGTGTTTTTGTTGAAAAAATTCTATATTTCTGTGGTGTTTTCTCCGTGAGCAAAGAAAAAGCAAAACGTAAGCAAATTGTAAGCAAAGGGATTATGTCTTCATAAATCCTTTTTGCGACCATTTTCTGAAGAAATAATGTATTTTTCGACATCCCGGCAGTCCATTTATGTCGAATATGATGCAAAACTGTAGATAATTTTACCTTAAATATGCAAATCGTCAAGAAAAGTCCTTAATATCACTTTTACAATGAAACATATTCGTATATTGCTGACTTTAACTGAAGGATTTTTGCATTAATTTTTAGATTCATCCTCACTTACATGCACCATTCTGTAGCGAAGGAAATATTCTGCGTCCCTATGCGACTTGTTTGTGTGTATTTGTAGAAAAATTCTATATTTCTGTGGTGTTTTCTCCGTAAGCAAAGAATAAGCAAAGCGTAAGCAAATTGTAAGCAAAGGGAATATGTCTTCATAAATCCTTTTTGCGACCATTTTCTGAAGAAATAATGTATTTTTCGACATCCCGGGAGTCCATTTATGCCGAATATGGTGCAAAACTGTAGATAGTTGGAGCTAAAATAAGCAAATGGGTACCAAAGGCCCTAATATCACTTTTAGAAAGAATCATATTTGTATATTTCTGACTTTACCTGAAGGATTTTTGCATTAATTTTTAGATTCATGCTCGCTCACATGCACCATTCTGTAGCCAGGGAAATAGTCTGCGTCCCTATGCGACTTATTCGTGTGTATTTGTAGAAAAATGCTTAATTTCTGTGGTGTTTTCTCCATAAGCAAAGAATAAGCAAAGCGTAAGCAAATTGTAAGCAAAGGGACTATGTCTTCATAAATCCTTTTTGCGACCATTTTCTGAAGAAATAATGTATTTTTCGACATCCCGGCAGTCCATTTATGTCGAATACGGTGCAAAACAGTAGATAATTTGACCTAAAATATGCAAATCGTCAAGAAAAGTCCTTAATATCACTTTTACAAAGAATCATATTTGTATATTGCTGACTTTAACTGAAGAATTTTTGCATTAATTTTTAGATTCATGCTCACTCACATGCACCATTCTGTAGCGAAGGAAATATTCTGCGTCCCTATGCGACTTATTTGTGTGTTTTTGTTGAAATATTCTATATTTCTGTGGTGTTTTCTCCGTGAGCAAAGAAAAAGCAAAACGTAAGCAAATTGTAAGCAAAGGGATTATGTCTTCATAAATCCTTTTTGCGACCATTTTCTGAAGAAATAATGTATTTTTCGACATCCCGGCAGTCAATTAATGTCGAATATGATGCAAAACTGTAGATAATTTTATCTTAAATATGCAAATCGTCAAGAAAAGTCCTTAATATCACTTTTACAATGAAACATATTTGTATATTGCTGACTTTAACTGAAGGATTTTTGCATTAATTTTTAGATTCATCCTCACTTACATGCACCATTCTGTAGCGAAGGAAATATTCTGCGTCCCTATGCGACTTGTTTGTGTGTATTTGTAGAAAAATTCTATATTTCTGTGGTGTTTTCTCCGTAAGCAAAGAATAAGCAAAGCGTAAGCAAATTGTAAGCAAAGGGAATATGTCTTCATAAATCCTTTTTGCGACCATTTTCTGAAGAAATAATGTTTTTTTCGACATCCCGGGAGTCCATTTATGCCGAATATGGTGCAAAACTGTAGATAGTTGGAGCTAAAATAAGCAAATGGGTACCAGAGGCCCTAATATCACTTTTAGAAAGAATCATATTTGTATATTTCTGACTTTACCTGAAGGATTTTTGCATTAATTTTTAGATTCATGCTCGCTCACATGCACCATTCTGTAGCAAGGGAAATAGTCTGCGTCCCTATGCGACTTATTCGTGTGTATTTGTAGAAAAATGCTTAATTTCTGTGGTGTTTTCTCCGTAAGCAAAGAATAAGCAAAGCGTAAGCAAATTGTAAGCAAAGGGAATATGTCTTGATAAATCCTTTTTGCGACCATTTTCTGAAGAAATAATGTATTATTCGATATCCCGGCAGTCCATTTATGTCGAATATGGTGCAAAGCTGTAGATAATTTTACCTAAAATATGCAAATCGGTAAGAAAAGTCCTTAATATCACTTTTAGAAAGAATCAGATTTGTATATTTCTGATTTTTAACTGAAGGATTTTTGCATTACTTTTTAGATTCATGCACACTCACATGCACCTTTTTGTAGCCAAGGAAATATTCTGCGTCCCTATGCGACTTATTCGTGTGTATTTGTAGAAAAATGCTTAATTTCTGTGATGTTTTCTCCGTAAGCAAAGAATAAGCAAAGCGTAAGCAAATTGTAAGCAAAGGGACTATGTCTTCATAAATCCTTGTTGCGACCATTTTCTGAAGAAATCATGTATTTTTCGATATTCCGGGAGTCCATTTAGGTCGAATATGGTGCAAAACTGTAGATAATTTTACCTAAAATATGCAAATCGGTAAGAAAAGTCCTTAATATCACTTTTAGAAAGAATCATATTTGTATATTTCTGACTTTACCTGAAGGATTTTTGCATTAATTTTTAGATTCATGCTCACTCACATGCACCTTTTTGTAGCCAAGGAAATATTCTGCGTCCCTATGCGACTTATCCGTGTGTATTTGTAGAAAATTGCTTATGTTCTCTTGTGTTTTCTCCGTAAGCAAAGAATAAGCAAAGCGTAAGCAAATTGTAAGCAAAGGGAATATGTCTTCATAAATCCTTTTTGCGACCATTTTCTGAAGAAATAATGTATTTTTCGGCATCCCGGGAGTCCATTTATGCCTAATATGGTGCAAAACTGTAGATAATTGGAGCTTAAATAAGCAAATCGGTACCACAAGTTCTTAATATCACTTTTAGAAAGAATCATATTTGTATATTGCTGACTTTAACTGAAGGATTTTTGCATTAATTTTTATATTCATGCTCACTCACATGCACCATTCTGTAGCCAAGGAAATATTCTGCGTCCCGATGCGACTTATTTGTGTGTATTTGTAGAAAATTGCTTAATTTCTGTGCTGTTTTCTCCACAAGCAAAGAATAAGCAAAGCGTAAGCAAATTGTAAGCAAAGGGACTATGTCTTCATAAATCCTTTTTGCGACCATTTTCTGAAGAAATAATGTATTTTTCGACATCCCGGCAGTCCATTTATGTCGAATACGGTGCAAAACAGTAGATAATTTTACCTAAAATATGCAAATCGTCAAGAAAAGTCCTTATTATCACTTTTACAAAGAATCATATTTGTATATTGCTGACTTTAACTGAAGAATTTTTGCATTAATTTTTAGATTCATGCTCACTCACATGCACCATTCTGTAGCGAAGGAAATATTCTGCGTCCCTATGCGACTTATTTGTGTGTTTTTGTAGAAAAATTCTATATTTCTGTGGTGTTTTCTCCGTGAGCAAAGAATAAGCAAAGCGTAAGCAAATTGTAAGCAAAGGGATTATGTCTTCATAAATCCTTTTTGCGACCATTTTCTGAAGAAATAATGTATTTTTGGACATTCCGGCAGTCCATTTATGTCAAATATGGTGCAAAACTGTAGATAATTTTACCTAAAATATGCAAATCGTCAAGAAAAGTCCTTAATATCACTTTTACAAAGAAACATATTTGTATATTGCTGACTTTAACTGAAGGATTTTTGCATTAATTTTTAGATTCATCCTCACTTACATGCACCATTCTGTAGCGAAGGAAATATTCTGCGTCCCTATGCGACTTGTTTGTGTGTATTTGTAGAAAAATTCTTTATTTGTGTGGTGTTTTCTCCGTAAGCAAAGAATAAGCAAAGCGTAAGCAAATTGAAAGCAAAGGGAATATGTCTTCATAAATCCTTTTTGCGACCATTTTCTGAAGAAATAATGTATTTTTCGACATCCCGGGAGTCCATTTATGCCGAATATGGTGCAAAACTGTAGATAGTTGGAGCTAAAATAAGCAAATGGGTACCAAAGGCCCTAATATCACTTTTAGAAAGAATCATATTTGTATATTTCTGACTTTACCTGAAGGATTTTTGCATTAATATTTAGATTCATGCTCGCTCACATGCACCATTCTGTAGCCAGTGAAATAGTCTGCGTCCCGATGCGACTTATTCGTGTGTATTTGTAGAAAAATGCTTAATTTCTGTGGTGTTTTCTCCGTAAGCAAAGAATAAGCAAAGCGTAAGCAAATTGTAAGCAAAAAGATTATGTCTTCATAAATCCTTTTTGCGACCATTTTCTGAAGAAATCATGTATTTTTCGACATCCCGGTAGTCCATTTATGTAGAATATGGTGCAAAGCTGTAGATAATTTTACCTAAAATATGCAAATCGGTAAGAAAAGTCCTTAATATCACTTTTAGAAAGAATCATATTTGTATATTTCTGACTTTACCTGAAGGATTTTTGCATTAATTTTTAGATTCATGCTCACTCACATGCACCTTTTTGTAGCCAAGGTAATATTCTGCGTCCCTATGCGACTTATTCGTGTGTATTTGTAGAAAATTTATAATTTCTGTGGTATTTTCTCCGTAAGCAAAGAATAAGCAAAGCGTAAGCAAATTATAAGCAAAGGAATTATGTCTTCATAAATCCTTTTTGCAACCATTTTCTGAAGAAATAATGTATTTTTCGACATTCCGGCAGTCCATTTATGTCAAATATGGTGCAAAACTGTAGATTATTTTACCTAAAATATGCAAATCGTCAAGAAAATTCCTTAATATCACTTTTACAAAGAAACATATTTGTATATTGCTGACTTTAACTGAAGGATTTTTGCATTAATTTTTAGATTCATGCTCACTTACATGCACCATTCTGTAGCGAAGGAAATATTCTGCGTCCCTATGCGACTTATCCGTGTGTATTTATAGAAAAATTCTATATTTCTGTGGTGTTTTCTCCGTAAGCAAAGAATAAGCAAAGCGTAAGCAAATTGTAAGGAAAGGGAATATGTCTTCATAAATCCTTTTTGCGACCATTTTCTGAAGAAATACTGTATTTTTCGACATCCCGGGAGTCCATTTATGCCGAATATGGTGCAAAACTGTAGATAATTGGAGCTAAAATAAGCAAATGGGTACCAAAAATCCTTAACATCACTTTTAAGCAGTAGCAGAATTATATATAAATATCTGACTAATAATTAACGATTTTACCCTTTATTTTTAGATTCACGCTCGCTCACATGCACCGTTGTGTAGCCAAGGAAATAGTCTGCGTCCCTACGGGCCATATTCGTGTGTATTTGTAGAAAATTGCTTATGTTCTGTTGTTTTCTCCGTAAGCAAAGAATAAGCAAAGCATTAGCAAATTGTAAGCAAAAGGAAAATGTCTTCATAAATCCTTTTTGTGACCATTTCCTGAAGAAATAATGTATTTTTCGACAACCGGCAGTCCATTTTTGTCGAATATGGTGCAAAACTGTAAATAATTTTACCTAAAATATGCAAATCATTAAGAAAAGTCATTAATATCACTTTTAGAAAGGATCATATTTGTATATTTCTGACTTTACCTGAAGGATTTTTGCATTAATTTTTATATTCATGCTCACTCACATGCACCATTCTGTAGCCAAGGAAATATTCTGCGTCACTATGCGACTTATTTGTGTGTTTTTGTAGAAAAATTCTATATTTCTGTGGTTTTTTCTCCGTAAGCAAAGAAAAAGCAAAGCGTAAGCAAATTGTAAGCAAAGGGATTATGTCTTCATAAATCCTTTTTGCGACCATTTTCTGAAAAAATAATGTATTTTTCGACATCCCGGCAGTCCATTTATGTCGAATATGATGCAAAACTGTAGATAATTTTACCTTAAATATCCAAATCGTCAAGAAAAGTCCCTAATATCTTTTTTACAAAGGATCATATTTGTATATTTCTGACTTTACCTGAAGGATTTTTGCATTAATTTTTAGATTCATGCTCACTCACATGTACCATTCTGTAGCCAAGGAAATATTCTGCGTCCCTATGCGACTTGTTTGTGTGTTTTTGTAGAAAAATTCTATATTTCTGTGGTTTTTTCTCCGTAAGCAAAGAAAAAGCAAAGCGTAAGCAAATTGTAAGCAAAGGGATTATGTCTTCATAAATCCTTTTTGCGACCATTTTCTGAAGAAATAATGTATTTTTCGACATCCCGGCAGTCCATTTATGTCGAATATGATGCAAAACTGTAGATAATTTTACCTTAAATATGCAAATCGTCAAGAAAAGTCCTTAATATCTTTTTTACAAAGGATCATATTTGTATATTTCTGATTTTACCTGAAGGATTTTTGCATTAATTTTTATATTCATGCTCACTCACATGCACCATTCTGTAGCCAAGGAAATATTCTGCGTCCCTATGCGACTTGTTTGTGTGTATTTGTAGAAAAATTCTATATTTCTGTGGTGTTTTCTCCGTAAGCAAAGAATAAGCAAAGCGTAAGCAAATTGTAAGCAAATTGACTATGTCTTCATAAATCCTTTTTGCGACCATTTTCTGAAGAAATAATGTATTTTTCGACATCCCGGGAGTTCGTTTATGCCTAATATGGTGCAAAACTGTAGATAATTGGAGCTTAAATAAGCAAATGGGTACCAAAAGTTCTTAATATCACTTTTAGAAAGAATCATATTTGTATATTTCTGACTTTACCTGAAGGATTTTTGTATTAATTTTTAGATTCATGCTCGCTCACATGCACCATTCTGTAGCCAGGGAAATAGTCTGCGTCCCTATGCGACTTATTCGTGTGTATTTGTAGAAAATTGCTTAATTTCTGTGGTGTTTTCTCCATAAGCAAAGAATAAGCAAAGCGTAAGCAAATTGTAAGCAAAGGGACTATGTCTTCATAAATACTTTTTGCGACCATTTTCTGAAGAAATAATGTATTTTTCGACATCCCGGCAGTCCATTTATGTCGAATACGGTGCAAAACAGTAGATAATTTTACCTAAAATATGCAAATCGTCAAGAAAAGTTCTTAATATCACTTTTACAAAGAATCATATTTGTATATTGCTGACTTTAACTGAAGAATTTTTGCATTAATTTTTAGATTCATGCTCACTCACATGCACCATTCTGTAGCGAAGGAAATACTCTGCGTCCCTATGCGACTTATTTGTGTGTTTTTGTTGAAAAATTCTATATTTCTGTGGTGTTTTCTCCGTGAGCAAAGAAAAAGCAAAACGTAAGCAAATTGTAAGCAAAGGGATTATGTCTTCATAAATCCTTTTTGCGACCATTTTCTGAAGAAATAATGTATTTTTCGACATCACGGCAGTCCATTTATTTCGAATATGATGCAAAACTGTAGATAATTTTACCTTAAATATGCAAATCGTCAAGAAAAGTCCTTAATATCACTTTTACAATGAAACATATTTGTATATTGCTGACTTTAACTGAAGGATTTTTGCATTAATTTTTAGATTCATCCTCACTTACATGCACCATTCTGTAGCGAAGGAAATATTCTGCGTCCCTATGCGACTTGTTTGTGTGTATTTGTAGAAAAATTCTATATTTCTGTGGTGTTTTCTCCGTAAGCAAAGAATACGCAAAGCGTAAGCAAATTGTAAGCAAAGGGAATATGTCTTCATAAATCCTTTTTGCGACCATTTTCTGAAGAAATAATGTATTTTTCGACATCCCGGGAGTCCATTTATGCCGAATATGGTGCAAAACTGTAGATAGTTGGAGCTAAAATAAGCAAATGGGTACCAAAGGCCCTAATATCACTTTTAGAAAGAATCATATTTGTATATTTCTGACTTTACCTGAAGGATTTTTGCATTAATTTTTAGATTCATGCTCGCTCACATGCACCATTCTGTAGCCAGGGAAATAGTCTGCGTCCCTATGCGACTTATTCGTGTGTATTTGTAGAAAAATGCTTAATTTCTGTGGTGTTTTCTCCATAAGCAAAGAATAAGCAAAGCGTAAGCAAATTGTAAGCAAAGGGACTATGTCTTCATAAATCCTTTTTGCGACCATTTTCTGAAGAAATAATGTATTTTTCGACATCCCGGCAGTCCATTTATGTCGAATACGGTGCAAAACAGTAGATAATTTTACCTAAAATATGCAAATCGTCAAGAAAAGTCCTTAATATCACTTTTACAAAGAATCATATTTGTATATTGCTGACTTTAACTGAAGAATTTTTGCATTAATTTTTAGATTCATGCTCACTCACATGCACCATTCTGTAGCGAAGGAAATATTCTGCGTCCCTATGCGACTTATTTGTGTGTTTTTGTTGAAATATTCTATATTTCTGTGGTGTTTTCTCCGTGAGCAAAGAAAAAGCAAAACGTAAGCAAATTGTAAGCAAAGGGATTATGTCTTCATAAATCCTTTTTGCGACCATTTTCTGAAGAAATAATGTATTTTTCGACATCCCGGCAGTCAATTAATGTCGAATATGATGCAAAACTGTAGATAATTTTATCTTAAATATGCAAATCGTCAAGAAAAGTCCTTAATATCACTTTTACAATGAAACATATTTGTATATTGCTGACTTTAACTGAAGGATTTTTGCATTAATTTTTAGATTCATCCTCACTTACATGCACCATTCTGTAGCGAAGGAAATATTCTGCGTCCCTATGCGACTTGTTTGTGTGTATTTGTAGAAAAATTCTATATTTCTGTGGTGTTTTCTCCGTAAGCAAAGAATAAGCAAAGCGTAAGCAAATTGTAAGCAAAGGGAATATGTCTTCATAAATCCTTTTTGCGACCATTTTCTGAAGAAATAATGTTTTTTTCGACATCCCGGGAGTCCATTTATGCCGAATATGGTGCAAAACTGTAGATAGTTGGAGCTAAAATAAGCAAATGGGTACCAGAGGCCCTAATATCACTTTTAGAAAGAATCATATTTGTATATTTCTGACTTTACCTGAAGGATTTTTGCATTAATTTTTAGATTCATGCTCGCTCACATGCACCATTCTGTAGCAAGGGAAATAGTCTGCGTCCCTATGCGACTTATTCGTGTGTATTTGTAGAAAAATGCTTAATTTCTGTGGTGTTTTCTCCGTAAGCAAAGAATAAGCAAAGCGTAAGCAAATTGTAAGCAAAGGGAATATGTCTTGATAAATCCTTTTTGCGACCATTTTCTGAAGAAATAATGTATTATTCGACATCCCGGCAGTCCATTTATGTCGAATATGGTGCAAAGCTGTAGATAATTTTACCTAAAATATGCAAATCGGTAAGAAAAGTCCTTAATATCACTTTTAGAAAGAATCAGATTTGTATATTTCTGATTTTTAACTGAAGGATTTTTGCATTACTTTTTAGATTCATGCACACTCACATGCACCTTTTTGTAGCCAAGGAAATATTCTGCGTCCCTATGCGACTTATTCGTGTGTATTTGTAGAAAAATGCTTAATTTCTGTGATGTTTTCTCCGTAAGCAAAGAATAAGCAAAGCGTAAGCAAATTGTAAGCAAAGGGACTATGTCTTCATAAATCCTTGTTGCGACCATTTTCTGAAGAAATCATGTATTTTTCGATATTCCGGGAGTCCATTTAGGTCGAATATGGTGCAAAACTGTAGATAATTTTACCTAAAATATGCAAATCGGTAAGAAAAGTCCTTAATATCACTTTTAGAAAGAATCATATTTGTATATTTCTGACTTTACCTGAAGGATTTTTGCATTAATTTTTAGATTCATGCTCACTCACATGCACCTTTTTGTAGCCAAGGAAATATTCTGCGTCCCTATGCGACTTATCCGTGTGTATTTGTAGAAAATTGCTTATGTTCTCTTGTGTTTTCTCCGTAAGCAAAGAATAAGCAAAGCGTAAGCAAATTGTAAGCAAAGGGAATATGTCTTCATAAATCCTTTTTGCGACCATTTTCTGAAGAAATAATGTATTTTTCGGCATCCCGGGAGTCCATTTATGCCTAATATGGTGCAAAACTGTAGATAATTGGAGCTTAAATAAGCAAATCGGTACCACAAGTTCTTAATATCACTTTTAGAAAGAATCATATTTGTATATTGCTGACTTTAACTGAAGGATTTTTGCATTAATTTTTATATTCATGCTCACTCACATGCACCATTCTGTAGCCAAGGAAATATTCTGCGTCCCGATGCGACTTATTTGTGTGTATTTGTAGAAAATTGCTTAATTTCTGTGCTGTTTTCTCCACAAGCAAAGAATAAGCAAAGCGTAAGCAAATTGTAAGCAAAGGGACTATGTCTTCATAAATCCTTTTTGCGACCATTTTCTGAAGAAATAATGTATTTTTCGACATCCCGGCAGTCCATTTATGTCGAATACGGTGCAAAACAGTAGATAATTTTACCTAAAATATGCAAATCGTCAAGAAAAGTCCTTATTATCACTTTTACAAAGAATCATATTTGTATATTGCTGACTTTAACTGAAGAATTTTTGCATTAATTTTTAGATTCATGCTCACTCACATGCACCATTCTGTAGCGAAGGAAATATTCTGCGTCCCTATGCGACTTATTTGTGTGTTTTTGTAGAAAAATTCTATATTTCTGTGGTGTTTTCTCCGTGAGCAAAGAATAAGCAAAGCGTAAGCAAATTGTAAGCAAAGGGATTATGTCTTCATAAATCCTTTTTGCGACCATTTTCTGAAGAAATAATGTATTTTTGGACATTCCGGCAGTCCATTTATGTCAAATATGGTGCAAAACTGTAGATAATTTTACCTAAAATATGCAAATCGTCAAGAAAAGTCCTTAATATCACTTTTACAAAGAAACATATTTGTATATTGCTGACTTTAACTGAAGGATTTTTGCATTAATTTTTAGATTCATCCTCACTTACATGCACCATTCTGTAGCGAAGGAAATATTCTGCGTCCCTATGCGACTTGTTTGTGTGTATTTGTAGAAAAATTCTTTATTTGTGTGGTGTTTTCTCCGTAAGCAAAGAATAAGCAAAGCGTAAGCAAATTGAAAGCAAAGGGAATATGTCTTCATAAATCCTTTTTGCGACCATTTTCTGAAGAAATAATGTATTTTTCGACATCCCGGGAGTCCATTTATGCCGAATATGGTGCAAAACTGTAGATAGTTGGAGCTAAAATAAGCAAATGGGTACCAAAGGCCCTAATATCACTTTTAGAAAGAATCATATTTGTATATTTCTGACTTTACCTGAAGGATTTTTGCATTAATATTTAGATTCATGCTCGCTCACATGCACCATTCTGTAGCCAGTGAAATAGTCTGCGTCCCGATGCGACTTATTCGTGTGTATTTGTAGAAAAATGCTTAATTTCTGTGGTGTTTTCTCCGTAAGCAAAGAATAAGCAAAGCGTAAGCAAATTGTAAACAAAAAGATTATGTCTTCATAAATCCTTTTTGCGACCATTTTCTGAAGAAATCATGTATTTTTCGACATCCCGGTAGTCCATTTATGTAGAATATGGTGCAAAGCTGTAGATAATTTTACCTAAAATATGCAAATCGGTAAGAAAAGTCCTTAATATCACTTTTAGAAAGAATCATATTTGTATATTTCTGACTTTACCTGAAGGATTTTTGCATTAATTTTTAGATTCATGCTCACTCACATGCACCTTTTTGTAGCCAAGGTAATATTCTGCGTCCCTATGCGACTTATTCGTGTGTATTTGTAGAAAATTTATAATTTCTGTGGTATTTTCTCCGTAAGCAAAGAATAAGCAAAGCGTAAGCAAATTATAAGCAAAGGAATTATGTCTTCATAAATCCTTTTTGCAACCATTTTCTGAAGAAATAATGTATTTTTCGACATTCCGGCAGTCCATTTATGTCAAATATGGTGCAAAACTGTAGATTATTTTACCTAAAATATGCAAATCGTCAAGAAAATTCCTTAATATCACTTTTACAAAGAAACATATTTGTATATTGCTGACTTTAACTGAAGGATTTTTGCATTAATTTTTAGATTCATGCTCACTTACATGCACCATTCTGTAGCGAAGGAAATATTCTGCGTCCCTATGCGACTTATCCGTGTGTATTTATAGAAAAATTCTATATTTCTGTGGTGTTTTCTCCGTAAGCAAAGAATAAGCAAAGCGTAAGCAAATTGTAAGGAAAGGGAATATGTCTTCATAAATCCTTTTTGCGACCATTTTCTGAAGAAATACTGTATTTTTCGACATCCCGGGAGTCCATTTATGCCGAATATGGTGCAAAACTGTAGATAATTGGAGCTAAAATAAGCAAATGGGTACCAAAAATCCTTAACATCACTTTTAAGCAGTAGCAGAATTATATATAAATATCTGACTAATAATTAACGATTTTACCCTTTATTTTTAGATTCACGCTCGCTCACATGCACCGTTGTGTAGCCAAGGAAATAGTCTGCGTCCCTACGGGCCATATTCGTGTGTATTTGTAGAAAATTGCTTATGTTCTGTTGTTTTCTCCGTAAGCAAAGAATAAGCAAAGCATTAGCAAATTGTAAGCAAAAGGAAAATGTCTTCATAAATCCTTTTTGTGACCATTTCCTGAAGAAATAATGTATTTTTCGACAACCGGCAGTCCATTTTTGTCGAATATGGTGCAAAACTGTAAATAATTTTACCTAAAATATGCAAATCATTAAGAAAAGTCATTAATATCACTTTTAGAAAGGATCATATTTGTATATTTCTGACTTTACCTGAAGGATTTTTGCATTAATTTTTATATTCATGCTCACTCACATGCACCATTCTGTAGCCAAGGAAATATTCTGCGTCACTATGCGACTTATTTGTGTGTTTTTGTAGAAAAATTCTATATTTCTGTGGTTTTTTCTCCGTAAGCAAAGAAAAAGCAAAGCGTAAGCAAATTGTAAGCAAAGGGATTATGTCTTCATAAATCCTTTTTGCGACCATTTTCTGAAAAAATAATGTATTTTTCGACATCCCGGCAGTCCATTTATGTCGAATATGATGCAAAACTGTAGATAATTTTACCTTAAATATCCAAATCGTCAAGAAAAGTCCCTAATATCTTTTTTACAAAGGATCATATTTGTATATTTCTGACTTTACCTGAAGGATTTTTGCATTAATTTCATGCTCACTCACATGTACCATTCTGTAGCCAAGGAAATATTCTGCGTCCCTATGCGACTTGTTTGTGTGTTTTTGTAGAAAAATTCTATATTTCTGTGGTTTTTTCTCCGTAAGCAAAGAAAAAGCAAAGCGTAAGCAAATTGTAAGCAAAGGGATTATGTCTTCATAAATCCTTTTTGCGACCATTTTCTGAAGAAATAATGTATTTTTCGACATCCCGGCAGTCCATTTATGTCGAATATGATGCAAAACTGTAGATAATTTTACCTTAAATATGCAAATCGTCAAGAAAAGTCCTTAATATCTTTTTTACAAAGGATCATATTTGTATATTTCTGATTTTACCTGAAGGATTTTTGCATTAATTTTTATATTCATGCTCACTCACATGCACCATTCTGTAGCCAAGGAAATATTCTGCGTCCCTATGCGACTTGTTTGTGTGTATTTGTAGAAAAATTCTATATTTCTGTGGTGTTTTCTCCGTAAGCAAAGAATAAGCAAAGCGTAAGCAAATTGTAAGCAAATTGACTATGTCTTCATAAATCCTTTTTGCGACCATTTTCTGAAGAAATAATGTATTTTTCGACATCCCGGGAGTCCGTTTATGCCTAATATGGTGCAAAACTGTAGATAATTGGAGCTTAAATAAGCAAATGGGTACCAAAAGTTCTTAATATCACTTTTAGAAAGAATCATATTTGTATATTTCTGACTTTACCTGAAGGATTTTTGCATTAATTTTTAGATTCATGCTCGCTCACATGCACCATTCTGTAGCCAGGGAAATAGTCTGCGTCCCTATGCGACTTATTCGTGTGTATTTGTAGAAAATTGCTTAATTTCTGTGGTGTTTTCTCCATAAGCAAAGAATAAGCAAAGCGTAAGCAAATTGTAAGCAAAGGGACTATGTCTTCATAAATCCTTTTTGCGACCATTTTCTGAAGAAATAATGTATTTTTCGACATCCCGGCAGTCCATTTATGTCGAATACGGTGCAAAACAGTAGATAATTTTACCTAAAATATGCAAATCGTCAAGAAAAGTTCTTAATATCACTTTTACAAAGAATCATATTTGTATATTGCTGACTTTAACTGAAGAATTTTTGCATTAATTTTTAGATTCATGCTCACTCACATGCACCATTCTGTAGCGAAGGAAATATTCTGCGTCCCTATGCGACTTATTTGTGTGTTTTTGTTGAAAAATTCTATATTTCTGTGGTGTTTTCTCCGTGAGCAAAGAAAAAGCAAAACGTAAGCAAATTGTAAGCAAAGGGATTATGTCTTCATAAATCCTTTTTGCGACCATTTTCTGAAGAAATAATGTATTTTTCGACATCACGGCAGTCCATTTATTTCGAATATGATGCAAAACTGTAGATAATTTTACCTTAAATATGCAAATCGTCAAGAAAAGTCCTTAATATCACTTTTACAATGAAACATATTTGTATATTGCTGACTTTAACTGAAGGATTTTTGCATTAATTTTTAGATTCATCCTCACTTACATGCACCATTCTGTAGCGAAGGAAATATTCTGCGTCCCTATGCGACTTGTTTGTGTGTATTTGTAGAAAAATTCTATATTTCTGTGGTGTTTTCTCCGTAAGCAAAGAATACGCAAAGCGTAAGCAAATTGTAAGCAAAGGGAATATGTCTTCATAAATCCTTTTTGCGACCATTTTCTGAAGAAATAATGTATTTTTCGACATCCCGGGAGTCCATTTATGCCGAATATGGTGCAAAACTGTAGATAGTTGGAGCTAAAATAAGCAAATGGGTACCAAAGGCCCTAATATCACTTTTAGAAAGAATCATATTTGTATATTTCTGACTTTACCTGAAGGATTTTTGCATTAATTTTTAGATTCATGCTCGCTCACATGCACCATTCTGTAGCCAGGGAAATAGTCTGCGTCCCTATGCGACTTATTCGTGTGTATTTGTAGAAAAATGCTTAATTTCTGTGGTGTTTTCTCCATAAGCAAAGAATAAGCAAAGCGTAAGCAAATTGTAAGCAAAGGGAATATGTCTTCATAAATCCTTTTAGCGACCATTTTCTGAAGAAATAATGTTTTTTTCGACATCCCGGGAGTCCATTTATGCCGAATATGGTGCAAAACTGTAGATAGTTGGAGCTAAAATAAGCAAATGGGTACCAAAGGCCCTAATATCACTTTTAGAAAGAATCATATTTGTATATTTCTGACTTTACCTGAAGGATTTTTGCATTAATTTTTAGATTCATGCTCGCTCACATGCACCATTCTGTAGCCAGGGAAATAGTCTGCGTCCCTATGCGACTTATTCGTGTGTATTTGTAGAAAAATGCTTAATTTATGTGGTGTTTTCTCCGTAAGCAAAGAATAAGCAAAGCGTAAGCAAATTGTAAGCAAAGGGAATATGTCTTGATAAATCCTTTTTGCGACCATTTTCTGAAAAAATAATGTATTATTCGACATCCCGGCAGTCCATTTATGTCGAATATGGTGCAAAGCTGTAGATAATTTTACCTAAAATATGCAAATCGGTAAGAAAAGTCCTTAATATCACTTTTAGAAAGAATCAGATTTGTATATTTCTGATTTTTAACTGAAGGATTTTTGCATTACTTTTTAGATTCATGCTCACTCACATGCACCTTTTTGTAGCCAAGGAAATATTCTGCGTCCCTATGCGACTTATTCGTGTGTATTTGTAGAAAAATGCTTAATTTCTGTGATGTTTTCTCCGTAAGCAAAGAATAAGCAAAGCGTAAGCAAATTGTAAGCAAAGGGACTATGTCTTCATAAATCCTTGTTGCGACCATTTTCTGAAGAAATCATGTATTTTTCGATATTCCGGGAGTCCATTTAGGTCGAATATGGTGCAAAACTGTAGATAATTTTACCTAAAATATGCAAATCGGTAAGAAAAGTCCTTAATATCACTTTTAGAAAGAATCATATTTGTATATTTCTGACTTTACCTGAAGGATTTTTGCATTGATTTTTAGATTCATGCTCACTCACATGCACCTTTTTGTAGCCAAGGAAATATTCTGCGTCCCTATGCGACTTATTCGTGTGTATTTGTAGAAAATTGCTTATGTTCTCTTGTGTTTTCTCCGTAAGCAAAGAATAAGCAAAGCGTAAGCAAATTGTAAGCAAAGGGAATATGTCTTCATAAATCCTTTTTGCGACCATTTTCTGAAGAAATAATGTATTTTTCGACATCCCGGGAGTCCATTTATGCCGAATATGGTGCAAAACTGTAGATAGTTGGAGCTAAAATAAGCAAATGGGTACCAAAGGCCCTAATATCACTTTTAGAAAGAATCATATTTGTATATTTCTGACTTTACCTGAAGGATTTTTGCATTAATTTTTAGATTCATGCTCGCTCACATGCACCATTCTGTAGCCAGGGAAATAGTCTGCGTCCCTATGCGACTTATTCGTGTGTATTTGTAGAAAAATGCTTAATTTCTGTGGTGTTTTCTCCGTAAGCAAAGAATAAGCAAAGCGTAAGCAAATTGTAAGCAAAGGGAATATGTCTTCATAAATCTTTGTTGCGACTATTTTCTGAAGAAATAATGTATTTTTCGACACCCCGGCAATCCATTTATGTCGAATACGGTGGAAAACAGTAGATAATTTTACCTCAAATATGCAAATCGTCAAGAAAAGTCCTTAATATCACTTTTACAAAAGAATCTTTTGTATATTGCTGACTTTAACTGAAGAAATTTTGCATTAATTTTTAGATTCATGCTCACTCACATGCACCATTCTGTAGCGAAGGAAATATTCTGCGTCCCTATGCGACTTATTTGTGTGTTTTTGTAGAAAAATTCTTAATTTCTGTGGTGTTTTCTCCGTGAGCAAAGAATAAGCAAAGCGTAAGCAAATTGTAAGCAAAGGCAATATGTCTTGATAAATCCTTTTTGCGACCATTTTCTGAAAAAATAATGTATTATTCGACATCCCGGCAGTCCATTTATGTCGAATATGGTGCAAAGCTGTAGATAATTTTACCTAAAATATGCAAATCGGTAAGAAAAGTCCTTAATATCACTTTTAGAAAGAATCAGATTTGTATATTTCTGATTTTTAACTGAAGGATTTTTGCATTACTTTTTAGATTCATGCTCACTCACATGCACCTTTTTGTAGCCAAGGAAATATTCTGCGTCCCTATGCGACTTATTCGTGTGTATTTGTAGAAAAATGCTTAATTTCTGTGATGTTTTCTCCGTAAGCAAAGAATAAGCAAAGCGTAAGCAAATTGTAAGCAAAGGGACTATGTCTTCATAAATCCTTGTTGCGACCATTTTCTGAAGAAATCATGTATTTTTCGATATTCCGGGAGTCCATTTAGGTCGAATATGGTGCAAAACTGTAGATAATTTTTCCTAAAATATGCAAATCGGTAAGAAAAGTCCTTAATATCACTTTTAGAAAGAATCATATTTGTATATTTCTGACTTTACCTGAAGGATTTTTGCATTGATTTTTAGATTCATGCTCACTCACATGCACCTTTTTGTAGCCAAGGAAATATTCTGCGTCCCTATGCGACTTATTCGTGTGTATTTGTAGAAAATTGCTTATGTTCTGTTGTTTTCTCCGTAAGCAAAGAATAAGCAAAGCGTAAGCAAATTGTAAGCAAAGGGAATATGTCTTCATAAATCCTTTTTGCGACCATTTTCTGAAGAAATAATGTATTTTTCGACATCCCGGGAGTCCATTTATGCCGAATATGGTGCAAAACTGTAGATAGTTGGAGCTAAAATAAGCAAATGGGTACCAAAGGCCCTAATATCACTTTTAGAAAGAATCATATTTGTATATTTCTGACTTTACCTGAAGGATTTTTGCATTATTTTTAGATTCATGCTCGCTCACATGCACCATTCTGTAGCCAGGGAAATAGTCTGCGTCCCTATGCGACTTATTCGTGTGTATTTGTAGAAAAATGCTTAATTTCTGTGGTGTTTTCTCCGTAAGCAAAGAATAAGCAAAGCGTAAGCAAATTGTAAGCAAAGGGAATATGTCTTCATAAATCTTTGTTGCGACTATTTTCTGAAGAAATAATGTATTTTTCGACACCCCGGCAATCCATTTATGTCGAATACGGTGCAAAACAGTAGATAATTTTACCTCAAATATGCAAATCGTCAAGAAAAGTCCTTAATATCACTTTTACAAAAGAATCTTTTGTATATTGCTGACTTTAACTGAAGAATTTTTGCATTAATTTTTAGATTCATGCTCACTCACATGCACCATTCTGTAGCGAAGGAAATATTCTGCGTCCCTATGCGACTTATTTGTGTGTTTTTGTAGAAAAATTCTTAATTTCTGTGGTGTTTTCTCCGTGAGCAAAGAATAAGCAAAGCGTAAGCAAATTGTAAGCAAAGGCAATATGTCTTCATAAATCCTTTTTGCGACCATTTTCTGAAGAAATAATTTATTTTTCGACATCCCGGGAGTCCATTTATGCCGAATATGGTGCAAAACTGTAGATAATTGGAGCTAAAATAAGCAAATGGGTACCAAAAGTCCTTAATATCACTTTTAGAAAGAATCATATTTGTATATCTCTGACTTTACCTGAAGGATTTTTGCATTAATTTTTAGATTCATGCTCGCTCACATGCACCATTCTGTAGCCAGGGAAATAGTCTGCGACCCTATGCGACTTATTCGTGTGTATTTGTAGAAAAATGCTTAATTTCTGTGGTGTTTTCTCCGTAAGCAAAGAATAAGCAAAGCGTAAGCAAATTGTAAGCAAAGGGAATATGTCTTGATAAATCCTTTTTGCGACCATTTTCTGAAGAAATAATGTATTATTCGACATCCCGGCAGTCCATTTATGTCGAATATGGTGCAAAGCTGTAGATAATTTTACCTAAAATATGCAAATCGGTAAGAAAAGTCCTTAATATCACTTTTAGAAAGAATCAGATTTGTATATTTCTGATTTTTAACTGAAGGATTTTTGCATTACTTTTTAGATTCATGCACACTCACATGCACCTTTTTGTAGCCAAGGAAATATTCTGCGTCCCTATGCGACTTATTCGTGTGTATTTGTAGAAAAATGCTTAATTTCTGTGATGTTTTCTCCGTAAGCAAAGAATAAGCAAAGCGTAAGCAAATTGTAAGCAAAGGGACTATGTCTTCATAAATCCTTGTTGCGACCATTTTCTGAAGAAATCATGTATTTTTCGATATTCCGGGAGTCCATTTAGGTCGAATATGGTGCAAAACTGTAGATAATTTTACCTAAAATATGCAAATCGGTAAGAAAAGTCCTTAATATCACTTTTAGAAAGAATCATATTTGTATATTTCTGACTTTACCTGAAGGATTTTTGCATTAATTTTTAGATTCATGCTCACTCACATGCACCTTTTTGTAGCCAAGGAAATATTCTGCGTCCCTATGCGACTTATCCGTGTGTATTTGTAGAAAATTGCTTATGTTCTCTTGTGTTTTCTCCGTAAGCAAAGAATAAGCAAAGCGTAAGCAAATTGTAAGCAAAGGGAATATGTCTTCATAAATCCTTTTTGCGACCATTTTCTGAAGAAATAATGTATTTTTCGACATCCCGGCAGTCCATTTATGTCGAATACGGTGCAAAACAGTAGATAATTTTACCTAAAATATGCAAATCGTCAAGAAAAGTCCTTATTATCACTTTTACAAAGAATCATATTTGTATATTGCTGACTTTAACTGAAGAATTTTTGCATTAATTTTTAGATTCATGCTCACTCACATGCACCATTCTGTAGCGAAGGAAATATTCTGCGTCCCTATGCGACTTATTTGTGTGTTTTTGTAGAAAAATTCTATATTTCTGTGGTGTTTTCTCCGTGAGCAAAGAATAAGCAAAGCGTAAGCAAATTGTAAGCAAAGGGATTATGTCTTCATAAATCCTTTTTGCGACCATTTTCTGAAGAAATAATGTATTTTTGGACATTCCGGCAGTCCATTTATGTCAAATATGGTGCAAAACTGTAGATAATTTTACCTAAAATATGCAAATCGTCAAGAAAAGTCCTTAATATCACTTTTACAAAGAAACATATTTGTATATTGCTGACTTTAACTGAAGGATTTTTGCATTAATTTTTAGATTCATCCTCACTTACATGCACCATTCTGTAGCGAAGGAAATATTCTGCGTCCCTATGCGACTTGTTTGTGTGTATTTGTAGAAAAATTCTTTATTTGTGTGGTGTTTTCTCCGTAAGCAAAGAATAAGCAAAGCGTAAGCAAATTGAAAGCAAAGGGAATATGTCTTCATAAATCCTTTTTGCGACCATTTTCTGAAGAAATAATGTATTTTTCGACATCCCGGGAGTCCATTTATGCCGAATATGGTGCAAAACTGTAGATAGTTGGAGCTAAAATAAGCAAATGGGTACCAAAGGCCCTAATATCACTTTTAGAAAGAATCATATTTGTATATTTCTGACTTTACCTGAAGGATTTTTGCATTAATATTTAGATTCATGCTCGCTCACATGCACCATTCTGTAGCCAGTGAAATAGTCTGCGTCCCGATGCGACTTATTCGTGTGTATTTGTAGAAAAATGCTTAATTTCTGTGGTGTTTTCTCCGTAAGCAAAGAATAAGCAAAGCGTAAGCAAATTGTAAGCAAAAAGATTATGTCTTCATAAATCCTTTTTGCGACCATTTTCTGAAGAAATCATGTATTTTTCGACATCCCGGTAGTCCATTTATGTAGAATATGGTGCAAAGCTGTAGATAATTTTACCTAAAATATGCAAATCGGTAAGAAAAGTCCTTAATATCACTTTTAGAAAGAATCATATTTGTATATTTCTGACTTTACCTGAAGGATTTTTGCATTAATTTTTAGATTCATGCTCACTCACATGCACCTTTTTGTAGCCAAGGTAATATTCTGCGTCCCTATGCGACTTATTCGTGTGTATTTGTAGAAAATTTATAATTTCTGTGGTATTTTCTCCGTAAGCAAAGAATAAGCAAAGCGTAAGCAAATTATAAGCAAAGGAATTATGTCTTCATAAATCCTTTTTGCAACCATTTTCTGAAGAAATAATGTATTTTTCGACATTCCGGCAGTCCATTTATGTCAAATATGGTGCAAAACTGTAGATTATTTTACCTAAAATATGCAAATCGTCAAGAAAATTCCTTAATATCACTTTTACAAAGAAACATATTTGTATATTGCTGACTTTAACTGAAGGATTTTTGCATTAATTTTTAGATTCATGCTCACTTACATGCACCAATCTGTAGCGAAGGAAATATTCTGCGTCCCTATGCGACTTATCCGTGTGTATTTATAGAAAAATTCTATATTTCTGTGGTGTTTTCTCCGTAAGCAAAGAATAAGCAAAGCGTAAGCAAATTGTAAGGAAAGGGAATATGTCTTCATAAATCCTTTTTGCGACCATTTTCTGAAGAAATACTGTATTTTTCGACATCCCGGGAGTCCATTTATGCCGAATATGGTGCAAAACTGTAGATAATTGGAGCTAAAATAAGCAAATGGGTACCAAAAATCCTTAACATCACTTTTAAGCAGTAGCAGAATTATATATAAATATCTGACTAATAATTAACGATTTTACCCTTTATTTTTAGATTCACGCTCGCTCACATGCACCGTTGTGTAGCCAAGGAAATAGTCTGCGTCCCTACGGGCCATATTCGTGTGTATTTGTAGAAAATTGCTTATGTTCTGTTGTTTTCTCCGTAAGCAAAGAATAAGCAAAGCATTAGCAAATTGTAAGCAAAAGGAAAATGTCTTCATAAATCCTTTTTGTGACCATTTCCTGAAGAAATAATGTATTTTTCGACAACCGGCAGTCCATTTTTGTCGAATATGGTGCAAAACTGTAAATAATTTTACCTAAAATATGCAAATCATTAAGAAAAGTCATTAATATCACTTTTAGAAAGGATCATATTTGTATATTTCTGACTTTACCTGAAGGATTTTTGCATTAATTTTTATATTCATGCTCACTCACATGCACCATTCTGTAGCCAAGGAAATATTCTGCGTCACTATGCGACTTATTTGTGTGTTTTTGTAGAAAAATTCTATATTTCTGTGGTTTTTTCTCCGTAAGCAAAGAAAAAGCAAAGCGCAAGCAAATTGTAAGCAAAGGGATTATGTCTTCATAAATCCTTTTTGCGACCATTTTCTGAAAAAATAATGTATTTTTCGACATCCCGGCAGTCCATTTATGTCGAATATGATGCAAAACTGTAGATAATTTTACCTTAAATATCCAAATCGTCAAGAAAAGTCCCTAATATCTTTTTTACAAAGGATCATATTTGTATATTTCTGACTTTACCTGAAGGATTTTTGCATTAATTTTTAGATTCATGCTCACTCACATGTACCATTCTGTAGCCAAGGAAATATTCTGCGTCCCTATGCGACTTGTTTGTGTGTTTTTGTAGAAAAATTCTATATTTCTGTGGTTTTTTCTCCGTAAGCAAAGAAAAAGCAAAGCGTAAGCAAATTGTAAGCAAAGGGATTATGTCTTCATAAATCCTTTTTGCGACCATTTTCTGAAGAAATAATGTATTTTTCGACATCCCGGCAGTCCATTTATGTCGAATATGATGCAAAACTGTAGATAATTTTACCTTAAATATGCAAATCGTCAAGAAAAGTCCTTAATATCTTTTTTACAAAGGATCATATTTGTATATTTCTGATTTTACCTGAAGGATTTTTGCATTAATTTTTATATTCATGCTCACTCACATGCACCATTCTGTAGCCAAGGAAATATTCTGCGTCCCTATGCGACTTGTTTGTGTGTATTTGTAGAAAAATTCTATATTTCTGTGGTGTTTTCTCCGTAAGCAAAGAATAAGCAAAGCGTAAGCAAATTGTAAGCAAATTGACTATGTCTTCATAAATCCTTTTTGCGACCATTTTCTGAAGAAATAATGTATTTTTCGACATCCCGGGAGTCCGTTTATGCCTAATATGGTGCAAAACTGTAGATAATTGGAGCTTAAATAAGCAAATGGGTACCAAAAGTTCTTAATATCACTTTTAGAAAGAATCATATTTGTATATTTCTGACTTTACCTGAAGGATTTTTGCATTAATTTTTAGATTCATGCTCGCTCACATGCACCATTCTGTAGCCAGGGAAATAGTCTGCGTCCCTATGCGACTTATTCGTGTGTATTTGTAGAAAATTGCTTAATTTCTGTGGTGTTTTCTCCATAAGCAAAGAATAAGCAAAGCGTAAGCAAATTGTAAGCAAAGGGACTATGTCTTCATAAATCCTTTTTGCGACCATTTTCTGAAGAAATAATGTATTTTTCGACATCCCGGCAGTCCATTTATGTCGAATACGGTGCAAAACAGTAGATAATTTTACCTAAAATATGCAAATCGTCAAGAAAAGTTCTTAATATCACTTTTACAAAGAATCATATTTGTATATTGCTGACTTTAACTGAAGAATTTTTGCATTAATTTTTAGATTCATGCTCACTCACATGCACCATTCTGTAGCGAAGGAAATATTCTGCGTCCCTATGCGACTTATTTGTGTGTTTTTGTTGAAAAATTCTATATTTCTGTGGTGTTTTCTCCGTGAGCAAAGAAAAAGCAAAACGTAAGCAAATTGTAAGCAAAGGGATTATGTCTTCATAAATCCTTTTTGCGACCATTTTCTGAAGAAATAATGTATTTTTCGACATCACGGCAGTCCATTTATTTCGAATATGATGCAAAACTGTAGATAATTTTACCTTAAATATGCAAATCGTCAAGAAAAGTCCTTAATATCACTTTTACAATGAAACATATTTGTATATTGCTGACTTTAACTGAAGGATTTTTGCATTAATTTTTAGATTCATCCTCACTTACATGCACCATTCTGTAGCGAAGGAAATATTCTGCGTCCCTATGCGACTTGTTTGTGTGTATTTGTAGAAAAATTCTATATTTCTGTGGTGTTTTCTCCGTAAGCAAAGAATACGCAAAGCGTAAGCAAATTGTAAGCAAAGGGAATATGTCTTCATAAATCCTTTTTGCGACCATTTTCTGAAGAAATAATGTATTTTTCGACATCCCGGGAGTCCATTTATGCCGAATATGGTGCAAAACTGTAGATAGTTGGAGCTAAAATAAGCAAATGGGTACCAAAGGCCCTAATATCACTTTTAGAAAGAATCATATTTGTATATTTCTGACTTTACCTGAAGGATTTTTGCATTAATTTTTAGATTCATGCTCGCTCACATGCACCATTCTGTAGCCAGGGAAATAGTCTGCGTCCCTATGCGACTTATTCGTGTGTATTTGTAGAAAAATGCTTAATTTCTGTGGTGTTTTCTCCATAAGCAAAGAATAAGCAAAGCGTAAGCAAATTGTAAGCAAAGGGAATATGTCTTCATAAATCCTTTTAGCGACCATTTTCTGAAGAAATAATGTTTTTTTCGACATCCCGGGAGTCCATTTATGCCGAATATGGTGCAAAACTGTAGATAGTTGGAGCTAAAATAAGCAAATGGGTACCAAAGGCCCTAATATCACTTTTAGAAAGAATCATATTTGTATATTTCTGACTTTACCTGAAGGATTTTTGCATTAATTTTTAGATTCATGCTCGCTCACATGCACCATTCTGTAGCCAGGGAAATAGTCTGCGTCCCTATGCGACTTATTCGTGTGTATTTGTAGAAAAATGCTTAATTTATGTGGTGTTTTCTCCGTAAGCAAAGAATAAGCAAAGCGTAAGCAAATTGTAAGCAAAGGGAATATGTCTTGATAAATCCTTTTTGCGACCATTTTCTGAAAAAATAATGTATTATTCGACATCCCGGCAGTCCATTTATGTCGAATATGGTGCAAAGCTGTAGATAATTTTACCTAAAATATGCAAATCGGTAAGAAAAGTCCTTAATATCACTTTTAGAAAGAATCAGATTTGTATATTTCTGATTTTTAACTGAAGGATTTTTGCATTACTTTTTAGATTCATGCTCACTCACATGCACCTTTTTGTAGCCAAGGAAATATTCTGCGTCCCTATGCGACTTATTCGTGTGTATTTGTAGAAAAATGCTTAATTTCTGTGATGTTTTCTCCGTAAGCAAAGAATAAGCAAAGCGTAAGCAAATTGTAAGCAAAGGGACTATGTCTTCATAAATCCTTGTTGCGACCATTTTCTGAAGAAATCATGTATTTTTCGATATTCCGGGAGTCCATTTAGGTCGAATATGGTGCAAAACTGTAGATAATTTTACCTAAAATATGCAAATCGGTAAGAAAAGTCCTTAATATCACTTTTAGAAAGAATCATATTTGTATATTTCTGACTTTACCTAAAGGATTTTTGCATTGATTTTTAGATTCATGCTCACTCACATGCACCTTTTTGTAGCCAAGGAAATATTCTGCGTCCCTATGCGACTTATTCGTGTGTATTTGTAGAAAATTGCTTATGTTCTCTTGTGTTTTCTCCGTAAGCAAAGAATAAGCAAAGCGTAAGCAAATTGTAAGCAAAGGGAATATGTCTTCATAAATCCTTTTTGCGACCATTTTCTGAAGAAATAATGTATTTTTCGACATCCCGGGAGTCCATTTATGCCGAATATGGTGCAAAACTGTAGATAGTTGGAGCTAAAATAAGCAAATGGGTACCAAAGGCCCTAATATCACTTTTAGAAAGAATCATATTTGTATATTTCTGACTTTACCTGAAGGATTTTTGCATTAATTTTTAGATTCATGCTCGCTCACATGCACCATTCTGTAGCCAGGGAAATAGTCTGCGTCCCTATGCGACTTATTCGTGTGTATTTGTAGAAAAATGCTTAATTTCTGTGGTGTTTTCTCCGTAAGCAAAGAATAAGCAAAGCGTAAGCAAATTGTAAGCAAAGGGAATATGTCTTCATAAATCTTTGTTGCGACTATTTTCTGAAGAAATAATGTATTTTTCGACACCCCGGCAATCCATTTATGTCGAATACGGTGGAAAACAGTAGATAATTTTACCTCAAATATGCAAATCGTCAAGAAAAGTCCTTAATATCACTTTTACAAAAGAATCTTTTGTATATTGCTGACTTTAACTGAAGAAATTTTGCATTAATTTTTAGATTCATGCTCACTCACATGCACCATTCTGTAGCGAAGGAAATATTCTGCGTCCCTATGCGACTTATTTGTGTGTTTTTGTAGAAAAATTCTTAATTTCTGTGGTGTTTTCTCCGTGAGCAAAGAATAAGCAAAGCGTAAGCAAATTGTAAGCAAAGGCAATATGTCTTCATAAATCCTTTTTGCGACCATTTTCTGAAGAAATAATTTATTTTTCGACATCCCGGGAGTCCATTTATGCCGAATATGGTGCAAAACTGTAGATAATTGGAGCTAAAATAAGCAAATGGGTACCAAAAGTCCTTAATATCACTTTTAGAAAGAATCATATTTGTATATCTCTGACTTTACCTGAAGGATTTTTGCATTAATTTTTAGATTCATGCTCGCTCACATGCACCATTCTGTAGCCAGGGAAATAGTCTGCGACCCTATGCGACTTATTCGTGTGTATTTGTAGAAAAATGCTTAATTTCTGTGGTGTTTTCTCCGTAAGCAAAGAATAAGCAAAGCGTAAGCAAATTGTAAGCAAAGGGAATATGTCTTGATAAATCCTTTTTGCGACCATTTTCTGAAAAAATAATGTATTATTCGACATCCCGGCAGTCCATTTATGTCGAATATGGTGCAAAGCTGTAGATAATTTTACCTAAAATATGCAAATCGGTAAGAAAAGTCCTTAATATCACTTTTAGAAAGAATCAGATTTGTATATTTCTGATTTTTAACTGAAGGATTTTTGCATTACTTTTTAGATTCATGCTCACTCACATGCACCTTTTTGTAGCCAAGGAAATATTCTGCGTCCCTATGCGACTTATTCGTGTGTATTTGTAGAAAAATGCTTAATTTCTGTGATGTTTTCTCCGTAAGCAAAGAATAAGCAAAGCGTAAGCAAATTGTAAGCAAAGGGACTATGTCTTCATAAATCCTTGTTGCGACCATTTTCTGAAGAAATCATGTATTTTTCGATATTCCGGGAGTCCATTTAGGTCGAATATGGTGCAAAACTGTAGATAATTTTTCCTAAAATATGCAAATCGGTAAGAAAAGTCCTTAATATCACTTTTAGAAAGAATCATATTTGTATATTTCTGACTTTACCTGAAGGATTTTTGCATTGATTTTTAGATTCATGCTCACTCACATGCACCTTTTTGTAGCCAAGGAAATATTCTGCGTCCCTATGCGACTTATTCGTGTGTATTTGTAGAAAATTGCTTATGTTCTGTTGTTTTCTCCGTAAGCAAAGAATAAGCAAAGCGTAAGCAAATTGTAAGCAAAGGGAATATGTCTTCATAAATCCTTTTTGCGACCATTTTCTGAAGAAATAATGTATTTTTCGACATCCCGGGAGTCCATTTATGCCGAATATGGTGCAAAACTGTAGATAGTTGGAGCTAAAATAAGCAAATGGGTACCAAAGGCCCTAATATCACTTTTAGAAAGAATCATATTTGTATATTTCTGACTTTACCTGAAGGATTTTTGCATTATTTTTAGATTCATGCTCGCTCACATGCACCATTCTGTAGCCAGGGAAATAGTCTGCGTCCCTATGCGACTTATTCGTGTGTATTTGTAGAAAAATGCTTAATTTCTGTGGTGTTTTCTCCGTAAGCAAAGAATAAGCAAAGCGTAAGCAAATTGTAAGCAAAGGGAATATGTCTTCATAAATCTTTGTTGCGACTATTTTCTGAAGAAATAATGTATTTTTCGACACCCCGGCAATCCATTTATGTCGAATACGGTGCAAAACAGTAGATAATTTTACCTCAAATATGCAAATCGTCAAGAAAAGTCCTTAATATCACTTTTACAAAAGAATCTTTTGTATATTGCTGACTTTAACTGAAGAATTTTTGCATTAATTTTTAGATTCATGCTCACTCACATGCACTATTCTGTAGCGAAGGAAATATTCTGCGTCCCTATGCGACTTATTTGTGTGTTTTTGTAGAAAAATTCTTAATTTCTGTGGTGTTTTCTCCGTGAGCAAAGAATAAGCAAAGCGTAAGCAAATTGTAAGCAAAGGCAATATGTCTTCATAAATCCTTTTTGCGACCATTTTCTGAAGAAATAATTTATTTTTCGACATCCCGGGAGTCCATTTATGCCGAATATGGTGCAAAACTGTAGATAATTGGAGCTAAAATAAGCAAATGGGTACCAAAAGTCCTTAATATCACTTTTAGAAAGAATCATATTTGTATATCTCTGACTTTACCTGAAGGATTTTTGCATTAATTTTTAGATTCATGCTCGCTCACATGCACCATTCTGTAGCCAGGGAAATAGTCTGCGACCCTATGCGACTTATTCGTGTGTATTTGTAGAAAAATGCTTAATTTCTGTGGTGTTTTCTCCGTAAGCAAAGAATAAGCAAAGCGTAAGCAAATTGTAAGCAAAGGGAATATGTCTTGATAAATCCTTTTTGCGACCATTTTCTGAAAAAATAATGTATTATTCGACATCCTGGCAGTCCATTTATGTCGAATATGGTGCAAAGCTGTAGATAATTTTACCTAAAATATGCAAATCGGTAAGAAAAGTCCTTAATATCACTTTTAGAAAGAATCAGATTTGTATATTTCTGATTTTTAACTGAAGGATTTTTGCATTACTTTTTAGATTCATGCTCACTCACATGCACCTTTTTGTAGCCAAGGAAATATTCTGCGTCCCTATGCGACTTATTCGTGTGTATTTGTAGAAAAATGCTTAATTTCTGTGATGTTTTCTCCGTAAGCAAAGAATAAGCAAAGCGTAAGCAAATTGTAAGCAAAGGGACTATGTCTTCATAAATCCTTGTTGCGACCATTTTCTGAAGAAATCATATATTTTTCGATATTCCGGGAGTCCATTTAGGTCGAATATGGTGCAAAACTGTAGATAATTTTACCTAAAATATGCAAATCGGTAAGAAAAGTCCTTAATATCACTTTTAGAAAGAATCATATTTGTATATTTCTGACTTTACCTGAAGGATTTTTGCATTGATTTTTAGATTCATGCTCACTCACATGCACCTTTTTGTAGCCAAGGAAATATTCTGCGTCCCTATGCGACTTATTCGTGTGTATTTGTAGAAAATTGCTTATGTTCTGTTGTTTTCTCCGTAAGCAAAGAATAAGCAAAGCGTAAGCAAATTGTAAGCAAAGGGAATATGTCTTCATAAATCCTTTTTGCGACCATTTTCTGAAGAAATAATGTATTTTTCGACATCCCGGGAGTCCATTTATGCCGAATATGGTGCAAAACTGTAGATAGTTGGAGCTAAAATAAGCAAATGGGTACCAAAGGCCCTAATATCACTTTTAGAAAGAATCATATTTGTATATTTCTGACTTTACCTGAAGGATTTTTGCATTAATTTTTAGATTCATGCTCGCTCACATGCACCATTCTGTAGCCAGGGAAATAGTCTGCGTCCCTATGCGACTTATTCGTGTGTATTTGTAGAAAAATGCTTAATTTCTGTGGTGTTTTCTCCGTAAGCAAAGAATAAGCAAAGCGTAAGCAAATTGTAAGCAAAGGGAATATGTCTTCATAAATCTTTGTTGCGACTATTTTCTGAAGAAATAATGTATTTTTCGACACCCCGGCAATCCATTTATGTCGAATACGGTGCAAAACAGTAGATAATTTTACCTCAAATATGCAAATCGTCAAGAAAAGTCCTTAATATCACTTTTACAAAAGAATCTTTTGTATATTGCTGACTTTAACTGAAGAAATTTTGCATTAATTTTTAGATTCATGCTCACTCACATGCACCATTCTGTAGCGAAGGAAATATTCTGCGTCCCTATGCGACTTATTTGTGTGTTTTTGTAGAAAAATTCTTAATTTCTGTGGTGTTTTCTCCGTGAGCAAAGAATAAGCAAAGCGTAAGCAAATTGTAAGCAAAGGCAATATGTCTTCATAAATCCTTTTTGCGACCATTTTCTGAAGAAATAATTTATTTTTCGACATCCCGGGAGTCCATTTATGCCGAATATGGTGCAAAACTGTAGATAATTGGAGCTAAAATAAGCAAATGGGTACCAAAAGTCCTTAATATCACTTTTAGAAAGAATCATATTTGTATATCTCTGACTTTACCTGAAGGATTTTTGCATTAATTTTTAGATTCATGCTCGCTCACATGCACCATTCTGTAGCCAGGGAAATAGTCTGCGACCCTATGCGACTTATTCGTGTGTATTTGTAGAAAAATGCTTAATTTCTGTGGTGTTTTCTCCGTAAGCAAAGAATAAGCAAAGCGTAAGCAAATTGTAAGCAAAGGGAATATGTCTTGATAAATCCTTTTTGCGACCATTTTCTGAAAAAATAATGTATTATTCGACATCCCGGCAGTCCATTTATGTCGAATATGGTGCAAAGCTGTAGATAATTTTACCTAAAATATGCAAATCGGTAAGAAAAGTCCTTAATATCACTTTTAGAAAGAATCAGATTTGTATATTTCTGATTTTTAACTGAAGGATTTTTGCATTACTTTTTAGATTCATGCTCACTCACATTCACCTTTTTGTAGCCAAGGAAATATTCTGCGTCCCTATGCGACTTATTCGTGTGTATTTGTAGAAAAATGCTTAATTTCTGTGATGTTTTCTCCGTAAGCAAAGAATAAGCAAAGCGTAAGCAAATTGTAAGCAAAGGGACTATGTCTTCATAAATCCTTGTTGCGACCATTTTCTGAAGAAATCATGTATTTTTCGATATTCCGGGAGTCCATTTAGGTCGAATATGGTGCAAAACTGTAGATAATTTTTCCTAAAATATGCAAATCGGTAAGAAAAGTCCTTAATATCACTTTTAGAAAGAATCATATTTGTATATTTCTGACTTTACCTGAAGGATTTTTGCATTGATTTTTAGATTCATGCTCACTCACATGCACCTTTTTGTAGCCAAGGAAATATTCTGCGTCCCTATGCGACTTATTCGTGTGTATTTGTAGAAAATTGCTTATGTTCTGTTGTTTTCTCCGTAAGCAAAGAATAAGCAAAGCGTAAGCAAATTGTAAGCAAAGGGAATATGTCTTCATAAATCCTTTTTGCGACCATTTTCTGAAGAAATAATGTATTTTTCGACATCCCGGGAGTCCATTTATGCCGAATATGGTGCAAAACTGTAGATAGTTGGAGCTAAAATAAGCAAATGGGTACCAAAGGCCCTAATATCACTTTTAGAAAGAATCATATTTGTATATTTCTGACTTTACCTGAAGGATTTTTGCATTATTTTTAGATTCATGCTCGCTCACATGCACCATTCTGTAGCCAGGGAAATAGTCTGCGTCCCTATGCGACTTATTCGTGTGTATTTGTAGAAAAATGCTTAATTTCTGTGGTGTTTTCTCCGTAAGCAAAGAATAAGCAAAGCGTAAGCAAATTGTAAGCAAAGGGAATATGTCTTCATAAATCTTTGTTGCGACTATTTTCTGAAGAAATAATGTATTTTTCGACACCCCGGCAATCCATTTATGTCGAATACGGTGCAAAACAGTAGATAATTTTACCTCAAATATGCAAATCGTCAAGAAAAGTCCTTAATATCACTTTTACAAAAGAATCTTTTGTATATTGCTGACTTTAACTGAAGAATTTTTGCATTAATTTTTAGATTCATGCTCACTCACATGCACTATTCTGTAGCGAAGGAAATATTCTGCGTCCCTATGCGACTTATTTGTGTGTTTTTGTAGAAAAATTCTTAATTTCTGTGGTGTTTTCTCCGTGAGCAAAGAATAAGCAAAGCGTAAGCAAATTGTAAGCAAAGGCAATATGTCTTCATAAATCCTTTTTGCGACCATTTTCTGAAGAAATAATTTATTTTTCGACATCCCGGGAGTCCATTTATGCCGAATATGGTGCAAAACTGTAGATAATTGGAGCTAAAATAAGCAAATGGGTACCAAAAGTCCTTAATATCACTTTTAGAAAGAATCATATTTGTATATCTCTGACTTTACCTGAAGGATTTTTGCATTAATTTTTAGATTCATGCTCGCTCACATGCACCATTCTGTAGCCAGGGAAATAGTCTGCGACCCTATGCGACTTATTCGTGTGTATTTGTAGAAAAATGCTTAATTTCTGTGGTGTTTTCTCCGTAAGCAAAGAATAAGCAAAGCGTAAGCAAATTGTAAGCAAAGGGAATATGTCTTGATAAATCCTTTTTGCGACCATTTTCTGAAAAAATAATGTATTATTCGACATCCTGGCAGTCCATTTATGTCGAATATGGTGCAAAGCTGTAGATAATTTTACCTAAAATATGCAAATCGGTAAGAAAAGTCCTTAATATCACTTTTAGAAAGAATCAGATTTGTATATTTCTGATTTTTAACTGAAGGATTTTTGCATTACTTTTTAGATTCATGCTCACTCACATGCACCTTTTTGTAGCCAAGGAAATATTCTGCGTCCCTATGCGACTTATTCGTGTGTATTTGTAGAAAAATGCTTAATTTCTGTGATGTTTTCTCCGTAAGCAAAGAATAAGCAAAGCGTAAGCAAATTGTAAGCAAAGGGACTATGTCTTCATAAATCCTTGTTGCGACCATTTTCTGAAGAAATCATATATTTTTCGATATTCCGGGAGTCCATTTAGGTCGAATATGGTGCAAAACTGTAGATAATTTTACCTAAAATATGCAAATCGGTAAGAAAAGTCCTTAATATCACTTTTAGAAAGAATCATATTTGTATATTTCTGACTTTACCTGAAGGATTTTTGCATTGATTTTTAGATTCATGCTCACTCACATGCACCTTTTTGTAGCCAAGGAAATATTCTGCGTCCCTATGCGACTTATTCGTGTGTATTTGTAGAAAATTGCTTATGTTCTGTTGTTTTCTCCGTAAGCAAAGAATAAGCAAAGCGTAAGCAAATTGTAAGCAAAGGGAATATGTCTTCATAAATCCTTTTTGCGACCATTTTCTGAAGAAATAATGTATTTTTCGACATCCCGGGAGTCCATTTATGCCGAATATGGTGCAAAACTGTAGATAGTTGGAGCTAAAATAAGCAAATGGGTACCAAAGGCCCTAATATCACTTTTAGAAAGAATCATATTTGTATATTTCTGACTTTACCTGAAGGATTTTTGCATTAATTTTTAGATTCATGCTCGCTCACATGCACCATTCTGTAGCCAGGGAAATAGTCTGCGTCCCTATGCGACTTATTCGTGTGTATTTGTAGAAAAATGCTTAATTTCTGTGGTGTTTTCTCCGTAAGCAAAGAATAAGCAAAGCGTAAGCAAATTGTAAGCAAAGGGAATATGTCTTCATAAATCTTTGTTGCGACTATTTTCTGAAGAAATAATGTATTTTTCGACACCCCGGCAATCCATTTATGTCGAATACGGTGCAAAACAGTAGATAATTTTACCTCAAATATGCAAATCGTCAAGAAAAGTCCTTAATATCACTTTTACAAAAGAATCTTTTGTATATTGCTGACTTTAACTGAAGAATTTTTGCATTAATTTTTAGATTCATGCTCACTCACATGCACCATTCTGTAGCGAAGGAAATATTCTGCGTCCCTATGCGACTTATTTGTGTGTTTTTGTAGAAAAATTCTTAATTTCTGTGGTGTTTTCTCCGTGAGCAAAGAATAAGCAAAGCGTAAGCAAATTGTAAGCAAAGGCAATATGTCTTCATAAATCGTTTTTGCGACCATTTTCTGAAGAAATAATTTATTTTTCGACATCCCGGGAGTCCATTTATGCCGAATATGGTGCAAAACTGTAGATAATTGGAGCTAAAATAAGCAAATGGGTACCAAAAGTCCTTAATATCACTTTTAGAAAGAATCATATTTGTATATCTCTGACTTTACCTGAAGGATTTTTGCATTAATTTTTAGATTCATGCTCGCTCACATGCACCATTCTGTAGCCAGGGAAATAGTCTGCGACCCTATGCGACTTATTCGTGTGTATTTGTAGAAAAATGCTTAATTTCTGTGGTGTTTTCTCCGTAAGCAAAGAATAAGCAAAGCGTAAGCAAATTGTAAGCAAAGGCAATATGTCTTCAAAAATCCTTTTTGCGACCATTTTCTGAAGAAATAATTTATTTTTCCACATCCCGGCAGTCCATTTATGTAGAATATGGTGCAAAGCTGTAGATAATTTTACCTAAAATATGCAAATCGGTAAGAAAAGTCCTTAATATCACTTTTAGAAAGAATCAGATTTGTATATTTCTGATTTTTAACTGAAGGATTTTTGCATTACTTTTTAGATTCATGCTCACTCACATGCACCTTTTTGTAGCCAAGGAAATATTCTGCGTCCCTATGCGACTTATTCGTGTGTATTTGTAGAAAAATGCTTAATTTCTGTGATGTTTTCTCCGTAAGCAAAGAATAAGCAAAGCGTAAGCAAATTGTAAGCAAAGGGACTATGTCTTCATAAATCCTTGTTGCGACCATTTTCTGAAGAAATCATATATTTTTCGATATTCCGGGAGTCCATTTAGGTCGAATATGGTGCAAAACTGTAGATAATTTTACCTAAAATATGCAAATCGGTAAGAAAAGTCCTTAATATCACTTTTAGAAAGAATCATATTTGTATATTTCTGACTTTACCTGAAGGATTTTTGCATTGATTTTTAGATTCATGCTCACTCACATGCACCTTTTTGTAGCCAAGGAAATATTCTGCGTCCCTATGCGACTTATTCGTGTGTATTTGTAGAAAATTGCTTATGTTCTGTTGTTTTCTCCGTAAGCAAAGAATAAGCAAAGCGTAAGCAAATTGTAAGCAAAGGGAATATGTCTTCATAAATCCTTTTTGCGACCATTTTCTGAAGAAATAATGTATTTTTCGACATCCCGGGAGTCCATTTATGCCGAATATGGTGCAAAACTGTAGATAGTTGGAGCTAAAATAAGCAAATGGGTACCAAAGGCCCTAATATCACTTTTAGAAAGAATCATATTTGTATATTTCTGACTTTACCTGAAGGATTTTTGCATTAATTTTTAGATTCATGCTCGCTCACATGCACCATTCTGTAGCCAGGGAAATAGTCTGCGTCCCTATGCGACTTATTCGTGTGTATTTGTAGAAAAATGCTTAATTTCTGTGGTGTTTTCTCCGTAAGCAAAGAATAAGCAAAGCGTAAGCAAATTGTAAGCAAAGGGAATATGTCTTCATAAATCTTTGTTGCGACTATTTTCTGAAGAAATAATGTATTTTTCGACACCCCGGCAATCCATTTATGTCGAATACGGTGCAAAACAGTAGATAATTTTACCTCAAATATGCAAATCGTCAAGAAAAGTCCTTAATATCACTTTTACAAAAGAATCTTTTGTATATTGCTGACTTTAACTGAAGAATTTTTGCATTAATTTTTAGATTCATGCTCACTCACATGCACCATTCTGTAGCGAAGGAAATATTCTGCGTCCCTATGCGACTTATTTGTGTGTTTTTGTAGAAAAATTCTTAATTTCTGTGGTGTTTTCTCCGTGAGCAAAGAATAAGCAAAGCGTAAGCAAATTGTAAGCAAAGGCAATATGTCTTCATAAATCGTTTTTGCGACCATTTTCTGAAGAAATAATTTATTTTTCGACATCCCGGGAGTCCATTTATGCCGAATATGGTGCAAAACTGTAGATAATTGGAGCTAAAATAAGCAAATGGGTACCAAAAGTCCTTAATATCACTTTTAGAAAGAATCATATTTGTATATCTCTGACTTTACCTGAAGGATTTTTGCATTAATTTTTAGATTCATGCTCGCTCACATGCACCATTCTGTAGCCAGGGAAATAGTCTGCGACCCTATGCGACTTATTCGTGTGTATTTGTAGAAAAATGCTTAATTTCTGTGGTGTTTTCTCCGTAAGCAAAGAATAAGCAAAGCGTAAGCAAATTGTAAGCAAAGGGAATATGTCTTGATAAATCCTTTTTGCGACCATTTTCTGAAAAAATAATGTATTATTCGACATCCCGGCAGTCCATTTATGTCGAATATGGTGCAAAGCTGTAGATAATTTTACCTAAAATATGCAAATCGGTAAGAAAAGTCCTTAATATCACTTTTAGAAAGAATCAGATTTGTATATTTCTGATTTTTAACTGAAGGATTTTTGCATTACTTTTTAGATTCATGCTCACTCACATGCACCTTTTTGTAGCCAAGGAAATATTCTGCGTCCCTATGCGACTTATTCGTGTGTATTTGTAGAAAAATTATAATTTCTTTGGTGTTTTCTCCGTAAGCAAAGAATAAGCAAAGCATAAGTAAATTGTAAGCAAATTGACTATGTCTTCATAAATCTTTGTTGCGACTATTTTCTGAAGAAATAATGTATTTTTCGACATCCCCGCAATCCATTTATGTCGAATACGGTGCAAAACAGTAGATAATTTTACCTAAAATATGCAAATCGTCAAGAAAAGTCCTTAATATCACTTTTACAAAGAATCATATTTGTATATTGCTGACTTTAACTGAAGAATTTTTGCATTAATTTTTAGATTCATGCTCACTCACATGCACCATTCTGTAGCGAAGGAAATATTCTGCGTCCCTATGCGACTTATTCGTGTGTATTTGTAGAAAAATTCTATATTTCTGTGGTGTTTTCTCCGTAAGCAAAGAAAAAGCAAAACGTAAGCAAATTGTAAGCAAAGGGATTATGTCTTCATAAATCCTTTTTGCGACCATTTTCTGAAGAAATAATGTATTTTTCGACATCCCGGCAGTCCATTTATGTCGAATATGATGCAAAACTGTAGATAATTTTACCTTAAATATGCAAATCGTCAAGAAAAGTCCTTAATATAACTTTTACAAAGAATCATTTTTGTGTATTGCTGACTATAACTGAAGGATTTTTGCATTAATTTTTAGATTCATGCTAACTCACATGCACCATTCTGTAGCCAAGGAAATATTCTGCGTCCCTATGCGACTTGTTTGTGTGTATTTGTAGAAAAATTCTATATTTCTGTGCTGTTTTCTCCGTAAGCAAAGAATAAGCAAAGCGTAAGCAAATTGTAAGCAAAGGGAATATGTCTTCATAAATCCTTTTTGCGACCATTTTCTGAAGAAATAATTTATTTTTCGACATCCCGGGAGTCCATTTATGCCGAATATAGTGCAAAACTGTAGATAATTGGAGCTAAAATAAGCAAATGGGTACCAAAAGTCCTTAATATCACTTTTAGAAAGAATCATATTTGTATATCTCTGACTTTACCTGAAGGATTTTTGCATTAATTTTTAGATTCATGCTCGCTCACATGCACCATTCTGTAGCCAGGGAAATAGTCTGCGTCCCTATGCGACTTATTCGTTTGTATTTGTAGAAAAATGCTTAATTTCTGTGGTGTTCTCTCCGTAAGCAAAGAATAAGCAAAGCGTAAGCAAATTGTAAGCAAAGGGAATATGTCTTCATAAATCTTTGTTGCGACTATTTTCTGAAGAAATAATGTATTTTTCGACATCCCGGCAATCCATTTATGTCGAATACGGTGCAAAACAGTAGATAATTTTACCTAAAATATGCAAATCGTCAAGAAAAGTCCTTAATATCACTTTTAAAAAGAATCATATTTGTATATTGCTGACTTTAACTGAAGAATTTTTGCATTAATTTTTAGATTCATGCTCACTCACATGCACCATTCTGTAGCCAAGGAAATATTCTGCGTCCCTATGCGACTTATTTGTTTGTTTTTGTGGGAAAATTCTATATTTCTGTGTTGTTTTCTCCGTGAGCAAAGAATAAGCAAAGCGTAAGCAAATTGTAAGCAAAGGGAATATGTCTTCATAAATCCTTTTTGCGACCATTTTCTGAAGAAATAATTTATTTTTCGACATCCCGGGAGTCCATTTATGCCGAATATAGTGCAAAACTGTAGATAATTGGAGCTAAAATAAGCAAATGGGTACCAAAAGTCCTTAATATCACTTTTAGAAAGAATCATATTTGTATATCTCTGACTTTACCTGAAGGATTTTTGCATTAATTTTTAGATTCATGCTCACTCACATGCACCTTTTTGTAGCCAAGGAAATATTCTGCGTCCCTATGCGACTTATTCGTGTGTATTTGTAGAAAATTGCTTATGTTCTCTTGTGTTTTCTCCGTAAGCAAAGAATAAGCAAAGCGTAAACAAATTGTAAGCAAAGGGAATATGTCTTCATAAATCATTTTTGCGACCATTTTCTGAAGAAATAATGTATTTTTCGACATCCCGGGAGTCCATTTATGCCGAATATAGTGCAAAACTGTAGATAATTGGAGCTAAAATAAGCAAATCGGTACCAAAAGTCCTTAATATCACTTTTAGAAAGAATCATATTTGTATATCTCTGACTTTACCTGAAGGATTTTTGCATTAATTTTTAGATTCATGCTCACTCACATGCACCTTTTTGTAGCCAAGGAAATATTCTGCGTCCCTATGCGACTTATTCGTGTGTATTTGTAGAAAATTGCTTATGTTCTCTTGTGTTTTCTCCGTAAGCAAAGAATAAGCAAAGCGTAAACAAATTGTAAGCAAAGGGAATATGTCTTCATAAATCATTTTTGCGACCATTTTCTGAAGAAATAATGTATTTTTCGACATCCCGGCAGTCCATTTATGTCGAATATGGTGCAAAGCTGTAGATAATTTTACCTAAAATATGCAAATCGGTAAGAAAAGTCCTTAATATCACTTTTAGAAAGAATCAGATTTGTATATTTCTGATTTTTAACTGAAGGATTTTTGCATTATTTTTTAGATTCATGCTCACTCACATGCACCTTTTTGTAGCCAAGGAAATATTCTGCGTCCCTATGCGACTTATTCGTGTGTATTTGTAGAAAAATGCTTAATTTCTGTGGTGTTTTCTCCGTAAGCAAAGAATAAGCAAAGCGTAAGCAAATTGTAAGCAAAGGGACTATGTCTTCATAAATCCTTGTTGCGACTATTTTCTGAAGAAATTATGTATTTTTCGACATCCCGGCAGTCCATTTATGTCGAATATGGTGCAAAACAGTAGATAATTTTACCTAAAATATGCAAATCGTCAAGAAAAGTCCTTAATATCACTTTTACAAAGAATCACATTTGTATATTGCTGACTTTAACTGAAGAATTTTTGCATTGATTTTTAGATTCATGCTCACTCACATGCACCATTCTGTAGCGAAGGAAATATTCTGCGTCCCTATGCGACTTATCCGTGTGTATTTGTAGAAAAATTCTATATTTCTGTGGTGTTTTCTCCGTAAGCAAAGAATAAGCAAAGCGTAAGCAAATTGTAAGCAAAGGGAATATGTCTTCATAAATCCTTTTTGCGACCATTTTCTGAAGAAATACTGTATTTTTCAACATCCCGGGAGTCCATTTATGCCGAATATGGTGCAAAACTGTAGATAATTGGAGCTAAAATAAGCAAATGGGTACCAAAAATCCTTAACATCACTTTTAGAAAGAATCAGATTTGTATATTGCTGACTTTAACTGAAGGATTTTTGCATTAATTTTTAGATTCATCCTCACTCACATGCACCATTCTGTAGCGAAGGAAATATTCTGCGTCCCTATGCGACTTATTCGTGTGTATTTGTAGAAAAATGCTTAATTTCTGTGGTGTTTTCTCCGTAAGCAAAGAATAAGCAAAGCGTAAGCAAATTGTAAGCAAAGGGACAATGTCTTCATAAATCTTTGTTGCGACCATTTTCTGAAGAAATCATGTATTTTTCGATATTCCGGGAGTCCATTTAGGTCGAATATGGTGCAAAACTGTAGATAATTTTACCTAAAATATGCAAATCGGTAAGAAAAGTCCTTAATATCACTTTTAGAAAGAATCATATTTGTATATTTCTGACTTTACCTGAAGGATTTTTGCATTAATTTTTATATTCATGCTCACTCACATGCACCATTCTGTAGCCAAGGAATTATTCTGCGTCCCGATGCGACTTATTTGTGTGTTTTTGTAGAAAAATTCTATATTTCTGTGGTTTTTTCTCCGTAAGCAAAGAAAAAGCAAAGCGTAAGCAAATTGTAAGCGAAGGGATTATGTGTTCATAAATCCTTTTTGCGACCATTTTCTGAAGAAATAATGTATTTTTCGACATCCCGGCAGTCCATTTATGTCGAATATGATGCAAAACTGTAGATAATTTTACCTTAAACATGCAAATCGTCAAGAAAAGTCCTTAATATCTTTTTTACAAAGAATCATTTTTGTGTATTGCTGACTTTAACTGAAGGATTTTTGCATTAATGTTTAGATTGATGCTCACTCACTTGCACCATTCTGTAGCCAAGGAAATATTCTGCGTTTTTGGTCGCAAAAATGATTTATGAAGACATATTCCCTTTGCTTACAATTTGTTTACGCTTTGCTTATTCTTTGCTTACGGAGAAAACACAAGAGAACATAAGCAATTTTCTACAAATACACACGAATAAGTCGCATAGGGACGCAGAATATTTCCTTGGCTACAAAAAGGTGCATGTGAGTGAGCATGAATCTAAAAATTAATGCAAAAATCCTTCAGGTAAAGTCAGAGATATACAAATATGATTCTTTCTAAAAGTGATATTAAGGACTTTTGGTACCGATTTGCTTATTTTAGCTCCAATTATCTACAGTTTTGCACTATATTCGGCATAAATGGACTCCCGGGATGTCGAAAAATACATTATTTCTTCAGAAAATGGTCGCAAAAAGGATTTATGAAGACATATTCCCTTTGCTTACAATTTGCTTACGCTTTGCTTATTCTTTGCTTACCGAGAAAACACCACATAAATATAGAATTTTTCTACAAATACACACAAACAAGTCGCATAGGGACGCAGAATATTTCCTTGGCTACAGAATGGTGCATGTGAGTGAGCATGAATCTAAAAATTAATGCAAAAATCCTTCAGTTTTAGTCAGCAATAAAACACCACAGAAATATAGAATTTTTCTACAAATACACACGGATAAGTCGCATAGGGACGCAGAATATTTCCTTCGCTACAGAATGGTGCATGTGAGTGAGCATGAATCTAAAAATTAATGCAAAAATTCTTCAGTTAAAGTCAGCAATATACAAATCTGATTCTTTCTAAAAGTGATATTAAGGACTTTTCTTACCGATTTGCATATTTTAGGTAAAATTATCTACAGCTTTGCACCATATTCGACATAAATGGACTGCCGGGATGTCGAAAAATACATGATTTCTTCAGAAAATGGTCGCAACAAGGATTTATGAAGACATAGTCCCTTTGCTTACAATTTGCTTACGCTTTGCTTATTCTTTGCTTACGGAGAAAACACCACAGAAATTAAGCATTTTTCTACAAATACACACGAATAAGTCGCATAGGGACGCAGAATATTTCCTTGGCTACAAAAAGGTGCATGTGAGTGAGCATGAATCTAAAAAATAATGCAAAAATCCTTCAGTTAAAAATCAGAAATATACAAATCTGATTCTTTCTAAAAGTGATATTAAGGACTTTTCTTACCGATTTGCATATTTTAGGTAAAATTATCTACAGCTTTGCACCATATTCGACATAAATGGACTGCCGGGATGTCGAATAATACATTATTTCTTCAGAAAATGGTCGCAAAAAGGATTTATGAAGACATATTCCCTTTGCTTACAATTTGTTTACGCTTTGCTTATTCTTTGCTTACGGAGAAAACACAAGAGAACATAAGCAATTTTCTACAAATACACACGAATAAGTCGCATAGGGACGCAGACTATTTCCTTGGCTACAAAAAGGTGCATGTGAGTGAGCATGAATCTAAAAATTAATGCAAAAATCCTTCAGGTAAAGTCAGAAATATACAAATATGATTCTTTCTAAAAGTGATATTAAGGACTTTTGGTACCGATTTGCTTATTTTAGCTCCAATTATCTACAGTTTTGCACTATGGTCGCAAAAATGGCGTAAGCAAATTGTAAGCAAAGGGAATATGTCTTCATAAATCCTTTTTGCGACCATTTTCTGAAGAAATAATGTATTTTTCGACATCCCGGGAGTCCATTTATGCCGAATATGGTGCAAAACTGTAGATAGTTGGAGCTAAAATAAGCAAATGGGTACCAAAGGCCCTAATATCATTGGTGTTTTCTCCGTAAGCAAAGAATAAGCAAAGCGTAAGCAAATTGTAAGGAAAGGGAATATGTCTTCATAAATCCTTTTTGCGACCATTTTCTGAAGAAATACTGTATTTTTCAACATCCCGGGAGTCCATTTATGCCGAATATGGTGCAAAACTGTAGATAATTGGAGCTAAAATAAGCAAATGGGTACCAAAAATCCTTAACATCACTTTTACAATGAAACATATTTGTATATTGCTGACTTTAACTGAAGGATTTTTGCATTAATTTTTAGATTCATCCTCACTTACATGCACCATTCTGTAGCGAAGGAAATATTCTGCGTCCCTATGCGACTTGTTTGTGTGTATTTGTAGAAAAATTCTATATTTCTGTGGTGTTTTCTCCGTAAGCAAAGAATACGCAAAGCGTAAGCAAATTGTAAGCAAAGGGAATATGTCTTCATAAATCCTTTTTGCGACCATTTTCTGAAGAAATAATGTATTTTTCGACATCCCGGGAGTCCATTTATGCCGAATATGGTGCAAAACTGTAGATAGTTGGAGCTAAAATAAGCAAATGGGTACCAAAGGCCCTAATATCACTTTTAGAAAGAATCATATTTGTATATTTCTGACTTTACCTGAAGGATTTTTGCATTAATTTTTAGATTCATGCTCGCTCACATGCACCATTCTGTAGCCAGGGAAATAGTCTGCGTCCCTATGCGACTTATTCGTGTGTATTTGTAGAAAAATGCTTAATTTCTGTGGTGTTTTCTCCGTAAGCAAAGAATAAGCAAAGCGTAAGCAAATTGTAAGCAAAGGGAATATGTCTTCATAAATCCTTTTTGCGACCATTTTCTGAAGAAATAATGTATTATTCGACATCCCGGCAATCCATTTATGTCGAATATGGTGCAAAGCTGTAGATAATTTTACCTAAAATATGCAAATCGGTAAGAAAAGTCCTTAATATCACTTTAAGAAAGAATCAGATTTGTATATTTCTGATTTTTAACTGAAGGATTTTTGCATTACTTTTTAGATTCATGCTCACTCACATGCACCTTTTTGTAGCCAAGGAAATATTCTGCGTCCCTATGCGACTTATTCGTGTGTATTTGTAGAAAATTGCTTATGTTCTCTTGTGTTTTCTCCGTAAGCAAAGAATAAGCAAAGCGTAAGCAAATTGTAAGCAAAGGGAATATGTCTTCATAAATCATTTTTGCGACCATTTTCTGAAGAAATAATGTATTTTTCGACATCCCGGCAGTCCATTTATGTCGAATATGGTGCAAAGCTGTAGATAATTTTACCTAAAATATGCAAATCGGTAAAAAAAGTCCTTAATATCACTTTTAGAAAGAATCAGATTTGTATATTTCTGATTTTTAACTGAAGGATTTTTGCATTACTTTTTAGATTCATGCTCACTCACATGCACCTTTTTGTAGCCAAGGAAATATTCTGCGTCCCTATGCGACTTATTCGTGTGTATTTGTAGAAAAATTATAATTTCTTTGGTGTTTTCTCCGTAAGCAAAGAATAAGCAAAGCATAAGTAAATTGTAAGCAAATTGACTATGTCTTCATAAATCTTTGTTGCGACTATTTTCTGAAGAAATAATGTATTTTTCGACATCCCCGCAATCCATTTATGTCGAATACGGTGCAAAACAGTAGATAATTTTACCTAAAATATGCAAATCGTCAAGAAAAGTCCTTAATATCACTTTTACAAAGAATCATATTTGTATATTGCTGACTTTAACTGAAGAATTTTTGCATTAATTTTTAGATTCATGCTCACTCACATGCACCATTCTGTAGCGAAGGAAATATTCTGCGTCCCTATGCGACTTATTCGTGTGTATTTGTAGAAAAATTCTATATTTCTGTGGTGTTTTCTCCGTAAGCAAAGAAAAAGCAAAACGTAAGCAAATTGTAAGCAAAGGGATTATGTCTTCATAAATCCTTTTTGCGACCATTTTCTGAAGAAATAATGTATTTTTCGACATCCCGGCAGTCCATTTATGTCGAATATGATGCAAAACTGTAGATAATTTTACCTTAAATATGCAAATCGTCAAGAAAAGTCCTTAATATAACTTTTACAAAGAATCATTTTTGTGTATTGCTGACTATAACTGAAGGATTTTTGCATTAATTTTTAGATTCATGCTAACTCACATGCACCATTCTGTAGCCAAGGAAATATTCTGCGTCCCTATGCGACTTGTTTGTGTGTATTTGTAGAAAAATTCTATATTTCTGTGCTGTTTTCTCCGTAAGCAAAGAATAAGCAAAGCGTAAGCAAATTGTAAGCAAAGGGAATATGTCTTCATAAATCCTTTTTGCGACCATTTTCTGAAGAAATAATTTATTTTTCGACATCCCGGGAGTCCATTTATGCCGAATATAGTGCAAAACTGTAGATAATTGGAGCTAAAATAAGCAAATGGGTACCAAAAGTCCTTAATATCACTTTTAGAAAGAATCATATTTGTATATCTCTGACTTTACCTGAAGGATTTTTGCATTAATTTTTAGATTCATGCTCGCTCACATGCACCATTCTGTAGCCAGGGAAATAGTCTGCGTCCCTATGCGACTTATTCGTTTGTATTTGTAGAAAAATGCTTAATTTCTGTGGTGTTCTCTCCGTAAGCAAAGAATAAGCAAAGCGTAAGCAAATTGTAAGCAAAGGGAATATGTCTTCATAAATCTTTGTTGCGACTATTTTCTGAAGAAATAATGTATTTTTCGACATCCCGGCAATCCATTTATGTCGAATACGGTGCAAAACAGTAGATAATTTTACCTAAAATATGCAAATCGTCAAGAAAAGTCCTTAATATCACTTTTAAAAAGAATCATATTTGTATATTGCTGACTTTAACTGAAGAATTTTTGCATTAATTTTTAGATTCATGCTCACTCACATGCACCATTCTGTAGCCAAGGAAATATTCTGCGTCCCTATGCGACTTATTTGTTTGTTTTTGTGGGAAAATTCTATATTTCTGTGTTGTTTTCTCCGTGAGCAAAGAATAAGCAAAGCGTAAGCAAATTGTAAGCAAAGGGAATATGTCTTCATAAATCCTTTTTGCGACCATTTTCTGAAGAAATAATTTATTTTTCGACATCCCGGGAGTCCATTTATGCCGAATATAGTGCAAAACTGTAGATAATTGGAGCTAAAATAAGCAAATGGGTACCAAAAGTCCTTAATATCACTTTTAGAAAGAATCATATTTGTATATCTCTGACTTTACCTGAAGGATTTTTGCATTAATTTTTAGATTCATGCTCACTCACATGCACCTTTTTGTAGCCAAGGAAATATTCTGCGTCCCTATGCGACTTATTCGTGTGTATTTGTAGAAAATTGCTTATGTTCTCTTGTGTTTTCTCCGTAAGCAAAGAATAAGCAAAGCGTAAACAAATTGTAAGCAAAGGGAATATGTCTTCATAAATCATTTTTGCGACCATTTTCTGAAGAAATAATGTATTTTTCGACATCCCGGCAGTCCATTTATGCCGAATATAGTGCAAAACTGTAGATAATTGGAGCTAAAATAAGCAAATCGGTACCAAAAGTCCTTAATATCACTTTTAGAAAGAATCATATTTGTATATCTCTGACTTTACCTGAAGGATTTTTGCATTAATTTTTAGATTCATGCTCACTCACATGCACCTTTTTGTAGCCAAGGAAATATTCTGCGTCCCTATGCGACTTATTCGTGTGTATTTGTAGAAAATTGCTTATGTTCTCTTGTGTTTTCTCCGTAAGCAAAGAATAAGCAAAGCGTAAACAAATTGTAAGCAAAGGGAATATGTCTTCATAAATCATTTTTGCGACCATTTTCTGAAGAAATAATGTATTTTTCGACATCCCGGCAGTCCATTTATGTCGAATATGGTGCAAAGCTGTAGATAATTTTACCTAAAATATGCAAATCGGTAAGAAAAGTCCTTAATATCACTTTTAGAAAGAATCAGATTTGTATATTTCTGATTTTTAACTGAAGGATTTTTGCATTATTTTTTAGATTCATGCTCACTCACATGCACCTTTTTGTAGCCAAGGAAATATTCTGCGTCCCTATGCGACTTATTCGTGTGTATTTGTAGAAAAATGCTTAATTTCTGTGGTGTTTTCTCCGTAAGCAAAGAATAAGCAAAGCGTAAGCAAATTGTAAGCAAAGGGACTATGTCTTCATAAATCCTTGTTGCGACTATTTTCTGAAGAAATTATGTATTTTTCGACATCCCGGCAGTCCATTTATGTCGAATATGGTGCAAAACAGTAGATAATTTTACCTAAAATATGCAAATCGTCAAGAAAAGTCCTTAATATCACTTTTACAAAGAATCACATTTGTATATTGCTGACTTTAACTGAAGAATTTTTGCATTGATTTTTAGATTCATGCTCACTCACATGCACCATTCTGTAGCGAAGGAAATATTCTGCGTCCCTATGCGACTTATCCGTGTGTATTTGTAGAAAAATTCTATATTTCTGTGGTGTTTTCTCCGTAAGCAAAGAATAAGCAAAGCGTAAGCAAATTGTAAGCAAAGGGAATATGTCTTCATAAATCCTTTTTGCGACCATTTTCTGAAGAAATACTGTATTTTTCAACATCCCGGGAGTCCATTTATGCCGAATATGGTGCAAAACTGTAGATAATTGGAGCTAAAATAAGCAAATGGGTACCAAAAATCCTTAACATCACTTTTAGAAAGAATCAGATTTGTATATTGCTGACTTTAACTGAAGGATTTTTGCATTAATTTTTAGATTCATCCTCACTCACATGCACCATTCTGTAGCGAAGGAAATATTCTGCGTCCCTATGCGACTTATTCGTGTGTATTTGTAGAAAAATGCTTAATTTCTGTGGTGTTTTCTCCGTAAGCAAAGAATAAGCAAAGCGTAAGCAAATTGTAAGCAAAGGGACAATGTCTTCATAAATCTTTGTTGCGACCATTTTCTGAAGAAATCATGTATTTTTCGATATTCCGGGAGTCCATTTAGGTCGAATATGGTGCAAAACTGTAGATAATTTTACCTAAAATATGCAAATCGGTAAGAAAAGTCCTTAATATCACTTTTAGAAAGAATCATATTTGTATATTTCTGACTTTACCTGAAGGATTTTTGCATTAATTTTTATATTCATGCTCACTCACATGCACCATTCTGTAGCCAAGGAATTATTCTGCGTCCCGATGCGACTTATTTGTGTGTTTTTGTAGAAAAATTCTATATTTCTGTGGTTTTTTCTCCGTAAGCAAAGAAAAAGCAAAGCGTAAGCAAATTGTAAGCGAAGGGATTATGTGTTCATAAATCCTTTTTGCGACCATTTTCTGAAGAAATAATGTATTTTTCGACATCCCGGCAGTCCATTTATGTCGAATATGATGCAAAACTGTAGATAATTTTACCTTAAACATGCAAATCGTCAAGAAAAGTCCTTAATATCTTTTTTACAAAGAATCATTTTTGTGTATTGCTGACTTTAACTGAAGGATTTTTGCATTAATGTTTAGATTGATGCTCACTCACTTGCACCATTCTGTAGCCAAGGAAATATTCTGCGTTTTTGGTCGCAAAAATGATTTATGAAGACATATTCCCTTTGCTTACAATTTGTTTACGCTTTGCTTATTCTTTGCTTACGGAGAAAACACAAGAGAACATAAGCAATTTTCTACAAATACACACGAATAAGTCGCATAGGGACGCAGAATATTTCCTTGGCTACAAAAAGGTGCATGTGAGTGAGCATGAATCTAAAAATTAATGCAAAAATCCTTCAGGTAAAGTCAGAGATATACAAATATGATTCTTTCTAAAAGTGATATTAAGGACTTTTGGTACCGATTTGCTTATTTTAGCTCCAATTATCTACAGTTTTGCACTATATTCGGCATAAATGGACTCCCGGGATGTCGAAAAATACATTATTTCTTCAGAAAATGGTCGCAAAAAGGATTTATGAAGACATATTCCCTTTGCTTACAATTTGCTTACGCTTTGCTTATTCTTTGCTTACCGAGAAAACACCACATAAATATAGAATTTTTCTACAAATACACACAAACAAGTCGCATAGGGACGCAGAATATTTCCTTGGCTACAGAATGGTGCATGTGAGTGAGCATGAATCTAAAAATTAATGCAAAAATCCTTCAGTTTTAGTCAGCAATAAAACACCACAGAAATATAGAATTTTTCTACAAATACACACGGATAAGTCGCATAGGGACGCAGAATATTTCCTTCGCTACAGAATGGTGCATGTGAGTGAGCATGAATCTAAAAATTAATGCAAAAATTCTTCAGTTAAAGTCAGCAATATACAAATCTGATTCTTTCTAAAAGTGATATTAAGGACTTTTCTTACCGATTTGCATATTTTAGGTAAAATTATCTACAGCTTTGCACCATATTCGACATAAATGGACTGCCGGGATGTCGAAAAATACATGATTTCTTCAGAAAATGGTCGCAACAAGGATTTATGAAGACATAGTCCCTTTGCTTACAATTTGCTTACGCTTTGCTTATTCTTTGCTTACGGAGAAAACACCACAGAAATTAAGCATTTTTCTACAAATACACACGAATAAGTCGCATAGGGACGCAGAATATTTCCTTGGCTACAAAAAGGTGCATGTGAGTGAGCATGAATCTAAAAAATAATGCAAAAATCCTTCAGTTAAAAATCAGAAATATACAAATCTGATTCTTTCTAAAAGTGATATTAAGGACTTTTCTTACCGATTTGCATATTTTAGGTAAAATTATCTACAGCTTTGCACCATATTCGACATAAATGGACTGCCGGGATGTCGAATAATACATTATTTCTTCAGAAAATGGTCGCAAAAAGGATTTATGAAGACATATTCCCTTTGCTTACAATTTGTTTACGCTTTGCTTATTCTTTGCTTACGGAGAAAACACAAGAGAACATAAGCAATTTTCTACAAATACACACGAATAAGTCGCATAGGGACGCAGACTATTTCCTTGGCTACAAAAAGGTGCATGTGAGTGAGCATGAATCTAAAAATTAATGCAAAAATCCTTCAGGTAAAGTCAGAAATATACAAATATGATTCTTTCTAAAAGTGATATTAAGGACTTTTGGTACCGATTTGCTTATTTTAGCTCCAATTATCTACAGTTTTGCACTATGGTCGCAAAAATGGCGTAAGCAAATTGTAAGCAAAGGGAATATGTCTTCATAAATCCTTTTTGCGACCATTTTCTGAAGAAATAATGTATTTTTCGACATCCCGGGAGTCCATTTATGCCGAATATGGTGCAAAACTGTAGATAGTTGGAGCTAAAATAAGCAAATGGGTACCAAAGGCCCTAATATCATTGGTGTTTTCTCCGTAAGCAAAGAATAAGCAAAGCGTAAGCAAATTGTAAGGAAAGGGAATATGTCTTCATAAATCCTTTTTGCGACCATTTTCTGAAGAAATACTGTATTTTTCAACATCCCGGGAGTCCATTTATGCCGAATATGGTGCAAAACTGTAGATAATTGGAGCTAAAATAAGCAAATGGGTACCAAAAATCCTTAACATCACTTTTACAATGAAACATATTTGTATATTGCTGACTTTAACTGAAGGATTTTTGCATTAATTTTTAGATTCATCCTCACTTACATGCACCATTCTGTAGCGAAGGAAATATTCTGCGTCCCTATGCGACTTGTTTGTGTGTATTTGTAGAAAAATTCTATATTTCTGTGGTGTTTTCTCCGTAAGCAAAGAATACGCAAAGCGTAAGCAAATTGTAAGCAAAGGGAATATGTCTTCATAAATCCTTTTTGCGACCATTTTCTGAAGAAATAATGTATTTTTCGACATCCCGGGAGTCCATTTATGCCGAATATGGTGCAAAACTGTAGATAGTTGGAGCTAAAATAAGCAAATGGGTACCAAAGGCCCTAATATCACTTTTAGAAAGAATCATATTTGTATATTTCTGACTTTACCTGAAGGATTTTTGCATTAATTTTTAGATTCATGCTCGCTCACATGCACCATTCTGTAGCCAGGGAAATAGTCTGCGTCCCTATGCGACTTATTCGTGTGTATTTGTAGAAAAATGCTTAATTTCTGTGGTGTTTTCTCCGTAAGCAAAGAATAAGCAAAGCGTAAGCAAATTGTAAGCAAAGGGAATATGTCTTCATAAATCCTTTTTGCGACCATTTTCTGAAGAAATAATGTATTATTCGACATCCCGGCAATCCATTTATGTCGAATATGGTGCAAAGCTGTAGATAATTTTACCTAAAATATGCAAATCGGTAAGAAAAGTCCTTAATATCACTTTAAGAAAGAATCAGATTTGTATATTTCTGATTTTTAACTGAAGGATTTTTGCATTACTTTTTAGATTCATGCTCACTCACATGCACCTTTTTGTAGCCAAGGAAATATTCTGCGTCCCTATGCGACTTATTCGTGTGTATTTGTAGAAAATTGCTTATGTTCTCTTGTGTTTTCTCCGTAAGCAAAGAATAAGCAAAGCGTAAGCAAATTGTAAGCAAAGGGAATATGTCTTCATAAATCATTTTTGCGACCATTTTCTGAAGAAATAATGTATTTTTCGACATCCCGGCAGTCCATTTATGTCGAATATGGTGCAAAGCTGTAGATAATTTTACCTAAAATATGCAAATCGGTAAAAAAAGTCCTTAATATCACTTTTAGAAAGAATCAGATTTGTATATTTCTGATTTTTAACTGAAGGATTTTTGCATTACTTTTTAGATTCATGCTCACTCACATGCACCTTTTTGTAGCCAAGGAAATATTCTGCGTCCCTATGCGACTTATTCGTGTGTATTTGTAGAAAAATTATAATTTCTTTGGTGTTTTCTCCGTAAGCAAAGAATAAGCAAAGCATAAGTAAATTGTAAGCAAATTGACTATGTCTTCATAAATCTTTGTTGCGACTATTTTCTGAAGAAATAATGTATTTTTCGACATCCCCGCAATCCATTTATGTCGAATACGGTGCAAAACAGTAGATAATTTTACCTAAAATATGCAAATCGTCAAGAAAAGTCCTTAATATCACTTTTACAAAGAATCATATTTGTATATTGCTGACTTTAACTGAAGAATTTTTGCATTAATTTTTAGATTCATGCTCACTCACATGCACCATTCTGTAGCGAAGGAAATATTCTGCGTCCCTATGCGACTTATTCGTGTGTATTTGTAGAAAAATTCTATATTTCTGTGGTGTTTTCTCCGTAAGCAAAGAAAAAGCAAAACGTAAGCAAATTGTAAGCAAAGGGATTATGTCTTCATAAATCCTTTTTGCGACCATTTTCTGAAGAAATAATGTATTTTTCGACATCCCGGCAGTCCATTTATGTCGAATATGATGCAAAACTGTAGATAATTTTACCTTAAATATGCAAATCGTCAAGAAAAGTCCTTAATATAACTTTTACAAAGAATCATTTTTGTGTATTGCTGACTATAACTGAAGGATTTTTGCATTAATTTTTAGATTCATGCTAACTCACATGCACCATTCTGTAGCCAAGGAAATATTCTGCGTCCCTATGCGACTTGTTTGTGTGTATTTGTAGAAAAATTCTATATTTCTGTGCTGTTTTCTCCGTAAGCAAAGAATAAGCAAAGCGTAAGCAAATTGTAAGCAAAGGGAATATGTCTTCATAAATCCTTTTGGCGACCATTTTCTGAAGAAATAATTTATTTTTCGACATCCCGGGAGTCCATTTATGCCGAATATAGTGCAAAACTGTAGATAATTGGAGCTAAAATAAGCAAATGGGTACCAAAAGTCCTTAATATCACTTTTAGAAAGAATCATATTTGTATATCTCTGACTTTACCTGAAGGATTTTTGCATTAATTTTTAGATTCATGCTCGCTCACATGCACCATTCTGTAGCCAGGGAAATAGTCTGCGTCCCTATGCGACTTATTCGTTTGTATTTGTAGAAAAATGCTTAATTTCTGTGGTGTTCTCTCCGTAAGCAAAGAATAAGCAAAGCGTAAGCAAATTGTAAGCAAAGGGAATATGTCTTCATAAATCTTTGTTGCGACTATTTTCTGAAGAAATAATGTATTTTTCGACATCCCGGCAATCCATTTATGTCGAATACGGTGCAAAACAGTAGATAATTTTACCTAAAATATGCAAATCGTCAAGAAAAGTCCTTAATATCACTTTTAAAAAGAATCATATTTGTATATTGCTGACTTTAACTGAAGAATTTTTGCATTAATTTTTAGATTCATGCTCACTCACATGCACCATTCTGTAGCCAAGGAAATATTCTGCGTCCCTATGCGACTTATTTGTTTTTTTTTGTGGGAAAATTCTATATTTCTGTGTTGTTTTCTCCGTGAGCAAAGAATAAGCAAAGCGTAAGCAAATTGTAAGCAAAGGGAATATGTCTTCATAAATCCTTTTTGCGACCATTTTCTGAAGAAATAATTTATTTTTCGACATCCCGGGAGTCCATTTATGCCGAATATAGTGCAAAACTGTAGATAATTGGAGCTAAAATAAGCAAATCGGTACCAAAAGTCCTTAATATCACTTTTAGAAAGAATCATATTTGTATATCTCTGACTTTACCTGAAGGATTTTTGCATTAATTTTTAGATTCATGCTCACTCACATGCACCTTTTTGTAGCCAAGGAAATATTCTGCGTCCCTATGCGACTTATTCGTGTGTATTTGTAGAAAATTGCTTATGTTCTCTTGTGTTTTCTCCGTAAGCAAAGAATAAGCAAAGCGTAAACAAATTGTAAGCAAAGGGAATATGTCTTCATAAATCATTTTTGCGACCATTTTCTGAAGAAATAATGTATTTTTCGACATCCCGGCAGTCCATTTATGCCGAATATAGTGCAAAACTGTAGATAATTGGAGCTAAAATAAGCAAATCGGTACCAAAAGTCCTTAATATCACTTTTAGAAAGAATCATATTTGTATATCTCTGACTTTACCTGAAGGATTTTTGCATTAATTTTTAGATTCATGCTCACTCACATGCACCTTTTTGTAGCCAAGGAAATATTCTGCGTCCCTATGCGACTTATTCGTGTGTATTTGTAGAAAATTGCTTATGTTCTCTTGTGTTTTCTCCGTAAGCAAAGAATAAGCAAAGCGTAAACAAATTGTAAGCAAAGGGAATATGTCTTCATAAATCATTTTTGCGACCATTTTCTGAAGAAATAATGTATTTTTCGACATCCCGGCAGTCCATTTATGTCGAATATGGTGCAAAGCTGTAGATAATTTTACCTAAAATATGCAAATCGGTAAGAAAAGTCCTTAATATCACTTTTAGAAAGAATCAGATTTGTATATTTCTGATTTTTAACTGAAGGATTTTTGCATTACTTTTTAGATTCATGCTCACTCACATGCACCTTTTTGTAGCCAAGGAAATATTCTGCGTCCCTATGCGACTTATTCGTGTGTATTTGTAGAAAAATGCTTAATTTCTGTGGTGTTTTCTCCGTAAGCAAAGAATAAGCAAAGCGTAAGCAAATTGTAAGCAAAGGGACTATGTCTTCATAAATCCTTGTTGCGACTATTTTCTGAAGAAATTATGTATTTTTCGACATCCCGGCAGTCCATTTATGTCGAATATGGTGCAAAACAGTAGATAATTTTACCTAAAATATGCAAATCGTCAAGAAAAGTCCTTAATATCACTTTTACAAAGAATCATATTTGTATATTGCTGACTTTAACTGAAGAATTTTTGCATTGATTTTTAGATTCATGCTCACTCACATGCACCATTCTGTAGCGAAGGAAATATTCTGCGTCCCTATGCGACTTATCCGTGTGTATTTGTAGAAAAATTCTATATTTCTGTGGTGTTTTCTCCGTAAGCAAAGAATAAGCAAAGCGTAAGCAAATTGTAAGCAAAGGGAATATGTCTTCATAAATCCTTTTTGCGACCATTTTCTGAAGAAATACTGTATTTTTCAACATCCCGGGAGTCCATTTATGCCGAATATGGTGCAAAACTGTAGATAATTGGAGCTAAAATAAGCAAATGGGTACCAAAAATCCTTAACATCACTTTTAGAAAGAATCAGATTTGTATATTGCTGACTTTAACTGAAGGATTTTTGCATTAATTTTTAGATTCATCCTCACTCACATGCACCATTCTGTAGCGAAGGAAATATTCTGCGTCCCTATGCGACTTATTCGTGTGTATTTGTAGAAAAATGCTTAATTTCTGTGGTGTTTTCTCCGTAAGCAAAGAATAAGCAAAGCGTAAGCAAATTGTAAGCAAAGGGACAATGTCTTCATAAATCTTTGTTGCGACCATTTTCTGAAGAAATCATGTATTTTTCGATATTCCGGGAGTCCATTTAGGTCGAATATGGTGCAAAACTGTAGATAATTTTACCTAAAATATGCAAATCGGTAAGAAAAGTCCTTAATATCACTTTTAGAAAGAATCATATTTGTATATTTCTGACTTTACCTGAAGGATTTTTGCATTAATTTTTATATTCATGCTCACTCACATGCACCATTCTGTAGCCAAGGAAATATTCTGCGTCCCGATGCGACTTATTTGTGTGTTTTTGTAGAAAAATTCTATATTTCTGTGGTTTTTTCTCCGTAAGCAAAGAAAAAGCAAAGCGTAAGCAAATTGTAAGCGAAGGGATTATGTGTTCATAAATCCTTTTTGCGACCATTTTCTGAAGAAATAATGTATTTTTCGACATCCCGGCAGTCCATTTATGTCGAATATGATGCAAAACTGTAGATAATTTTACCTTAAACATGCAAATCGTCAAGAAAAGTCCTTAATATCTTTTTTACAAAGAATCATTTTTGTGTATTGCTGACTTTAACTGAAGGATTTTTGCATTAATGTTTAGATTGATGCTCACTCACTTGCACCATTCTGTAGCCAAGGAAATATTCTGCGTTTTTGGTCGCAAAAATGATTTATGAAGACATATTCCCTTTGCTTACAATTTGTTTACGCTTTGCTTATTCTTTGCTTACGGAGAAAACACAAGAGAACATAAGCAATTTTCTACAAATACACACGAATAAGTCGCATAGGGACGCAGAATATTTCCTTGGCTACAAAAAGGTGCATGTGAGTGAGCATGAATCTAAAAATTAATGCAAAAATCCTTCAGGTAAAGTCAGAGATATACAAATATGATTCTTTCTAAAAGTGATATTAAGGACTTTTGGTACCGATTTGCTTATTTTAGCTCCAATTATCTACAGTTTTGCACTATATTCGGCATAAATGGACTCCCGGGATGTCGAAAAATACATTATTTCTTCAGAAAATGGTCGCAAAAAGGATTTATGAAGACATATTCCCTTTGCTTACAATTTGCTTACGCTTTGCTTATTCTTTGCTTACCGAGAAAACACCACATAAATATAGAATTTTTCTACAAATACACACAAACAAGTCGCATAGGGACGCAGAATATTTCCTTGGCTACAGAATGGTGCATGTGAGTGAGCATGAATCTAAAAATTAATGCAAAAATCCTTCAGTTTTAGTCAGCAATAAAACACCACAGAAATATAGAATTTTTCTACAAATACACACGGATAAGTCGCATAGGGACGCAGAATATTTCCTTCGCTACAGAATGGTGCATGTGAGTGAGCATGAATCTAAAAATTAATGCAAAAATTCTTCAGTTAAAGTCAGCAATATACAAATCTGATTCTTTCTAAAAGTGATATTAAGGACTTTTCTTACCGATTTGCATATTTTAGGTAAAATTATCTACAGCTTTGCACCATATTCGACATAAATGGACTGCCGGGATGTCGAAAAATACATGATTTCTTCAGAAAATGGTCGCAACAAGGATTTATGAAGACATAGTCCCTTTGCTTACAATTTGCTTACGCTTTGCTTATTCTTTGCTTACGGAGAAAACACCACAGAAATTAAGCATTTTTCTACAAATACACACGAATAAGTCGCATAGGGACGCAGAATATTTCCTTGGCTACAAAAAGGTGCATGTGAGTGAGCATGAATCTAAAAAGTAATGCAAAAATCCTTCAGTTAAAAATCAGAAATATACAAATCTTATTCTTTCTAAAAGTGATATTAAGGACTTTTCTTACCGATTTGCATATTTTAGGTAAAATTATCTACAGCTTTGCACCATATTCGACATAAATGGACTGCCGGGATGTCGAATAATACATTATTTCTTCAGAAAATGGTCGCAAAAAGGATTTATGAAGACATATTCCCTTTGCTTACAATTTGTTTACGCTTTGCTTATTCTTTGCTTACGGAGAAAACACAAGAGAACATAAGCAATTTTCTACAAATACACACGAATAAGTCGCATAGGGACGCAGACTATTTCCTTGGCTACAAAAAGGTGCATGTGAGTGAGCATGAATCTAAAAATTAATGCAAAAATCCTTCAGGTAAAGTCAGAAATATACAAATATGATTCTTTCTAAAAGTGATATTAAGGACTTTTGGTACCGATTTGCTTATTTTAGCTCCAATTATCTACAGTTTTGCACTATGGTCGCAAAAATGGCGTAAGCAAATTGTAAGCAAAGGGAATATGTCTTCATAAATCCTTTTTGCGACCATTTTCTGAAGAAATAATGTATTTTTCGACATCCCGGGAGTCCATTTATGCCGAATATGGTGCAAAACTGTAGATAGTTGGAGCTAAAATAAGCAAATGGGTACCAAAGGCCCTAATATCATTGGTGTTTTCTCCGTAAGCAAAGAATAAGCAAAGCGTAAGCAAATTGTAAGGAAAGGGAATATGTCTTCATAAATCCTTTTTGCGACCATTTTCTGAAGAAATACTGTATTTTTCAACATCCCGGGAGTCCATTCATGCCGAATATGGTGCAAAACTGTAGATAATTGGAGCTAAAATAAGCAAATGGGTACCAAAAATCCTTAACATCACTTTTACAATGAAACATATTTGTATATTGCTGACTTTAACTGAAGGATTTTTGCATTAATTTTTAGATTCATCCTCACTTACATGCACCATTCTGTAGCGAAGGAAATATTCTGCGTCCCTATGCGACTTGTTTGTGTGTATTTGTAGAAAAATTCTATATTTCTGTGGTGTTTTCTCCGTAAGCAAAGAATACGCAAAGCGTAAGCAAATTGTAAGCAAAGGGAATATGTCTTCATAAATCCTTTTTGCGACCATTTTCTGAAGAAATAATGTATTTTTCGACATCCCGGGAGTCCATTTATGCCGAATATGGTGCAAAACTGTAGATAGTTGGAGCTAAAATAAGCAAATGGGTACCAAAGGCCCTAATATCACTTTTAGAAAGAATCATATTTGTATATTTCTGACTTTACCTGAAGGATTTTTGCATTAATTTTTAGATTCATGCTCGCTCACATGCACCATTCTGTAGCCAGGGAAATAGTCTGCGTCCCTATGCGACTTATTCGTGTGTATTTGTAGAAAAATGCTTAATTTCTGTGGTGTTTTCTCCGTAAGCAAAGAATAAGCAAAGCGTAAGAAATTGTAAGCAAAGGGAATATGTCTTCATAAATCCTTTTTGCGACCATTTTCTGAAGAAATAATGTATTATTCGACATCCCGGCAATCCATTTATGTCGAATATGGTGCAAAGCTGTAGATAATTTTACCTAAAATATGCAAATCGGTAAGAAAAGTCCTTAATATCACTTTTAGAAAGAATCAGATTTGTATATTTCTGATTTTTAACTGAAGGATTTTTGCATTACTTTTTAGATTCATGCTCACTCACATGCACCTTTTTGTAGCCAAGGAAATATTCTGCGTCCCTATGCGACTTATTCGTGTGTATTTGTAGAAAAATGCTTAATTTCTGTGGTGTTTTCTCCGTAAGCAAAGAATAAGCAAAGCGTAAGCAAATTGTAAGCAAAGGGATTATGTCTTCATAAATCCTTTTTGCGACCATTTTCTGAAGAAATAATGTATTTTTCGACATCCGGGCAGTCCATTTATGTCGAATATGATGCAAAACTGTAGATAATTTTACCTTAAACATGCAAATCGTCAAGAAAAGTCCTTAATATCTTTTTTACAAAGAATCATTTTTGTGTATTGCTGACTTTAACTGAGGGTTTTGTGCATTAATGTTTAGATTGATGCTCACTCACATGCACCATTCTGTAGCCAAGGAAATATTCTGCGTCCCTATGCGACTTATTTGTGTGTTTTTGTAGAAAAATTCTATATTTCTGTGGTGTTTTCTCCGTGAGCAAAGAATAAGCAAAGCGTAAGCAAATTGTAAGCAAAGGGATTATGTCTTCATAAATCCTTTTTGCGACCATTTTCTGAAGAAATAATGTATTTTTCGACATTCCGGCAGTCCATTTATGTCAAATATGGTGCAAAACTGTAGATAATTTTACTTAAAATATGCAAATCGTCAAGAAAAGTCCTTAATATCACTTTTACAATGAAACATATTTGTATATTGCTGACTTTAACTGAAGGATTTTTGCATTAATTTTTAGATTCATCCTCACTTACATGCACCATTCTGTAGCGAAGGAAATATTCTGCGTCCCTATGCGACTTGTTTGTGTGTATTTGTAGAAAATTCTATATTTGTGTGGTGTTTTCTCCGTAAGCAAAGAATAAGCAAAGCGTAAGCAAATTGTAAGCAAAGGGAATATGTCTTCATAAATCCTTTTTGCGACCATTTTATGAAGAAATAATGTATTTTTCGACATCCCGGCAGTCCATTTATGTCGAATATGGTGCAAAGCTGTAGATAATTTTACCTAAAATATGCAAATCGGTAAGAAAAGTCCTTAATATCACTTTTAGAAAGAATCAGATTTGTATATTTCTGATTTTTAACTGAAGGATTTTTGCATTACTTTTTAGATTCATGCTCACTCACATGCACCTTTTTGTAGCCAAGGAAATATTCTGCGTCCCTATGCGACTTATTCGTGTGTATTTGTAGAAAAATGCTTAATTTCTGTGGTGTTTTCTCCGTAAGCAAAGAATAAGCAAAGCGTAAGCAAATTGTAAGCAAAGGGACTATGTCTTCATAAATCCTTGTTGCGACTATTTTCTGAAGAAATTATGTATTTTTCGACATCCCGGCAGTCCATTTATGTCGAATATGGTGCAAAACAGTAGATAATTTTACCTAAAATATGCAAATCGTCAAGAAAAGTCCTTAATATCACTTTTACAAAGAATCATATTTGTATATTGCTGACTTTAACTGAAGAATTTTTGCATTGATTTTTAGATTCATGCTCACTCACATGCACCATTCTGTAGCGAAGGAAATATTCTGCGTCCCTATGCGACTTATCCGTGTGTATTTGTAGAAAAATTCTATATTTCTGTGGTGTTTTCTCCGTAAGCAAAGAATAAGCAAAGCGTAAGCAAATTGTAAGCAAAGGGAATATGTCTTCATAAATCCTTTTTGCGACCATTTTCTGAAGAAATACTGTATTTTTCAACATCCCGGGAGTCCATTTATGCCGAATATGGTGCAAAACTGTAGATAATTGGAGCTAAAATAAGCAAATGGGTACCAAAAATCCTTAACATCACTTTTAGAAAGAATCAGATTTGTATATTGCTGACTTTAACTGAAGGATTTTTGCATTAATTTTTAGATTCATCCTCACTCACATGCACCATTCTGTAGCGAAGGAAATATTCTGCGTCCCTATGCGACTTATTCGTGTGTATTTGTAGAAAAATGCTTAATTTCTGTGGTGTTTTCTCCGTAAGCAAAGAATAAGCAAAGCGTAAGCAAATTGTAAGCAAAGGGACAATGTCTTCATAAATCTTTGTTGCGACCATTTTCTGAAGAAATCATGTATTTTTCGATATTCCGGGAGTCCATTTAGGTCGAATATGGTGCAAAACTGTAGATAATTTTACCTAAAATATGCAAATCGGTAAGAAAAGTCCTTAATATCACTTTTAGAAAGAATCATATTTGTATATTTCTGACTTTACCTGAAGGATTTTTGCATTAATTTTTATATTCATGCTCACTCACATGCACCATTCTGTAGCCAAGGAAATATTCTGCGTCCCGATGCGACTTATTTGTGTGTTTTTGTAGAAAAATTCTATATTTCTGTGGTTTTTTCTCCGTAAGCAAAGAAAAAGCAAAGCGTAAGCAAATTGTAAGCGAAGGGATTATGTGTTCAAAAATCCTTTTTGCGACCATTTTCTGAAGAAATAATGTATTTTTCGACATCCCGGCAGTCCATTTATGTCGAATATGATGCAAAACTGTAGATAATTTTACCTTAAACATGCAAATCGTCAAGAAAAGTCCTTAATATCTTTTTTACAAAGAATCATTTTTGTGTATTGCTGACTTTAACTGAAGGATTTTTGCATTAATGTTTAGATTGATGCTCACTCACTTGCACCATTCTGTAGCCAAGGAAATATTCTGCGTTTTTGGTCGCAAAAATGATTTATGAAGACATATTCCCTTTGCTTACAATTTGTTTACGCTTTGCTTATTCTTTGCTTACGGAGAAAACACAAGAGAACATAAGCAATTTTCTACAAATACACACGAATAAGTCGCATAGGGACGCAGAATATTTCCTTGGCTACAAAAAGGTGCATGTGAGTGAGCATGAATCTAAAAATTAATGCAAAAATCCTTCAGGTAAAGTCAGAGATATACAAATATGATTCTTTCTAAAAGTGATATTAAGGACTTTTGGTACCGATTTGCTTATTTTAGCTCCAATTATCTACAGTTTTGCACTATATTCGGCATAAATGGACTCCCGGGATGTCGAAAAATACATTATTTCTTCAGAAAATGGTCGCAAAAAGGATTTATGAAGACATATTCCCTTTGCTTACAATTTGCTTACGCTTTGCTTATTCTTTGCTTACCGAGAAAACACCACATAAATATAGAATTTTTCTACAAATACACACAAACAAGTCGCATAGGGACGCAGAATATTTCCTTGGCTACAGAATGGTGCATGTGAGTGAGCATGAATCTAAAAATTAATGCAAAAATCCTTCAGTTTTAGTCAGCAATAAAACACCACAGAAATATAGAATTTTTCTACAAATACACACGGATAAGTCGCATAGGGACGCAGAATATTTCCTTCGCTACAGAATGGTGCATGTGAGTGAGCATGAATCTAAAAATTAATGCAAAAATTCTTCAGTTAAAGTCAGCAATATACAAATCTGATTCTTTCTAAAAGTGATATTAAGGACTTTTCTTACCGATTTGCATATTTTAGGTAAAATTATCTACAGCTTTGCACCATATTCGACATAAATGGACTGCCGGGATGTCGAAAAATACATGATTTCTTCAGAAAATGGTCGCAACAAGGATTTATGAAGACATAGTCCCTTTGCTTACAATTTGCTTACGCTTTGCTTATTCTTTGCTTACGGAGAAAACACCACAGAAATTAAGCATTTTTCTACAAATACACACGAATAAGTCGCATAGGGACGCAGAATATTTCCTTGGCTACAAAAAGGTGCATGTGAGTGAGCATGAATCTAAAAAGTAATGCAAAAATCCTTCAGTTAAAAATCAGAAATATACAAATCTGATTCTTTCTAAAAGTGATATTAAGGACTTTTCTTACCGATTTGCATATTTTAGGTAAAATTATCTACAGCTTTGCACCATATTCGACATAAATGGACTGCCGGGATGTCGAATAATACATTATTTCTTCAGAAAATGGTCGCAAAAAGGATTTATGAAGACATATTCCCTTTGCTTACAATTTGTTTACGCTTTGCTTATTCTTTGCTTACGGAGAAAACACAAGAGAACATAAGCAATTTTCTACAAATACACACGAATAAGTCGCATAGGGACGCAGACTATTTCCTTGGCTACAAAAAGGTGCATGTGAGTGAGCATGAATCTAAAAATTAATGCAAAAATCCTTCAGGTAAAGTCAGAAATATACAAATATGATTCTTTCTAAAAGTGATATTAAGGACTTTTGGTACCGATTTGCTTATTTTAGCTCCAATTATCTACAGTTTTGCACTATGGTCGCAAAAATGGCGTAAGCAAATTGTAAGCAAAGGGAATATGTCTTCATAAATCCTTTTTGCGACCATTTTCTGAAGAAATAATGTATTTTTCGACATCCCGGGAGTCCATTTATGCCGAATATGGTGCAAAACTGTAGATAGTTGGAGCTAAAATAAGCAAATGGGTACCAAAGGCCCTAATATCATTGGTGTTTTCTCCGTAAGCAAAGAATAAGCAAAGCGTAAGCAAATTGTAAGGAAAGGGAATATGTCTTCATAAATCCTTTTTGCGACCATTTTCTGAAGAAATACTGTATTTTTCAACATCCCGGGAGTCCATTTATGCCGAATATGGTGCAAAACTGTAGATAATTGGAGCTAAAATAAGCAAATGGGTACCAAAAATCCTTAACATCACTTTTACAATGAAACATATTTGTATATTGCTGACTTTAACTGAAGGATTTTTGCATTAATTTTTAGATTCATCCTCACTTACATGCACCATTCTGTAGCGAAGGAAATATTCTGCGTCCCTATGCGACTTGTTTGTGTGTATTTGTAGAAAAATTCTATATTTCTGTGGTGTTTTCTCCGTAAGCAAAGAATACGCAAAGCGTAAGCAAATTGTAAGCAAAGGGAATATGTCTTCATAAATCCTTTTTGCGACCATTTTCTGAAGAAATAATGTATTTTTCGACATCCCGGGAGTCCATTTATGCCGAATATGGTGCAAAACTGTAGATAGTTGGAGCTAAAATAAGCAAATGGGTACCAAAGGCCCTAATATCACTTTTAGAAAGAATCATATTTGTATATTTCTGACTTTACCTGAAGGATTTTTGCATTAATTTTTAGATTCATGCTCGCTCACATGCACCATTCTGTAGCCAGGGAAATAGTCTGCGTCCCTATGCGACTTATTCGTGTGTATTTGTAGAAAAATGCTTAATTTCTGTGGTGTTTTCTCCGTAAGCAAAGAATAAGCAAAGCGTAAGCAAATTGTAAGCAAAGGGAATATGTCTTCATAAATCCTTTTTGCGACCATTTTCTGAAGAAATAATGTATTATTCGACATCCCGGCAATCCATTTATGTCGAATATTGTGCAAAGATGAGATAATTTTACCTAAAATATGCAAATCGGTAAGAAAAGTCCTTAATATCACTTTTAGAAAGAATCAGATTTGTATATTTCTGATTTTTAACTGAAGGATTTTTGCATTACTTTTTAGATTCATGCTCACTCACATGCACCTTTTTGTAGCCAAGGAAATATTCTGCGTCCCTATGCGACTTATTCGTGTGTATTTGTAGAAAAATGCTTAATTTCTGTGGTGTTTTCTCCGTAAGCAAAGAATAAGCAAAGCGTAAGCAAATTGTAAGCAAAGGGATTATGTCTTCATAAATCCTTTTTGCGACCATTTTCTGAAGAAATAATGTATTTTTCGACATCCCGGCAGTCCATTTATGTCGAATATGATGCAAAACTGTAGATAATTTTACCTTAAACATGCAAATCGTCAAGAAAAGTCCTTAATATCTTTTTTACAAAGAATCATTTTTGTGTATTGCTGACTTTAACTGAGGGTTTTGTGCATTAATGTTTAGATTGATGCTCACTCACATGCACCATTCTGTAGCCAAGGAAATATTCTGCGTCCCTATGCGACTTATTTGTGTGTTTTTGTAGAAAAATTCTATATTTCTGTGGTGTTTTCTCCGTGAGCAAAGAATAAGCAAAGCGTAAGCAAATTGTAAGCAAAGGGATTATGTCTTCATAAATCCTTTTTGCGACCATTTTCTGAAGAAATAATGTATTTTTCGACATTCCGGCAGTCCATTTATGTCAAATATGGTGCAAAACTGTAGATAATTTTACTTAAAATATGCAAATCGTCAAGAAAAGTCCTTAATATCACTTTTACAATGAAACATATTTGTATATTGCTGACTTTAACTGAAGGATTTTTGCATTAATTTTTAGATTCATCCTCACTTACATGCACCATTCTGTAGCGAAGGAAATATTCTGCGTCCCTATGCGACTTGTTTGTGTGTATTTGTAGAAAATTCTATATTTGTGTGGTGTTTTCTCCGTAAGCAAAGAATAAGCAAAGCGTAAGCAAATTGTAAGCAAAGGGAATATGTCTTCATAAATCCTTTTTGCGACCATTTTATGAAGAAATAATGTATTTTTCGACATCCCGGGAGTCCATTTATGCCGAATATGGTGCAAAACTGTAGATAGTTGGAGCTAAAATAAGCAAATGGGTACCAAAGGCCCTAATATCACTTTTAGAAAGAATCATATTTGTATATTTCTGACTTTACCTGAAGGATTTTTGCATTAATTTTTAGATTCATGCTCGCTCACATGCACCATTCTGTAGCCAGGGAAATAGTCTGCGTCCCTATGCGACTTATTCGTGTGTATTTGTAGAAAAATGCTTAATTTCTGTGGTGTTTTCTCCGTAAGCAAAGAATAAGCAAAGCGTAAGCAAATTGTAAGCAAAGAGATTATGTCTTCATAAATCCTTTTTGCGACCATTTTCTGAAGAAATAATGTATTATTCGACATCCCGGCAGTCCATTTATGTCGAATATGGTGCAAAGCTGTAGATAATTTTACCTAAAATATGCAAATCGGTAAGAAAAGTCCTTAATATCACTTTTAGAAAGAATCAGATTTGTATATTTCTGATTTTTAACTGAAGGATTTTTGCATTACTTTTTAGATTCATGCTCACTCACATGCACCTTTTTGTAGCCAAGGATATATTCTGCGTCCCTATGCGACTTATTCGTGTGTATTTGTAGAAAAATGCTTAATTTCTGTGGTGTTTTCTCCGTAAGCAAAGAATAAGCAAAGCGTAAGCAAATTGTAAGCAAAGGGACTATGTCTTCATAAATCCTTGTTGCGACCATTTTCTGAAGAAATCATGTATTTTTCGACATCCCGGCAGTCCATTTATGTCGAATATGGTGCAAAGCTGTAGATAATTTTACCTAAAATATGCAAATCGGTAAGAAAAGTCCTTAATATCACTTTTAGAAAGAATCAGATTTGTATATTTCTGATTTTTAACTGAAGGATTTTTGCATTACTTTTTAGATTCATGCTCATTCACATGCACCTTTTTGTAGCCAAGGAAATAGTCTGCGTCCCTATGCGACTTATTCGTGTGTATTTGTAGAAAAATTATAATTTCTTTGGTGTTTTCTCCGTAAGCAAAGAATAAGCAAAGCATAAGCAAATTGTAAGCAAATTGACTATGTCTTCATAAATCTTTGTTGCGACTATTTTCTGAATAAATAATGTATTTTTCGACATCCCGGCAATCTATTTATGCCGAATACGGTGCAAAACAGTAGATAATTTTACCTAAAATATGCAAATCGTCAAGAAAAGTCCTTAATATCACTTTTACAAAGAATCATATTTGTATATTGCTGACTTTAACTGAAGAATTTTTGCATTAATTTTTAGATTCATGCTCACTCACATGCACCATTCTGTAGCGAAGGAAATATTCTGCGTCCCTATGCGACTTATTCGTGTGTATTTGTAGAAAAATTCTATATTTCTGTGGTGTTTTCTCCGTAAGCAAAGAAAAAGCAAAGCGTAAGCAAATTGTAAGCAAAGGGATTATGTCTTCATAAATCCTTTTTGCGACCATTTTCTGAAGAAATAATGTATTTTTCGACATCCCGGCAGTCCATTTATGTCGAATATGATGCAAAACTGTAGATAATTTTACCTTAAACATGCAAATCGTCAAGAAAAGTCCTTAATATCACTTTTACAAAGAATCATTTTTGTGTATTGCTGACTTTAACTGAGGGTTTTGTGCATTAATGTTTAGATTGATGCTCACTCACATGCACCATTCTGTAGCCAAGGAAATATTCTGCGTCCCTATGCGACTTATTTGTGTGTTTTTGTAGAAAAATTCTATATTTCTGTGGTGTTTTCTCCGTGAGCAAAGAATAAGCAAAGCGTAAGCAAATTGTAAGCAAAGGGATTATGTCTTCATAAATCCTTTTTGCGACCATTTTCTGAAGAAATAATGTATTTTTCGACATTCCGGCAGTCCATTTATGTCAAATATGGTGCAAAACTGTAGATAATTTTACTTAAAATATGCAAATCGTCAAGAAAAGTCCTTAATATCACTTTTACAATGAAACATATTTGTATATTGCTGACTTTAACTGAAGGATTTTTGCATTAATTTTTAGATTCATCCTCACTTACATGCACCATTCTGTAGCGAAGGAAATATTCTGCGTCCCTATGCGACTTGTTTGTGTGTATTTGTAGAAAATTCTATATTTGTGTGGTGTTTTCTCCGTAAGCAAAGAATAAGCAAAGCGTAAGCAAATTGTAAGCAAAGGGAATATGTCTTCATAAATCCTTTTTGCGACCATTTTATGAAGAAATAATGTATTTTTCGACATCCCGGGAGTCCATTTATGCCGAATATGGTGCAAAACTGTAGATAGTTGGAGCTAAAATAAGCAAATGGGTACCAAAGGCCCTAATATCACTTTTAGAAAGAATCATATTTGTATATTTCTGACTTTACCTGAAGGATTTTTGCATTAATTTTTAGATTCATGCTCGCTCACATGCACCATTCTGTAGCCAGGGAAATAGTCTGCGTCCCTATGCGACTTATTCGTGTGTATTTGTAGAAAAATGCTTAATTTCTGTGGTGTTTTCTCCGTAAGCAAAGAATAAGCAAAGCGTAAGCAAATTGTAAGCAAAGAGATTATGTCTTCATAAATCCTTTTTGCGACCATTTTCTGAAGAAATAATGTATTATTCGACATCCCGGCAGTCCATTTATGTCGAATATGGTGCAAAGCTGTAGATAATTTTACCTAAAATATGCAAATCGGTAAGAAAAGTCCTTAATATCACTTTTAGAAAGAATCAGATTTGTATATTTCTGATTTTTAACTGAAGGATTTTTGCATTACTTTTTAGATTCATGCTCACTCACATGCACCTTTTTGTAGCCAAGGATATATTCTGCGTCCCTATGCGACTTATTCGTGTGTATTTGTAGAAAAATGCTTAATTTCTGTGGTGTTTTCTCCGTAAGCAAAGAATAAGCAAAGCGTAAGCAAATTGTAAGCAAAGGGACTATGTCTTCATAAATCCTTGTTGCGACCATTTTCTGAAGAAATCATGTATTTTTCGACATCCCGGCAGTCCATTTATGTCGAATATGGTGCAAAGCTGTAGATAATTTTACCTAAAATATGCAAATCGGTAAGAAAAGTCCTTAATATCACTTTTAGAAAGAATCAGATTTGTATATTTCTGATTTTTAACTGAAGGATTTTTGCATTACTTTTTAGATTCATGCTCATTCACATGCACCTTTTTGTAGCCAAGGAAATAGTCTGCGTCCCTATGCGACTTATTCGTGTGTATTTGTAGAAAAATTATAATTTCTTTGGTGTTTTCTCCGTAAGCAAAGAATAAGCAAAGCATAAGCAAATTGTAAGCAAATTGACTATGTCTTCATAAATCTTTGTTGCGACTATTTTCTGAATAAATAATGTATTTTTCGACATCCCGGCAATCTATTTATGCCGAATACGGTGCAAAACAGTAGATAATTTTACCTAAAATATGCAAATCGTCAAGAAAAGTCCTTAATATCACTTTTACAAAGAATCATATTTGTATATTGCTGACTTTAACTGAAGAATTTTTGCATTAATTTTTAGATTCATGCTCACTCACATGCACCATTCTGTAGCGAAGGAAATATTCTGCGTCCCTATGCGACTTATTCGTGTGTATTTGTAGAAAAATTCTATATTTCTGTGGTGTTTTCTCCGTAAGCAAAGAAAAAGCAAAGCGTAAGCAAATTGTAAGCAAAGGGATTATGTCTTCATAAATCCTTTTTGCGACCATTTTCTGAAGAAATAATGTATTTTTCGACATCCAAGCAGTCCATTTATGTCGAATATGATGCAAAACTGTAGATAATTTTACCTTAAATATGCAAATCGTCAAGAAAAGTCCTTAATATCACTTTTACAAAGAATCATTTTTGTGTATTGCTGACTAAAACTGAAGGATTTTTGCATTAATTTTTAGATTCATGCTCACTCACATGCACCATTCTGTAGCCAAGGAAATATTCTGCGTCCCTATGCGACTTGTTTGTGTGTATTTGTAGAAAAATTCTATATTTATGTGGTGTTTTCTCCGTAAGCAAAGAATAAGCAAAGCGTAAGCAATTGTAAGCAAAGGGAATATGTCTTCATAAATCCTTTTTGCGACCATTTTCTGAAGAAATAATGTATTTTTCGACATCCCGGGAGTCCATTTATGCCGAATATGGTGCAAAACTGTAGATAGTTGGAGCTAAAATAAGCAAATGGGTACCAAAGGCCCTAATATCACTTTTAGAAAGAATCATATTTGTATATTTCTGACTTTACCTGAAGGATGTTTGCATTAATTTTTAGATTCATGCTCGCTCACATGCACCATTCTGTAGCCAGGGAAATAGTCTGCGTCCCTATGCGACTTATTCGTGTGTATTTGTAGAAAAATGCTTAATTTCTGTGGTGTTTTCTCCGTAAGCAAAGAAAAAGCAAAGCGTAAGCAAATTGTAAGCGAAGGGATTATGTCTTCATAAATCCTTTTTGCGACCATTTTCTGAAGAAATAATGTATTTTTCGACATCCCGGCAGTCCATTTATGTCGAATATGATGCAAAACTGTAGATAATTTTACCTAAAATATGCAAATCGTCAAGAAAAGTCCTTAATATCACTTTTACAATGAAACATATTTGTATATTGCTGACTTTAACTGAAGGATTTTTGCATTAATTTTTAGATTCATCCTCACTTACATGCACCATTCTGTAGCGAAGGAAATATTCTGCGTCCCTATGCGACTTGTTTGTGTGTATTTGTAGAAAATTCTATATTTGTGTGGTGTTTTCTCCGTAAGCAAAGAATAAGCAAAGCGTAAGCAAATTGTAAGCAAAGGGAATATGTCTTCATAAATCCTTTTTGCGACCATTTTCTGAAGAAATAATGTATTTTTCGACATCCCGGCAGTCCATTTATGCCGAATATGTTGCAAAACTGTAGATAGTTGGAGCTAAAATAAGCAAATGGGTACCAAAGGCCCTAATATCACTTTTAGAAAGAATCATATTTGTATATTTCTGACTTTACCTGAAGGATTTTTGCATTAATTTTTAGATTCATGCTCGCTCACATGCACCATTCTGTAGCCAGGGAAATAGTCTGCGTCCCTATGCGACTTATTCGTGTGTATTTGTAGAAAAATGCTTAATTTCTGTGGTGTTTTCTCCGTAAGCAAAGAATAAGCAAAGCGTAAGCAAATTGTAAGCAAAGGGAATATGTCTTCATAAATCCTTTTTGCGACCATTTTCTGAAGAAATAATGTATTTTTCGACATCCCGGCAGTCCATTTATGTCGAATATGGTGCAAAGCTGTAGATAATTTTACCTAAAATATGCAAATCGGTAAGAAAAGTCCTTAATATCGATTTTAGAAAGAATCAGATTTGTATATTGCTGACTTTAACTGAAGGATTTTTGCATTAATTTTTAGATTCATGCTCACTCACATGCACCTTTTTGTAGCCAAGGAAACATTCTGCGTCCCTATGCGACTTATTCGTGTGTATTTGTAGAAAAATGCTTAATTTCTGTGGTGTTTTCTCCGTAAGCAAAGATTAAGCAAAGCGTAAGCAAATTGTAAGCAAAGGGACTATGTCTTCATAAATCCTTGTTGCGACCATTTTCTGAAGAAATCATGTATTTTTCGACATTCCGGGAGTCCATTTAGGTCGAATATGGTGCAAAACTGTAGATAATTTTACCTAAAATATGCAAATCGGTAAGAAAAGTCCTTAATATCACTTTTAGAAAGAAACATATTTGTATATTTCTGACTTTACCTGAAGGATTTTTGCATTAATTTTTAGATTCATGCTCACTCACATGCACCTTTTTGTAGCCAAGGAAATATTCTGCGTCCCTATGCGACTTGTTTGTGTGTATTTGTAGAAAAATTCTATATTTCTGTGGTGTTTTCTCCGTAAGCAAAGAATAAGCAAAGCGTAAGCAAATTGTAAGCAAAGGGAATATGTCTTCATAAATCCTTTTTGCGACCATTTTCTGAAGAAATAATGTATTTTTCGACATCCCGGGAGTCCATTTATGCCTAATATGGTGCAAAACTGTAGATAATTGGAGCTTAAATAAGCAAATGGGTACCAAAAGTTCTTAATATAACTTTTAGAAAGAATCATATTTGTATATTTCTGACTTTACCTGAAGGATTTTTGCATTAATTTTTAGATTCATGCTCGCTCACATGCACCATTCTGTAGCGAAGGAAATATTCTGCGTCCTTATGCGACTTGTTTGTGTGTATTTGTAGAAAAATTCTATATTTCTGTGGTGTTTTCTCCGTAAGCAAAGAATAAGCAAAGCGTAAGCAAATTGTAAGCAAAGGGAATATGTCTTCATAAATCCTTTTTGCGACCATTTTCTGAAGAAATAATGTATTTTTCGACATCCCGGGAGTCCATTTATGCCGAATATGGTGCAAAACTGTATATAGTTGGAGGTAAAATAAGCAAATGGGTACCAAAGGCCCTAATATCACTTTTAGAAAGAATCATATTTGTATATTTCTGACTTTACCTGAAGGATTTTTGCATTAATTTTTAGATTCATGCTCGCTCACATGCACCATTCTGTAGCCAGGGAAATAGTCTGCGTCCCTATGCGACTTATTCGTTTGTATTTGTAGAAAAATGCTTAATTTCTGTGGTGTTTTCTCCGTAAGCAAAGAATAAACAAAGCGTAAGCAAATTGTAAGCAAAGGGAATATGTCTTCATAAATCTTTGTTGCGACTATTTTCTGAAGAAATAATGTATTTTTCGACATCCCGGCAATCCATTTATGTCGAATACGGTGCAAAACAGTAGATAATTTTACCTAAAATATGCAAATCGTCAAGAAAAGTCCTTAATATCACTTTTACAAAGAATCATATTTGTATATTGCTGACTTTAACTGAAGAATTGTTGCATTAATTTTTAGATTCATGCTCACTCACATGCACCATTCTGTAGCCAAGGAAATATTCTGCGTCCCTATGCGATTTGTTTGTGTGTATTTGTTGAAAAATTCTATATTTCTGTGGTGTTTTCTCCGTAAGCAAAGAATAAGCAAAGCGTAAGCAAATTGTAAGCAAAGGGAATATGTCTTCATAAATCCTTTTTGCGACCATTTTCTGAAGAAATAATGTATTTTTCGACATCCCGGCAGTCCATTCATGTCGAATATGGTGCAAAGCTGTAGATAATTTTACCTAAAATATGCAAATCGGTAAGAAAAGTCCTTAATATCGATTTTAGAAAGAATCAGATTTGTATATTTCTGATGTTTAACTGAAGGATTTTTGCATTACTTTTTAGATTCATGCTCACTCACATGCACCTTTTTGTAGCCAAGGAAACATTCTGCCTCCCTATGCGACTTATTCGTGTGTATTTGTAGAAAAATGCTTAATTTCTGTGTTGTTTTCTCCGTAAGCAAAGATTAAGCAAAGCGTAAGCAAATTGTAAGCAAAGGGACTATGTCTTCATAAATCCTTGTTGCGACCATTTTCTGAAGAAATCATGTATTTTTCGACATTCCGGGAGTCCATTTAGGTCGAATATGGTGCAAAACTGTAGATAATTTTACCTAAAATATGCAAATCGGTAAGAAAAGTCCTTAATATAACTTTTAGAAAGAAACATATTTGTATATTTCTGACTTTACCTGAAGGATTTTTGCATTAATTTTTAGATTCATGCTCACTCACATGCACCTTTTTGTAGCCAAGGAAGTATTCTGCGTCCCTATGCGACTTGTTTGTGTGTATTTGTAGAAAAATTCTATATTTCTGTGGTGTTTTCTCCGTAAGCAAAGAATAAGCAAAGCGTAAGCAAATTGTAAGCAAAGGGAATATGTCTTCATAAATCCTTTTTGCGACCATTTTCTGAAGAAATAATGTATTTTTCGACATCCCGGGAGTCCATTTATGCCTAATATGGTGCAAAACTGTAGATAATTGGAGATTAAATAAGCAAATGGGTACCAAAAGTTCTTAATATCACTTTTAGAAAGAATCATATTTGTATATTTCTGACTTTACCTGAAGGATTTTTGCATTAATTTTTAGATTAATGCTCGCTCACATGCACCATTCTGTAGCGAAGGAAATATTCTGCGTCCTTATGCGACTTGTTTGTGTGTATTTGTAGAAAAATTCTATATTTCTGTGGTGTTTTCTCCATAAGCAAAGAATAAGCAAAGCGTAAGCAAATTGTAAGCAAAGGGAATATGTCTTCATAAATCCTTTTTGCGACCATTTTCTGAAGAAATAATGTATTTTTCGACATCCCGGGAGTCCATTTATGCCGAATATGGTGCAAAACTGTATATAGTTGGAGGTAAAATAAGCAAATGGGTACCAAAGGCCCTAATATCACTTTTAGAAAGAATCATATTTGTATATTTCTGACTTTACCTGAAGGATTTTTGCATTAATTTTTAGATTCATGCTCGCTCACATGCACCATTCTGTAGCCAGGGAAATAGTCTGCGTCCCTATGCGACTTATTCGTTTGTATTTGTAGAAAAATGCTTAATTTCTGTGGTGTTTTCTCCGTAAGCAAAGAATAAACAAAGCGTAAGCAAATTGTAAGCAAAGGGAATATGTCTTCATAAATCTTTGTTGCGACTATTTTCTGAAGAAATAATGTATTTTTCGACATCCCGGCAATCCATTTATGTCGAATACGGTGCAAAACAGTAGATAATTTTACCTAAAATATGCAAATCGTCAAGAAAAGTCCTTAATATCACTTTTACAAAGAATCATATTTGTATATTGCTGACTTTAACTGAAGAATTTTTGCATTAATTTTTAGATTCATGCTCACTCACATGCACCATTCTGTAGCCAAGGAAATATTCTGCGTCCCTATGCGATTTGTTTGTGTGTATTTGTTGAAAAATTCTATATTTCTGTGGTGTTTTCTCCGTAAGCAAAGAATAAGCAAAGCGTAAGCAAATTGTAAGCAAAGGGAATATGTCTTCATAAATCCTTTTTGCGACCATTTTCTGAAGAAATAATGTATTTTTCGACATCCCGGCAGTCCATTTATGTCGAATATGGTGCAAAGCTGTAGATAATTTTACCTAAAATATGCAAATCGGTAAGAAAAGTCCTTAATATCGATTTTAGAAATAATCAGATTTGTATATTTCTGATGTTTAACTGAAGGATTTTTGCATTACTTTTTAGATTCATGCTCACTCACATGCACCTTTTTGTAGCCAAGGAAATATTCTGCGTCCCTATGCGACTTATTCGTGTGTATTTGTAGAAAAATGCTTAATTTCTGTGGTGTTTTCTCCGTAAGCAAAGATTAAGCAAAGCGTAAGCAAATTGTAAGCAAAGGGACTATGTCTTCATAAATCCTTGTTGCGACCATTTTCTGAAGAAATCATGTATTTTTCGACATTCCGGGAGTCCATTTAGGTCGAATATGGTGCAAAACTGTAGATAATTTTACCTAAAATATGCAAATCGGTAAGAAAAGTCCTTAATATCACCTTTAGAAAGAAACATATTTGTATATTTCTGACTTTACCTGAAGGATTTTTGCATTAATTTTTAGATTCATGCTCGCTCACATGCACCATTCTGTAGCCAGGGAAATAGTCTGCGTCCCTATGCGACTTATTCGTGTGTATTTGTAGAAAATTGCTTAATTTCTGTGGTGTTTTCTCCATAAGCAAAGAATAAGCAAAGCGTAAGCAAATTGTAAGCAAACGGACTATGTCTTCATAAATCCTTTTTGCGACCGTTTTCTGAAGAAATAATGTATTTTTCGACATCCCGGCAGTCCATTTATGTCGAATACGGTGCAAAACAGTAGATAATTTTACCTAAAATATGCAAATCGTCAAGAAAAGTCCTTAATATCACTTTTACAAAGAATCATATTTGTATATTGCTGACTTTAACTGAAGAATTTTTGCATTAATTTTTAGATTCATGCTCACTCACATGCACCATTCTGTAGCGAAGGAAATATTCTGCGTCCCTATGCGACTTATTTGTGTGTTTTTGTAGAAAAATTCTATATTTCTGTGGTGTTTTCTACGTGAGCAAAGAATAAGCAAAGCGTAAGCAAATTGTAAGCAAAGGGAATATGTCTTCATAAATCCTTTTTGCGACCATTTTCTGAAGAAATAATTTATTTTTCGACATCCCGGGAGTCCATTTATGCCGAATATAGTGCAAAACTGTAGATAATTGGAGCTAAAATAAGCAAATGGGTACCAAAAGTCCTTAATATCACTTTTAGAAAGAATCATATTTGTATATCTCTGACTTTACCTGAAGGATTTTTGCATTAATTTTCAGATTCATGCTCGCTCACATGCACTATTCTGTAGCCAGGGAAATAGTCTGCGTCCCTATGCGACTTATTCGTGTGTATTTGTAGAAAAATGCTTAATTTCTGTGGTGTTTTCTCCGTAAGCAAAGAAAAAGCAAAGCGTAAGCAAATTGTAAGCAAAGGGATTATGTCTTCATAAATCCTTTTTGCGACCATTTTCTGAAGAAATAATGTATTTTTCGACATCCCGGGAGTCCATTTATGCCGAATATGGTGCAAAACTGTAGATAATTGGAGCTAAAATAAGCAAATGGGTACCAAAGGCCCTAATATCACTTTTAGAAAGAATCATATTTGTATATTTCTGACTTTACCTGAAGGATTTTTGCATTAATTTTTAGATTCATGCTCACTCACATGCACCTTTTTGTAGCCAAGGAAATATTCTGCGTCCCTATGCGACTTGTTTGTGTGTATTTGTAGAAAAATTCTATATTTCTGTGGTGTTTTCTCCGTAAGCAAAGAATAAGCAAAGCGTAAGCAAATTGTAAGCAAAGGGAATATGTCTTCATAAATCCTTTTTGCGACCATTTTCTGAAGAAATAATGTATTTTTCGACATCCGGGCAGTCCATTTATGTCGAATATGATGCAAAACTGTAGATAATTTTACCTTAAACATGCAAATCGTCAAGAAAAGTCCTTAATATCTTTTTTACAAAGAATCATTTTTGTGTATTGCTGACTTTAACTGAGGGTTTTGTGCATTAATGTTTAGATTGATGCTCACTCACATGCACCATTCTGTAGCCAAGGAAATATTCTGCGTCCCTATGCGACTTATTTGTGTGTTTTTGTAGAAAAATTCTATATTTCTGTGGTGTTTTCTCCGTGAGCAAAGAATAAGCAAAGCGTAAGCAAATTGTAAGCAAAGGGATTATGTCTTCATAAATCCTTTTTGCGACCATTTTCTGAAGAAATAATGTATTTTTCGACATTCCGGCAGTCCATTTATGTCAAATATGGTGCAAAACTGTAGATAATTTTACTTAAAATATGCAAATCGTCAAGAAAAGTCCTTAATATCACTTTTACAATGAAACATATTTGTATATTGCTGACTTTAACTGAAGGATTTTTGCATTAATTTTTAGATTCATCCTCACTTACATGCACCATTCTGTAGCGAAGGAAATATTCTGCGTCCCTATGCGACTTGTTTGTGTGTATTTGTAGAAAATTCTATATTTGTGTGGTGTTTTCTCCGTAAGCAAAGAATAAGCAAAGCGTAAGCAAATTGTAAGCAAAGGGAATATGTCTTCATAAATCCTTTTTGCGACCATTTTATGAAGAAATAATGTATTTTTCGACATCCCGGCAGTCCATTTATGTCGAATATGGTGCAAAGCTGTAGATAATTTTACCTAAAATATGCAAATCGGTAAGAAAAGTCCTTAATATCACTTTTAGAAAGAATCAGATTTGTATATTTCTGATTTTTAACTGAAGGATTTTTGCATTACTTTTTAGATTCATGCTCACTCACATGCACCTTTTTGTAGCCAAGGAAATATTCTGCGTCCCTATGCGACTTATTCGTGTGTATTTGTAGAAAAATGCTTAATTTCTGTGGTGTTTTCTCCGTAAGCAAAGAATAAGCAAAGCGTAAACAAATTGTAAGCAAAGGGACTATGTCTTCATAAATCCTTGTTGCGACTATTTTCTGAAGAAATTATGTATTTTTCGACATCCCGGCAGTCCATTTATGTCGAATATGGTGCAAAACAGTAGATAATTTTACCTAAAATATGCAAATCGTCAAGAAAAGTCCTTAATATCACTTTTACAAAGAATCATATTTGTATATTGCTGACTTTAACTGAAGAATTTTTGCATTGATTTTTAGATTCATGCTCACTCACATGCACCATTCTGTAGCGAAGGAAATATTCTGCGTCCCTATGCGACTTATCCGTGTGTATTTGTAGAAAAATTCTATATTTCTGTGGTGTTTTCTCCGTAAGCAAAGAATAAGCAAAGCGTAAGCAAATTGTAAGCAAAGGGAATATGTCTTCATAAATCCTTTTTGCGACCATTTTCTGAAGAAATACTGTATTTTTCAACATCCCGGGAGTCCATTTATGCCGAATATGGTGCAAAACTGTAGATAATTGGAGCTAAAATAAGCAAATGGGTACCAAAAATCCTTAACATCACTTTTAGAAAGAATCAGATTTGTATATTGCTGACTTTAACTGAAGGATTTTTGCATTAATTTTTAGATTCATCCTCACTCACATGCACCATTCTGTAGCGAAGGAAATATTCTGCGTCCCTATGCGACTTATTCGTGTGTATTTGTAGAAAAATGCTTAATTTCTGTGGTGTTTTCTCCGTAAGCAAAGAATAAGCAAAGCGTAAGCAAATTGTAAGCAAAGGGACAATGTCTTCATAAATCTTTGTTGCGACCATTTTCTGAAGAAATCATGTATTTTTCGATATTCCGGGAGTCCATTTAGGTCGAATATGGTGCAAAACTGTAGATAATTTTACCTAAAATATGCAAATCGGTAAGAAAAGTCCTTAATATCACTTTTAGAAAGAATCATATTTGTATATTTCTGACTTTACCTGAAGGATTTTTGCATTAATTTTTATATTCATGCTCACTCACATGCACCATTCTGTAGCCAAGGAAATATTCTGCGTCCCGATGCGACTTATTTGTGTGTTTTTGTAGAAAAATTCTATATTTCTGTGGTTTTTTCTCCGTAAGCAAAGAAAAAGCAAAGCGTAAGCAAATTGTAAGCGAAGGGATTATGTGTTCAAAAATCCTTTTTGCGACCATTTTCTGAAGAAATAATGTATTTTTCGACATCCCGGCAGTCCATTTATGTCGAATATGATGCAAAACTGTAGATAATTTTACCTTAAACATGCAAATCGTCAAGAAAAGTCCTTAATATCTTTTTTACAAAGAATCATTTTTGTGTATTGCTGACTTTAACTGAAGGATTTTTGCATTAATGTTTAGATTGATGCTCACTCACTTGCACCATTCTGTAGCCAAGGAAATATTCTGCGTTTTTGGTCGCAAAAATGATTTATGAAGACATATTCCCTTTGCTTACAATTTGTTTACGCTTTGCTTATTCTTTGCTTACGGAGAAAACACAAGAGAACATAAGCAATTTTCTACAAATACACACGAATAAGTCGCATAGGGACGCAGAATATTTCCTTGGCTACAAAAAGGTGCATGTGAGTGAGCATGAATCTAAAAATTAATGCAAAAATCCTTCAGGTAAAGTCAGAGATATACAAATATGATTCTTTCTAAAAGTGATATTAAGGACTTTTGGTACCGATTTGCTTATTTTAGCTCCAATTATCTACAGTTTTGCACTATATTCGGCATAAATGGACTCCCGGGATGTCGAAAAATACATTATTTCTTCAGAAAATGGTCGCAAAAAGGATTTATGAAGACATATTCCCTTTGCTTACAATTTGCTTACGCTTTGCTTATTCTTTGCTTACCGAGAAAACACCACATAAATATAGAATTTTTCTACAAATACACACAAACAAGTCGCATAGGGACGCAGAATATTTCCTTGGCTACAGAATGGTGCATGTGAGTGAGCATGAATCTAAAAATTAATGCAAAAATCCTTCAGTTTTAGTCAGCAATAAAACACCACAGAAATATAGAATTTTTCTACAAATACACACGGATAAGTCGCATAGGGACGCAGAATATTTCCTTCGCTACAGAATGGTGCATGTGAGTGAGCATGAATCTAAAAATTAATGCAAAAATTCTTCAGTTAAAGTCAGCAATATACAAATCTGATTCTTTCTAAAAGTGATATTAAGGACTTTTCTTACCGATTTGCATATTTTAGGTAAAATTATCTACAGCTTTGCACCATATTCGACATAAATGGACTGCCGGGATGTCGAAAAATACATGATTTCTTCAGAAAATGGTCGCAACAAGGATTTATGAAGACATAGTCCCTTTGCTTACAATTTGCTTACGCTTTGCTTATTCTTTGCTTACGGAGAAAACACCACAGAAATTAAGCATTTTTCTACAAATACACACGAATAAGTCGCATAGGGACGCAGAATATTTCCTTGGCTACAAAAAGGTGCATGTGAGTGAGCATGAATCTAAAAAGTAATGCAAAAATCCTTCAGTTAAAAATCAGAAATATACAAATCTGATTCTTTCTAAAAGTGATATTAAGGACTTTTCTTACCGATTTGCATATTTTAGGTAAAATTATCTACAGCTTTGCACCATATTCGACATAAATGGACTGCCGGGATGTCGAATAATACATTATTTCTTCAGAAAATGGTCGCAAAAAGGATTTATGAAGACATATTCCCTTTGCTTACAATTTGTTTACGCTTTGCTTATTCTTTGCTTACGGAGAAAACACAAGAGAACATAAGCAATTTTCTACAAATACACACGAATAAGTCGCATAGGGACGCAGACTATTTCCTTGGCTACAAAAAGGTGCATGTGAGTGAGCATGAATCTAAAAATTAATGCAAAAATCCTTCAGGTAAAGTCAGAAATATACAAATATGATTCTTTCTAAAAGTGATATTAAGGACTTTTGGTACCGATTTGCTTATTTTAGCTCCAATTATCTACAGTTTTGCACTATGGTCGCAAAAATGGCGTAAGCAAATTGTAAGCAAAGGGAATATGTCTTCATAAATCCTTTTTGCGACCATTTTCTGAAGAAATAATGTATTTTTCGACATCCCGGGAGTCCATTTATGCCGAATATGGTGCAAAACTGTAGATAGTTGGAGCTAAAATAAGCAAATGGGTACCAAAGGCCCTAATATCATTGGTGTTTTCTCCGTAAGCAAAGAATAAGCAAAGCGTAAGCAAATTGTAAGGAAAGGGAATATGTCTTCATAAATCCTTTTTGCGACCATTTTCTGAAGAAATACTGTATTTTTCAACATCCCGGGAGTCCATTTATGCCGAATATGGTGCAAAACTGTAGATAATTGGAGCTAAAATAAGCAAATGGGTACCAAAAATCCTTAACATCACTTTTACAATGAAACATATTTGTATATTGCTGACTTTAACTGAAGGATTTTTGCATTAATTTTTAGATTCATCCTCACTTACATGCACCATTCTGTAGCGAAGGAAATATTCTGCGTCCCTATGCGACTTGTTTGTGTGTATTTGTAGAAAAATTCTATATTTCTGTGGTGTTTTCTCCGTAAGCAAAGAATACGCAAAGCGTAAGCAAATTGTAAGCAAAGGGAATATGTCTTCATAAATCCTTTTTGCGACCATTTTCTGAAGAAATAATGTATTTTTCGACATCCCGGGAGTCCATTTATGCCGAATATGGTGCAAAACTGTAGATAGTTGGAGCTAAAATAAGCAAATGGGTACCAAAGGCCCTAATATCACTTTTAGAAAGAATCATATTTGTATATTTCTGACTTTACCTGAAGGATTTTTGCATTAATTTTTAGATTCATGCTCGCTCACATGCACCATTCTGTAGCCAGGGAAATAGTCTGCGTCCCTATGCGACTTATTCGTGTGTATTTGTAGAAAAATGCTTAATTTCTGTGGTGTTTTCTCCGTAAGCAAAGAATAAGCAAAGCGTAAGCAAATTGTAAGCAAAGGGAATATGTCTTCATAAATCCTTTTTGCGACCATTTTCTGAAGAAATAATGTATTATTCGACATCCCGGCAATCCATTTATGTCGAATATTGTGCAAAGATGAGATAATTTTACCTAAAATATGCAAATCGGTAAGAAAAGTCCTTAATATCACTTTTAGAAAGAATCAGATTTGTATATTTCTGATTTTTAACTGAAGGATTTTTGCATTACTTTTTAGATTCATGCTCACTCACATGCACCTTTTTGTAGCCAAGGAAATATTCTGCGTCCCTATGCGACTTATTCGTGTGTATTTGTAGAAAAATGCTTAATTTCTGTGGTGTTTTCTCCGTAAGCAAAGAATAAGCAAAGCGTAAGCAAATTGTAAGCAAAGGGATTATGTCTTCATAAATCCTTTTTGCGACCATTTTCTGAAGAAATAATGTATTTTTCGACATCCCGGCAGTCCATTTATGTCGAATATGATGCAAAACTGTAGATAATTTTACCTTAAACATGCAAATCGTCAAGAAAAGTCCTTAATATCTTTTTTACAAAGAATCATTTTTGTGTATTGCTGACTTTAACTGAGGGTTTTGTGCATTAATGTTTAGATTGATGCTCACTCACATGCACCATTCTGTAGCCAAGGAAATATTCTGCGTCCCTATGCGACTTATTTGTGTGTTTTTGTAGAAAAATTCTATATTTCTGTGGTGTTTTCTCCGTGAGCAAAGAATAAGCAAAGCGTAAGCAAATTGTAAGCAAAGGGATTATGTCTTCATAAATCCTTTTTGCGACCATTTTCTGAAGAAATAATGTATTTTTCGACATTCCGGCAGTCCATTTATGTCAAATATGGTGCAAAACTGTAGATAATTTTACTTAAAATATGCAAATCGTCAAGAAAAGTCCTTAATATCACTTTTACAATGAAACATATTTGTATATTGCTGACTTTAACTGAAGGATTTTTGCATTAATTTTTAGATTCATCCTCACTTACATGCACCATTCTGTAGCGAAGGAAATATTCTGCGTCCCTATGCGACTTGTTTGTGTGTATTTGTAGAAAATTCTATATTTGTGTGGTGTTTTCTCCGTAAGCAAAGAATAAGCAAAGCGTAAGCAAATTGTAAGCAAAGGGAATATGTCTTCATAAATCCTTTTTGCGACCATTTTATGAAGAAATAATGTATTTTTCGACATCCCGGGAGTCCATTTATGCCGAATATGGTGCAAAACTGTAGATAGTTGGAGCTAAAATAAGCAAATGGGTACCAAAGGCCCTAATATCACTTTTAGAAAGAATCATATTTGTATATTTCTGACTTTACCTGAAGGATTTTTGCATTAATTTTTAGATTCATGCTCGCTCACATGCACCATTCTGTAGCCAGGGAAATAGTCTGCGTCCCTATGCGACTTATTCGTGTGTATTTGTAGAAAAATGCTTAATTTCTGTGGTGTTTTCTCCGTAAGCAAAGAATAAGCAAAGCGTAAGCAAATTGTAAGCAAAGAGATTATGTCTTCATAAATCCTTTTTGCGACCATTTTCTGAAGAAATAATGTATTATTCGACATCCCGGCAGTCCATTTATGTCGAATATGGTGCAAAGCTGTAGATAATTTTACCTAAAATATGCAAATCGGTAAGAAAAGTCCTTAATATCACTTTTAGAAAGAATCAGATTTGTATATTTCTGATTTTTAACTGAAGGATTTTTGCATTACTTTTTAGATTCATGCTCACTCACATGCACCTTTTTGTAGCCAAGGATATATTCTGCGTCCCTATGCGACTTATTCGTGTGTATTTGTAGAAAAATGCTTAATTTCTGTGGTGTTTTCTCCGTAAGCAAAGAATAAGCAAAGCGTAAGCAAATTGTAAGCAAAGGGACTATGTCTTCATAAATCCTTGTTGCGACCATTTTCTGAAGAAATCATGTATTTTTCGACATCCCGGCAGTCCATTTATGTCGAATATGGTGCAAAGCTGTAGATAATTTTACCTAAAATATGCAAATCGGTAAGAAAAGTCCTTAATATCACTTTTAGAAAGAATCAGATTTGTATATTTCTGATTTTTAACTGAAGGATTTTTGCATTACTTTTTAGATTCATGCTCATTCACATGCACCTTTTTGTAGCCAAGGAAATAGTCTGCGTCCCTATGCGACTTATTCGTGTGTATTTGTAGAAAAATTATAATTTCTTTGGTGTTTTCTCCGTAAGCAAAGAATAAGCAAAGCATAAGCAAATTGTAAGCAAATTGACTATGTCTTCATAAATCTTTGTTGCGACTATTTTCTGAATAAATAATGTATTTTTCGACATCCCGGCAATCTATTTATGCCGAATACGGTGCAAAACAGTAGATAATTTTACCTAAAATATGCAAATCGTCAAGAAAAGTCCTTAATATCACTTTTACAAAGAATCATATTTGTATATTGCTGACTTTAACTGAAGAATTTTTGCATTAATTTTTAGATTCATGCTCACTCACATGCACCATTCTGTAGCGAAGGAAATATTCTGCGTCCCTATGCGACTTATTCGTGTGTATTTGTAGAAAAATTCTATATTTCTGTGGTGTTTTCTCCGTAAGCAAAGAAAAAGCAAAGCGTAAGCAAATTGTAAGCAAAGGGATTATGTCTTCATAAATCCTTTTTGCGACCATTTTCTGAAGAAATAATGTATTTTTCGACATCCCGGCAGTCCATTTATGTCGAATATGATGCAAAACTGTAGATAATTTTACCTTAAACATGCAAATCGTCAAGAAAAGTCCTTAATATCACTTTTACAAAGAATCATTTTTGTGTATTGCTGACTTTAACTGAGGGTTTTGTGCATTAATGTTTAGATTGATGCTCACTCACATGCACCATTCTGTAGCCAAGGAAATATTCTGCGTCCCTATGCGACTTATTTGTGTGTTTTTGTAGAAAAATTCTATATTTCTGTGGTGTTTTCTCCGTGAGCAAAGAATAAGCAAAGCGTAAGCAAATTGTAAGCAAAGGGATTATGTCTTCATAAATCCTTTTTGCGACCATTTTCTGAAGAAATAATGTATTTTTCGACATTCCGGCAGTCCATTTATGTCAAATATGGTGCAAAACTGTAGATAATTTTACTTAAAATATGCAAATCGTCAAGAAAAGTCCTTAATATCACTTTTACAATGAAACATATTTGTATATTGCTGACTTTAACTGAAGGATTTTTGCATTAATTTTTAGATTCATCCTCACTTACATGCACCATTCTGTAGCGAAGGAAATATTCTGCGTCCCTATGCGACTTGTTTGTGTGTATTTGTAGAAAATTCTATATTTGTGTGGTGTTTTCTCCGTAAGCAAAGAATAAGCAAAGCGTAAGCAAATTGTAAGCAAAGGGAATATGTCTTCATAAATCCTTTTTGCGACCATTTTATGAAGAAATAATGTATTTTTCGACATCCCGGGAGTCCATTTATGCCGAATATGGTGCAAAACTGTAGATAGTTGGAGCTAAAATAAGCAAATGGGTACCAAAGGCCCTAATATCACTTTTAGAAAGAATCATATTTGTATATTTCTGACTTTACCTGAAGGATTTTTGCATTAATTTTTAGATTCATGCTCGCTCACATGCACCATTCTGTAGCCAGGGAAATAGTCTGCGTCCCTATGCGACTTATTCGTGTGTATTTGTAGAAAAATGCTTAATTTCTGTGGTGTTTTCTCCGTAAGCAAAGAATAAGCAAAGCGTAAGCAAATTGTAAGCAAAGAGATTATGTCTTCATAAATCCTTTTTGCGACCATTTTCTGAAGAAATAATGTATTATTCGACATCCCGGCAGTCCATTTATGTCGAATATGGTGCAAAGCTGTAGATAATTTTACCTAAAATATGCAAATCGGTAAGAAAAGTCCTTAATATCACTTTTAGAAAGAATCAGATTTGTATATTTCTGATTTTTAACTGAAGGATTTTTGCATTACTTTTTAGATTCATGCTCACTCACATGCACCTTTTTGTAGCCAAGGATATATTCTGCGTCCCTATGCGACTTATTCGTGTGTATTTGTAGAAAAATGCTTAATTTCTGTGGTGTTTTCTCCGTAAGCAAAGAATAAGCAAAGCGTAAGCAAATTGTAAGCAAAGGGACTATGTCTTCATAAATCCTTGTTGCGACCATTTTCTGAAGAAATCATGTATTTTTCGACATCCCGGCAGTCCATTTATGTCGAATATGGTGCAAAGCTGTAGATAATTTTACCTAAAATATGCAAATCGGTAAGAAAAGTCCTTAATATCACTTTTAGAAAGAATCAGATTTGTATATTTCTGATTTTTAACTGAAGGATTTTTGCATTACTTTTTAGATTCATGCTCATTCACATGCACCTTTTTGTAGCCAAGGAAATAGTCTGCGTCCCTATGCGACTTATTCGTGTGTATTTGTAGAAAAATTATAATTTCTTTGGTGTTTTCTCCGTAAGCAAAGAATAAGCAAAGCATAAGCAAATTGTAAGCAAATTGACTATGTCTTCATAAATCTTTGTTGCGACTATTTTCTGAATAAATAATGTATTTTTCGACATCCCGGCAATCTATTTATGCCGAATACGGTGCAAAACAGTAGATAATTTTACCTAAAATATGCAAATCGTCAAGAAAAGTCCTTAATATCACTTTTACAAAGAATCATATTTGTATATTGCTGACTTTAACTGAAGAATTTTTGCATTAATTTTTAGATTCATGCTCACTCACATGCACCATTCTGTAGCGAAGGAAATATTCTGCGTCCCTATGCGACTTATTCGTGTGTATTTGTAGAAAAATTCTATATTTCTGTGGTGTTTTCTCCGTAAGCAAAGAAAAAGCAAAGCGTAAGCAAATTGTAAGCAAAGGGATTATGTCTTCATAAATCCTTTTTGCGACCATTTTCTGAAGAAATAATGTATTTTTCGACATCCAAGCAGTCCATTTATGTCGAATATGATGCAAAACTGTAGATAATTTTACCTTAAATATGCAAATCGTCAAGAAAAGTCCTTAATATCACTTTTACAAAGAATCATTTTTGTGTATTGCTGACTAAAACTGAAGGATTTTTGCATTAATTTTTAGATTCATGCTCACTCACATGCACCATTCTGTAGCCAAGGAAATATTCTGCGTCCCTATGCGACTTGTTTGTGTGTATTTGTAGAAAAATTCTATATTTATGTGGTGTTTTCTCCGTAAGCAAAGAATAAGCAAAGCGTAAGCAATTGTAAGCAAAGGGAATATGTCTTCATAAATCCTTTTTGCGACCATTTTCTGAAGAAATAATGTATTTTTCGACATCCCGGGAGTCCATTTATGCCGAATATGGTGCAAAACTGTAGATAGTTGGAGCTAAAATAAGCAAATGGGTACCAAAGGCCCTAATATCACTTTTAGAAAGAATCATATTTGTATATTTCTGACTTTACCTGAAGGATGTTTGCATTAATTTTTAGATTCATGCTCGCTCACATGCACCATTCTGTAGCCAGGGAAATAGTCTGCGTCCCTATGCGACTTATTCGTGTGTATTTGTAGAAAAATGCTTAATTTCTGTGGTGTTTTCTCCGTAAGCAAAGAAAAAGCAAAGCGTAAGCAAATTGTAAGCGAAGGGATTATGTCTTCATAAATCCTTTTTGCGACCATTTTCTGAAGAAATAATGTATTTTTCGACATCCCGGCAGTCCATTTATGTCGAATATGATGCAAAACTGTAGATAATTTTACCTAAAATATGCAAATCGTCAAGAAAAGTCCTTAATATCACTTTTACAATGAAACATATTTGTATATTGCTGACTTTAACTGAAGGATTTTTGCATTAATTTTTAGATTCATCCTCACTTACATGCACCATTCTGTAGCGAAGGAAATATTCTGCGTCCCTATGCGACTTGTTTGTGTGTATTTGTAGAAAATTCTATATTTGTGTGGTGTTTTCTCCGTAAGCAAAGAATAAGCAAAGCGTAAGCAAATTGTAAGCAAAGGGAATATGTCTTCATAAATCCTTTTTGCGACCATTTTCTGAAGAAATAATGTATTTTTCGACATCCCGGCAGTCCATTTATGCCGAATATGTTGCAAAACTGTAGATAGTTGGAGCTAAAATAAGCAAATGGGTACCAAAGGCCCTAATATCACTTTTAGAAAGAATCATATTTGTATATTTCTGACTTTACCTGAAGGATTTTTGCATTAATTTTTAGATTCATGCTCGCTCACATGCACCATTCTGTAGCCAGGGAAATAGTCTGCGTCCCTATGCGACTTATTCGTGTGTATTTGTAGAAAAATGCTTAATTTCTGTGGTGTTTTCTCCGTAAGCAAAGAATAAGCAAAGCGTAAGCAAATTGTAAGCAAAGGGAATATGTCTTCATAAATCCTTTTTGCGACCATTTTCTGAAGAAATAATGTATTTTTCGACATCCCGGCAGTCCATTTATGTCGAATATGGTGCAAAGCTGTAGATAATTTTACCTAAAATATGCAAATCGGTAAGAAAAGTCCTTAATATCGATTTTAGAAAGAATCAGATTTGTATATTGCTGACTTTAACTGAAGGATTTTTGCATTAATTTTTAGATTCATGCTCACTCACATGCACCTTTTTGTAGCCAAGGAAACATTCTGCGTCCCTATGCGACTTATTCGTGTGTATTTGTAGAAAAATGCTTAATTTCTGTGGTGTTTTCTCCGTAAGCAAAGATTAAGCAAAGCGTAAGCAAATTGTAAGCAAAGGGACTATGTCTTCATAAATCCTTGTTGCGACCATTTTCTGAAGAAATCATGTATTTTTCGACATTCCGGGAGTCCATTTAGGTCGAATATGGTGCAAAACTGTAGATAATTTTACCTAAAATATGCAAATCGGTAAGAAAAGTCCTTAATATCACTTTTAGAAAGAAACATATTTGTATATTTCTGACTTTACCTGAAGGATTTTTGCATTAATTTTTAGATTCATGCTCACTCACATGCACCTTTTTGTAGCCAAGGAAATATTCTGCGTCCCTATGCGACTTGTTTGTGTGTATTTGTAGAAAAATTCTATATTTCTGTGGTGTTTTCTCCGTAAGCAAAGAATAAGCAAAGCGTAAGCAAATTGTAAGCAAAGGGAATATGTCTTCATAAATCCTTTTTGCGACCATTTTCTGAAGAAATAATGTATTTTTCGACATCCCGGGAGTCCATTTATGCCTAATATGGTGCAAAACTGTAGATAATTGGAGCTTAAATAAGCAAATGGGTACCAAAAGTTCTTAATATAACTTTTAGAAAGAATCATATTTGTATATTTCTGACTTTACCTGAAGGATTTTTGCATTAATTTTTAGATTCATGCTCGCTCACATGCACCATTCTGTAGCGAAGGAAATATTCTGCGTCCTTATGCGACTTGTTTGTGTGTATTTGTAGAAAAATTCTATATTTCTGTGGTGTTTTCTCCGTAAGCAAAGAATAAGCAAAGCGTAAGCAAATTGTAAGCAAAGGGAATATGTCTTCATAAATCCTTTTTGCGACCATTTTCTGAAGAAATAATGTATTTTTCGACATCCCGGGAGTCCATTTATGCCGAATATGGTGCAAAACTGTATATAGTTGGAGGTAAAATAAGCAAATGGGTACCAAAGGCCCTAATATCACTTTTAGAAAGAATCATATTTGTATATTTCTGACTTTACCTGAAGGATTTTTGCATTAATTTTTAGATTCATGCTCGCTCACATGCACCATTCTGTAGCCAGGGAAATAGTCTGCGTCCCTATGCGACTTATTCGTTTGTATTTGTAGAAAAATGCTTAATTTCTGTGGTGTTTTCTCCGTAAGCAAAGAATAAACAAAGCGTAAGCAAATTGTAAGCAAAGGGAATATGTCTTCATAAATCTTTGTTGCGACTATTTTCTGAAGAAATAATGTATTTTTCGACATCCCGGCAATCCATTTATGTCGAATACGGTGCAAAACAGTAGATAATTTTACCTAAAATATGCAAATCGTCAAGAAAAGTCCTTAATATCACTTTTACAAAGAATCATATTTGTATATTGCTGACTTTAACTGAAGAATTGTTGCATTAATTTTTAGATTCATGCTCACTCACATGCACCATTCTGTAGCCAAGGAAATATTCTGCGTCCCTATGCGATTTGTTTGTGTGTATTTGTTGAAAAATTCTATATTTCTGTGGTGTTTTCTCCGTAAGCAAAGAATAAGCAAAGCGTAAGCAAATTGTAAGCAAAGGGAATATGTCTTCATAAATCCTTTTTGCGACCATTTTCTGAAGAAATAATGTATTTTTCGACATCCCGGCAGTCCATTCATGTCGAATATGGTGCAAAGCTGTAGATAATTTTACCTAAAATATGCAAATCGGTAAGAAAAGTCCTTAATATCGATTTTAGAAAGAATCAGATTTGTATATTTCTGATGTTTAACTGAAGGATTTTTGCATTACTTTTTAGATTCATGCTCACTCACATGCACCTTTTTGTAGCCAAGGAAACATTCTGCCTCCCTATGCGACTTATTCGTGTGTATTTGTAGAAAAATGCTTAATTTCTGTGTTGTTTTCTCCGTAAGCAAAGATTAAGCAAAGCGTAAGCAAATTGTAAGCAAAGGGACTATGTCTTCATAAATCCTTGTTGCGACCATTTTCTGAAGAAATCATGTATTTTTCGACATTCCGGGAGTCCATTTAGGTCGAATATGGTGCAAAACTGTAGATAATTTTACCTAAAATATGCAAATCGGTAAGAAAAGTCCTTAATATAACTTTTAGAAAGAAACATATTTGTATATTTCTGACTTTACCTGAAGGATTTTTGCATTAATTTTTAGATTCATGCTCACTCACATGCACCTTTTTGTAGCCAAGGAAGTATTCTGCGTCCCTATGCGACTTGTTTGTGTGTATTTGTAGAAAAATTCTATATTTCTGTGGTGTTTTCTCCGTAAGCAAAGAATAAGCAAAGCGTAAGCAAATTGTAAGCAAAGGGAATATGTCTTCATAAATCCTTTTTGCGACCATTTTCTGAAGAAATAATGTATTTTTCGACATCCCGGGAGTCCATTTATGCCTAATATGGTGCAAAACTGTAGATAATTGGAGCTTAAATAAGCAAATGGGTACCAAAAGTTCTTAATATCACTTTTAGAAAGAATCATATTTGTATATTTCTGACTTTACCTGAAGGATTTTTGCATTAATTTTTAGATTAATGCTCGCTCACATGCACCATTCTGTAGCGAAGGAAATATTCTGCGTCCTTATGCGACTTGTTTGTGTGTATTTGTAGAAAAATTCTATATTTCTGTGGTGTTTTCTCCATAAGCAAAGAATAAGCAAAGCGTAAGCAAATTGTAAGCAAAGGGAATATGTCTTCATAAATCCTTTTTGCGACCATTTTCTGAAGAAATAATGTATTTTTCGACATCCCGGGAGTCCATTTATGCCGAATATGGTGCAAAACTGTATATAGTTGGAGGTAAAATAAGCAAATGGGTACCAAAGGCCCTAATATCACTTTTAGAAAGAATCATATTTGTATATTTCTGACTTTACCTGAAGGATTTTTGCATTAATTTTTAGATTCATGCTCGCTCACATGCACCATTCTGTAGCCAGGGAAATAGTCTGCGTCCCTATGCGACTTATTCGTTTGTATTTGTAGAAAAATGCTTAATTTCTGTGGTGTTTTCTCCGTAAGCAAAGAATAAACAAAGCGTAAGCAAATTGTAAGCAAAGGGAATATGTCTTCATAAATCTTTGTTGCGACTATTTTCTGAAGAAATAATGTATTTTTCGACATCCCGGCAATCCATTTATGTCGAATACGGTGCAAAACAGTAGATAATTTTACCTAAAATATGCAAATCGTCAAGAAAAGTCCTTAATATCACTTTTACAAAGAATCATATTTGTATATTGCTGACTTTAACTGAAGAATTTTTGCATTAATTTTTAGATTCATGCTCACTCACATGCACCATTCTGTAGCCAAGGAAATATTCTGCGTCCCTATGCGATTTGTTTGTGTGTATTTGTTGAAAAATTCTATATTTCTGTGGTGTTTTCTCCGTAAGCAAAGAATAAGCAAAGCGTAAGCAAATTGTAAGCAAAGGGAATATGTCTTCATAAATCCTTTTTGCGACCATTTTCTGAAGAAATAATGTATTTTTCGACATCCCGGCAGTCCATTTATGTCGAATATGGTGCAAAGCTGTAGATAATTTTACCTAAAATATGCAAATCGGTAAGAAAAGTCCTTAATATCGATTTTAGAAATAATCAGATTTGTATATTTCTGATGTTTAACTGAAGGATTTTTGCATTACTTTTTAGATTCATGCTCACTCACATGCACCTTTTTGTAGCCAAGGAAATATTCTGCGTCCCTATGCGACTTATTCGTGTGTATTTGTAGAAAAATGCTTAATTTCTGTGGTGTTTTCTCCGTAAGCAAAGATTAAGCAAAGCGTAAGCAAATTGTAAGCAAAGGGACTATGTCTTCATAAATCCTTGTTGCGACCATTTTCTGAAGAAATCATGTATTTTTCGACATTCCGGGAGTCCATTTAGGTCGAATATGGTGCAAAACTGTAGATAATTTTACCTAAAATATGCAAATCGGTAAGAAAAGTCCTTAATATCACCTTTAGAAAGAAACATATTTGTATATTTCTGACTTTACCTGAAGGATTTTTGCATTAATTTTTAGATTCATGCTCGCTCACATGCACCATTCTGTAGCCAGGGAAATAGTCTGCGTCCCTATGCGACTTATTCGTGTGTATTTGTAGAAAATTGCTTAATTTCTGTGGTGTTTTCTCCATAAGCAAAGAATAAGCAAAGCGTAAGCAAATTGTAAGCAAACGGACTATGTCTTCATAAATCCTTTTTGCGACCGTTTTCTGAAGAAATAATGTATTTTTCGACATCCCGGCAGTCCATTTATGTCGAATACGGTGCAAAACAGTAGATAATTTTACCTAAAATATGCAAATCGTCAAGAAAAGTCCTTAATATCACTTTTACAAAGAATCATATTTGTATATTGCTGACTTTAACTGAAGAATTTTTGCATTAATTTTTAGATTCATGCTCACTCACATGCACCATTCTGTAGCGAAGGAAATATTCTGCGTCCCTATGCGACTTATTTGTGTGTTTTTGTAGAAAAATTCTATATTTCTGTGGTGTTTTCTACGTGAGCAAAGAATAAGCAAAGCGTAAGCAAATTGTAAGCAAAGGGAATATGTCTTCATAAATCCTTTTTGCGACCATTTTCTGAAGAAATAATTTATTTTTCGACATCCCGGGAGTCCATTTATGCCGAATATAGTGCAAAACTGTAGATAATTGGAGCTAAAATAAGCAAATGGGTACCAAAAGTCCTTAATATCACTTTTAGAAAGAATCATATTTGTATATCTCTGACTTTACCTGAAGGATTTTTGCATTAATTTTCAGATTCATGCTCGCTCACATGCACTATTCTGTAGCCAGGGAAATAGTCTGCGTCCCTATGCGACTTATTCGTGTGTATTTGTAGAAAAATGCTTAATTTCTGTGGTGTTTTCTCCGTAAGCAAAGAAAAAGCAAAGCGTAAGCAAATTGTAAGCAAAGGGATTATGTCTTCATAAATCCTTTTTGCGACCATTTTCTGAAGAAATAATGTATTTTTCGACATCCCGGGAGTCCATTTATGCCGAATATGGTGCAAAACTGTAGATAATTGGAGCTAAAATAAGCAAATGGGTACCAAAGGCCCTAATATCACTTTTAGAAAGAATCATATTTGTATATTTCTGACTTTACCTGAAGGATTTTTGCATTAATTTTTAGATTCATGCTCACTCACATGCACCTTTTTGTAGCCAAGGAAATATTCTGCGTCCCTATGCGACTTGTTTGTGTGTATTTGTAGAAAAATTCTATATTTCTGTGGTGTTTTCTCCGTAAGCAAAGAATAAGCAAAGCGTAAGCAAATTGTAAGCAAAGGGAATATGTCTTCATAAATCCTTTTTGCGACCATTTTCTGAAGAAATAATGTATTTTTCGACATCCCGGGAGTCCATTTATGCCGAATATGGTGCAAAACTGTAGATAATTGGAGCTAAAATAAGCAAATGGGTACCAAAAGTCCTTAATATCACTTTTAGAAAGAATCATATTTGAATATTTCTGACTTTACCTGAAGGATTTTTGCATTAATTTTCAGATTCATGCTCGCTCACATGCACTATTCTGTAGCCAGGGAAATAGTCTGCGTCCCTATGCGACTTATTCGTTTGTATTTGTAGAAAAATGCTTAATTTCTGTGGTGTTTTCTCCGTAAGCAAAGAATAAGCAAAGCGTAAGCAAATTGTAAGCAAAGGGAATATGTCTTCATAAATCTTTGTTGCGACTATTTTCTGAAGAAATAATGTATTTTTCGACATCCCGGCAATCCATTTATGTCGAATACGGTGCAAAACAGTAGATAATTTTACCTAAAATATGCAAATCGTCAAGAAAAGTCCTTAATATCACTTTTACAAAGAATCATATTTGTATATTGCTGACTTTAACTAAAGAATTTTTGCATTAATTTTTAGATTCATGCTCACTCACATGCACCATTCTGTAGCCAAGGAAATATTCTGCGTCCCTATGCGATTTGTTTGTGTGTATTTGTAGAAAAATTCTATATTTCTGTGGTGTTTTCTCCGTAAGCAAAGAATAAGCAAAGCGTAAGCAAATTGTAAGCAAAGGGAATATGTCTTCATAAATCCTTTTTGCGACCATTTTCTGAAGAAATAATGTATTTTTCGACATCCCGGGAGTCCATTTATGCCGAATATGGTGCAAAACTGTAGATAATTGGAGCTAAAATAAGCAAATGGGTACCAAAGGCCCTAATATCACTTTTAGAAAGAATCAGATTTGTATATTTCTGATTTTTAACGGAAGGATTTTTGCATTACTTTTTAGATTCATGCTCACTCACATGCACCTTTTTGTAGCCAGGGAACCAGTCTGCGTCCCTATGCGACTTATTCGTGTGTATTTGTAGAAAAATTTTAATTTCTGTGGTGTTTTCTCCGTAAGCAAAGAATAAGCAAAGCATAAGCAAATTGAAAGCAAATTGACTATGTCTTCATAAATCCTTTTTGCCACAATTTTCTGAAGTAATAATGTATTTTTCGACATCCCGGCAGTCCATTTATGTCGAATATGATGCAAAACTGTAGATAATTTTACCTTAAATATGCAAATCGGTAAGAAAGGTCCTTAATATCAATTTTAGAAAGAATCATATTTGTATATTTCTGACTTTACCTGAAGGATTTTTGCATTAATTTTTAGATTCATGCTCACTCACATGCACCTTTTTGTAGCCAAGGAAATATTCTGCGTCCCTATGCGACTTGTTTGTGTGTATATGTAGAAAAATTCTATATTTCTGTGGTGTTTTCTCCGTAAGCAAAGAATAAGCAAAGCGTAAGCAAATTGTAAGCAAAGGGAATATGTCTTCATAAATCCTTTTTGCGACCATTTTCTGAAGAAATAATGTATTTTTCGACATCCCGGGAGTCCATTTATGCCGAATATGGTGCAAAACTGTACATAATTGGAGCTAAAATAAGCAAATGGGTACCAAAAGTTCTTAATATCACTTTTAGAAAGAATCATATTTGTATATTTCTGACATTAGCTGAAGGATTTTTGCATTAATTTTTAGATTCATGCTCGCTCACATGCACCATTCTGTAGCCAGGGAAATAGTCTGTGTCCCTATGCGACTTATTCGTGTATATTTGTAGAAAATTGCTTAATTTCTGTGGTGTTTTCTCCATAAGCAAAGAATAAGCAAAGCGTAAGCAAATTGTAAGCAAAGGGAATATGTCTTCATAAATCCTTTTTGCGACCATTTTTCTGAAGAAATAATGTATTTTTCGACATCCCGGCAGTCCATTTATGCCGAATATGGTGCAAAACTGTTGATAATTGGAGCTAAAATAAGCAAATGGGTACCAAAAGTCCTAAATATTACCTTTATAAAGAATCATATTTGTATATCTTTGACTTTACCTGAAGGAGTTTTGCATTAATTTTTAGATTCATGCTCGCTCACATGCACCATTCTGTAGCCAGGGAAGTAGTCTGCGTCCCTATGCGACTTATTCGTGTGTATTTGTAGAAAAATGCTTAATTTCTGTGGTGTTTTCTCCGTAAGCAAAGAATAAGCAAAGCGTAAGCAAATTGTAAGCAAAGGGAATATGTCTTCATAAATCATTGTTGCGACCATTTTCTGAAGAAATAAAGTATTTTTCGACATTCCGGCAGTCCATTTATGTAGAATATGGTGCAAAACTGTAGATATTTGGAGCTAAAATAAGCAAATGGGTACCAAAAATCCTTAACATCACTTTTAAACAGTAGCAGAATTATATATATCTGATTTATAATTAACGATTTTACCCTTAATTTTTAGATTCGTGCTCGCTCACATGCACCATTCTGTAGCCAAGGAAATAGTCTGCGTCACTATGCGACTTATTTGTGTGTATTTGTAGAAAAATTCTATATTTCTGTGGTGTTTTCTCCGTAGGCAATGAAAAAGCAAAGCGTAAGCAAATTGTAAGCAAAGGGAATATGTCGTCATAAATCCTTTTTGCGACCATTTTCTGAAGAAATCATGTATTTCTCGACATTTCGGGAATCCATTTAGGTCGAATATGATGCAAAACTGTAGATAATTTTTTTAAAATATGCAAATCGGTAAGAAAAGTCCTTAATATCACTTTTAGAAAGAATCATATTTGTATATTTCTGAATTTACCTGAAGGATTTTTGCATTTATTTTTAGATTCATGCTCACTCACATGCACCATTCTGTAGCCAGGGAAGTAGTCTGCGTCCCTATGCGACTTATTTGTGTGTATTTGTAGAAAAATGCTATATTTCTGTGGTGTTTTCTCCGTAGGCAATGAATAAGCAAAGCGTAAGCAAATTGTAAGCAAAGGGAATATGTCGTCATAAATCCTTTTTGCGACCATTTTCTGAAGAAATAATGTATTTTTCGACATCCCGGGAGTCCATTTATGCCGAATATGTTGCAAAACTGTAGATAATTGGAGCTAAAATAAGCAAATGGGTACCAAAAACTCCTTAATATCTTTTTTACAAAGAATCATTTTTGTGTATTGCTGACTTTAACTGAAGGATTTTTGCATTAATTTTTAGATTGATGCTCACTCACATGCACCATTCTGTAGCCAGGGGAATAGTCTGTGTCCCTATGCGACTTCTTCGTGTGTATTTGTAGAAAATTGCTTAATTTCTGTGGTGTTTTCTCCGTAAGCAAAGAATAAGCAAAGCGTAAGCAAATTGTAAGCAAAGGGACTATGTCTTCATAAATCCTTTTTGCGACCATTTTCTGAAGAAATAATGTATTTTTCGACATCCCGGCAGTCCATTTATGCCGAATATGATGCAAAGCTGTAGATAATTTTACCTAAAATATGCAAATCTGTAAGAAAAGTCCTTAATATCGATTATAGAAAGAATCAGATTTGTATATTGCTGACTTTAACTGAAGGATTTTTGCATTAATTTTTAGATTCATGCTCACTCACATGCACCATTCTGTAGCCAAGGAAATATTCTGCGTCCCTATGCGACTTATTTGTGTGTTTTTGTAGAAAAATTCTATATTTCTGTGGTTTTTTTCTCCGTAAGCAAAGAAAAAGCTAAGCGTAAGAAAATTGTAAGCAAAGGGATTATGTCTTCATAAATCCTTTTTGCGACCATTGTCTGAAGAAATAATGTATTTTTCGACATCCCGGCAGTCCATTTATGTCGAATATGATGCAAAACTGTAGATAATTTTACCTTAAATATGCAAATCGTCAAGAAAAGTCCTTAATATCTTTTTTACAAAGAATCAATTTTGTGTATTGCTGACTTTAACTGAAGGATTTTTGCATTAATTTTTAGATTGATGCTCACTCACATGCACCATTCTGTAGCCAAGGAAATATTATGCGTCCCTATGCGACTTGTTTGTGTGTATTTGTAGAAAAATTCTATATTTCTGTGGTGTTTTCTCCGTAAGCAAAGAATATGCAAAGCGTAAGCAAATTGTAAGCAAAGGGAATATGTCTTCATAAATCCTTTTTGCGACCATTTTCTGAAGAAAAAATGTATTTTTCGACATCCCGGGAGTCCATTTATGCCGAATATGGTGCAAAACTGTACATAATTGGAGCTAAAATAAGCAAATGGGTACCAAAAGTTCTTAATATCACTTTTAGAAAGAATCATATTTGTATATTTCTTACATTAGCTGAAGGATTTTTGCATTAATTTTTAGATTCATGCTCGCTCACATGCACCATTCTGTAGCCAGATAAATAGTCTGTGTCCCTATGCGACTTATTCGTGTGTATTTGTAGAAAATTGCTTAATTTCTGTGCTGTTTTCTCCATAAGCAAAGAATAAGCAAAGCGTAAGCAAATTGTAAGCAAAGGGACTATGTCTTCATAAATTCTTTTTGCGACCATTTTCTGAAGAAATAATGTATTTTTCGACATCCCGGCAGTCCATTTATGCCGAATATGATGCAAAGCTGTAGATAATTTTACTTAAAATATGCAAATCGGTAAGAAAAGTCCTTAATATCGATTATAGAAAGAATCAGATTTGTATATTGCTGACTTGAACTGAAGGATTTTTGCATTAATTTTTAGATTCATGCTCACTCACATGCACCATTCTGTAGCCAAGGAAATATTCTGCGTCCCTATGCGACTTATTTGTGTGTTTTTGTGGAAAAATTCTATATTTCTGTGGTGTTTTCTCCGTAAGCAAAGAATAAGCAAAGCGTAAGCAAATTGTAAGCAAAGGGAATATGTCTTCATAAATCCTTTTTGCGACCATTTTCTGAAGAAATAATGTATTTTTCGACATCCCGGGAGTCCAGTTATGCCGAATATGGTGCAAAACTGTAAATAGTTTTACCTAAAATATGCAAATCGTCAAGAAAAGTCCTTAATATCTTTTTTACAAAGAATCAATTTTGTGTATTGCTGACTTTAACTGAAGGATGTTTGCATTAATTTTTAGATTGATGCTCACTCACATGCACCATTCTGTAGCCAAGGAAATATTCTGCGTCCCTATGCGACTTGTTTGTGTGTATTTGTAGAAAAATTCTATATTTCTGTGGTGTTTTCTCCGTAAGCAAAGAATAAGCAAAGCGTAAGCAAATTGTAAGCAAAGGGAATATGTCTTCATAAATCCTTTTTGCGACCATTTTCTGAAGAAAAAATGTATTTTTCGACATCCCGGGAGTCCATTTATGCCGAATATGGTGCAAAACTGTACATAATTGGAGCTAAAATAAGCAAATGGGTACCAAAAGTTCTTAATATCACTTTTAGAAAGAATCATATTTGTATATTTCTGACATTAGCTGAAGGATTTTTGCATTAATTTTTAGATTCATGCTCGCTCACATGCACCATTCTGTAGCCAGGGAAATAGTCTGTGTCCCTATGCGACTTATTCGTGTATATTTGTAGAAAATTGCTTAATTTCTGTGGTGTTTTCTCCATAAGCAAAGAATAAGCAAAGCGTAAGCAAATTGTAAGCAAAGGGACTATGTCTTCATAAATCCTTTTTGCGACCATTTTCTGAAGAAATAATGTATTTTTCGACATCCCGGCAGTCCATTTATGCCGAATATGATGCAAAGCTGTAGATAATTTTACCTAAAATATGCAAATCTGTAAGAAAAGTCCTTAATATCGATTATAGAAAGAATCAGATTTGTATATTGCTGACTTTAACTGAAGGATTTTTGCATTAATTTTTAGATTCATGCTCACTCACATGCACCATTCTGTAGCCAAGGAAATATTCTGCGTCCCTATGCGACTTATTTGTGTGTTTTTGCGGAATAATTCTATATTTCTGTGGTGTTTTCTCCGTAAGCAAAGAATAAGCAAAGCGTAAGCAAATTGTAAGCAAAGGGAATATGTCTTCATAAATCCTTTTTGCGACCATTTTCTGAAGAAATAATGTATTTTTCGACATCCCGGCAGTCCATTTATGCCGAATATGGTGCAAAACTGTTGATAATTGGAGCTAAAATAAGCAAATGGGTACCAAAAGTCCTTAATATCACTTTTAGTAAGAATCATATTTGTATATCTCTGACTTTACCTGAAGGATTTTTGCATTTATTTTTAGATTCATGCTCGATCACATGCACCATTCTGTAGCCAGGGAAGTAGTCTGCGTCCCTATGCGACTTATTCGTGTGTATTTGTAGAAAAATGCTTAATTTCTGTGGTGTTTTCTCCGTAAGCAAAGAATAAGCAAAGCGTAAGCAAATTGTAAGCAAAGGGAATATGTCTTCATAAATCATTGTTGCGACCATTTTCTGAAGAAATAAAGTATTTTTCGACATTCCGGCAGTCCATTTATGTAGAATATGGTGCAAAACTGTAGATATTTGGAGCTAAAATAAGCAAATGGGTACCAAAAATCCTTAACATCACTTTTAAACAGTAGCAGAATTATATATATCTGATTTATAATTAACGATTTTACCCTTAATTTTTAGATTCGTGCTCGCTCACATGCACCATTCTGTAGCCAAGGAAATAGTCTGCGTCACTATGCGACTTATTTGTGTGTATTTGTAGAAAAATTCTATATTTCTGTGGTGTTTTCTCCGTAGGCAATGAATAAGCAAAGCGTAAGCAAATTGTAAGCAAAGGGAATATGTCGTCATAAATCCTTTTTGCGACCATTTTCTGAAGAAATAATGTATTTTTCGACATCCCGGGAGTCCATTTATGCCGAATATGTTGCAAAACTGTAGATAATTGGAGCTAAAATAAGCAAATGGGTACCAAAAACTCCTAAATATCTTTTTTACAAAGAATCATTTTTGTGTATTGCTGACTTTAACTGAAGGATTTTTGCATTAATTTTTAGATTGATGCTCATTCACATGCACCATTCTGTAGCCAAGGAAATATTCTGCGTCCCTGTGCGACTTCTTCGTGTGAATTTGTAGAAAAATTCTATATTTCTGTGGTGTTTTCTCCGTAAGCAAAGAATAAGCAAAGCGTAAGCAAATTGTAAGCAAAGGGAATATGTCTTCATAAATCCTTTTTGCGACCATTTTTCTGAAGAAATAATGTATTTTTCGACATCCCGGCAGTCCATTTATGCCGAATATGGTGCAAAACTGTTGATAATTGGAGCTAAAATAAGCAAATGGGTACCAAAAGTCCTTAATATTACCTTTATAAAGAATCATATTTGTATATCTTTGACTTTACCTGAAGGAGTTTTGCATTAATTTTTAGATTCATGCTCGCTCACATGCACCATTCTGTAGCCAGGGAAGTAGTCTGCATCCCTATGCGACATATTCGTGTGTATTTGTAGAAAATTGCTTTATTTCTGTGGTGTTTTCTCCATAAACAAAGAATAAGCAAAGCGTAAGCAAATTGTAAGCAAAGGGAATATGTCTTCATAAATCATTGTTGCGACCATTTTCTGAAGAAATAAAGTATTTTTCGACATTCCGGCAGTCCATTTATGTAGAATATGGTGCAAAACTGTAGATTTTTGGAGCTAAAATAAGCAAATGGGTACCAAAAATCCTTAACATCACTTTTAAACAGTAGCAGAATTATATATATCTGATTTATAATTAACGATTTTACCCTTAATTTTTAGATTCGTGCTCGCTCACATGCACCATTCTGTAGCCAAGGAAATAGTCTGCGTCACTATGCGACTTATTTGTGTGTATTTGTAGAAAAATTCTATATTTCTGTGGTGTTTTCTCCGTAGGCAATGAATAAGCAAAGCGTAAGCAAATTGTAAGCAAAGGGAATATGTCGTCATAAATCCTTTTTGCGACCATTTTCTGAAGAAAAAATGTATTTTTCGACATCCCGGGAGTCCATTTATGCCGAATATGGTGCAAAACTGTAAATAGTTTTACCTAAAATATGCAAATCGTCAAGAAAAGTCCTTAATATCTTTTTTACAAAGAATCAATTTTGTGTATTGCTGACTTTAACTGAAGGATTTTTGCATTAATTTTTAGATTGATGCTCACTCACATGCACCATTCTGTAGCCAAGGAAATATTCTGCGTCCTTATGCGACTTGTTTGTGTGTATTTGTAGAAAAATTCTATATTTCTGTGGTGTTTTCTCCGTAAGCAAAGAATAAGCAAAGCGTAAGCAAGTTGTAAGCAAAGGGAATATGTCTTCATAAATCCTTTTTGCGACCATTTTCTGAAGAAAAAATGTATTTTTCGACATCCCGGGAGTCCATTTATGCCGAATATGGTGCAAAACTGTACATAATTGGAGCTAAAATAAGCAAATGGGTACCAAAAGTTCTTAATATCACTTTTAGAAAGAATCATATTTGTATATTTCTGACATTAGCTGAAGGATTTTTGCATTAATTTTTAGATTCATGCTCGCTCACATGCACCATTCTGTAGCCGGGGAAGTAGTCTGCGTCCCTATGCGACTTATTCGTGTGTATTTGTAGAAAAATGCTTAATTTCTGTGGTGTTTTCTCCGTAAGCAAAGAATAAGCAAAGCGTAAGCAAATTGTAAGCAAAGGGAATATGTCTTCATGAATCCTTGTTGCGACCATTTTCTGAAGAAATAATGTATTTTTCGACATCCCGGCAGTCCATTTATGCCGAATATGATGCAAAGCTGTAGATAATTTTACTTAAAATATGCAAATCGGTAAGAAAAGTCCTTAATATCGATTATAGAAAGAATCAGATTTGTATATTGCTGACTTTAACTGAAGGATTTTTGCATTAATTTTTAGATTCATGCTCACTCACATGCACCATTCTGTAGCCAAGGAAATATTCTGCGTCCCTATGCGACTTATTTGTGTGTTTTTGTGGAAAAATTCTATATTTCTGTGGTGTTTTCTCCGTAAGCAAAGAATAAGCAAAGCGTAAGCAAATTGTAAGCAAAGGGAATATGTCTTCATAAATCCTTTTTGCGACCATTTTCTGAAGAAATAATGTATTTTTCGACATCCCGGCAGTCCATTTATGCCGATTATGGTGCAAAACTGTTGATAATTGGAGCTAAAATAAGCAAATGGGTACCAAAGGTCCTTAATATCACTTTTAGAAAGAATCATATTTGTATATCTCTGACTTTACCTGAAGGATTTTTGCATTAATTTTTAGATTCATGCTCGCTCACATGCACCATTCTGTAGCCAGGGAAGTAGTCTGCGTCCCTATGCGACTTATTCGTGTGTATTTGTAGAAAAATGCTTAATTTCTGTGGTGTTTTCTCCGTAAGCAAAGAATAAGCAAAGCGTAAGCAAATTGTAAGCAAAGGGAATATGTCTTCATAAATCATTGTTGCGATCATTTTCTGAAGAAATAAAGTATTTTTCGACATTCCGGCAGTCCATTTATGTAGAATATGGTGCAAAACTGTAGATATTTGGAGCTAAAATAAGCAAATGGGTACCAAAAATCCTTAACATCACTTTTAAACAGTAGCAGAATTATATATATCTGATTTATAATTAACGATTTTACCCTTAATTTTTAGATTCGTGCTCGCTCACATGCACCATTCTGTAGCCAAGGAAATAGTCTGCGTCACTATGCGACTTATTTGTGTGTATTTGTAGAAAAATTCTATATTTCTGTGGTGTTTTCTCCGTAGGCAATGAATAAGCAAAGCGTAAGCAAATTGTAAGCAAAGGGAATATGTCGTCATAAATCCTTTTTGCGACCATTTTCTGAAGAAATCATGTATTTCTCGACATTTCGGGAATCCATTTAGGTCGAATATGGTGCAAAACTGTAGATAATTTTTTTAAAATATGCAAATCGGTAAGAAAAGTCCTTAATATCACTTTTAGAAAGAATCATATTTGTATATTTCTGAATTTACCTGAAGGATTTTTGCATTTATTTTTAGATTCATGCTCACTCACATGCACCATTCTGTAGCCAGGGAAGTAGTCTGCGTCCCTATGCGACTTATTTGTGTGTATTTGTAGAAAAATGCTATATTTCTGTGGTGTTTTCTCCGTAGGCAATGAATAAGCAAAGCGTAAGCAAATTGTAAGCAAAGGGAATATGTCGTCATAAATCCTTTTTGCGACCATTTTCTGAAGAAATAATGTATTTTTCGACATCCCGGGAGTCCATTTATGCCGAATATGTTGCAAAACTGTAGATAATTGGAGCTAAAATAAGCAAATGGGTACCAAAAACTCCTTAATATCTTTTTTACAAAGAATCATTTTTGTGTATTGCTGACTTTAACTGAAGGATTTTTGCATTAATTTTTAGATTGATGCTCACTCACATGCACCATTCTGTAGCCAGGGGAATAGTCTGTGTCCCTATGCGACTTCTTCGTGTGTATTTGTAGAAAATTGCTTAATTTCTGTGGTGTTTTCTCCGTAAGCAAAGAATAAGCAAAGCGTAAGCAAATTGTAAGCAAAGGGACTATGTCTTCATAAATCCTTTTTGCGACCATTTTCTGAAGAAATAATGTATTTTTCGACATCCCGGCAGTCCATTTATGCCGAATATGATGCAAAGCTGTAGATAATTTTACCTAAAATATGCAAATCTGTAAGAAAAGTCCTTAATATCGATTATAGAAAGAATCAGATTTGTATATTGCTGACTTTAACTGAAGGATTTTTGCATTAATTTTTAGATTCATGCTCACTCACATGCACCATTCTGTAGCTAAGGAAATATTCTGCGTCCCTATGCGACTTATTTGTGTGTTTTTGTGGAAAAATTCTATATTTCTGTGGTGTTTTCTCCGTAAGCAAAGAATAAGCAAAGCGTAAGCAAATTGTAAGCAAAGGGAATATGTCTTCATAAATCCTTTTTGCGACCATTTTCTGAAGAAATAATGTATTTTTCGACATCCCGGCAGTCCATTTATGCCGATTATGGTGCAAAACTGTTGATAATTGGAGCTAAAATAAGCAAATGGGTACCAAAGGTCCTTAATATCACTTTTAGTAAGAATCATATTTGTATATCTCTGACTTTACCTGAAGGATTTTTGCATTAATTTTTAGATTCATGCTCGCTCACATGCACCATTCTGTAGCCAGGGAAGTAGTCTGCGTCCCTATGCGACTTATTCGTGTGTATTTGTAGAAAAATGCTTAATTTCTGTGGTGTTTTCTCCGTAAGCAAAGAATAAGCAAAGCGTAAGCAAATTGTAAGCAAAGGGAATATGTCTTCATAAATCATTGTTGCGACCATTTTCTGAAGAAATAAAGTATTTTTCGACATTCCGGCAGTCCATTTATGTAGAATATGGTGCAAAACTGTAGATATTTGGAGCTAAATAAGCAAATGGGTACCAAAAATCCTTAACATCACTTTTAAACAGTAGCAGAATTATATATATCTGATTTATAATTAACGATTTTACCCTTAATTTTTAGATTCGTGCTCGCTCACATGCACCATTCTGTAGCCAAGGAAATAGTCTGCGTCACTATGCGACTTATTTGTGTGTATTTGTAGAAAAATTCTATATTTCTGTGGTGTTTTCTCCGTAGGCAATGAATAAGCAAAGCGTAAGCAAATTGTAAGCAAAGGGAATATGTCGTCATAAATCCTTTTTGCGACCATTTTCTGAAGAAATCATGTATTTTTCGACATTTCGGGAATCCATTTAGGTCGAATATGGTGCAAAACTGTAGATAATTTTTTTAAAATATGCAAATCGGTAAGAAAAGTCCTTAATATCACTTTTAGAAAGAATCATATTTGTATATTTCTGACTTTACCTGAAGGATTTTTGCATTAATTTTTAGATTCATGCTCACTCACATGCACCTTTTTGTAGCCAAGGAAATATTCTGCGTCCCTATGCGACTTATTCGTGTGTATTTGTAGAAAATTGCTTATGTTCTCTTGTGTTTTCTCCGTAAGCAAAGAATAAGCAAAGCGTAAGCAAATTGTAAGCAAAGGGAATATGTCTTCATAAATCCTTTTTGCGACCATTTTCTGAAGAAAAAATGTATTTTTCGACATCCCGGGCGTCCATTTATGCCGAATATGGTGCAAAACTGTACATAATTGGAGCTAAAATAAGCAAATGGGTACCAACAGTTCTTAATATCACTTTTAGAAAGAATCATATTTGTATATTTCTGACATTAGCTGAAGGATTTTTGCATTAATTTTTAGATTCATGCTCGCTCACATGCACCATTCTGTAGTCAGGGAAATAGTCTGTGTCCCTATGCGACTTATTCGTGTGTATTTGTAGAAAATTGCTTAATTTCTGTGGTGTTTTCTCCATAAGCAAAGAATAAGCAAAGCGTAAGCAAATTGTAAGCAAAGGGAATATGTCTTCATAAATCCTTTTTGCGACCATTTTCTGAAGAAATAATGTATTTTTCGACATCCCGGCAGTCCATTTATGCCGAATATGATGCAAAGCTGTAGATAATTTTACCTAAAATATGCAAATCTGTAAGAAAAGTCCTTAATATCGATTATAGAAAGAATCAGATTTGTATATTGCTGACTTTAACTGAAGGATTTTTGCATTAATTTTTAGATTCATGCTCACTCACATGCACCATTCTGTAGCCAAGGAAATATTCTGCGTCCCTATGCGACTTATTTGTGTGTTTTTGTGGAAAAATTCTATATTTCTGTGGTGTTTTCTCCGTAAGCAAAGAATTAGCAAAGCGTAAGCAAATGATAAGCAAAGGGAATATGTCTTCATAAATCCTTTTTGCGACCATTTTCTGAAGAAATAATGTATTTTTCGACATCCTGGCAGTCCATTTATGCCGAATATGGTGCAAAACTGTTGATAATTGGAGCTAAAATAAGCAAATGGGTACCAAAAGTCCTTAATATCACTTTTAGAAAGAATCATATTTGTATATCTCTGACTTTACCTGAAGGATTTTTGCATTAATTTTTAGATTGATGCTCACTCACATGCACCATTCTGTAGCCAAGGAAATATTCTGCGTCCCTGTGCGACTTCTTCGTGTAAAATTTGTAGAAAAATTCTATATTTCTGTGGTGTTTTCTCCGTAAGCAAAGATTAAGCAAAGCGTAAGCAAATTGTAAGCAAAGGGAATATGTCTTCATAAATCCTTTTTGCGACCATTTTTCTGAAGAAATAATGTATTTTTCGACATCCCGGGAGTCCATTTATGCCGAATATGTTGCAAAACTGTAGATAATTGGAGCTAAAATAAGCAAATGGGTACCAAAAACTCCTTAATATCTTTTTTACAAAGAATCATTTTTGTGTATTGCTGACTTTAACTGAAAGATTTTTGCATTAATTTTTAGATTGATGCTCACTCACATGCACCATTCTGTAGCCAGGGGAATAGTCTGTGTCCCTATGCGACTTCTTCGTGTGTATTTGTAGAAAATTGCTTAATTTCTGTGGTGTTTTCTCCGTAAGCAAAGAATAAGCAAAGCGTAAGCAAATTGTAAGCAAAGGGACTATGTCTTCATAAATCCTTTTTGCGACCATTTTCTGAAGAAATAATGTATTTTTCGACATCCCGGCAGTTCATTTATGCCGAATATGATGCAAAGCTGTAGATAATTTTACCTAAAATATGCAAATCTGTAAGAAAAGTCCTTAATATCGATTATAGAAAGAATCAGATTTGTATATTGCTGACTTTAACTGAAGGATTTTTGCATTAATTTTTAGATTCATGCTCACTCACATGCACCATTCTGTAGCCAAGGAAATATTCTGCGTCCCTATGCGACTTATTTGTGTGTTTTTGTGGAAAAATTCTATATTTCTGTGGTGTTTTCTCCGTAAGCAAAGAATAAGCAAAGCGTAAGCAAATTGTAAGCAAAGGGAATATGTCTTCATAAATCCTTTTTGCGACCATTTTCTGAAGAAATAATGTATTTTTCGACATCCCGGCAGTCCATTTATGCCGATTATGGTGCAAAACTGTTGATAATTGGAGCTAAAATAAGCAAATGGGTACCAAAGGTCCTTAATATCACTTTTAGTAAGAATCATATTTGTATATCTCTGACTTTACCTGAAGGATTTGTGCATTAATTTTTAGATTCATGCTCGCTCACATGCACCATTCTGTAGCCAGGGAAGTAGTCTGCGTCCCTATGCGACTTATTCGTGTGTATTTGTAGAAAAATGCTTAATTTCTGTGGTGTTTTCTCCGTAAGCAAAGAATAAGCAAAGCGTAAGCAAATTGTAAGCAAAGGGAATATGTCTTCATAAATCATTGTTGCGACCATTTTCTGAAGAAATAAAGTATTTTTCGACATTCCGGCAGTCCATTTATGTAGAATATGGTGCAAAACTGTAGATATTTGGAGCTAAATAAGCAAATGGGTACCAAAAATCCTTAACATCACTTTTAAACAGTAGCAGAATTATATATATCTGATTTATAATTAACGATTTTACCCTTAATTTTTAGATTCGTGCTCGCTCACATGCACCATTCTGTAGCCAAGGAAATAGTCTGCGTCACTATGCGACTTATTTGTGTGTATTTGTAGAAAAATTCTATATTTCTGTGGTGTTTTCTCCGTGGGCAATGAATAAGCAAAGCGTAAGCAAATTGTAAGCAAAGGGAATATGTCGTCATAAATCCTTTTTGCGACCATTTTCTGAAGAAATCATGTATTTTTCGACATTTCGGGAATCCATTTAGGTCGAATATGGTGCAAAACTGTAGATAATTTTTTTAAAATATGCAAATCGGTAAGAAAAGTCCTTAATATCACTTTTAGAAAGAATCATATTTGTATATTTCTGACTTTACCTGAAGGATTTTTGCATTAATTTTTAGATTCATGCTCACTCACATGCACCATTCTGTAGGCAGGGAAATAGTCTGCGTCCCTATGCGACTTATTCGTGTGTATTTGTAGAAAAATTCTATATTTCTGTGGTGTTTTCTCCGTAGGCAATGAATAAGCAGAGCGTAAGCAAATTGTAAGCAAAGGGAATATGTCGTCATAAATCCTTTTTGCGACCGTTTTCTGAAGAAATAATGTATTTTTCGACATTCCGGGAGTCCATTTATGCCGATTATGGTGCAAAACTGTAGATAATTGGAGCTAAAATAAGCAAATTGGTACCAAAAGTCCTTAATATCACTTTTAGAAAGAATCATATTTGTATATTTCTGACTTTACCTGATGGATTTTTTGCATTAATTTTTAGATTCATGCTCGCTCACATGCACCATTCTGTAGGCAGGGAAATAGTCTGCGTCCCTATGCGACTTATTCGTGTGTATTTGTAGAAAAATTCTTATTTCTGTGGTGTTTTCTCCGTAAGCAAAGAATAAGCAAAGCGTAAGCAAATTGTAAGCAAAGGGAATATGTCTTCATAAATCCTTTTTGCGACCATTTTCTGAAGAAATAATGTATTAATCGAAATCCCGGCAGTCCATTTATGTCGAATATGGTGCAAAGCTGTAGATAATTTTACCTAAAATATGCAAATCGGTAAGAAAAGTCCTTAATATCACTTTTAGAAAGAATCATATTTGTATATTTCTGACTTTAACTGAAGGATTTTTGCATTAATTTTTAGATTCATGCTCTCTCACATGCATCTTTTTGTAGCCAAGGAAATATTCTGCGTCTCTATGCGACTTATTCGTGTGTATTTGTAGAAAAATTATAATTTCTGTGGTGTTTTCTCCGTAAGCAAAGAATAAGCAAAGCGTAAGCAAATTGTAAGCAAAGGGAATATGTCTTCATAAATACTTTTTGCGACCATTTTCTGAAAAAAATAATGTATTTTTCGACATCCCGGGAGTCCATTTATGCCGAATATGGTGCAAAACTGTAGATAATTGGAGCTAAAATAAGCAAATGGGTACCAAAAGTCCTTAATATCACTTTTAGAAAGAATCATATTTGTATATCTCTTACTTTACCTGAAGGATTTTTGCATTAATTTTTAGATTCATGCTCGCTCACATGCACCATTCTGTAGCCAGGGAACCAGTCTGCGTCCCTATGCGACTTATTCGTGTGTATTTGTAGAAAAATTTTAATTTCTGTGGTGTTTTCTCCGTAAGCAAAGAATAAGCAAAGCATAAGCAAATTGAAAGCAAATTGACTATGTCTTCATAAATCCTTTTTGCCACCATTTTCTGAAGTAATAATGTATTTTTCGACATCCCGGCAGTCCATTTATGTCGAATATGATGCAAAACTGTAGATAATTTTACCTTAAATATGCAAATCGTCAAGAAAAGTCCTTAATATCACTTTTACAAAGAAACATTTTTTTGTATTGCTGACTATAACTTGAAGGATTTTTGCATTAATTTTTAGATTCATGCTCACTCACATGCACCATTCTGTAGCCAAGGAAATATTCTGCGTCCCTATGCGACTTGTTTGTGTGTATTTGTAGAAAAATTCTATATTTCTGTGGTGTTTTCTCCGTAAGCAAAGAATAAGCAAAGCGTAAGCAAATTGTAAGCAAAGGGAATATGTCTTCATAAATCCTTTTTGCGACCATTTTCTGAAGAAATAATGTATTTTTCGACATCCCGGCAGTCCATTTATGTCGAATATGGTGCAAGGCTGTAGATAATTTTACCTAAAATATGCAAATCGGTAAGAAAAGTCCTTAATATCGATTTTAGAAAGAATCAGATTTGTATATCTCTGATTTTACCTGAAGGATTTTTGCATTAATTTTTAGATTCATGCTCGCTCACATGCACCATTCTGTAGCCAGGGAAGTAGTCTGCGTCCCTATGCGACTTATTCGTGTGTATTTGTAGAAAAATGCTTAATTTCTGTGGTGTTTTCTCCGTAAGCAAAGAATAAGCAAAGCGTAAGCAAATTGTAAGCAAAGGGAATATGTCTTCATAAATCATTGTTGCGACCATTTTCTGAAGAAATAATGTATTAATCGACATCCCGGCAGTCCATTTATGTCGAATATGGTGCAAAGCTGTAGATAATTTTACCTAAAATATGCAAATCGGTAAGAAAAGTCCTTAATATCACTTTTACAAAGAATCATATTTGTATATTGCTGACTTTAACTGAAGGATTTTTGCATTAATTTTTAGATTCATGCTCACTCACATGCACCATTCTGTAGCCAAGGGAATATTCTACGTCCCTTTGCGACTTATTTGTGTGTTTCTGAAGAAAAATTCTATATTTCTGTGGTGTTTTCTCCGTAAGCAAAGAATAAGCAAAGCGTAAGCAAATTGTAAGCAAAGGGAATATGTCTTCATAAATACTTTTTGCGACCATTTTCTGAAAAAAATAATGTATTTTTCGACATCCCGGGAGTCCATTTATGCCGAATATGGTGCAAAACTGTAGATAATTGGAGCTAAAATAAGCAAATGGGTACCAAAAGTCCTTAATATCGATTTTAGAAAGAATCAGATTTGTATATTTCTGATTTTTAACGGAAGGATTTTTGCATTACTTTTTAGATTCATGCTCACTCACATGCACCTTTTTGTAGCCAGGGAACCAGTCTGCGTCCCTATGCGACTTATTCGTGTGTATTTGTAGAAAAATTTTAATTTCTGTGGTGTTTTCTCCGTAAGCAAAGAATAAGCAAAGCATAAGCAAATTGAAAGCAAATTGACTATGTCTTCATAAATCCTTTTTGCCACCATTTTCTGAAGTAATAATGTATTTTTCGACATCCCGGCAGTCCATTTATGTCGATTATGATGCAAAACTGTAGATAATTTTACCTTAAATATGCAAATCGTCAAGAAAAGTCCTTAATATCACTTTTACAAAGAATCATTTTTTTGTATTGCTGACTATAACTTGAAGGATTTTTGCATTAATTTTTCGATTCATGCTCACTCACATGCACCATTCTGTAGCCAAGGAAATATTCTGCGTCCCTATGCGACTTGTTTGTGTGTATTTGTAGAAAAATTCTATATTTCTGTGGTGTTTTCTCCGTAAGCAAAGAATAAGCAAAGCGAAAGCAAATTGTAAGCAAAGGGAATATGTCTTCATAAATCCTTTTTGCGACCATTTTCTGAAGAAATAATGTATTTTTCGACATCCGGGTAGTCCATTTATGCCGAATATGGTGCAAAACTGTAGATAGTTGGAGCTAAAATAAGCAAATGGGTACCAAAGGCCCTAATTTCACTTTTAGAAAGAATCAAATTTGTATATTTCTGAGTTTACCTGAAGGATTTTTGCATTAATTTTTAGATTCATGCTCGCTCACATGCACCATTCTGTAGCCAGGGAAATAGTCTGCGTCCCTATGTGACTTATTTGTGTGTATTTGTAGAAAAATGCTTAATTTCTGTGGTGTTTTCTCCGTAAGCAAAGAATAAGCAAAGCGTAAGCAAATTGTAAGCAAAGGGAATATGTCTTCATAAATCCTTTTTGCGACCATTTTCTGAAGAAATAATGTATTTTTCGACATCCCGGCAGTCCATTTATGTCGAATATGGTGCAAAGCTGTAGATAATTTTACCTAAAATATGCAAATCGGTAAGAAAAGTCCTTAATATCGATTTTAGAAAGAATCAGATTTGTATATTTCTGATTTTTAACGGAAGGATTTTTGCATTACTTTTTAGATTCATGCTCACTCACATGCACCTTTTTGTAGCCAAGGAAATATTCTGCGTCCCTATGCGACTTATTCGTGTGTATTTGTAGAAAAATGCTTAATTTCTGTGGTGTTTTCTCCGTAAGCAAAGAATAAGCAAAGCGTAAGCAAATTGTAAGCAAAGGGACTATGTCTTCATAAATCCTTGTTGCGACCATTTTCTGAAGAAATCATGTATTTTTCGACATTTCGGGAATCCCTTTAGGTCGAATATGGTGCAAAACTGTAGATAATTTTACCTAAAATATGCAAATCGGTAAGAAAAGTCCTTAATATCAATTTTAGAAAGAATCATATTTGTATATTTCTGACTTTACCTGAAGGATTTTTGCATTATTTTTAGATTCATGCTCACTCACATGCACCTTTTTGTAGCCAAGGAAATATTCTGCGTCCCTATGCGACTTGTTTGTGTGTATATGTAGAAAAATTCTATATTTCTGTGGTGTTTTCTCCGTAAGCAAAGAATAAGCAAAGCGTAAGCAAATTGTAAGCAAAGGGAATATGTCTTCATAAATCCTTTTTGCGACCATTTTCTGAAGAAAAAATGTATTTTTCGACATCCCGGGAGTCCATTTATGCCGAATATGGTGCAAAACTGTACATAATTGGAGCTAAAATAAGCAAATGGGTACCAAAAGTTCTTAATATCACTTTTAGAAAGAATCATATTTGTATATTTCTGACATTAGCTGAAGGATTTTTGCATTAATTTTTAGATTCATGCTCGCTCACATGCACCATTATGTAGCCAGGGAAATAGTCTGTGTCCCTATGCGACTTATTCGTGTATATTTGTAGAAAATTGCTTAATTTCTGTGGTGTTTTCTCCATAAGCAAAGAATAAGCAAAGCGTAAGCAAATTGTAAGCAAAGGGACTATGTCTTCATAAATCCTTTTTGCGACCATTTTCTGAAGAAATAATGTATTTTTCGACATTCCGGCAGTCCATTTATGCCGAATATGATGCAAAGCTGTAGATAATTTTACCTAAAATATGCAAATCTGTAAGAAAAGTCCTTAATATCGATTATAGAAAGAATCAGATTTGTATATTGCTGACTTTAACTGAAGGATTTTTGCATTAATTTTTAGATTCATGCTCACTCACATGCACCATTCTGTAGCCAGGGAAGTAGTCTGCGTCCCTATGCCACTTATTCGTGTGTATTTGTAGAAAAATGCTTAATTTCTGTGGTGTTTTCTCCGTAAGCAAAGAATAAGCAAAGCGTAAGCAAATTGTAAGCAAAGGGAATATGTCTTCATAAATCATTGTTGCGACCATTTTCTGAAGAAATAAAGTATTTTTCGACATCCCGGGAGTCCATGTATGCCGAATATGGTGCAAAACTGTTGATAATTGGAGCTAAAATAAGCAAATGGGTACCAAAAGTCCTTAATATCACTTTTAGAAAGAATCATATTTGTATATCTCTGACTTTACCTGAAGGATTTTTGCATTAATTTTTAGATTCGTGCTCGCTCACATGCACCATTCTGTAGCCAAGGAAATAGTCTGCGTCACTATGCGACTTATTTGTGTGTATTTGTAGAAAAATTCTATATTTCTGTGGTGTTTTCTCCGTAGGCAATGAATAAGCAAAGCGTAAGCAAATTGTAAGCAAAGGGAATATGTCGTCATAAATCCTTTTTGCGACCATTTTCTGAAGAAATAATGTATTTTTCGACATCCCGGGAGTCCATTTATGCCGAATATGTTGCAAAACTGTAGATAATTGGAGCTAAAATAAGCAAATGGGTACCAAAAACTCCTAAATATCTTTTTTACAAAGAATCATTTTTGTGTATTGCTGACTTTAACTGAAGGATTTTTGCATTAATTTTTAGATTCATGCTCACTCACATGCACCATTCTGTAGCCAAGGAAATATTCTGCGTCCCTGTGCGACTTCTTCGTGTGAATTTGTAGAAAAATTCTATATTTCTGTGGTGTTTTCTCCGTAAGCAAAGATTAAGCAAAGCGTAAGCAAATTGTAAGCAAAGGGAATATGTCTTCATAAATCCTTTTTGCGACCATTTTTCTGAAGAAATAATGTATTTTTCGACATCCCGGGAGTCCATTTATGCCGAATATGTTGCAAAACTGTAGATAATTGGAGCTAAAATAAGCAAATGGGTACCAAAAACTCCTTAATATCTTTTTTACAAAGAATCATTTTTGTGTATTGCTGACTTTAACTGAAGGATTTTTGCATTAATTTTTAGATTGATGCTCACTCACATGCACCATTCTGTAGCCAGGGGAATAGTCTGTGTCCCTATGCGACTTCTTCGTGTGTATTTGTAGAAAATTGCTTAATTTCTGTGGTGTTTTCTCCGTAAGCAAAGAATAAGCAAAGCGTAAGCAAATTGTAAGCAAAGGGACTATGTCTTCATAAATCCTTTTTGCGACCATATTCTGAAGAAATAATGTATTTTTCGACATCCCGGCAGTTCATTTATGCCGAATATGATGCAAAGCTGTAGATAATTTTACCTAAAATATGCAAATCTGTAAGAAAAGTCCTTAATATCGATTATAGAAAGAATCAGATTTGTATATTGCTGACTTTAACTGAAGGATTTTTGCATTAATTTTTAGATTCATGCTCACTCACATGCACCATTCTGTAGCCAAGGAAATATTCTGCGTCCCTATGCGACTTATTTGTGTGTTTTTGTGGAAAAATTCTATATTTCTGTGGTGTTTTCTCCGTAAGCAAAGAATAAGCAAAGCGTAAGCAAATTGTAAGCAAAGGGAATATGTCTTCATAAATCCTTTTTGCGACCATTTTCTGAAGAAATAATGTATTTTTCGACATCCCGGCAGTCCATTTATGCCGATTATGGTGCAAAACTGTTGATAATTGGAGCTAAAATAAGCAAATGGGTACCAAAGGTCCTTAATATCACTTTTAGTAAGAATCATATTTGTATATCTCTGACTTTACCTGAAGGATTTTTGCATTAATTTTTAGATTCATGCTCGCTCACATGCACCATTCTGTAGCCAGGGAAGTAGTCTGCGTCCCTATGCGACTTATTCGTGTGTATTTGTAGAAAAATGCTTAATTTCTGTGGTGTTTTCTCCGTAAGCAAAGAATAAGCAAAGCGTAAGCAAATTGTAAGCAAAGGGAATATGTCTTCATAAATCATTGTTGCGACCATTTTCTGAAGAAATAAAGTATTTTTCGACATTCCGGCAGTCCATTTATGTAGAATATGGTGCAAAACTGTAGATATTTGGAGCTAAATAAGCAAATGGGTACCAAAAATCCTTAACATCACTTTTAAACAGTAGCAGAATTATATATATCTGATTTATAATTAACGATTTTACCCTTAATTTTTAGATTCGTGCTCGCTCACATGCACCATTCTGTAGCCAAGGAAATAGTCTGCGTCACTATGCGACTTATTTGTGTGTATTTGTAGAAAAATTCTATATTTCTGTGGTGTTTTCTCCGTAGGCAATGAATAAGCAAAGCGTAAGCAAATTGTAAGCAAAGGGAATATGTCGTCATAAATCCTTTTTGCGACCATTTTCTGAAGAAATCATGTATTTTTCGACATTTCGGGAATCCATTTAGGTCGAATATGGTGCAAAACTGTAGATAATTTTTTTAAAATATGCAAATCGGTAAGAAAAGTCCTTAATATCACTTTTAGAAAGAATCATATTTGTATATTTCTGACTTTACCTGAAGGATTTTTGCATTAATTTTTAGATTCATGCTCACTCACATGCACCTTTTTGTAGCCAAGGAAATATTCTGCGTCCCTATGCGACTTATTCGTGTGTATTTGTAGAAAATTGCTTATGTTCTCTTGTGTTTTCTCCGTAAGCAAAGAATAAGCAAAGCGTAAGCAAATTGTAAGCAAAGGGAATATGTCTTCATAAATCCTTTTTGCGACCATTTTCTGAAGAAAAAATGTATTTTTCGACATCCCGGGAGTCCATTTATGCCGAATATGGTGCAAAACTGTACATAATTGGAGCTAAAATAAGCAAATGGGTACCAACAGTTCTTAATATCACTTTTAGAAAGAATCATATTTGTATATTTCTGACATTAGCTGAAGCATTTTTGCATTAATTTTTAGATTCATGCTCGCTCACATGCACCATTCTGTAGTCAGGGAAATAGTCTGTGTCCCTATGCGACTTATTCGTGTGTTTTTGTAGAAAATTGCTTAATTTCTGTGGTGTTTTCTCCATAAGCAAAGAATAAGCAAAGCGTAAGCAAATTGTAAGCAAGGGGACTATGTCTTCATAAATCCTTTTTGCGACCATTTTCTGAAGAAATAATGTATTTTTCGACATCCCGGCAGTCCATTTATGCCGAATATGATGCAAAGCTGTAGATAATTTTACCTAAAATATGCAAATCTGTAAGAAAAGTCCTTAATATCGATTATAGAAAGAATCAGATTTGTATATTGCTGACTTTAACTGAAGGATTTTTGCATTAATTTTTAGATTCATGCTCACTCACATGCACCATTCTGTAGCCAAGGAAATATTCTGCGTCCCTATGCGACTTATTTGTGTGTTTTTGTGGAAAAATTCTATATTTCTGTGGTGTTTTCTCCATAAGCAAAGAATTAGCAAAGCGTAAGCAAATTATAAGCAAAGGGAATATGTCTTCATAAATCCTTTTTGCGACCATTTTCTGAAGAAATAATGTATTTTTCGACATCCTGGCAGTCCATTTATGCCGAATATGGTGCAAAACTGTTGATAATTGGAGCTAAAATAAGCAAATGGGTACCAAAAGTCCTTAATATCACTTTTAGAAAGAATCATATTTGTATATCTCTGACTTTACCTGAAGGATTTTTGCATTAATTTTTAGATTCATGCTCGCTCACATGCACCATTCTGTAGCCAGGGAAGTAGTCTGCGTCCCTATGCCACTTATTCGTGTGTATTTGTAGAAAAATGCTTAATTTCTGTGGTGTTTTCTCCGTAAGCAAAGAATAAGCAAAGCGTAAGCAAATTGTAAGCAAATGGAATATGTCTTCATAAATCATTGTTGCGACCATTTTCTGAAGAAATAAAGTATTTTTCGACATTCCGGCAGTCCATTTATGTAGAATATGGTGCAAAACTGTAGATATTTGGAGCTAAAATAAGCAAATGGGTACCAAAAATCCTTAACATCACTTTTTAACAGTAGCAGAATTATATATATCTGATTTATAATTACCGATTTTACCCTTAATTTTTAGATTCGTGCTCGCTCACATGCACCGTTGTGTAGCCAATGAAATAGTCTGCGTCCCTATGAGACTTGTTTGTGTGTATTTGTAGAAAAATTCTATATTTCTGTGGTGTTTTCTCCGTAGGCAATGAATAAGCAGAGCGTAAGCAAATTGTAAGCAAAGGGAATATGTCGTCATAAATCCTTTTTGCGACCGTTTTCTGAAGAAATAATGTATTTTTCGACATTCCGGGAGTCCATTTATGCCGAATATGGTGCAAAACTGTAGATAATTGGAGCTAAAATAAGCAAATGGGTACCAAAAGTCCTTAATATCACTTTTAGAAAGAATCATATTTGTATATTTCTGACTTTACCTGATGGATTTTTTGCATTAATTTTTAGATTCATGCTCGCTCACATGCACCATTCTGTAGGCAGGGAAATAGTCTGCGTCCCTATGCGACTTATTCGTGTGTATTTGTAGAAAAATTCTTATTTCTGTGGTGTTTTCTCCGTAAGCAAAGAATAAGCAAAGCATAAGCAAATTGAAAGCAAATTGACTATGTCTTCATAAATCCTTTTTGCCACCATTTTCTGAAGTAATAATGTATTTTTCGACATCCCGGCAGTCCATTTATGTCGAATATGATGCAAAACTGTAGATAATTTTACCTTAAATATGCAAATCGTCAAGAAAAGACCTTAATATCACTTTTACAAAGAAACATTTTTTTGTATTGCTGACTATAACTTGAAGGATTTTTGCATTAATTTTTAGATTCATGCTCACTCACATGCACCATTCTGTAGCCAAGGAAATATTCTGCGTCCCTATGCGACTTGTTTGTGTGTATTTGTAGAAAAATTCTATATTTCTGTGGTGTTTTCTCCGTAAGCAAAGAATAAGCAAAGCGTAAGCAAATTGTAAGCAAAGGGAATATGTCTTCATAAATCCTTTTTGCGACCATTTTCTGAAGAAATAATGTATTTTTCGACATCCCGGCAGTCCATTTATGTCGAATATGGTGCAAGGCTGTAGATAATTTTACCTAAAATATGCAAATCGGTAAGAAAAGTCCTTAATATCGATTTTAGAAAGAATCAGATTTGTATATCTCTGATTTTACCTGAAGGATTTTTGCATTAATTTTTAGATTCATGCTCGCTCACATGCACCATTCTGTAGCCAGGGAAGTAGTCTGCGTCCCTATGCGACTTATTCGTGTGTATTTGTAGAAAAATGCTTAATTTCTGTGGTGTTTTCTCCGTAAGCAAAGAATAAGCAAAGCGTAAGCAAATTGTAAGCAAAGGGAATATGTCTTCATAAATCATTGTTGCGACCATTTTCTGAAGAAATAATGTATTAATCGACATCCCGGCAGTCCATTTATGTCGAATATGGTGCAAAGCTGTAGATAATTTTACCTAAAATATGCAAATCGGTAAGAAAAGTCCTTAATATCACTTTTAGAAAGAATCATATTTGTATATTTCTGACTTTAACTGAAGGATTTTTGCATTAATTTTTAGATTCATGCTCACTCACATGCACCATTCTGTAGCAAAGGGAATATTCTACGTCCCTTTGCGACTTATTTGTGTGTTTCTGAAGAAAAATTCTATATTTCTGTGGTGTTTTCTCCGTAAGAAAGAATAAGCAAAGCGTAAGCAAATTGTAAGCAAAGGGAATATGTCTTCATAAATACTTTTTGCGACCATTTTCTGAAAAAAATAATGTATTTTTCGACATCCCGGGAGTCCATTTATGCCGAATATGGTGCAAAACTGTAGATAATTGGAGCTAAAATAAGCAAATGGGTACCAAAAGTCCTTAATATCGATTTTAGAAAGAATCAGATTTGTATATTTCTGATTTTTAACGGAAGGATATTTGCATTACTTTTTAGATTCATGCTCACTCACATGCACCTTTTTGTAGCCAGGGAACCAGTCTGCGTCCCTATGCGACTTATTCGTGTGTATTTGTAGAAAAATTTTAATTTCTGTGGTGTTTTCTCCGTAAGCAAAGAATAAGCAAAGCATAAGCAAATTGAAAGCAAATTGACTATGTCTTCATAAATCCTTTTTGCCACCATTTTCTGAAGTAATAATGTATTTTTCGACATCCCGGCAGTCCATTTATGTCGAATATGATGCAAAACTGTAGATAATTTTACCTTAAATATGCAAATCGTCAAGAAAAGTCCTTAATATCACTTTACAAAGAATCATTTTTTTGTATTGCTGACTATAACTTGAAGGATTTTTGCATTAATTTTTAGATTCATGCTCACTCACATGCACCATTCTGTAGCCAAGGAAATATTCTGCGTCCCTATGCGACTTGTTTGTGTGTATTTGTAGAAAAATTCTATATTTCTGTGGTGTTTTCTCCGTAAGCAAAGAATAAGCAAAGCGAAAGCAAATTGTAAGCAAAGGGAATATGTCTTCATAAATCCTTTTTGCGACCATTTTCTGAAGAAATAATGTATTTTTCGACATCCGGGTAGTCCATTTATGCCGAATATGGTGCAAAACTGTAGATAGTTGGAGCTAAAATAAGCAAATGGGTACCAAAGGCCCTAATTTCACTTTTAGAAAGAATCAAATTTGTATATTTCTGAGTTTACCTGAAGGATTTTTGCATTAATTTTTAGATTCATGCTCGCTCACATGCACCATTCTGTAGCAAGGGAAATAGTCTGCGTCCCTATGTGACTTATTTGTGTGTATTTGTAGAAAAATGCTTAATTTCTGTGGTGTTTTCTCCGTAAGCAAAGAATAAGCAAAGCGTAAGCAAATTGTAAGCAAAGGGAATATGTCTTCATAAATCCTTTTTGCGACCATTTTCTGAAGAAATAATGTATTTTTCGACATCCCGGCAGTCCATTTATGTCGAATACGGTGCAAAACAGTAGATAATTTTACCTAAAATATGCAAATCGTCAAGAAAAGTCCTTAATATCACTTTTACAAAGAATCATATTTGTATATTGCTGACTTTAACTGAAGAATTTTTGCATTAATTTTTAGATTCATGCTCACTCACATGCACCATTCTGTAGCGAAGGAAATATTCTGCGTCCCTATGCGACTTATTTGTGTGTTTTTGTAGAAAAATTCTATATTTCTGTGGTGTTTTCTACGTGAGCAAAGAATAAGCAAAGCGTAAGCAAATTGTAAGCAAAGGGAATATGTCTTCATAAATCCTTTTTGCGACCATTTTCTGAAGAAATAATTTATTTTTCGACATCCCGGGAGTCCATTTATGCCGAATATAGTGCAAAACTGTAGATAATTGGAGCTAAAATAAGCAAATGGGTACCAAAAGTCCTTAATATCACTTTTAGAAAGAATCATATTTGTATATCTCTGACTTTACCTGAAGGATTTTTGCATTAATTTTCAGATTCATGCTCGCTCACATGCACTATTCTGTAGCCAGGGAAATAGTCTGCGTCCCTATGCGACTTATTCGTGTGTATTTGTAGAAAAATGCTTAATTTCTGTGGTGTTTTCTCCGTAAGCAAAGAAAAAGCAAAGCGTAAGCAAATTGTAAGCAAAGGGATTATGTCTTCATAAATCCTTTTTGCGACCATTTTCTGAAGAAATAATGTATTTTTCGACATCCCGGGAGTCCATTTATGCCGAATATGGTGCAAAACTGTAGATAATTGGAGCTAAAATAAGCAAATGGGTACCAAAGGCCCTAATATCACTTTTAGAAAGAATCATATTTGTATATTTCTGACTTTACCTGAAGGATTTTTGCATTAATTTTTAGATTCATGCTCACTCACATGCACCTTTTTGTAGCCAAGGAAATATTCTGCGTCCCTATGCGACTTGTTTGTGTGTATTTGTAGAAAAATTCTATATTTCTGTGGTGTTTTCTCCGTAAGCAAAGAATAAGCAAAGCGTAAGCAAATTGTAAGCAAAGGGAATATGTCTTCATAAATCCTTTTTGCGACCATTTTCTGAAGAAATAATGTATTTTTCGACATCCCGGGAGTCCATTTATGCCGAATATGGTGCAAAACTGTAGATAATTGGAGCTAAAATAAGCAAATGGGTACCAAAAGTCCTTAATATCACTTTTAGAAAGAATCATATTTGAATATCTCTGACTTTACCTGAAGGATTTTTGCATTAATTTTCAGATTCATGCTCGCTCACATGCACTATTCTGTAGCCAGGGAAATAGTCTGCGTCCCTATGCGACTTATTCGTTTGTATTTGTAGAAAAATGCTTAATTTCTGTGGTGTTTTCTCCGTAAGCAAAGAATAAGCAAAGCGTAAGCAAATTGTAAGCAAAGGGAATATGTCTTCATAAATCTTTGTTGCGACTATTTTCTGAAGAAATAATGTATTTTTCGACATCCCGGCAATCCATTTATGTCGAATACGGTGCAAAACAGTAGATAATTTTACCTAAAATATGCAAATCGTCAAGAAAAGTCCTTAATATCACTTTTACAAAGAATCATATTTGTATATTGCTGACTTTAACTAAAGAATTTTTGCATTAATTTTTAGATTCATGCTCACTCACATGCACCATTCTGTAGCCAAGGAAATATTCTGCGTCCCTATGCGATTTGTTTGTGTGTATTTGTAGAAAAATTCTATATTTCTGTGGTGTTTTCTCCGTAAGCAAAGAATAAGCAAAGCGTAAGCAAATTGTAAGCAAAGGGAATATGTCTTCATAAATCCTTTTTGCGACCATTTTCTGAAGGAATAATGTATTTTTCGACATCCCGGGAGTCCATTTATGCCGAATATGGTGCAAAACTGTAGATAGTTGGAGCTAAAATAAGCAAATGGGTACCAAAGGCCCTAATATCACTTTTAGAAAGAATCATATTTGTATATTTCTGACTTTACCTGAAGGATTTTTGCATTAATTTTTAGATTCATGCTCGCTCACATGCACCATTCTGTAGCCAGGGAAATAGTCTTCGTCCCTATGCGACTTATTCGTGTGTATTTGTAGAAAAATGCTTAATTTCTGTGGTGTTTTCTCCGTAAGCAAAGAATAAGCAAAGCGTAAGCAAATTGTAAGCAAAGAGATTATGTCTTCATAAATCCTTTTTGCGACCATTTTCTGAAGAAATAATGTATTTTTCGACATCCCGGGAGTCCATTTATGCCGAATATGGTGCAAAACTGTAGATAATTTTACCTTAAATATGCAAATCGTCAAGAAAAGTCCTTAATATCACTTTTACAAAGAATCATTTTTGTGTATTGCTGACTATAACTGAAGGATTTTTGCATTACTTTTTAGATTCATGCTCACTCACATGCACCATTCTGTAGCCAAGGAAATATTCTGCGTCCCTATGTGACTTGTTTGTGTGTATTTGTAGAAAAATTCTATATTTCTGTGGTGTTTTCTCCGTAAGCAAAGAATAAGCAAAGCGTAAGCAAATTGTAAGCAAAGGGAATATGTCTTCATAAATCCTTTTTGCGACCATTTTCTGAAGAAATAATGTATTTTTCGACATCCCGGGAGTCCATTTATGCCGAATATGGTGCAAAACTGTATATAGTTGGAGCTAAAATAGGCAAATGGGTACCAAAGGCCCTAAAATCACTTTTAGAAAGAATCATATTTGTATATTTCTGACTTTACCTGAAGGATTTTTGCATTAATTTTTAGATTCATGCTCGCTCACATGCACCATTCTGTAGCCAGGGAAATAGTCTGCGTCCCTATGCGACTAATTCGTTTTTATTTGTAGAAAAATGCTTAATTTCTGTGGTGTTTTCTCCGTAAGCAAAGAATAAACAAAGCGTAAGCAAATTGTAAGCAAAGGGAATATGTCTTCATAAATCTTTGTTGCGACTATTTTCTGAAGAAATAATGTATTTTTCGACATCCCGGCAATCCATTTATGTCGAATACGGTGCAAAACAGTAGATAATTTTACCTAAAATATGCAAATCGTCAAGAAAAGTCCTTAATATCACTTTTACAAAGAATCATATTTGTATATTGCTGACTTTAACTGAAGAATTTTTGCATTAATTTTTAGATTCATGCTCACTCACATGCACCATTCTGTAGCCAAGGAAATATTCTGCGTCCCTATGCGATTTGTTTGTGTGTATTTGTAGAAAAATTCTATATTTCTGTGGTGTTTTCTCCGTAAGCAAAGAATAAGCAAAGCGTAAGCAAATTGTAAGCAAAGGGAATATGTCTTCATAAATCCTTTTTGCGACCATTTTCTGAAGAAATAATGTATTTTTCGACATCCCGGGAGTCCATTTATGCCGAATATGGTGCAAAACTGTAGATAGTTGGAGCTAAAATAAGCAAATGGGTACCAAAGGCCCTAATATCACTTTTAGAAAGAATCATTTTTGTGTATTGCTGACTTTAACTGAAGGTTTTTTGCATTAATTTTTAGATTGATGCTCACTCACATGCACCATTCTGTAGCCAGGGGAATAGTCTGTGTCCCTATGCGACTTCTTCGTGTGTATTTGTAGAAAATTGCTTAATTTCTGTGGTGTTTTCTCCGTAAGCAAAGAATAAGCAAAGCGTAAGCAAATTGTAAGCAAAGGGACTATGTCTTCATAAATCCTTTTTGCGACCATTTTCTGAAGAAATAATGTATTTTTCGACATCCCGGCAGTCCATTTATGCCGAATATGATGCAAAGCTGTAGATAATTTTACCTAAAATATGCAAATCTGTAAGAAAAGTCCTTAATATCGATTATAGAAAGAATCAGATTTGTATATTGCTGACTTTAACTGAAGGATTTTTGCATTAATTTTTAGATTCATGCTCACTCACATGCACCATTCTGTAGCCAAGGAAATATTCTGCGTCCCTATGCGACTTATTTGTGTGTTTTTGTAGAAAAATTCTATATTTCTGTGGTTTTTTCTCCGTAAGCAAAGAAAAAGCTAAGCGTAAGAAAATTGTAAGCAAAGGGATTATGTCTTCATAAATCCTTTTTGCGACCATTGTCTGAAGAAATAATGTATTTTTCGACATCCCGGCAGTCCATTTATGTCGAATATGATGCAAAACTGTAGATAATTTTACCTTAAATATGCAAATCGTCAAGAAAAGTCCTTAATATCTTTTTTACAAAGAATCAATTTTGTGTATTGCTGACTTTAACTGAAGGATTTTTGCATTAATTTTTAGATTGATGCTCACTCACATGCACCATTCTGTAGCCAAGGAAATATTATGCGTCCCTATGCGACTTGTTTGTGTGTATTTGTAGAAAAATTCTATATTTCTGTGGTGTTTTCTCCGTAAGCAAAGAATATGCAAAGCGTAAGCAAATTGTAAGCAAAGGGAATATGTCTTCATAAATCCTTTTTGCGACCATTTTCTGAAGAAAAAATGTATTTTTCGACATCCCGGGAGTCCATTTATGCCGAATATGGTGCAAAACTGTACATAATTGGAGCTAAAATAAGCAAATGGGTACCAAAATTTCTTAATATCACTTTTAGAAAGAATCATATTTGTATATTTCTTACATTAGCTGAAGGATTTTTGCATTAATTTTTAGATTCATGCTCGCTCACATGCACCATTCTGTAGCCAGATAAATAGTCTGTGTCCCTATGCGACTTATTCGTGTGTATTTGTAGAAAATTGCTTAATTTCTGTGCTGTTTTCTCCATAAGCAAAGAATAAGCAAAGCGTAAGCAAATTGTAAGCAAAGGGACTATGTCTTCATAAATTCTTTTTGCGACCATTTTCTGAAGAAATAATGTATTTTTCGACATCCCGGCAGTCCATTTATGCCGAATATGATGCAAAGCTGTAGATAATTTTACTTAAAATATGCAAATCGGTAAGAAAAGTCCTTAATATCGATTATAGAAAGAATCAGATTTGTATATTGCTGACTTGAACTGAAGGATTTTTGCATTAATTTTTAGATTCATGCTCACTCACATGCACCATTCTGTAGCCAAGGAAATATTCTGCGTCCCTATGCGACTTATTTGTGTGTTTTTGTGGAAAAATTCTATATTTCTGTGGTGTTTTCTCCGTAAGCAAAGAATAAGCAAAGCGTAAGCAAATTGTAAGCAAAGGGAATATGTCTTCATAAATCCTTTTTGCGACCATTTTCTGAAGAAATAATGTATTTTTCGACATCCCGGGAGTCCAGTTATGCCGAATATGGTGCAAAACTGTAAATAGTTTTACCTAAAATATGCAAATCGTCAAGAAAAGTCCTTAATATCTTTTTTACAAAGAATCAATTTTGTGTATTGCTGACTTTAACTGAAGGATGTTTGCATTAATTTTTAGATTGATGCTCACTCACATGCACCATTCTGTAGCCAAGGAAATATTCTGCGTCCCTATGCGACTTGTTTGTGTGTATTTGTAGAAAAATTCTATATTTCTGTGGTGTTTTCTCCGTAAGCAAAGAATAAGCAAAGCGTAAGCAAATTGTAAGCAAAGGGAATATGTCTTCATAAATCCTTTTTGCGACCATTTTCTGAAGAAAAAATGTATTTTTCGACATCCCGGGAGTCCATTTATGCCGAATATGGTGCAAAACTGTACATAATTGGAGCTAAAATAAGCAAATGGGTACCAAAAGTTCTTAATATCACTTTTAGAAAGAATCATATTTGTATATTTCTGACATTAGCTGAAGGATTTTTGCATTAATTTTTAGATTCATGCTCGCTCACATGCACCATTCTGTAGCCAGGGAAATAGTCTGTGTCCCTATGCGACTTATTCGTGTATATTTGTAGAAAATTGCTTAATTTCTGTGGTGTTTTCTCCATAAGCAAAGAATAAGCAAAGCGTAAGCAAATTGTAAGCAAAGGGACTATGTCTTCATAAATCCTTTTTGCGACCATTTTCTGAAGAAATAATGTATTTTTCGACATCCCGGCAGTCCATTTATGCCGAATATGATGCAAAGCTGTAGATAATTTTACCTAAAATATGCAAATCTGTAAGAAAAGTCCTTAATATCGATTATAGAAAGAATCAGATTTGTATATTGCTGACTTTAACTGAAGGATTTTTGCATTAATTTTTAGATTCATGCTCACTCACATGCACCATTCTGTAGCCAAGGAAATATTCTGCGTCCCTATGCGACTTATTTGTGTGTTTTTGCGGAATAATTCTATATTTCTGTGGTGTTTTCTCCGTAAGCAAAGAATAAGCAAAGCGTAAGCAAATTGTAAGCAAAGGGAATATGTCTTCATAAATCCTTTTTGCGACCATTTTCTGAAGAAATAATGTATTTTTCGACATCCCGGCAGTCCATTTATGCCGAATATGGTGCAAAACTGTTGATAATTGGAGCTAAAATAAGCAAATGGGTACCAAAAGTCCTTAATATCACTTTTAGAAAGAATCATATTTGTATATCTCTGACTTTACCTGAAGGATTTTTGCATTAATTTTTAGATTCATGCTCGATCACATGCACCATTCTGTAGCCAGGGAAGTAGTCTGCGTCCCTATGCGACTTATTCGTGTGTATTTGTAGAAAAATGCTTAATTTCTGTGGTGTTTTCTCCGTAAGCAAAGAATAAGCAAAGCGTAAGCAAATTGTAAGCAAAGGGAATATGTCTTCATAAATCATTGTTGCGACCATTTTCTGAAGAAATAAAGTATTTTTCGACATTCCGGCAGTCCATTTATGTAGAATATGGTGCAAAACTGTAGATATTTGGAGCTAAAATAAGCAAATGGGTACCAAAAATCCTTAACATCACTTTTAAACAGTAGCAGAATTATATATATCTGATTTATAATTAACGATTTTACCCTTAATTTTTAGATTCGTGCTCGCTCACATGCACCATTCTGTAGCCAAGGAAATAGTCTGCGTCACTATGCGACTTATTTGTGTGTATTTGTAGAAAAATTCTATATTTCTGTGGTGTTTTCTCCGTAGGCAATGAATAAGCAAAGCGTAAGCAAATTGTAAGCAAAGGGAATATGTCGTCATAAATCCTTTTTGCGACCATTTTCTGAAGAAATAATGTATTTTTCGACATCCCGGGAGTCCATTTATGCCGAATATGTTGCAAAACTGTAGATAATTGGAGCTAAAATAAGCAAATGGGTACCAAAAACTCCTAAATATCTTTTTTACAAAGAATCATTTTTGTGTATTGCTGACTTTAACTGAAGGATTTTTGCATTAATTTTTAGATTGATGCTCATTCACATGCACCATTCTGTAGCCAAGGAAATATTCTGCGTCCCTGTGCGACTTCTTCGTGTGAATTTGTAGAAAAATTCTATATTTCTGTCGTGTTTTCTCCGTAAGCAAAGAATAAGCAAAGCGTAAGCAAATTGTAAGAAAAGGGAATCTGTCTTCATAAATCCTTTTTGCGACCATTTTTCTGAAGAAATAATGTATTTTTCGACATCCCGGCAGTCCATTTATGCCGAATATGGTGCAAAACTGTTGATAATTGGAGCTAAAATAAGCAAATGGGTACCAAAAGTCCTTAATATTACCTTTATAAAGAATCATATTTGTATATCTTTGACTTTACCTGAAGGAGTTTTGCATTAATTTTTAGATTCATGCTCGCTCACATGCACCATTCTGTAGCCAGGGAAGTAGTCTGCATCCCTATGCGACATATTCGTGTGTATTTGTAGAAAATTGCTTTATTTCTGTGGTGTTTTCTCCATAAACAAAGAATAAGCAAAGCGTAAGCAAATTGTAAGCAAAGGGAATATGTCTTCATAAATCATTGTTGCGACCATTTTCTGAAGAAATAAAGTATTTTTCGACATTCCGGCAGTCCATTTATGTAGAATATGGTGCAAAACTGTAGATTTTTGGAGCTAAAATAAGCAAATGGGTACCAAAAATCCTTAACATCACTTTTAAACAGTAGCAGAATTATATATATCTGATTTATAATTAACGATTTTACCCTTAATTTTTAGATTCGTGCTCGCTCACATGCACCATTCTGTAGCCAAGGAAATAGTCTGCGTCACTATGCGACTTATTTGTGTGTATTTGTAGAAAAATTCTATATTTCTGTGGTGTTTTCTCCGTAGGCAATGAATAAGCAAAGCGTAAGCAAATTGTAAGCAAAGGGAATATGTCGTCATAAATCCTTTTTGCGACCATTTTCTGAAGAAAAAATGTATTTTTCGACATCCCGGGAGTCCATTTATGCCGAATATGGTGCAAAACTGTAAATAGTTTTACCTAAAATATGCAAATCGTCAAGAAAAGTCCTTAATATCTTTTTTACAAAGAATCAATTTTGTGTATTGCTGACTTTAACTGAAGGATTTTTGCATTAATTTTTAGATTGATGCTCACTCACATGCACCATTCTGTAGCCAAGGAAATATTCTGCGTCCTTATGCGACTTGTTTGTGTGTATTTGTAGAAAAATTCTATATTTCTGTGGTGTTTTCTCCGTAAGCAAAGAATAAGCAAAGCGTAAGCAAGTTGTAAGCAAAGGGAATATGTCTTCATAAATCCTTTTTGCGACCATTTTCTGAAGAAAAAATGTATTTTTCGACATCCCGGGAGTCCATTTATGCCGAATATGGTGCAAAACTGTACATAATTGGAGCTAAAATAAGCAAATGGGTACCAAAAGTTCTTAATATCACTTTTAGAAAGAATCATATTTGTATATTTCTGACATTAGCTGAAGGATTTTTGCATTAATTTTTAGATTCATGCTCGCTCACATGCACCATTCTGTAGCCGGGGAAGTAGTCTGCGTCCCTATGCGACTTATTCGTGTGTATTTGTAGAAAAATGCTTAATTTCTGTGGTGTTTTCTCCGTAAGCAAAGAATAAGCAAAGCGTAAGCAAATTGTAAGCAAAGGGAATATGTCTTCATGAATCCTTGTTGCGACCATTTTCTGAAGAAATAATGTATTTTTCGACATCCCGGCAGTCCATTTATGCCGAATATGATGCAAAGCTGTAGATAATTTTACTTAAAATATGCAAATCGGTAAGAAAAGTCCTTAATATCGATTATAGAAAGAATCAGATTTGTATATTGCTGACTTTAACTGAAGGATTTTTGCATTAATTTTTAGATTCATGCTCACTCACATGCACCATTCTGTAGCCAAGGAAATATTCTGCGTCCCTATGCGACTTATTTGTGTGTTTTTGTGGAAAAATTCTATATTTCTGTGGTGTTTTCTCCGTAAGCAAAGAATAAGCAAAGCGTAAGCAAATTGTAAGCAAAGGGAATATGTCTTCATAAATCCTTTTTGCGACCATTTTCTGAAGAAATAATGTATTTTTCGACATCCCGGCAGTCCATTTATGCCGATTATGGTGCAAAACTGTTGATAATTGGAGCTAAAATAAGCAAATGGGTACCAAAGGTCCTTAATATCACTTTTAGAAAGAATCATATTTGTATATCTCTGACTTTACCTGAAGGATTTTTGCATTAATTTTTAGATTCATGCTCGCTCACATGCACCATTCTGTAGCCAGGGAAGTAGTCTGCGTCCCTATGCGACTTATTCGTGTGTATTTGTAGAAAAATGCTTAATTTCTGTGGTGTTTTCTCCGTAAGCAAAGAATAAGCAAAGCGTAAGCAAATTGTAAGCAAAGGGAATATGTCTTCATAAATCATTGTTGCGATCATTTTCTGAAGAAATAAAGTATTTTTCGACATTCCGGCAGTCCATTTATGTAGAATATGGTGCAAAACTGTAGATATTTGGAGCTAAAATAAGCAAATGGGTACCAAAAATCCTTAACATCACTTTTAAACAGTAGCAGAATTATATATATCTGATTTATAATTAACGATTTTACCCTTAATTTTTAGATTCGTGCTCGCTCACATGCACCATTCTGTAGCCAAGGAAATAGTCTGCGTCACTATGCGACTTATTTGTGTGTATTTGTAGAAAAATTCTATATTTCTGTGGTGTTTTCTCCGTAGGCAATGAATAAGCAAAGCGTAAGCAAATTGTAAGCAAAGGGAATATGTCGTCATAAATCCTTTTTGCGACCATTTTCTGAAGAAATCATGTATTTCTCGACATTTCGGGAATCCATTTAGGTCGAATATGGTGCAAAACTGTAGATAATTTTTTTAAAATATGCAAATCGGTAAGAAAAGTCCTTAATATCACTTTTAGAAAGAATCATATTTGTATATTTCTGAATTTACCTGAAGGATTTTTGCATTTATTTTTAGATTCATGCTCACTCACATGCACCATTCTGTAGCCAGGGAAGTAGTCTGCGTCCCTATGCGACTTATTTGTGTGTATTTGTAGAAAAATGCTATATTTCTGTGGTGTTTTCTCCGTAGGCAATGAATAAGCAAAGCGTAAGCAAATTGTAAGCAAAGGGAATATGTCGTCATAAATCCTTTTTGCGACCATTTTCTGAAGAAATAATGTATTTTTCGACATCCCGGGAGTCCATTTATGCCGAATATGTTGCAAAACTGTAGATAATTGGAGCTAAAATAAGCAAATGGGTACCAAAAACTCCTTAATATCTTTTTTACAAAGAATCATTTTTGTGTATTGCTGACTTTAACTGAAGGATTTTTGCATTAATTTTTAGATTGATGCTCACTCACATGCACCATTCTGTAGCCAGGGGAATAGTCTGTGTCCCTATGCGACTTCTTCGTGTGTATTTGTAGAAAATTGCTTAATTTCTGTGGTGTTTTCTCCGTAAGCAAAGAATAAGCAAAGCGTAAGCAAATTGTAAGCAAAGGGACTATGTCTTCATAAATCCTTTTTGCGACCATTTTCTGAAGAAATAATGTATTTTTCGACATCCCGGCAGTCCATTTATGCCGAATATGATGCAAAGCTGTAGATAATTTTACCTAAAATATGCAAATCTGTAAGAAAAGTCCTTAATATCGATTATAGAAAGAATCAGATTTGTATATTGCTGACTTTAACTGAAGGATTTTTGCATTAATTTTTAGATTCATGCTCACTCACATGCACCATTCTGTAGCTAAGGAAATATTCTGCGTCCCTATGCGACTTATTTGTGTGTTTTTGTGGAAAAATTCTATATTTCTGTGGTGTTTTCTCCGTAAGCAAAGAATAAGCAAAGCGTAAGCAAATTGTAAGCAAAGGGAATATGTCTTCATAAATCCTTTTTGCGACCATTTTCTGAAGAAATAATGTATTTTTCGACATCCCGGCAGTCCATTTATGCCGATTATGGTGCAAAACTGTTGATAATTGGAGCTAAAATAAGCAAATGGGTACCAAAGGTCCTTAATATCACTTTTAGTAAGAATCATATTTGTATATCTCTGACTTTACCTGAAGGATTTTTGCATTAATTTTTAGATTCATGCTCGCTCACATTCACCATTCTGTAGCCAGGGAAGTAGTCTGCGTCCCTATGCGACTTATTCGTGTGTATTTGTAGAAAAATGCTTAATTTCTGTGGTGTTTTCTCCGTAAGCAAAGAATAAGCAAAGCGTAAGCAAATTGTAAGCAAAGGGAATATGTCTTCATAAATCATTGTTGCGACCATTTTCTGAAGAAATAAAGTATTTTTCGACATTCCGGCAGTCCATTTATGTAGAATATGGTGCAAAACTGTAGATATTTGGAGCTAAATAAGCAAATGGGTACCAAAAATCCTTAACATCACTTTTAAACAGTAGCAGAATTATATATATCTGATTTATAATTAACGATTTTACCCTTAATTTTTAGATTCGTGCTCGCTCACATGCACCATTCTGTAGCCAAGGAAATAGTCTGCGTCACTATGCGACTTATTTGTGTGTATTTGTAGAAAAATTCTATATTTCTGTGGTGTTTTCTCCGTAGGCAATGAATAAGCAAAGCGTAAGCAAATTGTAAGCAAAGGGAATATGTCGTCATAAATCCTTTTTGCGACCATTTTCTGAAGAAATCATGTATTTTTCGACATTTCGGGAATCCATTTAGGTCGAATATGGTGCAAAACTGTAGATAATTTTTTTAAAATATGCAAATCGGTAAGAAAAGTCCTTAATATCACTTTTAGAAAGAATCATATTTGTATATTTCTGACTTTACCTGAAGGATTTTTGCATTAATTTTTAGATTCATGCTCACTCACATGCACCTTTTTGTAGCCAAGGAAATATTCTGCGTCCCTATGCGACTTATTCGTGTGTATTTGTAGAAAATTGCTTATGTTCTCTTGTGTTTTCTCCGTAAGCAAAGAATAAGCAAAGCGTAAGCAAATTGTAAGCAAAGGGAATATGTCTTCATAAATCCTTTTTGCGACCATTTTCTGAAGAAAAAATGTATTTTTCGACATCCCGGGCGTCCATTTATGCCGAATATGGTGCAAAACTGTACATAATTGGAGCTAAAATAAGCAAATGGGTACCAACAGTTCTTAATATCACTTTTAGAAAGAATCATATTTGTATATTTCTGACATTAGCTGAAGGATTTTTGCATTAATTTTTAGATTCATGCTCGCTCACATGAACCATTCTGTAGTCAGGGAAATAGTCTGTGTCCCTATGCGACTTATTCGTGTGTATTTGTAGAAAATTGCTTAATTTCTGTGGTGTTTTCTCCATAAGCAAAGAATAAGCAAAGCGTAAGCAAATTGTAAGCAAAGGGACTATGTCTTCATAAATCCTTTTTGCGACCATTTTCTGAAGAAATAATGTATTTTTCGACATCCCGGCAGTCCATTTATGCCGAATATGATGCAAAGCTGTAGATAATTTTACCTAAAATATGCAAATCTGTAAGAAAAGTCCTTAATATCGATTATAGAAAGAATCAGATTTGTATATTGCTGACTTTAACTGAAGGATTTTTGCATTAATTTTTAGATTCATGCTCACTCACATGCACCATTCTGTAGCCAAGGAAATATTCTGCGTCCCTATGCGACTTATTTGTGTGTTTTTGTGGAAAAATTCTATATTTCTGTGGTGTTTTCTCCGTAAGCAAAGAATTAGCAAAGCGTAAGCAAATGATAAGCAAAGGGAATATGTCTTCATAAATCCTTTTTGCGACAATTTTCTGAAGAAATAATGTATTTTTCGACATCCTGGCAGTCCATTTATGCCGAATATGGTGCAAAACTGTTGATAATTGGAGCTAAAATAAGCAAATGGGTACCAAAAGTCCTTAATATCACTTTTAGAAAGAATCATATTTGTATATCTCTGACTTTACCTGAAGGATTTTTGCATTAATTTTTAGATTCATGCTCGCTCACATGCACCATTCTGTAGCCAGGGAAGTAGTCTGCGTCCCTATGCCACTTATTCGTGTGTATTTGTAGAAAAATGCTTAATTTCTGTGGTGTTTTCTCCGTAAGCAAAGAATAAGCAAAGCGTAAGCAAATTGTAAGCAAATGGAATATGTCTTCATAAATCATTGTTGCGACCATTTTCTGAAGAAAAAATGTATTTTTCGACATTCCGGCAGTCCATTTATGTAGAATATGGTGCAAAACTGTAGATATTTGGAGCTAAAATAAGCAAATGGGTACCAAAAATCCTTAACATCACTTTTAAACAGTAGCAGAATTATATATATCTGATTTATAATTACCGATTTTACCCTTAATTTTTAGATTCGTGCTCGCTCACATGCACCGTTGTGTAGCCAAGGAAATAGTCTGCGTCCCTATGAGACTTGTTTGTGTGTATTTGTAGAAAAATTCTATATTTCTGTGGTGTTTTCTCCGTAGGCAATGAATAAGCAGAGCGTAAGCAAATTGTAAGCAAAGGGAATATGTCGTCATAAATCCTTTTTGCGACCGTTTTCTGAAGAAATAATGTATTTTTCGACATTCCGGGAGTCCATTTATGCCGAATATGGTGCAAAACTGTAGATAATTGGAGCTTAAATAAGCAAATGGGTACCAAAAGTCCTTAATATCACTTTTAGAAAGAATCATATTTGTATATTTCTGACTTTACCTGATGGATTTTTTGCATTAATTTTTAGATTCATGCTCGCTCACATGCACCATTCTGTAGGCAGGGAAATAGTCTGCGTCCCTATGCGACTTATTCGTGTGTATTTGTAGAAAAATTCTTATTTCTGTGGTGTTTTCTCCGTAAGCAAAGAATAAGCCAAGCGTAAGCAAATTGTAAGCAAAGGGAATATGTCTTCATAAATCCTTTTTGCGACCATTTTCTGAAGAAATAATGTATTAATCGAAATCCCGGCAGTCCATTTATGTCGAATATGGTGCAAAGCTGTAGATAATTTTACCTAAAATATGCAAATCGGTAAGAAAAATCCTTAATATCACTTTTAGAAAGAATCATATTTGTATATTTCTGACTTTAACTGAAGGATTTTTGCATTAATTTTTAGATTCATGCTCTCTCACATGCATCTTTTTGTAGCCAAGGAAATATTCTGCGTCTCTATGCGACTTATTCGTGTGTATTTGTAGAAAAATTATAATTTCTGTGGTGTTTTCTCCGTAAGCAAAGAATAAGCAAAGCGTAAGCAAATTGTAAGCAAAGGGAATATGTCTTCATAAATACTTTTTGCGACCATTTTCTGAAAAAAATAATGTATTTTTCGACATCCCGGGAGTCCATTTATGCCGAATATGGTGCAAAACTGTAGATAATTGGAGCTAAAATAAGCAAATGGGTACCAAAAGTCCTTAATATCGATTTTAGAAAGAATCAGATTTGTATATTTCTGATTTTTAACGGAAGGATTTTTGCATTACTTTTTAGATTCATGCTCACTCACATGCACCTTTTTGTAGCCAGGGAACCAGTCTGCGTCCCTATGCGACTTATTCGTGTGTATTTGTAGAAAAATTTTAATTTCTGTGGTGTTTTCTCCGTAAGCAAAGAATAAGCAAAGCATAAGCAAATTGAAAGCAAATTGACTATGTCTTCATAAATCCTTTTTGCCACAATTTTCTGAAGTAATAATGTATTTTTCGACATCCCGGCAGTCCATTTATGTCGAATATGATGCAAAACTGTAGATAATTTTACCTAAAATATGCAAATCGGTAAGAAAGGTCCTTAATATCAATTTTAGAAAGAATCATATTTGTATATTTCTGACTTTACCTGAAGGATTTTTGCATTAATTTTTAGATTCATGCTCACTCACATGCACCTTTTTGTAGCCAAGGAAATATTCTGCGTCCCTATGCGACTTGTTTGTGTGTATATGTAGAAAAATTCTATATTTCTGTGGTGTTTTCTCCGTAAGCAAAGAATAAGCAAAGCGTAAGCAAATTGTAAGCAAAGGGAATATGTCTTCATAAATCCTTTTTGCGACCATTTTCTGAAGAAAAAATGTATTTTTCGACATCCCGGGAGTCCATTTATGCCGAATATGGTGCAAAACTGTACATAATTGGAGCTAAAATAAGCAAATGGGTACCAAAAGTTCTTAATATCACTTTTAGAAAGAATCATATTTGTATATTTCTGACATTAGCTGAAGGATTTTTGCATTAATTTTTAGATTCATGCTCGCTCACATGCACCATTCTGTAGCCAGGGAAATAGTCTGTGTCCCTATGCGACTTATTCGTGTATATTTGTAGAAAATTGCTTAATTTCTGTGGTGTTTTCTCCATAAGCAAAGAATAAGCAAAGCGTAAGCAAATTGTAAGCAAAGGGAATATGTCTTCATAAATCCTTTTTGCGACCATTTTTCTGAAGAAATAATGTATTTTTCGACATCCCGGCAGTCCATTTATGCCGAATATGGTGCAAAACTGTTGATAATTGGAGCTAAAATAAGCAAATGGGTACCAAAAGTCCTAAATATTACCTTTATAAAGAATCATATTTGTATATCTTTGACTTTACCTGAAGGAGTTTTGCATTAATTTTTAGATTCATGCTCGCTCACATGCACCATTCTGTAGCCAGGGAAGTAGTCTGCGTCCCTATGCGACTTATTCGTGTGTATTTGTAGAAAAATGCTTAATTTCTGTGGTGTTTTCTCCGTAAGCAAAGAATAAGCAAAGCGTAAGCAAATTGTAAGCAAAGGGAATATGTCTTCATAAATCATTGTTGCGACCATTTTCTGAAGAAATAAAGTATTTTTCGACATTCCGGCTGTCCATTTATGTAGAATATGGTGCAAAACTGTAGATATTTGGAGCTAAAATAAGCAAATGGGTACCAAAAATCCTTAACATCACTTTTAAACAGTAGCAGAATTATATATATCTGATTTATAATTAACGATTTTACCCTTAATTTTTAGATTCGTGCTCGCTCACATGCACCATTCTGTAGCCAAGGAAATAGTCTGCGTCACTATGCGACTTATTTGTGTGTATTTGTAGAAAAATTCTATATTTCTGTGGTGTTTTCTCCGTAGGCAATGAATAAGCAAAGCGTAAGCAAATTGTAAGCAAAGGGAATATGTCGTCATAAATCCTTTTTGCGACCATTTTCTGAAGAAATCATGTATTTCTCGACATTTCGGGAATCCATTTAGGTCGAATATGATGCAAAACTGTAGATAATTTTTTTAAAATATGCAAATCGGTAAGAAAAGTCCTTAATATCACTTTTAGAAAGAATCATATTTGTATATTTCTGAATTTACCTGAAGGATTTTTGCATTTATTTTTAGATTCATGCTCACTCACATGCACCATTCTGTAGCCAGGGAAGTAGTCTGCGTCTCTATGCGACTTATTCGTGTGTATTTGTAGAAAAATTATAATTTCTGTGGTGTTTTCTCCGTAAGCAAAGAATAAGCAAAGCGTAAGCAAATTGTAAGCAAAGGGAATATGTCTTCATAAATACTTTTTGCGACCATTTTCTGAAAAAAATAATGTATTTTTCGACATCCCGGGAGTCCATTTATGCCGAATATGGTGCAAAACTGTAGATAATTGGAGCTAAAATAAGCAAATGGGTACCAAAAGTCCTTAATATCGATTTTAGAAAGAATCAGATTTGTATATTTCTGATTTTTAACGGAAGGATTTTTGCATTACTTTTTAGATTCATGCTCACTCACATGCACCTTTTTGTAGCCAGGGAACCAGTCTGCGTCCCTATGCGACTTATTCGTGTGTATTTGTAGAAAAATTTTAATTTCTGTGGTGTTTTCTCCGTAAGCAAAGAATAAGCAAAGCATAAGCAAATTGAAAGCAAATTGACTATGTCTTCATAAATCCTTTTTGCCACAATTTTCTGAAGTAATAATGTATTTTTCGACATCCCGGCAGTCCATTTATGTCGAATATGATGCAAAACTGTAGATAATTTTACCTAAAATATGCAAATCGGTAAGAAAGGTCCTTAATATCAATTTTAGAAAGAATCATATTTGTATATTTCTGACTTTACCTGAAGGATTTTTGCATTAATTTTTAGATTCATGCTCACTCACATGCACCTTTTTGTAGCCAAGGAAATATTCTGCGTCCCTATGCGACTTGTTTGTGTGTATATGTAGAAAAATTCTATATTTCTGTGGTGTTTTCTCCGTAAGCAAAGAATAAGCAAAGCGTAAGCAAATTGTAAGCAAAGGGAATATGTCTTCATAAATCCTTTTTGCGACCATTTTCTGAAGAAAAAATGTATTTTTCGACATCCCGGGAGTCCATTTATGCCGAATATGGTGCAAAACTGTACATAATTGGAGCTAAAATAAGCAAATGGGTACCAAAAGTTCTTAATATCACTTTTAGAAAGAATCATATTTGTATATTTCTGACATTAGCTGAAGGATTTTTGCATTAATTTTTAGATTCATGCTCGCTCACATGCACCATTCTGTAGCCAGGGAAATAGTCTGTGTCCCTATGCGACTTATTCGTGTATATTTGTAGAAAATTGCTTAATTTCTGTGGTGTTTTCTCCATAAGCAAAGAATAAGCAAAGCGTAAGCAAATTGTAAGCAAAGGGAATATGTCTTCATAAATCCTTTTTGCGACCATTTTTCTGAAGAAATAATGTATTTTTCGACATCCCGGCAGTCCATTTATGCCGAATATGGTGCAAAACTGTTGATAATTGGAGCTAAAATAAGCAAATGGGTACCAAAAGTCCTAAATATTACCTTTATAAAGAATCATATTTGTATATCTTTGACTTTACCTGAAGGAGTTTTGCATTAATTTTTAGATTCATGCTCGCTCACATGCACCATTCTGTAGCCAGGGAAGTAGTCTGCGTCCCTATGCGACTTATTCGTGTGTATTTGTAGAAAAATGCTTAATTTCTGTGGTGTTTTCTCCGTAAGCAAAGAATAAGCAAAGCGTAAGCAAATTGTAAGCAAAGGGAATATGTCTTCATAAATCATTGTTGCGACCATTTTCTGAAGAAATAAAGTATTTTTCGACATTCCGGCTGTCCATTTATGTAGAATATGGTGCAAAACTGTAGATATTTGGAGCTAAAATAAGCAAATGGGTACCAAAAATCCTTAACATCACTTTTAAACAGTAGCAGAATTATATATATCTGATTTATAATTAACGATTTTACCCTTAATTTTTAGATTCGTGCTCGCTCACATGCACCATTCTGTAGCCAAGGAAATAGTCTGCGTCACTATGCGACTTATTTGTGTGTATTTGTAGAAAAATTCTATATTTCTGTGGTGTTTTCTCCGTAGGCAATGAATAAGCAAAGCGTAAGCAAATTGTAAGCAAAGGGAATATGTCGTCATAAATCCTTTTTGCGACCATTTTCTGAAGAAATCATGTATTTCTCGACATTTCGGGAATCCATTTAGGTCGAATATGATGCAAAACTGTAGATAATTTTTTTAAAATATGCAAATCGGTAAGAAAAGTCCTTAATATCACTTTTAGAAAGAATCATATTTGTATATTTCTGAATTTACCTGAAGGATTTTTGCATTTATTTTTAGATTCATGCTCACTCACATGCACCATTCTGTAGCCAGGGAAGTAGTCTGCGTCCCTATGCGACTTATTTGTGTGTATTTGTAGAAAAATGCTATATTTCTGTGGTGTTTTCTCCGTAGGCAATGAATAAGCAAAGCGTAAGCAAATTGTAAGCAAAGGGAATATGTCGTCATAAATCCTTTTTGCGACCATTTTCTGAAGAAATAATGTATTTTTCGACATCCCGGGAGTCCATTTATGCCGAATATGTTGCAAAACTGTAGATAATTGGAGCTAAAATAAGCAAATGGGTACCAAAAACTCCTTAATATCTTTTTTACAAAGAATCATTTTTGTGTATTGCTGACTTTAACTGAAGGATTTTTGCATTAATTTTTAGATTGATGCTCACTCACATGCACCATTCTGTAGCCAGGGGAATAGTCTGTGTCCCTATGCGACTTCTTCGTGTGTATTTGTAGAAAATTGCTTAATTTCTGTGGTGTTTTCTCCGTAAGCAAAGAATAAGCAAAGCGTAAGCAAATTGTAAGCAAAGGGACTATGTCTTCATAAATCCTTTTTGCGACCATTTTCTGAAGAAATAATGTATTTTTCGACATCCCGGCAGTCCATTTATGCCGAATATGATGCAAAGCTGTAGATAATTTTACCTAAAATATGCAAATCTGTAAGAAAAGTCCTTAATATCGATTATAGAAAGAATCAGATTTGTATATTGCTGACTTTAACTGAAGGATTTTTGCATTAATTTTTAGATTCATGCTCACTCACATGCACCATTCTGTAGCCAAGGAAATATTCTGCGTCCCTATGCGACTTATTTGTGTGTTTTTGTAGAAAAATTCTATATTTCTGTGGTTTTTTCTCCGTAAGCAAAGAAAAAGCTAAGCGTAAGAAAATTGTAAGCAAAGGGATTATGTCTTCATAAATCCTTTTTGCGACCATTGTCTGAAGAAATAATGTATTTTTCGACATCCCGGCAGTCCATTTATGTCGAATATGATGCAAAACTGTAGATAATTTTACCTTAAATATGCAAATCGTCAAGAAAAGTCCTTAATATCTTTTTTACAAAGAATCAATTTTGTGTATTGCTGACTTTAACTGAAGGATTTTTGCATTAATTTTTAGATTGATGCTCACTCACATGCACCATTCTGTAGCCAAGGAAACATTATGCGTCCCTATGCGACTTGTTTGTGTGTATTTGTAGAAAAATTCTATATTTCTGTGGTGTTTTCTCCGTAAGCAAAGAATATGCAAAGCGTAAGCAAATTGTAAGCAAAGGGAATATGTCTTCATAAATCCTTTTTGCGACCATTTTCTGAAGAAAAAATGTATTTTTCGACATCCCGGGAGTCCATTTATGCCGAATATGGTGCAAAACTGTACATAATTGGAGCTAAAATAAGCAAATGGGTACCAAAAGTTCTTAATATCACTTTTAGAAAGAATCATATTTGTATATTTCTTACATTAGCTGAAGGATTTTTGCATTAATTTTTAGATTCATGCTCGCTCACATGCACCATTCTGTAGCCAGATAAATAGTCTGTGTCCCTATGCGACTTATTCGTGTGTATTTGTAGAAAATTGCTTAATTTCTGTGCTGTTTTCTCCATAAGCAAAGAATAAGCAAAGCGTAAGCAAATTGTAAGCAAAGGGACTATGTCTTCATAAATTCTTTTTGCGACCATTTTCTGAAGAAATAATGTATTTTTCGACATCCCGGCAGTCCATTTATGCCGAATATGATGCAAAGCTGTAGATAATTTTACTTAAAATATGCAAATCGGTAAGAAAAGTCCTTAATATCGATTATAGAAAGAATCAGATTTGTATATTGCTGACTTGAACTGAAGGATTTTTGCATTAATTTTTAGATTCATGCTCACTCACATGCACCATTCTGTAGCCAAGGAAATATTCTGCGTCCCTATGCGACTTATTTGTGTGTTTTTGTGGAAAAATTCTATATTTCTGTGGTGTTTTCTCCGTAAGCAAAGAATAAGCAAAGCGTAAGCAAATTGTAAGCAAAGGGAATATGTCTTCATAAATCCTTTTTGCGACCATTTTCTGAAGAAATAATGTATTTTTCGACATCCCGGGAGTCCAGTTATGCCGAATATGGTGCAAAACTGTAAATAGTTTTACCTAAAATATGCAAATCGTCAAGAAAAGTCCTTAATATCTTTTTTACAAAGAATCAATTTTGTGTATTGCTGACTTTAACTGAAGGATGTTTGCATTAATTTTTAGATTGATGCTCACTCACATGCACCATTCTGTAGCCAAGGAAATATTCTGCGTCCCTATGCGACTTGTTTGTGTGTATTTGTAGAAAAATTCTATATTTCTGTGGTGTTTTCTCCGTAAGCAAAGAATAAGCAAAGCGTAAGCAAATTGTAAGCAAAGGGAATATGTCTTCATAAATCCTTTTTGCGACCATTTTCTGAAGAAAAAATGTATTTTTCGACATCCCGGGAGTCCATTTATGCCGAATATGGTGCAAAACTGTACATAATTGGAGCTAAAATAAGCAAATGGGTACCAAAAGTTCTTAATATCACTTTTAGAAAGAATCATATTTGTATATTTCTGACATTAGCTGAAGGATTTTTGCATTAATTTTTAGATTCATGCTCGCTCACATGCACCATTCTGTAGCCAGGGAAATAGTCTGTGTCCCTATGCGACTTATTCGTGTATATTTGTAGAAAATTGCTTAATTTCTGTGGTGTTTTCTCCATAAGCAAAGAATAAGCAAAGCGTAAGCAAATTGTAAGCAAAGGGACTATGTCTTCATAAATCCTTTTTGCGACCATTTTCTGAAGAAATAATGTATTTTTCGACATCCCGGGAGTCCATTTATGCCGAATATGTTGCAAAACTGTAGATAATTGGAGCTAAAATAAGCAAATGGGTACCAAAAACTCCTTAATATCTTTTTTACAAAGAATCATTTTTGTGTATTGCTGACTTTAACTGAAGGATTTTTGCATTAATTTTTAGATTGATGCTCACTCACATGCACCATTCTGTAGCCAGGGGAATAGTCTGTGTCCCTATGCGACTTCTTCGTGTGTATTTGTAGAAAATTGCTTAATTTCTGTGGTGTTTTCTCCGTAAGCAAAGAATAAGCAAAGCGTAAGCAAATTGTAAGCAAAGGGACTATGTCTTCATAAATCCTTTTTGCGACCATTTTCTGAAGAAATAATGTATTTTTCGACATCCCGGCAGTCCATTTATGCCGAATATGATGCAAAGCTGTAGATAATTTTACCTAAAATATGCAAATCTGTAAGAAAAGTCCTTAATATCGATTATAGAAAGAATCAGATTTGTATATTGCTGACTTTAACTGAAGGATTTTTGCATTAATTTTTAGATTCATGCTCACTCACATGCACCATTCTGTAGCCAAGGAAATATTCTGCGTCCCTATGCGACTTATTTGTGTGTTTTTGTAGAAAAATTCTATATTTCTGTGGTTTTTTCTCCGTAAGCAAAGAAAAAGCTAAGCGTAAGAAAATTGTAAGCAAAGGGATTATGTCTTCATAAATCCTTTTTGCGACCATTGTCTGAAGAAATAATGTATTTTTCGACATCCCGGCAGTCCATTTATGTCGAATATGATGCAAAACTGTAGATAATTTTACCTTAAATATGCAAATCGTCAAGAAAAGTCCTTAATATCTTTTTTACAAAGAATCAATTTTGTGTATTGCTGACTTTAACTGAAGGATTTTTGCATTAATTTTTAGATTGATGCTCACTCACATGCACCATTCTGTAGCCAAGGAAATATTATGCGTCCCTATGCGACTTGTTTGTGTGTATTTGTAGAAAAATTCTATATTTCTGTGGTGTTTTCTCCGTAAGCAAAGAATATGCAAAGCGTAAGCAAATTGTAAGCAAAGGGAATATGTCTTCATAAATCCTTTTTGCGACCATTTTCTGAAGAAAAAATGTATTTTTCGACATCCCGGGAGTCCATTTATGCCGAATATGGTGCAAAACTGTACATAATTGGAGCTAAAATAAGCAAATGGGTACCAAAAGTTCTTAATATCACTTTTAGAAAGAATCATATTTGTATATTTCTTACATTAGCTGAAGGATTTTTGCATTAATTTTTAGATTCATGCTCGCTCACATGCACCATTCTGTAGCCAGATAAATAGTCTGTGTCCCTATGCGACTTATTCGTGTGTATTTGTAGAAAATTGCTTAATTTCTGTGCTGTTTTCTCCATAAGCAAAGAATAAGCAAAGCGTAAGCAAATTGTAAGCAAAGGGACTATGTCTTCATAAATTCTTTTTGCGACCATTTTCTGAAGAAATAATGTATTTTTCGACATCCCGGCAGTCCATTTATGCCGAATATGATGCAAAGCTGTAGATAATTTTACTTAAAATATGCAAATCGGTAAGAAAAGTCCTTAATATCGATTATAGAAAGAATCAGATTTGTATATTGCTGACTTGAACTGAAGGATTTTTGCATTAATTTTTAGATTCATGCTCACTCACATGCACCATTCTGTAGCCAAGGAAATATTCTGCGTCCCTATGCGACTTATTTGTGTGTTTTTGTGGAAAAATTCTATATTTCTGTGGTGTTTTCTCCGTAAGCAAAGAATAAGCAAAGCGTAAGCAAATTGTAAGCAAAGGGAATATGTCTTCATAAATCCTTTTTGCGACCATTTTCTGAAGAAATAATGTATTTTTCGACATCCCGGGAGTCCAGTTATGCCGAATATGGTGCAAAACTGTAAATAGTTTTACCTAAAATATGCAAATCGTCAAGAAAAGTCCTTAATATCTTTTTTACAAAGAATCAATTTTGTGTATTGCTGACTTTAACTGAAGGATGTTTGCATTAATTTTTAGATTGATGCTCACTCACATGCACCATTCTGTAGCCAAGGAAATATTCTGCGTCCCTATGCGACTTGTTTGTGTGTATTTGTAGAAAAATTCTATATTTCTGTGGTGTTTTCTCCGTAAGCAAAGAATAAGCAAAGCGTAAGCAAATTGTAAGCAAAGGGAATATGTCTTCATAAATCCTTTTTGCGACCATTTTCTGAAGAAAAAATGTATTTTTCGACATCCCGGGAGTCCATTTATGCCGAATATGGTGCAAAACTGTACATAATTGGAGCTAAAATAAGCAAATGGGTACCAAAAGTTCTTAATATCACTTTTAGAAAGAATCATATTTGTATATTTCTGACATTAGCTGAAGGATTTTTGCATTAATTTTTAGATTCATGCTCGCTCACATGCACCATTCTGTAGCCAGGGAAATAGTCTGTGTCCCTATGCGACTTATTCGTGTATATTTGTAGAAAATTGCTTAATTTCTGTGGTGTTTTCTCCATAAGCAAAGAATAAGCAAAGCGTAAGCAAATTGTAAGCAAAGGGACTATGTCTTCATAAATCCTTTTTGCGACCATTTTCTGAAGAAATAATGTATTTTTCGACATCCCGGCAGTCCATTTATGCCGAATATGATGCAAAGCTGTAGATAATTTTACCTAAAATATGCAAATCTGTAAGAAAAGTCCTTAATATCGATTATAGAAAGAATCAGATTTGTATATTGCTGACTTTAACTGAAGGATTTTTGCATTAATTTTTAGATTCATGCTCACTCACATGCACCATTCTGTAGCCAAGGAAATATTCTGCGTCCCTATGCGACTTATTTGTGTGTTTTTGCGGAATAATTCTATATTTCTGTGGTGTTTTCTCCGTAAGCAAAGAATAAGCAAAGCGTAAGCAAATTGTAAGCAAAGGGAATATGTCTTCATAAATCCTTTTTGCGACCATTTTCTGAAGAAATAATGTATTTTTCGACATCCCGGCAGTCCATTTATGCCGAATATGGTGCAAAACTGTTGATAATTGGAGCTAAAATAAGCAAATGGGTACCAAAAGTCCTTAATATCACTTTTAGTAAGAATCATATTTGTATATCTCTGACTTTACCTGAAGGATTTTTGCATTTATTTTTAGATTCATGCTCGATCACATGCACCATTCTGTAGCCAGGGAAGTAGTCTGCGTCCCTATGCGACTTATTCGTGTGTATTTGTAGAAAAATGCTTAATTTCTGTGGTGTTTTCTCCGTAAGCAAAGAATAAGCAAAGCGTAAGCAAATTGTAAGCAAAGGGAATATGTCTTCATAAATCATTGTTGCGACCATTTTCTGAAGAAATAAAGTATTTTTCGACATTCCGGCAGTCCATTTATGTAGAATATGGTGCAAAACTGTAGATATTTGGAGCTAAAATAAGCAAATGGGTACCAAAAATCCTTAACATCACTTTTAAACAGTAGCAGAATTATATATATCTGATTTATAATTAACGATTTTACCCTTAATTTTTAGATTCGTGCTCGCTCACATGCACCATTCTGTAGCCAAGGAAATAGTCTGCGTCACTATGCGACTTATTTGTGTGTATTTGTAGAAAAATTCTATATTTCTGTGGTGTTTTCTCCGTAGGCAATGAATAAGCAAAGCGTAAGCAAATTGTAAGCAAAGGGAATATGTCGTCATAAATCCTTTTTGCGACCATTTTCTGAAGAAATAATGTATTTTTCGACATCCCGGGAGTCCATTTATGCCGAATATGTTGCAAAACTGTAGATAATTGGAGCTAAAATAAGCAAATGGGTACCAAAAACTCCTAAATATCTTTTTTACAAAGAATCATTTTTGTGTATTGCTGACTTTAACTGAAGGATTTTTGCATTAATTTTTAGATTGATGCTCATTCACATGCACCATTCTGTAGCCAAGGAAATATTCTGCGTCCCTGTGCGACTTCTTCGTGTGAATTTGTAGAAAAATTCTATATTTCTGTGGTGTTTTCTCCGTAAGCAAAGAATAAGCAAAGCGTAAGCAAATTGTAAGCAAAGGGAATATGTCTTCATAAATCCTTTTTGCGACCATTTTTCTGAAGAAATAATGTATTTTTCGACATCCCGGCAGTCCATTTATGCCGAATATGGTGCAAAACTGTTGATAATTGGAGCTAAAATAAGCAAATGGGTACCAAAAGTCCTTAATATTACCTTTATAAAGAATCATATTTGTATATCTTTGACTTTACCTGAAGGAGTTTTGCATTAATTTTTAGATTCATGCTCGCTCACATGCACCATTCTGTAGCCAGGGAAGTAGTCTGCATCCCTATGCGACATATTCGTGTGTATTTGTAGAAAATTGCTTTATTTCTGTGGTGTTTTCTCCATAAACAAAGAATAAGCAAAGCGTAAGCAAATTGTAAGCAAAGGGAATATGTCTTCATAAATCATTGTTGCGACCATTTTCTGAAGAAATAAAGTATTTTTCGACATTCCGGCAGTCCATTTATGTAGAATATGGTGCAAAACTGTAGATTTTTGGAGCTAAAATAAGCAAATGGGTACCAAAAATCCTTAACATCACTTTTAAACAGTAGCAGAATTATATATATCTGATTTATAATTAACGATTTTACCCTTAATTTTTAGATTCGTGCTCGCTCACATGCACCATTCTGTAGCCAAGGAAATAGTCTGCGTCACTATGCGACTTATTTGTGTGTATTTGTAGAAAAATTCTATATTTCTGTGGTGTTTTCTCCGTAGGCAATGAATAAGCAAAGCGTAAGCAAATTGTAAGCAAAGGGAATATGTCGTCATAAATCCTTTTTGCGACCATTTTCTGAAGAAAAAATGTATTTTTCGACATCCCGGGAGTCCATTTATGCCGAATATGGTGCAAAACTGTAAATAGTTTTACCTAAAATATGCAAATCGTCAAGAAAAGTCCTTAATATCTTTTTTACAAAGAATCAATTTTGTGTATTGCTGACTTTAACTGAAGGATTTTTGCATTAATTTTTAGATTGATGCTCACTCACATGCACCATTCTGTAGCCAAGGAAATATTCTGCGTCCTTATGCGACTTGTTTGTGTGTATTTGTAGAAAAATTCTATATTTCTGTGGTGTTTTCTCCGTAAGCAAAGAATAAGCAAAGCGTAAGCAAGTTGTAAGCAAAGGGAATATGTCTTCATAAATCCTTTTTGCGACCATTTTCTGAAGAAAAAATGTATTTTTCGACATCCCGGGAGTCCATTTATGCCGAATATGGTGCAAAACTGTACATAATTGGAGCTAAAATAAGCAAATGGGTACCAAAAGTTCTTAATATCACTTTTAGAAAGAATCATATTTGTATATTTCTGACATTAGCTGAAGGATTTTTGCATTAATTTTTAGATTCATGCTCGCTCACATGCACCATTCTGTAGCCGGGGAAGTAGTCTGCGTCCCTATGCGACTTATTCGTGTGTATTTGTAGAAAAATGCTTAATTTCTGTGGTGTTTTCTCCGTAAGCAAAGAATAAGCAAAGCGTAAGCAAATTGTAAGCAAAGGGAATATGTCTTCATGAATCCTTGTTGCGACCATTTTCTGAAGAAATAATGTATTTTTCGACATCCCGGCAGTCCATTTATGCCGAATATGATGCAAAGCTGTAGATAATTTTACTTAAAATATGCAAATCGGTAAGAAAAGTCCTTAATATCGATTATAGAAAGAATCAGATTTGTATATTGCTGACTTTAACTGAAGGATTTTTGCATTAATTTTTAGATTCATGCTCACTCACATGCACCATTCTGTAGCCAAGGAAATATTCTGCGTCCCTATGCGACTTATTTGTGTGTTTTTGTGGAAAAATTCTATATTTCTGTGGTGTTTTCTCCGTAAGCAAAGAATAAGCAAAGCGTAAGCAAATTGTAAGCAAAGGGAATATGTCTTCATAAATCCTTTTTGCGACCATTTTCTGAAGAAATAATGTATTTTTCGACATCCCGGCAGTCCATTTATGCCGATTATGGTGCAAAACTGTTGATAATTGGAGCTAAAATAAGCAAATGGGTACCAAAGGTCCTTAATATCACTTTTAGAAAGAATCATATTTGTATATCTCTGACTTTACCTGAAGGATTTTTGCATTAATTTTTAGATTCATGCTCGCTCACATGCACCATTCTGTAGCCAGGGAAGTAGTCTGCGTCCCTATGCGACTTATTCGTGTGTATTTGTAGAAAAATGCTTAATTTCTGTGGTGTTTTCTCCGTAAGCAAAGAATAAGCAAAGCGTAAGCAAATTGTAAGCAAAGGGAATATGTCTTCATAAATCATTGTTGCGACCATTTTCTGAAGAAATAAAGTATTTTTCGACATTCCGGCAGTCCATTTATGTAGAATATGGTGCAAAACTGTAGATATTTGGAGCTAAATAAGCAAATGGGTACCAAAAATCCTTAACATCACTTTTAAACAGTAGCAGAATTATATATATCTGATTTATAATTAACGATTTTACCCTTAATTTTTAGATTCGTGCTCGCTCACATGCACCATTCTGTAGCCAAGGAAATAGTCTGCGTCACTATGCGACTTATTTGTGTGTATTTGTAGAAAAATTCTATATTTCTGTGGTGTTTTCTCCGTGGGCAATGAATAAGCAAAGCGTAAGCAAATTGTAAGCAAAGGGAATATGTCGTCATAAATCCTTTTTGCGACCATTTTCTGAAGAAATCATGTATTTTTCGACATTTCGGGAATCCATTTAGGTCGAATATGGTGCAAAACTGTAGATAATTTTTTAAAATATGCAAATCGGTAAGAAAAGTCCTTAATATCACTTTTAGAAAGAATCATATTTGTATATTTCTGACTTTACCTGAAGGATTTTTGCATTAATTTTTAGATTCATGCTCGCTCACATGCACCATTCTGTAGCCAGGGAAATAGTCTGTGTCCCTATGCGACTTATTCGTGTGTATTTGTAGAAAATTGCTTAATTTCTGTGGTGTTTTCTCCATAAGCAAAGAATAAGCAAAGCGTAAGCAAATTGTAAGCAAAGGGACTATGTCTTCATAAATCCTTTTTGCGACCATTTTCTGAAGAAATAATGTATTTTTCGACATCCCGGCAGTCCATTTATGCCGAATATGATGCAAAGCTGTAGATAATTTTACCTAAAATATGCAAATCTGTAAGAAAAGTCCTTAATATCGATTATAGAAAGAATCAGATTTGTATATTGCTGACTTTAACTGAAGGATTTTTGCATTAATTTTTAGATTCATGCTCACTCACATGCACCATTCTGTAGCCAGGGAAGTAGTCTGCGTCCCTATGCCACTTATTCGTGTGTATTTGTAGAAAAATGCTTAATTTCTGTGGTGTTTTCTCCGTAAGCAAAGAATAAGCAAAGCGTAAGCAAATTGTAAGCAAAGGGAATATGTCTTCATAAATCATTGTTGCGACCATTTTCTGAAGAAATAAAGTATTTTTCGACATCCCGGGAGTCCATTTATGCCGAATATGGTGCAAAACTGTTGATAATTGGAGCTAAAATAAGCAAATGGGTACCAAAAGTCCTTAATATCACTTTTAGAAAGAATCATATTTGTATATCTCTGACTTTACCTGAAGGATTTTTGCATTAATTTTTAGATTCGTGCTCGCTCACATGCACCATTCTGTAGCCAAGGAAATAGTCTGCGTCACTATGCGACTTATTTGTGTGTATTTGTAGAAAAATTCTATATTTCTGTGGTGTTTTCTCCGTAGGCAATGAATAAGCAAAGCGTAAGCAAATTGTAAGCAAAGGGAATATGTCGTCATAAATCCTTTTTGCGACCATTTTCTGAAGAAATAATGTATTTTTCGACATCCCGGGAGTCCATTTATGCCGAATATGTTGCAAAACTGTAGATAATTGGAGCTAAAATAAGCAAATGGGTACCAAAAACTCCTAAATATCTTTTTTACAAAGAATCATTTTTGTGTATTGCTGACTTTAACTGAAGGATTTTTGCATTAATTTTTAGATTGATGCTCACTCACATGCACCATTCTGTAGCCAAGGAAATATTCTGCGTCCCTGTGCGACTTCTTCGTGTGAATTTGTAGAAAAATTCTATATTTCTGTGGTGTTTTCTCCGTAAGCAAAGATTAAGCAAAGCGTAAGCAAATTGTAAGCAAAGGGAATATGTCTTCATAAATCCTTTTTGCGACCATTTTTCTGAAGAAATAATGTATTTTTCGACATCCCGGGAGTCCATTTATGCCGAATATGTTGCAAAACTGTAGATAATTGGAGCTAAAATAAGCAAATGGGTACCAAAAACTCCTTAATATCTTTTTTACAAAGAATCATTTTTGTGTATTGCTGACTTTAACTGAAGGATTTTTGCATTAATTTTTAGATTGATGCTCACTCACATGCACCATTCTGTAGCCAGGGGAATAGTCTGTGTCCCTATGCGACTTCTTCGTGTGTATTTGTAGAAAATTGCTTAATTTCTGTGGTGTTTTCTCCGTAAGCAAAGAATAAGCAAAGCGTAAGCAAATTGTAAGCAAAGGGACTATGTCTTCATAAATCCTTTTTGCGACCATTTTCTGAAGAAATAATGTATTTTTCGACATCCCGGCAGTTCATTTATGCCGAATATGATGCAAAGCTGTAGATAATTTTACCTAAAATATGCAAATCTGTAAGAAAAGTCCTTAATATCGATTATAGAAAGAATCAGATTTGTATATTGCTGACTTTAACTGAAGGATTTTTGCATTAATTTTTAGATTCATGCTCACTCACATGCACCATTCTGTAGCCAAGGAAATATTCTGCGTCCCTATGCGACTTATTTGTGTGTTTTTGTGGAAAAATTCTATATTTCTGTGGTGTTTTCTCCGTAAGCAAAGAATAAGCAAAGCGTAAGCAAATTGTAAGCAAAGGGAATATGTCTTCATAAATCCTTTTTGCGACCATTTTCTGAAGAAATAATGTATTTTTCGACATCCCGGCAGTCCATTTATGCCGATTATGGTGCAAAACTGTTGATAATTGGAGCTAAAATAAGCAAATGGGTACCAAAGGTCCTTAATATCACTTTTAGTAAGAATCATATTTGTATATCTCTGACTTTACCTGAAGGATTTGTGCATTAATTTTTAGATTCATGCTCGCTCACATGCACCATTCTGTAGCCAGGGAAGTAGTCTGCGTCCCTATGCGACTTATTCGTGTGTATTTGTAGAAAAATGCTTAATTTCTGTGGTGTTTTCTCCGTAAGCAAAGAATAAGCAAAGCGTAAGCAAATTGTAAGCAAAGGGAATATGTCTTCATGAATCCTTGTTGCGACCATTTTCTGAAGAAATAATGTATTTTTCGACATCCCGGCAGTCCATTTATGCCGAATATGATGCAAAGCTGTAGATAATTTTACTTAAAATATGCAAATCGGTAAGAAAAGTCCTTAATATCGATTATAGAAAGAATCAGATTTGTATATTGCTGACTTTAACTGAAGGATTTTTGCATTAATTTTTAGATTCATGCTCACTCACATGCACCATTCTGTAGCCAAGGAAATATTCTGCGTCCCTATGCGACTTATTTGTGTGTTTTTGTGGAAAAATTCTATATTTCTGTGGTGTTTTCTCCGTAAGCAAAGAATAAGCAAAGCGTAAGCAAATTGTAAGCAAAGGGAATATGTCTTCATAAATCCTTTTTGCGACCATTTTCTGAAGAAATAATGTATTTTTCGACATCCCGGCAGTCCATTTATGCCGATTATGGTGCAAAACTGTTGATAATTGGAGCTAAAATAAGCAAATGGGTACCAAAGGTCCTTAATATCACTTTTAGAAAGAATCATATTTGTATATCTCTGACTTTACCTGAAGGATTTTTGCATTAATTTTTAGATTCATGCTCGCTCACATGCACCATTCTGTAGCCAGGGAAGTAGTCTGCGTCCCTATGCGACTTATTCGTGTGTATTTGTAGAAAAATGCTTAATTTCTGTGGTGTTTTCTCCGTAAGCAAAGAATAAGCAAAGCGTAAGCAAATTGTAAGCAAAGGGAATATGTCTTCATAAATCATTGTTGCGACCATTTTCTGAAGAAATAAAGTATTTTTCGACATTCCGGCAGTCCATTTATGTAGAATATGGTGCAAAACTGTAGATATTTGGAGCTAAATAAGCAAATGGGTACCAAAAATCCTTAACATCACTTTTAAACAGTAGCAGAATTATATATATCTGATTTATAATTAACGATTTTACCCTTAATTTTTAGATTCGTGCTCGCTCACATGCACCATTCTGTAGCCAAGGAAATAGTCTGCGTCACTATGCGACTTATTTGTGTGTATTTGTAGAAAAATTCTATATTTCTGTGGTGTTTTCTCCGTGGGCAATGAATAAGCAAAGCGTAAGCAAATTGTAAGCAAAGGGAATATGTCGTCATAAATCCTTTTTGCGACCATTTTCTGAAGAAATCATGTATTTTTCGACATTTCGGGAATCCATTTAGGTCGAATATGGTGCAAAACTGTAGATAATTTTTTAAAATATGCAAATCGGTAAGAAAAGTCCTTAATATCACTTTTAGAAAGAATCATATTTGTATATTTCTGACTTTACCTGAAGGATTTTTGCATTAATTTTTAGATTCATGCTCGCTCACATGCACCATTCTGTAGCCAGGGAAATAGTCTGTGTCCCTATGCGACTTATTCGTGTGTATTTGTAGAAAATTGCTTAATTTCTGTGGTGTTTTCTCCATAAGCAAAGAATAAGCAAAGCGTAAGCAAATTGTAAGCAAAGGGACTATGTCTTCATAAATCCTTTTTGCGACCATTTTCTGAAGAAATAATGTATTTTTCGACATCCCGGCAGTCCATTTATGCCGAATATGATGCAAAGCTGTAGATAATTTTACCTAAAATATGCAAATCTGTAAGAAAAGTCCTTAATATCGATTATAGAAAGAATCAGATTTGTATATTGCTGACTTTAACTGAAGGATTTTTGCATTAATTTTTAGATTCATGCTCACTCACATGCACCATTCTGTAGCCAGGGAAGTAGTCTGCGTCCCTATGCCACTTATTCGTGTGTATTTGTAGAAAAATGCTTAATTTCTGTGGTGTTTTCTCCGTAAGCAAAGAATAAGCAAAGCGTAAGCAAATTGTAAGCAAAGGGAATATGTCTTCATAAATCATTGTTGCGACCATTTTCTGAAGAAATAAAGTATTTTTCGACATCCCGGGAGTCCATTTATGCCGAATATGGTGCAAAACTGTTGATAATTGGAGCTAAAATAAGCAAATGGGTACCAAAAGTCCTTAATATCACTTTTAGAAAGAATCATATTTGTATATCTCTGACTTTACCTGAAGGATTTTTGCATTAATTTTTAGATTCGTGCTCGCTCACATGCACCATTCTGTAGCCAAGGAAATAGTCTGCGTCACTATGCGACTTATTTGTGTGTATTTGTAGAAAAATTCTATATTTCTGTGGTGTTTTCTCCGTAGGCAATGAATAAGCAAAGCGTAAGCAAATTGTAAGCAAAGGGAATATGTCGTCATAAATCCTTTTTGCGACCATTTTCTGAAGAAATAATGTATTTTTCGACATCCCGGGAGTCCATTTATGCCGAATATGTTGCAAAACTGTAGATAATTGGAGCTAAAATAAGCAAATGGGTACCAAAAACTCCTAAATATCTTTTTTACAAAGAATCATTTTTGTGTATTGCTGACTTTAACTGAAGGATTTTTGCATTAATTTTTAGATTGATGCTCACTCACATGCACCATTCTGTAGCCAAGGAAATATTCTGCGTCCCTGTGCGACTTCTTCGTGTGAATTTGTAGAAAAATTCTATATTTCTGTGGTGTTTTCTCCGTAAGCAAAGATTAAGCAAAGCGTAAGCAAATTGTAAGCAAAGGGAATATGTCTTCATAAATCCTTTTTGCGACCATTTTTCTGAAGAAATAATGTATTTTTCGACATCCCGGGAGTCCATTTATGCCGAATATGTTGCAAAACTGTAGATAATTGGAGCTAAAATAAGCAAATGGGTACCAAAAACTCCTTAATATCTTTTTTACAAAGAATCATTTTTGTGTATTGCTGACTTTAACTGAAGGATTTTTGCATTAATTTTTAGATTGATGCTCACTCACATGCACCATTCTGTAGCCAGGGGAATAGTCTGTGTCCCTATGCGACTTCTTCGTGTGTATTTGTAGAAAATTGCTTAATTTCTGTGGTGTTTTCTCCGTAAGCAAAGAATAAGCAAAGCGTAAGCAAATTGTAAGCAAAGGGACTATGTCTTCATAAATCCTTTTTGCGACCATTTTCTGAAGAAATAATGTATTTTTCGACATCCCGGCAGTTCATTTATGCCGAATATGATGCAAAGCTGTAGATAATTTTACCTAAAATATGCAAATCTGTAAGAAAAGTCCTTAATATCGATTATAGAAAGAATCAGATTTGTATATTGCTGACTTTAACTGAAGGATTTTTGCATTAATTTTTAGATTCATGCTCACTCACATGCACCATTCTGTAGCCAAGGAAATATTCTGCGTCCCTATGCGACTTATTTGTGTGTTTTTGTGGAAAAATTCTATATTTCTGTGGTGTTTTCTCCGTAAGCAAAGAATAAGCAAAGCGTAAGCAAATTGTAAGCAAAGGGAATATGTCTTCATAAATCCTTTTTGCGACCATTTTCTGAAGAAATAATGTATTTTTCGACATCCCGGCAGTCCATTTATGCCGATTATGGTGCAAAACTGTTGATAATTGGAGCTAAAATAAGCAAATGGGTACCAAAGGTCCTTAATATCACTTTTAGTAAGAATCATATTTGTATATCTCTGACTTTACCTGAAGGATTTGTGCATTAATTTTTAGATTCATGCTCGCTCACATGCACCATTCTGTAGCCAGGGAAGTAGTCTGCGTCCCTATGCGACTTATTCGTGTGTATTTGTAGAAAAATGCTTAATTTCTGTGGTGTTTTCTCCGTAAGCAAAGAATAAGCAAAGCGTAAGCAAATTGTAAGCAAAGGGAATATGTCTTCATAAATCATTGTTGCGACCATTTTCTGAAGAAATAAAGTATTTTTCGACATTCCGGCAGTCCATTTATGTAGAATATGGTGCAAAACTGTAGATATTTGGAGCTAAATAAGCAAATGGGTACCAAAAATCCTTAACATCACTTTTAAACAGTAGCAGAATTATATATATCTGATTTATAATTAACGATTTTACCCTTAATTTTTAGATTCGTGCTCGCTCACATGCACCATTCTGTAGCCAAGGAAATAGTCTGCGTCACTATGCGACTTATTTGTGTGTATTTGTAGAAAAATTCTATATTTCTGTGGTGTTTTCTCCGTGGGCAATGAATAAGCAAAGCGTAAGCAAATTGTAAGCAAAGGGAATATGTCGTCATAAATCCTTTTTGCGACCATTTTCTGAAGAAATCATGTATTTTTCGACATTTCGGGAATCCATTTAGGTCGAATATGGTGCAAAACTGTAGATAATTTTTTTAAAATATGCAAATCGGTAAGAAAAGTCCTTAATATCACTTTTAGAAAGAATCATATTTGTATATTTCTGACTTTACCTGAAGGATTTTTGCATTAATTTTTAGATTCATGCTCACTCACATGCACCATTCTGTAGGCAGGGAAATAGTCTGCGTCCCTATGCGACTTATTCGTGTGTATTTGTAGAAAAATTCTATATTTCTGTGGTGTTTTCTCCGTAGGCAATGAATAAGCAGAGCGTAAGCAAATTGTAAGCAAAGGGAATATGTCGTCATAAATCCTTTTTGCGACCGTTTTCTGAAGAAATAATGTATTTTTCGACATTCCGGGAGTCCATTTATGCCGATTATGGTGCAAAACTGTAGATAATTGGAGCTAAAATAAGCAAATTGGTACCAAAAGTCCTTAATATCACTTTTAGAAAGAATCATATTTGTATATTTCTGACTTTACCTGATGGATTTTTTGCATTAATTTTTAGATTCATGCTCGCTCACATGCACCATTCTGTAGGCAGGGAAATAGTCTGCGTCCCTATGCGACTTATTCGTGTGTATTTGTAGAAAAATTCTTATTTCTGTGGTGTTTTCTCCGTAAGCAAAGAATAAGCAAAGCGTAAGCAAATTGTAAGCAAAGGGAATATGTCTTCATAAATCCTTTTTGCGACCATTTTCTGAAGAAATAATGTATTAATCGAAATCCCGGCAGTCCATTTATGTCGAATATGGTGCAAAGCTGTAGATAATTTTACCTAAAATATGCAAATCGGTAAGAAAAGTCCTTAATATCACTTTTAGAAAGAATCATATTTGTATATTTCTGACTTTAACTGAAGGATTTTTGCATTAATTTTTAGATTCATGCTCTCTCACATGCATCTTTTTGTAGCCAAGGAAATATTCTGCGTCTCTATGCGACTTATTCGTGTGTATTTGTAGAAAAATTATAATTTCTGTGGTGTTTTCTCCGTAAGCAAAGAATAAGCAAAGCGTAAGCAAATTGTAAGCAAAGGGAACATGTCTTCATAAATACTTTTTGCGACCATTTTCTGAAAAAAATAATGTATTTTTCGACATCCCGGGAGTCCATTTATGCCGAATATGGTGCAAAACTGTAGATAATTGGAGCTAAAATAAGCAAATGGGTACCAAAAGTCCTTAATATCACTTTTAGAAAGAATCATATTTGTATATCTCTTACTTTACCTGAAGGATTTTTGCATTAATTTTTAGATTCATGCTCGCTCACATGCACCATTCTGTAGCCAGGGAACCAGTCTGCGTCCCTATGCGACTTATTCGTGTGTATTTGTAGAAAAATTTTAATTTCTGTGGTGTTTTCTCCGTAAGCAAAGAATAAGCAAAGCATAAGCAAATTGAAAGCAAATTGACTATGTCTTCATAAATCCTTTTTGCGACCATTTTCTGAAGAAATAATGTATTTTTCGACATCCCGGGAGTCCATTTATGCCGAATATGTTGCAAAACTGTAGATAATTGGAGCTAAAATAAGCAAATGGGTACCAAAAACTCCTAAATATCTTTTTTACAAAGAATCATTTTTGTGTATTGCTGACTTTAACTGAAGGATTTTTGCATTAATTTTTAGATTGATGCTCACTCACATGCACCATTCTGTAGCCAAGGAAATATTCTGCGTCCCTGTGCGACTTCTTCGTGTGAATTTGTAGAAAAATTCTATATTTCTGTGGTGTTTTCTCCGTAAGCAAAGATTAAGCAAAGCGTAAGCAAATTGTAAGCAAAGGGAATATGTCTTCATAAATCCTTTTTGCGACCATTTTTCTGAAGAAATAATGTATTTTTCGACATCCCGGGAGTCCATTTATGCCGAATATGTTGCAAAACTGTAGATAATTGGAGCTAAAATAAGCAAATGGGTACCAAAAACTCCTTAATATCTTTTTTACAAAGAATCATTTTTGTGTATTGCTGACTTTAACTGAAAGATTTTTGCATTAATTTTTAGATTGATGCTCACTCACATGCACCATTCTGTAGCCAGGGGAATAGTCTGTGTCCCTATGCGACTTCTTCGTGTGTATTTGTAGAAAATTGCTTAATTTCTGTGGTGTTTTCTCCGTAAGCAAAGAATAAGCAAAGCGTAAGCAAATTGTAAGCAAAGGGACTATGTCTTCATAAATCCTTTTTGCGACCATTTTCTGAAGAAATAATGTATTTTTCGACATCCCGGCAGTTCATTTATGCCGAATATGATGCAAAGCTGTAGATAATTTTACCTAAAATATGCAAATCTGTAAGAAAAGTCCTTAATATCGATTATAGAAAGAATCAGATTTGTATATTGCTGACTTTAACTGAAGGATTTTTGCATTAATTTTTAGATTCATGCTCACTCACATGCACCATTCTGTAGCCAAGGAAATATTCTGCGTCCCTATGCGACTTATTTGTGTGTTTTTGTGGAAAAATTCTATATTTCTGTGGTGTTTTCTCCGTAAGCAAAGAATAAGCAAAGCGTAAGCAAATTGTAAGCAAAGGGAATATGTCTTCATAAATCCTTTTTGCGACCATTTTCTGAAGAAATAATGTATTTTTCGACATCCCGGCAGTCCATTTATGCCGATTATGGTGCAAAACTGTTGATAATTGGAGCTAAAATAAGCAAATGGGTACCAAAGGTCCTTAATATCACTTTTAGTAAGAATCATATTTGTATATCTCTGACTTTACCTGAAGGATTTGTGCATTAATTTTTAGATTCATGCTCGCTCACATGCACCATTCTGTAGCCAGGGAAGTAGTCTGCGTCCCTATGCGACTTATTCGTGTGTATTTGTAGAAAAATGCTTAATTTCTGTGGTGTTTTCTCCGTAAGCAAAGAATAAGCAAAGCGTAAGCAAATTGTAAGCAAAGGGAATATGTCTTCATAAATCATTGTTGCGACCATTTTCTGAAGAAATAAAGTATTTTTCGACATTCCGGCAGTCCATTTATGTAGAATATGGTGCAAAACTGTAGATATTTGGAGCTAAATAAGCAAATGGGTACCAAAAATCCTTAACATCACTTTTAAACAGTAGCAGAATTATATATATCTGATTTATAATTAACGATTTTACCCTTAATTTTTAGATTCGTGCTCGCTCACATGCACCATTCTGTAGCCAAGGAAATAGTCTGCGTCACTATGCGACTTATTTGTGTGTATTTGTAGAAAAATTCTATATTTCTGTGGTGTTTTCTCCGTGGGCAATGAATAAGCAAAGCGTAAGCAAATTGTAAGCAAAGGGAATATGTCGTCATAAATCCTTTTTGCGACCATTTTCTGAAGAAATCATGTATTTTTCGACATTTCGGGAATCCATTTAGGTCGAATATGGTGCAAAACTGTAGATAATTTTTTTAAAATATGCAAATCGGTAAGAAAAGTCCTTAATATCACTTTTAGAAAGAATCATATTTGTATATTTCTGACTTTACCTGAAGGATTTTTGCATTAATTTTTAGATTCATGCTCACTCACATGCACCATTCTGTAGGCAGGGAAATAGTCTGCGTCCCTATGCGACTTATTCGTGTGTATTTGTAGAAAAATTCTATATTTCTGTGGTGTTTTCTCCGTAGGCAATGAATAAGCAGAGCGTAAGCAAATTGTAAGCAAAGGGAATATGTCGTCATAAATCCTTTTTGCGACCGTTTTCTGAAGAAATAATGTATTTTTCGACATTCCGGGAGTCCATTTATGCCGATTATGGTGCAAAACTGTAGATAATTGGAGCTAAAATAAGCAAATTGGTACCAAAAGTCCTTAATATCACTTTTAGAAAGAATCATATTTGTATATTTCTGACTTTACCTGATGGATTTTTTGCATTAATTTTTAGATTCATGCTCGCTCACATGCACCATTCTGTAGGCAGGGAAATAGTCTGCGTCCCTATGCGACTTATTCGTGTGTATTTGTAGAAAAATTCTTATTTCTGTGGTGTTTTCTCCGTAAGCAAAGAATAAGCAAAGCGTAAGCAAATTGTAAGCAAAGGGAATATGTCTTCATAAATCCTTTTTGCGACCATTTTCTGAAGAAATAATGTATTAATCGAAATCCCGGCAGTCCATTTATGTCGAATATGGTGCAAAGCTGTAGATAATTTTACCTAAAATATGCAAATCGGTAAGAAAAGTCCTTAATATCACTTTTAGAAAGAATCATATTTGTATATTTCTGACTTTAACTGAAGGATTTTTGCATTAATTTTTAGATTCATGCTCTCTCACATGCATCTTTTTGTAGCCAAGGAAATATTCTGCGTCTCTATGCGACTTATTCGTGTGTATTTGTAGAAAAATTATAATTTCTGTGGTGTTTTCTCCGTAAGCAAAGAATAAGCAAAGCGTAAGCAAATTGTAAGCAAAGGGAATATGTCTTCATAAATACTTTTTGCGACCATTTTCTGAAAAAAATAATGTATTTTTCGACATCCCGGGAGTCCATTTATGCCGAATATGGTGCAAAACTGTAGATAATTGGAGCTAAAATAAGCAAATGGGTACCAAAAGTCCTTAATATCACTTTTAGAAAGAATCATATTTGTATATCTCTTACTTTACCTGAAGGATTTTTGCATTAATTTTTAGATTCATGCTCGCTCACATGCACCATTCTGTAGCCAGGGAACCAGTCTGCGTCCCTATGCGACTTATTCGTGTGTATTTGTAGAAAAATTTTAATTTCTGTGGTGTTTTCTCCGTAAGCAAAGAATAAGCAAAGCATAAGCAAATTGAAAGCAAATTGACTATGTCTTCATAAATCCTTTTTGCCACCATTTTCTGAAGTAATAATGTATTTTTCGACATCCCGGCAGTCCATTTATGTCGAATATGATGCAAAACTGTAGATAATTTTACCTTAAATATGCAAATCGTCAAGAAAAGTCCTTAATATCACTTTTACAAAGAAACATTTTTTTGTATTGCTGACTATAACTTGAAGGATTTTTGCATTAATTTTTAGATTCATGCTCACTCACATGCACCATTCTGTAGCCAAGGAAATATTCTGCGTCCCTATGCGACTTGTTTGTGTGTATTTGTAGAAAAATTCTATATTTCTGTGGTGTTTTCTCCGTAAGCAAAGAATAAGCAAAGCGTAAGCAAATTGTAAGCAAAGGGAATATGTCTTCATAAATCCTTTTTGCGACCATTTTCTGAAGAAATAATGTATTTTTCGACATCCCGGCAGTCCATTTATGTCGAATATGGTGCAAGGCTGTAGATAATTTTACCTAAAATATGCAAATCGGTAAGAAAAGTCCTTAATATCGATTTTAGAAAGAATCAGATTTGTATATCTCTGATTTTACCTGAAGGATTTTTGCATTAATTTTTAGATTCATGCTCGCTCACATGCACCATTCTGTAGCCAGGGAAGTAGTCTGCGTCCCTATGCGACTTATTCGTGTGTATTTGTAGAAAAATGCTTAATTTCTGTGGTGTTTTCTCCGTAAGCAAAGAATAAGCAAAGCGTAAGCAAATTGTAAGCAAAGGGAATATGTCTTCATAAATCATTGTTGCGACCATTTTCTGAAGAAATAATGTATTAATCGACATCCCGGCAGTCCATTTATGTCGAATATGGTGCAAAGCTGTAGATAATTTTACCTAAAATATGCAAATCGGTAAGAAAAGTCCTTAATATCACTTTTACAAAGAATCATATTTGTATATTGCTGACTTTAACTGAAGGATTTTTGCATTAATTTTTAGATTCATGCTCACTCACATGCACCATTCTGTAGCCAAGGGAATATTCTACGTCCCTTTGCGACTTATTTGTGTGTTTCTGAAGAAAAATTCTATATTTCTGTGGTGTTTTCTCCGTAAGCAAAGAATAAGCAAAGCGTAAGCAAATTGTAAGCAAAGGGAATATGTCTTCATAAATACTTTTTGCGACCATTTTCTGAAAAAAATAATGTATTTTTCGACATCCCGGGAGTCCATTTATGCCGAATATGGTGCAAAACTGTAGATAATTGGAGCTAAAATAAGCAAATGGGTACCAAAAGTCCTTAATATCGATTTTAGAAAGAATCAGATTTGTATATTTCTGATTTTTAACGGAAGGATTTTTGCATTACTTTTTAGATTCATGCTCACTCACATGCACCTTTTTGTAGCCAGGGAACCAGTCTGCGTCCCTATGCGACTTATTCGTGTGTATTTGTAGAAAAATTTTAATTTCTGTGGTGTTTTCTCCGTAAGCAAAGAATAAGCAAAGCATAAGCAAATTGAAAGCAAATTGACTATGTCTTCATAAATCCTTTTTGCCACCATTTTCTGAAGTAATAATGTATTTTTCGACATCCCGGCAGTCCATTTATGTCGATTATGATGCAAAACTGTAGATAATTTTACCTTAAATATGCAAATCGTCAAGAAAAGTCCTTAATATCACTTTTACAAAGAATCATTTTTTTGTATTGCTGACTATAACTTGAAGGATTTTTGCATTAATTTTTCGATTCATGCTCACTCACATGCACCATTCTGTAGCCAAGGAAATATTCTGCGTCCCTATGCGACTTGTTTGTGTGTATTTGTAGAAAAATTCTATATTTCTGTGGTGTTTTCTCCGTAAGCAAAGAATAAGCAAAGCGAAAGCAAATTGTAAGCAAAGGGAATATGTCTTCATAAATCCTTTTTGCGACCATTTTCTGAAGAAATAATGTATTTTTCGACATCCGGGTAGTCCATTTATGCCGAATATGGTGCAAAACTGTAGATAGTTGGAGCTAAAATAAGCAAATGGGTACCAAAGGCCCTAATTTCACTTTTAGAAAGAATCAAATTTGTATATTTCTGAGTTTACCTGAAGGATTTTTGCATTAATTTTTAGATTCATGCTCGCTCACATGCACCATTCTGTAGCCAGGGAAATAGTCTGCGTCCCTATGTGACTTATTTGTGTGTATTTGTAGAAAAATGCTTAATTTCTGTGGTGTTTTCTCCGTAAGCAAAGAATAAGCAAAGCGTAAGCAAATTGTAAGCAAAGGGAATATGTCTTCATAAATCCTTTTTGCGACCATTTTCTGAAGAAATAATGTATTTTTCGACATCCCGGCAGTCCATTTATGTCGAATATGGTGCAAAGCTGTAGATAATTTTACCTAAAATATGCAAATCGGTAAGAAAAGTCCTTAATATCGATTTTAGAAAGAATCAGATTTGTATATTTCTGATTTTTAACGGAAGGATTTTTGCATTACTTTTTAGATTCATGCTCACTCACATGCACCTTTTTGTAGCCAAGGAAATATTCTGCGTCCCTATGCGACTTATTCGTGTGTATTTGTAGAAAAATGCTTAATTTCTGTGGTGTTTTCTCCGTAAGCAAAGAATAAGCAAAGCGTAAGCAAATTGTAAGCAAAGGGACTATGTCTTCATAAATCCTTGTTGCGACCATTTTCTGAAGAAATCATGTATTTTTCGACATTTCGGGAATCCCTTTAGGTCGAATATGGTGCAAAACTGTAGATAATTTTACCTAAAATATGCAAATCGGTAAGAAAAGTCCTTAATATCAATTTTAGAAAGAATCATATTTGTATATTTCTGACTTTACCTGAAGGATTTTTGCATTATTTTTAGATTCATGCTCACTCACATGCACCTTTTTGTAGCCAAGGAAATATTCTGCGTCCCTATGCGACTTGTTTGTGTGTATATGTAGAAAAATTCTATATTTCTGTGGTGTTTTCTCCGTAAGCAAAGAATAAGCAAAGCGTAAGCAAATTGTAAGCAAAGGGAATATGTCTTCATAAATCCTTTTTGCGACCATTTTCTGAAGAAAAAATGTATTTTTCGACATCCCGGGAGTCCATTTATGCCGAATATGGTGCAAAACTGTACATAATTGGAGCTAAAATAAGCAAATGGGTACCAAAAGTTCTTAATATCACTTTTAGAAAGAATCATATTTGTATATTTCTGACATTAGCTGAAGGATTTTTGCATTAATTTTTAGATTCATGCTCGCTCACATGCACCATTATGTAGCCAGGGAAATAGTCTGTGTCCCTATGCGACTTATTCGTGTATATTTGTAGAAAATTGCTTAATTTCTGTGGTGTTTTCTCCATAAGCAAAGAATAAGCAAAGCGTAAGCAAATTGTAAGCAAAGGGACTATGTCTTCATAAATCCTTTTTGCGACCATTTTCTGAAGAAATAATGTATTTTTCGACATTCCGGCAGTCCATTTATGCCGAATATGATGCAAAGCTGTAGATAATTTTACCTAAAATATGCAAATCTGTAAGAAAAGTCCTTAATATCGATTATAGAAAGAATCAGATTTGTATATTGCTGACTTTAACTGAAGGATTTTTGCATTAATTTTTAGATTCATGCTCACTCACATGCACCATTCTGTAGCCAGGGAAGTAGTCTGCGTCCCTATGCCACTTATTCGTGTGTATTTGTAGAAAAATGCTTAATTTCTGTGGTGTTTTCTCCGTAAGCAAAGAATAAGCAAAGCGTAAGCAAATTGTAAGCAAAGGGAATATGTCTTCATAAATCATTGTTGCGACCATTTTCTGAAGAAATAAAGTATTTTTCGACATCCCGGGAGTCCATGTATGCCGAATATGGTGCAAAACTGTTGATAATTGGAGCTAAAATAAGCAAATGGGTACCAAAAGTCCTTAATATCACTTTTAGAAAGAATCATATTTGTATATCTCTGACTTTACCTGAAGGATTTTTGCATTAATTTTTAGATTCGTGCTCGCTCACATGCACCATTCTGTAGCCAAGGAAATAGTCTGCGTCACTATGCGACTTATTTGTGTGTATTTGTAGAAAAATTCTATATTTCTGTGGTGTTTTCTCCGTAGGCAATGAATAAGCAAAGCGTAAGCAAATTGTAAGCAAAGGGAATATGTCGTCATAAATCCTTTTTGCGACCATTTTCTGAAGAAATAATGTATTTTTCGACATCCCGGGAGTCCATTTATGCCGAATATGTTGCAAAACTGTAGATAATTGGAGCTAAAATAAGCAAATGGGTACCAAAAACTCCTAAATATCTTTTTTACAAAGAATCATTTTTGTGTATTGCTGACTTTAACTGAAGGATTTTTGCATTAATTTTTAGATTCATGCTCACTCACATGCACCATTCTGTAGCCAAGGAAATATTCTGCGTCCCTGTGCGACTTCTTCGTGTGAATTTGTAGAAAAATTCTATATTTCTGTGGTGTTTTCTCCGTAAGCAAAGATTAAGCAAAGCGTAAGCAAATTGTAAGCAAAGGGAATATGTCTTCATAAATCCTTTTTGCGACCATTTTTCTGAAGAAATAATGTATTTTTCGACATCCCGGGAGTCCATTTATGCCGAATATGTTGCAAAACTGTAGATAATTGGAGCTAAAATAAGCAAATGGGTACCAAAAACTCCTTAATATCTTTTTTACAAAGAATCATTTTTGTGTATTGCTGACTTTAACTGAAGGATTTTTGCATTAATTTTTAGATTGATGCTCACTCACATGCACCATTCTGTAGCCAGGGGAATAGTCTGTGTCCCTATGCGACTTCTTCGTGTGTATTTGTAGAAAATTGCTTAATTTCTGTGGTGTTTTCTCCGTAAGCAAAGAATAAGCAAAGCGTAAGCAAATTGTAAGCAAAGGGACTATGTCTTCATAAATCCTTTTTGCGACCATATTCTGAAGAAATAATGTATTTTTCGACATCCCGGCAGTTCATTTATGCCGAATATGATGCAAAGCTGTAGATAATTTTACCTAAAATATGCAAATCTGTAAGAAAAGTCCTTAATATCGATTATAGAAAGAATCAGATTTGTATATTGCTGACTTTAACTGAAGGATTTTTGCATTAATTTTTAGATTCATGCTCACTCACATGCACCATTCTGTAGCCAAGGAAATATTCTGCGTCCCTATGCGACTTATTTGTGTGTTTTTGTGGAAAAATTCTATATTTCTGTGGTGTTTTCTCCGTAAGCAAAGAATAAGCAAAGCGTAAGCAAATTGTAAGCAAAGGGAATATGTCTTCATAAATCCTTTTTGCGACCATTTTCTGAAGAAATAATGTATTTTTCGACATCCCGGCAGTCCATTTATGCCGATTATGGTGCAAAACTGTTGATAATTGGAGCTAAAATAAGCAAATGGGTACCAAAGGTCCTTAATATCACTTTTAGTAAGAATCATATTTGTATATCTCTGACTTTACCTGAAGGATTTTTGCATTAATTTTTAGATTCATGCTCGCTCACATGCACCATTCTGTAGCCAGGGAAGTAGTCTGCGTCCCTATGCGACTTATTCGTGTGTATTTGTAGAAAAATGCTTAATTTCTGTGGTGTTTTCTCCGTAAGCAAAGAATAAGCAAAGCGTAAGCAAATTGTAAGCAAAGGGAATATGTCTTCATAAATCATTGTTGCGACCATTTTCTGAAGAAATAAAGTATTTTTCGACATTCCGGCAGTCCATTTATGTAGAATATGGTGCAAAACTGTAGATATTTGGAGCTAAATAAGCAAATGGGTACCAAAAATCCTTAACATCACTTTTAAACAGTAGCAGAATTATATATATCTGATTTATAATTAACGATTTTACCCTTAATTTTTAGATTCGTGCTCGCTCACATGCACCATTCTGTAGCCAAGGAAATAGTCTGCGTCACTATGCGACTTATTTGTGTGTATTTGTAGAAAAATTCTATATTTCTGTGGTGTTTTCTCCGTAGGCAATGAATAAGCAAAGCGTAAGCAAATTGTAAGCAAAGGGAATATGTCGTCATAAATCCTTTTTGCGACCATTTTCTGAAGAAATCATGTATTTTTCGACATTTCGGGAATCCATTTAGGTCGAATATGGTGCAAAACTGTAGATAATTTTTTTAAAATATGCAAATCGGTAAGAAAAGTCCTTAATATCACTTTTAGAAAGAATCATATTTGTATATTTCTGACTTTACCTGAAGGATTTTTGCATTAATTTTTAGATTCATGCTCACTCACATGCACCTTTTTGTAGCCAAGGAAATATTCTGCGTCCCTATGCGACTTATTCGTGTGTATTTGTAGAAAATTGCTTATGTTCTCTTGTGTTTTCTCCGTAAGCAAAGAATAAGCAAAGCGTAAGCAAATTGTAAGCAAAGGGAATATGTCTTCATAAATCCTTTTTGCGACCATTTTCTGAAGAAAAAATGTATTTTTCGACATCCCGGGAGTCCATTTATGCCGAATATGGTGCAAAACTGTACATAATTGGAGCTAAAATAAGCAAATGGGTACCAACAGTTCTTAATATCACTTTTAGAAAGAATCATATTTGTATATTTCTGACATTAGCTGAAGCATTTTTGCATTAATTTTAGATTCATGCTCGCTCACATGCACCATTCTGTAGTCAGGGAAATAGTCTGTGTCCCTATGCGACTTATTCGTGTGTTTTTGTAGAAAATTGCTTAATTTCTGTGGTGTTTTCTCCATAAGCAAAGAATAAGCAAAGCGTAAGCAAATTGTAAGCAAGGGGACTATGTCTTCATAAATCCTTTTTGCGACCATTTTCTGAAGAAATAATGTATTTTTCGACATCCCGGCAGTCCATTTATGCCGAATATGATGCAAAGCTGTAGATAATTTTACCTAAAATATGCAAATCTGTAAGAAAAGTCCTTAATATCGATTATAGAAAGAATCAGATTTGTATATTGCTGACTTTAACTGAAGGATTTTTGCATTAATTTTTAGATTCATGCTCACTCACATGCACCATTCTGTAGCCAAGGAAATATTCTGCGTCCCTATGCGACTTATTTGTGTGTTTTTGTGGAAAAATTCTATATTTCTGTGGTGTTTTCTCCATAAGCAAAGAATTAGCAAAGCGTAAGCAAATTATAAGCAAAGGGAATATGTCTTCATAAATCCTTTTTGCGACCATTTTCTGAAGAAATAATGTATTTTTCGACATCCTGGCAGTCCATTTATGCCGAATATGGTGCAAAACTGTTGATAATTGGAGCTAAAATAAGCAAATGGGTACCAAAAGTCCTTAATATCACTTTTAGAAAGAATCATATTTGTATATCTCTGACTTTACCTGAAGGATTTTTGCATTAATTTTTAGATTCATGCTCGCTCACATGCACCATTCTGTAGCCAGGGAAGTAGTCTGCGTCCCTATGCCACTTATTCGTGTGTATTTGTAGAAAAATGCTTAATTTCTGTGGTGTTTTCTCCGTAAGCAAAGAATAAGCAAAGCGTAAGCAAATTGTAAGCAAATGGAATATGTCTTCATAAATCATTGTTGCGACCATTTTCTGAAGAAATAAAGTATTTTTCGACATTCCGGCAGTCCATTTATGTAGAATATGGTGCAAAACTGTAGATATTTGGAGCTAAAATAAGCAAATGGGTACCAAAAATCCTTAACATCACTTTTTAACAGTAGCAGAATTATATATATCTGATTTATAATTACCGATTTTACCCTTAATTTTTAGATTCGTGCTCGCTCACATGCACCGTTGTGTAGCCAATGAAATAGTCTGCGTCCCTATGAGACTTGTTTGTGTGTATTTGTAGAAAAATTCTATATTTCTGTGGTGTTTTCTCCGTAGGCAATGAATAAGCAGAGCGTAAGCAAATTGTAAGCAAAGGGAATATGTCGTCATAAATCCTTTTTGCGACCGTTTTCTGAAGAAATAATGTATTTTTCGACATTCCGGGAGTCCATTTATGCCGAATATGGTGCAAAACTGTAGATAATTGGAGCTAAAATAAGCAAATGGGTACCAAAAGTCCTTAATATCACTTTTAGAAAGAATCATATTTGTATATTTCTGACTTTACCTGATGGATTTTTTGCATTAATTTTTAGATTCATGCTCGCTCACATGCACCATTCTGTAGGCAGGGAAATAGTCTGCGTCCCTATGCGACTTATTCGTGTGTATTTGTAGAAAAATTCTTATTTCTGTGGTGTTTTCTCCGTAAGCAAAGAATAAGCAAAGCATAAGCAAATTGAAAGCAAATTGACTATGTCTTCATAAATCCTTTTTGCCACCATTTTCTGAAGTAATAATGTATTTTTCGACATCCCGGCAGTCCATTTATGTCGAATATGATGCAAAACTGTAGATAATTTTACCTTAAATATGCAAATCGTCAAGAAAAGACCTTAATATCACTTTTACAAAGAAACATTTTTTTGTATTGCTGACTATAACTTGAAGGATTTTTGCATTAATTTTTAGATTCATGCTCACTCACATGCACCATTCTGTAGCCAAGGAAATATTCTGCGTCCCTATGCGACTTGTTTGTGTGTATTTGTAGAAAAATTCTATATTTCTGTGGTGTTTTCTCCGTAAGCAAAGAATAAGCAAAGCGTAAGCAAATTGTAAGCAAAGGGAATATGTCTTCATAAATCCTTTTTGCGACCATTTTCTGAAGAAATAATGTATTTTTCGACATCCCGGCAGTCCATTTATGTCGAATATGGTGCAAGGCTGTAGATAATTTTACCTAAAATATGCAAATCGGTAAGAAAAGTCCTTAATATCGATTTTAGAAAGAATCAGATTTGTATATCTCTGATTTTACCTGAAGGATTTTTGCATTAATTTTTAGATTCATGCTCGCTCACATGCACCATTCTGTAGCCAGGGAAGTAGTCTGCGTCCCTATGCGACTTATTCGTGTGTATTTGTAGAAAAATGCTTAATTTCTGTGGTGTTTTCTCCGTAAGCAAAGAATAAGCAAAGCGTAAGCAAATTGTAAGCAAAGGGAATATGTCTTCATAAATCATTGTTGCGACCATTTTCTGAAGAAATAATGTATTAATCGACATCCCGGCAGTCCATTTATGTCGAATATGGTGCAAAGCTGTAGATAATTTTACCTAAAATATGCAAATCGGTAAGAAAAGTCCTTAATATCACTTTTAGAAAGAATCATATTTGTATATTTCTGACTTTAACTGAAGGATTTTTGCATTAATTTTTAGATTCATGCTCACTCACATGCACCATTCTGTAGCAAAGGGAATATTCTACGTCCCTTTGCGACTTATTTGTGTGTTTCTGAAGAAAAATTCTATATTTCTGTGGTGTTTTCTCCGTAAGAAAGAATAAGCAAAGCGTAAGCAAATTGTAAGCAAAGGGAATATGTCTTCATAAATACTTTTTGCGACCATTTTCTGAAAAAAATAATGTATTTTTCGACATCCCGGGAGTCCATTTATGCCGAATATGGTGCAAAACTGTAGATAATTGGAGCTAAAATAAGCAAATGGGTACCAAAAGTCCTTAATATCGATTTTAGAAAGAATCAGATTTGTATATTTCTGATTTTTAACGGAAGGATATTTGCATTACTTTTTAGATTCATGCTCACTCACATGCACCTTTTTGTAGCCAGGGAACCAGTCTGCGTCCCTATGCGACTTATTCGTGTGTATTTGTAGAAAAATTTTAATTTCTGTGGTGTTTTCTCCGTAAGCAAAGAATAAGCAAAGCATAAGCAAATTGAAAGCAAATTGACTATGTCTTCATAAATCCTTTTTGCCACCATTTTCTGAAGTAATAATGTATTTTTCGACATCCCGGCAGTCCATTTATGTCGAATATGATGCAAAACTGTAGATAATTTTACCTTAAATATGCAAATCGTCAAGAAAAGTCCTTAATATCACTTTACAAAGAATCATTTTTTTGTATTGCTGACTATAACTTGAAGGATTTTTGCATTAATTTTTAGATTCATGCTCACTCACATGCACCATTCTGTAGCCAAGGAAATATTCTGCGTCCCTATGCGACTTGTTTGTGTGTATTTGTAGAAAAATTCTATATTTCTGTGGTGTTTTCTCCGTAAGCAAAGAATAAGCAAAGCGAAAGCAAATTGTAAGCAAAGGGAATATGTCTTCATAAATCCTTTTTGCGACCATTTTCTGAAGAAATAATGTATTTTTCGACATCCGGGTAGTCCATTTATGCCGAATATGGTGCAAAACTGTAGATAGTTGGAGCTAAAATAAGCAAATGGGTACCAAAGGCCCTAATTTCACTTTTAGAAAGAATCAAATTTGTATATTTCTGAGTTTACCTGAAGGATTTTTGCATTAATTTTTAGATTCATGCTCGCTCACATGCACCATTCTGTAGCCAGGGAAATAGTCTGCGTCCCTATGTGACTTATTTGTGTGTATTTGTAGAAAAATGCTTAATTTCTGTGGTGTTTTCTCCGTAAGCAAAGAATAAGCAAAGCGTAAGCAAATTGTAAGCAAAGGGAATATGTCTTCATAAATCCTTTTTGCGACCATTTTCTGAAGAAATAATGTATTTTTCGACATCCCGGCAGTCCATTTATGTCGAATATGGTGCAAAGCTGTAGATAATTTTACCTAAAATATGCAAATCGGTAAGAAAAGTCCTTAATATCGATTTTAGAAAGAATCAGATTTGTATATTTCTGATTTTTAACGGAAGGATTTTTGCATTACTTTTTAGATTCATGCTCACTCACATGCACCTTTTTGTAGCCAAGGAAATATTCTGCGTCCCTATGCGACTTATTCGTGTGTATTTGTAGAAAAATGCTTAATTTCTGTGGTGTTTTCTCCGTAAGCAAAGAATAAGCAAAGCGTAAGCAAATTGTAAGCAAAGGGACTATGTCTTCATAAATCCTTGTTGCGACCATTTTCTGAAGAAATCATGTATTTTTCGACATTTCGGGAATCCCTTTAGGTCGAATATGGTGCAAAACTGTAGAAAATTTTACCTAAAATATGCAAATCGGTAAGAAAAGTCCTTAATATCAATTTTAGAAAGAATCATATTTGTATATTTCTGACTTTACCTGAAGGATTTTTGCATTATTTTTAGATTCATGCTCACTCACATGCACCTTTTTGTAGCCAAGGAAATATTCTGCGTCCCTATGCGACTTGTTTGTGTGTATATGTAGAAAAATTCTATATTTCTGTGGTGTTTTCTCCGTAAGCAAAGAATAAGCAAAGCGTAAGCAAATTGTAAGCAAAGGGAATATGTCTTCATAAATCCTTTTTGCGACCATTTTCTGAAGAAAAAATGTATTTTTCGACATCCCGGGAGTCCATTTATGCCGAATATGGTGCAAAACTGTACATAATTGGAGCTAAAATAAGCAAATGGGTACCAAAAGTTCTTAATATCACTTTTAGAAAGAATCATATTTGTATATTTCTGACATTAGCTGAAGGATTTTTGCATTAATTTTTAGATTCATGCTCGCTCACATGCACCATTCTGTAGCCAGGGAAATAGTCTGTGTCCCTATGCGACTTATTCGTGTATATTTGTAGAAAATTGCTTAATTTCTGTGGTGTTTTCTCCATAAGCAAAGAATAAGCAAAGCGTAAGCAAATTGTAAGCAAAGGGACTATGTCTTCATAAATCCTTTTTGCGACCATTTTCTGAAGAAATAATGTATTTTTCGACATCCCGGCAGTCCATTTATGCCGAATATGATGCAAAGCTGTAGATAATTTTACCTAAAATATGCAAATCTGTAAGAAAAGTCCTTAATATCGATTATAGAAAGAATCAGATTTGTATATTGCTGACTTTAACTGAAGGATTTTTGCATTAATTTTTAGATTCATGCTCACTCACATGCACCATTCTGTAGCCAGGGAAGTAGTCTGCGTCCCTATGCCACTTATTCGTGTGTATTTGTAGAAAAATGCTTAATTTCTGTGGTGTTTTCTCCGTAAGCAAAGAATAAGCAAAGCGTAAGCAAATTGTAAGCAAAGGGAATATGTCTTCATAAATCATTGTTGCGACCATTTTCTGAAGAAATAAAGTATTTTTCGACATCCCGGGAGTCCATTTATGCCGAATATGGTGCAAAACTGTTGATAATTGGAGCTAAAATAAGCAAATGGGTACCAAAAGTCCTTAATATCACTTTTAGAAAGAATCATATTTGTATATCTCTGACTTTACCTGAAGGATTTTTGCATTAATTTTTAGATTCGTGCTCGCTCACATGCACCATTTTGTAGCCAAGGAAATATTCTGCGTCCCTATGCGACTTATTCGTGTGTATTTGTAGAAAAATGCTTAATTTCTGTGGTGTTTTCTCCGTAAGCAAAGAATAAGCAAAGCGTAAGCAAATTGAAAGCAAAGGGACTATGTCTTCATAAATCCTTTTTGCCACCATTTTCTGAAGTAATAATGTATTTTTCGACATCCCGGCAGTCCATTTATGTCGAATATGATGCAAAACTGTAGATAATTTTACCTTAAATATGCAAATCGTCAAGAAAAGTCCTTAATATCACTTTTACAAAGAATCATTTTTTTGTATTGCTGACTATAACTTGAAGGATTTTTGCATTAATTTTTAGATTCATGCTCACTCACATGCACCATTCTGTAGCCAAGGAAATATTCTGCGTCCCTATGCGACTTGTTTGTGTGTATTTGTAGAAAAATTCTATATTTCTGTGGTGTTTTCTCCGTAAGCAAAGAATAAGCAAAGCGAAAGCAAATTGTAAGCAAAGGGAATATGTCTTCATAAATCCTTTTTGCGACCATTTTCTGAAGAAATAATGTATTTTTCGACATTCGGGTAGTCCATTTATGCCGAATATGGTGCAAAACTGTAGATAGTTGGAGCTAAAATAAGCAAATGGGTACCAAAGGCCCTAATTTCACTTTTAGAAAGAATCAAATTTGTATATTTCTGAGTTTACCTGAAGGATTTTTGCATTAATTTTTAGATTCATGCTCGCTCACATGCACCATTCTGTAGCAAGGGAAATAGTCTGCGTCCCTATGTGACTTATTTGTGTGTATTTGTAGAAAAATGCTTAATTTCTGTGGTGTTTTCTCCGTAAGCAAAGAATAAGCAAAGCGTAAGCAAATTGTAAGCAAAGGGAATATGTCTTCATAAATCCTTTTTGCGACCATTTTCTGAAGAAATAATGTATTTTTCGACATCCCGGCAGTCCATTTATGTCGAATATGGTGCAAAGCTGTAGATAATTTTACCTAAAATATGCAAATCGGTAAGAAAAGTCCTTAATATCGATTTTAGAAAGAATCAGATTTGTATATTTCTGATTTTTAACGGAAGGATTTTTGCATTACTTTTTAGATTCATGCTCACTCACATGCACCTTTTTGTAGCCAAGGAAATATTCTGCGTCCCTATGCGACTTATTCGTGTGTATTTGTAGAAAAATGCTTAATTTCTGTGGTGTTTTCTCCGTAAGCAAAGAATAAGCAAAGCGTAAGCAAATTGTAAGCAAAGGGACTATGTCTTCATAAATCCTTGTTGCGACCATTTTCTGAAGAAATCATGTATTTTTCGACATTTCGGGAATCCCTTTAGGTCGAATATGGTGCAAAACTGTAGAAAATTTTACCTAAAATATGCAAATCGGTAAGAAAAGTCCTTAATATCAATTTTAGAAAGAATCATATTTGTATATTTCTGACTTTACCTGAAGGATTTTTGCATTATTTTTAGATTCATGCTCACTCACATGCACCTTTTTGTAGCCAAGGAAATATTCTGCGTCCCTATGCGACTTGTTTGTGTGTATATGTAGAAAAATTCTATATTTCTGTGGTGTTTTCTCCGTAAGCAAAGAATAAGCAAAGCGTAAGCAAATTGTAAGCAAAGGGAATATGTCTTCATAAATCCTTTTTGCGACCATTTTCTGAAGAAAAAATGTATTTTTCGACATCCCGGGAGTCCATTTATGCCGAATATGGTGCAAAACTGTACATAATTGGAGCTAAAATAAGCAAATGGGTACCAAAAGTTCTTAATATCACTTTTAGAAAGAATCATATTTGTATATTTCTGACATTAGCTGAAGGATTTTTGCATTAATTTTTAGATTCATGCTCGCTCACATGCACCATTCTGTAGCCAGGGAAATAGTCTGTGTCCCTATGCGACTTATTCGTGTATATTTGTAGAAAATTGCTTAATTTCTGTGGTGTTTTCTCCATAAGCAAAGAATAAGCAAAGCGTAAGCAAATTGTAAGCAAAGGGACTATGTCTTCATAAATCCTTTTTGCGACCATTTTCTGAAGAAATAATGTATTTTTCGACATCCCGGCAGTCCATTTATGCCGAATATGATGCAAAGCTGTAGATAATTTTACCTAAAATATGCAAATCTGTAAGAAAAGTCCTTAATATCGATTATAGAAAGAATCAGATTTGTATATTGCTGACTTTAACTGAAGGATTTTTGCATTAATTTTTAGATTCATGCTCACTCACATGCACCATTCTGTAGCCAGGGAAGTAGTCTGCGTCCCTATGCCACTTATTCGTGTGTATTTGTAGAAAAATGCTTAATTTCTGTGGTGTTTTCTCCGTAAGCAAAGAATAAGCAAAGCGTAAGCAAATTGTAAGCAAAGGGAATATGTCTTCATAAATCATTGTTGCGACCATTTTCTGAAGAAATAAAGTATTTTTCGACATCCCGGGAGTCCATTTATGCCGAATATGGTGCAAAACTGTTGATAATTGGAGCTAAAATAAGCAAATGGGTACCAAAAGTCCTTAATATCACTTTTAGAAAGAATCATATTTGTATATCTCTGACTTTACCTGAAGGATTTTTGCATTAATTTTTAGATTCGTGCTCGCTCACATGCACCATTCTGTAGCCAAGGAAATAGTCTGCGTCACTATGCGACTTATTTGTGTGTATTTGTAGAAAAATTCTATATTTCTGTGGTGTTTTCTCCGTAGGCAATGAATAAGCAAAGCGTAAGCAAATTGTAAGCAAAGGGAATATGTCGTCATAAATCCTTTTTGCGACCATTTTCTGAAGAAATAATGTATTTTTCGACATCCCGGGAGTCCATTTATGCCGAATATGTTGCAAAACTGTAGATAATTGGAGCTAAAATAAGCAAATGGGTACCAAAAACTCCTAAATATCTTTTTTACAAAGAATCATTTTTGTGTATTGCTGACTTTAACTGAAGGATTTTTGCATTAATTTTTAGATTGATGCTCACTCACATGCACCATTCTGTAGCCAAGGAAATATTCTGCGTCCCTGTGCGACTTCTTCGTGTGAATTTGTAGAAAAATTCTATATTTCTGTGGTGTTTTCTCCGTAAGCAAAGATTAAGCAAAGCGTAAGCAAATTGTAAGCAAAGGGAATATGTCTTCATAAATCCTTTTTGCGACCATTTTTCTGAAGAAATAATGTATTTTTCGACATCCCGGCAGTCCATTTATGCCGAATATGGTGCAAAACTGTTGATAATTGGAGCTAAAATAAGCAAATGGGTACCAAAAGTCCTTAATATCACTTTTAGAAAGAATCATATTTGTATATCTTTGACTTTACCTGAAGGAGTTTTGCATTAATTTTTAGATTCATGCTCGCTCACATGCACCATTCTGTAGCCAGGGAAGTAGTCTGCGTCCCTATGCGACTTATTCGTGTGTATTTGTAGAAAATTGCTTTATTTCTGTGGTGTTTTCTCCATAAACAAAGAATAAGCAAAGCGTAAGCAAATTGTAAGCAAAGGGAATATGTCTTCATAAATCATTGTTGCGACCATTTTCTGAAGAAATAAAGTATTTTCGACATTCCGGCAGTCCATTTATGTAGAATATGGTGCAAAACTGTAGATTTTTGGAGCTAAAATAAGCAAATGGGTACCAAAAATCCTTAACATCACTTTTAAACAGTAGCAGAATTATATATATCTGATTTATAATTAACGATTTTAACCTTAATTTTTAGATTCGTGCTCGCTCACATGCACCATTCTGTAGCCAAGGAAATAGTCTGCGTCACTATGCGACTTATTTGTGTGTATTTGTAGAAAAATTCTATATTTCTGTGGTGTTTTCTCCGTAGGCAATGAATAAGCAAAGCGTAAGCAAATTGTAAGCAAAGGGAATATGTCGTCATAAATCCTTTTTGCGACCATTTTCTGAAGAAAAAATGTATTTTTCGACATCCCGGGAGTCCATTTATGCCGAATATGGTGCAAAACTGTAAATAGTTTTACCTAAAATATGCAAATCGTCAAGAAAAGTCCTTAATATCTTTTTTACAAAGAATCAATTTTGTGTATTGCTGACTTTAACTGAAGGATTTTTGCATTAATTTTTAGATTGATGCTCACTCACATGCACCATTCTGTAGCCAAGGAAATATTCTGCGTCCTTATGCGACTTGTTTGTGTGTATTTGTAGAAAAATTCTATATTTCTGTGGTGTTTTCTCCGTAAGCAAAGAATAAGCAAAGCGTAAGCAAATTGTAAGCAAAGGGAATATGTCTTCATAAATCCTTTTTGCGACCATTTTCTGAAGAAAAAATGTATTTTTCGACATCCCGGGAGTCCATTTATGCCGAATATGGTGCAAAACTGTACATAATTGGAGCTAAAATAAGCAAATGGGTACCAAAAGTTCTTAATATCACTTTTAGAAAGAATCATATTTGTATATCTCTGACTTTACCTGAAGGATTTTTGCATTAATTTTTAGATTCGTGCTCGCTCACATGCACCATTCTGTAGCCAAGGAAATAGTCTGCGTCACTATGCGACTTATTTGTGTGTATTTGTAGAAAAATTCTATATTTCTGTGGTGTTTTCTCCGTAGGCAATGAATAAGCAAAGCGTAAGCAAATTGTAAGCAAAGGGAATATGTCGTCATAAATCCTTTTTGCGTCCATTTTCTGAAGAAATAATGTATTTTTCGACATCCCGGGAGTCCATTTATGCCGAATATGTTGCAAAACTGTAGATAATTGGAGCTAAAATAAGCAAATGGGTACCAAAAACTCCTAAATATCTTTTTTACAAAGAATCATTTTTGTGTATTGCTGACTTTAACTGAAGGATTTTTGCATTAATTTTTAGATTGATGCTCACTCACATGCACCATTCTGTAGCCAAGGAAATATTCTGCGTCCCTGTGCGACTTCTTCGTGTGAATTTGTAGAAAAATTCTATATTTCTGTGGTGTTTTCTCCGTAAGCAAAGATTAAGCAAAGCGTAAGCAAATTGTAAGCAAAGGGAATATGTCTTCATAAATCCTTTTTGCGACCATTTTTCTGAAGAAATAATGTATTTTTCGACATCCCGGCAGTCCATTTATGCCGAATATGGTGCAAAACTGTTGATAATTGGAGCTAAAATAAGCAAATGGGTACCAAAAGTCCTTAATATCACTTTTAGAAAGAATCATATTTGTATATCTTTGACTTTACCTGAAGGAGTTTTGCATTAATTTTTAGATTCATGCTCGCTCACATGCACCATTCTGTAGCCAGGGAAGTAGTCTGCGTCCCTATGGGACTTATTCGTGTGTATTTGTAGAAAATTGCTTTATTTCTGTGGTGTTTTCTCCATAAACAAAGAATAAGCAAAGCGTAAGCAAATTGTAAGCAAAGGGAATATGTCTTCATAAATCATTGTTGCGACCATTTTCTGAAGAAATAAAGTATTTTCGACATTCCGGCAGTCCATTTATGTAGAATATGGTGCAAAACTGTAGATTTTTGGAGCTAAAATAAGCAAATGGGTACCAAAAATCCTTAACATCACTTTTAAACAGTAGCAGAATTATATATATCTGATTTATAATTAACGATTTTACCCTTAATTTTTAGATTCGTGCTCGCTCACATGCACCATTCTGTAGCCAAGGAAATAGTCTGCGTCACTATGCGACTTATTTGTGTGTATTTGTAGAAAAATTCTATATTTCTGTGGTGTTTTCTCCGTAGGCAATGAATAAGCAAAGCGTAAGCAAATTGTAAGCAAAGGGAATATGTCGTCATAAATCCTTTTTGCGACCATTTTCTGAAGAAAAAATGTATTTTTCGACATCCCGGGAGTCCATTTATGCCGAATATGGTGCAAAACTGTAAATAGTTTTACCTAAAATATGCAAATCGTCAAGAAAAGTCCTTAATATCTTTTTTACAAAGAATCAATTTTGTGTATTGCTGACTTTAACTGAAGGATTTTTGCATTAATTTTTAGATTGATGCTCACTCACATGCACCATTCTGTAGCCAAGGAAATATTCTGCGTCCTTATGCGACTTGTTTGTGTGTATTTGTAGAAAAATTCTATATTTCTGTGGTGTTTTCTCCGTAAGCAAAGAATAAGCAAAGCGTAAGCAAATTGTAAGCAAAGGGAATATGTCTTCATAAATCCTTTTTGCGACCATTTTCTGAAGAAAAAATGTATTTTTCGACATCCCGGGAGTCCATTTATGCCGAATATGGTGCAAAACTGTACATAATTGGAGCTAAAATAAGCAAATGGGTACCAAAAGTTCTTAATATCACTTTTAGAAAGAATCATATTTGTATATTTCTGACATTAGCTGAAGGATTTTTGCATTAATTTTTAGATTCATGCTCGCTCACATGCACCATTCTGTAGCCAGGGAAGTAGTCTGCGTCCCTATGCGACTTATTCGTGTGTATTTGTAGAAAAATGCTTAATTTCTGTGGTGTTTTCTCCGTAAGCAAAGAATAAGCAAAGCGTAAGCAAATTGTAAGCAAAGGGAATATGTCTTCATGAATCCTTGTTGCGACCATTTTCTGAAGAAATAATGTATTTTTCAACATCCCGGCAGTCCATTTATGCCGAATATGATGCAAAGCTGAAGATAATTTTACTTAAAATATGCAAATCGGTAAGAAAAGTCCTTAATATCGATTATAGAAAGAATCAGATTTGTATATTGCTGACTTTAACTGAAGGATTTTTGCATTAATTTTTAGATTCATGCTCACTCACATGCACCATTCTGTAGCCAAGGAAATATTCTGCGTCCCTATGCGACTTATTTGTGTGTTTTTGTGGAAAAATTCTATATTTCTGTGGTGTTTTCTCCGTAAGCAAAGAATAAGCAAAGCGTAAGCAAATTGTAAGCAAAGGGAATATGTCGTCATAAATCCTTTTTGCGACCATTTTCTGAAGAAAAAATGTATTTTTCGACATCCCGGGAGTCCATTTATGCCGAATATGGTGCAAAACTGTAAATAGTTTTACCTAAAATATGCAAATCGTCAAGAAAAGTCCTTAATATCTTTTTTACAAAGAATCAATTTTGTGTATTGCTGACTTTAACTGAAGGATTTTTGCATTAATTTTTAGATTGATGCTCACTCACATGCACCATTCTGTAGCCAAGGAAATATTCTGCGTCCTTATGCGACTTGTTTGTGTGTATTTGTAGAAAAATTCTATATTTCTGTGGTGTTTTCTCCGTAAGCAAAGAATAAGCAAAGCGTAAGCAAATTGTAAGCAAAGGGAATATGTCTTCATAAATCCTTTTTGCGACCATTTTCTGAAGAAAAAATGTATTTTTCGACATCCCGGGAGTCCATTTATGCCGAATATGGTGCAAAACTGTACATAATTGGAGCTAAAATAAGCAAATGGGTACCAAAAGTTCTTAATATCACTTTTAGAAAGAATCATATTTGTATATTTCTGACATTAGCTGAAGGATTTTTGCATTAATTTTTAGATTCATGCTCGCTCACATGCACCATTCTGTAGCCAGGGAAGTAGTCTGCGTCCCTATGCGACTTATTCGTGTGTATTTGTAGAAAAATGCTTAATTTCTGTGGTGTTTTCTCCGTAAGCAAAGAATAAGCAAAGCGTAAGCAAATTGTAAGCAAAGGGAATATGTCTTCATGAATCCTTGTTGCGACCATTTTCTGAAGAAATAATGTATTTTTCGACATCCCGGCAGTCCATTTATGCCGAATATGATGCAAAGCTGAAGATAATTTTACTTAAAATATGCAAATCGGTAAGAAAAGTCCTTAATATCGATTATAGAAAGAATCAGATTTGTATATTGCTGACTTTAACTGAAGGATTTTTGCATTAATTTTTAGATTCATGCTCACTCACATGCACCATTCTGTAGCCAAGGAAATATTCTGCCTCCCTGTGCGACTTATTTGTGTGTTTTTGTGGAAAAATTCTATATTTCTGTGGTGTTTTCTCCGTAAGCAAAGAATAAGCAAAGCGTAAGCAAATTGTAAGCAAAGGGAATATGTCTTCATAAATCCTTTTTGCTACCATTTTCTGAAGAAATAATGTATTTTTCGACATCCCGGCAGTCCATTTATGCCGATTATGGTGCAAAACTGTTGATAATTGGAGCTAAAATAAGCAAATGGGTACCAAAGGTCCTTAATATCACTTTTAGAAAGAATCATATTTGTATATCTCTGACTTTACCTGAAGGATTTTTGCATTAATTTTTAGATTCATGCTCGCTCACATGCACCATTCTGTAGCCAGGGAAGTAGTCTGCGTCCCTATGCGACTTATTCGTGTGTATTTGTAGAAAAATGCTTAATTTCTGTGGTGTTTTCTCCGTAAGCAAAGAATAAGCAAAGCGTAACCAAATTGTAAGCAAAGGGAATATGTCTTCATAAATCAATTTTGCGACCATTTTCTGAAGAAATAAAGTATTTTTCGACATTCCGGCAGTCCATTTATGTAGAATATGGTGCAAAACTGTAGATATTTGGAGCTAAAATAAGCAAATGGGTACCAAAAATCCTTAACATCACTTTTAAACAGTAGCAGAATTATATATATCTGATTTATAATTAACGATTTTACCCTTAATTTTTAGATTCGTGCTCGCTCACATGCACCATTCTGTAGCCAAGGAAATAGTCTGCGTCACTATGCGACTTATTTGTGTGTATTTGTAGAAAAATTCTATATTTCTGTGGTGTTTTCTCCGTAGGCAATGAATAAGCAAAGCGTAAGCAAATTGTAAGCAAAGGGAATATGTCGTCATAAATCCTTTTTGCGACCATTTTCTGAAGAAATCATGTATTTTTCGACATTTCGGGAATCCATTTAGGTCGAATATGGTGCAAAACTGTAGATAATTTTTTTAAAATATGCAAATCGGTAAGAAAAGTCCTTAATATCACTTTTAGAAAGAATCATATTTGTATATTTCTGACTTTACCTGAAGGATTTTTGCATTAATTTTTAGATTCATGCTCACTCACATGCACCTTTTTGTAGCCAAGGAAATATTCTGCGTCCCTATGCGACTTATTCGTGTGTATTTGTAGAAAATTGCTTATGTTCTCTTGTGTTTTCTCCGTAAGCAAAGAATTAGCAAAGCGTAAGCAAATTATAAGCAAAGGGAATATGTCTTCATAAATCCTTTTTGCGACCATTTTCTGAAGAAATAATGTATTTTTCGACATCCTGGCAGTCCATTTATGCCGAATATGGTGCAAAACTGTTGATAATTGGAGCTAAAATAAGCAAATGGGTACCAAAAGTCCTTAATATCACTTTTAGAAAGAATCATATTTGTATATCTCTGACTTTACCTGAAGGATTTTTGCATTAATTTTTAGATTCATGCTCGCTCACATGCACCATTCTGTAGCCAGGGAAGTAGTCTGCGTCCCTATGCGACTTATTCGTGTGTATTTGTAGAAAAATGCTTAATTTCTGTGGTGTTTTCTCCGTAAGCAAAGAATAAGCAAAGCGTAAGCAAATTGTAAGCAAATGGAATATGTCTTCATAAATCATTGTTGCGACCATTTTCTGAAGAAATAAAGTATTTTTCGACATTCCGGCAGTCCATTTATGTAGAATATGGTGCAAAACTGTAGATATTTGGAGCTAAAATAAGCAAATGGGTACCAAAAATCCTTAACATCACTTTTAAACAGTAGCAGAATTATATATATCTGATTTATAATTACCGATTTTACCCTTAATTTTTAGATTCGTGCTCGCTCACATGCACCGTTGTGTAGCCAAGGAAATAGTCTGCGTCCCGGTGAGACTTGTTTGTGTGTATTTGTAGAAAAATTCTATATTTCTGTGGTGTTTTCTCCGTAGGCAATGAATAAGCAGAGCGTAAGCAAATTGTAAGCAAAGGGAATATGTCGTCATAAATCCTTTTTGCGACCGTTTTCTGAAGAAATAATGTATTTTTCGACATTCCGGGAGTCCATTTATGCCGAATATGGTGCAAAACTGTAGATAATTGGAGCTAAAATAAGCAAATGGGTACCAAAAGTCCTTAATATCACTTTTAGAAAGAATCATATTTGTATATTTCTGACTTTACCTGATGGATTTTTTGCATTAATTTTTAGATTCATGCTCGCTCACATGCACCATTCTGTAGGCAGGGAAATAGTCTGCGTCCCTATGCGACTTATTCGTGTGTATTTGTAGAAAAATTCTTATTTCTGTGGTGTTTTCTCCGTAAGCAAAGAATAAGCAAAGCGTAAGCAAATTGTAAGCAAAGGGAATATGTCTTCATAAATCCTTTTTGCGACCATTTTCTGAAGAAATAATGTATTAATCGACATCCCGGCAGTCCATTTATGTCGAATATGGTGCAAAGCTGTAGATAATTTTACCTAAAATATGCAAATCGGTAAGAAAAGTCCTTAATATCACTTTTAGAAAGAATCATATTTGTATATTTCTGACTTTAAATGAAGGATTTTTGCATTAATTTTTAGATTCATGCTCTCTCACATGCATCTTTTTGTAGCCAAGGAAATATTCTGCGTCTCTATGCGACTTATTAGTGTGTATTTGTAGAAAAATTATAATTTCTGTGGTGTTTTCTCCGTAAGCAAAGAATAAGCAAAGCGTAAGCAAATTGTAAGCAAAGGGAATATGTCTTCATAAATACTTTTTGCGACCATTTTCTGAAAAAAATAATGTATTTTTCGACATCCCGGGAGTCCATTTATGCCGAATATGGTGCAAAACTGTAGATAATTGGAGCTAAAATAAGCAAATGGGTACCAAAAGTCCTTAATATCACTTTTAGAAAGAATCATATTTGTATATCTCTTACTTTACCTGAAGGATTTTTGCATTAATTTTTAGATTCATGCTCGCTCACATGCACCATTCTGTAGCCAGGGAACCAGTCTGCGTCCCTATGCGACTTATTCGTGTGTATTTGTAGAAAAATTTTAATTTCTGTGGTGTTTTCTCCGTAAGCAAAGAATAAGCAAAGCAAAAGCAAATTGAAAGCAAATTGACTATGTCTTCATAAATCCTTTTTGCCACCATTTTCTGAAGTAATAATGTTTTTTTCGACATCCCGGCAGTCCATTTATGTCGAATATGATGCAAAACTGTAGATAATTTTACCTTAAATATGCAAATCGTCAAGAAAAGTCCTTAATATCACTTTTACAAAGAAACATTTTTTTGTATTGCTGACTATAACTTGAAGGATTTTTGCATTAATTTTTAGATTCATGCTCACTCACATGCACCATTCTGTAGCCAAGGAAATATTCTGCGTCCCTATGCGACTTGTTTGTGTGTATTTGTAGAAAAATTCTATATTTCTGTGGTGTTTTCTCCGTAAGAAAAGAATAAGCAAAGCGTAAGCAAATTGTAAGCAAAGGGAATATGTCTTCATAAATCCTTTTTGCGACCATTTTCTGAAGAAATAATGTATTTTTCGACATCCCGGCAGTCCATTTATGTCGAATATGGTGCAAGGCTGTAGATAATTTTACCTAAAAAATGCAAATCGGTAAGAAAAGTCCTTAATATCGATTTTAGAAAGAATCAGATTTGTATATCTCTGATTTTACCTGAAGGATTTTTGCATTAATTTTTAGATTCATGCTCGCTCACATGCACCATTCTGTAGCCAGGGAAGTAGTCTGCGTCCCTATGCGACTTATTCGTGTGTTTTTGTGGAAAAATTCTATATTTCTGTGGTGTTTTCTCCGTAAGCAAAGAATAAGCAAAGCGTAAGCAAATTGTAAGCAAAGGGAATATGTCTTCATAAATACTTTTTGCGACCATTTTCTGAAAAAAATAATGTATTTTTCGACATCCCGGGAGTCCATTTATGCCGAATATGGTGCAAAACTGTAGATAATTGGAGCTAAAATAAGCAAATGGGTACCAAAAGTCCTTAATATCACTTTTAGAAAGAATCATATTTGTATATCTCTTACTTTACCTGAAGGATTTTTGCATTAATTTTTAGATTCATGCTCGCTCACATGCACCATTCTGTAGCCAGGGAACCAGTCTGCGTCCCTATGCGACTTATTCGTGTGTATTTGTAGAAAAATTTTAATTTCTGTGGTGTTTTCTCCGTAAGCAAAGAATAAGCAAAGCATAAGCAAATTGAAAGCAAATTGACTATGTCTTCATAAATCCTTTTTGCCACCATTTTCTGAAGTAATAATGTATTTTTCGACATCCCGGCAGTCCATTTATGTCGAATATGATGCAAAACTGTAGATAATTTTACCTTAAATATGCAAATCGTCAAGAAAAGTCCTTAATATCACTTTTACAAAGAAACGTTTTTTTGTATTGCTGACTATAACTTGAAGGATTTTTGCATTAATTTTTAGATTCATGCTCACTCACATGCACCATTCTGTAGCCAAGGAAATATTCTGCGTCCCTATGCGACTTGTTTGTGTGTATTTGTAGAAAAATTCTATATTTCTGTGGTGTTTTCTCCGTAAGCAAAGAATAAGCAAAGCGTAAGCAAATTGTAAGCAAAGGGAATATGTCTTCATAAATCCTTTTTGCGACCATTTTCTGAAGAAATAATGTATTTTTCGACATCCCGGCAGTCCATTTATGTCGAATATGGTGCAAGGCTGTAGATAATTTTACCTAAAATATGCAAATCGGTAAGAAAAGTCCTTAATATCGATTTTAGAAAGAATCAGATTTGTATATCTCTGATTTTACCTGAAGGATTTTTGCATTAATTTTTAGATTCATGCTCGCTCACATGCACCATTCTGTAGCCAGGGAAGTAGTCTGCGTCCCTATGCGACTTATTCGTGTGTATTTGTAGAAAAATGCTTAATTTCTGTGGTGTTTTCTCCGTAAGCAAAGAATAAGCAAAGCGTAAGCAAATTGTAAGCAAAGGGAATATGTCTTCATAAATCATTGTTGCGACCATTTTCTGAAGAAATAATGTATTAATCGACATCCCGGCAGTCCATTTATGTCGAATATGGTGCAAAGCTGTAGATAATTTTACCTAAAATATGCAAATCGGTAAGAAAAGTCCTTAATATCACTTTTACAAAGAATCATATTTGTATATTGCTGACTTTAACTGAAGGATTTTTGCATTAATTTTTAGATTCATGCTCACTCACATGCACCATTCTGTAGCCAAGGGAATATTCTACGTCCCTTTGCGACTTATTTGTGTGTTTCTGAAGAAAAATTCTATATTTCTGTGGTGTTTTCTCCGTAAGCAAAGAATAAGCAAAGCGTAAGCAAATTGTAAGCAAAGGGAATATGTCTTCATAAATACTTTTTGCGACCATTTTCTGAAAAAAATAATGTATTTTTCGACATCCCGGGAGTCCATTTATGCCGAATATGGTGCAAAACTGTAGATAATTGGAGCTAAAATAAGCAAATGGGTACCAAAAGTCCTTAATATCGATTTTAGAAAGAATCAGATTTGTATATTTCTGATTTTTAACGGAAGGATTTTTGCATTACTTTTTAGATTCATGCTCACTCACATGCACCTTTTTGTAGCCAGGGAACCAGTCTGCGTCCCTATGCGACTTATTCGTGTGTATTTGTAGAAAAATTTTAATTTCTGTGGTGTTTTCTCCGTAAGCAAAGAATAAGCAAAGCATAAGCAAATTGAAAGCAAATTGACTATGTCTTCATAAATCCTTTTTGCCACCATTTTCTGAAGTAATAATGTATTTTTCGACATCCCGGCAGTCCATTTATGTCGATTATGATGCAAAACTGTAGATAATTTTACCTTAATTTGCAAAAATCCTTCAGGTAAAGTCAGAAATATACAAATATGATTCTTTCTAAAAGTGATATTAAGGACTTTTCTTACCGATTTGCATATTTCAGGTAAAATTATCTACAGTTTTGCACCATATTCAACCTAAATGGATTCCCGAAATGTCGAAAAATACATGATTTCTTCAGAAAATAGTCGCAACAAAGATTTATGAAGACATAGTCAATTTGCTTACAATTTGCTTACGGTTTGCTTATTCTTTGCTTACGGAGAAAACACCACAGAAATATAGAATTTTTCTACAAATACACACGAATAAGTCGCATAGGGACGCAGAATATTTCCTTGGCTACAGAATGGTGCATGTGAGTGAGCATGAATCTAAAAATTAATGCAAAAATCATTCAGTTAAAGTCAGCAATATACAAATCTGATTCTTTCTATAATCGATATTTAGGACTTTTCTTACCGATTTGCATATTTTAACTCCAAATATCTACAGTTTTGCTCCATATTCTACATAAATGGACTGCCGGAATGTCGAAAAATACATTATTTCTTCAGAAAATGGTCGCAACAATGATTTATGAAGACATATTCCCTTTGTTTTCAATTTGCTTACGCTTTGCTTATTCTTTGCTTACGGAGAAAACACCACAGAAATTAAGCATTTTTCTACAAATACACACGAATAAGTCGCATAGGGACGCAGACTACTTCCCTGGCTACAGAATGGTGCATGTGAGCGAGCATGAATCTAAAAATTAATGCAAAAATCCTTCAGGTAAAGTCAGAGATATACAAATATGATTCTTTCTAAAAGTGATATTAAGGACTTTTCTTGACGATTTGCATATTTAAGGTAAAATTATGTACAGTTTTGTATCATATTCGACATAAATGGACTGCCGGGATGTCGAAAAATACATTATTTCTTCAGACAATGGTCGCAAAAAGGATTTATGAAGACATAATCCCTTTGCTTACAATTTTCTTTCGCTTTGCTTTTTCTTTGCTTACGGAGAAAAAACCACAGAAATATAGAATTTTTCTACAAAAACACACAAATAAGTCGCATAGGGACGCAGAATATTTCCTTGGCTATAGAATGGTGCATGTGAGTGAGCATGAATCTAAAAATTAATGCAAAAATCCTTCAGGTAAAGTCAGAAATATACAAATATGATTCTTTCTAAAAGTGATATTAAGGACTTTTCTTACCGATTTGCATATTTCAGGTAAAATTATCTACAGTTTTGCACCATATTCGACCTAAATGGATTCCCGAAATGTCGAAAAATACATGATTTCTTTCGAAAATGGTCGCAACAAGGATTTATGAAGACATAGTCCCTTTGCTTACAATTTGCTTACGCTTTGCTTATTCTTTGCTTACGGAGAAAACACCACAGAAATTAAGCATTTTTCTAGAAATACACACGAATAAGTAGCATAGGGACGCAGAATATTTCCTTGGCTACAAAAAGGTGCATGTGAGTGAGCATGAATCTAAAAAGTAATGCAAAAATCCTTCAGTTAATATCAGAAATATACAAATCTGATTCTTTCTAAAATCGATATTAAGGACTTTTCTTACCGATTTGCATATTTTAGGTAAAATTATCTACAGCTTTGCACCATATTCGACATAAATGGACTGCCGGGATGTCGAAAAATACATTATTTCGTCAGAAAATGGTCGCAAAAAGGATTTATGAAGACATATTCCCTTTGCTTACAATTTGCTTACGCTTTGCTTATTCTTTGCTTACGGAGAAAACACCACAGAAATTAAGCACTTTTCTACAAATACACACGAATAAGTCGCATAGGGACGCAGACTATTTCCCTGGCTACAGAATGGTGCATGTGAGCGAGCATGAATCTAAAAATTAATGCAAAAATCCTTCAGGTAAAGTCAGAAATATACAAATATGATTCTTTCTAAAAGTGATATTAGGGCCTTTGGTACCCATTTTCTTATTTTAGCTCCAACTATCTACAGTTTTGCACCATATTCGGCATAAATGGACTCCCGGGATGTCGAAAAATACATTATTTCTTCAGAAAATGGTCGCAAAAAGGATCTATGAAGACATATTCCCTTTGCTTACAATTTGCTTACGCTTTGCTTATTCTTTGTTTACGGAGAAAACACCACAGAAATATAGAATTTTTTCTACAAATACACACAAACAAGTCGCATAGGGACGCAGAATATTTCCTTGGCTACAGAATGGTGCATGTGAGTGAGCATCAATCTAAAAATTAATGCAAAAATCCTTCAGTTAAAGTCAGCAATACACAAAAATGATTCTTTGTAAAAGTGATATTAAGGACTTTTCTTGACGATTTGCATATTTAAGGTAAAATTATCTACAGTTTTGCATCATATTCGACATAAATGGACTGCCGGGATGTCGAAAAATACATTATTTCTTCAGAAAATGGTGGCAAAAAGGATTTATGAAGATATAATCCCTTTGCTTATAATTTGCTTACGCTTTGCTTTTTCTTTGCTTACGGAGAAAAACACCACAGAAATATAGAATGTTTCTACAAAAACACACAGATAAGTCGCATAGGGACGCAGAATATTTCCTTGGCTTCAGAATGGTGCATGTGAGTGAGCACGAATATAAAAATTAATGCAAAAAATCCTTCAGGTAAAGTCAGAAATATACAAATATGATTCTTTCTAAAAGTGATATTAATGACTTTTCTTAATGATTTGCATATTTTAGGTAAAATTATTTACAGTTTTGCACCATATTCGACAAAAATGGGCTGCCGGGATGTCGAAAAATACATTATTTCTTCAGGAAATGGTCACAAAAAGGATTTATGAAGACATTTTCCTTTTGCTTACAATTTGCCTATGCTTTGCTTATTCTTTGCTTACGGAGAAAACACAACAGAACATAAGTAATTTTCTACATATTCACAGAAATATGTCCCATAGGGACGCAGACTATTTCCTTGGCTACACAACGGTGCATGTGAGCCAGCGTGAATCAAAAAATAAAGGGTAAAATCGTTAATTATAAGTCAGATATTTATATATAATTCTGCTACTGCTTAAAAGTGATGTTAAGGATTTTTGGTACCCATTTGCTTATTTTAGCTCCAATTATGTACAGTTTTGCACCATATTCGGCATAAATGGACTCCCAGGATGTCGAAAAATACAGTTTTTCTTCAGAAAATGGTCGCAAAAAGGATTTATGAAGAGATATTCCCTTTCCTTAAAATTTTCTTACGCTTTGCTTATTCTTTGCTTACGGAGAAAACACCACAGAAATATAGAATTCTTCTACAAATACACACGGATAAGTCGCAATGGGACGCAGACTATTTCCTTGGCTACACAACGGTGCATGTGAGCGAGCACGAATCTAAAAATTAAGGGTAAAATCGTTAATTATAAATCAGATATATATAATTCTGCTACTGTTTAAAAGTGATGTTAAGGATTTTTGGTACCCATTTGCTTATTTTAGCTCCAAATATCTACAGTTTTGCACCATATTCTACATAAATGGACTGCCGGGATGTCGAAAAATACTTAATGTCTTCAGAAAATGGTCGCAACAAGGATTTATGAAGACATATTCCCTTTGCTTACAATTTGCTTACGCTTTGCTTATTCTTTGCTTATGGAGAAAACACCACAGAAATTGAGCAATTTTCTACAAATACACACGAATAAGTCGCATAGGGACGCAGACTATTTCCCTGGCTACAGAATGGTGCATGTGAGTGAGCATGAATATAAAAATCAATGCAAAAATCCTTAAGGTAAAGTCAGAAGTATACAAATATGATCCTTTCTAAAAGTTATATTAATGACTTTTCTTAATGATTTGCATATTTTAGGTAAAATTATTTACAGTTTTGCACCATATTCGACAAAAATGGACTGCTGGGATGTCGAAAAATACATTATTTCTTCAGGAAATGGTCACAAAAAGGATTTATGAAGACATTTTCCTTTTGCTTACAATTTTCTTATGCTTTGCTTATTCTTTGCTTACGGAGAAAACAACAGAACATAAGCAATTTTCTACAAATACACACGAATATGGCCCATAGGGACGCAGACTATTTCCTTGGCTACACAACGGTGCATGTGAGCGAGCGTGAATCTAAAAATAAAGGGTAAAATCGTTAATTATCAGTCAGATATTTATATATAATTCTGCTACTGCTTTAAAGTGATGTTAAGGATTTTTGGTACCCATTTGCTTATTTAAGCTCCAATTATCTACAGTTTTGCACCATATTCGACAAAAATGGACTGCCGGGACTTCGAAAAATACATTATTTCTTCAGGAAATGGTCACAAAAAGGATTGATGAAGACATTGTCCTTTTGCTTATAATTTGCTGATGCTTTGCTTATTCTTTGCTTACGGAGAAAACAAGAGAACATAGGCAATTTTCTACAAATACAAACGAATATGTCCCATATCCCATAGGGACGCAGACTATTTCCTTGGCTACACAACGGTGCATGTGAGCGAGCACGAACCTTAAAATTAAGGGTAAAATCGTTAATTATAAAATATTTATATATAATTCTGCTACTGTTTAAAAGTGATGTTAAGGATTTTTGGTACCCATTTGCTTATTTTAGCTCCAAATATCTACAGTTTTGCACCATATTCTACATAAATGGACTGCCGGGATGTCGAAAAATACTTTATTTCTTCAGATAATGGTCGCAACAAGGATTTATGAAGACATATTCCCTTTGCTTACAATTTGCTTACGCTTTGATTATTCTTTGCTTACGGAGAAAACACAACAGAAATATAGAATTTTTCTACAAAAACACACAAATAAGTCGTATAGGGACGCAGAATATTTCCTTGGCTACAGAATGGTGCATGTGAGTGAGCATGAATCTACAAATTAATGCAAAAATCCTTCAGTTAAAGTCAGCAATATACAAATATGATTCTTTGTAAAAGTGATATTAAGGACTTTTCTTGACGATTTGCATATTTTAGGTAAAATTATCTACTGTTTTGCACCGTATTCGACATAAATGGATTGCCGGGATGTCGAAAAATACATTATTTCTTCAGAAAATAGTCGCAACAAGGATTTATAAAGACAAAGTCAATTTGCTTACAATTTGCTTATGCTTTGCTTATTCTTTGCTTACGGAGAAAACACCACAGAAATTATAATTTTTCTACGATTACACACGAATAAGTCGCATAGGGACGCAGAATATTTCCTTTGCTACAAAAAGGTGCATGTGAGTGAGCAGGAATCTAAAAATTAATGCAAAAATCCTTCAGTTAAAGTCAGAAATATACAAATCTGATTCTTTCTTAAAGTGATATTAAGGACTTTACTTACCGATTTGCATATTTTAGGGAAAATTATTTACAGCTTTGCACCATATTCGACATAAATGGACAGCCGGGATGTCGAAAATTACATTATTTCTTCAGAAAATGGTCGCAAAAAGAATTTATGAAGACATATTCCCTTTGCTTACAATTTGCTTACGCTTTGCTTATTCTTTGCTTATAGAAAAAACACCACAGAAATTAAGCATTTTTCTAGAAATACACACAGATAAGTCGCATAGGGACGCAGAATATTTCCTTGGCTACAGAATGGTGCATGTGAGTGAGCATGAATCTAAAAATTAATGCAAAAATCATTCAGTTAAAGTCAGCAATATACAAATCTGATTCTTTATATAATCGATATTTAGGACTTTTCTTACCGATTTGCATATTTTAACTCCAAATATCTACAGTTTTGCTCCATATTCTACATAAATGGACTGCCGGAATGTCGAAAAATACATTATTTCTTCAGAAAATGGTCGCAACAATGATTTATGAAGACATATTCCCTTTGTTTTCAATTTGCTTACGCTTTGCTTATTCTTTGCTTACGGAGAAAACACCACAGAAATTAAGCATTTTTCTACAAATACACACGAATAAGTCGCATAGGGACGCAGACTACTTCCCTGGCTACAGAATGGTGCATGTGAGCGAGCATGAATCTAAAACTTAAGGGTAAAATCGTTAATTATAAATCAGATATATATAATTCTGCTACTGTTTAAAAGTGATGTTAAGGATTTTTGGTACCCATTTGCTTATTTTAGCTCCAAATATCTACAGTTTTGCACCATATTCTACATAAATGGACTGCCGGGATGTCCAAAAATACTTTATTTCTTCAGAAAATGGTCGCAACAAGGATTTATGAAGACATATTCCCTTTGCTTACGCTTTGCTTACGCTTTGCTTATTCTTTGCTTACGGAGAAAACACCACATAAATTAAGCATTTTTCTACAAATACACACGAATAAGTCGCATAGGGACGCAGAATATTTCCTTGGCTACAAAAAGGTGCATGTGAGTGAGCATGAATCTAAAAAGTAATGCAAAAATCCTTCAGTTAAAAATCAGAAATATACAAATTTGATTCTTTCTAAAAGTGATATTAGGGCCTTTGGTACCAATTTGCTTATTTTAGCTCCAACTATCTACAGTTTTGCACCATATTCGGCATAAATGGACTCCCGGGATTTCGAAAAATACATTATTTCTTGAGAAAATGGTCGCAAAAAGGATTTATGAAGACATATTCCCTTTGCTCACAATTTGCTTACGCTTTGCTTATTCTTTGCTCACGGAGAAAACACCACAGAAATATAGAATTTTTCTACAAATACACACAAACAAGTCGCATAGGGACGCAGAATATTTCCTTGGCTACAGAATGGTGCATGTGAGTGAGCATGAATCTAAAAATTAATGCAAAAATCCTTCAGTTATAGTCAGCAATACACAAAAATGATTCTTTGTAAAAGTGATATTAAGGACTTTTCTTGACGATTTGCATATTTAAGGTAAAATTATCTACAGTTTTGCATCATATTTGACATAAATGGACTGCCGGGATGTCGAAAAATACATTTTTTCTTCAGAAAATGGTCGCAAAAAGGATTTATGAAGACATAATCCCTTTGCTTACAATTTGCTAACGCTTTGCTTTTTCTTTGCTTACGGAGAAAACACCACAGAAATATAGAATTTTTCTACAAATACACACGAATAAGTTGCATAGGGACGCAGAATATTTCCTTGGCTACAAAAAGGTGCATGTGAGTGAGCATGAATCTAAAAAGTAATGCAAAAATCCTTCAGTTAAAAATCAGAAATATACAAATTTGATTCTTTCTAAAAGTGATATAAGGGCCTTTGGTACCAATTTGCTTATTTTAGCTCCAACTATCTACAGTTTTGCACCATATTCGGCATAAATGGACTCCCGGGATTTCGAAAAATACATTATTTCTTGAGAAAATGGTCGCAAAAAGGATTTATGAAGACATATTCCCTTTGCTCACAATTTGCTTACGCTTTGCTTATTCTTTGCTCACGGAGAAAACACCACAGAAATATAGAATTTTTCTACAAATACACACAAACAAGTCGCATAGGGACGCAGAATATTTCCTTGGCTACAGAATGGTGCATGTGAGTGAGCATGAATCTAAAAATTAATGCAAAAATCCTTCAGTTATAGTCAGCAATACACAAAAATGATTCTTTGTAAAAGTGATATTAAGGACTTTTCTTGACGATTTGCATATTTAAGGTAAAATTATCTACAGTTTTGCATCATATTTGACATAAATGGACTGCCGGGATGTCGAAAAATACATTTTTTCTTCAGAAAATGGTCGCAAAAAGGATTTATGAAGACATAATCCCTTTGCTTACAATTTGCTAACGCTTTGCTTTTTCTTTGCTTACGGAGAAAACACCACAGAAATATAGAATTTTTCTACAAATACACACGAATAAGTTGCATAGGGACGCAGAATATTTCCTTCGCTACAGAATGGTGCATGGGAGTGAGCATGAATCTAAAAATTAATGCAAAAATCCTTCAGTTAAAAATCAGAAATATACAAATCTGATTATTTCTAAAAGTGATATTAAGGACTTTTCTTACCGATTTGCATATTTTAGTTAAAATTATCTACAGCTTTGCGCCATATTCGACATAAATGGACAGCCGGGATGTCGAAAAATACATTATTTCTTCAGAAAATGGTCGCAAAAATGATTTATGAAGACATATTCCCTTTGCTTACAATTTGCTTACGCTTTGCTTATTCTTTGCTTACGGAGAAAATACCACAGAAATTATAAATTTTCTACAAATACACACGAATAAGTCGCATAGGGACGCAGAATATTTCCTTGGCTACAAAAAGGTGCATGTGAGTGAGCATGAATCTAAAAATTAATGCAAAAATCCTTCAGGTAAAGTCAGAAATATACAAATATGATTCTTTCTAAAAGTGATATTAAGGACTTTTCTTACAGATTTGCATATTTTATATAAAATTATCTACAGTTTTGCACCATATTCGACCTAAATGGACTCCCGGAATGTCGAAAAATACATGATTTCTTCAGAAAATGGTCGCAACAAGGATTTATGAAGACATAGTCCCTTTGCTTACAATTTGCTTACGCTTTGCTTATTCTTTGCTTACGGAGAAAACACAAGAGAACATAAGCAATTTTCTACAAATACACACGAATATTTCCCATAGGGACGCAGACTATATCCTTGGCTACACAACGTTGCATGTGAGCGAGCACGAATCTAAAAATTAAGGGTAAAATCGTTAATTATAAATCAGATATATATAATTCTGCTACTGTTTAAAAGTGATGTTAAGGATTTTTGGTACCCATTTGCTTATTTTAGCTCCAAATATCTACAGTTTTGCACCATATTCTACATAAATGGACTGCCGGGATGTCCAAAAATACTTTATTTCTTCAGAAAATGGTCGCAACAAGGATTTATGAAGACATATTCCCTTTGCTTACGCTTTGCTTACGCTTTGCTTATTCTTTGCTTACGGAGAAAACACCACATAAATTAAGCATTTTTCTACAAATACACACGAATAAGTCGCATAGGGACGCAGAATATTTTCTTGGCTACAAAAAGGTGCATGTGAGTGAGCATGAATCTAAAAAGTAATGCAAAAATCCTTCAGTTAAAAATCAGAAATATACAAATTTGATTCTTTCTAAAAGTGATATTAGGGCCTTTGGTACCAATTTGCTTATTTTAGCTCCAACTATCTACAGTTTTGCACCATATTCGGCATAAATGGACTCCCGGGATTTCGAAAAATACATTATTTCTTGAGAAAATGGTCGCAAAAAGGATTTATGAAGACATATTCCCTTTGCTTACAATTTGCTTACGCTTTGCTTATTCTTTGCTCACGGAGAAAACACCACAGAAATATAGAATTTTTCTACAAATACACACAAACAAGTCGCATAGGGACGCAGAATATTTCTTTGGCTACAGAATGGTGCATGTGAGTGAGCATGAATCTAAAAATTAATGCAAAAATCCTTCAGTTATAGTCAGCAATACACAAAAATGATTCTTTGTAAAAGTGATATTAAGGACTTTTCTTGACGATTTGCATATTTAAGGTAAAATTATCTACAGTTTTGCATCATATTTGACATAAATGGACTGCCGGGATGTCGAAAAATACATTATTTCTTCAGAAAATGGTCGCAAAAAGGATTTATGAAGACATAATCCCTTTGCTTACAATTTGCTAACGCTTTGCTTTTTCTTTGCTTACGGAGAAAACACCACAGAAATATAGAATTTTTCTACAAATACACACGAATAAGTTGCATAGGGACGCAGAATATTTCCTTCGCTACAGAATGGTGCATGGGAGTGAGCATGAATCTAAAAATTAATGCAAAAATCCTTCAGTTAAAAATCAGAAATATACAAATCTGATTCTTTCTAAAAGTGATATTAAGGACTTTTCTTACCGATTTGCATATTTTAGTTAAAATTATCTACAGCTTTGCGCCATATTCGACATAAATGGACTGCCGGGATGTCGAAAAATACATTATTTCTTCAGAAAATGGTCGCAAAAATGATTTATGAAGACATATTCCCTTTGCTTACAATTTGCTTACGCTTTGCTTATTCTTTGCTTACGGAGAAAATACCACAGAAATTATAAATTTTCTACAAATACACACGAATAAGTCGCATAGGGACGCAGAATATTTCCTTGGCTACAAAAAGGTGCATGTGAGTGAGCATGAATCTAAAAATTAATGCAAAAATCCTTCAGGTAAAGTCAGAAATATACAAATATGATTCTTTCTAAAAGTGATATTAAGGACTTTTCTTACAGATTTGCATATTTTATATAAAATTATCTACAGTTTTGCACCATATTCGACCTAAATGGACTCCCGGAATGTCGAAAAATACATGATTTCTTCAGAAAATGGTCGCAACAAGGATTTATGAAGACATAGTCCCTTTGCTTACAATTTGCTTACGCTTTGCTTATTCTTTGCTTACGGAGAAAACACAAGAGAACATAAGCAATTTTCTACAAATACACACGAATATTTCCCATAGGGACGCAGACTATATCCTTGGCTACACAACGTTGCATGTGAGCGAGCACGAATCTAAAAATTAAGGGTAAAATCGTTAATTATAAATCAGATATATATAATTCTGCTACTGTTTAAAAGTGATGTTAAGGATTTTTGGTACCCATTTGCTTATTTTAGCTCCAAATATCTACAGTTTTGCACCATATTCTACATAAATGGACTGCCGGGATGTCCAAAAATACTTTATTTCTTCAGAAAATGGTCGCAACAAGGATTTATGAAGACATATTCCCTTTGCTTACGCTTTGCTTACGCTTTGCTTATTCTTTGCTTACGGAGAAAACACCACATAAATTAAGCATTTTTCTACAAATACACACGAATAAGTCGCATAGGGACGCAGAATATTTCCTTGGCTACAAAAAGGTGCATGTGAGTGAGCATGAATCTAAAAAGTAATGCAAAATCCTTCAGTTAAAAATCAGAAATATACAAATTTGATTCTTTCTAAAAGTGATATTAGGGCCTTTGGTACCAATTTGCTTATTTTAGCTCCAACTATCTACAGTTTTGCACCATATTCGGCATAAATGGACTCCCGGGATTTCGAAAAATACATTATTTCTTGAGAAAATGGTCGCAAAAAGGATTTATGAAGACATATTCCCTTTGCTTACAATTTGCTTACGCTTTGCTTATTCTTTGCTCACGGAGAAAACACCACAGAAATATAGAATTTTTCTACAAATACACACAAACAAGTCGCATAGGGACGCAGAATATTTCCTTGGCTACAGAATGGTGCATGTGAGTGAGCATGAATCTAAAAATTAATGCAAAAATCCTTCAGTTATAGTCAGCAATACACAAAAATGATTCTTTGTGAAAGTGATATTAAGGACTTTTCTTGACGATTTGCATATTTAAGGTAAAATTATCTACAGTTTTGCAACATATTTGACATAAATGGACTGCCGGGATGTCGAAAAATACATTATTTCTTCAGAAAATGGTCGCAAAAAGGATTTATGAAGACATAATCCCTTTGCTTACAATTTGCTAACGCTTTGCTTTTTCTTTGCTTACGGAGAAAACACCACCGAAATATAGAATTTTTCTACAAATACACACGAATAAGTTGCATAGGGACGCAGAATATTTCCTTCGCTACAGAATGGTGCATGGGAGTGAGCATGAATCTAAAAATTAATGCAAAATTCCTTCAGTTAAAAATCAGAAATATACAAATCTGATTCTTTCTAAAAGTGATATTAAGGACTTTTCTTACCGATTTGCATATTTTAGGTAAAATTATCTACAGCTTTGCACCATATTCGACATAAATGGACTGCCGGGATGTCGAAAAATAAATTATTTCTTCAGAAAATGGTCGCAAAAATGATTTATGAAGACATATTCCCTTTGCTTACAATTTCCTTACGCTTTGCTTATTCTTTGCTTACGGAGAAAACACCACAGAAATTAAGCATTTTTCTACAAATACACACGAATAAGTCGCATAGGGACGCAGAATATTTCCTTGGCTACAAAAAGGTGCATGTGAGTGAGCATGAATCTAAAAAGTAATGCAAAAATCCTTCAGTTAAAAATCAGAAATATACAAATCTGATTCTTTCTAAAATCGATATTAAGGACTCTTCTTACCGATTTGCATATTTTAGGTAAAATTATCCACAGCTTTGCACCATATTCGACATAAATGGACTGCCGGGATGTCGAAAAATACATTATTTCTTCAGAAAATGGTCGCAAAAAGGATTTATGAAGACATAATCCCTTGGCTTACAATTTGCTTACGCTTTGCTTTTTCTTTGCTTACGGAGAAAACACCACAGAAATATAGAATTTTTCTAAAAATACACACGAATAAGTCGCATAGTGACGCAGAATTTTTCCTTCGCTACAGAATGGTGCATGTGAGTGAGCATGAATCTAAAAATTAATGCAAAAATTCTTCAGTTAAAGTCAGCAATATACAAATATGATTCTTTGTAAAAGTGATATTAAGGACTTTTCTTGACGATTTGCATATGTTAGGTAAAATTATCTACTGTTTTGCACCGTATTCGACATAAATGGATTGCCGGGATGTCGAAAAATACATTATTTCTTCAGAAAATAGTGGCAACAAAGATTTATGAAGACATAGTCAATTTGCTTACAATTTGCTTATGCTTTGCTTATTCTTTGCTTACGGAGAAAACACCAAAGAAATTATAATTTTTCTACAAATACACACGAATAAGTCGCATAGGGACGCAGAATATTTCCTTGACTACAAAAAGGTGCATGTGAGTGAGCATGAATCTAAAAAGTAATGCAAAAATCCTTCAGTTAAAAATCAGAAATATACAAATCTGATTCTTTCTAAAAGTGATATTAAGGACTTTTCTTACCGATTTGCATATTTTAGGTAAAATTATCTACAGCTTTGCACCATATTCGACATAAATGGACTGCCGGGATGTCGAAAAATACATTATTTCTTCAGAAAATGGTCACAAAAAGGATTTATGAAGACATATTCCCTTTGCTTACAATTTGCTTACGCTTTGCTTATTCTTTGCTTACGGAGAAAACACCACAGAAATTAAGCATTTTTCTAGAAATACACACGAATAAGTCGCATAGGGAAGCAGACTATTTCCCTGGCTACAGAATGGTGCATGTGAGTGAGCATGAATCTAAAAATTAATGCAAAAATCCTTCAGGTAAAGTCAGAAATATACAAATATAATTCTTTCTAAAAGTGATATTAAGGACTTTTGGTACCCATTTGCTTATTTTAGCTCCAATTATCTACAGTTTTGCACAATATTTGGCATAAATGGACTGCCGGGATGTCGAAAAATACATTATTTCTTCAGAAAATGGTCGCGAAAAGGATTTATGAAGACATATTCCCTTTGCTCACAATTTGCTTATGCTTTGCTTATTCTTTGCTTACGGAGAAAACACCACAGAAATATAGAATTTTTCTACAAAAACACACAAATAAGTCGCATAGGGACGCAGAATATTTCCTTGGCTACAGAATGGTGCATGTGAGTGAGTATGAATCTAAAAATTAATGCAAAAATCCTTCAGTTAAAGTCAACAATATACAAATATGATTCTTTGTAATAGTGATATTAAGGACTTTTCTTGACGATTTGCATATTTTAGGTAAAATTATCTACTGTTTTGCACCGTATTCGACTTAAATGGATTGAGGGATGTCGAAAAATACATTATTTCTTCAGAAAATAGTCGCAACAAGGATTTATGAAGACATAGTCCATTTGCTTACAATTTGCTTATGCTTTGCTTATTCTTTGCTTACGGAGAAAATACCACAGAAATTATAAATTTTCTACAAATACACACGAATAAGTCGCATAGGGACGCAGAATATTTCCTTGGCTACAAAAAGGTGCATGTGAGTGAGCATGAATCTAAAAAGTAATGCAAAAATCCTTCAGTTAAAAATCAGAAATATACAAATTTGATTCTTTCTAAAAGTGATATTAGGGCCTTTGGTACCAATTTGCTTATTTTAGCTCCAACTATCTACAGTTTTGCACCATATTCGGCATAAATGGACTCCCGGGATTTCGAAAAATACATTATTTCTTGAGAAAATGGTCGCAAAAAGGATTTATGAAGACATATTCCCTTTGCTTACAATTTGCTTACGCTTTGCTTATTCTTTGCTCACGGAGAAAACACCACAGAAATATAGAATTTTTCTACAAATACACACAAACAAGTCGCATAGGGACGCAGAATATTTCCTTGGCTACAGAATGGTGCATGTGAGTGAGCATGAATCTAAAAATTAATGCAAAAATCCTTCAGTTATAGTCAGCAATACACAAAAATGATTCTTTGTAAAAGTGATATTTAGGACTTTTCTTGACGATTTGCATATTTAAGGTAAAATTATCTACAGTTTTGCATCATATTTGACATAAATGGACTGCCGGGATGTCGAAAAATACATTATTTCTTCAGAAAATGGTCGCAAAAAGGATTTATGAAGACATAATCCCTTTGCTTACAATTTGCTAACGCTTTGCTTTTTCTTTGCTTACGGAGAAAACACCACAGAAATATAGAATTTTTCTACAAATACACACGAATAAGTTGCATAGGGACGCAGAATATTTCCTTCGCTACAGAATGGTGCATGGGAGTGAGCATGAATCTAAAAATTAATGCAAAAATCCTTCAGTTAAAAATCAGAAATATACAAATCTGATTCTTTCTAAAAGTGATATTAAGGACTTTTCTTACCGATTTGCATATTTTAGTTAAAATTATCTACAGCTTTGCGCCATATTCGACATAAATGGACTGCCGGGATGTCGAAAAATACATTATTTCTTCAGAAAATGGTCGCAAAAATGATTTATGAAGACATATTCCCTTTGCTTACAATTTGCTTACGCTTTGCTTATTCTTTGCTTACGGAGAAAATACCACAGAAATTATAAATTTTCTACAAATACACACGAATAAGTCGCATAGGGACGCAGAATATTTCCTTGGCTACAAAAAGGTGCATGTGAGTGAGCATGAATCTAAAAATTAATGCAAAAATCCTTCAGGTAAAGTCAGAAATATACAAATATGATTCTTTCTAAAAGTGATATTAAGGACTTTTCTTACAGATTTGCATATTTTATATAAAATTATCTACAGTTTTGCACCATATTCGACCTAAATGGACTCCCGGAATGTCGAAAAATACATGATTTCTTCAGAAAATGGTCGCAACAAGGATTTATGAAGACATAGTCCCTTTGCTTACAATTTGCTTACGCTTTGCTTATTCTTTGCTTACGGAGAAAACACAAGAGAACATAAGCAATTTTCTACAAATACACACGAATATTTCCCATAGGGACGCAGACTATATCCTTGGCTACACAACGTTGCATGTGAGCGAGCACGAATCTAAAAATTAAGGGTAAAATCGTTAATTATAAATCAGATATATATAATTCTGCTACTGTTTAAAAGTGATGTTAAGGATTTTTGGTACCCATTTGCTTATTTTAGCTCCAAATATCTACAGTTTTGCACCATATTCTACATAAATGGACTGCCGGGATGTCCAAAAATACTTTATTTCTTCAGAAAATGGTCGCAACAAGGATTTATGAAGACATATTCCCTTTGCTTACGCTTTGCTTACGCTTTGCTTATTCTTTGCTTACGGAGAAAACACCACATAAATTAAGCATTTTTCTACAAATACACACGAATAAGTCGCATAGGGACGCAGAATATTTCCTTGGCTACAAAAAGGTGCATGTGAGTGAGCATGAATCTAAAAAGTAATGCAAAATCCTTCAGTTAAAAATCAGAAATATACAAATTTGATTCTTTCTAAAAGTGATATTAGGGCCTTTGGTACCAATTTGCTTATTTTAGCTCCAACTATCTACAGTTTTGCACCATATTCGGCATAAATGGACTCCCGGGATTTCGAAAAATACATTATTTCTTGAGAAAATGGTCGCAAAAAGGATTTATGAAGACATATTCCCTTTGCTTACAATTTGCTTACGCTTTGCTTATTCTTTGCTCACGGAGAAAACACCACAGAAATATAGAATTTTTCTACAAATACACACAAACAAGTCGCATAGGGACGCAGAATATTTCCTTGGCTACAGAATGGTGCATGTGAGTGAGCATGAATCTAAAAATTAATGCAAAAATCCTTCAGTTATAGTCAGCAATACACAAAAATGATTCTTTGTGAAAGTGATATTAAGGACTTTTCTTGACGATTTGCATATTTAAGGTAAAATTATCTACAGTTTTGCAACATATTTGACATAAATGGACTGCCGGGATGTCGAAAAATACATTATTTCTTCAGAAAATGGTCGCAAAAAGGATTTATGAAGACATAATCCCTTTGCTTACAATTTGCTAACGCTTTGCTTTTTCTTTGCTTACGGAGAAAACACCACCGAAATATAGAATTTTTCTACAAATACACACGAATAAGTTGCATAGGGACGCAGAATATTTCCTTCGCTACAGAATGGTGCATGGGAGTGAGCATGAATCTAAAAATTAATGCAAAATTCCTTCAGTTAAAAATCAGAAATATACAAATCTGATTCTTTCTAAAAGTGATATTAAGGACTTTTCTTACCGATTTGCATATTTTAGGTAAAATTATCTACAGCTTTGCACCATATTCGACATAAATGGACTGCCGGGATGTCGAAAAATAAATTATTTCTTCAGAAAATGGTCGCAAAAATGATTTATGAAGACATATTCCCTTTGCTTACAATTTCCTTACGCTTTGCTTATTCTTTGCTTACGGAGAAAACACCACAGAAATTAAGCATTTTTCTACAAATACACACGAATAAGTCGCATAGGGACGCAGAATATTTCCTTGGCTACAAAAAGGTGCATGTGAGTGAGCATGAATCTAAAAAGTAATGCAAAAATCCTTCAGTTAAAAATCAGAAATATACAAATCTGATTCTTTCTAAAATCGATATTAAGGACTCTTCTTACCGATTTGCATATTTTAGGTAAAATTATCCACAGCTTTGCACCATATTCGACATAAATGGACTGCCGGGATGTCGAAAAATACATTATTTCTTCAGAAAATGGTCGCAAAAAGGATTTATGAAGACATAATCCCTTGGCTTACAATTTGCTTACGCTTTGCTTTTTCTTTGCTTACGGAGAAAACACCACAGAAATATAGAATTTTTCTAAAAATACACACGAATAAGTCGCATAGTGACGCAGAATTTTTCCTTCGCTACAGAATGGTGCATGTGAGTGAGCATGAATCTAAAAATTAATGCAAAAATTCTTCAGTTAAAGTCAGCAATATACAAATATGATTCTTTGTAAAAGTGATATTAAGGACTTTTCTTGACGATTTGCATATGTTAGGTAAAATTATCTACTGTTTTGCACCGTATTCGACATAAATGGATTGCCGGGATGTCGAAAAATACATTATTTCTTCAGAAAATAGTGGCAACAAAGATTTATGAAGACATAGTCAATTTGCTTACAATTTGCTTATGCTTTGCTTATTCTTTGCTTACGGAGAAAACACCAAAGAAATTATAATTTTTCTACAAATACACACGAATAAGTCGCATAGGGACGCAGAATATTTCCTTGACTACAAAAAGGTGCATGTGAGTGAGCATGAATCTAAAAAGTAATGCAAAAATCCTTCAGTTAAAAATCAGAAATATACAAATCTGATTCTTTCTAAAAGTGATATTAAGGACTTTTCTTACCGATTTGCATATTTTAGGTAAAATTATCTACAGCTTTGCACCATATTCGACATAAATGGACTGCCGGGATGTCGAAAAATACATTATTTCTTCAGAAAATGGTCACAAAAAGGATTTATGAAGACATATTCCCTTTGCTTACAATTTGCTTACGCTTTGCTTATTCTTTGCTTACGGAGAAAACACCACAGAAATTAAGCATTTTTCTAGAAATACACACGAATAAGTCGCATAGGGAAGCAGACTATTTCCCTGGCTACAGAATGGTGCATGTGAGTGAGCATGAATCTAAAAATTAATGCAAAAATCCTTCAGGTAAAGTCAGAAATATACAAATATAATTCTTTCTAAAAGTGATATTAAGGACTTTTGGTACCCATTTGCTTATTTTAGCTCCAATTATCTACAGTTTTGCACAATATTTGGCATAAATGGACTGCCGGGATGTCGAAAAATACATTATTTCTTCAGAAAATGGTCGCGAAAAGGATTTATGAAGACATATTCCCTTTGCTCACAATTTGCTTATGCTTTGCTTATTCTTTGCTTACGGAGAAAACACCACAGAAATATAGAATTTTTCTACAAAAACACACAAATAAGTCGCATAGGGACGCAGAATATTTCCTTGGCTACAGAATGGTGCATGTGAGTGAGTATGAATCTAAAAATTAATGCAAAAATCCTTCAGTTAAAGTCAACAATATACAAATATGATTCTTTGTAATAGTGATATTAAGGACTTTTCTTGACGATTTGCATATTTTAGGTAAAATTATCTACTGTTTTGCACCGTATTCGACTTAAATGGATTGAGGGATGTCGAAAAATACATTATTTCTTCAGAAAATAGTCGCAACAAGGATTTATGAAGACATAGTCCATTTGCTTACAATTTGCTTATGCTTTGCTTATTCTTTGCTTACGGAGAAAATACCACAGAAATTATAAATTTTCTACAAATACACACGAATAAGTCGCATAGGGACGCAGAATATTTCCTTGGCTACAAAAAGGTGCATGTGAGTGAGCATGAATCTAAAAAGTAATGCAAAAATCCTTCAGTTAAAAATCAGAAATATACAAATTTGATTCTTTCTAAAAGTGATATTAGGGCCTTTGGTACCAATTTGCTTATTTTAGCTCCAACTATCTACAGTTTTGCACCATATTCGGCATAAATGGACTCCCGGGATTTCGAAAAATACATTATTTCTTGAGAAAATGGTCGCAAAAAGGATTTATGAAGACATATTCCCTTTGCTTACAATTTGCTTACGCTTTGCTTATTCTTTGCTCACGGAGAAAACACCACAGAAATATAGAATTTTTCTACAAATACACACAAACAAGTCGCATAGGGACGCAGAATATTTCCTTGGCTACAGAATGGTGCATGTGAGTGAGCATGAATCTAAAAATTAATGCAAAAATCCTTCAGTTATAGTCAGCAATACACAAAAATGATTCTTTGTAAAAGTGATATTTAGGACTTTTCTTGACGATTTGCATATTTAAGGTAAAATTATCTACAGTTTTGCATCATATTTGACATAAATGGACTGCCGGGATGTCGAAAAATACATTATTTCTTCAGAAAATGGTCGCAAAAAGGATTTATGAAGACATAATCCCTTTGCTTACAATTTGCTAACGCTTTGCTTTTTCTTTGCTTACGGAGAAAACACCACAGAAATATAGAATTTTTCTACAAATACACACGAATAAGTTGCATAGGGACGCAGAATATTTCCTTCGCTACAGAATGGTGCATGGGAGTGAGCATGAATCTAAAAATTAATGCAAAAATCCTTCAGTTAAAAATCAGAAATATACAAATATGATTCTTTTTAAAAGTGATATTAAGGACTTTTCTTACCGATTTGCATATTTTAGGTAAAATTATCTACAGCTTTGCGCCATATTCGACATAAATGGACTGCCGGGATGTCGAAAAATACATTATTTCTTCAGAAAATGGTCGCAAAAATGATTTATGAAGACATATTCCCTTTGCTTACAATTTGCTTACGCTTTGCTTATTCTTTGCTTACGGAGAAAACACCAAAGAAATTATAATTTTTCTACAAATACACACGAATAAGTCGCATAGGGACGCAGAATATTTCCTTGGCTACAAAAAGGTGCATGTGAGTGAGCATGAATCTAAAAAGTAATGCAAAAATCCTTCAGTTAAAAATCAGAAATATACAAATCTGATTCTTTCTAAAATCGATATTAAGGACTTTTCTTACCGATTTGCATATTTTAGGTAAAATTATCTACAGCTTTGCACCATATTCGACATAAATGGACTGCCGGGATGTCGAAAAATACATTATTTCTTCAGAAAATGGTCGCAAAAAGGATTTATGAAGACATATTCCCTTTGCTTACAATTTGCTTACGCTTTGCTTATTCTTTGCTTACGGAGAAAACACCACAGAAATTAAGCATTTTTCTAGAAATACACACGAATAAGTCGCATAGGGAGGCAGACTATTTCCCTGGCTACAGAATGGTGCATGTGAGTGAGCATGAATCTAAAAAGTAATGCAAAAATCCTTCAGGTAAAGTCAGAAATATACAAATATAATTCTTTCTAAAAGTGATATTAAGGACTTTTGGTACCCATTTGCTTATTTTAGCTCCAATTATCTACAGTTTTGCACCATATTTGGCATAAATGTACTCCCGGGATGTCGAAAAATACATTATTTCTTCAGAAAATGGTCGCGAAAAGGATTTATGAAGACATATTCCCTTTGCTCACAATTTGCTTATGCTTTGCTTATTCTTTGCTTACGGAGAAAACACCACAGAAATATAGAATTTTTCTACAAAAACACACAAATAAGTCGCATAGGGACACAGAATATTTCCTTGGCTACAGAATGGTGCATGTGAGTGAGCATGAATCTAAAAATTAATGCAAAAATCCTTCAGGTAAAGTCAGAAATATACAAATATGATTCTTTCTAAAAGTGATATTAAGGACTTTTCTTACAGATTTGCATATTTTATATGAAATTATCTACAGTTTTGCACCATATTCGACCTAAATGGACCCCCGGAATGTCGAAAAATACATGATTTCTTCAGAAAATGGTCGCAACAAGGATTTATGAAGACATAGTCCCTTTGCTTACAATTTGCTTACGCTTTGCTTATTCTTTGCTTACGGAGAAAACACAAGAGAACATAAGCAATTTTCTACAAATACACACGAATATTTCCCATAGGGACGCAGACTATATCCTTGGCTACACAACGTTGCATGTGAGCGAGCACGAATCTAAAAATTAAGGGTAAAATCGTTAATTATAAATCAGATATATATAATTCTGCTACTGTTTAAAAGTGATGTTAAGGATTTTTGGTACCCATTTGCTTATTTTAGCTCCAAATATCTACAGTTTTGCACCATATTCTACATAAATGGACTGCCGGGATGTCCAAAAATACTTTATTTCTTCAGAAAATGGTCGCAACAAAGATTTATGAAGACATATTCCCTTTGCTTACGCTTTGCTTACGCTTTGCTTATTCTTTGCTTACGGAGAAAACACCACATAAATTAAGCATTTTTCTACAAATACACACGAATAAGTCGCATAGGGACGCAGAATATTTCCTTGGCTACAAAAAGGTGCATGTGAGTGAGCATGAATCTAAAAAGTAATGCAAAAATCCTTCAGTTAAAAATCAGAAATATACAAATTTGATTCTTTCTAAAAGTGATATTAGGGCCTTTGGTACCAATTTGCTTATTTTAGCTCCAACTATCTACAGTTTTGCACCATATTCGGCATAAATGGACTCCCGGGATTTCGAAAAATACATTATTTCTTGAGAAAATGGTCGCAAAAAGGATTTATGAAGACATATTCCCTTTGCTTACAATTTGCTTACGCTTTGCTTATTCTTTGCTCACGGAGAAAACACCACAGAAATATAGAATTTTTCTACAAATACACACAAACAAGTCGCATAGGGACGCAGAATATTTCCTTGGCTACAGAATGGTGCATGTGAGTGAGCATGAATCTAAAAATTAATGCAAAAATCCTTCAGTTATAGTCAGCAATACACAAAAATGATTCTTTGTAAAAGTGATATTAAGGACTTTTCTTGACGATTTGCATATTTAAGGTAAAATTATCTACAGTTTTGCATCATATTTGACATAAATGGACTGCCGGGATGTCGAAAAATACATTATTTCTTCAGAAAATGGTCGCAAAAAGGATTTATGAAGACATAATCCCTTTGCTTACAATTTGCTAACGCTTTGCTTTTTCTTTGCTTACGGAGAAAACACCACAGAAATATAGAATTTTTCTACAAATACACACGAATAAGTTGCATAGGGACGCAGAATATTTCCTTCGCTACAGAATGGTGCATGGGAGTGAGCATGAATCTAAAAATTAATGCAAAAATCCTTCAGTTAAAAATCAGAAATATACAAATCTGATTCTTTCTAAAAGTGATATTAAGGACTTTTCTTACCGATTTGCATATTTTAGTTAAAATTATCTACAGCTTTGCGCCATATTCGACATAAATGGACTGCCGGGATGTCGAAAAATACATTATTTCTTCAGAAAATGATCGCAAAAATGATTTATGAAGACATATTCCCTTTGCTTACAATTTGCTTACGCTTTGCTTATTCTTTGCTTACGGAGAAAACACCACAGAAATTAAGCATTTTTCTACAAATACACACGAATAAGTCGCATAGTGACGCAGAATTTTTCCTTCGCTACAGAATGGTGCATGTAAGTGAGCATGAATCTAAAAATTAATGCAAAAATTCTTCAGTTAAAGTCAGCAATATACAAATATGATTCTTTGTAAAAGTGATATTAAGGACTTTTCTTACCGATTTGCATATTTTAGGTAAAATTATCTACAGCTTTGCACCATATTCGACATAAATGGACTGCCGGGATGTCGAAAAATTCATTATTTCTTCAGAAAATGGTCACAAAAAGGATTTATGAAGACATATTCCCTTTGCTTACAATTTGCTTACGCTTTGCTTATTCTTTGCTTACGGAGAAAACACCACAGAAATTAAGCATTTTTCTAGAAATACACACGAATAAGTCGCATAGGGAGGCAGACTATTTCCCTGGCTACAGAATGGTGCATGTGAGTGAGCATGAATCTAAAAATTAATGCAAAAATCCTTCAGGTAAAGTCAGAAATAAAGAAATATAATTCTTTCTAAAAGTGATATTAAGGACTTTTGGTACCCATTTGCTTATTTTAGCTCAAATTATCTACAGTTTTGCACCATATTTGGCATAAATGGACTCCCGGGATGTCGAAAAATACATTATTTCTTCAGAAAATGGTCGCGAAAAGGATTTATGAAGACATATTCCCTTTGCTCACAATTTGCTTATGCTTTGCTTATTCTTTGCTTACGGAGAAAACACCACAGAAATATAGAATTTTTCTACAAAAACACACAAATAAGTCGCATAGGGACGCAGAATATTTCCTTGGCTACAGAATGGTGCATGTGAGTGAGCATGAATCTAAAAATTAATGCAAAAATCCTTCAGTTAAAGTCAACAATATACAAATATGATTCTTTGTAATAGTGATATTAAGGACTTTTCTTGACGATTTGCATATTTTAGGTAAAATTATCTACTGTTTTGCACCGTATTCGACTTAAATGGATTGAGGGATGTCGAAAAATACATTATTTCTTCAGAAAATAGTCGCAACAAGGATTTATGAAGACATAGTCCATTTGCTTACACTTTGCTTATGCTTTGCTTATTCTTTGCTTACGGAGAAAACACCACAGAAATTATAATTTTTCTACAAATACACACGAATAAGTCGCATAGGGACGCAGAATATTTCCTTGGCTACAGAATGGTGCATGTGAGCGAGCATGAATATAAAAATTCATGCAAAAATCCTTCAGGTAAAGTCAGAAATATACAAATATGATCCTTTCTAAAAGTGATATTAATGACTTTTCTTTATGATTTGCATATTTTAGGTAAAATTATTTACAGTTTTGCACCATATTCGCCAAAAATGGACTGCCGGGATGTCGAAAAATACATTATTTCTTCAGGAAATGGTCACAAAAAGGATTTATGAAGACATTGTCCTTTTGCTTACAATTTGCTTATGCTTTGCTTATTCTTTGCTTACGGAGAAAACACCACAGAAATATAGAATTTTTCTACAAATACACACAAACAAGTCGCATAGGGACGCAGACTATTTCCTTGGCTACACAACGGTGCATGTGAGCGAGCACGAATCTAAAAATTAAGGGTAAAATCGTTAATTATAAATCAGATATATATAATTCTGCTAATGTTTAAAAGTGATGTTAAGGATTTTTGGTACCCATTTGCTTATTTTAGCTCCAATTATCTACAGTTTTGCACCATATTCGGCATAAATGGACTCCCGGGATGTCGAAAAATACATTATTTCTTCAGAAAATGGTCGCGAAAAGGATTTATGAAGACATATTCCCTTTGCTTACAATTTGCTTACGCTTAGCTTATTCTTTGCTTACGGAGAAAACACCACAGAAACATAGAATTTTTCTACAAATTCACACGGATAAGTCGCATAGGGACGCAGAATATTTCCCTCGTTACAGAATGGTGCATGTAAGTGAGCATGAATCTAAAAATTAATGCAAAAATCCTTCAGTTAAAGTCAGCAATATACAAATAATTTTCTTTGTAAAATGATATTAAGGAATTTTCTTGACGATTTGCATATTTTAGGTAAAATTATCTACAGTTTTGCACCATATTTGACATAGATGGACTGCCGGAATGTCGAAAAATACATTATTTCTTCAGAAAATGGTCGCAAAAAGGATTTATGAAGACATAATCCCTTTGCTTATAATTTGCTTACGCTTTGCTTATTCTTTGCTTACGGAGAAAATACCACAGAAATTATAAATTTTCTACAAATACACACGAATAAGTCGCATAGGGACGCAGAATATTTCCTTGGCTACAAAAAGGTGCATGTGAGTGAGCATGAATCTAAAAATTAATGCAAAAATCCTTCAGGTAAAGTCAGAAATATACAAATATGATTCTTTCTAAAAGTGATATTAAGGACTTTTCTTACAGATTTGCATATTTTATATAAAATTATCTACAGTTTTGCACCATATTCGACCTAAATGGACTCCCGGAATGTCGAAAAATACATGATTTCTTCAGAAAATGGTCGCAACAAGGATTTATGAAGACATAGTCCCTTTGCTTACAATTTGCTTACGCTTTGCTTATTCTTTGCTTACGGAGAAAACACAAGAGAACATAAGCAATTTTCTACAAATACACACGAATATTTCCCATAGGGACGCAGACTATATCCTTGGCTACACAACGTTGCATGTGAGCGAGCACGAATCTAAAAATTAAGGGTAAAATCGTTAATTATAAATCAGATATATATAATTGTGCTACTGTTTAAAAGTGATGTTAAGGATTTTTGGTACCCATTTGCTTATTTTAGCTCCAAATATCTACAGTTTTGCACCATATTCTACATAAATGGACTGCCGGGATGTCCAAAAATACTTTATTTCTTCAGAAAATGGTCGCAACAAGGATTTATGAAGACATATTCCCTTTGCTTACGCTTTGCTTACGCTTTGCTTATTCTTTGCTTACGGAGAAAACACCACATAAATTAAGCATTTTTCTACAAATACACACGAATAAGTCGCATAGGGACGCAGAATATTTCCTTGGCTACAGAATGGTGCATGGGAGTGAGCATGAATCTAAAAATTAATGCAAAAATCGTTCAGTTAAAAATCAGAAATATACAAATCTGATTCTTTCTAAAAGTGATATTAAGGACTTTTCTTACCGATTTGCATATTTTAGGTAAAATTATCTACAGCTTTGCACCATATTCGACATAAATGGACTGCCGGGATGTCGAAAAATACATTATTTCTTCAGAAAATGGTCGCAAAAATGATTTATGAAGACATATTCCCTTTGCTTACAATTTGCTTACGCTTTGCTTATTCTTTGCTTACGGAGAAAACACCACAGAAATTAAGCATTTTTCTACAAATACACACGAATAAGTCGCATAGGGACGCAGAATATTTCCTTGGCTACAAAAAGGTGCATGTGAGTGAGCATGAATCTAAAAAGTAATGCAAAAATCCTTCAGTTAAAAATCAGAAATATACAAATCTGATTCTTTCTAAAATCGATATTAAGGACTTTTCTTACCGATTTGCATATTTTAGGTAAAATTATCTACAGCTTTGCACCATATTCGACATAAATGGACTGCCGGGATGTCGAAAAATACATTATTTCTTCAGAAAATGGTCGCAAAAAGGATTTATGAAGACATAATCCCTTGGCTTACAATTTGCTTACGCTTTGCTTTTTCTTTGCTTACGGAGAAAACACCACAGAAATATAGAATTTTTCTACAAATACACACGAATAAGTCGCATAGTGACGCAGAATTTTTCCTTCGCTACAGAATGGTGCATGTGAGTGAGCATGAATCTAAAAATTAATGCAAAAATCCTTCAGTTAAAGTCAACAATATACAAATATGATTCTTTGTAATAGTGATATTAAGGACTTTTCTTGACGATTTGCATATTTTAGGTAAAATTATCTACTGTTTTGCACCGTATTCGACATAAATGGATTGAGGGATGTCGAAAAATACATTATTTCTTCAGAAAATAGTCGCAACAAGGATTTATGAAGACATAGTCCATTTGCTTACAATTTGCTTATGCTTTGCTTATTCTTTGCTTACGGAGAAACCACCACAGAAATTATAATTTTTCTACAAATACACACGAATAAGTCGCATAGGGACGCAGAATATTTCCTTGGCTACAGAATGGTGCATGTGAGTGAGCATGAATATAAAAATTCATGCAAAAATCCTTCAGGTAAAGTCAGAAATATACAAATATGATCCTTTCTAAAAGTGATATTAATGACTTTTCTTTATGATTTGCATATTTTAGGTAAAATTATTTACAGTTTTGCACCATATTCGACAAAAATGGACTGCCGGGATGTCGAAAAATACATTATTTCTTCAGGAAATGGTCACAAAAAGGATTTATGAAGACATTGTCCTTTTGCTTACAATTTGCTTATGCTTTGCTTATTCTTTGCTTACGGAGAAAACACCACAGAAATATAGAATTTTTCTACAAATACACACAAACAAGTCGCATAGGGACGCAGACTATTTCCTTGGCTACACAACGGTGCATGTGAGCGAGCACGAATCTAAAAATTAAGGGTAAAATCGTTAATTATAAATCAGATATATATAATTCTGCTAATGTTTAAAAGTGATGTTAAGGATTTTTGGTACCCATTTGCTTATTTTAGCTCCAATTATCTACAGTTTTGCACCATATTCGGCATAAATGGACTCCCGGGATGTCGAAAAATACATTATTTCTTCAGAAAATGGTCGCAAAAAGGATTTATGAAGACATATTCCCTTTGCTTACAATTTGCTTACGCTTAGCTTATTCTTTGCTCACGGAGAAAACACCACAGAAATATAGAATTTTTCTACAAAAACACACAAATAAGTCGCATAGGGACGCAGAATATTTCCTTCGCTACAGAATGGTACATGTGAGTGAGCATGAATCTAAAAATTAATGCAAAAATTCTTCAGTTAAAGTCAGCAATATACAAATATGATTCTTTGTAAAAGTGATATTAAGGACTTTTCTTGACGATTTGCATATTTCAGGTAAAATTATCTACTGTTTTGCACCGTATTCGACATAAATGGACTGCCGGGATGTCGAAAAATACATTATTTCTTCAGAAAATGGTCGCAAAAAGGATTTACGAAGACATGGTCCCTTTGCTTACAATTTGCTTACGCTTTGCTTATTCTTTGCTTATGTAGAAAACACCACAGAAATTAAGCAATTTTCTACAAATACACACGAATAAGTCGCATAGGGACGCAGACTATTTCCCTGGCTACAGAATGGTGCATGTGAGCGAGCATGAATCTAAAAATTAATGCAAAAATCCTTCAGGTAAAGTCAGAAATATACAAATATGATTCTTTCTAAAAGTGATATTAAGAACTTTTGGTACCCATTTGCTTATTTAAGCTCCAATTATCTACAGTTTTGCACCATATTAGGAATAAATGGATTCCCGGGATGTCGAAAAATACATTATTTCTTCAGAAAATGGTCGCAAAAAGGATTTATGAAGACATATTCCCTTTGCTTGCAATTTGCTTACGCTTTGCTTATTCTTTGCTCACGGAGAAAACACCACAGAAATATAGAATTTTTCTACAAATACACACAAACAAGTCGCATAGGGACGCAGAATATTTCCTTGGCTACAGAATGGTGCATGTGAGTGAGCATGAATCTAAAAATTAATGCAAAAATCCTTCAGTTATAGTCAGCAATACACAAAAATGATTCTTTGTAAAAGTGATATTAAGGACTTTTCTTGACGATTTGCATATTTAAGGTAAAATTATCTACAGTTTTGCATCATATTCGACATAAATGGACTGCCGGGATGTCGAAAAATACATTATTTCTTCAGAAAATGGTCGCAGAAAGGATTTATGAAGACATAATCCCTTTGCTTACAATTTGCTTACGCTTTGCTTTTTCTTTGCTTACGGAGAAAACACCACAGGAATATAGAATTTTTCTACAAATACACACGAATAAGTCGCATAGGGACACATAATATTTCCTTCGCTACAAAAAGGTGCATGTGAGCGAGCATGAATCTAAAAATTAATGCAAAAATCCTTCAGGTAAAGTCAGAAATATACAAATATGATTCTTTGTAAAAGTGATATTAAGGACTTTTCTTGACGATTTGCATATTTTAGGTAAAATTATCTACTGTTTTGCACCGTATTCAACATAAGTGGATTGTCGGGATGTCGAAAAATACATTATTTCTTCAGAAAATAGTCGCAACAAAGATTTATGAAGACATAGTCAATTTGCTTTCAATTTGCTTAGGCTTTGCTTATTCTTTGCTTACGGAGAAAACACCACAGAAATTAAAATTTTTCTACAAATACACACGAATAAGTCGCATAGGGACGCAGACTATTTCCCTGGCTACAGAATGGTGCATGTGAGCGAGCATGAATCTAAAAATTAATGCAAAAATCCTTCAGGTAAAGTCAGAAATATACAAATATGATTCTTTCTAAAAGTGATATTAAGGACTTTTCTTACCGATTTGCATATTTTAGGTAAAATTATCTACAGTTTTGCAAAATATTCGACCTAAATGGACTCCCGGAATGTCGAAAAATACATGATTTCTTCAGAAAATGGTCGCAAAAAGGATTTATGAAGACATAGTCCCTTTGCTTACAATTTGCTTACGCTTTGCTTATTCTTTGCTTACGGAGAAAACACCACAGAAATTAAGCATTTTTCTACAAATACACACAAATAAGTCGCATAGGGACGCAGAATATTTCCTTGGCTACAGAATGGTGCATGTGAGTGAGCATGAATCTACAAATTAATGCAAAAATCCTTCAGTTAAAGTCAGCAATATACAAATATGATTCTTTGTAAAAGTGATATTAAGAACTTTTCTTGACGATTTGCATATTTTAGGTAAAATTATCTACTGTTTTGCACCGTATTCGACATAAATGGATTGCCGGGATGTCGAAAAATACATTATTTCTTCAGAAAATAGTCGCAACAAGGATTTATGAAGACATAGTCCCTTTGCTTACAATTTGCTTATGCTTTGCTTATTCTTTGCTTGCGGAGAAAACACCACAGAAATTATTATTTTTCTACAAATACACACGAATAAGTCGCATAGAGACGCAGAATATTTCCTTGGCTACAAAAAGATGCATGTGAGAGAGCATGAATCTAAAAATTAATGCAAAAATCCTTCAGTTAAAGTCAGAAATATACAAATATGATTCTTTCTAAAAGTGATATTAAGGACTTTTCTTACCGATTTGCATATTTTAGGTAAAATTATCTACAGCTTTGCACCATATTCGACATAAATGGACTGCCGGGATGTCGATTAATACATTATTTCTTCAGAAAATGGTCGCAAAAAGGATTTATGAAGACATATTCCCTTTGCTTACAATTTGCTTACGCTTTGCTTTTTCTTTGCTTACGGAGAAAACACCACAGAAATTAAGCATTTTTCTACAAATACACACGAATAAATCGCATAGGGACGCAGACTATTTCCCTGGCTACAGAATGGTGCATGTGAGCGAGCATGAATCTAAAAATTAATGCAAAAATCCTTCAGGTAAACTCAGAAATATACAAATTTGATTCTTTCTAAAAGTGATATTAGGGCCTTTGGTACCCATTTGCTTATTTTAGCTCAAACTATCTACAGTTTTGCACCATATTCGGCATAAATGGACTCCCGGGATGTCGAAAAATACATTATTTCTTCAGAAAATGGTCGCAAAAAGGATTTATGAAGACATATTCCCTTTGCTTTCAATTTGCTTACGCTTTGCTTATTCTTTGCTTACGGAGAAAACACCACAGAAATATAGAATTTTTCTACAAATACACACAAACAAGTCGCATAGGGACGCAGAATATTTCCTTGGCTACAGAATGGTGCATGTGAGTGAGCATGAATCTAAAAATTAATGCAAAAATCCTTCAGTTATAGTCAGCAATACACAAAAATGATTCTTTCTAAAAGTGATATTAAGGACTTTTCTTGACGATTTGCATATTTAAGGTAAAATTATCTACAGTTTTGCATCATATTCGACATAAATGGACTGCCGGGATATCGAAAAATACATTATTTCTTCAGAAAATGGTCGCAAAAAGGATTTATGAAGACATAATCCCTTTGCTTACAATTTGCTTACGCTTTGCTTTTTCTTTGCTTACGGAGAAAACACTACAGAAATATAGAATTTTTCTACAAATACACACGAATAAGTCGCATAGGGACACAGAATATTTCCTTCGCTACAGAATGGTGCATGGGAGTGAGCATGAATCTAAAAATTAATGCAAAAATTCTTCAGTTAAAGTCAGCAAATTACAAATATGATTCTTTGTAAAAGTGATATTAAGGACTTTTCTTGACGATTTGCATATTTTAGGTAAAATTATCTACTGTTTTGCACCGTATTCGACATAAATGGACTGCCGGGATGTCGAAAAATACATTATTTCTTCAGAAAATGGTCGCAAAAAGGATTTACGAAGACATAGTCCCTTTGCTTACAATTTGCTTACGCTTTGCTTATTCTTTGCTTATGGAGAAAACACCACAGAAATTAAGCAATTTTCTACAAATACACACGAATAAGTCGCATAGGGACGCAGACTATTTCCCTGGCTACAGAATGGTGCATGTGAGCGAGCATGAATCTAAAAATTAATGCAAAAATCCTTCAGGTAAAGTCAGAAATATACAAATATGATTCTTTCTAAAAGTGATATTAAGAACTTTTGGTACCCATTTGCTTATTTAAGCTCCAATTATCTACAGTTTTGCACCATATTAGGAATAAATGGATTCCCGGGATGTCGAAAAATACATTATTTCTTCAGAAAATGGTCGCAAAAAGGATTTATGAAGACATATTCCCTTTGCTTGCAATTTGCTTACGCTTTGCTTATTCTTTGCTCACGGAGAAAACACCACAGAAATATAGAATTTTTCTACAAATACACACAAACAAGTCGCATAGGGACGCAGAATATTTCCTTGGCTACAGAATGGTGCATGTGAGTGAGCATGAATCTAAAAATTAATGCAAAAATCCTTCAGTTATAGTCAGCAATACACAAAATTGATTCTTTGTAAAAGTGATATTAAGGACTTTTCTTGACGATTTGCATATTTAAGGTAAAATTATCTACAGTTTTGCATCATATTCGACATAAATGGACTGCCGGGATGTCGAAAAATACATTATTTCTTCAGAAAATGGTCGCAAAAAGGATTTATGAAGACATAATCCCTTTGCTTACAATTTGCTTACGCTTTGCTTTTTCTTTGCTTACGGAGAAAACACCACAGGAATATAGAATTCTTCTACAAATACACACGGATAAGTCGCAATGGGACGCATTCTATTTCCTTGGCTACACAACGGTGCATGTGAGCGAGCACGAATCTAAAAATTAAGGGTAAAATCGTTAATTATAAATCAGATATATATAATTCTGCTACTGTTTAAAAGTGATGTTAAGGATTTTTGGTACCCATTTGCTTATTTTAGCTCCAATTATCTACTGTTTTGCACCGTATTCGACATAAATGGACTGCCGGGATGTCGAAAAATACATTATTTCTTCAGAAAATGGTCGCAAAAAGGATTTACGAAGACATAGTCCCTTTGCTTACAATTTGCCTACGCTTTGCTTATTCTTTGCTTATGGAGAAAACACCACAGAAATTAAGCAATTTTCTACAAATACACACGAATAAGTCGCATAGGGACGCAGAATATTTCCTTCGCTACAGAATGGTGCATGGGAGTGAGCATGAATCTAAAAATTAATGCAAAAATTCTTCAGTTAAAGTCAGCAATATACAAATATGATTCTTTGTAAAAGTGATATTAAGGACTTTTCTTGACGATTTGCATATTTTAGGTAAAATTATCTACTGTTTTGCACCGTATTCGACATAAATGGATTGCCGGGATGTCGAAAAATAGATTATTTCTTCAGAAAATAGTCGCAACAAAGATTTATGAAGACATAGTCAATTTGCTTACAATTTGCTTATGCTTTGCTTATTCTTTGCTTACGGAGAAAACACCAAAGAAATTATAATTTTTCTACAAATACACACGAATAAGTCGCATAGGGACGCAGAGTATTTCCTTGGCTACAAAAAGGTGCATGTGTGTGAGCATGAATCTAAAAATTAATGCAAAAATCCTTCAGGTAAAGTCAGAAATATACAAATATGATTCTTTCTAAAAGTGATATTAAGGACTTTTCTTACCGATTTGCATATTTCAGGTAAAATTATCTACAGTTTTGCACCATATTCGACCTAAATGGATTCCCGAAATGTCGAAAAATACATGATTTCTTCAGAAAATAGTCGCAACAAAGATTTATGAAGACATAGTCCCTTTGCTTACAATTTGCTTACGCTTTGCTTATTCTTTGCTTACGGAGAAAACACCACAGAAATTAAGCATTTTTCTACAAATACACACGAATAAGTAGCATAGGGACGCAGAATATTTCCTTGGCTACAAAAAGGTGCATGTGAGTGAGCATGAATCTAAAAAGTAATGCAAAAATCCTTCAGTTAAATATCAGAAATATACAAATCTGATTCTTTCTAAAATCGATATTAAGGACTTTTCTTACCGATTTGCATATTTTAGGTAAAATTATCTACAGCTTTGCACCATATTCGACATAAATGGACTGCCGGGATGTCGAAAAATACATTATTTCTTCAGAAAATGGTCGCAAAAAGGATTTATGAAGACATATTCCCTTTGCTTACAATTTGCTTACGCTTTGCTTATTCTTTGCTTACGGAGAAAACACCACCGAAATTAAGCATTTTTCTACAAATACACACGAATAAGTCGCATAGGGACGCAGACTATTTCCCTGGCTACAGAATGGTGCATGTGAGCGAGCATGAATCTAAAAATTAATGCAAAAATCCTTCAGGTAAAGTCAGAAATATACAAATATGATTCTTTCTAAAAGTGATATTAAGAACTTTTGGTACCCATTTGCTTATTTAAGCTCCAATTATCTACAGTTTTGCACCATATTAGGAATAAATGGATTCCCGGGATGTCGAAAAATACATTATTTCTTCAGAAAATGGTCGCAAAAAGGATTTATGAAGACATATTCCCTTTGCTTGCAATTTGCTTACGCTTTGCTTATTCTTTGCTCACGGAGAAAACACCACAGAAATATAGAATTTTTCTACAAATACACACAAACAAGTCGCATAGGGACGCAGAATATTTCCTTGGCTACAGAATGGTGCATGTGAGTGAGCATGAATCTAAAAATTAATGCAAAAATCCTTCAGTTATAGTCAGCAATACACAAAAATGATTCTTTGTAAAAGTGATATTAAGGACTTTTCTTGACGATTTGCATATTTAAGGTAAAATTATCTACAGTTTTGCATCATATTCGACATAAATGGACTGCCGGGATGTCGAAAAATACATTATTTCTTCAGAAAATGGTCGCAGAAAGGATTTATGAAGACATAATCCCTTTGCTTACAATTTGCTTACGCTTTGCTTTTTCTTTGCTTACGGAGAAAACACCACAGGAATATAGAATTTTTCTACAAATACACACGAATAAGTCGCATAGGGACACATAATATTTCCTTCGCTACAAAAAGGTGCATGTGAGCGAGCATGAATCTAAAAATTAATGCAAAAATCCTTCAGGTAAAGTCAGAAATATACAAATATGATTCTTTGTAAAAGTGATATTAAGGACTTTTCTTGACGATTTGCATATTTTAGGTAAAATTATCTACTGTTTTGCACCGTATTCAACATAAGTGGATTGTCGGGATGTCGAAAAATACATTATTTCTTCAGAAAATAGTCGCAACAAAGATTTATGAAGACATAGTCAATTTGCTTTCAATTTGCTTAGGCTTTGCTTATTCTTTGCTTACGGAGAAAACACCACAGAAATTAAAATTTTTCTACAAATACACACGAATAAGTCGCATAGGGACGCAGACTATTTCCCTGGCTACAGAATGGTGCATGTGAGCGAGCATGAATCTAAAAATTAATGCAAAAATCCTTCAGGTAAAGTCAGAAATATACAAATATGATTCTTTCTAAAAGTGATATTAAGAACCATTGGTACCCATTTGCTTATTTAAGCTCCAATTATCTACAGTTTTGCACCATATTAGGCATAAATGGACTCCCGGGATGTCGAGAAATACATTAATTCTTCAGAAAATGGTCGCAAAACGGATTTATGAAGACATATTCCCTTTGCTTGCAATTTGCTTACGCTTTGCTTATTCTTTGCTTACGGAGAAAACACCACAGAAATATAGAATTTTTCTACGAATACACACAAACAAGTCGCATAGGGACGCAGAATATTTCCTTGGCTACAGAATGGTGCATGTGAGTGAGCATGAATCTAAAAAATAATGCAAAAATCCTTCAGTTATAGTCAGCAATACACAAAAATGATTCTTTGTAAAAGTGATATTAAGGACTTTTCTTGACGATTTGCATATTTAAGGTAAAATTATCTACAGTTTTGCATCATATTCGACATAAATGGACTGCCGGGATGTCGAAAAATACATTATTTCTTCAGAAAATGGTCGCAAAAAGGATTTATGAAGACATAATCCCTTTGCTTACAATTTGCTTACGCTTTGCTTTTTCTTTGCTTACGGAGGAAACACCACAGAATTATAGAATTTTTCTACAAATACACACGAATAAGTCGCATAGGGACACAGAATATTTCCTTCGCTACAAAAAGGTGCATGTGAGTGAGCATGAATCTAAAAATTAATGCAAAAATCCTTCAGGTAAAGTCAGAAATATACAAATATGATTCTTTCTAAAAGTGATATTAAGGACTTTTCTTACCGATTTGCATATTTTAGGTAAAATTATCTACAGTTTTGCAAAATATTCGACCTAAATGGACTCCCGGAATGTCGAAAAATACATGATTTCTTCAAAAAATGGTCGCAACAAGGATTTATGAAGACATAGTCCCTTTGCTTACAATTTGCTTACGCTTTGCTTATTCTTTGCTTACGGAGAAAACACCACAGAAATTAAGCATTTTTCTACAAATACACACAAATAAGTCGCATAGGGACGCAGAATATTTCCTTGGCTACAGAATGGTGCATGTGAGTGAGCATGAATCTACAAATTAATGCAAAAATCCTTCAGTTAAAGTCAGCAATATACAAATATGATTCTTTGTAAAAGTGATATTAAGAACTTTTCTTGACGATTTGCATATTTTAGGTAAAATTATCTACTGTTTTGCACCGTATTCGACATAAATGGATTGCCGGGATGTCGAAAAATACATTATTTCTTCAGAAAATAGTCGCAACAAGGATTTATGAAGACATAGTCCCTTTGCTTACAATTTGCTTATGCTTTGCTTATTCTTTGCTTGCGGAGAAAACACCACAGAAATTATTATTTTTCTACAAATACACACGAATAAGTCGCATAGAGACGCAGAATATTTCCTTGGCTACAAAAAGATGCATGTGAGAGAGCATGAATCTAAAAATTAATGCAAAAATCCTTCAGTTAAAGTCAGAAATATACAAATATGATTCTTTCTAAAAGTGATATTAAGGACTTTTCTTACCGATTTGCATATTTTAGGTAAAATTATCTACAGCTTTGCACCATATTCGACATAAATGGACTGCCGGGATGTCGATTAATACATTATTTCTTCAGAAAATGGTCGCAAAAAGGATTTATGAAGACATATTCCCTTTGCTTACAATTTGCTTACGCTTTGCTTTTTCTTTGCTTACGGAGAAAACACCACAGAAATTAAGCATTTTTCTACAAATACACACGAATAAATCGCATAGGGACGCAGACTATTTCCCTGGCTACAGAATGGTGCATGTGAGCGAGCATGAATCTAAAAATTAATGCAAAAATCCTTCAGGTAAACTCAGAAATATACAAATTTGATTCTTTCTAAAAGTGATATTAGGGCCTTTGGTACCCATTTGCTTATTTTAGCTCAAACTATCTACAGTTTTGCACCATATTCGGCATAAATGGACTCCCGGGATGTCGAAAAATACATTATTTCTTCAGAAAATGGTCGCAAAAAGGATTTATGAAGACATATTCCCTTTGCTTTCAATTTGCTTACGCTTTGCTTATTCTTTGCTTACGGAGAAAACACCACAGAAATATAGAATTTTTCTACAAATACACACAAACAAGTCGCATAGGGACGCAGAATATTTCCTTGGCTACAGAATGGTGCATGTGAGTGAGCATGAATCTAAAAATTAATGCAAAAATCCTTCAGTTATAGTCAGCAATACACAAAAATGATTCTTTCTAAAAGTGATATTAAGGACTTTTCTTGACGATTTGCATATTTAAGGTAAAATTATCTACAGTTTTGCATCATATTCGACATAAATGGACTGCCGGGATATCGAAAAATACATTATTTCTTCAGAAAATGGTCGCAAAAAGGATTTATGAAGACATAATCCCTTTGCTTACAATTTGCTTACGCTTTGCTTTTTCTTTGCTTACGGAGAAAACACCACAGAAATATAGAATTTTTCTACAAATACACACGAATAAGTCGCATAGGGACACAGAATATTTCCTTCGCTACAGAATGGTGCATGGGAGTGAGCATGAATCTAAAAATTAATGCAAAAATTCTTCAGTTAAAGTCAGCAATATACAAATATGATTCTTTGTAAAAGTGATATTAAGGACTTTTCTTGACGATTTGCATATTTTAGGTAAAATTATCTACTGTTTTGCACCGTATTCGACATAAATGGACTGCCGGGATGTCGAAAAATACATTATTTCTTCAGAAAATGGTCGCAAAAAGGATTTACGAAGACATAGTCCCTTTGCTTACAATTTGCTTACGCTTTGCTTATTCTTTGCTTATGGAGAAAACACCACAGAAATTAAGCAATTTTCTACAAATACACACGAATAAGTCGCATAGGGACGCAGACTATTTCCCTGGCTACAGAATGGTGCATGTGAGCGAGCATGAATCTAAAAATTAATGCAAAAATCCTTCAGGTAAAGTCAGAAATATACAAATATGATTCTTTCTAAAAGTGATATTAAGAACTTTTGGTACCCATTTGCTTATTTAAGCTCCAATTATCTACAGTTTTGCACCATATTAGGAATAAATGGATTCCCGGGATGTCGAAAAATACATTATTTCTTCAGAAAATGGTCGCAAAAAGGATTTATGAAGACATATTCCCTTTGCTTGCAATTTGCTTACGCTTTGCTTATTCTTTGCTCACGGAGAAAACACCACAGAAATATAGAATTTTTCTACAAATACACACAAACAAGTCGCATAGGGACGCAGAATATTTCCTTGGCTACAGAATGGTGCATGTGAGTGAGCATGAATCTAAAAATTAATGCAAAAATCCTTCAGTTATAGTCAGCAATACACAAAAATGATTCTTTGTAAAAGTGATATTAAGGACTTTTCTTGACGATTTGCATATTTAAGGTAAAATTATCTACAGTTTTGCATCATATTCGACATAAATGGACTGCCGGGATGTCGAAAAATACATTATTTCTTCAGAAAATGGTCGCAAAAAGGATTTATGAAGACATAATCCCTTTGCTTACAATTTGCTTACGCTTTGCTTTTTCTTTGCTTACGGAGAAAACACCACAGGAATATAGAATTCTTCTACAAATACACACGGATAAGTCGCAATGGGACGCATTCTATTTCCTTGGCTACACAACGGTGCATGTGAGCGAGCACGAATCTAAAAATTAAGGGTAAAATCGTTAATTATAAATCAGATATATATAATTCTGCTACTGTTTAAAAGTGATGTTAAGGATTTTTGGTACCCATTTGCTTATTTTAGCTCCAATTATCTACTGTTTTGCACCGTATTCGACATAAATGGACTGCCGGGATGTCGAAAAATACATTATTTCTTCAGAAAATGGTCGCAAAAAGGATTTACGAAGACATAGTCCCTTTGCTTACAATTTGCCTACGCTTTGCTTATTCTTTGCTTATGGAGAAAACACCACAGAAATTAAGCAATTTTCTACAAATACACACGAATAAGTCGCATAGGGACGCAGAATATTTCCTTCGCTACAGAATGGTGCATGGGAGTGAGCATGAATCTAAAAATTAATGCAAAAATTCTTCAGTTAAAGTCAGCAATATACAAATATGATTCTTTGTAAAAGTGATATTAAGGACTTTTCTTGACGATTTGCATATTTTAGGTAAAATTATCTACTGTTTTGCACCGTATTCGACATAAATGGATTGCCGGGATGTCGAAAAATAGATTATTTCTTCAGAAAATAGTCGCAACAAAGATTTATGAAGACATAGTCAATTTGCTTACAATTTGCTTATGCTTTGCTTATTCTTTGCTTACGGAGAAAACACCAAAGAAATTATAATTTTTCTACAAATACACACGAATAAGTCGCATAGGGACGCAGAGTATTTCCTTGGCTACAAAAAGGTGCATGTGTGTGAGCATGAATCTAAAAATTAATGCAAAAATCCTTCAGGTAAAGTCAGAAATATACAAATATGATTCTTTCTAAAAGTGATATTAAGGACTTTTCTTACCGATTTGCATATTTCAGGTAAAATTATCTACAGTTTTGCACCATATTCGACCTAAATGGATTCCCGAAATGTCGAAAAATACATGATTTCTTCAGAAAATAGTCGCAACAAAGATTTATGAAGACATAGTCAATTTGCTTACAATTTGCTTATGCTTTGCTTATTCTTTGCTTACGGAGAAAACACCAAAGAAATTATAATTTTTCTACAAATACACACGAATAAGTCGCATAGGGACGCAGAGTATTTCCTTGGCTACAAAAAGGTGCATGTGAGTGAGCATGAATCTAAAAATTAATGCAAAAATCCTTCAGGTAAAGTCAGAAATATACAAATATGATTCTTTCTAAAAGTGATATTAAGGACTTTTCTTACCGATTTGCATATTTCAGGTAAAATTATCTACAGTTTTGCACCATATTCGACCTAAATGGATTCCCGAAATGTCGAAAAATACATGATTTCTTCAGAAAATGGTCGCAACAAGGATTTATGAAGACATAGTCCCTTTGCTTACAATTTGCTTACGCTTTGCTTATTCTTTGCTTACGGAGAAAACACCACAGAAATTAAGCATTTTTCTACAAATACACACGAATAAGTAGCATAGGGACGCAGAATATTTCCTTGGCTACAAAAAGGTGCATGTGAGTGAGCATGAATCTAAAAAGTAATGCAAAAATCCTCAGTTAAATATCAGAAATATACAAATCTGATTCTTTCTAAAATCGATATTAAGGACTTTTCTTACCGATTTGCATATTTTAGGTAAAATTATCTACAGCTTTGCACCATATTCGACATAAATGGACTGCCGGGATGTCGAAAAATACATTATTTCTTCAGAAAATGGTCGCAAAAAGGATTTATGAAGACATATTCCCTTTGCTTACAATTTGCTTACGCTTTGCTTATTCTTTGCTTACGGAGAAAACACCACCGAAATTAAGCATTTTTCTACAAATACACACGAATAAGTCGCATAGGGACGCAGACTATTTCCCTGGCTACAGAATGGTGCATGTGAGCGAGCATGAATCTAAAAATTAATGCAAAAATCCTTCAGGTAAAGTCAGAAATATACAAATATGATTCTTTCTAAAAGTGATATTAAGAACTTTTGGTACCCATTTGCTTATTTAAGCTCCAATTATCTACAGTTTTGCACCATATTAGGAATAAATGGATTCCCGGGATGTCGAAAAATACATTATTTCTTCAGAAAATGGTCGCAAAAAGGATTTATGAAGACATATTCCCTTTGCTTGCAATTTGCTTACGCTTTGCTTATTCTTTGCTCACGGAGAAAACACCACAGAAATATAGAATTTTTCTACAAATACACACAAACAAGTCGCATAGGGACGCAGAATATTTCCTTGGCTACAGAATGGTGCATGTGAGTGAGCATGAATCTAAAAATTAATGCAAAAATCCTTCAGTTATAGTCAGCAATACACAAAAATGATTCTTTGTAAAAGTGATATTAAGGACTTTTCTTGACGATTTGCATATTTAAGGTAAAATTATCTACAGTTTTGCATCATATTCGACATAAATGGACTGCCGGGATGTCGAAAAATACATTATTTCTTCAGAAAATGGTCGCAAAAAGGATTTATGAAGACATAATCCCTTTGCTTACAATTTGCTTACGCTTTGCTTTTTCTTTGCTTACGGAGAAAACACCACAGGAATATAGAATTCTTCTACAAATACACACGGATAAGTCGCAATGGGACGCAGACTATTTCCTTGGCTACACAACGGTGCATGTGAGCGAGCACGAATCTAAAAATTAAGGGTAAAATCGTTAATTATAAATCAGATATATATAATTCTGCTACTGTTTAAAAGTGATGTTAAGGATTTTTGGTACCCATTTGCTTATTTTAGCTCCAATTATCTACTGTTTTGCACCGTATTCGACATAAATGGACTGCCGGGATGTCGAAAAATACATTATTTCTTCAGAAAATGGTCGCAAAAAGGATTTACGAAGACATAGTCCCTTTGCTTACAATTTGCTTACGCTTTGCTTATTCTTTGCTTATGGAGAAAACACCACAGAAATTAAGCAATTTTCTACAAATACACACGAATAAGTCGCATAGGGACGCAGAATATTTCCTTCGCTACAGAATGGTGCATGGGAGTGAGCATGAATCTAAAAATTAATGCAAAAATTCTTCAGTTAAAGTCAGCAATATACAAATATGATTCTTTGTAAAAGTGATATTAAGGACTTTTCTTGACGATTTGCATATTTTAGGTAAAATTATCTACTGTTTTGCACCGTATTCGACATAAATGGATTGCCGGGATGTCGAAAAATAGATTATTTCTTCAGAAAATAGTCGCAACAAAGATTTATGAAGACATAGTCAATTTGCTTACAATTTGCTTATGCTTTGCTTATTCTTTGCTTACGGAGAAAACACCAAAGAAATTATAATTTTTCTACAAATACACACGAATAAGTCGCATAGGGACGCAGAGTATTTCCTTGGCTACAAAAAGGTGCATGTGAGTGAGCATGAATCTAAAAATTAATGCAAAAATCCTTCAGGTAAAGTAAGAAATATACAAATATGATTCTTTCTAAAAGTGATATTAAGGACTTTTCTTACCGATTTGCATATTTCAGGTAAAATTATCTACAGTTTTGCACCATATTCGACCTAAATGGATTCCCGAAATGTCGAAAAATACATGATTTCTTCAGAAAATAGTCGCAACAAAGATTTATGAAGACATAGTCAATTTGCTTACAATTTGCTTATGCTTTGCTTATTCTTTGCTTACGGAGAAAACACCAAAGAAATTATAATTTTTCTACAAATACACACGAATAAGTCGCATAGGGACGCAGAGTATTTCCTTGGCTACAAAAAGGTGCATGTGAGTGAGCATGAATCTAAAAATTAATGCAAAAATCCTTCAGGTAAAGTCAGAAATATACAAATATGATTCTTTCTAAAAGTGATATTAAGGACTTTTCTTACCGATTTGCATATTTCAGGTAAAATTATCTACAGTTTTGCACCATATTCGACCTAAATGGATTCCCGAAAGTCGAAAAATACATGATTTCTTCAGAAAATGGTCGCAACAAGGATTTATGAAGACATAGTCCCTTTGCTTACAATTTGCTTACGCTTTGCTTATTCTTTGCTTACGGAGAAAACACCACAGAAATTAAGCATTTTTCTACAAATACACACGAATAAGTAGCATAGGGACGCAGAATATTTCCTTGGCTACAAAAAGGTGCATGTGAGTGAGCATGAATCTAAAAAGTAATGCAAAAATCCTTCAGTTAAATATCAGAAATATACAAATCTGATTCTTTCTAAAATCGATATTAAGGACTTTTCTTACCGATTTGCATATTTTAGGTAAAATTATCTACAGCTTTGCACCATATTCGACATAAATGGACTGCCGGGATGTCGAAAAATACATTATTTCTTCAGAAAATGGTCGCAAAAAGGATTTATGAAGACATATTCCCTTTGCTTACAATTTGCTTACGCTTTGCTTATTCTTTGCTTACGGAGAAAACACCACCGAAATTAAGCATTTTTCTACAAATACACACGAATAAGTCGCATAGGGACGCAGACTATTTCCCTGGCAACAGAATGGTGCATGTGAGCGAGGATGAATCTAAAAATTAATGCAAAAATCCTTCAGGTAAAGTCAGAAATATACAAATATGATTCTTTCTAAAAGTGATATTAGGGCCTTTGGTACCCATTTGCTTATTTTAGCTCCAACTATCTACAGTTTTGCACCATATTCGGCATAAATGGACTCCCGGGATGTCGAAAAATACATTATTTCTTCAGAAAATGGTCGCAAAAAGGATTTATGAAGACATATTCCCTTTGCTTACAATTTGCTTACGCTTTGCTTATTCTTTGTTTACGGAGAAAACACCACAGAAATATAGAATTTTTCTACAAATACACACAAACAAGTCGCATAGGGACGCAGAATATTTCCTTGGCTACAGAATGGTGCATGTGAGTGAGCATCAATCTAAAAATTAATGCAAAAATCCTTCAGTTAAAGTCAGCAATACACAAAAATGATTCTTTGTAAAAGTGATATTAAGGACTTTTCTTGACGATTTGCATATTTAAGGTAAAATTATCTACAGTTTTGCATCATATTCGACATAAATGGACTGCCGGGATGTCGAAAAATACATTATTTCTTCAGAAAATGGTCGCAAAAAGGATTTATGAAGACATAATCCCTTTGCTTACAATTTGCTTACGCTTTGCTTTTTCTTTGCTTACGGGGAAAACACCACAGAAATATAGAATTTTTCTACAAATACACACGAATAAGTCGCATAGGGACACAGAATATTTCCTTCGCTACAGAATGGTGCATGGGAGTGAGCATGAATCTAAAAATTAATGCAAAAATTCTTCAGTTAAAGTCAGCAATATACAAATATGATTCTTTGTAAAAGTGATATTAAGGACTTTTCTTGACGATTTGCATATTTTAGGTAAAATTATCCACTGTTTTGCACCGTATTCGACATAAATGGATTGTCGGGATGTCGAAAAATACATTATTTCTTCAGAAAATAGTCGCAACAAAGATTTATGAAGACATAATCCCTTTGCTTACAATTTGCTTACGCTTTGCTTTTTCTTTGCTTACGGAGAAAACACCACAGAAATTATAATTTTTCTACAAATACACACGAATAAGTCGCATAGGGACGCAGAGTATTTCCTTGGCTACAAAAAGGTGCATGTGTGTGAGCATGAATCTAAAAATTAATGCAAAAATCCTTCAGGTAAAGTCAGAAATATACAAATATGATTCTTTCTAAAAGTGATATTAAGGACTTTTCTTACCGATTTGCATATTTCAGGTAAAATTATCTACAGTTTTGCACCATATTCGACCTAAATGGATTCCCGAAATGTCGAAAAATACATGATTTCTTCAGAAAATAGTCGCAACAAAGATTTATGAAGACATAGTCAATTTGCTTACAATTTGCTTATGCTTTGCTTATTCTTTGCTTACGGAGAAAACACCAAAGAAATTATAATTTTTCTACAAATACACACGAATAAGTCGCATAGGGACGCAGAGTATTTCCTTGGCTACAAAAAGGTGCATGTTAGTGAGCATGAATCTAAAAATTAATGCAAAAATCCTTCAGGTAAAGTCAGAAATATACAAATATGATTCTTTCTAAAAGTGATATTAAGGACTTTTCTTACCGATTTGCATATTTCAGGTAAAATTATCTACAGTTTTGCACCATATTCGACCTAAATGGATTCCCGAAATGTCGAAAAATACATGATTTCTTCAGAAAATGGTCGCAACAAGGATTTATGAAGACATAGTCCCTTTGCTTACAATTTGCTTACGCTTTGCTTATTCTTTGCTTACGGAGAAAACACCACAGAAATTAAGCATTTTTCTACAAATACACACGAATAAGTAGCATAGGGACGCAGAATATTTCCTTGGCTACAAAAAGGTGCATGTGAGTGAGCATGAATCTAAAAAGTAATGCAAAAATCCTTCAGTTAAATATCAGAAATATACAAATCTGATTCTTTCTAAAATCGATATTAAGGACTTTTCTTACCGATTTGCATATTTTAGGTAAAATTATCTACAGCTTTGCACCATATTCGACATAAATGGACTGCCGGGATGTCGAAAAATACATTATTTCTTCAGAAAATGGTCGCAAAAAGGATTTATGAAGACATATTCCCTTTGCTTACAATTTGCTTACGCTTTGCTTATTCTTTGCTTACGGAGAAAACACCACCGAAATTAAGCATTTTTCTACAAATACACACGAATAAGTCGCATAGGGACGCAGACTATTTCCCTGGCTACAGAATGGTGCATGTGAGCGAGCATGAATCTAAAAATTAATGCAAAAATCCTTCAGGTAAAGTCAGAAATATACAAATATGATTCTTTCTAAAAGTGATATTAAGAACTTTTGGTACCCATTTGCTTATTTAAGCTCCAATTATCTACAGTTTTGCACCATATTAGGAATAAATGGATTCCCGGGATGTCGAAAAATACATTATTTCTTCAGAAAATGGTCGCAAAAAGGATTTATGAAGACATATTCCCTTTGCTTGCAATTTGCTTACGCTTTGCTTATTCTTTGCTCACGGAGAAAACACCACAGAAATATAGAATTTTTCTACAAATACACACAAACAAGTCGCATAGGGACGCAGAATATTTCCTTGGCTACAGAATGGTGCATGTGAGTGAGCATGAATCTAAAAATTAATGCAAAAATCCTTCAGTTATAGTCAGCAATACACAAAAATGATTCTTTGTAAAAGTGATATTAAGGACTTTTCTTGACGATTTGCATATTTAAGGTAAAATTATCTACAGTTTTGCATCATATTCGACATAAATGGACTGCCGGGATGTCGAAAAATACATTATTTCTTCAGAAAATGGTCGCAAAAAGGATTTATGAAGACATAATCCCTTTGCTTACAATTTGCTTACGCTTTGCTTTTTCTTTGCTTACGGAGAAAACACCACAGGAATATAGAATTCTTCTACAAATACACACGGATAAGTCGCAATGGGACGCAGACTATTTCCTTGGCTACACAACGGTGCATGTGAGCGAGCACGAATCTAAAAATTAAGGGTAAAATCGTTAATTATAAATCAGATATATATAATTCTGCTACTGTTTAAAAGTGATGTTAAGGATTTTTGGTACCCATTTGCTTATTTTAGCTCCAATTATCTACTGTTTTGCACCGTATTCGACATAAATGGACTGCCGGGATGTCGAAAAATACATTATTTCTTCAGAAAATGGTCGCAAAAAGGATTTACGAAGACATAGTCCCTTTGCTTACAATTTGCTTACGCTTTGCTTATTCTTTGCTTATGGAGAAAACACCACAGAAATTAAGCAATTTTCTACAAATACACACGAATAAGTCGCATAGGGACGCAGAATATTTCCTTCGCTACAGAATGGTGCATGGGAGTGAGCATGAATCTAAAAATTAATGCAAAAATTCTTCAGTTAAAGTCAGCAATATACAAATATGATTCTTTGTAAAAGTGATATTAAGGACTTTTCTTGACGATTTGCATATTTTAGGTAAAATTATCTACTGTTTTGCACCGTATTCGACATAAATGGATTGCCGGGATGTCGAAAAATAGATTATTTCTTCAGAAAATAGTCGCAACAAAGATTTATGAAGACATAGTCAATTTGCTTACAATTTGCTTATGCTTTGCTTATTCTTTGCTTACGGAGAAAACACCAAAGAAATTATAATTTTTCTACAAATACACACGAATAAGTCGCATAGGGACGCAGAGTATTTCCTTGGCTACAAAAAGGTGCATGTGAGTGAGCATGAATCTAAAAATTAATGCAAAAATCCTTCAGGTAAAGTAAGAAATATACAAATATGATTCTTTCTAAAAGTGATATTAAGGACTTTTCTTACCGATTTGCATATTTCAGGTAAAATTATCTACAGTTTTGCACCATATTCGACCTAAATGGATTCCCGAAATGTCGAAAAATACATGATTTCTTCAGAAAATAGTCGCAACAAAGATTTATGAAGACATAGTCAATTTGCTTACAATTTGCTTATGCTTTGCTTATTCTTTGCTTACGGAGAAAACACCAAAGAAATTATAATTTTTCTACAAATACACACGAATAAGTCGCATAGGGACGCAGAGTATTTCCTTGGCTACAAAAAGGTGCATGTGAGTGAGCATGAATCTAAAAATTAATGCAAAAATCCTTCAGGTAAAGTCAGAAATATACAAATATGATTCTTTCTAAAAGTGATATTAAGGACTTTTCTTACCGATTTGCATATTTCAGGTAAAATTATCTACAGTTTTGCACCATATTCGACCTAAATGGATTCCCGAAAGTCGAAAAATACATGATTTCTTCAGAAAATGGTCGCAACAAGGATTTATGAAGACATAGTCCCTTTGCTTACAATTTGCTTACGCTTTGCTTATTCTTTGCTTACGGAGAAAACACCACAGAAATTAAGCATTTTTCTACAAATACACACGAATAAGTAGCATAGGGACGCAGAATATTTCCTTGGCTACAAAAAGGTGCATGTGAGTGAGCATGAATCTAAAAAGTAATGCAAAAATCCTTCAGTTAAATATCAGAAATATACAAATCTGATTCTTTCTAAAATCGATATTAAGGACTTTTCTTACCGATTTGCATATTTTAGGTAAAATTATCTACAGCTTTGCACCATATTCGACATAAATGGACTGCCGGGATGTCGAAAAATACATTATTTCTTCAGAAAATGGTCGCAAAAAGGATTTATGAAGACATATTCCCTTTGCTTACAATTTGCTTACGCTTTGCTTATTCTTTGCTTACGGAGAAAACACCACCGAAATTAAGCATTTTTCTACAAATACACACGAATAAGTCGCATAGGGACGCAGACTATTTCCCTGGCAACAGAATGGTGCATGTGAGCGAGGATGAATCTAAAAATTAATGCAAAAATCCTTCAGGTAAAGTCAGAAATATACAAATATGATTCTTTCTAAAAGTGATATTAGGGCCTTTGGTACCCATTTGCTTATTTTAGCTCCAACTATCTACAGTTTTGCACCATATTCGGCATAAATGGACTCCCGGGATGTCGAAAAATACATTATTTCTTCAGAAAATGGTCGCAAAAAGGATTTATGAAGACATATTCCCTTTGCTTACAATTTGCTTACGCTTTGCTTATTCTTTGTTTACGGAGAAAACACCACAGAAATATAGAATTTTTCTACAAATACACACAAACAAGTCGCATAGGGACGCAGAATATTTCCTTGGCTACAGAATGGTGCATGTGAGTGAGCATCAATCTAAAAATTAATGCAAAAATCCTTCAGTTAAAGTCAGCAATACACAAAAATGATTCTTTGTAAAAGTGATATTAAGGACTTTTCTTGACGATTTGCATATTTAAGGTAAAATTATCTACAGTTTTGCATCATATTCGACATAAATGGACTGCCGGGATGTCGAAAAATACATTATTTCTTCAGAAAATGGTCGCAAAAAGGATTTATGAAGACATAATCCCTTTGCTTACAATTTGCTTACGCTTTGCTTTTTCTTTGCTTACGGGGAAAACACCACAGAAATATAGAATTTTTCTACAAATACACACGAATAAGTCGCATAGGGACACAGAATATTTCCTTCGCTACAGAATGGTGCATGGGAGTGAGCATGAATCTAAAAATTAATGCAAAAATTCTTCAGTTAAAGTCAGCAATATACAAATATGATTCTTTGTAAAAGTGATATTAAGGACTTTTCTTGACGATTTGCATATTTTAGGTAAAATTATCCACTGTTTTGCACCGTATTCGACATAAATGGATTGTCGGGATGTCGAAAAATACATTATTTCTTCAGAAAATAGTCGCAACAAAGATTTATGAAGACATAATCCCTTTGCTTACAATTTGCTTACGCTTTGCTTTTTCTTTGCTTACGGAGAAAACACCACAGAAATATAGAATGTTTCTACAAAAACACACAGATAAGTCGCATAGGGACGCAGAATATTTCCTTGGCTACAGAATGGTGCATGTGAGTGAGCATGAATATAAAAATTAATGCAAAAAATCCTTCAGGTAAAGTCAGAAATATACAAATATGATTCTTTCTAAAGGTGATATTAATGACTTTTCTTAATGATTTGCATATTTTAGGTAAAATTATTTACAGTTTTGCACCATATTCGACAAAAATGGGCTGCCGGGATGTCGAAAAATACATTATTTCTTCAGGAAATGGTCGCAAAAAGGATTTATGAAGACATTGTCCTTTTGCTTACAATTTGCTTATGCTTTGCTTATTCTTTGCTTACGGAGAAATCACAACAGAACATAAGTAATTTTCTACAAATTCACACAAATAAGTCCCATAGGGACGCAGACTATTTCCTTGGCTACACAACGGTGCATGTGAGCGAGCGTGAATCTAAAAATAAACGGTAAAATCGTTAATTATAAGTCAGATATTTATATATAATTCTGCTACTGCTTAAAAGTGATGTTAAGGATTTTTGGTACCCATTTGCTTATTTTAGCTCCAATTATGTACAGTTTTGCACCATATTCGGCATGAATGGACTCCCAGGATGTCGAAAAATACAGTTTTTCTTCAGAAAATGGTCGCAAAAAGGATTTATGAAGAGATATTCCCTTTCCTTACAATTTTCTTACGCTTTGCTTATTCTTTGCTTACGGAGAAAACACCACAGAAATATAGAATTCTTCTACAAATACACACGGATAAGTCGCAATGGGACGCAGACTATTTCCTTGGCTACACAACGGTGCATGTGAGCGAGCACGAATCTAAAAATTAAGGGTAAAATCGTTAATTATAAATCAGATATATATAATTCTGCTACTGTTTAAAAGTGATGTTAAGGATTTTTGGTACCCATTTGCTTATTTTAGCTCCAATTATCTACAGTTTTGCACCATATTCGGCATAAATGGACTCCCGGGATGTCGAAAAATACATTATTTCTTCAGAAAATGGTCGCAAAAAGGATTTATGAAGACATATTCCCTTTGCTTACAATTTGCTTACGCTTAGCTTATTCTTTGCTCACGGAGAAAACACCACAGAAATATAGAATTTTTCTACAAAAACACACAAATAAGTCGCATAGGGACGCAGAATATTTCCTTCGCTACAGAATGGTACATGTGAGTGAGCATGAATCTAAAAATTAATGCAAAAATTCTTCAGTTAAAGTCAGCAATATACAAATATGATTCTTTGTAAAAGTGATATTAAGGACTTTTCTTGACGATTTGCATATTTTAGGTAAAATTATCTACTGTTTTGCACCGTATTCGACATAAATGGACTGCCGGGATGTCGAAAAATACATTATTTCTTCAGAAAATGGTCGCAAAAAGGATTTACGAAGACATAGTCCCTTTGCTTACAATTTGCTTACGCTTTGCTTATTCTTTGCTTATGGAGAAAACACCACAGAAATTAAGCAATTTTCTACAAATACACACGAATAAGTCGCATAGGGACGCAGACTATTTCCCTGGCTACAGAATGGTACATGTGAGCGAGCATGAATCTAAAAATTAATGCAAAAATCCTTCAGGTAAAGTCAGAAATATACAAATATGATTCTTTCTAAAAGTGATATTAAGAACTTTTGGTACCCATTTGCTTATTTAAGCTCCAATTATCTACAGTTTTGCACCATATTAGGAATAAATGGATTCCCGGGATGTCGAAAAATACATTATTTCTTCAGAAAATGGTCGCAAAAAGGATTTATGAAGACATATTCCCTTTGCTTGCAATTTGCTTACGCTTTGCTTATTCTTTGCTCACGGAGAAAACACCACAAAAATATAGAATTTTTCTACAAATACACACAAACAAGTCGCATAGGGACGCAGAATATTTCCTTGGCTACAGAATGGTGCATGTGAGTGAGCATGAATCTAAAAATTAATGCAAAAATCCTTCAGTTATAGTCAGCAATACACAAAAATGATTCTTTGTAAAAGTGATATTAAGGACTTTTCTTGACGATTTGCATATTTAAGGTAAAATTATCTACAGTTTTGCATCATATTCGACATAAATGGACTGCCGGGATGTCGAAAAATACATTATTTCTTCAGAAAATGGTCGCAAAAAGGATTTATGAAGACATAATCCCTTTGCTTACAATTTGCTTACGCTTTGCTTTTTCTTTGCTTACGGAGAAAACACCACAGGAATATAGAATTTTTCTACAAATACACACGAATAAGTCGCATAGGGACACAGAATATTTCCTTCGCTACAAAAAGGTGCATGTGAGTGAGCATGAATCTAAAAATTAATGCAAAAATCCTTCAGGTAAAGTCAGCAATATACAAATATGATTCTTTCTAAAAGTGATATTAAGGACTTTTCTTACCGATTTGCATATTTTAGATAAAATTATCTACAGTTTTGCAAAATATTCGACCTAAATGGACTCCCGTAATGTCGAAAAATACATGATTTCATCAGAAAATGGTCGCAACAAGGATTTATGAAGACATAGTCCCTTTGCTTACAATTTGCTTACGCTTTGCTTATTCTTTGCTTACGGAGAAAACACCACAGAAATTAAGCATTTTTCTACAAATACACACAAATAAGTCGCATAGGGACGCAGAATATTTCCTTGGCTACAGAATGGTGCATGTGAGTGAGCATGAATCTAAAAATTAATGCAAAAATCCTTCAGTTAAAGTCAGCAATATACAAATATGATTCTTTGTAAAAGTGATATTAAGGACTTTTCTTGACGATTTGCATATTTTAGGTAAAATTATCTACTGTTTTGCACCATATTCAACATAAGTGGATTGTCGGGATGTCGAAAAATACATTATTTCTTCAGAAAATAGTCGCAACAAAGATTTATGAAGACATAGTCAATTTGCTTTCAATTTGGTTATGCTTTGCTTATTCTTTGCTTACGGAGAAAACACCACAGAAATTAAAATTTTTCTACAAATACACACGAATAAGTCGCATAGGGACGCAGACTATTTCCCTGGCTACAGAATGGTGCATGTGAGCGAGCATGAATCTAAAAATTAATGCAAAAATCCTTCAGGTAAAGTCAGAAATATACAAATATGATTCTTTCTAAAAGTGATATTAAGAACCATTGGTACCCATTTGCTTATTTAAGCTCCAATTATCTACAGTTTTGCACCATATTAGGCATAAATGGACTCCCGGGATGTCGAAAAATACATTAATTCTTCAGAAAATGGTCGCAAAACGGATTTATGAAGACATATTCCCTTTGCTTGCAATTTGCTTACGCTTTGCTTATTCTTTGCTTACGGAGAAAACACCACAGAAATATAGAATTTTTCTACAAATACACACAAACAAGTCGCATAGGGACGCAGAATATTTCCTTGGCTACAGAATGGTGCATGTGAGTGAGCATGAATCTACAAATTAATGCAAAAATCCTTCAGTTAAAGTCAGCAATATACAAATATGATTCTTTGTAAAAGTGATATTAAGAACTTTTCTTGACGATTTGCATATTTAAGGTAAAATTATCTACTGTTTTGCACCGTATTCGACATAAATGGATTGCCGGGATGTCGAAAAATACATTATTTCTTCAGAAAATAGTCGCAACAAGGATTTATGAAGACATAGTCCCTTTGCTTACAATTTGCTTATGCTTTGCTTATTCTTTGCTTGCGGAGAAAACACCACATAAATTATTATTTTTCTACAAATACACACGAATAAGTCGCATAGAGACGCAGAATATTTCCTTGGCTACAGAATGGTGCATGTGAGTGAGCATGAATCTAAAAATTAATGCAAAAATCCTTCAGTTATAGTCAGCAATACACAAAAATGATTCTTTGTAAAAGTGATATTAAGGACTTTTTTTGACGATTTGCATTTTAAGGTAAAATTATCTACAGTTTTGCATCATATTCGACATAAATGGACTGCCGGGATGTCGAAAAATACATTATTTCTTCAGAAAATGGTCGCAAAAAGGATTTATGAAGACATAATCCCTTTGCTTACAATTTGCTTACTCTTTGCTTTTTCTTTGCTTACGGAGAAAACACCACAGAAATATAGAATTTTTCTACAAATACACACGAATAAGTCGCATAGGGACACAGAATATTTCCTTCGCTACAGAATGGTGCATGGGAGTGAGCATGAATCTAAAAATTAATGCAAAAATTCTTCAGTTAAAGTCAGCAATATACAAATATGATTCTTTGTAAAAGTGATATTAAGGACTTTTCTTGACGATTTGCATATTTTAGGTAAAATTATCTACTGTTTTGCACCGTATTCGACATAAATGGATTGCCGGGATGTCGAAAAATAGATTATTTCTTCAGAAAATAGTCGCAACAAAGATTTATGAAGACATAGTCAATTTGCTTACAATTTGCTTATGCTTTGCTTATTCTTTGCTTACGGAGAAAACACCAAAGAAATTATAATTTTTCTACAAATACACACGAATAAGTCGCATAGGGACGCAGAGTATTTCCTTGGCTACAAAAAGGTGCATGTGAGTGAGCATGAATCTAAAAATTAATGCAAAAATCCTTCAGGTAAAGTCAGAAATATACAAATATGATTCTTTCTAAAAGTGATATTAAGGACTTTTCTTACCGATTTGCATATTTCAGGTAAAATTATCTACAGTTTTGCACCATATTCAACCTAAATGGATTCCCGAAATGTCGAAAAATACATGATTTCTTCAGAAAATAGTCGCAACAAAGATTTATGAAGACATAGTCAATTTGCTTACAATTTGCTTACGGTTTGCTTATTCTTTGCTTACGGAGAAAACACCACAGAAATATAGAATTTTTCTACAAATACACACGAATAAGTCGCATAGGGACGCAGAATATTTCCTTGGCTACAGAATGGTGCATGTGAGTGAGCATGAATCTAAAAATTAATGCAAAAATCATTCAGTTAAAGTCAGCAATATACAAATCTGATTCTTTCTATAATCGATATTTAGGACTTTTCTTACCGATTTGCATATTTTAACTCCAAATATCTACAGTTTTGCTCCATATTCTACATAAATGGACTGCCGGAATGTCGAAAAATACATTATTTCTTCAGAAAATGGTCGCAACAATGATTTATGAAGACATATTCCCTTTGTTTTCAATTTGCTTACGCTTTGCTTATTCTTTGCTTACGGAGAAAACACCACAGAAATTAAGCATTTTTCTACAAATACACACGAATAAGTCGCATAGGGACGCAGACTACTTCCCTGGCTACAGAATGGTGCATGTGAGCGAGCATGAATCTAAAAATTAATGCAAAAATCCTTCAGGTAAAGTCAGAGATATACAAATATGATTCTTTCTAAAAGTGATATTAAGGACTTTTCTTGACGATTTGCATATTTAAGGTAAAATTATGTACAGTTTTGCATCATATTCGACATAAATGGACTGCCGGGATGTCGAAAAATACATTATTTCTTCAGACAATGGTCGCAAAAAGGATTTATGAAGACATAATCCCTTTGCTTACAATTTTCTTTCGCTTTGCTTTTTCTTTGCTTACGGAGAAAAAACCACAGAAATATAGAATTTTTCTACAAAAACACACAAATAAGTCGCATAGGGACGCAGAATATTTCCTTGGCTATAGAATGGTGCATGTGAGTGAGCATGAATCTAAAAATTAATGCAAAAATCCTTCAGGTAAAGTCAGAAATATACAAATATGATTCTTTCTAAAAGTGATATTAAGGACTTTTCTTACCGATTTGCATATTTCAGGTAAAATTATCTACAGTTTTGCACCATATTCGACCTAAATGGATTCCCGAAATGTCGAAAAATACATGATTTCTTTCGAAAATGGTCGCAACAAGGATTTATGAAGACATAGTCCCTTTGCTTACAATTTGCTTACGCTTTGCTTATTCTTTGCTTACGGAGAAAACACCACAGAAATTAAGCATTTTTCTAGAAATACACACGAATAAGTAGCATAGGGACGCAGAATATTTCCTTGGCTACAAAAAGGTGCATGTGAGTGAGCATGAATCTAAAAAGTAATGCAAAAATCCTTCAGTTAATATCAGAAATATACAAATCTGATTCTTTCTAAAATCGATATTAAGGACTTTTCTTACCGATTTGCATATTTTAGGTAAAATTATCTACAGCTTTGCACCATATTCGACATAAATGGACTGCCGGGATGTCGAAAAATACATTATTTCGTCAGAAAATGGTCGCAAAAAGGATTTATGAAGACATATTCCCTTTGCTTACAATTTGCTTACGCTTTGCTTATTCTTTGCTTACGGAGAAAACACCACAGAAATTAAGCACTTTTCTACAAATACACACGAATAAGTCGCATAGGGACGCAGACTATTTCCCTGGCTACAGAATGGTGCATGTGAGCGAGCATGAATCTAAAAATTAATGCAAAAATCCTTCAGGTAAAGTCAGAAATATACAAATATGATTCTTTCTAAAAGTGATATTAGGGCCTTTGGTACCCATTTGCTTATTTTAGCTCCAACTATCTACAGTTTTGCACCATATTCGGCATAAATGGACTCCCGGGATGTCGAAAAATACATTATTTCTTCAGAAAATGGTCGCAAAAAGGATCTATGAAGACATATTCCCTTTGCTTACAATTTGCTTACGCTTTGCTTATTCTTTGTTTACGGAGAAAACACCACAGAAATATAGAATTTTTTCTACAAATACACACAAACAAGTCGCATAGGGACGCAGAATATTTCCTTCGCTACAGAATGGTACATGTGAGTGAGCATGAATCTAAAAATTAATGCAAAAATTCTTCAGTTAAAGTCAGCAATATACAAATATGATTCTTTGTAAAAGTGATATTAAGGACTTTTCTTGACGATTTGCATATTTTAGGTAAAATTATCTACTGTTTTGCACCGTATTCGACATAAATGGACTGCCGGGATGTCGAAAAATACATTATTTCTTCAGAAAATGGTCGCAAAAAGGATTTACGAAGACATAGTCCCTTTGCTTACAATTTGCTTACGCTTTGCTTATTCTTTGCTTATGGAGAAAACACCACAGAAATTAAGCAATTTTCTACAAATACACACGAATAAGTCGCATAGGGACGCAGACTATTTCCCTGGCTACAGAATGGTACATGTGAGCGAGCATGAATCTAAAAATTAATGCAAAAATCCTTCAGGTAAAGTCAGAAATATACAAATATGATTCTTTCTAAAAGTGATATTAAGAACTTTTGGTACCCATTTGCTTATTTAAGCTCCAATTATCTACAGTTTTGCACCATATTAGGAATAAATGGATTCCCGGGATGTCGAAAAATACATTATTTCTTCAGAAAATGGTCGCAAAAAGGATTTATGAAGACATATTCCCTTTGCTTGCAATTTGCTTACGCTTTGCTTATTCTTTGCTCACGGAGAAAACACCACAAAAATATAGAATTTTTCTACAAATACACACAAACAAGTCGCATAGGGACGCAGAATATTTCCTTGGCTACAGAATGGTGCATGTGAGTGAGCATGAATCTAAAAATTAATGCAAAAATCCTTCAGTTATAGTCAGCAATACACAAAAATGATTCTTTGTAAAAGTGATATTAAGGACTTTTCTTGACGATTTGCATATTTAAGGTAAAATTATCTACAGTTTTGCATCATATTCGACATAAATGGACTGCCGGGATGTCGAAAAATACATTATTTCTTCAGAAAATGGTCGCAAAAAGGATTTATGAAGACATAATCCCTTTGCTTACAATTTGCTTACGCTTTGCTTTTTCTTTGCTTACGGAGAAAACACCACAGGAATATAGAATTTTTCTACAAATACACACGAATAAGTCGCATAGGGACACAGAATATTTCCTTCGCTACAAAAAGGTGCATGTGAGTGAGCATGAATCTAAAAATTAATGCAAAAATCCTTCAGGTAAAGTCAGCAATATACAAATATGATTCTTTCTAAAAGTGATATTAAGGACTTTTCTTACCGATTTGCATATTTTAGATAAAATTATCTACAGTTTTGCAAAATATTCGACCTAAATGGACTCCCGTAATGTCGAAAAATACATGATTTCATCAGAAAATGGTCGCAACAAGGATTTATGAAGACATAGTCCCTTTGCTTACAATTTGCTTACGCTTTGCTTATTCTTTGCTTACGGAGAAAACACCACAGAAATTAAGCATTTTTCTACAAATACACACAAATAAGTCGCATAGGGACGCAGAATATTTCCTTGGCTACAGAATGGTGCATGTGAGTGAGCATGAATCTAAAAATTAATGCAAAAATCCTTCAGTTAAAGTCAGCAATATACAAATATGATTCTTTGTAAAAGTGATATTAAGGACTTTTCTTGACGATTTGCATATTTTAGGTAAAATTATCTACTGTTTTGCACCATATTCAACATAAGTGGATTGTCGGGATGTCGAAAAATACATTATTTCTTCAGAAAATAGTCGCAACAAAGATTTATGAAGACATAGTCAATTTGCTTTCAATTTGGTTATGCTTTGCTTATTCTTTGCTTACGGAGAAAACACCACAGAAATTAAAATTTTTCTACAAATACACACGAATAAGTCGCATAGGGACGCAGACTATTTCCCTGGCTACAGAATGGTGCATGTGAGCGAGCATGAATCTAAAAATTAATGCAAAAATCCTTCAGGTAAAGTCAGAAATATACAAATATGATTCTTTCTAAAAGTGATATTAAGAACCATTGGTACCCATTTGCTTATTTAAGCTCCAATTATCTACAGTTTTGCACCATATTAGGCATAAATGGACTCCCGGGATGTCGAAAAATACATTAATTCTTCAGAAAATGGTCGCAAAACGGATTTATGAAGACATATTCCCTTTGCTTGCAATTTGCTTACGCTTTGCTTATTCTTTGCTTACGGAGAAAACACCACAGAAATATAGAATTTTTCTACAAATACACACAAACAAGTCGCATAGGGACGCAGAATATTTCCTTGGCTACAGAATGGTGCATGTGAGTGAGCATGAATCTACAAATTAATGCAAAAATCCTTCAGTTAAAGTCAGCAATATACAAATATGATTCTTTGTAAAAGTGATATTAAGAACTTTTCTTGACGATTTGCATATTTAAGGTAAAATTATCTACTGTTTTGCACCGTATTCGACATAAATGGATTGCCGGGATGTCGAAAAATACATTATTTCTTCAGAAAATAGTCGCAACAAGGATTTATGAAGACATAGTCCCTTTGCTTACAATTTGCTTATGCTTTGCTTATTCTTTGCTTGCGGAGAAAACACCACATAAATTATTATTTTTCTACAAATACACACGAATAAGTCGCATAGAGACGCAGAATATTTCCTTGGCTACAGAATGGTGCATGTGAGTGAGCATGAATCTAAAAATTAATGCAAAAATCCTTCAGTTATAGTCAGCAATACACAAAAATGATTCTTTGTAAAAGTGATATTAAGGACTTTTTTTGACGATTTGCATTTTAAGGTAAAATTATCTACAGTTTTGCATCATATTCGACATAAATGGACTGCCGGGATGTCGAAAAATACATTATTTCTTCAGAAAATGGTCGCAAAAAGGATTTATGAAGACATAATCCCTTTGCTTACAATTTGCTTACTCTTTGCTTTTTCTTTGCTTACGGAGAAAACACCACAGAAATATAGAATTTTTCTACAAATACACACGAATAAGTCGCATAGGGACACAGAATATTTCCTTCGCTACAGAATGGTGCATGGGAGTGAGCATGAATCTAAAAATTAATGCAAAAATTCTTCAGTTAAAGTCAGCAATATACAAATATGATTCTTTGTAAAAGTGATATTAAGGACTTTTCTTGACGATTTGCATATTTTAGGTAAAATTATCTACTGTTTTGCACCGTATTCGACATAAATGGATTGCCGGGATGTCGAAAAATAGATTATTTCTTCAGAAAATAGTCGCAACAAAGATTTATGAAGACATAGTCAATTTGCTTACAATTTGCTTATGCTTTGCTTATTCTTTGCTTACGGAGAAAACACCAAAGAAATTATAATTTTTCTACAAATACACACGAATAAGTCGCATAGGGACGCAGAGTATTTCCTTGGCTACAAAAAGGTGCATGTGAGTGAGCATGAATCTAAAAATTAATGCAAAAATCCTTCAGGTAAAGTCAGAAATATACAAATATGATTCTTTCTAAAAGTGATATTAAGGACTTTTCTTACCGATTTGCATATTTCAGGTAAAATTATCTACAGTTTTGCACCATATTCAACCTAAATGGATTCCCGAAATGTCGAAAAATACATGATTTCTTCAGAAAATAGTCGCAACAAAGATTTATGAAGACATAGTCAATTTGCTTACAATTTGCTTACGGTTTGCTTATTCTTTGCTTACGGAGAAAACACCACAGAAATATAGAATTTTTCTACAAATACACACGAATAAGTCGCATAGGGACGCAGAATATTTCCTTGGCTACAGAATGGTGCATGTGAGTGAGCATGAATCTAAAAATTAATGCAAAAATCATTCAGTTAAAGTCAGCAATATACAAATCTGATTCTTTCTATAATCGATATTTAGGACTTTTCTTACCGATTTGCATATTTTAACTCCAAATATCTACAGTTTTGCTCCATATTCTACATAAATGGACTGCCGGAATGTCGAAAAATACATTATTTCTTCAGAAAATGGTCGCAACAATGATTTATGAAGACATATTCCCTTTGTTTTCAATTTGCTTACGCTTTGCTTATTCTTTGCTTACGGAGAAAACACCACAGAAATTAAGCATTTTTCTACAAATACACACGAATAAGTCGCATAGGGACGCAGACTACTTCCCTGGCTACAGAATGGTGCATGTGAGCGAGCATGAATCTAAAAATTAATGCAAAAATCCTTCAGGTAAAGTCAGAGATATACAAATATGATTCTTTCTAAAAGTGATATTAAGGACTTTTCTTGACGATTTGCATATTTAAGGTAAAATTATGTACAGTTTTGCATCATATTCGACATAAATGGACTGCCGGGATGTCGAAAAATACATTATTTCTTCAGACAATGGTCGCAAAAAGGATTTATGAAGACATAATCCCTTTGCTTACAATTTTCTTTCGCTTTGCTTTTTCTTTGCTTACGGAGAAAAAACCACAGAAATATAGAATTTTTCTACAAAAACACACAAATAAGTCGCATAGGGACGCAGAATATTTCCTTGGCTATAGAATGGTGCATGTGAGTGAGCATGAATCTAAAAATTAATGCAAAAATCCTTCAGGTAAAGTCAGAAATATACAAATATGATTCTTTCTAAAAGTGATATTAAGGACTTTTCTTACCGATTTGCATATTTCAGGTAAAATTATCTACAGTTTTGCACCATATTCGACCTAAATGGATTCCCGAAATGTCGAAAAATACATGATTTCTTTCGAAAATGGTCGCAACAAGGATTTATGAAGACATAGTCCCTTTGCTTACAATTTGCTTACGCTTTGCTTATTCTTTGCTTACGGAGAAAACACCACAGAAATTAAGCATTTTTCTAGAAATACACACGAATAAGTAGCATAGGGACGCAGAATATTTCCTTGGCTACAAAAAGGTGCATGTGAGTGAGCATGAATCTAAAAAGTAATGCAAAAATCCTTCAGTTAATATCAGAAATATACAAATCTGATTCTTTCTAAAATCGATATTAAGGACTTTTCTTACCGATTTGCATATTTTAGGTAAAATTATCTACAGCTTTGCACCATATTCGACATAAATGGACTGCCGGGATGTCGAAAAATACATTATTTCGTCAGAAAATGGTCGCAAAAAGGATTTATGAAGACATATTCCCTTTGCTTACAATTTGCTTACGCTTTGCTTATTCTTTGCTTACGGAGAAAACACCACAGAAATTAAGCACTTTTCTACAAATACACACGAATAAGTCGCATAGGGACGCAGACTATTTCCCTGGCTACAGAATGGTGCATGTGAGCGAGCATGAATCTAAAAATTAATGCAAAAATCCTTCAGGTAAAGTCAGAAATATACAAATATGATTCTTTCTAAAAGTGATATTAGGGCCTTTGGTACCCATTTGCTTATTTTAGCTCCAACTATCTACAGTTTTGCACCATATTCGGCATAAATGGACTCCCGGGATGTCGAAAAATACATTATTTCTTCAGAAAATGGTCGCAAAAAGGATCTATGAAGACATATTCCCTTTGCTTACAATTTGCTTACGCTTTGCTTATTCTTTGTTTACGGAGAAAACACCACAGAAATATAGAATTTTTTCTACAAATACACACAAACAAGTCGCATAGGGACGCAGAATATTTCCTTGGCTACAGAATGGTGCATGTGAGTGAGCATCAATCTAAAAATTAATGCAAAAATCCTTCAGTTAAAGTCAGCAATACACAAAAATGATTCTTTGTAAAAGTGATATTAAGGACTTTTCTTGACGATTTGCATATTTAAGGTAAAATTATCTACAGTTTTGCATCATATTCGACATAAATGGACTGCCGGGATGTCGAAAAATACATTATTTCTTCAGAAAATGGTGGCAAAAAGGATTTATGAAGATATAATCCCTTTGCTTATAATTTGCTTACGCTTTGCTTTTTCTTTGCTTACGGAGAAAAACACCACAGAAATATAGAATGTTTCTACAAAAACACACAGATAAGTCGCATAGGGACGCAGAATATTTCCTTGGCTTCAGAATGGTGCATGTGAGTGAGCACGAATATAAAAATTAATGCAAAAAATCCTTCAGGTAAAGTCAGAAATATACAAATATGATTCTTTCTAAAAGTGATATTAATGACTTTTCTTAATGATTTGCATATTTTAGGTAAAATTATTTACAGTTTTGCACCATATTCGACAAAAATGGGCTGCCGGGATGTCGAAAAATACATTATTTCTTCAGGAAATGGTCACAAAAAGGATTTATGAAGACATTTTCCTTTTGCTTACAATTTGCCTATGCTTTGCTTATTCTTTGCTTACGGAGAAAACACAACAGAACATAAGTAATTTTCTACATATTCACAGAAATATGTCCCATAGGGACGCAGACTATTTCCTTGGCTACACAACGGTGCATGTGAGCCAGCGTGAATCAAAAAATAAAGGGTAAAATCGTTAATTATAAGTCAGATATTTATATATAATTCTGCTACTGCTTAAAAGTGATGTTAAGGATTTTTGGTACCCATTTGCTTATTTTAGCTCCAATTATGTACAGTTTTGCACCATATTCGGCATAAATGGACTCCCAGGATGTCGAAAAATACAGTTTTTCTTCAGAAAATGGTCGCAAAAAGGATTTATGAAGAGATATTCCCTTTCCTTAAAATTTTCTTACGCTTTGCTTATTCTTTGCTTACGGAGAAAACACCACAGAAATATAGAATTCTTCTACAAATACACACGGATAAGTCGCAATGGGACGCAGACTATTTCCTTGGCTACACAACGGTGCATGTGAGCGAGCACGAATCTAAAAATTAAGGGTAAAATCGTTAATTATAAATCAGATATATATAATTCTGCTACTGTTTAAAAGTGATGTTAAGGATTTTTGGTACCCATTTGCTTATTTTAGCTCCAAATATCTACAGTTTTGCACCATATTCTACATAAATGGACTGCCGGGATGTCGAAAAATACTTAATGTCTTCAGAAAATGGTCGCAACAAGGATTTATGAAGACATATTCCCTTTGCTTACAATTTGCTTACGCTTTGCTTATTCTTTGCTTATGGAGAAAACACCACAGAAATTGAGCAATTTTCTACAAATACACACGAATAAGTCGCATAGGGACGCAGACTATTTCCCTGGCTACAGAATGGTGCATGTGAGCGAGCATGAATCTAAAAATTAATGCAAAAATCCTTCAGGTAAAGTCAGAAATATACAAATATGATTCTTTCTAAAAGTGATATTAAGAACCATTGGTACCCATTTGCTTATTTAAGCTCCAATTATCTACAGTTTTGCACCATATTAGGCATAAATGGACTCCCGGGATGTCGAAAAATACATTAATTCTTCAGAAAATGGTCGCAAAACGGATTTATGAAGACATATTCCCTTTGCTTGCAATTTGCTTACGCTTTGCTTATTCTTTGCTTACGGAGAAAACACCACAGAAATATAGAATTTTTCTACAAATACACACAAACAAGTCGCATAGGGACGCAGAATATTTCCTTGGCTACAGAATGGTGCATGTGAGTGAGCATGAATCTACAAATTAATGCAAAAATCCTTCAGTTAAAGTCAGCAATATACAAATATGATTCTTTGTAAAAGTGATATTAAGAACTTTTCTTGACGATTTGCATATTTAAGGTAAAATTATCTACTGTTTTGCACCGTATTCGACATAAATGGATTGCCGGGATGTCGAAAAATACATTATTTCTTCAGAAAATAGTCGCAACAAGGATTTATGAAGACATAGTCCCTTTGCTTACAATTTGCTTATGCTTTGCTTATTCTTTGCTTGCGGAGAAAACACCACAGAAATTATTATTTTTCTACAAATACACACGAATAAGTCGCATAGAGACGCAGAATATTTCCTTGGCTACAGAATGGTGCATGTGAGTGAGCATGAATCTAAAAATTAATGCAAAAATCCTTCAGTTATAGTCAGCAATACACAAAAATGATTCTTTGTAAAAGTGATATTAAGGACTTTTTTTGACGATTTGCATTTTAAGGTAAAATTATCTACAGTTTTGCATCATATTCGACATAAATGGACTGCCGGGATGTCGAAAAATACATTATTTCTTCAGAAAATGGTCGCAAAAAGGATTTATGAAGACATAATCCCTTTGCTTACAATTTGCTTACTCTTTGCTTTTTCTTTGCTTACGGAGAAAACACCACAGAAATATAGAATTTTTCTACAAATACACACGAATAAGTCGCATAGGGACACAGAATATTTCCTTCGCTACAGAATGGTGCATGGGAGTGAGCATGAATCTAAAAATTAATGCAAAAATTCTTCAGTTAAAGTCAGCAATATACAAATATGATTCTTTGTAAAAGTGATATTAAGGACTTTTCTTGACGATTTGCATATTTTAGGTAAAATTATCTACTGTTTTGCACCGTATTCGACATAAATGGATTGCCGGGATGTCGAAAAATAGATTATTTCTTCAGAAAATAGTCGCAACAAAGATTTATGAAGACATAGTCAATTTGCTTACAATTTGCTTATGCTTTGCTTATTCTTTGCTTACGGAGAAAACACCAAAGAAATTATAATTTTTCTACAAATACACACGAATAAGTCGCATAGGGACGCAGAGTATTTCCTTGGCTACAAAAAGGTGCATGTGAGTGAGCATGAATCTAAAAATTAATGCAAAAATCCTTCAGGTAAAGTCAGAAATATACAAATATGATTCTTTCTAAAAGTGATATTAAGGACTTTTCTTACCGATTTGCATATTTCAGGTAAAATTATCTACAGTTTTGCACCATATTCAACCTAAATGGATTCCCGAAATGTCGAAAAATACATGATTTCTTCAGAAAATAGTCGCAACAAAGATTTATGAAGACATAGTCAATTTGCTTACAATTTGCTTACGGTTTGCTTATTCTTTGCTTACGGAGAAAACACCACAGAAATATAGAATTTTTCTACAAATACACACGAATAAGTCGCATAGGGACGCAGAATATTTCCTTGGCTACAGAATGGTGCATGTGAGTGAGCATGAATCTAAAAATTAATGCAAAAATCATTCAGTTAAAGTCAGCAATATACAAATCTGATTCTTTCTATAATCGATATTTAGGACTTTTCTTACCGATTTGCATATTTTAACTCCAAATATCTACAGTTTTGCTCCATATTCTACATAAATGGACTGCCGGAATGTCGAAAAATACATTATTTCTTCAGAAAATGGTCGCAACAATGATTTATGAAGACATATTCCCTTTGTTTTCAATTTGCTTACGCTTTGCTTATTCTTTGCTTACGGAGAAAACACCACAGAAATTAAGCATTTTTCTACAAATACACACGAATAAGTCGCATAGGGACGCAGACTACTTCCCTGGCTACAGAATGGTGCATGTGAGCGAGCATGAATCTAAAAATTAATGCAAAAATCCTTCAGGTAAAGTCAGAGATATACAAATATGATTCTTTCTAAAAGTGATATTAAGGACTTTTCTTGACGATTTGCATATTTAAGGTAAAATTATGTACAGTTTTGCATCATATTCGACATAAATGGACTGCCGGGATGTCGAAAAATACATTATTTCTTCAGACAATGGTCGCAAAAAGGATTTATGAAGACATAATCCCTTTGCTTACAATTTTCTTTCGCTTTGCTTTTTCTTTGCTTACGGAGAAAAAACCACAGAAATATAGAATTTTTCTACAAAAACACACAAATAAGTCGCATAGGGACGCAGAATATTTCCTTGGCTATAGAATGGTGCATGTGAGTGAGCATGAATCTAAAAATTAATGCAAAAATCCTTCAGGTAAAGTCAGAAATATACAAATATGATTCTTTCTAAAAGTGATATTAAGGACTTTTCTTACCGATTTGCATATTTCAGGTAAAATTATCTACAGTTTTGCACCATATTCGACCTAAATGGATTCCCGAAATGTCGAAAAATACATGATTTCTTTCGAAAATGGTCGCAACAAGGATTTATGAAGACATAGTCCCTTTGCTTACAATTTGCTTACGCTTTGCTTATTCTTTGCTTACGGAGAAAACACCACAGAAATTAAGCATTTTTCTAGAAATACACACGAATAAGTAGCATAGGGACGCAGAATATTTCCTTGGCTACAAAAAGGTGCATGTGAGTGAGCATGAATCTAAAAAGTAATGCAAAAATCCTTCAGTTAATATCAGAAATATACAAATCTGATTCTTTCTAAAATCGATATTAAGGACTTTTCTTACCGATTTGCATATTTTAGGTAAAATTATCTACAGCTTTGCACCATATTCGACATAAATGGACTGCCGGGATGTCGAAAAATACATTATTTCGTCAGAAAATGGTCGCAAAAAGGATTTATGAAGACATATTCCCTTTGCTTACAATTTGCTTACGCTTTGCTTATTCTTTGCTTACGGAGAAAACACCACAGAAATTAAGCACTTTTCTACAAATACACACGAATAAGTCGCATAGGGACGCAGACTATTTCCCTGGCTACAGAATGGTGCATGTGAGCGAGCATGAATCTAAAAATTAATGCAAAAATCCTTCAGGTAAAGTCAGAAATATACAAATATGATTCTTTCTAAAAGTGATATTAGGGCCTTTGGTACCCATTTTCTTATTTTAGCTCCAACTATCTACAGTTTTGCACCATATTCGGCATAAATGGACTCCCGGGATGTCGAAAAATACATTATTTCTTCAGAAAATGGTCGCAAAAAGGATCTATGAAGACATATTCCCTTTGCTTACAATTTGCTTACGCTTTGCTTATTCTTTGTTTACGGAGAAAACACCACAGAAATATAGAATTTTTTCTACAAATACACACAAACAAGTCGCATAGGGACGCAGAATATTTCCTTGGCTACAGAATGGTGCATGTGAGTGAGCATCAATCTAAAAATTAATGCAAAAATCCTTCAGTTAAAGTCAGCAATACACAAAAATGATTCTTTGTAAAAGTGATATTAAGGACTTTTCTTGACGATTTGCATATTTAAGGTAAAATTATCTACAGTTTTGCATCATATTCGACATAAATGGACTGCCGGGATGTCGAAAAATACATTATTTCTTCAGAAAATGGTGGCAAAAAGGATTTATGAAGATATAATCCCTTTGCTTATAATTTGCTTACGCTTTGCTTTTTCTTTGCTTACGGAGAAAAACACCACAGAAATATAGAATGTTTCTACAAAAACACACAGATAAGTCGCATAGGGACGCAGAATATTTCCTTGGCTTCAGAATGGTGCATGTGAGTGAGCACGAATATAAAAATTAATGCAAAAAATCCTTCAGGTAAAGTCAGAAATATACAAATATGATTCTTTCTAAAAGTGATATTAATGACTTTTCTTAATGATTTGCATATTTTAGGTAAAATTATTTACAGTTTTGCACCATATTCGACAAAAATGGGCTGCCGGGATGTCGAAAAATACATTATTTCTTCAGGAAATGGTCACAAAAAGGATTTATGAAGACATTTTCCTTTTGCTTACAATTTGCCTATGCTTTGCTTATTCTTTGCTTACGGAGAAAACACAACAGAACATAAGTAATTTTCTACATATTCACAGAAATATGTCCCATAGGGACGCAGACTATTTCCTTGGCTACACAACGGTGCATGTGAGCCAGCGTGAATAAAAAAATAAAGGGTAAAATCGTTAATTATAAGTCAGATATTTATATATAATTCTGCTACTGCTTAAAAGTGATGTTAAGGATTTTTGGTACCCATTTGCTTATTTTAGCTCCAATTATGTACAGTTTTGCACCATATTCGGCATAAATGGACTCCCAGGATGTCGAAAAATACAGTTTTTCTTCAGAAAATGGTCGCAAAAAGGATTTATGAAGAGATATTCCCTTTCCTTAAAATTTTCTTACGCTTTGCTTATTCTTTGCTTACGGAGAAAACACCACAGAAATATAGAATTCTTCTACAAATACACACGGATAAGTCGCAATGGGACGCAGACTATTTCCTTGGCTACACAACGGTGCATGTGAGCGAGCACGAATCTAAAAATTAAGGGTAAAATCGTTAATTATAAATCAGATATATATAATTCTGCTACTGTTTAAAAGTGATGTTAAGGATTTTTGGTACCCATTTGCTTATTTTAGCTCCAAATATCTACAGTTTTGCACCATATTCTACATAAATGGACTGCCGGGATGTCGAAAAATACTTAATGTCTTCAGAAAATGGTCGCAACAAGGATTTATGAAGACATATTCCCTTTGCTTACAATTTGCTTACGCTTTGCTTATTCTTTGCTTATGGAGAAAACACCACAGAAATTGAGCAATTTTCTACAAATACACACGAATAAGTCGCATAGGGACGCAGACTATTTCCCTGGCTACAGAATGGTGCATGTGAGTGAGCATGAATATAAAAATCAATGCAAAAATCCTTAAGGTAAAGTCAGAAGTATACAAATATGATCCTTTCTAAAAGTTATATTAATGACTTTTCTTAATGATTTGCATATTTTAGGTAAAATTATTTACAGTTTTGCACCATATTCGACAAAAATGGACTGCTGGGATGTCGAAAAATACATTATTTCTTCAGGAAATGGTCACAAAAAGGATTTATGAAGACATTTTCCTTTTGCTTACAATTTTCTTATGCTTTGCTTATTCTTTGCTTACGGAGAAAACAACAGAACATAAGCAATTTTCTACAAATACACACGAATATGGCCCATAGGGACGCAGACTATTTCCTTGGCTACACAACGGTGCATGTGAGCGAGCGTGAATCTAAAAATAAAGGGTAAAATCGTTAATTATCAGTCAGATATTTATATATAATTCTGCTACTGCTTTAAAGTGATGTTAAGGATTTTTGGTACCCATTTGCTTATTTAAGCTCCAATTATCTACAGTTTTGCACCATATTCGACAAAAATGGACTGCCGGGACTTCGAAAAATACATTATTTCTTCAGGAAATGGTCACAAAAAGGATTGATGAAGACATTGTCCTTTTGCTTATAATTTGCTTATGCTTTGCTTATTCTTTGCTTACGGAGAAAACAAGAGAACATAGGCAATTTTCTACAAATACAAACGAATATGTCCCATATCCCATAGGGACGCAGACTATTTCCTTGGCTACACAACGGTGCATGGGAGCGAGCACGAACCTTAAAATTAAGGGTAAAATCGTTAATTATAAAATATTTATATATAATTCTGCTACTGTTTAAAAGTGATGTTAAGGATTTTTGGTACCCATTTGCTTATTTTAGCTCCAAATATCTACAGTTTTGCACCATATTCTACATAAATGGACTGCCGGGATGTCGAAAAATACTTTATTTCTTCAGATAATGGTCGCAACAAGGATTTATGAAGACATATTCCCTTTGCTTACAATTTGCTTACGCTTTGATTATTCTTTGCTTACGGAGAAAACACAACAGAAATATAGAATTTTTCTACAAAAACACACAAATAAGTCGTATAGGGACGCAGAATATTTCCTTGGCTACAGAATGGTGCATGTGAGTGAGCATGAATCTACAAATTAATGCAAAAATCCTTCAGTTAAAGTCAGCAATATACAAATATGATTCTTTGTAAAAGTGATATTAAGGACTTTTCTTGACGATTTGCATATTTTAGGTAAAATTATCTACTGTTTTGCACCGTATTCGACATAAATGGATTGCCGGGATGTCGAAAAATACATTATTTCTTCAGAAAATAGTCGCAACAAGGATTTATAAAGACAAAGTCAATTTGCTTACAATTTGCTTATGCTTTGCTTATTCTTTGCTTACGGAGAAAACACCACAGAAATTATAATTTTTCTACGATTACACACAAAAAGGCGCATAGGGACGCAGAATATTTCCTTTGCTACAAAAAGGTGCATGTGAGTGAGCAGGAATCTAAAAATTAATGCAAAAATCCTTCAGTTAAAGTCAGAAATATACAAATCTGATTCTTTCTTAAAGTGATATTAAGGACTTTACTTACCGATTTGCATATTTTAGGGAAAATTATTTACAGCTTTGCACCATATTCGACATAAATGGACAGCCGGGATGTCGAAAATTACATTATTTCTTCAGAAAATGGTCGCAAAAAGAATTTATGAAGACATATTCCCTTTGCTTACAATTTGCTTACGCTTTGCTTATTCTTTGCTTATAGAAAAAACACCACAGAAATTAAGCATTTTTCTAGAAATACACACAGATAAGTCGCATAGGGACGCAGAATATTTCCTTGGCTACAGAATGGTGCATGTGAGTGAGCATGAATCTAAAAATTAATGCAAAAATCATTCAGTTAAAGTCAGCAATATACAAATCTGATTCTTTATATAATCGATATTTAGGACTTTTCTTACCGATTTGCATATTTTAACTCCAAATATCTACAGTTTTGCTCCATATTCTACATAAATGGACTGCCGGAATGTCGAAAAATACATTATTTCTTCAGAAAATGGTCGCAACAATGATTTATGAAGACATATTCCCTTTGTTTTCAATTTGCTTACGCTTTGCTTATTCTTTGCTTACGGAGAAAACACCACAGAAATTAAGCATTTTTCTACAAATACACACGAATAAGTCGCATAGGGACGCAGACTACTTCCCTGGCTACAGAATGGTGCATGTGAGCGAGCATGAATCTAAAAATTAATGCAAAAATCCTTCAGGTAAAGTCAGAGATATACAAATATGATTCTTTCTAAAAGTGATATTAAGGACTTTTCATGACGATTTGCATATTTAAGGTAAAATTATGTACAGTTTTGCATCATATTCGACATAAATGGACTGCCGGGATGTCGAAAAATACATTATTTCTTCAGACAATGGTCGCAAAAAGGATTTATGAAGACATAATCCCTTTGCTTACAATTTTCTTTCGCTTTGCTTTTTCTTTGCTTACGGAGAAAAAACCACAGAAATATAGAATTTTTCTACAAAAACACACAAATAAGTCGCATAGGGACGCAGAATATTTCCTTGGCTATAGAATGGTGCATGTGAGTGAGCATGAATCTAAAAATTAATGCAAAAATCCTTCAGGTAAAGTCAGAAATATACAAATATGATTCTTTCTAAAAGTGATATTAAGGACTTTTCTTACCGATTTGCATATTTCAGGTAAAATTATCTACAGTTTTGCACCATATTCGACCTAAATGGATTCCCGAAATGTCGAAAAATACATGATTTCTTTCGAAAATGGTCGCAACAAGGATTTATGAAGACATAGTCCCTTTGCTTACAATTTGCTTACGCTTTGCTTATTCTTTGCTTACGGAGAAAACACCACAGAAATTAAGCATTTTTCTAGAAATACACACGAATAAGTAGCATAGGGACGCAGAATATTTCCTTGGCTACAAAAAGGTGCATGTGAGTGAGCTGAATCTAAAAAGTAATGCAAAAATCCTTCAGTTAATATCAGAATTATACAAATCTGATTCTTTCTAAAATCGATATTAAGGACTTTTCTTACCGATTTGCATATTTTAGGTAAAATTATCTACAGCTTTGCACCATATTCGACATAAATGGACTGCCGGGATGTCGAAAAATATATTATTTCGTCAGAAAATGGTCGCAAAAAGGATTTATGAAGACATATTCCCTTTGCTTACAATTTGCTTACGCTTTGCTTATTCTTTGCTTACGGAGAAAACACCACAGAAATTAAGCACTTTTCTACAAATACACACGAATAAGTCGCATAGGGACGCAGACTATTTCCCTGGCTACAGAATGGTGCATGTGAGCGAGCATGAATCTAAAAATTAATGCAAAAATCCTTCAGGTAAAGTCAGAAATATACAAATATGATTCTTTCTAAAAGTGATATTAGGGCCTTTGGTACCCATTTGCTTATTTTAGCTCCAACTATCTACAGTTTTGCACCATATTCGGCATAAATGGACTCCCGGGATGTCGAAAAATACATTATTTCTTCAGAAAATGGTCGCAAAAAGGATCTATGAAGACATATTCCCTTTGCTTACAATTTGCTTACGCTTTGCTTATTCTTTGTTTACGGAGAAAACACCACAGAAATATAGAATTTTCTACAAATACACACAAACAAGTCGCATAGGGACGCAGAATATTTCCTTGGCTACAGAATGGTGCATGTGAGTGAGCATGAATCTAAAAATTAATGCAAAAATCCTTCAGTTAAAGTCAGCAATACACAAAAATGATTCTTTGTAAAAGTGATATTAAGGACTTTTCTTGACGATTTGCATATTTAAGGTAAAATTATCTACAGTTTTGCATCATATTCGACATAAATGGACTGCCGGGATGTCGAAAAATACATTATTTCTTCAGAAAATGGTCGCAAAAAGGATTTATGAAGACATAATCCCTTTGCTTACAATTTGCTTACGCTTTGCTTTTTCTTTGCTTACGGAGAAAACACCACAGAAATATAGAATGTTTCTACAAAAACACACAGATAAGTCGCATAGGGACGCAGAATATTTCCTTGGCTACAGAATGGTGCATGTGAGTGAGCACGAATATAAAAATTAATGCAAAAAATCCTTCAGGTAAAGTCAGAAATATACAAATATGATTCTTTCTAAAAGTGATATTAATGACTTTTCTTAATGATTTGCATATTTTAGGTAAAATTATTTACAGTTTTGCACCATATTCGACAAAAATGGGCTGCCGGGATGTCGAAAAATACATTATTTCTTCAGGAAATGGTCACAAAAAGGATTTATGAAGACATTGTCCTTTTGCTTACAATTTGCTTATGCTTTGCTTATTCTTTGCTTACGGAGAAAACACAACAGAACATAAGTAATTTTCTACATATTCACAGAAATATGTCCCATAGGGACGCTGACTATTTCCTTGGCTACACAACGGTGCATGTGAGCGAGCGTGAATCAAAAAATAAAGGGTAAAATCGTTAATTATAAGTCAGATATTTATATATAATTCTGCTACTGCTTAAAAGTGATGTTAAGGATTTTTGGTACCCATTTGCTTATTTTAGCTCCAATTATGTACAGTTTTGCACCATATTCGGCATAAATGGACTCCCAGGATGTCGAAAAATACAGTTTTTCTTCAGAAAATGGTCGCAAAAAGGATTTATGAAGAGATATTCCCTTTCCTTAAAATTTTCTTACGCTTTGCTTATTCTTTGCTAACGGAGAAAACACCACAGAAATATAGAATTCTTCTACAAATACAAACGAATATGTCCCATATCCCATAGGGACGCAGACTATTTCCTTGGCTACACAACGGTGCATGTGAGCGAGCACGAACCTTAAAATTAAGGGTAAAATCGTTAATTATTAAATATTTATATATAATTCTGCTACTGTTTAAAAGTGATGTTAAGGATTTTTGGTACCCATTTGCTTATTTTAGCTCCAAATATCTACAGTTTTGCACCATATTCTACATAAATGGACTGCCGGGATGTCGAAAAATACTTTATTTCTTCAGATAATGGTCGCAACAAGGATTTATGAAGACATATTCCCTTTGCTTACAATTTGCTTACGCTTTGATTATTCTTTGCTTACGGAGAAAACACAACAAAAATATAGAATTTTTCTACAGAAACACACAAATAAGTCGTATAGGGACGCAGAATATTTCCTTGGCTACAGAATGGTGCATGTGAGTGAGCATGAATCTACAAATTAATGCAAAAATCCTTCAGTTAAAGTCAGCAATATACAAATATGATTCTTTGTAAAAGTGATATTAAGGACTTTTCTTGACGATTTGCATATTTTAGGTAAAATTATCTACTGTTTTGCACCGTATTCGACATAAATGGATTGCCGGGATGTCGAAAAATACATTATTTCTTCAGAAAATAGTCGCAACAAGGATTTATAAAGACAAAGTCAATTTGCTTACAATTTGCTTATGCTTTGCTTATTCTTTGCTTACGGAGAAAACACCACAGAAATTATAATTTTTCTACGATTACACACGAATAAGTCGCATAGGGACGCAGAATATTTCCTTTGCTACAAAAAGGTGCATGTGAGTGAGCAGGAATCTAAAAATTAATGCAAAAATCCTTCAGTTAAAGTCAGAAATATACAAATCTGATTCTTTCTTAAAGTGATATTAAGGACTTTACTTACCGATTTGCATATTTTAGGGAAAATTATTTACAGCTTTGCACCATATTCGACATAAATGGACAGCCGGGATGTCGAAAATTACATTATTTCTTCAGAAAATGGTCGCAAAAAGAATTTATGAAGACATATTCCCTTTGCTTACAATTTGCTTACGCTTTGCTTATTCTTTGCTTATAGAAAAAACACCACAGAAATTAAGCATTTTTCTAGAAATACACACAGATAAGTCGCATAGGGACGCAGAATATTTCCTTGGCTACAGAATGGTGCATGTGAGTGAGCATGAATCTAAAAATTAATGGAAAAATCATTCAGTTAAAGTCAGCAATATACAAATCTGATTCTTTATATAATCGATATTAGGACTTTTCTTACCGATTTGCATATTTTAACTCCAAATATCTACAGTTTTGCTCCATATTCTACATAAATGGACTGCCGGAATGTCGAAAAATACATTATTTCTTCAGAAAATGGTCGCAACAATGATTTATGAAGACATATTCCCTTTGTTTTCAATTTGCTTACGCTTTGCTTATTCTTTGCTTACGGAGAAAACACCACAGAAATTAAGCATTTTTCTACAAATACACACGAATAAGTCGCATAGGGACGCAGACTACTTCCCTGGCTACAGAATGGTGCATGTGAGCGAGCATGAATCTAAAAATTAATGCAAAAATCCTTCAGGTAAATTCAGAGATATACAAATATGATTCTTTCTAAAAGTGATATTAAGGACTTTTCTTGACGATTTGCATATTTAAGGTAAAATTATGTACAGTTTTGCATCATATTCGACATAAATGGACTGCCGGGATGTCGAAAAATACATTATTTCTTCAGACAATGGTCGCAAAAAGGATTTATGAAGACATAATCCCTTTGCTTACAATTTTCTTTCACTTTGCTTTTTCTTTGCTTACGGAGAAAAAACCACAGAAATATAGAATTTTTCTGCAAAAACACACAAATAAGTCGCATAGGGACGCAGAATATTTCCTTGGCTATAGAATGGTGCATGTGAGTGAGCATGAATCTAAAAATTAATGCAAAAATCCTTCAGGTAAAGTCAGAAATATACAAATATGATTCTTTCTAAAAGTGATATTAAGGACTTTTCTTACCGATTTGCATATTTCAGGTAAAATTATCTACAGTTTTGCACCATATTCGACCTAAATGGATTCCCGAAATGTCGAAAAATACATGATTTCTTTCGAAAATGGTCGCAACAAGGATTTATGAAGACATAGTCCCTTTGCTTACAATTTGCTTACGCTTTGCTTATTCTTTGCTTACGGAGAAAACACCACAGAAATTAAGCATTTTTCTAGAAATACACACGAATAAGTAGCATAGGGACGCAGAATATTTCCTTGGCTACAAAAAGGTGCATGTGAGTGAGCTGAATCTAAAAAGTAATGCAAAAATCCTTCAGTTAATATCAGAAATATACAAATCTGATTCTTTCTAAAATCGATATTAAGGACTTTTCTTACCGATTTGCATATTTTAGGTAAAATTATCTACAGCTTTGCACCATATTCGACATAAATGGACTGCCGGGATGTCGAAAAATACATTATTTCGTCAGAAAATGGTCGCAAAAAGGATTTATGAAGACATATTCCCTTTGCTTACAATTTGCTTACGCTTTGCTTATTCTTTGCTTACGGAGAAAACACCACAGAAATTAAGCACTTTTCTACAAATACACACGAATAAGTCGCATAGGGACGCAGACTATTTCCCTGGCTACAGAATGGTGCATGTGAGCGAGCATGAATCTAAAAATTAATGCAAAAATCCTTCAGGTAAAGTCAGAAATATACAAATATGATTCTTTCTAAAAGTGATATTAGGGCCTTTGGTACCCATTTGCTTATTTTAGCTCCAACTATCTACAGTTTTGCACCATATTCGGCATAAATGGACTCCCGGGATGTCGAAAAATACATTATTTCTTCAGAAAATGGTCGCAAAAAGGATCTATGAAGACATATTCCCTTTGCTTACAATTTGCTTACGCTTTGCTTATTCTTTGTTTACGGAGAAAACACCACAGAAATATAGAATTTTTTCTACAAATACACACAAACAAGTCGCATAGGGACGCAGAATATTTCCTTGGCTACAGAATGGTGCATGTGAGTGAGCATGAATCTAAAAATTAATGCAAAAATCCTTCAGTTAAAGTCAGCAATACACAAAAATGATTCTTTGTAAAAGTGATATTAAGGACTTTTCTTGACGATTTGCATATTTAAGGTAAAATTATCTACAGTTTTGCATCATATTCGACATAAATGGACTGCCGGGATGTCGAAAAATACATTATTTCTTCAGAAAATGGTCGCAAAAAGGATTTATGAAGACATAATCCCTTTGCTTACAATTTGCTTACGCTTTGCTTTTTCTTTGCTTACGGAGAAAACACCACAGAAATATAGAATGTTTCTACAAAAACACACAGATAAGTCGCATAGGGACGCAGAATATTTCCTTGGCTACAGAATGGTGCATGTGAGTGAGCACGAATATAAAAATTAATGCAAAAAATCCTTCAGGTAAAGTCAGAAATATACAAATATGATTCTTTCTAAAAGTGATATTAATGACTTTTCTTAATGATTTGCATATTTTAGGTAAAATTATTTACAGTTTTGCACCATATTCGACAAAAATGGGCTGCCGGGATGTCGAAAAATACATTATTTCTTCAGGAAATGGTCACAAAAAGGATTTATGAAGACATTGTCCTTTTGCTTACAATTTGCTTATGCTTTGCTTATTCTTTGCTTACGGAGAAAACACAACAGAACATAAGTAATTTTCTACATATTCACAGAAATATGTCCCATAGGGACGCAGACTATTTCCTTGGCTACACAACGGTGCATGTGAGCGAGCGTGAATCAAAAAATAAAGGGTAAAATCGTTAATTATAAGTCAGATATTTATATATAATTCTGCTACTGCTTAAAAGTGATGTTAAGGATTTTTGGTACCCATTTGCTTATTTTAGCTCCAATTATGTACAGTTTTGCACCATATTCGGCATAAATGGACTCCCAGGATGTCGAAAAATACAGTTTTTCTTCAGAAAATGGTCGCAAAAAGGATTTATGAAGAGATATTCCCTTTCCTTAAAATTTTCTTACGCTTTGCTTATTCTTTGCTTACGGAGAAAACACCACAGAAATATAGAATTCTTCTACAAATACACACGGATAAGTCGCAATGGGACGCAGACTATTTCCTTGGCTACACAACGGTGCATGTGAGCGAGCACGAATCTAAAAATTAAGGGTAAAATCGTTAATTATAAATCAGATATATATAATTCTGCTACTGTTTAAAAGTGATGTTAAGGATTTTTGGTACCCATTTGCTTATTTTAGCTCCAAATATCTACAGTTTTGCACCATATTCTACATAAATGGACTGCCGGGATGTCGAAAAATACTTAATGTCTTCAGAAAATGGTCGCAACAAGGATTTATGAAGACATATTCCCTTTGCTTACAATTTGCTTACGCTTTGCTTATTCTTTGCTTATGGAGAAAACACCACAGAAATTGAGCAATTTTCTACAAATACACACGAATAAGTCGCATAGGGACGCAGACTATTTCCCTGGCTACAGAATGGTGCATGTGAGTGAGCATGAATATAAAAATCAATGCAAAAATCCTTAAGGTAAAGTCAGAAGTATACAAATATGATCCTTTCTAAAAGTTATATTAATGACTTTTCTTAATGATTTGCATATTTTAGGTAAAATTATTTACAGTTTTGCACCATATTCGACAAAAATGGACTGCTGGGATGTCGAAAAATACATTATTTCTTCAGGAAATGGTCACAAAAAGGATTTATGAAGACATTTTCCTTTTGCTTACAATTTTCTTATGCTTTGCTTATTCTTTGCTTACGGAGAAAACAAGAGAACATAGGCAATTTTCTACAAATACAAACGAATATGTCCCATATCCCATAGGGACGCAGACTATTTCCTTGGCTACACAACGGTGCATGTGAGCGAGCACGAACCTTAAAATTAAGGGTAAAATCGTTAATTATAAAATATTTATATATAATTCTGCTACTGTTTAAAAGTGATGTTAAGGATTTTTGGTACCCATTTGCTTATTTTAGCTCCAAATATCTACAGTTTTGCACCATATTCTACATAAATGGACTGCCGGGATGTCGAAAAATACTTTATTTCTTCAGAAAATGGTCGCAACAAGGATTTATGAAGACATATTCCCTTTGCTTACAATTTGCTTACGCTTTGATTATTCTTTGCTTACGGAGAAAACACAACAGAAATATAGAATTTTTCTACAAAAACACACAAATAAGTCGTATAGGGACGCAGAATATTTCCTTGGCTACAGAATGGTGCATGTGAGTGAGCATGAATCTACAAATTAATGCAAAAATCCTTCAGTTAAAGTCAGCAATATACAAATATGATTCTTTGTAAAAGTGATATTAAGGACTTTTCTTGACGATTTGCATATTTTAGGTAAAATTATCTACTGTTTTGCACCGTATTCGACATAAATGGATTGCCGGGATGTCGAAAAATACATTATTTCTTCAGAAAATAGTCGCAACAAGGATTTATAAAGACAAAGTCAATTTGCTTACAATTTGCTTATGCTTTGCTTATTCTTTGCTTACGGAGAAAACACCACAGAAATTATAATTTTTCTACGATTACACACGAATAAGTCGCATAGGGACGCAGAATATTTCCTTTGCTACAAAAAGGTGCATGTGAGTGAGCAGGAATCTAAAAATTAATGCAAAAATCCTTCAGTTAAAGTCAGAAATATACAAATCTGATTCTTTCTTAAAGTGATATTAAGGACTTTACTTACCGATTTGCATATTTTAGAGAAAATTATTTACAGCTTTGCAACATATTCGACATAAATGGACAGCCGGGATGTCGAAAATTACATTATTTCTTCAGAAAATGGTCGCAAAAAGAATTTATGAAGACATATTCCCTTTGCTTACAATTTGCTTACGCTTTGCTTATTCTTTGCTTATAGAAAAAACACCACAGAAATTAAGCATTTTTCTAGAAATACACACGAATAAGTCGCATAGGGAGGCAGACTATCTCCCTGGCTACAGAATGGTGCATGTGAGCGAGCATGAATCTAAAAATTAATGCAAAAATCCTTCAGGTAAAGTCAGAAATATACAAATATGATTCTTTCTAAAAGTGATATTAGGGCCTTTGGTACCCATTTGCTTATTTTAGCTCCAACTATCTACAGTTTTGCACCATATTCGGCATAAATGGACTCCCGGGATGTCGAAAAATACATTATTTCTTCAGAAAATGGTCGCAAAAAGGATTTATGAAGACATATTCCCTTTGCTCACAATTTGCTTACGCTTTGCTTATTCTTTGCTTACGGAGAAAACACCACAGAAATATAGAATTTTTCTACAAATACACACAAATGAGTTGCATAGTGACGCAGAATATTTCCTTGGCTACAGAATGGTGCATGGGAGTGAGCATGAATCTAAAAATTAATGCAAAAATCCTTCAGTTAAAGTCAGCAATATACAAATATGATTCTTTGTAAAAGTGATATTAAGGACTTTTCTTGACGATTTGCATATTTTAGGTAAAAATATCTACAGCTTTGCACCATATTCGACATAAATGGACAGCCGGGATGTCGAAAATTACATTATTTCTTCAGAAAATGGTCGCAAAAAGAATTTATGAAGACATATTCCCTTTGCTTACAATTTGCTTACGCTTTGCTTATTCTTTGCTTATAGAAAAAACACCACAGAAATTAAGCATTTTTCTAGAAATACACACAGATAAGTCGCATAGGGACGCAGAATATTTCCTTGGCTACAGAATGGTGCATGTGAGTGAGCATGAATCTAAAAATTAATGCAAAAATCATTCAGTTAAAGTCAGCAATATACAAATCTGATTCTTTATATAATCGATATTAGGACTTTTCTTACCGATTTGCATATTTTAACTCCAAATATCTACAGTTTTGCTCCATATTCTACATAAATGGACTGCCGGAATGTCGAAAAATACATTATTTCTTCAGAAAATGGTCGCAACAATGATTTATGAAGACATATTCCCTTTGTTTTCAATTTGCTTACGCTTTGCTTATTCTTTGCTTACGGAGAAAACACCACAGAAATTAAGCATTTTTCTACAAATACACACGAATAAGTCGCATAGGGACGCAGACTACTTCCCTGGCTACAGAATGGTGCATGTGAGCGAGCATGAATCTAAAAATTAATGCAAAAATCCTTCAGGTAAATTCAGAGATATACAAATATGATTCTTTCTAAAAGTGATATTAAGGACTTTTCTTGACGATTTGCATATTTAAGGTAAAATTATGTACAGTTTTGCATCATATTCGACATAAATGGACTGCCGGGATGTCGAAAAATACATTATTTCTTCAGACAATGGTCGCAAAAAGGATTTATGAAGACATAATCCCTTTGCTTACAATTTTCTTTCACTTTGCTTTTTCTTTGCTTACGGAGAAAAAACCACAGAAATATAGAATTTTTCTACAAAAACACACAAATAAGTCGCATAGGGACGCAGAATATTTCCTTGGCTATAGAATGGTGCATGTGAGTGAGCATGAATCTAAAAATTAATGCAAAAATCCTTCAGGTAAAGTCAGAAATATACAAATATGATTCTTTCTAAAAGTGATATTAAGGACTTTTCTTACCGATTTGCATATTTCAGGTAAAATTATCTACAGTTTTGCACCATATTCGACCTAAATGGATTCCCGAAATGTCGAAAAATACATGATTTCTTTCGAAAATGGTCGCAACAAGGATTTATGAAGACATAGTCCCTTTGCTTACAATTTGCTTACGCTTTGCTTATTCTTTGCTTACGGAGAAAACACCACAGAAATTAAGCATTTTTCTAGAAATACACACGAATAAGTAGCATAGGGACGCAGAATATTTCCTTGGCTACAAAAAGGTGCATGTGAGTGAGCTGAATCTAAAAAGTAATGCAAAAATCCTTCAGTTAATATCAGAAATATACAAATCTGATTCTTTCTAAAATCGATATTAAGGACTTTTCTTACCGATTTGCATATTTTAGGTAAAATTATCTACAGCTTTGCACCATATTCGACATAAATGGACTGCCGGGATGTCGAAAAATACATTATTTCGTCAGAAAATGGTCGCAAAAAGGATTTATGAAGACATATTCCCTTTGCTTACAATTTGCTTACGCTTTGCTTATTCTTTGCTTACGGAGAAAACACCACAGAAATTAAGCACTTTTCTACAAATACACACGAATAAGTCGCATAGGGACGCAGACTATTTCCCTGGCTACAGAATGGTGCATGTGAGCGAGCATGAATCTAAAAATTAATGCAAAAATCCTTCAGGTAAAGTCAGAAATATACAAATATGATTCTTTCTAAAAGTGATATTAGGGCCTTTGGTACCCATTTGCTTATTTTAGCTCCAACTATCTACAGTTTTGCACCATATTCGGCATAAATGGACTCCCGGGATGTCGAAAAATACATTATTTCTTCAGAAAATGGTCGCAAAAAGGATCTATGAAGACATATTCCCTTTGCTTACAATTTGCTTACGCTTTGCTTATTCTTTGTTTACGGAGAAAACACCACAGAAATATAGAATTTTTTCTACAAATACACACAAACAAGTCGCATAGGGACGCAGAATATTTCCTTGGCTACAGAATGGTGCATGTGAGTGAGCATGAATCTAAAAATTAATGCAAAAATCCTTCAGTTAAAGTCAGCAATACACAAAAATGATTCTTTGTAAAAGTGATATTAAGGACTTTTCTTGACGATTTGCATATTTAAGGTAAAATTATCTACAGTTTTGCATCATATTCGACATAAATGGACTGCCGGGATGTCGAAAAATACATTATTTCTTCAGAAAATGGTCGCAAAAAGGATTTATGAAGACATAATCCCTTTGCTTACAATTTGCTTACGCTTTGCTTTTTCTTTGCTTACGGAGAAAACACCACAGAAATATAGAATGTTTCTACAAAAACACACAGATAAGTCGCATAGGGACGCAGAATATTTCCTTGGCTACAGAATGGTGCATGTGAGTGAGCACGAATATAAAAATTAATGCAAAAAATCCTTCAGGTAAAGTCAGAAATATACAAATATGATTCTTTCTAAAAGTGATATTAATGACTTTTCTTAATGATTTGCATATTTTAGGTAAAATTATTTACAGTTTTGCACCATATTCGACAAAAATGGGCTGCCGGGATGTCGAAAAATACATTATTTCTTCAGGAAATGGTCACAAAAAGGATTTATGAAGACATTGTCCTTTTGCTTACAATTTGCTTATGCTTTGCTTATTCTTTGCTTACGGAGAAAACACAACAGAACATAAGTAATTTTCTACATATTCACAGAAATATGTCCCATAGGGACGCAGACTATTTCCTTGGCTACACAACGGTGCATGTGAGCGAGCGTGAATCAAAAAATAAAGGGTAAAATCGTTAATTATAAGTCAGATATTTATATATAATTCTGCTACTGCTTAAAAGTGATGTTAAGGATTTTTGGTACCCATTTGCTTATTTTAGCTCCAATTATGTACAGTTTTGCACCATATTCGGCATAAATGGACTCCCAGGATGTCGAAAAATACAGTTTTTCTTCAGAAAATGGTCGCAAAAAGGATTTATGAAGAGATATTCCCTTTCCTTAAAATTTTCTTACGCTTTGCTTATTCTTTGCTTACGGAGAAAACACCACAGAAATATAGAATTCTTCTACAAATACACACGGATAAGTCGCAATGGGACGCAGACTATTTCCTTGGCTACACAACGGTGCATGTGAGCGAGCACGAATCTAAAAATTAAGGGTAAAATCGTTAATTATAAATCAGATATATATAATTCTGCTACTGTTTAAAAGTGATGTTAAGGATTTTTGGTACCCATTTGCTTATTTTAGCTCCAAATATCTACAGTTTTGCACCATATTCTACATAAATGGACTGCCGGGATGTCGAAAAATACTTAATGTCTTCAGAAAATGGTCGCAACAAGGATTTATGAAGACATATTCCCTTTGCTTACAATTTGCTTACGCTTTGCTTATTCTTTGCTTATGGAGAAAACACCACAGAAATTGAGCAATTTTCTACAAATACACACGAATAAGTCGCATAGGGACGCAGACTATTTCCCTGGCTACAGAATGGTGCATGTGAGTGAGCATGAATATAAAAATCAATGCAAAAATCCTTAAGGTAAAGTCAGAAGTATACAAATATGATCCTTTCTAAAAGTTATATTAATGACTTTTCTTAATGATTTGCATATTTTAGGTAAAATTATTTACAGTTTTGCACCATATTCGACAAAAATGGACTGCTGGGATGTCGAAAAATACATTATTTCTTCAGGAAATGGTCACAAAAAGGATTTATGAAGACATTTTCCTTTTGCTTACAATTTTCTTATGCTTTGCTTATTCTTTGCTTACGGAGAAAACAAGAGAACATAGGCAATTTTCTACAAATACAAACGAATATGTCCCATATCCCATAGGGACGCAGACTATTTCCTTGGCTACACAACGGTGCATGTGAGCGAGCACGAACCTTAAAATTAAGGGTAAAATCGTTAATTATAAAATATTTATATATAATTCTGCTACTGTTTAAAAGTGATGTTAAGGATTTTTGGTACCCATTTGCTTATTTTAGCTCCAAATATCTACAGTTTTGCACCATATTCTACATAAATGGACTGCCGGGATGTCGAAAAATACTTTATTTCTTCAGAAAATGGTCGCAACAAGGATTTATGAAGACATATTCCCTTTGCTTACAATTTGCTTACGCTTTGATTATTCTTTGCTTACGGAGAAAACACAACAGAAATATAGAATTTTTCTACAAAAACACACAAATAAGTCGTATAGGGACGCAGAATATTTCCTTGGCTACAGAATGGTGCATGTGAGTGAGCATGAATCTACAAATTAATGCAAAAATCCTTCAGTTAAAGTCAGCAATATACAAATATGATTCTTTGTAAAAGTGATATTAAGGACTTTTCTTGACGATTTGCATATTTTAGGTAAAATTATCTACTGTTTTGCACCGTATTCGACATAAATGGATTGCCGGGATGTCGAAAAATACATTATTTCTTCAGAAAATAGTCGCAACAAGGATTTATAAAGACAAAGTCAATTTGCTTACAATTTGCTTATGCTTTGCTTATTCTTTGCTTACGGAGAAAACACCACAGAAATTATAATTTTTCTACGATTACACACGAATAAGTCGCATAGGGACGCAGAATATTTCCTTTGCTACAAAAAGGTGCATGTGAGTGAGCAGGAATCTAAAAATTAATGCAAAAATCCTTCAGTTAAAGTCAGAAATATACAAATCTGATTCTTTCTTAAAGTGATATTAAGGACTTTACTTACCGATTTGCATATTTTAGAGAAAATTATTTACAGCTTTGCAACATATTCGACATAAATGGACAGCCGGGATGTCGAAAATTACATTATTTCTTCAGAAAATGGTCGCAAAAAGAATTTATGAAGACATATTCCCTTTGCTTACAATTTGCTTACGCTTTGCTTATTCTTTGCTTATAGAAAAAACACCACAGAAATTAAGCATTTTTCTAGAAATACACACGAATAAGTCGCATAGGGAGGCAGACTATCTCCCTGGCTACAGAATGGTGCATGTGAGCGAGCATGAATCTAAAAATTAATGCAAAAATCCTTCAGGTAAAGTCAGAAATATACAAATATGATTCTTTCTAAAAGTGATATTAGGGCCTTTGGTACCCATTTGCTTATTTTAGCTCCAACTATCTACAGTTTTGCACCATATTCGGCATAAATGGACTCCCGGGATGTCGAAAAATACATTATTTCTTCAGAAAATGGTCGCAAAAAGGATTTATGAAGACATATTCCCTTTGCTCACAATTTGCTTACGCTTTGCTTATTCTTTGCTTACGGAGAAAACACCACAGAAATATAGAATTTTTCTACAAATACACACAAATGAGTTGCATAGTGACGCAGAATATTTCCTTGGCTACAGAATGGTGCATGGGAGTGAGCATGAATCTAAAAATTAATGCAAAAATCCTTCAGTTAAAGTCAGCAATATACAAATATGATTCTTTGTAAAAGTGATATTAAGGACTTTTCTTGACGATTTGCATATTTTAGGTAAAAATATCTACAGCTTTGCACCATATTCGACATAAATGGACAGCCGGGATGTCGAAAATTACATTATTTCTTCAGAAAATGGTCGCAAAAAGAATTTATGAAGACATATTCCCTTTGCTTACAATTTGCTTACGCTTTGCTTATTCTTTGCTTATAGAAAAAACACCACAGAAATTAAGCATTTTTCTAGAAATACACACAGATAAGTCGCATAGGGACGCAGAATATTTCCTTGGCTACAGAATGGTGCATGTGAGTGAGCATGAATCTAAAAATTAATGCAAAAATCATTCAGTTAAAGTCAGCAATATACAAATCTGATTCTTTATATAATCGATATTAGGACTTTTCTTACCGATTTGCATATTTTAACTCCAAATATCTACAGTTTTGCTCCATATTCTACATAAATGGACTGCCGGAATGTCGAAAAATACATTATTTCTTCAGAAAATGGTCGCAACAATGATTTATGAAGACATATTCCCTTTGTTTTCAATTTGCTTACGCTTTGCTTATTCTTTGCTTACGGAGAAAACACCACAGAAATTAAGCATTTTTCTACAAATACACACGAATAAGTCGCATAGGGACGCAGACTACTTCCCTGGCTACAGAATGGTGCATGTGAGCGAGCATGAATCTAAAAATTAATGCAAAAATCCTTCAGGTAAATTCAGAGATATACAAATATGATTCTTTCTAAAAGTGATATTAAGGACTTTTCTTGACGATTTGCATATTTAAGGTAAAATTATGTACAGTTTTGCATCATATTCGACATAAATGGACTGCCGGGATGTCGAAAAATACATTATTTCTTCAGACAATGGTCGCAAAAAGGATTTATGAAGACATAATCCCTTTGCTTACAATTTTCTTTCACTTTGCTTTTTCTTTGCTTACGGAGAAAAAACCACAGAAATATAGAATTTTTCTACAAAAACACACAAATAAGTCGCATAGGGACGCAGAATATTTCCTTGGCTATAGAATGGTGCATGTGAGTGAGCATGAATCTAAAAATTAATGCAAAAATCCTTCAGGTAAAGTCAGAAATATACAAATATGATTCTTTCTAAAAGTGATATTAAGGACTTTTCTTACCGATTTGCATATTTCAGGTAAAATTATCTACAGTTTTGCACCATATTCGACCTAAATGGATTCCCGAAATGTCGAAAAATACATGATTTCTTTCGAAAATGGTCGCAACAAGGATTTATGAAGACATAGTCCCTTTGCTTACAATTTGCTTACGCTTTGCTTATTCTTTGCTTACGGAGAAAACACCACAGAAATTAAGCATTTTTCTAGAAATACACACGAATAAGTAGCATAGGGACGCAGAATATTTCCTTGGCTACAAAAAGGTGCATGTGAGTGAGCTGAATCTAAAAAGTAATGCAAAAATCCTTCAGTTAATATCAGAAATATACAAATCTGATTCTTTCTAAAATCGATATTAAGGACTTTTCTTACCGATTTGCATATTTTAGGTAAAATTATCTACAGCTTTGCACCATATTCGACATAAATGGACTGCCGGGATGTCGAAAAATACATTATTTCGTCAGAAAATGGTCGCAAAAAGGATTTATGAAGACATATTCCCTTTGCTTACAATTTGCTTACGCTTTGCTTATTCTTTGCTTACGGAGAAAACACCACAGAAATTAAGCACTTTTCTACAAATACACACGAATAAGTCGCATAGGGACGCAGACTATTTCCCTGGCTACAGAATGGTGCATGTGAGCGAGCATGAATCTAAAAATTAATGCAAAAATCCTTCAGGTAAAGTCAGAAATATACAAATATGATTCTTTCTAAAAGTGATATTAGGGCCTTTGGTACCCATTTGCTTATTTTAGCTCCAACTATCTACAGTTTTGCACCATATTCGGCATAAATGGACTCCCGGGATGTCGAAAAATACATTATTTCTTCAGAAAATGGTCGCAAAAAGGATCTATGAAGACATATTCCCTTTGCTTACAATTTGCTTACGCTTTGCTTATTCTTTGTTTACGGAGAAAACACCACAGAAATATAGAATTTTTTCTACAAATACACACAAACAAGTCGCATAGGGACGCAGAATATTTCCTTGGCTACAGAATGGTGCATGTGAGTGAGCATGAATCTAAAAATTAATGCAAAAATCCTTCAGTTAAAGTCAGCAATACACAAAAATGATTCTTTGTAAAAGTGATATTAAGGACTTTTCTTGACGATTTGCATATTTAAGGTAAAATTATCTACAGTTTTGCATCATATTCGACATAAATGGACTGCCGGGATGTCGAAAAATACATTATTTCTTCAGAAAATGGTCGCAAAAAGGATTTATGAAGACATAATCCCTTTGCTTACAATTTGCTTACGCTTTGCTTTTTCTTTGCTTACGGAGAAAACACCACAGAAATATAGAATGTTTCTACAAAAACACACAGATAAGTCGCATAGGGACGCAGAATATTTCCTTGGCTACAGAATGGTGCATGTGAGTGAGCACGAATATAAAAATTAATGCAAAAAATCCTTCAGGTAAAGTCAGAAATATACAAATATGATTCTTTCTAAAAGTGATATTAATGACTTTTCTTAATGATTTGCATATTTTAGGTAAAATTATTTACAGTTTTGCACCATATTCGACAAAAATGGGCTGCCGGGATGTCGAAAAATACATTATTTCTTCAGGAAATGGTCACAAAAAGGATTTATGAAGACATTGTCCTTTTGCTTACAATTTGCTTATGCTTTGCTTATTCTTTGCTTACGGAGAAAACACAACAGAACATAAGTAATTTTCTACATATTCACAGAAATATGTCCCATAGGGACGCAGACTATTTCCTTGGCTACACAACGGTGCATGTGAGCGAGCGTGAATCAAAAAATAAAGGGTAAAATCGTTAATTATAAGTCAGATATTTATATATAATTCTGCTACTGCTTAAAAGTGATGTTAAGAATTTTTGGTACCCATTTGCTTATTTTAGCTCCAATTATGTACAGTTTTGCACCATATTCGGCATAAATGGACTCCCAGGATGTCGAAAAATACAGTTTTTCTTCAGAAAATGGTCGCAAAAAGGATTTATGAAGAGATATTCCCTTTCCTTAAAATTTTCTTACGCTTTGCTTATTCTTTGCTTACGGAGAAAACACCACAGAAATATAGAATTCTTCTACAAATACACACGGATAAGTCGCAATGGGACGCAGACTATTTCCTTGGCTACACAACGGTGCATGTGAGCGAGCACGAATCTAAAAATTAAGGGTAAAATCGTTAATTATAAATCAGATATATATAATTCTGCTACTGTTTAAAAGTGATGTTAAGGATTTTTGGTACCCATTTGCTTATTTTAGCTCCAAATATCTACAGTTTTGCACCATATTCTACATAAATGGACTGCCGGGATGTCGAAAAATACTTAATGTCTTCAGAAAATGGTCGCAACAAGGATTTATGAAGACATATTCCCTTTGCTTACAATTTGCTTACGCTTTGCTTATTCTTTGCTTATGGAGAAAACACCACAGAAATTGAGCAATTTTCTACAAATACACACGAATAAGTCGCATAGGGACGCAGACTATTTCCCTGGCTACAGAATGGTGCATGTGAGTGAGCATGAATATAAAAATCAATGCAAAAATCCTTAAGGTAAAGTCAGAAGTATACAAATATGATCCTTTCTAAAAGTTATATTAATGACTTTTCTTAATGATTTGCATATTTTAGGTAAAATTATTTACAGTTTTGCACCATATTCGACAAAAATGGACTGCTGGGATGTCGAAAAATACATTATTTCTTCAGGAAATGGTCACAAAAAGGATTTATGAAGACATTTTCCTTTTGCTTACAATTTTCTTATGCTTTGCTTATTCTTTGCTTACGGAGAAAACAAGAGAACATAGGCAATTTTCTACAAATACAAACGAATATGTCCCATATCCCATAGGGACGCAGACTATTTCCTTGGCTACACAACGGTGCATGTGAGCGAGCACGAACCTTAAAATTAAGGGTAAAATCGTTAATTATAAAATATTTATATATAATTCTGCTACTGTTTAAAAGTGATGTTAAGGATTTTTGGTACCCATTTGCTTATTTTAGCTCCAAATATCTACAGTTTTGCACCATATTCTACATAAATGGACTGCCGGGATGTCGAAAAATACTTTATTTCTTCAGAAAATGGTCGCAACAAGGATTTATGAAGACATATTCCCTTTGCTTACAATTTGCTTACGCTTTGATTATTCTTTGCTTACGGAGAAAACACAACAGAAATATAGAATTTTTCTACAAAAACACACAAATAAGTCGTATAGGGACGCAGAATATTTCCTTGGCTACAGAATGGTGCATGTGAGTGAGCATGAATCTACAAATTAATGCAAAAATCCTTCAGTTAAAGTCAGCAATATACAAATATGATTCTTTGTAAAAGTGATATTAAGGACTTTTCTTGACGATTTGCATATTTTAGGTAAAATTATCTACTGTTTTGCACCGTATTCGACATAAATGGATTGCCGGGATGTCGAAAAATACATTATTTCTTCAGAAAATAGTCGCAACAAGGATTTATAAAGACAAAGTCAATTTGCTTACAATTTGCTTATGCTTTGCTTATTCTTTGCTTACGGAGAAAACACCACAGAAATTATAATTTTTCTACGATTACACACGAATAAGTCGCATAGGGACGCAGAATATTTCCTTTGCTACAAAAAGGTGCATGTGAGTGAGCAGGAATCTAAAAATTAATGCAAAAATCCTTCAGTTAAAGTCAGAAATATACAAATCTGATTCTTTCTTAAAGTGATATTAAGGACTTTACTTACCGATTTGCATATTTTAGAGAAAATTATTTACAGCTTTGCAACATATTCGACATAAATGGACAGCCGGGATGTCGAAAATTACATTATTTCTTCAGAAAATGGTCGCAAAAAGAATTTATGAAGACATATTCCCTTTGCTTACAATTTGCTTACGCTTTGCTTATTCTTTGCTTATAGAAAAAACACCACAGAAATTAAGCATTTTTCTAGAAATACACACGAATAAGTCGCATAGGGAGGCAGACTATCTCCCTGGCTACAGAATGGTGCATGTGAGCGAGCATGAATCTAAAAATTAATGCAAAAATCCTTCAGGTAAAGTCAGAAATATACAAATATGATTCTTTCTAAAAGTGATATTAGGGCCTTTGGTACCCATTTGCTTATTTTAGCTCCAACTATCTACAGTTTTGCACCATATTCGGCATAAATGGACTCCCGGGATGTCGAAAAATACATTATTTCTTCAGAAAATGGTCGCAAAAAGGATTTATGAAGACATATTCCCTTTGCTCACAATTTGCTTACGCTTTGCTTATTCTTTGCTTACGGAGAAAACACCACAGAAATATAGAATTTTTCTACAAATACACACAAATGAGTTGCATAGTGACGCAGAATATTTCCTTGGCTACAGAATGGTGCATGGGAGTGAGCATGAATCTAAAAATTAATGCAAAAATCCTTCAGTTAAAGTCAGCAATATACAAATATGATTCTTTGTAAAAGTGATATTAAGGACTTTTCTTGACGATTTGCATATTTTAGGTAAAAATATCTACAGTTTTGCATCATATTCGACATAAATGGACTGCCGGGATGTCGAAAAATACAATCAGAAAATGGTCGCAAAAAGGATTTATGAAGACATAATTTTTTTTGCTAACAATTTGCTTACGCTTTGCTTTTTCTTTGCTTACGGAGAAAACACCACAGAAATATTGAATTTTTCTACAAAAACACAAAAATAAGTCGCATAGGGACGCAGAATATTTCCTTGGCTACAGAATGGTGCATGTGAGTGAGCATGAATCTAAAAAATTAATGCAAAAATCCTTCAGGTAAAGTCAGAAATATACAAATATTATTCTTTCTAAAAGTGATATTAAGAACTGTTGGTACCCATTTGCTTATTTAAGCTCCAATTATCTACAGTTTTGCACCATATTCGACAAAAATGGACTGCCGGGACTTCGAAAAATACATTATTTCTTCAGGAAATGGTCACAAAAAGGATTGATGAAGACATTGTCCTTTTGCTTATAATTTGCTTATGCTTTGCTTATTCTTTGCTTACGGAGAAAACAAGAGAACATAGGCAATTTTCTACAAATACAAACGAATATGTCCCATATCCCATAGGGACGCAGACTATTTCCTTGGCTACACAACGGTGCATGTGAGCGAGCACGAATCTTAAAATTAAGGGTAAAATCGTTAATTATAAAATATTTATATATAATTCTGCTACTGTTTAAAAGTGATGTTAAGGATTTTTGGTACCCATTTGCTTATTTTAGCTCCAAATATCTACAGTTTTGCACCATATTCTACATAAATGGACTGCCGGGATGTCGAAAAATACTTTATTTCTTCAGAAAATGGTCGCAACAAGGATTTATGAAGACATATTCCCTTTGCTTACAATTTGCTTACGCTTTGCTTATTCTTTGCTTACGGAGAAAACACCACAGAAATTAATCATTTTTCTACAAATACACACGAATAAGTCGCATAGGGACGCAGACTACTTCCCTGGCTACAGAATGGTACATGTGAGCGAGCATGAATCTAAAAATTAATGCAAAAATCCTTCAGGTAAAGTCAGAGATATACAAATATGATTCTCTCTAATAGTGATATTAGGGACTTTTGGTACCCATTTGCTTATTTTAGCTCCAATTATGTACAGTTTTGCACCATATTCGGCATAAATGGACTCCCGGGATGTCGAAAAATACATTATTTCTTCAGAAAATGGTCGCAAAAAGGATTTATGAAGACATATTCCCTTTGCTTACAATTTGCTTACGCTTTGCTTATTCTTTGCTTACGGAGAAAACACCACAGAAATATAGAATTTTTCTACAAAAACACACAAATAAGTCGCATAGGGACGCAGAATATTTCCTTGGCTACAGAATGGTGCATGTGAGTGAGCATGAATCTAAAAATTAATGCAAAAATCCTTCAGTTAAAGTCAGCAATATACAAATCTGATTCTTTCTATAATCGATATTAAGGACTTTTCTTACCGATTTGCATATTTCAGGTAAAATTATCTACAGCTTTGCACCATATTCGACATAAATGGACTGCCGGGATGTCGAAAAATACATTATTTCTTCAGAAAATGGTCGCAAAAAGGATTTATGAAGACATAGTCCCTTTGCTTACAATTTGCTTACGCTTTGCTTATTCTTTGCTTATGGAGAAAACACCACAGAAATTGAGCAATTTTCTACAAATACACACGAATAAGTCGCATAGGGACGCAGACTATTTCCCTGGCTACAGAATGGTGCATGTGAGCGAGCATGAATCTAAAAATTAATGCAAAAATCCTTCAGGTAAAGTCAGAAATATACAAATATGATTCTTTCTAAAAGTGATATTAAGAACTTTTGGTACCCATTTGCTTATTTAGGCTCCAATTATCTACAGTTTTGCACTATATTAGGCATAAATGGACTCCCGGGATGTCGAAAAATATATTATTTCTTCAGAAAATGGTCGCAAAAAGGATTTATGAAGACATATTCCCTTTGCTTACAATTTGCTTATGGTTTGCATATTCTTTGCTTACGGAGAAAACACCACAGAAATATACAATTTTTCTACAAATACACACGAATAAGTCGCATAGGGACGCAGAATATTTCCTTGGCTACAGAATGGTGCATGTGAGTGAGCATGAATCTAAAAATTAATGCAAAAATCCTTCAGTTAAAGTCAGCAATATACAAATCTGATTCTTTCTATAATCGATATTAAGGACTTTTCTTACCGATTTGCATATTTTAACTCCAAATATCTACAGTTTTGCTCTATATTCCACATTAATGGACTGCCGGAATGTCGAAAAATACATTATTTCTTCAGAAAATGGTCGAAACAATGATTTATGAAGACATATTCCCTTTGTTTTCAATTTGCTTACGCTTTGCTTATTCTTTGCTTACGGAGAAAACACCACAGAAATTAAGCATTTTTCTACAAATACACACGAATAAGTCGCATAGGGACGCAGACTACTTCCCTGGCTACAGAATGGTGCATGTGAGCGAGCATGAATCTAAAAATTAATGCAAAAATCCTTCAGGTAAAGTCAGAGATATACAAATATGATTCTTTCTAAAAGTGATATTAAGGACTTTTCTTGACGATTTGCATATTTAAGGTAAAATTATGTACAGTTTTGCATCATATTCGACATAAATGGACTGCCGGGATGTCGAAAAATACATTATTTCTTCAGACAATGGTCGCAAAAAGGATTTATGAAGACATAATCCCTTTGCTTACAATTTTCTTTCGCTTTGCTTTTTCTTTGCTTACGGAAAAAAAACCACAGAAATATAGAATTTTTCTACAAAAACACACAAATAAGTCGCATAGGGACGCAGAATATTTCCTTGGCTATAGAATGGTGCATGTGAGTGAGCATGAATCTAAAAATTAATGCAAAAATCCTTCAGGTAAAGTCAGAAATATACAAATATGATTCTTTCTAAAAGTGATATTAAGGACTTTTCTTACCGATTTGCATATTTCAGGTAAAATTATCTACAGTTTTGCACCATATTCGACCTAAATGGATTCCCGAAATGTCGAAAAATACATGATTTCTTCAGAAAATGGTCGCAACAAGGATTTATGAAGACATAGTCCCTTTGCTTACAATTTGCTTACGCTTTGCTTATTCTTTGCTTACGGAGAAAACACCACAGAAATTAAGCATTTTTCTACAAATACACACGAATAAGTAGCATAGGGACGCAGAATATTTCCTTGGCTACAAAAAGGTGCATGTGAGTGAGCATGAATCTAAAAAGTAATGCAAAAATCCTTCAGTTAAATATCAGAAATATACAAATCTGATTCTTTCTAAAATCGATATTAAGGACTTTTCTTACCGATTTGCATATTTTAGGTAAAATTATCTACAGCTTTGCACCATATTCGACATAAATGGACTGCCGGGATGTCGAAAAATACAATCAGAAAATGGTCGCAAAAAGGATTTATGAAGACATAATTTTTTTTGCTAACAATTTGCTTACGCTTTGCTTTTTCTTTGCTTACGGAGAAAACACCACAGAAATATTGAATTTTTCTACAAAAACACACAAATAAGTCGCATAGGGACGCAGAATATTTCCTTGGCTACAGAATGGTGCATGTGAGTGAGCATGAATCTAAAAATTAATGCAAAAATCCTTCAGGTAAAGTCAGAAATATACAAATATTATTCTTTCTAAAAGTGATATTAAGAACTGTTGGTACCCATTTGCTTATTTAAGCTCCAATTATCTACAGTTTTGCACCATATTCGACAAAAATGGACTGCCGGGACTTCGAAAAATACATTATTTCTTCAGGAAATGGTCACAAAAAGGATTGATGAAGACATTGTCCTTTTGCTTATAATTTGCTTATGCTTTGCTTATTCTTTACTTACGGAGAAAACAAGAGAACATAGGCAATTTTCTACAAATACAAACGAATATGTCCCATATCCCATAGGGACGCAGACTATTTCCTTGGCTACACAACGGTGCATGTGAGCGAGCACGAATCTTAAAATTAAGGGTAAAATCGTTAATTATAAAATATTTATATATAATTCTGCTACTGTTTAAAAGTGATGTTAAGGATTTTTGGTACCCATTTGCTTATTTTAGCTCCAAATATCTACAGTTTTGCACCATATTCTACATAAATGGACTGCCGGGATGTCGAAAAATACTTTATTTCTTCAGAAAATGGTCGCAACAAGGATTTATGAAGACATATTCCCTTTGCTTACAATTTGCTTACGCTTTGCTTATTCTTTGCTTACGGAGAAAACACCACAGAAATTAAGCATTTTTCTACAAATACACACGAATAAGTCGCATAGGGACGCAGACTACTTCCCTGGCTACAGAATGGTACATGTGAGCGAGCATGAATCTAAAAATTAATGCAAAAATCCTTCAGGTAAAGTCAGAGATATACAAATATGATTCTCTCTAATAGTGATATTAGGGACTTTTGGTACACATTTGCTTATTTTAGCTCCAATTATGTACAGTTTTGCACCATATTCGGCATAAATGGACTCCCGGGATGTCGAAAAATACATTATTTCTTCAGAAAATGGTCGCAAAAAGGATTTATGAAGACATATTCCCTTTGCTTACAATTTGCTTACGCTTTGCTTATTCTTTGCTTACGGAGAAAACACCACAGAAATATAGAATTTTTCTACAAATACACACGAATAAGTCGCATAGGGACGCAGACTATTTCCCTGGCTACAGAATGGTGCATGTGAGCGAGCATGAATCTAAAAATTAATGCAAAAATCCTTCAGGTAAAGTCAGAAATATACAAATATGATTCTTTCTAAAAGTGATATTAAGAACTTTTGGTACCCATTTGCTTATTTAAGCTCCAATTATCTACAGTTTTGCACTATATTGGGCATAAATGGACTCCCGGGATGTCGAAAAATACATTATTTCTTCAGAAAATGGTCGCAAAAAGGATTTATGAAGACATATTCCCTTTGCTTACAATTTGCTTACGCTTTGCTTATTCTTTGCTTACGGAGAAAACACCACAGAAATATAGAATTTTTCTACAAATACACACGAATAAGTCGCATAGGGACGCAGACTACTTCCCTGGCTACAGAATGGTGCATGTGAGCGAGCATGAATCTAAAAATTAATGCAAAAATCCTTCAGGTAAAGTCAGAGATATACAAATATGATTCTTTCTAAAAGTGATATTAAGGACTTTTCTTGACGATTTGCATATTTCAGGTAAAATTATGTACAGTTTTGCATCATATTCGACATAAATGGACTGCCGGGATGTCGAAAAATACATTATTTCTTCAGACAATGGTCGCAAAAAGGATTTATGAAGACATAATCCCTTTGCTTACAATTTTCTTTCGCTTTGCTTTTTCTTTGCTTACGGAGAAAAAACCACAGAAATATAGAATTTTTCTACAAAAACACACAAATAAGTCGCATAGGGACGCAGAATATTTCCTTGGCTATAGAATGGTGCATGTGAGTGAGCATGAATCTAAAAATTAATGCAAAAATCCTTCAGGTAAAGTCAGAAATATACAAATATGATTCTTTCTAAAAGTGATATTAAGGACTTTTCTTACCGATTTGCATATTTCAGGTAAAATTATCTACAGTTTTGCACCATATTCGACCTAAATGGATTCCCGAAATGTCGAAAAATACATGATTTCTTCAGAAAATGGTCGCAACAAGGATTTATGAAGACATAGTCCCTTTGCTTACAATTTGCTTACGCTTTGCTTATTCTTTGCTTACGGAGAAAACACCACAGAAATTAAGCATTTTTCTACAAATACACACGAATAAGTAGCATAGGGACGCAGAATATTTCCTTGGCTACAAAAAGGTGCATGTGAGTGAGCATGAATCTAAAAAGTAATGCAAAAATCCTTCAGTTAAATATCAGAAATATACAAATCTGATTCTTTCTAAAATCGATATTAAGGACTTTTCTTACCGATTTGCATATTTAAGGTAAAATTATCTACAGCTTTGCACCATATTCGACATAAATGGACTGCCGGGATGTCGAAAAATACATTATTTCGTCAGAAAATGGTCGCAAAAAGGATTTATGAAGACATATTCCCTTTGCTTACAATTTGCTTACGCTTTGCTTATTCTTTGCTTACGGAGAAAACACCACAGAAATTAAGCATTTTTCTACAAATACACACGAATAAGTCGCATAGGGACGCAGACTATTTCCCTGGCTACAGAATGGTGCATGTGAGCGAGCATGAATCTAAAAATTAATGCAAAAATTCTTCAGGTAAAGTCAGAAATATACAAATATGATTCTTTCTAAAAGTGATATTAGGGCCTTTGGTACCCATTTGCTTATTTTAGCTCCAACTATCTACAGTTTTGCACCATATTCGGCATAAATGGACTCCCGGGATGTCGAAAAATACATTATTTCTTCAGAAAATGGTCGCAAAAAGGATCTATGAAGACATAATCCCTTTGCTTACAATTTGCTTACGCTTTGCTTTTTCTTTGCTTACGGAGAAAACACCACAGAAATATAGAATGTTTCTACAAAAACACACAGATAAGTCGCATAGGGACGCAGAATATTTCCTTGGCTACAGAATGGTGCATGTGAGTGAGCACGAATATAAAAATTAATGCAAAAAATCCTTCAGGTAAAGTCAGAAATATACAAATATGATTCTTTCTAAAAGTGATATTAATGACTTTTCTTAATGATTTGCATATTTTAGGTAAAATTATTTACAGTTTTGCACCATATTCGACAAAAATGGGCTGCCGGGATGTCGAAAAATACTCAAAATAAGTCATTGATAAGTCGCAATGGGACGCAGACTATTTCCTTGGCTACACAACGGTGCATGTGAGCGAGCACGAATCTAAAAATTAAGGGTAAAATCGTTAATTATAAATCAGATATATATAATTCTGCTACTGTTTAAAAGTGATGTTAAGGATTTTTGGTACCCATTTGCTTATATTAGCTCCAAATATCTACAGTTTTGCACCATATTCTACATAAATGGACTGCCGGGATGTCGAAAAATACTTAATGTCTTCAGAAAATGGTCGCAACAAGGATTTATGAAGACATATTCCCTTTGCTTACAATTTGCTTACGCTTTGCTTATTCTTTGCTTACGGAGAAAACACCACAGAAATATAGAATTTTTCCACAAAAACACACAAATAAGTCGCATAGGGACGCAGAATATTTCCTTGGCTACAGAATGGTGCATGTGAGTGAGCATGAATCTAAAAATTAATGCAAAAATCCTTCAGTTAAAGTCAGCAATATACAAATCTGATTCTTTCTATAATCGATATTAAGGACTTTTCTTACCGATTTGCATATTTCAGGTAAAATTATCTACAGCTTTGCACCATATTCGACATAAATGGACTGCCGGGATGTCGAAAAATACATTATTTCTTCAGAAAATGGTCGCAAAAAGGATTTATGAAGACATAGTCCCTTTGCTTACAATTTGCTTACGCTTTGCTTATTCTTTGCTTATGGAGAAAACACCACAGAAATTGAGCAATTTTCTACAAATACACACGAATAAGTCGCATAGGGACGCAGACTATTTCCCTGGCTACAGAATGGTGCATGTGAGTGAGCATGAATATAAAAATCAATGCAAAAATCCTTAAGGTAAAGTCAGAAGTATACAAATATGATCCTTTCTAAAAGTTATATTAATGACTTTTCTTAATGATTTGCATATTTTAGGTAAAATTATTTACAGTTTTGCACCATATTCGACAAAAATTGACTGCTGGGATGTCGAAAAATACATTATTTCTTCAGGAAATGGTCACAAAAAGGATTTATGAAGACATTTTCCTTTTGCTTACAATTTTCTTATGCTTTGCTTATTCTTTGCTTACGGAGAAAACAACAGAACATAAGCAATTTTCTACAAATACACACGAATATGGCCCATAGGGACGCAGACTATTTCCTTGGCTACACAACGGTGCATGTGAGCGAGCGTGAATCTAAAAATAAAGGGTAAAATCGTTAATTATCAGTCAGATATTTATATATAATTCTGCTACTGCTTTAAAGTGATGTTAAGGATTTTTGGTACCCATTTGCTTATTTTAGCTCCAATTATCTACAGTTTTGCACCATATTCGGCATAAATGGACTGCCGGGATGTCGAAAAATACAGTATTTCTTCAGAAAATGGTCGCAAAAAGGATTTATGAAGACATATTCCCTTTGCTAATAATTTGCTTACGCTTTGCTTATTCTTTGCTTACGGAGAAAATACCACAGAAATTATAAATTTTCTACAAATACACACGAATAAGTCGCATAGGGACGCAGAATATTTCCTTGGCTACAAAAAGGTGCATGTGAGTGAGCATGAATCTAAAAATTAATGCAAAATCTTTCAGGTAAAGTCATAAATATACAAATATGATTCTTTCTAAAAGTGATATTAAGGACTTTTCTTACCGATTTGCATATTTTAGGCAAAATTATCTACAGTTTTGCACCATATTCGACCTAAATGGACTCCCGGAATGTCGAAAAATACATGATTTCTTCAGAAAATGGTCGCAACAAGGATTTATGAAGACATAGTCCCTTTGCTTACAATTTGCTTACGCTTTGCTTATTCTTTGCTTACGGAGAAAACACAAGAGAACATAAGCAATTTTCTACAAATACACACGAATATTTCCCATAGGGACGCAGACTATTTCCTTGGCTACACAACGGTGCATGTGAGCGAGCACGAATCTAAAAATTAAGGGTAAAATCGTTAATTATAAATCAGATGTATATAAGTCTGCTACTGTTTAAAAGTGATGGTAAGGATTTTTGGTACCCATTTGCTTATTTTAGCTCCAAATATCTACAGTTTTGCACCATATTCTACATAAATGGACTGCCGGGATGTCGAAAAATACTTTACAAAAACACACAAATAAGTCGCATAGGGACGCAGAATATTTCCTTGGCTACAGAATGGTGCATGTGAGTGAGCATGAATCTAAAAATTAATGCAAAAATCCTTCAGTTAAAGTCAGCAATATACAAATCTGATTCTTTCTATAATCGATATTAAGGACTTTTCTTACCGATTTGCATATTTCAGGTAAAATTATCTACAGCTTTGCACCATATTCGACATAAATGGACTGCCGGGATGTCGAAAAATACATTATTTCTTCAGAAAATGGTCGCAAAAAGGATTTATGAAGACATAGTCCCTTTGCTTACAATTTGCTTACGCTTTGCTTATTCTTTGCTTATGGAGAAAACACCACAGAAATTGAGCAATTTTCTACAAATACACACGAATAAGTCGCATAGGGACGCAGACTATTTCCCTGGCTACAGAATTGTGCATGTGAGCGAGCATGAATCTAAAAATTAATGCAAAAATCCTTCAGGTAAAGTCAGAAATATACAAATATGATTCTTTCTAAAAGTGATATTAAGAACTTTTGGTACCCATTTGCTTATTTAAGCTCCAATTATCTACAGTTTTGCACTATATTAGGCATAAATGGACTCCCGGGATGTCGAAAAATACATTATTTCTTCAGAAAATGGTCGCAAAAAGGATTTATGAAGACATATTCCCTTTGCTTACAATTTGCTTACGGTTTGCTTATTCTTTGCTTACGGAGAAAACACCACAGAAATATAGAATTTTTTTACAAATACACACGAATAAGTCGCATAGGGACGCAGAATATTTCCTTGGCTACAGAATGGTGCATGTGAGTGAGCATGAATCTAAAAATTAATGCAAAAATCCTTCAGTTAAAGTCAGCAATATACAAATCTGATTCTTCCTATAATCGATATTAAGGACTTTTCTTACCGATTTTCATATTTTAGCTCCAAATATCTACAGTTTTGCACCATATTCTACATAAATGGACTGCCGGGATGTCGAAAAATACATTATTTCTTCAGAAAATGGTCGCAAAAAGGATTTATGAAGACATAGTCCCTTTGCTTACAATTTGCTTACGGTTTGCTTATTCTTTGCTTACGGAGAAAACACCACAGAAATTAAGCATTTTTCTACAAATACACACGAATAAGTCGCATAGGGACGCAGACTACTTCCCTGGCTACAGAATGGTGCATGTGAGCGAGCATGAATCTAAAAATTAATGCAAAAATCCTTCAGGTAAAGTCAGAGATATACAAATATGATTCTTTCTAAAAGTGATATTAAGGACTTTTGGTACCCATTTGCTTATTTTAGCTCCAATTATCAACAGTTTTGCACCATATTCGGCATAAATGGACTGCCGGGATGTCGAAAAATACATTATTTCTTCAGAAAATGGTCGCAAAAAGGATTTATGAAGACATATTCCCTTGCTTACAATTTGCTTACGCTTTGCTTATTCTTTGCTTAGGGAGAAAACACCACAAAAATATAGAATTTTTCTACAAAAACACAAAAATAAGTCGCATAGGGACGCAGAATATTTCCTTGGCTACAGAATGGTGCATGTGAGTGAGCATGAATCTAAAAATTAATGCAAAAATCCTTCAGTTAAAGTCAGCAATATACAAATCTGATTCTTTCTATAATCGATATTAAGGACTTTTCTTACCGATTTGCATATTTTAGGTAAAATTATCTACAGCTTTGCATCATATTCGGCATAAATGGACTGCCGGGATGTCGAAAAATACATTATTTCTTCAGAAAACGGTCGCAAAAAGGATTTATGAAGACATATTCCCTTTGCTTACAATTTGCTTACGCTTTGCTTATTCTTTGCTTACGGAGAAAGCACCACAGAAATATAGAATTTTTCTACAAATACACACAAACAAGTCGCATAGGGACGCAGAATATTTTCTTGGCTACAGAATGGTGCATGTGAGTGAGCATCAATCTAAAAATTAATGCAAAAATCCTTAAGTTAAAGTCAGCAATACACAAAAATGATTCTTTGTAAAAAAGATATTAAGGACTTTTCTTGACGATTTGCATATTTAAGGTAAAATTATGTACAGTTTTGCATCATATTCGACATAAATGGACTGCCGGGATGTCGAAAAATACATTATTTCTTCAGACAATGGTCGCAAAAAGGATTTATGAAGACATAATCCCTTTGCTTACAATTTTCTTTCGCTTTGCTTTTTCTTTGCTTACGGAGAAAAAACCACAGAAATATAGAATTTTTCTACAAAAACACACAAATAAGTCGCATTGGGACGCAGAATATTTCCTTGGCTACAGAATGGTGCATGTGAGTGAGCATGAATATAAAAATCAATGCAAAAATCCTTAAGGTAAAGTCAGAAGTATACAAATATGATCCTTTCTAAAAGTTATATTAATGACATTTCTTAATGATTTGCATATTTTAGGTAAAATTATTTACAGTTTTGCACCATATTCGACAAAAATGGACTGCTGGGATGTCGAAAAATACATTATTTCTTCAGGAAATGGTCACAAAAAGGATTTATGAAGACATTTTCCTTTTGCTTACAATTTTCTTATGCTTTGCTTATTCTTTGCTTACGGAGAAAACAACAGAACATAAGCAATTTTCTACAAATACACACGAATATGGCCCATAGGGACGCAGACTATTTCCTTGGCTACACAACGGTGCATGTGAGCGAGCGTGAATCTAAAAATAAAGGGTAAAATCGTTAATTATCAGTCAGATATTTATATATAATTCTGCTACTGCTTTAAAGTGATGTTAAGGATTTTTGGTACCCATTTGCTTATTTTAGCTCCAATTATCTACAGTTTTGCACCATATTCGGCATAAATGGACTGCCGGGATGTCGAAAAATACAGTATTTCTTCAGAAAATGGTCGCAAAAAGGATTTATGAAGACATATTCCCTTTGCTAATAATTTGCTTACGCTTTGCTTATTCTTTGCTTACGGAGAAAATACCACAGAAATTATAAATTTTCTACAAATACACACGAATAAGTCGCATAGGGACGCAGAATATTTCCTTGGCTACAAAAAGGTGCATGTGAGTGAGCATGAATCTAAAAATTAATGCAAAATCTTTCAGGTAAAGTCATAAATATACAAATATGATTCTTTCTAAAAGTGATATTAAGGACTTTTCTTACCGATTTGCATATTTTAGGCAAAATTATCTACAGTTTTGCACCATATTCGACCTAAATGGACTCCCGGAATGTCGAAAAATACATGATTTCTTCAGAAAATGGTCGCAACAAGGATTTATGAAGACATAGTCCCTTTGCTTACAATTTGCTTACGCTTTGCTTATTCTTTGCTTACGGAGAAAACACAAGAGAACATATGCAATTTTCTACAAATACACACGAATATTTCCCATAGGGACGCAGACTATTTCCTTGGCTACACAACGGTGCATGTGAGCGAGCACGAATCTAAAAATTAAGGGTAAAATCGTTAATTATAAATCAGATGTATATAAGTCTGCTACTGTTTAAAAGTGATGGTAAGGATTTTTGGTACCCATTTGCTTATTTTAGCTCCAAATATCTACAGTTTTGCACCATATTCTACATAAATGGACTGCCGGGATGTCGAAAAATACTTTACAAAAACACACAAATAAGTCGCATAGGGACGCAGAATATTTCCTTGGCTACAGAATGGTGCATGTGAGTGAGCATGAATCTAAAAATTAATGCAAAAATCCTTCAGTTAAAGTCAGCAATATACAAATCTGATTCTTTCTATAATCGATATTAAGGACTTTTCTTACCGATTTGCATATTTCAGGTAAAATTATCTACAGCTTTGCACCATATTCGACATAAATGGACTGCCGGGATGTCGAAAAATACATTATTTCTTCAGAAAATGGTCGCAAAAAGGATTTATGAAGACATAGTCCCTTTGCTTACAATTTGCTTACGCTTTGCTTATTCTTTGCTTATGGAGAAAACACCACAGAAATTGAGCAATTTTCTACAAATACACACGAATAAGTCGCATAGGGACGCAGACTATTTCCCTGGCTACAGAATTGTGCATGTGAGCGAGCATGAATCTAAAAATTAATGCAAAAATCCTTCAGGTAAAGTCAGAAATATACAAATATGATTCTTTCTAAAAGTGATATTAAGAACTTTTGGTACCCATTTGCTTATTTAAGCTCCAATTATCTACAGTTTTGCACTATATTAGGCATAAATGGACTCCCGGGATGTCGAAAAATACATTATTTCTTCAGAAAATGGTCGCAAAAAGGATTTATGAAGACATATTCCCTTTGCTTACAATTTGCTTACGGTTTGCTTATTCTTTGCTTACGGAGAAAACACCACAGAAATTAAGCATTTTTCTACAAATACACACGAATAAGTCGCATAGGGACGCAGACTACTTCCCTGGCTACAGAATGGTGCATGTGAGCGAGCATGAATCTAAAAATTAATGCAAAAATCCTTCAGGTAAAGTCAGAGATATACAAATATGATTCTTTCTAAAAGTGATATTAAGGACTTTTGGTACCCATTTGCTTATTTTAGCTCCAATTATCAACAGTTTTGCACCATATTCGGCATAAATGGACTCCCGGGATGTCGAAAAATACATTATTTCTTCAGAAAATGGTCGCAAAAAGGATTTATGAAGACATATTCCCTTTGCTTACAATTTGCTTACGCTTTGCTTATTCTTTGCTTAGGGAGAAAACACCACAAAAATATAGAATTTTTCTACAAAAACACAAAAATAAGTCGCATAGGGACGCAGAATATTTCCTTGGCTACAGAATGGTGCATGTGAGTGAGCATGAATCTAAAAATTAATGCAAAAATCCTTAAGTTAAAGTCAGCAATACACAAAAATGATTCTTTGTAAAAAAGATATTAAGGACTTTTCTTGACGATTTGCATATTTAAGGTAAAATTATGTACAGTTTTGCATCATATTCGACATAAATGGACTGCCGGGATGTCGAAAAATACATTATTTCTTCAGACAATGGTCGCAAAAAGGATTTATGAAGACATAATCCCTTTGCTTACAATTTTCTTTCGCTTTGCTTTTTCTTTGCTTACGGAGAAAAAACCACAGAAATATAGAATTTTTCTACAAAAACACACAAATAAGTCGCATTGGGACGCAGAATATTTCCTTGGCTACAGAATGGTGCATGTGAGTGAGCATGAATATAAAAATCAATGCAAAAATCCTTAAGGTAAAGTCAGAAGTATACAAATATGATCCTTTCTAAAAGTTATATTAATGACATTTCTTAATGATTTGCATATTTTAGGTAAAATTATTTACAGTTTTGCACCATATTCGACAAAAATGGACTGCTGGGATGTCGAAAAATACATTATTTCTTCAGGAAATGGTCACAAAAAGGATTTATGAAGACATTTTCCTTTTGCTTACAATTTTCTTTCGCTTTGCTTTTTCTTTGCTTACGGAGAAAAAACCACAGAAATATAGAATTTTTCTACAAAAACACACAAATAAGTCGCATTGGGACGCAGAATATTTCCTTGGCTACAGAATGGTGCATGTGAGTGAGCATGAATATAAAAATCAATGCAAAAATCCTTAAGGTAAAGTCAGAAGTATACAAATATGATCCTTTCTAAAAGTTATATTAATGACATTTCTTAATGATTTGCATATTTTAGGTAAAATTATTTACAGTTTTGCACCATATTCGACAAAAATGGACTGCTGGGATGTCGAAAAATACATTATTTCTTCAGGAAATGGTCACAAAAAGGATTTATGAAGACATTTTCCTTTTGCTTACAATTTTCTTTCGCTTTGCTTTTTCTTTGCTTACGGAGAAAAAACCACAGAAATATAGAATTTTTCTACAAAAACACACAAATAAGTCGCATTGGGACGCAGAATATTTCCTTGGCTACAGAATGGTGCATGTGAGTGAGCATGAATATAAAAATCAATGCAAAAATCCTTAAGGTAAAGTCAGAAGTATACAAATATGATCCTTTCTAAAAGTTATATTAATGACATTTCTTAATGATTTGCATATTTTAGGTAAAATTATTTACAGTTTTGCACCATATTCGACAAAAATGGACTGCTGGGATGTCGAAAAATACATTATTTCTTCAGGAAATGGTCACAAAAAGGATTTATGAAGACATTTTCCTTTTGCTTACAATTTTCTTTCGCTTTGCTTTTTCTTTGCTTACGGAGAAAACAACAGAACATAAGCAATTTTCTACAAATACACACAAATATGGCCCATAGGGACGCAGACTATTTCCTTGGCTACACAACGGTGCATGTGAGCGAGCGTGAATCTAAAAATAAAGGGTAAAATCGTTAATTATCAGTCAGATATTTATATATAATTCTGCTACTGCTTTAAAGTGATGTTAAGGATTTTTGGTACCCATTTGCTTATTTTAGCTCCAATTATCTACAGTTTTGCACCATATTCGGCATAAATGGACTGCCGGGATGTCGAAAAATACAGTATTTCTTCAGAAAATGGTCGCAAAAAGGATTTATGAAGACATATTCCCTTTGCTAATAATTTGCTTACGCTTTGCTTATTCTTTGCTTACGGAGAAAATACCACAGAAATTATAAATTTTCTACAAATACACACGAATAAGTCGCATAGGGACGCAGAATATTTCCTTGGCTACAAAAAGGTGCATGTGAGTGAGCATGAATCTAAAAATTAATGCAAAATCTTTCAGGTAAAGTCATAAATATACAAATATGATTCTTTGTAAAAGTGATATTAAGGACTTTTCTTACCGATTTGCATATTTTAGGTAAAATTATCTACAGTTTTGCACCATATTCGACCTAAATGGACTCCCGGAATGTCGAAAAATACATGATTTCTTCAGAAAATGGTCGCAACAAGGATTTATGAAGACATAGTCACTTTGCTTACAATTTGCTTACGCTTTGCTTATTCTTTGCTTACGGAGAAAACACAAGAGAACATAAGCAATTTTCTACAAATACACACGAATATTTCCCATAGGGACGCAGACTATTTCCTTGGCTACACAACGGTGCATGTGATCGAGCACGAATCTAAAAATTAAGGGTAAAATCGTTAATTATAAATCAGATGTATATAAGTCTGCTACTGTTTAAAAGTGATGGTAAGGATTTTTGGTACCCATTTGCTTATTTTAGCTCCAAATATCTACAGTTTTGCACCATATTCTACATAAATGGACTGCCGGGATGTCGAAAAATACTTTATTTCTTCAGAAAATGGTCGCAACAAGGATTTATGAAGACATATTCCCTTTGCTTACAATTTGCTTACGCTTTGCTTATTCTTTGCTTACGGAGAAAACACCACAGAAATATAGAATTTTTCCACAAAAACACACAAATAAGTCGCATAGGGACGCAGAATATTTCATTGGCTACAGAATGGTGCATGTGAGTGAGCATGAATCTAAAAATTAATGCAAAAATCCTTCAGTTAAAGTCAGCAATATACAAATCTGATTCTTTCTATAATCGATATTAAGGACTTTTCTTACCGATTTGCATATTTCAGGTAAAATTATCTACAGCTTTGTACCATATTCGACATAAATGGACTGCCGGAATGTCGAAAAATACATTATTTCTTCAGAAAATGGTCGCAAAAAGGATTTATGAAGACATAATCCCTTTGCTTATAATTTGCTTACGCTTTGCTTATTCTTTGCTTACGGAGAAAATACCACAGAAATTATAAATTTTCTACAAATACACACGAATAAGTCGCATAGGGACGCAGAATATTTCCTTGGCTACAAAAAGGTGCATGTGAGTGAGCATGAATCTAAAAATTAATGCAAAAATCCTTCAGGTAAAGTCAGAAATATACAAATATGATTCTTTCTAAAAGTGATATTAAGGACTTTTCTTACCGATTTGCATATTTTAGGTAAAATTATCTACAGTTTTGCACCATATTCGACCTAAATGGACTCCCGGGATGTCGAAAATACATGATTTCTTCAGAAAATGGTCGCAACAAGGATTTATGAAGACATATTCCCTTTGCTTACAATTTGCTTACGCTTTGCTTATTCTTTGCTTACGGAGAAAACACAAGAGAACATAAGCAATTTTCTACAAATACACACGAATATTTTCCATAGGGACGCAGACTATTTCCTTGGCTACACAACGGTGCATGTGAGCGAGCACGAATCTAAAAATTAAGGGTAAAATCGTTAATTATAAATCAGATATATATAATTCTGCTACTGTTTAAAAGTGATGTTAAGGATTTTTGGTACCCATTTGCTTATTTTAGCTCCAAATATCTACAGTTTTGCACCATATTCTACATAAATGGACTGCCGGGATGTAGAAAAATACTTTATTTCTTCAGAAAATGGTCGCAACAAGGATTTATGAAGACATATTCCCTTTGCTTACAATTTGCTAACGCTTTGCTTATTCTTTGCTTACGGAGAAAACACCACAGAAATTAAGCATTTTTCTACAAATACACACGAATAAGTCGCATAGGGACGCAGAATCTTTCCTTGGCTACAAAAAGGTGCATGTGAGTGAGCATGAATCTAAAAAGTAATGCAAAAATCCTTCAGTTAAAAATCAGAAATATACAAATCTGATTCTTTCTAAAATCGATATTAAGGACTTTTCTTACCGATTTGCATATTTTAGGTAAAATTATCTACAGCTTTGCACCATATTCGACATAAATGGACTGCCGGGATGTCGAAAAATACATTATTTCTTCAGAAACTGGTCGCAAAAAGGATTTATGAAGACATATTCCCTTTGCTTACAATTTGCTTACGCTTTGCTTATTCTTTGCTCACGGAGAAAACACCACAGAAATTAAGCATTTTTCTACAAATACACACGAATAAGTCGCATAGGGACGCAGACTATTTCCCTGGCTACAGAATGGTGCATGTGAGCGAGCATGAATCTAAAAATTAATGCAAAAATCCTTCAGGTAAACTCAGAAATATACAAATTTGATTCTTTCTAAAAGTGATATTAGGGCCTTTGGTACCCATTTGCTTATTTTAGCTCCGACTATCTACAGTTTTGCACCATATTCGGCATAAATGGACTCCCGGGATGTCGAAAAATACATTATTTCTTCAGAAAATGGTCGCAAAAAGGATTTATGAAGACATATTCCCTTTGCTTTCAATTTGCTTACGCTTTGCTTATTCTTTGCTTACGGAGAAAACACCACAGAAATATAGAATTTTTCTACAAATACACACAAACAAGTCGCATAGGGACGCAGAATATTTCTTTGGCTACAGAATGGTGCATGTGAGTGAGCATGAATCTAAAAATTAATGCAAAAATCCTTCAGTTATAGTCAGCAATACACAAAAATGATTCTTTGTAAAAGTGATATTAAGGACTTTTCTTGACGATTTGCATATTTAAGGTAAAATTATCTACAGTTTTGCATCATATTCGACATAAATGGACTGCCGGGATGTCGAAAAATACTTTATTTCTTCAGAAAATGGTCGCAACAAGGATTTATGAAGACATAATCCCTTTGCTTATAATTTGCTTACGCTTTGCTTTTTCTTTGCTTACGGAGAAAACACCACAGAAATATAGAATTTTTCTACAAATACACACGAATAAGTCGCATAGGGACACAGAATATTTCCTTCGCTACAGAATGGTGCATGGGAGTGAGCATGAATCTAAAAATTAATGCAAAAATTCTTCAGTTAAAGTCAGCAATATACAAATATGATTCTTTGTAAAAGTGATATTAAGGACTTTTCTTGACGATTTGCATATTTTAGGTAAAATTATCTACTGTTTTGCACCGTATTCGACATAAATGGATTGCCGGGATGTCGAAAAATACATTATTTCTTCAGAAAATAGTCGCAACAAAGATTTATGAAGACATAGTCAATTTGCTTACAATTTGCTTATGCTTTGCTTATTCTTTGCTTACGGAGAAAACACCAAAGAAATTATAATTTTTCTACAAATACACACAAATAAGTCGCATAGGGACGCAGAGTATTTCCTTGGCAACAAAAAGGAGCATGTGAGTGAGCATGAATCTAAAAATTAATGCAAAAATCCTTCAGGTAAAGTCAGAAATATACAAATATGATTCTTTCTAAAAGTGATATTAAGGACTTTTCTTACCGATTTGCATATTTCAGGTAAAATTATCTACAGTTTTGCACCATATTCGACCTAAATGGATTCCCGAAATGTCGAAAAATACATGATTTCTTCAGAAAATGGTCGCAACAAGGATTTATGAAGACATAGTCCCTTTGCTTACAATTTGCTTACGCTTTGCTTATTCTTTGCTTACGGAGAAAACACCACAGAAATTAAGCATTTTTCTACAAATACACACGAATAAGTAGCATAGGGACGCAGAATATTTCCTTGGCTATAAAAAGGTGCATGTGAGTGAGCATGAATCTAAAAAGTAATGCAAAAATCCTTCAGTTAAATATCAGAATTATACAAATCTGATTCTTTCTAAAATCGATATTAAGGACTTTTCTTAGCGATTTGCATATTTTAGGTAAAATTATCTACAGCTTTGCACCATATTCGACATAAATGGACTACCGGGATGTCGAAAAATACATTATTTCTTCAGAAAATGGTCGCAAAAAGGATTTATGAAGACATATTCCCTTTGCTTACAATTTGCTTACGCTTTGCTTATTCTTTGCTTACGGAGAAAACACCACAGAAATTAAGCATTTTTCTACAAATACACACGAATAAGTCGCATAGGGACGCAGACTATTTCCCTGGCTACAGAATGGTGCATGTGAGCGAGCATGAATCTAAAATTAATGCAAAAATCATTCAGGTAAAGTCAGAAATATACAAATATGATTCTTTCTAAAAGTGATATTAAGGACTTTTGGTACCCATTTGCTTTTTTTAGCTCCAATTATCTACAGTTTTGCACCATATTTGGCATAAATGGACTCCCGGGATGTCGAAAAATACATTATTTCTTCAGAAAATGGTCGCAAAAAGGATTTATGAAGACATATTCCCTTTGCTCACAATTTGCTTACGCTTTGCTTATTCTTTGCTTACGGAGAAAACACCTAAGAAATATAGAATTTTTCTACAAATACACACAAATAAGTTGCATAGTGACGCAGAATATTTCCTTTGCTACAGAATGGTGCATGGGAGTGAGCATGAATCTAAAAATTAATGCAAAAATCCTTCAGTTAAAGTCAGCAATATACAAATATGATTATTTGTAAAAGTGATATTAAGGACTTTTCTTGACGATTTGCATATTTTAGGTAAAATTATCTACAGTTTTGCATCATATTCGACATAAATGGACTGCCGGGATGTCGAAAAATACAATCAGAAAATGGTCGCAAAAAGGATTTATGAAGACATAATTCCTTTGCTAACAATTTGCTTACGCTTTGCTTTTTCTTTGCTTACGGAGAAAACACCACAGAAATATTGAATTTTTCTACAAAAACACACAAAAAAGTCGCATAGGGACGCAGAATATTTCCTTGGCTACAGAATGGTGCATGTTAGTGAGCATGAATCTAAAAATTAATGCAAAAATCCTTCAGTTAAAGTCAGCAATATACAAATATGATTCTTTGTAAAAGTGATATTAAGGACTTTTCTTGACGATTTGCATATTTTAGGTAAAATTATCTACAGTTTTGCATCATATTCGACATAAATGGACTGCCGGGATGTCGAAAAATACAATCAGAAAATGGTCGCAAAAAGGATTTATGAAGACATAATTCCTTTGCTAACAATTTGCTTACGCTTTGCTTTTTCTTTGCTTACGGAGAAAACACCACAGAAATATTGAATTTTTCTACAAAAACACACAAATAAGTCGCATAGGGACGCAGAATATTTCCTTGGCTACACAACGGTGCATGTGAGCGAGCACGAATCTTAAAATTAAGGGTAAAATCGTTAATTATAAAATAACACCCTATTAATCGCGTTCGGACTTATTGCATTTCGGACTTGCGCGGATGGCCTGTTGGTTTTCGAAATCGCTGCCACATGGAGATGCATTGACGCGCACAAGCTTATCGTATCTGATTACCGCAGCTCATTTGAGCATTGCGCGACCGCTATGAAGAACGGTTGAGTGCGCGTGATATGACCGGTGGTCACTTGCGTCAGCAGACCGCTCTTGCTGCAGCAGGTCGATTCTGGGGGTAGCTAATTAAGCATGGGTATATCAGCTGCAGTTATCAGCAGCACCTCAGGCCCTGGACGGCAGTGATAATATTATAAGGAGAGGGCTAATAGGAGGGCGCAGGGTGATCTTGAGCGAGGCTCCAAAGCCCTATAATATTATAGGATTCCAGACGCTATAATATTATAGGGTCCACGGGGTCCGTTGCGGAGGCGCAGGGTGCAGTCACACACACACACATACATATATAATTTTCACTAAATTTAATCTTGCGTTCATCTTACGTGCATCATAGGATCGCTTTAAGGTCAAATATGTAGCCAGGTCGACATATTGAATACGGAAATATTATAATTTAAAGTGTAACAGATAAAACCATGCAATATATAAAATAATTATCACCCATAATATTTTGGTCATATAAACGGATACTGAGACTATATTTAATATCGTTTTTTTTTGCTACATCACAAAATAATTATTTTTTGTTTATTTGTTGCAAACATTTAAAATTTTACTAATTTAATATGATACAAAATTCTACTGGTCAGGATCATTCGGGTTATTCTATTACCAGCATTGAATATGGTGGAACAAATATATAATCAGCTGTCCAAAAGGAGCATTCCAAGGTACAGAATATGTTTTTGGACACCTTAATAAAAATAAGACAATATATATATATATTATAACTAAATTTATTACATATATATATATAATGTACATCATATAAAATGATATATATGCTAAAATAAACACAAAAGTTTAAAATGAAAAAGGTACATTTCCCTGAACTTTCTGAATACTATACTCAGATACCTAATGTGAACATTAATTTTAATCTTTTACTTGGCGTTTTATCATTATTCATGGAATATGTAAAGTAAAAAATATGTATAGTTATATAGATGTGGTGCTGTACATTTGCAAAGCCGAATAACGCCTGATATTGCCAAAATCCAGAGTGTGCGGCATCCCTTTGAAGTCCCCCATGCTCCTCCCTCGGGACTCTTAATGAGCTGACCAGCTGTATTATCTGGTTTTCAGGGCCAGTTTGATAGCTATAGGGTGGAGGCTCCCTATCAATAAGACCTTATAAAATATGGTTCACATTTAATGTATATATTTCAGGGTTCATATAACAGAAGACGTTTATTCATAATCCCGTGACCAAGATAAGTGTAAAGGTTAAGTTGAAGTGAACATTGTTAATGTATCAAATTTCTTTTTAAATTAATTAAAAGTAAATAAAATTCATTAAGAAAACTGAAAGATTGTGGATTAAGTGGAAAATATGCGGGAATTATATATTTGCGTATCAACATCTAATTTATTTCTAACATGATGTAACTATGATTTTAGCATACCCGTTGTTCGTGCAACAAAGCAACATCAATGTCCAGGTTCTGTTTCAAAGCCTATCTTCAAAATTTTTCATCCATATATTCATTCAATTCAATTTATGAAATATATAATAAACAACAACTGTATAATCATACAGTAACCATTTGTATGGTATACAGTTTATTCCGATTTTCATTTGTTTCATGGATAAGGTTTATTACTTATCACCTGGATGGCTGCCTGCTCAAAATGTTTTTGTATGTTAAGTAAAGAGCTATCCTTGGGATGTTTGAACAACCTCTTTCATTGTTCTATAAGACAAAGCTATGAACTATAAAAAAATTAGTAATGTAACTATAAATGAATAATAAACTAAATGCATTTGTTTCTAAAGAAGGCAACAATTAAAACTGAATATTGAAATTATTTCTTTTACCAAATTGTATGTATGAAGCAATCAGTGCTGCTTTCTAACCGGATTAAAACTCTTTAACTGATCCCTAGAGGCTTGACTAGTAAGTGACACTTCATTATTATCTCATCTGGCCACCCCACCCCATCTGCCCAGCACTGGCCTGACTTGCATTCATGCACAGCTGTATTACTGGTGTCTAATGTTGATCTGTGCATGTAGGTCAGTGCGATCAGGGCTGTGTCACTTCCAGGCATGTAGTGCTGGCTGCTTTCTGGTGTGTATTCACATATGTACACAGTCCAGTTATTTGTACTGACTAACCAACAGTATAGCCACCACTAACGCACAGTACACACAAACACGGCCGATCACATAAACCCTGCCACCTTATTATTGTACCTCATATATATATATATATATATATATATATATATATATATATATATATATATATATATATATATATATATATATATATATATATTGCGATCTCAAAATACATATTACTGTGGTTGACTTCAAATCCGCGGGGTTTTAAATTCGTTGGGTTCACAATTCATGTTACTGTGGTTGACTTTATATTTGTATTCGCGGGGTTAAAATGTCGCGCTTTTCACCTTTCCAGTGTTTTGCGAGGGTTCCATTTTCGCGATCTCACAATACAAAGACCTATACACAGAGTATAATCAATATCATGTTAATTAATTAAATCAAATATTATAGGCACTTAATCTTATTGACAAGAAATATTGTTCGTCAACGGCAGACAAGTGGAATGATCTGATATAATTAAAAATATCAATCTTTGAAGGTACCCTATTTTATTCATAAAATCAACCGTTTACTTGTCAACTTTGCCTTCGACAGTGGGACCTCTTATTAACAAAGATTAATATCGGGAAGATCAGGAATTTGATACTTTTGCGAACAAAAAGGCAACCACAGTATGTTGATATATAAGGAATAAAAAAAAGAATAATTTAATATTACAAAGCCAACTGATGGATGCTTAGTTGGCTTGAATACAGCATAGGATTCAACTGCTAGGCAAAATAGCGTTTCCTTGCATATCTTCATCCCAGGAATGTGTATAGATAAGTGCCTTTTTGACAAATAATAATAATGCTGTTGGTATGGTAGAGTCACAAAATTACATTTGTGTCACTGATAGTTTTTGTTCCTATCTTTGTCTTTAGACCACAGTCTCAAACATAAAACTTTGAAGGGTTCAGTGATGTTAGACTCGAATCGTGTCAAGACTTGGAGTCTTGGAATCGAGTCCGTACTCAAGTGCACTTTTCTAGGGACTCAGACTGAGACTTATGGCGGTTTCACACCGGATGCGTACGAACGAATTTTACGTCCGAACGAAAATTTGCTGTACGAACGAAAAAATAAAACACTTTATTTTATGTTGGTGCATACACACCTTATCCGAACGATGCTATCCGAACGAAAAAAATAGAACATGTTCTATTTTTTGTCGTTCGCATCGGACAGGAATGGCTTCTCTTCACCTTCAACACAAAAGAGCTGGAATATTTTTAACCAGACTGGTTCATTTGTACGTTACCTATTTGATATATATGTAATGGTGTACAACACAGAAGTGTTGTTTTCATGTCCACTATTTTAAAATTATGTGATAAAAATATACAAACAGGGATTATTTTTATTTGAATCAAATTTATTTGATTCAAACAGATATTTATAACATGTTTTTAGCTCCAAGGTTTTTTCATTTTAACCAGACTTCTTTTTATATAATCTGTAAATTTCCTGGGGGGGATTATATTTTTATCAAAAGAGATTTCAATTGCCGCTAGGCCACTTATTTTAATTTACAATCGGGGACAAAACAGACTTTTAAACCAGGTTTAGATGAAATTTTTCAGGGTAAATTCTAATTCTTAATATATTATTTGCAATATATTAAAGTTATTCTCCGAAAGGGGGAGGGATGATTACATAGATCATCCCCCCCTAGCCCCCCCCCCTTTATTGACGCCCCTGAATATAAGTCAGCTTTGTAAGCGATATTAACACAAATTAGCGACATTATCCAGGACAAGCTGTTCATTACCAATAAAAAATCCGCGTCAAATATAGAAAAAAAATCATGGAACATTAACTTTTTTCATTTGTATTTTGTATTATTATCATATATTATTTTTATTTCAACGTTTTGCATTTAAACAGAAGTTTCATAGCTGTGCGCAGACTGTTCAAATCATATTGGCAGATTTGAAATGAAATATAAATCAAACTTAACTAGTGATTCAAACTTTAATTAAACTTGAAATGCAGCAGTTACAGTGGCATCCGTTCTCTTGAAACAAGAGGTTGCGCAATTATTTTTAAATTCATGTTGAAATGGGAATTGTGGTCGAGTTAGTGGTAAATATTATTTTCGTTTATTCAGTCAGTACACTCAGAGATAAAAACTTTATTGTTAATAATTATTAATTAAAAATTAATGAGAAAATCAATTTACATGTTCAGAAGTATTCGACATTTTTGTATAGGTCTACAGGTATATATGGCCATAAAGCATGCATATATATTTTTAGTGCATCCGATATATTGCTCATATATCTGTCCATTACGAATTTCGGAGACGAAAATTCCTCGGTCGGAAACAAAAAATATCGTTCGGATTTGGTGTGAATGAAATTTCGGACGCGACAGGATTATAGTCGGATCAGCAGAAATATTCGTTCGTGTCATATTCGTTCGGACGCATCCGGTGTGAAACCGCCTTAAACTCAGGCATATGCACTCAAAATTTAAGCCGAGTCCAGCTTGGTTCGAGTAGTGATGTAGGAGTCGAGTCCGATCTTGGACTCAAGGGTCCTTGACTAGGACATGTCCTCGGATGATCTATATATACGGATTACAGAAATCAGGCGGCGTCCATCTCATATAAGTCCTATTGAAAACAACTCATATGTCACATATTATAAAGATTTATGTATATGTGCGAACTACTAACAGAATATTAATCAATAATAATATTATATATACCAAGCTTTGCTCAGCATCGGGAGCTATAAATGTAATTAACCATTAAAGTAAAACCATGTGTGAACTAACGTAAAAGTGTACATGTTAATCTGACATTTCCATTTTAATTTACTTTTTTGCAGACATATATGTATTGGAATTACACTCGGACTTGGACTTGGGGTAAAATGACTCAGACTCAAAGAAGATGGACTTGGACTTGAACCTCAAGGGCTCGGTATTGACTTGTCTGGACTCGGACTTGCACTCGGACTCGGATGGCATGGACACAACTTCATCACTGGATTCCAGTGTGGACAAAAACTGTCACGTAAAGTCTGATGCACATCGAAAAACACTCTACCAACAGGTGTATTGTTGCAAAAAAATATTTAAACAAGCCTAGACATTCCACTGCACATTTTAGATTTATCTCTAGCTTTGCCCGTATCCTCCAGGTATCTAAAGCTTGTTGCTGTTTCACAAGTAATTGTCAGATTTAAACCATAGTGATTTTATAAAATTCAAAACTCAAAGCTTGTCTACAGAATTTACATATAGACATTTTAGTGACAAATATAAGTTCATCAGCCTTCAAAATGACTTAACAATGCAGTAATATTTATTCAATATCATATTCTATGCAATATTACTTTCAATTTAAAAATTCTCTATTATATCACTCAGATTTATACCTGTAATGACCGGGTGAACAAGTTTCATTACATCTTATATACAGCAGCTCCAAAATAATAGTAGAAAACCTCGTTATTTTAACAGTGTATAGGTATACCTATTCATTTCTTATTTAAATTCAATGGGAGCTAGAGGAAAACAAAAAACACTTCTCAAGCTGAAACATATGATTATTTTTTAAGACGAAGACTGCATGTGAAGTGAGAATCTTCTTCTTGTTGAAAGGAACAAAGCATCAGAGGTGCAACATTGTCGTCTTTTAAACATGAGATAACTCTTGCCAAAGAAAATCATGCTGTATTGTAATTATAACCCTATTTAAACCGTTAATATTAAATCTGAATGAAAAAATGCATATTTATAAAAATAAACACTCTTTCAAGTTTTAAGATGATTGAGCCAACAGAAACCGAATGAATGTTTCAAATTCTTGTTTATAGTGATCTTTTTATCAAGAAAATTATTGCCTGTTTTGCATGGCTGGGTGTGCCAACCTGATGCTGGACATGCTGCAGAGTATACAGACCCCACCTTGATCCAGAAATCATATGGTCTCAAATTCAGTATGGTAACTGGTATCAGAGATTTAATTTTAAATATTATTAATGTTGCCGATCTAGTACATGTACTAGGTTCAAATGGCAAGAGTAAAATGAAAGGTCAGTATAAAGCAGTTGCCTTCAATTTTAGTGTATAGTGATCAAAGCCTCATCATGTACTTTCTTGCTTTGCTTCATCACTTCATTTTAGGAACTTCTGTTAACTTAATACAAACATATATATATACACACAATCACACCAACATATATATATATATATATATATATTATGTGTGTGAAAATGATATATTTGTATATATTGCGATACGGCGATTCCCAAATTGCGTTTTGCTATATCGTTTTCAAATATCAATATCTTTAAAAACTTTGTCAAACTTGACTGCATATAGTTTCTTATGGTATAAAAAAGGGTTTTGTTACAAAGTAATACATTGAAATGGGTTAAGATTAGTGAAAGGCCACAACCATGTCTATAGACACGACTCTAGAAGTCTTGATAGACCACATGGTAAAAGGTCAGTCCTAGCAGTCCCAGGAGTTATGGACTGCATATACTTTAAGTTTCAATATATTTCACATGATACTGGATCAATAATTTTTACATGTTCTCACGAAAGCCTGAGCTCGTACTGTATATAATTCGAGGCAAACACATCCAGACCTCGGACATAAACATACAACCCAAAACACGAAATACGCATTAAAGAATATACAGAAATTTTACTTCATATCAAAACGTGACCAGATACATGTGAATATACAAGAAAACTAAATTTGAACAAAAGATTATGAGATGTTCAAGCCACTGAATAGTGGTGACGGTCCATCTGTGCTTGGCGCTATTGAACAAAATTTGCATTAAACATACATAAATACAAAACATTATGAGTGGGCTAAACCCTATAAGCAACCTTGAATATTATATACATGGTCCAAAAATTGTTAAGGCTTGCTCATTAACCGAATTCATATCACATCTGGACCAACCAAGATCTGAGCAATAATAACGGCTCAGTGCTTTAGCTCCTAGAAATATGAACATATACGGGCGGCGGACCTAATCCACAAGACAGGAATACTGAAGAAAATAGTGATACGGGTAAGGAAAATTTACGTCTCTCGAACTACGACAGGATGGAATAATGAGGCCTAATAATAGGTGTAGTCCAGATGAGAGAAAATAAGTATTTAAAGACAACTTTTCTGGTGGAGGGAACCGTGTCCATTTGTTTGCTAACGTAACTATGTATATGTATATCTGCAGAATTCCATTCCGGTTTCTTACTACATGAAAGGGCAGTATCACACGCTTCCTCTCACATTAAATCCTTGCGTCAACCAGGCCCGGTGACTTCTGCACCTGCGGACCCTGGGTTGATAATCGTTCCCACTGATGGGTCATAGAAAGGCGCACACGTTTGTGAGTGAAACACAGCCCATGTCCGAATAAAGTCCCCCCGCCAACCTTAACGACTAGGACAATCCCCTCCATATGTATTCAGTTATTTAAACAAAACCATGCACTTAATACTTAATTACTATGGATTTCATATTTTTGGTTATACAATGGTAATATTAATGGGTACTTACATAAATACATGATCCTTCAGATGTCTGTGTCAGAAAATATAGACAACATAATCCTGTGTTTAAATACTAAGTATAAATATAAATGATATCAAATAACGCACTAATTATGTATATACAATAGGTTGCTTTCATGGAGCAATCGTAAGCCCATAAAACCAGCAAATAGCGTCATATATTAGTGAACTATCTGCCACACTCGGGATGAGACCGGTGTGGGAATTTGCATGGTGTTCTATTAGTTTAATTTTTGTTACACATGTATTAAAATGTTATTTCACCATCTTTCAGTCGTTGTTGGTCATTGCAGTGCCGGGAACATAACTAAACTATAAAATCTCATTTGAAAATATATTCACTACTGATGTGGCATTCATTTGATGTAGATTTCTTTATAAATTTCCCCAATACATTCAGAATGAGACCATAGTTCATACTATCCCAATTCTATTGATCTAGCAGTAATGACATCCTTGTTATTTCCTGTACTTATTACTTTTCCTGATAATTCAAAGAATATCAGATAGCGTGAGTGTATGGAATATAAGTCAAAAGGGTGCACTATATATGTTTTACTTCTACAAAGAGCCAAGTAAAACAAAGGATATATATATATAAACATATGGAGTGAATGATTGTCAATAGCTGAATAATGCCCTGCCCAGTGGCTGTGGTCAGAGATGAACAACTGGCCTGTAAGCTCCCATGTACACACAGTTTGGCTGGCCAGCTAATACAGAGTACTGCATACTCACAAGCAGTGACAAAGCCCTGCCCAGATGCACTGGTCAACTGAAGCATCATTACACACTAGTGAGCACAGTATAGGCCAGGCAATGCAAGTTCAAGGGCTGTGCTGTGCTGGACAGCAGCCGGGTGGTCAGATTAGATAATGAGGTATCGCTAATCACCCCAGCCTCTGGGGACCCTTCAATGAATTTTTCCTGGTAGAAAGCTTGTTTGAGTGTTTGCCCTTTAAGTATGATTCGTTTCATTCGTTATGATTCGTTTGTATTTTTGCAACTGCAATTATTACTATTGCATAATAATTACATACACCGTCATACTCGAGGTGAGAGTAAAGTACCCGTAAATTATGATAAAATGGGGGGGGGGGACTTTTGTCCCCTTTATAATTAAGGAGGGGGCCTTTTTATTCCGAAGGAAGGGGCGAGGGGAGCGAGTACATCCTTGTTGGGTGTGTGCTGAATATAGATCAAAGTGACTGAAGTCCAGTGTCAAATATGATTATCATATGGGTCATAAATGGAGCTTACATATAACTTTCCTATTCAAATACCACCCAAAGGGAAAAAAAAATATGCTTCCCGAGGAATTCGTTAGGTTTTGCCAAGGCGCGAAAGAGGGGTCGCATGCGGATTCCTGGGAAGTGGATATATGTGTGCGACACAAAGGACAACTTGTATCAGGCGAGAAAATCAATGCCCTAGTTCAACGTTACAAAGGAAATCACCGAACAGTGCAAGGCGGACTATCCTGAACTGAATGAGCACGAGTATTTGCCCTGAGTCTCTCTCTCTCTCTCTCTCTCTCTCTCTCTCTCTCTCTCGATCGTGTTTTTTAATTTTATAATAAAAGTAATTCTTGTAACATGAGAAACAATTTCCACAGCATAAATCAAAATTGAGAATGAGTGGAAAAGATTGTCTATGATTGCAAACATTTGAACACCATAATTTGTGTGGAATTCATTAATTCGATCTTTTTTATCTTCAACTTGTTGCAAATGAAAGAATACAGTAACGAAACTTTATGTAAATATGTCACGCTAAGTAAAAGATAAAAAGTTAATAGTCACCTGAGGAAATGTAACTTTTCAGGGAAATGTAACTTTTTTTATTTTGAATTTTTGCTTTTATTAAGACATATATATAATTTTATATGATGTAAATTATTTACATTTTATATGTAATATATATATATATATATATATATATATAATTCATTTATTTCCTTATTTTAATTATGGTGTCCCAAAACCTATAATCTGCAGCTCCTCCAAAGTCACTTTTATAATCCATTTATTATTTTAATCAGCAATATAATATATGCAAAATCGATATAACAGTATAGGAGATGAGGAGATTTTTAGGGAAATTCACCACCATGCAGGGGCCTTCCCCTTTTGCATATTCAAGTTTTGCGAGTATGCACCCCCCTCCCCACACACACACACACACTTCATGACCTCGCTATAGGACCCCCCCCCCCCCCCGTTCTAGTGATCTCTAGTTTGACGAAGATCTACATCAGTAACCAAACCTTCTGAAGCCAGCTGAGAGGAATTATATAAAAAAGAAGTTACATATGAATTATGTAGTTTTAAAAACTATCAGTCGGATATTTTATGATACGAATAAAGAGATGGAATGTGTTTCGATGTCCTGCTGTTTCTTAATAAATCATGTAATTTTAACAAGACGATGTTGTTTCTTGAATGCAGCTGGGACAGAGGGTTTAATTTTTACAGGATGAACTTCACAAAATGTGTATGGGTCTTTTTTGTGATCTTTAAAGAGATTTTTTCCTTAGGAAACAGAAGTTTATTCTATAAACGGCTTTTAAATATGTGAATAAAATGACCCGAATGATCCTGACCAGTAGAATTTTGTACCATATTAAATAAATAAAAGTTTAATTATTTGTGATGTAGCAAGAAAACAACGATATTAAATATAGCCTCAGTATCTGTGTAAGACAAAAATATTAAAGAAGATAAATATTTGATTTATTTCATTGATTTATCTGTTATATTTAAACATTGTAATGTTTCCCGTATTCAATATTTCGACCTGTCTGCATAATTGCCTTTGAAACAACGATCATATGATGCACGATGAACCCAAGATTGAATTAAGCGCTAATCATGTGTGTGTGTCTGACTGCACCCTGCGCCTTCGCAATAGACCCCGTGGATCCTATAATATTATAGGGTCTGGAATCCTATAATATTATAGGGCATGGGATGCTCGTACAAGGTCACCCGGCGCCCTCCTATTAGCCCTCCCCGAAAATATTATCACTCCCGCCCTGGGCATGGGATACTGGTACCAGATTGACCAGCTGTGGGTTACGGCAGCTGATACACCCTTGCTTAATAAGCTACCACCAGATGCGACCTGCTGCAGCGAGAGCGTTCTGCTGATGCAACTGACCACCGGTCAAACCACCCACACTAAACGGTTCTTCATAGCGACCGCGCATTGCTCTCGTGAACTGTAGTAATCAGATACGATAAGCTCGGGCGCGTCAATGCATCTCCATGTGGCAGCGATTACGAAAACTAACAGGCCATCCGCGCAAGTCCGAAATGCAATAAATCCGAACGCGATTAATAGGGTGTTAAATATTTATATATAATTCTGCTACTGTTTAAAAGTGATGTTAAGGATTTTTGGTACCCATTTGCTTATTTTAGGTCCAAATATCTACAGTTTTGCACCATATTCTACATTAATGGACTGCCGGGATGTCGAAAAATACTTTATTTCTTCAGAAAATGGTCGCAACAAGGATTTATGAAGACATATTCCCTTTGCTTACAATTTGCTTACGCTTTGCTTATTCTTTGCTTACGGAGAAAACACCACAGAAATTAAGCATTTTTCTGCAAATACACACGAATAAGTCGCATAGGGACGCAGACTACTTCCCCTGCTACAGAATGGTGCATGTGAGCGAGCATGAATCTAAAAATTAATGCAAAAATCCTTCAGGTAAAATCAGAAATATACAAATATGATTCTATCTAAAAGTGATATTAAGAACTTTTGGTACCCATTTGCTTATTTTAGCTCCAATTATCTACAGTTTTGCACCATATTAGGCATAAATGGACTCCCGGGATGTCGAAAAATACATTATTTCTTCAGAAAATGGTCGCAAAAAGGATTTATGAAGACATATTCCCTTTGCTTACAATTTGCTTACGCTTTGCTTATTCTTTGCTTACGGAGAAAACACCACAGAAATTAAGCATTTTTCTACAAATACACACGAATAAGTCGCATAGGGACGCAGACTATTTCCCTGGCTACAGAATGGTGCATGTGAGCGAGCATGAATCTAAAAATTAATGCAAAAATCCTTCAGGTAAAGTCAGAAATATACAAATATGATTCTTTCTAAAAGTGATATTAAGGACTTTTGGTACCCATTTGCTTTTTTTAGCTCCAATTATCTACAGTTTTGCACCATATTTGGCATAAATGGACTCCCGGGATGTCGAAAAATACATTATTTCTTCAGAAAATGGTCGCAAAAAGGATTTATGAAGACATATTCCCTTTGCTCACAATTTGCTTACGCTTTGCTTATTCTTTGCTTACGGAGAAAACACCTAAGAAATATAGAATTTTTCTACAAATACACACAAATAAATTGCATAGTGACGCAGAATATTTCCTTTGCTACAGAATGGTGCATGGGAGTGAGCATGAATCTAAAAATTAATGCAAAAATCCTTCAGTTAAAGTCAGCAATATACAAATATGATTATTTGTAAAAGTGATATTAGGGACTTTCCTTGACGATTTGCATATTTTAGGTAAAATTATCTACAGTTTTGCATCATATTCGACATAAATGGACTGCCGGGATGTCGAAAAATACAATCAGAAAATGGTCGCAAAAAGGATTTATGAAGACATAATTCCTTTGCTAACAATTTGCTTACGCTTTGCTTTTTCTTTGCTTACGGAGAAAACACCACAGAAATATTGAATTTTTCTACAAATACACACAAATAAGTTGCATAGTGACGCAGAATATTTCCTTTGCTACAGAATGGTGCATGGGAGTGAGCATGAATCTAAAAATTAATGCAAAAATCCTTCGGTTAAAGTCAGCAATATACAAATATGATTCTTTGTAAAAGTGATATTAAGGACTTTTCTTGACGATTTGCATATTTTAGGTAAAATTATCTACAGTTTTGCATCATATTCGACATAAATGGACTGCCGGGATGTCGAAAAATACAATCAGAAAATGGTCGCAAAAAGGATTTATGAAGACATAATTCCTTTGCTAACAATTTGCTTACGCTTTGCTTTTTCTTTGCTTACGGAGAAAACACCACAGAAATATTGAATTTTTCTACAAAAACACACAAAAAAGTCGCATAGGGACGCAGAATATTTCCTTGGCTACAGAATGGTGCATGTGAGTGAGCATGAATCTAAAAATTAATGCAAAAATCCTTCAGTTAAAGTCAGCAATATACAAATATGATTCTTTGTAAAAGTGATATTAAGGACTTTTCTTGACGATTTGCATATTTTAGGTAAAATTATCTACAGTTTTGCATCATATTCGACATAAATGGACTGCCGGGATGTCGAAAAATACAATCAGAAAATGGTCGCAAAAAGGATTTATGAAGACATAATTCCTTTGCTAACAATTTGCTTACGCTTTGCTTTTTCTTTGCTTACGGAGAAAACACCACAGAAATATTGAATTTTTCTACAAAAACACACAAATAAGTCGCATAGGGACGCAGAATATTTCCTTGGCTACACAACGGTGCATGTGAGCGAGCACGAATCTTAAAATTAAGGGTAAAATCGTTAATTATAAAATAACACCCTATTAATCGCGTTCGGACTTATTGCATTTCGGACTTGCGCGGATGGCCTGTTGGTTTTCGAAATCGCTGCCACATGGAGATGCATTGACGCGCACAAGCTTATCGTATCTGATTACCGCAGCTCATTTGAGCATTGCGCGACCGCTATGAAGAACGGTTGATTGCGCGTGATATGACCGGTGGTCACTTGCGTCAGCAGACCGCTCTTGCTGCAGCAGGTCGATTCTGGGGGTAGCTAATTAAGCATGGGTATATCAGCTGCAGTTATCAGCAGCACCTCAGGCCCTGGACGGCAGTGATAATATTATAAGGAGAGGGCTAATAGGAGGGCGCAGGGTGATCTTGAGCGAGGCTCCAAAGCCCTATAATATTATAGGATTCCAGACGCTATAATATTATAGGGTCCACGGGGTCCGTTGCGGAGGCGCAGGGTGCAGTCACACACACACACATACATATATAATTTTCACTAAATTTAATCTTGCGTTCATCTTACGTGCATCATAGGATCGCTTTAAGGTCAAATATGTAGCCAGGTCGACATATTGAATACGGAAATATTATAATTTAAAGTGTAACAGATAAAACCATGCAATATATAAAATAATTATCACCCATAATATTTTGGTCATATAAACGGATACTGAGACTATATTTAATATCGTTTTTTTTTGCTACATCACAAAATAATTATTTTTTGTTTATTTGTTGCAAACATTTAAAATTTTACTAATTTAATATGATACAAAATTCTACTGGTCAGGATCATTCGGGTTATTCTATTACCAGCATTAAATATGGTGGAACAAATATATAATCAGCTGTCCAAAAGGAGCATTCCAAGGTACAGAATATGTTTTTGGACACCTTAATAAAAATAAGACAATATATATATATATTATAACTAAATTTATTACATATATATATATAATGTACATCATATAAAATGATATATATGCTAAAATAAACACAAAAGTTTAAAATGAAAAAGGTACATTTCCCTGAACTTTCTGAATACTATACTCAGATACCTAATGTGAACATTAATTTTAATCTTTTACTTGGCGTTTTATCATTATTCATGGAATATGTAAAGTAAAAAATATGTATAGTTATATAGATGTGGTGCTGTACATTTGCAAAGCCGAATAACGCCTGATATTGCCAAAATCCAGAGTGTGCGGCATCCCTTTGAAGTCCCCCATGCTCCTCCCTCGGGACTCTTAATGAGCTGACCAGCTGTATTATCTGGTTTTCAGGGCCAGTTTGATAGCTATAGGGTGGAGGCTCCCTATCAATAAGACCTTATAAAATATGGTTCACATTTAATGTATATATTTCAGGGTTCATATAACAGAAGACGTTTATTCATAATCCCGTGACCAAGATAAGTTTAAAGGTTAAGTTGAAGTGAACATTGTTAATGTATCAAATTTCTTTTTAAATTAATTAAAAGTAAATAAAATTCATTAAGAAAACTGAAAGATTGTGGATTAAGTGGAAAATATGCGGGAATTATATATTTGCGTATCAACATCTAATTTATTTCTAACATGATGTAACTATGATTTTAGCATACCCGTTGTTCGTGCAACAAAGCAACATCAATGTCCAGGTTCTGTTTCAAAGCCTATCTTCAAAATTTTTCATCCATATATTCATTCAATTCAATTTATGAAATATATAATAAACAACAACTGTATAATCATACAGTAACCATTTGTATGGTATACAGTTTATTCCGATTTTCATTTGTTTCATGGATAAGGTTTATTACTTATCACCTGGATGGCTGCCTGCTCAAAATGTTTTTGTATGTTAAGTAAAGAGCTATCCTTGGGATGTTTGAACAACCTCTTTCATTGTTCTATAAGACAAAGCTATGAACTATAAAAAAATTATTAATGTAACTATAAATGAATAATAAACTAAATGCATTTGTTTCTAAAGAAGGCAACAATTAAAACTGAATATTGAAATTATTTCTTTTACCAAATTGTATGTATGAAGCAATCAGTGCTGCTTTCTAACCGGATTAAAACTCTTTAACTGATCCCTAGAGGCTTGACTAGTAAGTGACACTTCATTATTATCTCATCTGGCCACCCCACCCCATCTGCCCAGCACTGGCCTGACTTGCATTCATGCACAGCTGTATTACTGGTGTCTAATGTTGATCTGTGCATGTAGGTCAGTGCGATCAGGGCTGTGTCACTTCCAGGCATGTAGTGCTGGCTGCTTTCTGGTGTGTATTCACATATGTACACAGTCCAGTTATTTGTACTGACTAACCAACAGTATAGCCACCACTAACGCACAGTACACACAAACACGGCCGATCACATAAACCCTGCCACCTTATTATTGTACCTCATATATATATATATATATATATATATATATATATATATATATATATATATTGCGATCTCAAAATACATATTACTGTGGTTGACTTCAAATCCGCGGGGTTTTAAATTCGTTGGGTTCACAATTCATGTTACTGTGGTTGACTTTATATTTGTATTCGCGGGGTTAAAATGTCGCGCTTTTCACCTTTCCAGTGTTTTGCGAGGGTTCCATTTTCGCGATCTCACAATCCAAAGACCTATACACAGAGTATAATCAATATCATGTTAATTAATTAAATCAAATATTATAGGCACTTAATCTTATTGACAAGAAATATTGTTCGTCAACGGCAGACAAGTGGAATGATCTGATATAATTAAAAATATCAATCTTTGAAGGTACCCTATTTTATTCATAAAATCAACCGTTTACTTGTCAACTTTGCCTTCGACAGTGGGACCTCTTATTAACAAAGATTAATATCGGGAAGATCAGGAATTTGATACTTTTGCGAACAAAAAGGCAACCACAGTATGTTGATATATAAGGAATAAAAAAAAGAATAATTTAATATTACAAAGCCAACTGATGGATGCTTAGTTGGCTTGAATACAGCATAGGATTCAACTGCTAGGCAAAATAACGTTTCCTTGCATATCTTCATCCCAGGAATGTGTATAGATAAGTGCCTTTTTGACAAATAATAATAATGCTGTTGGTATGGTAGAGTCACAAAATTACATTTGTGTCACTGATAGTTTTTGTTCCTATCTTTGTCTTTAGACCACAGTCTCAAACATAAAACTTTGAAGGGTTCAGTGATGTTAGACTCGAATCGTGTCAAGACTTGGAGTCTTGGAATCGAGTCCGTACTCAAGTGCACTTTTCTAGGGACTCAGACTGAGACTTATGGCGGTTTCACACCGGATGCGTACGAACGAATTTTACGTCCGAACGAAAATTTGCTGTACGAACGAAAAAATAAAACACTTTATTTTATGTTGGTGCATACACACCTTATCCGAACGATGCTATCCGAACGAAAAAAATAGAACATGTTCTATTTTTTGTCGTTCGCATCGGACAGGAATGGCTTCTCTTCACCTTCAACACAAAAGAGCTGGAATATTTTTAACCAGACTGGTTCATTTGTACGTTACCTATTTGATATATATGTAATGGTGTACAACACAGAAGTGTTGTTTTCATGTCCACTATTTTAAAATTATGTGATAAAAATATACAAACAGGGATTATTTTTATTTGAATCAAATTTATTTGATTCAAACAGATATTTATAACATGTTTTTAGCTCCAAGGTTTTTTCATTTTAACCAGACTTCTTTTTATATAATCTGTAAATTTCCTGGGGGGGATTATATTTTTATCAAAAGAGATTTCAATTGCCGCTAGGCCACTTATTTTAATTTACAATCGGGGACAAAACAGACTTTTAAACCAGGTTTAGATGAAATTTTTCAGGGTAAATTCTAATTCTTAATATATTATTTGCAATATATTAAAGTTATTCTCCGAAAGGGGGAGGGATGATTACATAGATCATCCCCCCCTAGCCCCCCCCCCCCTTTATTGACGCCCCTGAATATAAGTCAGCTTTGTAAGCGATATTAACACAAATTAGCGACATTATCCAGGACAAGCTGTTCATTACCAATAAAAAATCCGCGTCAAATATAGAAAAAAAATCATGGAACATTAACTTTTTTCATTTGTATTTTGTATTATTATCATATATTATTTTTATTTCAACGTTTTGCATTTAAACAGAAGTTTCATAGCTGTGCGCAGACTGTTCAAATCATATTGGCAGATTTGAAATGAAATATAAATCAAACTTAACTAGTGATTCAAACTTTAATTAAACTTGAAATGCAGCAGTTACAGTGGCATCCGTTCTCTTGAAACAAGAGGTTGCGCAATTATTTTTAAATTCATGTTGAAATGGGAATTGTGGTCGAGTTAGTGGTAAATATTATTTTCGTTTATTCAGTCAGTACACTCAGAGATAAAAACTTTATTGTTAATAATTATTAATTAAAAATTAATGAGAAAATCAATTTACATGTTCAGAAGTATTCGACATTTTTGTATAGGTCTACAGGTATATATGGCCATAAAGCATGCATATATATTTTTAGTGCATCCGATATATTGCTCATATATCTGTCCATTACGAATTTCGGAGACGAAAATTCCTCGGTCGGAAACAAAAAATATCGTTCGGATTTGGTGTGAATGAAATTTCGGACGCGACAGGATTATAGTCGGATCGGCAGAAATATTCGTTCGTGTCATATTCGTTCGGACGCATCCGGTGTGAAACCGCCTTAAACTCAGGCATATGCACTCAAAATTTAAGCCGAGTCCAGCTTGGTTCGAGTAGTGATGTAGGAGTCGAGTCCGATCTTGGACTCAAGGGTCCTTGACTAGGACATGTCCTCGGATGATCTATATATACGGATTACAGAAATCAGGCGGCGTCCATCTCATATAAGTCCTATTGAAAACAACTCATATGTCACATATTATAAAGATTTATGTATATGTGCGAACTACTAACAGAATATTAATCAATAATAATATTATATATACCAAGCTTTGCTCAGCATCGGGAGCTATAAATGTAATTAACCATTAAAGTAAAACCATGTGTGAACTAACGTAAAAGTGTACATGTTAATCTGACATTTCCATTTTAATTTACTTTTTTGCAGACATATATGTATTGGAATTACACTCGGACTTGGACTTGGGGTAAAATGACTCAGACTCAAAGAAGATGGACTTGGACTTGAACCTCAAGGGCTCGGTATTGACTTGTCTGGACTCGGACTTGCACTCGGACTCGGATGGCATGGACACAACTTCATCACTGGATTCCAGTGTGGACAAAAACTGTCACGTAAAGTCTGATGCACATCGAAAAACACTCTACCAACAGGTGTATTGTTGCAAAAAAATATTTAAACAAGCCTAGACATTCCACTGCACATTTTAGATTTATCTCTAGCTTTGCCCGTATCCTCCAGGTATCTAAAGCTTGTTGCTGTTTCACAAGTAATTGTCAGATTTAAACCATAGTGATTTTATAAAATTCAAAACTCAAAGCTTGTCTACAGAATTTACATATAGACATTTTAGTGACAAATATAAGTTCATCAGCCTTCAAAATGACTTAACAATGCAGTAATATTAATTCAATATCATATTCTATGCAATATTACTTTCAATTTAAAAATTCTCTATTATATCACTCAGATTTATACCTGTAATGACCGGGTGAACAAGTTTCATTACATCTTATATACAGCAGCTCCAAAATAATAGTAGAAAACCTCGTTATTTTAACAGTGTATAGGTATACCTATTCATTTCTTATTTAAATTCAATGGGAGCTAGAGGAAAACAAAAAACACTTCTCAAGCTGAAACATATGATTATTTTTTAAGACGAAGACTGCATGTGAAGTGAGAATCTTCTTCTTGTTGAAAGGAACAAAGCATCAGAGGTGCAACATTGTCGTCTTTTAAACATGAGATAACTCTTGCCAAAGAAAATCATGCTGTATTGTAATTATAACCCTATTTAAACCGTTAATATTAAATCTGAATGAAAAAAAAATGCATATTTATAAAAATAAACACTCTTTCAAGTTTTAAGATGATTGAGCCAACAGAAACCGAATGAATGTTTCAAATTCTTGTTTATAGTGATCTTTTTATCAAGAAAATTATTGCCTGTTTTGCATGGCTGGGTGTGCCAACCTGATGCTGGACATGCTGCAGAGTATACAGACCCCACCTTGATCCAGAAATCATATGGTCTCAAATTCAGTATGGTAACTGGTATCAGAGATTTAATTTTAAATATTATTAATGTTGCCGATCTAGTACATGTACTAGGTTCAAATGGCAAGAGTAAAATGAAAGGTCAGTATAAAGCAGTTGCCTTCAATTTTAGTGTATAGTGATCAAAGCCTCATCATGTACTTTCTTGCTTTGCTTCATCACTTCATTTTAGGAACTTCTGTTAACTTAATACAAACATATATATATACACACAATCACACCAACATATATATATATATATATATATTATGTGTGTGAAAATGATATATTTGTATATATTGCGATACGGCGATTCCCAAATTGCGTTTTGCTATATCGTTTTCAAATATCAATATCTTTAAAAACTTTGTCAAACTTGACTGCATATAGTTTCTTATGGTATAAAAAAGGGTTTTGTTACAAAGTAATACATTGAAATGGGTTAAGATTAGTGAAAGGCCACAACCATGTCTATAGACACGACTCTAGAAGTCTTGATAGACCACATGGTAAAAGGTCAGTCCTAGCAGTCCCAGGAGTTATGGACTGCATATACTTTAAGTTTCAATATATTTCACATGATACTGGATCAATAATTTTTACATGTTCTCACGAAAGCCTGAGCTCGTACTGTATATAATTCGAGGCAAACACATCCAGACCTCGGACATAAACATACAACCCAAAACACGAAATACGCATTAAAGAATATACAGAAATTTTACTTCATATCAAAACGTGACCAGATACATGTGAATATACAAGAAAACTAAATTTGAACAAAAGATTATGAGATGTTCAAGCCACTGAATAGTGGTGACGGTCCATCTGTGCTTGGCGCTATTGAACAAAATTTGCATTAAACATACATAAATACAAAACATTATGAGTGGGCTAAACCCTATAAGCAACCTTGAATATTATATACATGGTCCAAAAATTGTTAAGGCTTGCTCATTAACCGAATTCATATCACATCTGGACCAACCAAGATCTGAGCAATAATAACGGCTCAGTGCTTTAGCTCCTAGAAATATGAACATATACGGGCGGCGGACCTAATCCACAAGACAGGAATACTGAAGAAAATAGTGATACGGGTAAGGAAAATTTACGTCTCTCGAACTACGACAGGATGGAATAATGAGGCCTAATAATAGGTGTAGTCCAGATGAGAGAAAATAAGTATTTAAAGACAACTTTTCTGGTGGAGGGAACCGTGTCCATTTGTTTGCTAACGTAACTATGTATATGTATATCTGCAGAATTCCATTCCGGTTTCTTACTACATGAAAGGGCAGTATCACACGCTTCCTCTCACATTAAATCCTTGCGTCAACCAGGCCCGGTGACTTCTGCACCTGCGGACCCTGGGTTGATAATCGTTCCCACTGATGGGTCATAGAAAGGCGCACACGTTTGTGAGTGAAACACAGCCCATGTCCGAATAAAGTCCCCCCGCCAACCTTAACGAATAGGACAATCCCCTCCATATGTATTCAGTTATTTAAACAAAACCATGCACTTAATACTTAATTACTATGGATTTCATATTTTTGGTTATACAATGGTAATATTAATGGGTACTTACATAAATACATGATCCTTCAGATGTCTGTGTCAGAAAATATAGACAACATAATCCTGTGTTTAAATACTAAGTATAAATATAAATGATATCAAATAACGCACTAATTATGTATATACAATAGGTTGCTTTCATGGAGCAATCGTAAGCCCATAAAACCAGCAAATAGCGTCATATATTAGTGAACTATCTGCCACACTCGGGATGAGACCGGTGTGGGAATTTGCATGGTGTTCTATTAGTTTAATTTTTGTTACACATGTATTAAAATGTTATTTCACCATCTTTCAGTCGTTGTTGGTCATTGCAGTGCCGGGAACATAACTAAACTATAAAATCTCATTTGAAAATATATTCACTACTGATGTGGCATTCATTTGATGTAGATTTCTTTATAAATTTCCCCAATACATTCAGAATGAGACCATAGTTCATACTATCCCAATTCTATTGATCTAGCAGTAATGACATCCTTGTTATTTCCTGTACTTATTACTTTTCCTGATAATTCAAAGAATATCAGATAGCGTGAGTGTATGGAATATAAGTCAAAAGGGTGCACTATATATGTTTTACTTCTACAAAGAGCCAAGTAAAACAAAGGATATATATATATAAACATATGGAGTGAATGATTGTCAATAGCTGAATAATGCCCTGCCCAGTGGCTGTGGTCAGAGATGAACAACTGGCCTGTAAGCTCCCATGTACACACAGTTTGGCTGGCCAGCTAATACAGAGTACTGCATACTCACAAGCAGTGACAAAGCCCTGCCCAGATGCACTGGTCAACTGAAGCATCATTACACACTAGTGAGCACAGTATAGGCCAGGCAATGCAAGTTCAAGGGCTGTGCTGTGCTGGACAGCAGCCGGGTGGTCAGATTAGATAATGAGGTATCGCTAATCACCCCAGCCTCTGGGGACCCTTCAATGAATTTTTCCTGGTAGAAAGCTTGTTTGAGTGTTTGCCCTTTAAGTATGATTCGTTTCATTCGTTATGATTCGTTTGTATTTTTGCAACTGCAATTATTACTATTGCATAATAATTACATACACCGTCATACTCGAGGTGAGAGTAAAGTACCCGTAAATTATGATAAAATGGGGGGGGGGGGGGACTTTTGTCCCCTTTATAATTAAGGAGGGGGCCTTTTTATTCCGAAGGAAGGGGGCGAGGGGAGCGAGTACATCCTTGTTGGGTGTGTGCTGAATATAGATCAAAGTGACTGAAGTCCAGTGTCAAATATGATTATCATATGGGTCATAAATGGAGCTTACATATAACTTTCCTATTCAAATACCACCCAAAGGGAAAAAAAAATATGCTTCCCGAGGAATTCGTTAGGTTTTGCCAAGGCGCGAAAGAGGGGTCGCATGCGGATTCCTGGGAAGTGGATATATGTGTGCGACACAAAGGACAACTTGTATCAGGCGAGAAAATCAATGCCCTAGTTCAACGTTACAAAGGAAATCACCGAACAGTGCAAGGCGGACTATCCTGAACTGAATGAGCACGAGTATTTGCCCTGAGTCTCTCTCTCTCTCTCTCTCTCTCTCTCTCTCTCGATCGTGTTTTTTAATTTTATAATAAAAGTAATTCTTGTAACATGAGAAACAATTTCCACAGCATAAATCAAAATTGAGAATGAGTGGAAAAGATTGTCTATGATTGCAAACATTTGAACACCATAATTTGTGTGGAATTCATTAATTCGATCTTTTTTATCTTCAAATTGTTGCAAATGAAAGAATACAGTAACGAAACTTTATGTAAATATGTCACGCTAAGTAAAAGATAAAAAGTTAATAGTCACCTGAGGAAATGTAACTTTTCAGGGAAATGTAACTTTTTTTATTTTGAATTTTTGCTTTTATTAAGACATATATATAATTTTATATGATGTAAATTATTTACATTTTATATGTAATATATATATATATATATATATATATATATAATTCATTCATTTCCTTATTTTAATTATGGTGTCCCAAAACCTATAATCTGCAGCTCCTCCAAAGTCACTTTTATAATCCATTTATTATTTTAATCAGCAATATAATATATGCAAAATCGATATAACAGTATAGGAGATGAGGAGATTTTTAGGGAAATTCACCACCATGCAGGGGCCTTCCCCTTTTGCATATTCAAGTTTTGCGAGTATGCACCCCCCTCCCCACACACACACACACACTTCATGACCTCGCTATAGGACCCCCCCCCCCCCCCGTTCTAGTGATCTCTAGTTTGACGAAGATCTACATCAGTAACCAAACCTTCTGAAGCCAGCTGAGAGGAATTATATAAAAAAGAAGTTACATATGAATTATGTAGTTTTAAAAACTATCAGTCGGATATTTTATGATACGAATAAAGAGATGGAATGTGTTTCGATGTCCTGCTGTTTCTTAATAAATCATGTAATTTTAACAAGACGATGTTGTTTCTTGAATGCAGCTGGGACAGAGGGTTTAATTTTTACAGGATGAACTTCACAAAATGTGTATGGGTCTTTTTTGTGATCTTTAAAGAGATTTTTTCCTTAGGAAACAGAAGTTTATTCTATAAACGGCTTTTAAATATGTGAATAAAATGACCCGAATGATCCTGACCAGTAGAATTTTGTACCATATTAAATAAATAAAAGTTTAATTATTTGTGATGTAGCAAGAAAACAACGATATTAAATATAGCCTCAGTATCTGTGTAAGACAAAAATATTAAAGAAGATAAATATTTGATTTATTTCATTGATTTATCTGTTATATTTAAACATTGTAATGTTTCCCGTATTCAATATTTCGACCTGTCTGCATAATTGCCTTTGAAACAACGATCATATGATGCACGATGAACCCAAGATTGAATTAAGCGCTAATCATGTGTGTGTGTCTGACTGCACCCTGCGCCTTCGCAATAGACCCCGTGGATCCTATAATATTATAGGGTCTGGAATCCTATAATATTATAGGGCATGGGATGCTCGTACAAGGTCACCCGGCGCCCTCCTATTAGCCCTCCCCGAAAATATTATCACTCCCGCCCTGGGCATGGGATACTGGTACCAGATTGACCAGCTGTGGGTTACGGCAGCTGATACACCCTTGCTTAATAAGCTACCACCAGATGCGACCTGCTGCAGCGAGAGCGTTCTGCTGATGCAACTGACCACCGGTCAAACCACCCACACTAAACGGTTCTTCATAGCGACCGCGCATTGCTCTCGTGAACTGTAGTAATCAGATACGATAAGCTCGGGCGCGTCAATGCATCTCCATGTGGCAGCGATTACGAAAACTAACAGGCCATCCGCGCAAGTCCGAAATGCAATAAATCCGAACGCGATTAATAGGGTGTTAAATATTTATATATATTTCTGCTACTGTTTAAAAGTGATGTTAAGGATTTTTGGTACCCATTTGCTTATTTTAGGTCCAAATATCTACAGTTTTGCACCATATTCTACATTAATGGACTGCCGGGATGTCGAAAAATACTTTATTTCTTCAGAAAATGGTCGCAACAAGGATTTATGAAGACATATTCCCTTTGCTTACAATTTGCTTACGCTTTGCTTATTCTTTGCTAACGGAGAAAACACCACAGAAATTAAGCATTTTTCTGCAAATACACACGAATAAGTCGCATAGGGACGCAGACTACTTCCCTTGCTACAGAATGGTGCATGTGAGCGAGCATGAATCTAAAAATTAATGCAAAAATCCTTCAGGTAAAATCAGAAATATACAAATATGATTCTATCTAAAAGTGATATTAAGAACTTTTGGTACCCATTTGCTTATTTTAGCTCCAATTATCTACAGTTTTGCACCATATTAGGCATAAATGGACTCCCGGGATGTCGAAAAATACATTATTTCTTCAGAAAATGGTCGCAAAAGGGATTTATGAAGACATATTCCCTTTGCTTACAATTTGCTTACGCTTTGCTTTTTCTTTGCTTACGGAGAAAACACCACAGAAATATAGAATTTTTCTACAAAAACACACAGATAAGTCGCATAGGGACGCAGAATATTTCCTTGGCTACAGAATGGTGCATGTGAGTGAGCATGAATATAAAAATTAATGCAAAAAATCCTTCAGGTAAAGTCAGAGATATACAAATATGATTCTTTCTAAAAGTGATATTAGGGACTTTTGGTACCCATTTGCTTATTTTAGCTCCAATTATCTACAGTTTTGCACCATATTCGGCATAAATGGACTCCCGGGATGTCGAAAAATACATTATTTCTTCAGAAAATGGTCGCAAAAAGGATTTATGAAGACATATTCCCTTTGCTTACAATTTGCTTCCGCTTTGCTTATTCTTTGCTTACGGAGAAAACACCACAGAAATATAGAATTTTTCTACAAAAACACACAAATAAGTCGCATAGGGACGCAGAATATTTCCTTGGCTGCAGAATGGTGCATGTGAGTGAGCATGAATCTAAAAATTAATGCAAAAATCCTTCAGTTAAAGTCAGCAATATACAAATCTGATTCTTTCTATAATCGATATTAAGGACTTTTCTTACCGATTTGCATATTTTAGGTAAAATTATCTACAGCTTTGCACCATATTCGACATAAATGGACTGCCGGGATGTCGAAAAATACATTATTTCTTCAGAAAATGGTCGCAAAAAGGATTTATGAAGACATATTCCCTTTGCTTACAATTTGCTTACGCTTTGCTTATTCTTTGCTTATGGAGAAAACACCACAGAAATTAAGCAATTTTCTACAAATACACACGAATAAGTCGCATAGGGACGCAGACTATTTCCCTGGCTACAGAATGGTGCATGTGAGCGAGCATGAATCTCAAAATTAATGCAAAAATCCTTCAGGTAAACTCAGAAATATACAAATATGATTCTTTGTAAAAGTGATATTAAGAACTTTTGGTACCCATTTGCTTATTTAAGCTCCAATTATCTACAGTTTTGCACCATATTAGGCATAAATGGACTCCCGGGATGTCGAAAAATACATTATGTCTTCAGAAAATGGTCGCAAAAAGGATTTATGAAGACATATTCCCTTTGCTTACAATTTGCTTACGCTTTGCTTATTCTTTGCTTACGGAGAAAACACCACAGAAATATAGAATTTTTCTACAAATACACACGAATAAGTCGCATAGGGACGCAGAATATTTCCTTGGCTACAGAATGGTGCATGTGAGTGAGCATCAATCTAAAAATTAATGCAAAAATCCTTCAGTTAAAGTCAGCAATACACAAAAATGATTCTTTGTAAAAAAGATATTAAGGACTTTTGGTACCCATTTGCTTATTTTAGCTCCAATTATCTACAGTTTTGCACCATATTCGGCATAAATGGACTCCCGGGATGTCGAAAAATACATTATTTCTTCAGAAAATGGTCGCAAAAAGGATTTATGACGACATATTCCCTTTGCTTACAATTTGCTTACGCTTTGCTTATTCATTGCCTACGGAGAAAACACCACAGAAATATAGAATTTTTCTACATAAACACAAATAAGTCGCATAGTGACGCAGACTATTTCCTTGGCTACAGAATGGTGCATGTGAGCGAGCACGAATCTAAAAATTAAGGGTAAAATCGTTAATTATAAATCAGATATATATAATTCTGCTACTGTTTAAAAGTGATGTTAAGGATTTTTGGTACCCATTTGCTTATTTTAGCTCCAAATATCTACAGTTTTGCACCATATTCTACATAAATGGACTGCCGGAATGTCGAAAAATACTTTATTTCTTCAGAAAATGGTCGAAACAATAATTTATGAAGACATATTCCCTTTGCTTACTATTTGCTTACGCTTTGCTTATTCTTTGCTTACGGAGAAAACACCACTGAAATAAAGCATTTTTCTACAAATACACACGAATAAGTCGCATAGGGAGGCAGACTATTTCCCTGGCTACAGAATGGTGCATGTGAGCGAGCATGAATATAAAAATTATTGCAAAAATCCCTCAGGTAAAGTCAGAAATATACAAATCTGATTCTTTCTAAAAGTGATATTAAGGACGTTTCTTACCGATTCGCATATTTTAGGTAAAATTATCTACAGCTTTGCACCATATTCTACCTAAATGGACTGCCGGGATGTTGAAAAATACATTATTTCTTCAGAAAATGGTGGCAAAAATGATTTATGAAGACATTTTCCCTTTGCTTACAATTTGCTAACGCTTTGCTTATTCTTTGCTTATGGAGAAAACACCACAGAAATTAAGCATTTTTCTAGAAATACACACGAATAAGTCGCATAGGGAGGCAGACTATTTCCCTGGCTACAGAATGGTGCATGTGAGCGAGCATGAATCTAAAAATTAATGCAAAAATCCTTCAGGTAAAGTCAGAAATATACAAATATGATTCTTTCTAAAAGTGATATTAAGGACTTTTGGCACCCATTTGCTTATTTTAGCTCCAATTATCTACAGTTTTGCACCATATTTGGCATAAATGGACTCCCGGGATGTCGAAAAATACATTATTTCTTCAGAAAATGGTCGCAAAAAGGATTTATGAAGACATATTCCCTTTGCTCACAATTTGCTTACGCTTTGCTTATTCTTTGCTTACGGTGAAAACACCACAGAAATATAGAATTTTTCTACAAATACACACAAATAAGTTGCATAGTGACGCAGAATATTTCCTTTGCTACAGAATGGTGCATGGGACAGAGCATGAATCTAAAAATTAATGCAAAAATCCTTCAGTTAAAGTCAGCAATATACAAATATGATTCTTTGTAAAAGTGATATTAAGGACTTTTCTTGACGATTTGCATATTTTAGGTAAAATTATCTACAGTTTTGCATCATATTCGACATAAATGGACTGCCGGGATGTCGAAAAATACAATCAGAAAATGGTCGCAAAAAGGATTTATGAAGACATAATTCCTTTGCTAACAATTTGCTTACGCTTTGCTTTTTCTTTGCTTACGGAGAAAACACCACAGAAATATTGAATTTTTCTACAAAAACACACAAATAAGTCGCATAGGGACGCAGAATATTTCCTTGGCTACAGAATGGTGCATGTGAGTGAGCATGAATCTAAAAATTAATGCAAAAATCCTTCAGTTAAAGTCAGAAATATACAAATATGATTCTTTGTAAAAGTGATATTAAGGACTTTTCTTGACGATTTGCATATTTTAGGTAAAATTATCTACTGTTTTGCACCGTATTCGACATAAATGGATTGCCGGGATGTCGAAAAATACATTATTTCTTCAGAAAATAGTCGCAACAAATATTTATAAAGACAAAGTCAATGTGCTTACAATTTGCTTATGCTTTGCTTATTCTTTGCTTACGGAGAAAACACCACAGAAATTATAATTTTTCTACGAATACACACGAATAAGTCGCATAGGGACGCAGAATATTTCCTTGGCTACAAAAAGGTGCATGTGAGTGAGCAGGAATCTAAAAATTAATGCAAAAATCCTTCAGTTAAAGTCAGAAATATACAAATCTGATTCTTTCTAAAAGTGATATTAAGGACTTTACTTACCGATTTGCATATTTTAGGGAAAATTATTTACAGCTTTGCACCATATTCGACATAAATGGACAGCCGGGATGTCGAAAAATACATGATTTCTTCAGAAAATGGTCGCAAAAATGATTTATGAAGACATATTCCCTTTGCTTACAATTTGCTTACGCTTTGATTATTCTTTGTTTAGGAGAAAACACAACAGAAATTAAGCATTTTTCTAGAAATACACACGAATAAGTCCCATAGGGAGGCAGGCTACAGAATGGTGCATGTGAGCGAGCATGAATCTAAAAATTAATGCAAAAATCCTTCAGTTAAAGTCAGCAATACACAAAAATGATTCTTTGTAAAAAAGATATTAAGAAGTTTTTGGTACCCATTTGCTTATTTTAGCTCCAATTATCTGCAGTTTTGCACCATATTCGGCATAAATGGACTCCCGGGATGTCGAAAAATACATTATTTCTTCAGAAAATGGTCGCAAAAAGGATTTATGACGACATATTCCCTTCGCTTACAACTTGCTTACGCTTTGCTTATTCTTTGCTTACGGAGAAAACACCAGAGAAATATAGAATTTTTCTACAAAAAACACACAAATAAGTCGCATAGGGACGCAGAATATTTCCTTGGCTACAGAATGGTGCATGTGAGTGAGCATGAATATAAAAATTATTGCAAAAATCCCTCAGGTAAAGTCAGAAATATACAAATCTGATTCTTTCTGAAAGTGATATTAAGGACGTTTCTTACCGATTCGCATATTTTAGGTAAAATTATCTACAGCTTTGCACCATATTCTACTTAAATGGACTGTCAGTTAAAGTCAGAAATATACAAATCTGATTTTTTCTTAAAGTGATATTAAGGACTTTACTTACCGATTTGCATATTTTAGGGAAAATTATTTACAGCTTTGCACCATATTCGACATAAATGGACAGCCGGGATGTCGAAAAATACATTATTTCTTCAGAAAATGGTCGCAAAAATGATTTATGAAGACATATTCCCTTTGCTTACAATTTGCTTACGCTTTGCTTATTCTTTGCTTATAGAGAAAACACCACAGAAATTAAGCAATTTTCTACAAATACACACGAATATTTCCCATAGGGACGCAGACTATTTCCTTGGCTACACAACGGTGCATGTGAGCGAGCACGAATCTAAAAATTAAGGGTAAAATCGTTAATTATAAATCAGATGTATATAAGTCTGCTACTGTTTAAAAGTGATGGTAAGGATTTTTGGTACCCATTTGCTTATTTTAGCTCCAAATATCTACAGTTTTGCACCATATTCTACATAAATGGACTGCCGGGATGTCGAAAAATACTTTACAAAAACACACAAATAAGTCGCATAGGGACGCAGAATATTTCCTTGGCTACAGAATGGTGCATGTGAGTGAGCATGAATCTAAAAATTAATGCAAAAATCCTTCAGTTAAAGTCAGCAATATACAAATCTGATTCTTTCTATAATCGATATTAAGGACTTTTCTTACCGATTTGCATATTTCAGGTAAAATTATCTACAGCTTTGCACCATATTCGACATAAATGGACTGCCGGGATGTCGAAAAATACATTATTTCTTCAGAAAATGGTCGCAAAAAGGATTTATGAAGACATAGTCCCTTTGCTTACAATTTGCTTACGCTTTGCTTATTCTTTGCTTATGGAGAAAACACCACAGAAATTGAGCAATTTTCTACAAATACACACGAATAAGTCGCATAGGGACGCAGACTATTTCCCTGGCTACAGAATTGTGCATGTGAGCGAGCATGAATCTAAAAATTAATGCAAAAATCCTTCAGGTAAAGTCAGAAATATACAAATATGATTCTTTCTAAAAGTGATATTAAGAACTTTTGGTACCCATTTGCTTATTTAAGCTCCAATTATCTACAGTTTTGCACTATATTAGGCATAAATGGACTCCCGGGATGTCGAAAAATACATTATTTCTTCAGAAAATGGTCGCAAAAAGGATTTATGAAGACATATTCCCTTTGCTTACAATTTGCTTACGGTTTGCTTATTCTTTGCTTACGGAGAAAACACCACAGAAATATAGAATTTTTTTACAAATACACACGAATAAGTCGCATAGGGACGCAGAATATTTCCTTGGCTACAGAATGGTGCATGTGAGTGAGCATGAATCTAAAAATTAATGCAAAAATCCTTCAGTTAAAGTCAGCAATATACAAATCTGATTCTTCCTATAATCGATATTAAGGACTTTTCTTACCGATTTGCATATTTTAGCTCCAAATATCTACAGTTTTGCACCATATTCTACATAAATGGACTGCCGGGATGTCGAAAAATACATTATTTCTTCAGAAAATGGTCGCAAAAAGGATTTATGAAGACATAGTCCCTTTGCTTACAATTTGCTTACGGTTTGCTTATTCTTTGCTTACGGAGAAAACACCACAGAAATTAAGCATTTTTCTACAAATACACACGAATAAGTCGCATAGGGACGCAGACTACTTCCCTGGCTACAGAATGGTGCATGTGAGCGAGCATGAATCTAAAAATTAATGCAAAAATCCTTCAGGTAAAGTCAGAGATATACAAATATGATTCTTTCTAAAAGTGATATTAAGGACTTTTGGTACCCATTTGCTTATTTTAGCTCCAATTATCAACAGTTTTGCACCATATTCGGCATAAATGGACTCCCGGGATGTCGAAAAATACATTATTTCTTCAGAAAATGGTCGCAAAAAGGATTTATGAAGACATATTCCCTTGCTTACAATTTGCTTACGCTTTGCTTATTCTTTGCTTAGGGAGAAAACACCACAAAAATATAGAATTTTTCTACAAAAACACAAAAATAAGTCGCATAGGGACGCAGAATATTTCCTTGGCTACAGAATGGTGCATTTGAGTGAGCATGAATCTAAAAATTAATGCAAAAATCCTTCAGTTAAAGTCAGCAATATACAAATCTGATTCTTTCTATAATCGATATTAAGGACTTTTCTTACCGATTTGCATATTTTAGGTAAAATTATCTACAGCTTTGCATCATATTCGGCATAAATGGACTGCCGGGATGTCGAAAAATACATTATTTCTTCAGAAAACGGTCGCAAAAAGGATTTATGAAGACATATTCCCTTTGCTTACAATTTGCTTACGCTTTGCTTATTCTTTGCTTACGGAGAAAGCACCACAGAAATATAGAATTTTTCTACAAATACACACAAACAAGTCGCATAGGGACGCATAATATTTTCTTGGCTACAGAATGGTGCATGTGAGTGAGCATCAATCTAAAAATTAATGCAAAAATCCTTAAGTTAAAGTCAGCAATACACAAAAATGATTCTTTGTAAAAAAGATATTAAGGACTTTTCTTGACGATTTGCATATTTAAGGTAAAATTATGTACAGTTTTGCATCATATTCGACATAAATGGACTGCCGGGATGTCGAAAAATACATTATTTCTTCAGACAATGGTCGCAAAAAGGATTTATGAAGACATAATCCCTTTGCTTACAATTTTCTTTCGCTTTGCTTTTTCTTTGCTTACGGAGAAAAAACCACAGAAATATAGAATTTTTCTACAAAAACACACAAATAAGTCGCATTGGGACGCAGAATATTTCCTTGGCTACAGAATGGTGCATGTGAGTGAGCATGAATATAAAAATCAATGCAAAAATCCTTAAGGTAAAGTCAGAAGTATACAAATATGATCCTTTCTAAAAGTTATATTAATGACATTTCTTAATGATTTGCATATTTTAGGTAAAATTATTTACAGTTTTGCACCATATTCGACAAAAATGGACTGCTGGGATGTCGAAAAATACATTATTTCTTCAGGAAATGGTCACAAAAAGGATTTATGAAGACATTTTCCTTTTGCTTACAATTTTCTTATGCTTTGCTTATTCTTTGCTTACGGAGAAAACAACAGAACATAAGCAATTTTCTACAAATACACACGAATATGGCCCATAGGGACGCAGACTATTTCCTTGGCTACACAACGGTGCATGTGAGCGAGCGTGAATCTAAAAATAAAGGGTAAAATCGTTAATTATCAGTCAGATATTTATATATAATTCTGCTACTGCTTTAAAGTGATGTTAAGGATTTTTGGTACCCATTTGCTTATTTTAGCTCCAATTATCTACAGTTTTGCACCATATTCGGCATAAATGGACTGCCGGGATGTCGAAAAATACAGTATTTCTTCAGAAAATGGTCGCAAAAAGGATTTATGAAGACATATTCCCTTTGCTAATAATTTGCTTACGCTTTGCTTATTCTTTGCTTACGGAGAAAATACCACAGAAATTATAAATTTTCTACAAATACACACGAATAAGTCGCATAGGGACGCAGAATATTTCCTTGGCTACAAAAAGGTGCATGTGAGTGAGCATGAATCTAAAAATTAATGCAAAATCTTTCAGGTAAAGTCATAAATATACAAATATGATTCTTTCTAAAAGTGATATTAAGGACTTTTCTTACCGATTTGCATATTTTAGGCAAAATTATCTACAGTTTTGCACCATATTCGACCTAAATGGACTCCCGGAATGTCGAAAAATACATGATTTCTTCAGAAAATGGTCGCAACAAGGATTTATGAAGACATAGTCCCTTTGCTTACAATTTGCTTACGCTTTGCTTATTCTTTGCTTACGGAGAAAACACAAGAGAACATATGCAATTTTCTACAAATACACACGAATATTTCCCATAGGGACGCAGACTATTTCCTTGGCTACACAACGGTGCATGTGAGCGAGCACGAATCTAAAAATTAAGGGTAAAATCGTTAATTATAAATCAGATGTATATAAGTCTGCTACTGTTTAAAAGTGATGGTAAGGATTTTTGGTACCCATTTGCTTATTTTAGCTCCAAATATCTACAGTTTTGCACCATATTCTACATAAATGGACTGCCGGGATGTCGAAAAATACTTTACAAAAACACACAAATAAGTCGCATAGGGACGCAGAATATTTCCTTGGCTACAGAATGCTGCATGTGAGTGAGCATGAATCTAAAAATTAATGCAAAAATCCTTCAGTTAAAGTCAGCAATATACAAATCTGATTCTTTCTATAATCGATATTAAGGACTTTTCTTACCGATTTGCATATTTCAGGTAAAATTATCTACAGCTTTGCACCATATTCGACATAAATGGACTGTCGGGATGTCGAAAAATACATTATTTCTTCAGAAAATGGTCGCAAAAAGGATTTATGAAGACATAGTCCCTTTGCTTACAATTTGCTTACGCTTTGCTTATTCTTTGCTTATGGAGAAAACACCACAGAAATTGAGCAATTTTCTACAAATACACACGAATAAGTCGCATAGGGACGCAGACTACTTCCCCTGCTACAGAATGGTGCATGTGAGCGAGCATGAATCTAAAAATTAATGCAAAAATCCTTCAGGTAAAATCAGAAATATACAAATATGATTCTATCTAAAAGTGATATTAAGAACTTTTGGTACCCATTTGCTTATTTTAGCTCCAATTATCTACAGTTTTGCACCATATTAGGCATAAATGGACTCCCGGGATGTCGAAAAATACATTATTTCTTCAGAAAATGGTCGCAAAAAGGATTTATGAAGACATATTCCCTTTGCTTACAATTTGCTTACGCTTTGCTTATTCTTTGCTTACGGAGAAAACACCACAGAAATTAAGCATTTTTCTACAAATACACACGAATAAGTCGCATAGGGACGCAGACTATTTCCCTGGCTACAGAATGGTGCATGTGAGCGAGCATGAATCTAAAAATTAATGCAAAAATCCTTCAGGTAAAGTCAGAAATATACAAATATGATTCTTTCTAAAAGTGATATTAAGGACTTTTGGTACCCATTTGCTTTTTTTAGCTCCAATTATCTACAGTTTTGCACCATATTTGGCATAAATGGACTCCCGGGATGTCGAAAAATACATTATTTCTTCAGAAAATGGTCGCAAAAAGGATTTATGAAGACATATTCCCTTTGCTCACAATTTGCTTACGCTTTGCTTATTCTTTGCTTACGGAGAAAACACCTAAGAAATATAGAATTTTTCTACAAATACACACAAATAAATTGCATAGTGACGCAGAATATTTCCTTTGCTACAGAATGGTGCATGGGAGTGAGCATGAATCTAAAAATTAATGCAAAAATCCTTCAGTTAAAGTCAGCAATATACAAATATGATTATTTGTAAAAGTGATATTAAGGACTTTTCTTGACGATTTGCATATTTTAGGTAAAATTATCTACAGTTTTGCATCATATTCGACATAAATGGACTGCCGGGATGTCGAAAAATACAATCAGAAAATGGTCGCAAAAAGGATTTATGAAGACATAATTCCTTTGCTAACAATTTGCTTACGCTTTGCTTTTTCTTTGCTTACGGAGAAAACACCACAGAAATATTGAATTTTTCTACAAATACACACAAATAAGTTGCATAGTGACGCAGAATATTTCCTTTGCTACAGAATGGTGCATGGGAGTGAGCATGAATCTAAAAATTAATGCAAAAATCCTTCGGTTAAAGTCAGCAATATACAAATATGATTCTTTGTAAAAGTGATATTAAGGACTTTTCTTGACGATTTGCATATTTTAGGTAAAATTATCTACAGTTTTGCATCATATTCGACATAAATGGACTGCCGGGATGTCGAAAAATACAATCAGAAAATGGTCGCAAAAAGGATTTATGAAGACATAATTCCTTTGCTAACAATTTGCTTACGCTTTGCTTTTTCTTTGCTTACGGAGAAAACACCACAGAAATATTGAATTTTTCTACAAAAACACACAAAAAAGTCGCATAGGGACGCAGAATATTTCCTTGGCTACAGAATGGTGCATGTGAGTGAGCATGAATCTAAAAATTAATGCAAAAATCCTTCAGTTAAAGTCAGCAATATACAAATATGATTCTTTGTAAAAGTGATATTAAGGACTTTTCTTGACGATTTGCATATTTTAGGTAAAATTATCTACAGTTTTGCATCATATTCGACATAAATGGACTGCCGGGATGTCGAAAAATACAATCAGAAAATGGTCGCAAAAAGGATTTATGAAGACATAATTCCTTTGCTAACAATTTGCTTACGCTTTGCTTTTTCTTTGCTTACGGAGAAAACACCACAGAAATATTGAATTTTTCTACAAAAACACACAAATAAGTCGCATAGGGACGCAGAATATTTCCTTGGCTACACAACGGTGCATGTGAGCGAGCACGAATCTTAAAATTAAGGGTAAAATCGTTAATTATAAAATAACACCCTATTAATCGCGTTCGGACTTATTGCATTTCGGACTTGCGCGGATGGCCTGTTGGTTTTCGAAATCGCTGCCACATGGAGATGCATTGACGCGCACAAGCTTATCGTATCTGATTACCGCAGCTCATTTGAGCATTGCGCGACCGCTATGAAGAACGGTTGATTGCGCGTGATATGACCGGTGGTCACTTGCGTCAGCAGACCGCTCTTGCTGCAGCAGGTCGATTCTGGGGGTAGCTAATTAAGCATGGGTATATCAGCTGCAGTTATCAGCAGCACCTCAGGCCCTGGACGGCAGTGATAATATTATAAGGAGAGGGCTAATAGGAGGGCGCAGGGTGATCTTGAGCGAGGCTCCAAAGCCCTATAATATTATAGGATTCCAGACGCTATAATATTATAGGGTCCACGGGGTCCGTTGCGGAGGCGCAGGGTGCAGTCACACACACACACATACATATATAATTTTCACTAAATTTAATCTTGCGTTCATCTTACGTGCATCATAGGATCGCTTTAAGGTCAAATATGTAGCCAGGTCGACATATTGAATACGGAAATATTATAATTTAAAGTGTAACAGATAAAACCATGCAATATATAAAATAATTATCACCCATAATATTTTGGTCATATAAACGGATACTGAGACTATATTTAATATCGTTTTTTTTGCTACATCACAAAATAATTATTTTTTGTTTATTTGTTGCAAACATTTAAAATTTTACTAATTTAATATGATACAAAATTCTACTGGTCAGGATCATTCGGGTTATTCTATTACCAGCATTAAATATGGTGGAACAAATATATAATCAGCTGTCCAAAAGGAGCATTCCAAGGTACAGAATATGTTTTTGGACACCTTAATAAAAATAAGACAATATATATATATATATTATAACTAAATTTATTACATATATATATATAATGTACATCATATAAAATGATATATATGCTAAAATAAACACAAAAGTTTAAAATGAAAAAGGTACATTTCCCTGAACTTTCTGAATACTATACTCAGATACCTAATGTGAACATTAATTTTAATCTTTTACTTGGCGTTTTATCATTATTCATGGAATATGTAAAGTAAAAAATATGTATAGTTATATAGATGTGGTGCTGTACATTTGCAAAGCCGAATAACGCCTGATATTGCCAAAATCCAGAGTGTGCGGCATCCCTTTGAAGTCCCCCATGCTCCTCCCTCGGGACTCTTAATGAGCTGACCAGCTGTATTATCTGGTTTTCAGGGCCAGTTTGATAGCTATAGGGTGGAGGCTCCCTATCAATAAGACCTTATAAAATATGGTTCACATTTAATGTATATATTTCAGGGTTCATATAACAGAAGACGTTTATTCATAATCCCGTGACCAAGATAAGTTTAAAGGTTAAGTTGAAGTGAACATTGTTAATGTATCAAATTTCTTTTTAAATTAATTAAAAGTAAATAAAATTCATTAAGAAAACTGAAAGATTGTGGATTAAGTGGAAAATATGCGGGAATTATATATTTGCGTATCAACATCTAATTTATTTCTAACATGATGTAACTATGATTTTAGCATACCCGTTGTTCGTGCAACAAAGCAACATCAATGTCCAGGTTCTGTTTCAAAGCCTATCTTCAAAATTTTTCATCCATATATTCATTCAATTCAATTTATGAAATATATAATAAACAACAACTGTATAATCATACAGTAACCATTTGTATGGTATACAGTTTATTCCGATTTTCATTTGTTTCATGGATAAGGTTTATTACTTATCACCTGGATGGCTGCCTGCTCAAAATGTTTTTGTATGTTAAGTAAAGAGCTATCCTTGGGATGTTTGAACAACCTCTTTCATTGTTCTATAAGACAAAGCTATGAACTATAAAAAAATTATTAATGTAACTATAAATGAATAATAAACTAAATGCATTTGTTTCTAAAGAAGGCAACAATTAAAACTGAATATTGAAATTATTTCTTTTACCAAATTGTATGTATGAAGCAATCAGTGCTGCTTTCTAACCGGATTAAAACTCTTTAACTGATCCCTAGAGGCTTGACTAGTAAGTGACACTTCATTATTATCTCATCTGGCCACCCCACCCCATCTGCCCAGCACTGGCCTGACTTGCATTCATGCACAGCTGTATTACTGGTGTCTAATGTTGATCTGTGCATGTAGGTCAGTGCGATCAGGGCTGTGTCACTTCCAGGCATGTAGTGCTGGCTGCTTTCTGGTGTGTATTCACATATGTACACAGTCCAGTTATTTGTACTGACTAACCAACAGTATAGCCACCACTAACGCACAGTACACACAAACACGGCCGATCACATAAACCCTGCCACCTTATTATTGTACCTCATATATATATATATATATATATATATATATATATATATATATATATATATATTGCGATCTCAAAATACATATTACTGTGGTTGACTTCAAATCCGCGGGGTTTTAAATTCGTTGGGTTCACAATTCATGTTACTGTGGTTGACTTTATATTTGTATTCGCGGGGTTAAAATGTCGCGCTTTTCACCTTTCCAGTGTTTTGCGAGGGTTCCATTTTCGCGATCTCACAATCCAAAGACCTATACACAGAGTATAATCAATATCATGTTAATTAATTAAATCAAATATTATAGGCACTTAATCTTATTGACAAGAAATATTGTTCGTCAACGGCAGACAAGTGGAATGATCTGATATAATTAAAAATATCAATCTTTGAAGGTACCCTATTTTATTCATAAAATCAACCGTTTACTTGTCAACTTTGCCTTCGACAGTGGGACCTCTTATTAACAAAGATTAATATCGGGAAGATCAGGAATTTGATACTTTTGCGAACAAAAAGGCAACCACAGTATGTTGATATATAAGGAATAAAAAAAAAGAATAATTTAATATTACAAAGCCAACTGATGGATGCTTAGTTGGCTTGAATACAGCATAGGATTCAACTGCTAGGCAAAATAACGTTTCCTTGCATATCTTCATCCCAGGAATGTGTATAGATAAGTGCCTTTTTGACAAATAATAATAATGCTGTTGGTATGGTAGAGTCACAAAATTACATTTGTGTCACTGATAGTTTTTGTTCCTATCTTTGTCTTTAGACCACAGTCTCAAACATAAAACTTTGAAGGGTTCAGTGATGTTAGACTCGAATCGTGTCAAGACTTGGAGTCTTGGAATCGAGTCCGTACTCAAGTGCACTTTTCTAGGGACTCAGACTGAGACTTATGGCGGTTTCACACCGGATGCGTACGAACGAATTTTACGTCCGAACGAAAATTTGCTGTACGAACGAAAAAATAAAACACTTTATTTTATGTTGGTGCATACACACCTTATCCGAACGATGCTATCCGAACGAAAAAAATAGAACATGTTCTATTTTTTGTCGTTCGCATCGGACAGGAATGGCTTCTCTTCACCTTCAACACAAAAGAGCTGGAATATTTTTAACCAGACTGGTTCATTTGTACGTTACCTATTTGATATATATGTAATGGTGTACAACACAGAAGTGTTGTTTTCATGTCCACTATTTTAAAATTATGTGATAAAAATATACAAACAGGGATTATTTTTATTTGAATCAAATTTATTTGATTCAAACAGATATTTATAACATGTTTTTAGCTCCAAGGTTTTTTCATTTTAACCAGACTTCTTTTTATATAATCTGTAAATTTCCTGGGGGGGATTATATTTTTATCAAAAGAGATTTCAATTGCCGCTAGGCCACTTATTTTAATTTACAATCGGGGACAAAACAGACTTTTAAACCAGGTTTAGATGAAATTTTTCAGGGTAAATTCTAATTCTTAATATATTATTTGCAATATATTAAAGTTATTCTCCGAAAGGGGGAGGGATGATTACATAGATCATCCCCCCCTAGCCCCCCCCCCCCTTTATTGACGCCCCTGAATATAAGTCAGCTTTGTAAGCGATATTAACACAAATTAGCGACATTATCCAGGACAAGCTGTTCATTACCAATAAAAAATCCGCGTCAAATATAGAAAAAAAATCATGGAACATTAACTTTTTTCATTTGTATTTTGTATTATTATCATATATTATTTTTATTTCAACGTTTTGCATTTAAACAGAAGTTTCATAGCTGTGCGCAGACTGTTCAAATCATATTGGCAGATTTGAAATGAAATATAAATCAAACTTAACTAGTGATTCAAACTTTAATTAAACTTGAAATGCAGCAGTTACAGTGGCATCCGTTCTCTTGAAACAAGAGGTTGCGCAATTATTTTTAAATTCATGTTGAAATGGGAATTGTGGTCGAGTTAGTGGTAAATATTATTTTCGTTTATTCAGTCAGTACACTCAGAGATAAAAACTTTATTGTTAATAATTATTAATTAAAAATTAATGAGAAAATCAATTTACATGTTCAGAAGTATTCGACATTTTTGTATAGGTCTACAGGTATATATGGCCATAAAGCATGCATATATATTTTTAGTGCATCCGATATATTGCTCATATATCTGTCCATTACGAATTTCGGAGACGAAAATTCCTCGGTCGGAAACAAAAAATATCGTTCGGATTTGGTGTGAATGAAATTTCGGACGCGACAGGATTATAGTCGGATCGGCAGAAATATTCGTTCGTGTCATATTCGTTCGGACGCATCCGGTGTGAAACCGCCTTAAACTCAGGCATATGCACTCAAAATTTAAGCCGAGTCCAGCTTGGTTCGAGTAGTGATGTAGGAGTCGAGTCCGATCTTGGACTCAAGGGTCCTTGACTAGGACATGTCCTCGGATGATCTATATATACGGATTACAGAAATCAGGCGGCGTCCATCTCATATAAGTCCTATTGAAAACAACTCATATGTCACATATTATAAAGATTTATGTATATGTGCGAACTACTAACAGAATATTAATCAATAATAATATTATATATACCAAGCTTTGCTCAGCATCGGGAGCTATAAATGTAATTAACCATTAAAGTAAAACCATGTGTGAACTAACGTAAAAGTGTACATGTTAATCTGACATTTCCATTTTAATTTACTTTTTTGCAGACATATATGTATTGGAATTACACTCGGACTTGGACTTGGGGTAAAATGACTCAGACTCAAAGAAGATGGACTTGGACTTGAACCTCAAGGGCTCGGTATTGACTTGTCTGGACTCGGACTTGCACTCGGACTCGGATGGCATGGACACAACTTCATCACTGGATTCCAGTGTGGACAAAAACTGTCACGTAAAGTCTGATGCACATCGAAAAACACTCTACCAACAGGTGTATTGTTGCAAAAAAATATTTAAACAAGCCTAGACATTCCACTGCACATTTTAGATTTATCTCTAGCTTTGCCCGTATCCTCCAGGTATCTAAAGCTTGTTGCTGTTTCACAAGTAATTGTCAGATTTAAACCATAGTGATTTTATAAAATTCAAAACTCAAAGCTTGTCTACAGAATTTACATATAGACATTTTAGTGACAAATATAAGTTCATCAGCCTTCAAAATGACTTAACAATGCAGTAATATTAATTCAATATCATATTCTATGCAATATTACTTTCAATTTAAAAATTCTCTATTATATCACTCAGATTTATACCTGTAATGACCGGGTGAACAAGTTTCATTACATCTTATATACAGCAGCTCCAAAATAATAGTAGAAAACCTCGTTATTTTAACAGTGTATAGGTATACCTATTCATTTCTTATTTAAATTCAATGGGAGCTAGAGGAAAACAAAAAACACTTCTCAAGCTGAAACATATGATTATTTTTTAAGACGAAGACTGCATGTGAAGTGAGAATCTTCTTCTTGTTGAAAGGAACAAAGCATCAGAGGTGCAACATTGTCGTCTTTTAAACATGAGATAACTCTTGCCAAAGAAAATCATGCTGTATTGTAATTATAACCCTATTTAAACCGTTAATATTAAATCTGAATGAAAAAAAAATGCATATTTATAAAAATAAACACTCTTTCAAGTTTTAAGATGATTGAGCCAACAGAAACCGAATGAATGTTTCAAATTCTTGTTTATAGTGATCTTTTTATCAAGAAAATTATTGCCTGTTTTGCATGGCTGGGTGTGCCAACCTGATGCTGGACATGCTGCAGAGTATACAGACCCCACCTTGATCCAGAAATCATATGGTCTCAAATTCAGTATGGTAACTGGTATCAGAGATTTAATTTTAAATATTATTAATGTTGCCGATCTAGTACATGTACTAGGTTCAAATGGCAAGAGTAAAATGAAAGGTCAGTATAAAGCAGTTGCCTTCAATTTTAGTGTATAGTGATCAAAGCCTCATCATGTACTTTCTTGCTTTGCTTCATCACTTCATTTTAGGAACTTCTGTTAACTTAATACAAACATATATATATACACACAATCACACCAACATATATATATATATATATATATATTATGTGTGTGAAAATGATATATTTGTATATATTGCGATACGGCGATTCCCAAATTGCGTTTTGCTATATCGTTTTCAAATATCAATATCTTTAAAAACTTTGTCAAACTTGACTGCATATAGTTTCTTATGGTATAAAAAAGGGTTTTGTTACAAAGTAATACATTGAAATGGGTTAAGATTAGTGAAAGGCCACAACCATGTCTATAGACACGACTCTAGAAGTCTTGATAGACCACATGGTAAAAGGTCAGTCCTAGCAGTCCCAGGAGTTATGGACTGCATATACTTTAAGTTTCAATATATTTCACATGATACTGGATCAATAATTTTTACATGTTCTCACGAAAGCCTGAGCTCGTACTGTATATAATTCGAGGCAAACACATCCAGACCTCGGACATAAACATACAACCCAAAACACGAAATACGCATTAAAGAATATACAGAAATTTTACTTCATATCAAAACGTGACCAGATACATGTGAATATACAAGAAAACTAAATTTGAACAAAAGATTATGAGATGTTCAAGCCACTGAATAGTGGTGACGGTCCATCTGTGCTTGGCGCTATTGAACAAAATTTGCATTAAACATACATAAATACAAAACATTATGAGTGGGCTAAACCCTATAAGCAACCTTGAATATTATATACATGGTCCAAAAATTGTTAAGGCTTGCTCATTAACCGAATTCATATCACATCTGGACCAACCAAGATCTGAGCAATAATAACGGCTCAGTGCTTTAGCTCCTAGAAATATGAACATATACGGGCGGCGGACCTAATCCACAAGACAGGAATACTGAAGAAAATAGTGATACGGGTAAGGAAAATTTACGTCTCTCGAACTACGACAGGATGGAATAATGAGGCCTAATAATAGGTGTAGTCCAGATGAGAGAAAATAAGTATTTAAAGACAACTTTTCTGGTGGAGGGAACCGTGTCCATTTGTTTGCTAACGTAACTATGTATATGTATATCTGCAGAATTCCATTCCGGTTTCTTACTACATGAAAGGGCAGTATCACACGCTTCCTCTCACATTAAATCCTTGCGTCAACCAGGCCCGGTGACTTCTGCACCTGCGGACCCTGGGTTGATAATCGTTCCCACTGATGGGTCATAGAAAGGCGCACACGTTTGTGAGTGAAACACAGCCCATGTCCGAATAAAGTCCCCCCGCCAACCTTAACGAATAGGACAATCCCCTCCATATGTATTCAGTTATTTAAACAAAACCATGCACTTAATACTTAATTACTATGGATTTCATATTTTTGGTTATACAATGGTAATATTAATGGGTACTTACATAAATACATGATCCTTCAGATGTCTGTGTCAGAAAATATAGACAACATAATCCTGTGTTTAAATACTAAGTATAAATATAAATGATATCAAATAACGCACTAATTATGTATATACAATAGGTTGCTTTCATGGAGCAATCGTAAGCCCATAAAACCAGCAAATAGCGTCATATATTAGTGAACTATCTGCCACACTCGGGATGAGACCGGTGTGGGAATTTGCATGGTGTTCTATTAGTTTAATTTTTGTTACACATGTATTAAAATGTTATTTCACCATCTTTCAGTCGTTGTTGGTCATTGCAGTGCCGGGAACATAACTAAACTATAAAATCTCATTTGAAAATATATTCACTACTGATGTGGCATTCATTTGATGTAGATTTCTTTATAAATTTCCCCAATACATTCAGAATGAGACCATAGTTCATACTATCCCAATTCTATTGATCTAGCAGTAATGACATCCTTGTTATTTCCTGTACTTATTACTTTTCCTGATAATTCAAAGAATATCAGATAGCGTGAGTGTATGGAATATAAGTCAAAAGGGTGCACTATATATGTTTTACTTCTACAAAGAGCCAAGTAAAACAAAGGATATATATATATAAACATATGGAGTGAATGATTGTCAATAGCTGAATAATGCCCTGCCCAGTGGCTGTGGTCAGAGATGAACAACTGGCCTGTAAGCTCCCATGTACACACAGTTTGGCTGGCCAGCTAATACAGAGTACTGCATACTCACAAGCAGTGACAAAGCCCTGCCCAGATGCACTGGTCAACTGAAGCATCATTACACACTAGTGAGCACAGTATAGGCCAGGCAATGCAAGTTCAAGGGCTGTGCTGTGCTGGACAGCAGCCGGGTGGTCAGATTAGATAATGAGGTATCGCTAATCACCCCAGCCTCTGGGGACCCTTCAATGAATTTTTCCTGGTAGAAAGCTTGTTTGAGTGTTTGCCCTTTAAGTATGATTCGTTTCATTCGTTATGATTCGTTTGTATTTTTGCAACTGCAATTATTACTATTGCATAATAATTACATACACCGTCATACTCGAGGTGAGAGTAAAGTACCCGTAAATTATGATAAAATGGGGGGGGGGGGACTTTTGTCCCCTTTATAATTAAGGAGGGGGCCTTTTTATTCCGAAGGAAGGGGGCGAGGGGAGCGAGTACATCCTTGTTGGGTGTGTGCTGAATATAGATCAAAGTGACTGAAGTCCAGTGTCAAATATGATTATCATATGGGTCATAAATGGAGCTTACATATAACTTTCCTATTCAAATACCACCCAAAGGGAAAAAAAAATATGCTTCCCGAGGAATTCGTTAGGTTTTGCCAAGGCGCGAAAGAGGGGTCGCATGCGGATTCCTGGGAAGTGGATATATGTGTGCGACACAAAGGACAACTTGTATCAGGCGAGAAAATCAATGCCCTAGTTCAACGTTACAAAGGAAATCACCGAACAGTGCAAGGCGGACTATCCTGAACTGAATGAGCACGAGTATTTGCCCTGAGTCTCTCTCTCTCTCTCTCTCTCTCTCTCTCTCTCTCGATCGTGTTTTTTAATTTTATAATAAAAGTAATTCTTGTAACATGAGAAACAATTTCCACAGCATAAATCAAAATTGAGAATGAGTGGAAAAGATTGTCTATGATTGCAAACATTTGAACACCATAATTTGTGTGGAATTCATTAATTCGATCTTTTTTATCTTCAAATTGTTGCAAATGAAAGAATACAGTAACGAAACTTTATGTAAATATGTCACGCTAAGTAAAAGATAAAAAGTTAATAGTCACCTGAGGAAATGTAACTTTTCAGGGAAATGTAACTTTTTTTATTTTGAATTTTTGCTTTTATTAAGACATATATATAATTTTATATGATGTAAATTATTTACATTTTATATGTAATATATATATATATATATATATATATATATAATTCATTTATTTCCTTATTTTAATTATGGTGTCCCAAAACCTATAATCTGCAGCTCCTCCAAAGTCACTTTTATAATCCATTTATTATTTTAATCAGCAATATAATATATGCAAAATCGATATAACAGTATAGGAGATGAGGAGATTTTTAGGGAAATTCACCACCATGCAGGGGCCTTCCCCTTTTGCATATTCAAGTTTTGCGAGTATGCACCCCCCTCCCCACACACACACACACACTTCATGACCTCGCTATAGGACCCCCCCCCCCCCCCGTTCTAGTGATCTCTAGTTTGACGAAGATCTACATCAGTAACCAAACCTTCTGAAGCCAGCTGAGAGGAATTATATAAAAAAGAAGTTACATATGAATTATGTAGTTTTAAAAACTATCAGTCGGATATTTTATGATACGAATAAAGAGATGGAATGTGTTTCGATGTCCTGCTGTTTCTTAATAAATCATGTAATTTTAACAAGACGATGTTGTTTCTTGAATGCAGCTGGGACAGAGGGTTTAATTTTTACAGGATGAACTTCACAAAATGTGTATGGGTCTTTTTTGTGATCTTTAAAGAGATTTTTTCCTTAGGAAACAGAAGTTTATTCTATAAACGGCTTTTAAATATGTGAATAAAATGACCCGAATGATCCTGACCAGTAGAATTTTGTACCATATTAAATAAATAAAAGTTTAATTATTTGTGATGTAGCAAGAAAACAACGATATTAAATATAGCCTCAGTATCTGTGTAAGACAAAAATATTAAAGAAGATAAATATTTGATTTATTTCATTGATTTATCTGTTATATTTAAACATTGTAATGTTTCCCGTATTCAATATTTCGACCTGTCTGCATAATTGCCTTTGAAACAACGATCATATGATGCACGATGAACCCAAGATTGAATTAAGCGCTAATCATGTGTGTGTGTCTGACTGCACCCTGCGCCTTCGCAATAGACCCCGTGGATCCTATAATATTATAGGGTCTGGAATCCTATAATATTATAGGGCATGGGATGCTCGTACAAGGTCACCCGGCGCCCTCCTATTAGCCCTCCCCGAAAATATTATCACTCCCGCCCTGGGAATGGGATACTGGTACCAGATTGACCAGCTGTGGGTTACGGCAGCTGATACACCCTTGCTTAATAAGCTACCACCAGATGCGACCTGCTGCAGCGAGAGCGTTCTGCTGATGCAACTGACCACCGGTCAAACCACCCACACTAAACGGTTCTTCATAGCGACCGCGCATTGCTCTCGTGAACTGTAGTAATCAGATACGATAAGCTCGGGCGCGTCAATGCATCTCCATGTGGCAGCGATTACGAAAACTAACAGGCCATCCGCGCAAGTCCGAAATGCAATAAATCCGAACGCGATTAATAGGGTGTTAAATATTTATATATATTTCTGCTACTGTTTAAAAGTGATGTTAAGGATTTTTGGTACCCATTTGCTTATTTTAGGTCCAAATATCTACAGTTTTGCACCATATTCTACATTAATGGACTGCCGGGATGTCGAAAAATACTTTATTTCTTCAGAAAATGGTCGCAACAAGGATTTATGAAGACATATTCCCTTTGCTTACAATTTGCTTACGCTTTGCTTATTCTTTGCTAACGGAGAAAACACCACAGAAATTAAGCATTTTTCTGCAAATACACACGAATAAGTCGCATAGGGACGCAGACTACTTCCCTTGCTACAGAATGGTGCATGTGAGCGAGCATGAATCTAAAAATTAATGCAAAAATCCTTCAGGTAAAATCAGAAATATACAAATATGATTCTATCTAAAAGTGATATTAAGAACTTTTGGTACCCATTTGCTTATTTTAGCTCCAATTATCTACAGTTTTGCACCATATTAGGCATAAATGGACTCCCGGGATGTCGAAAAATACATTATTTCTTCAGAAAATGGTCGCAAAAGGGATTTATGAAGACATATTCCCTTTGCTTACAATTTGCTTACGCTTTGCTTTTTCTTTGCTTACGGAGAAAACACCACAGAAATATAGAATTTTTCTACAAAAACACACAGATAAGTCGCATAGGGACGCAGAATATTTCCTTGGCTACAGAATGGTGCATGTGAGTGAGCATGAATATAAAAATTAATGCAAAAAATCCTTCAGGTAAAGTCAGAGATATACAAATATGATTCTTTCTAAAAGTGATATTAGGGACTTTTGGTACCCATTTGCTTATTTTAGCTCCAATTATCTACAGTTTTGCACCATATTCGGCATAAATGGACTCCCGGGATGTCGAAAAATACATTATTTCTTCAGAAAATGGTCGCAAAAAGGATTTATGAAGACATATTCCCTTTGCTTACAATTTGCTTCCGCTTTGCTTATTCTTTGCTTACGGAGAAAACACCACAGAAATATAGAATTTTTCTACAAAAACACACAAATAAGTCGCATAGGGACGCAGAATATTTCCTTGGCTGCAGAATGGTGCATGTGAGTGAGCATGAATCTAAAAATTAATGCAAAAATCCTTCAGTTAAAGTCAGCAATATACAAATCTGATTCTTTCTATAATCGATATTAAGGAATTTTCTTACCGATTTGCATATTTTAGGTAAAATTATCTACAGCTTTGCACCATATTCGACATAAATGGACTGCCGGGATGTCGAAAAATACATTATTTCTTCAGAAAATGGTCGCAAAAAGGATTTATGAAGACATATTCCCTTTGCTTACAATTTGCTTACGCTTTGCTTATTCTTTGCTTATGGAGAAAACACCACAGAAATTAAGCAATTTTCTACAAATACACACGAATAAGTCGCATAGGGACGCAGACTATTTCCCTGGCTACAGAATGGTGCATGTGAGCGAGCATGAATCTCAAAATTAATGCAAAAATCCTTCAGGTAAACTCAGAAATATACAAATATGATTCTTTGTAAAAGTGATATTAAGAACTTTTGGTACCCATTTGCTTATTTAAGCTCCAATTATCTACAGTTTTGCACCATATTAGGCATAAATGGACTCCCGGGATGTCGAAAAATACATTATGTCTTCAGAAAATGGTCGCAAAAAGGATTTATGAAGACATATTCCCTTTGCTTACAATTTGCTTACGCTTTGCTTATTCTTTGCTTACGGAGAAAACACCACAGAAATATAGAATTTTTCTACAAATACACACGAATAAGTCGCATAGGGACGCAGAATATTTCCTTGGCTACAGAATGGTGCATGTGAGTGAGCATCAATCTAAAAATTAATGCAAAAATCCTTCAGTTAAAGTCAGCAATACACAAAAATGATTCTTTGTAAAAAAGATATTAAGGACTTTTGGTACCCATTTGCTTATTTTAGCTCCAATTATCTACAGTTTTGCACCATATTCGGCATAAATGGACTCCCGGGATGTCGAAAAATACATTATTTCTTCAGAAAATGGTCGCAAAAAGGATTTATGACGACATATTCCCTTTGCTTACAATTTGCTTACGCTTTGCTTATTCATTGCCTACGGAGAAAACACCACAGAAATATAGAATTTTTCTACATAAACACAAATAAGTCGCATAGTGACGCAGACTATTTCCTTGGCTACAGAATGGTGCATGTGAGCGAGCACGAATCTAAAAATTAAGGGTAAAATCGTTAATTATAAATCAGATATATATAATTCTGCTACTGTTTAAAAGTGATGTTAAGGATTTTTGGTACCCATTTGCTTATTTTAGCTCCAAATATCTACAGTTTTGCACCATATTCTACATAAATGGACTGCCGGAATGTCGAAAAATACTTTATTTCTTCAGAAAATGGTCGAAACAATAATTTATGAAGACATATTCCCTTTGCTTACAATTTGCTTACGCTTTGCTTATTCTTTGCTTACGGAGAAAACACCACAGAAATAAAGCATTTTTCTACAAATACACACGAATAAGTCGCATAGGGAGGCAGACTATTTCCCTGGCTACAGAATGGTGCATGTGAGCGAGCATGAATATAAAAATTATTGCAAAAATCCCTCAGGTAAAGTCAGAAATATACAAATCTGATTCTTTCTAAAAGTGATATTAAGGACGTTTCTTACCGATTCGCATATTTTAGGTAAAATTATCTACAGCTTTGCACCATATTCTACCTAAATGGACTGCCGGGATGTTGAAAAATACATTATTTCTTCAGAAAATGGTGGCAAAAATGATTTATGAAGACATTTTCCCTTTGCTTACAATTTGCTAACGCTTTGCTTATTCTTTGCTTATGGAGAAAACACCACAGAAATTAAGCATTTTTCTAGAAATACACACGAATAAGTCGCATAGGGAGGCAGACTATTTCCCTGGCTACAGAATGGTGCATGTGAGCGAGCATGAATCTAAAAATTAATGCAAAAATCCTTCAGGTAAAGTCAGAAATATACAAATATGATTCTTTCTAAAAGTGACATTAAGGACTTTTGGCACCCATTTGCTTATTTTAGCTCCAATTATCTACAGTTTTGCACCATATTTGGCATAAATGGACTCCCGGGATGTCGAAAAATACATTATTTCTTCAGAAAATGGTCGCAAAAAGGATTTATGAAGACATATTCCCTTTGCTCACAATTTGCTTACGCTTTGCTTATTCTTTGCTTACGGTGAAAACACCACAGAAATATAGAATTTTTCTACAAATACACACAAATAAGTTGCATAGTGACGCAGAATATTTCCTTTGCTACAGAATGGTGCATGGGACAGAGCATGAATCTAAAAATTAATGCAAAAATCCTTCAGTTAAAGTCAGCAATATACAAATATGATTCTTTGTAAAAGTGATATTAAGGACTTTTCTTGACGATTTGCATATTTTAGGTAAAATTATCTACAGTTTTGCATCATATTCGACATAAATGGACTGCCGGGATGTCGAAAAATACAATCAGAAAATGGTCGCAAAAAGGATTTATGAAGACATAATTCCTTTGCTAACAATTTGCTTACGCTTTGCTTTTTCTTTGCTTACGGAGAAAACACCACAGAAATATTGAATTTTTCTACAAAAACACACAAATAAGTCGCATAGGGACGCAGAATATTTCCTTGGCTACAGAATGGTGCATGTGAGTGAGCATGAATCTAAAAATTAATGCAAAAATCCTTCAGTTAAAGTCAGAAATATACAAATATGATTCTTTGTAAAAGTGATATTAAGGACTTTTCTTGACGATTTGCATATTTTAGGTAAAATTATCTACTGTTTTGCACCGTATTCGACATAAATGGATTGCCGGGATGTCGAAAAATACATTATTTCTTCAGAAAATAGTCGCAACAAATATTTATAAAGACAAAGTCAATGTGCTTACAATTTGCTTATGCTTTGCTTATTCTTTGCTTACGGAGAAAACACCACAGAAATTATAATTTTTCTACGAATACACACGAATAAGTCGCATAGGGACGCAGAATATTTCCTTGGCTACAAAAAGGTGCATGTGAGTGAGCAGGAATCTAAAAATTAATGCAAAAATCCTTCAGTTAAAGTCAGAAATATACAAATCTGATTCTTTCTAAAAGTGATATTAAGGACTTTACTTACCGATTTGCATATTTTAGGGAAAATTATTTACAGCTTTGCACCATATTCGTCATAAATGGACAGCCGGGATGTCGAAAAATACATGATTTCTTCAGAAAATGGTCGCAAAAATGATTTATGAAGACATATTCCCTTTGCTTACAATTTGCTTACGCTTTGATTATTCTTTGTTTAGGAGAAAACACAACAGAAATTAAGCATTTTTCTAGAAATACACACGAATAAGTCCCATAGGGAGGCAGGCTACAGAATGGTGCATGTGAGCGAGCATGAATCTAAAAATTAATGCAAAAATCCTTCAGTTAAAGTCAGCAAAACACAAAAATGATTCTTTGTAAAAAAGATATTAAGGAGTTTTTGGTACCCATTTGCTTATTTTAGCTCCAATTATCTGCAGTTTTGCACCATATTCGGCATAAATGGACTCCCGGGATGTCGAAAAATACATTATTTCTTCAGAAAATGGTCGCAAAAAGGATTTATGACGACATATTCCCTTCGCTTACAACTTGCTTACGCTTTGCTTATTCTTTGCTTACGGAGAAAACACCACAGAAATATAGAATTTTTCTACAAAAAACACACAAATAAGTCGCATAGGGACGCAGAATATTTCCTTGGCTACAGAATGGTGCATGTGAGTGAGCATGAATATAAAAATTATTGCAAAAATCCCTCAGGTAAAGTCAGAAATATACAAATCTGATTCTTTCTGAAAGTGATATTAAGGACGTTTCTTACCGATTCGCATATTTTAGGTAAAATTATCTACAGCTTTGCACCATATTCTACTTAAATGGACTGTCAGTTAAAGTCAGAAATATACAAATCTGATTTTTTCTTAAAGTGATATTAAGGACTTTACTTACCGATTTGCATATTTTAGGGAAAATTATTTACAGCTTTGCACCATATTCGACATAAATGGACAGCCGGGATGTCGAAAAATACATTATTTCTTCAGAAAATGGTCGCAAAAATGATTTATGAAGACATATTCCCTTTGCTTACAATTTGCTTACGCTTTGCTTATTCTTTGCTTATAGAGAAAACACCACAGAAATTAAGCATTTTTCTAGAAATACACACGAATAAGTCGCATAGGGAGGCAGACTATTTCCCTGGCTACAGAATGGTGCATGTGAGCGAGCATGAATCTAAAAATTAATGCAAAAATCCTTCAGGTAAAGTCAGAAATATACAAATATGATTCTTTCTAAAAGTGATATTAAGGACTTTTGGTACCCATTTGCTTATTTTAGCTTCAATTATCTACAGTTTTGCACCATATTTGGCATAAATGGACTCCCGGGATGTCGAAAAATACATTATTTCTTCAGAAAATGGTCGCAAAAAGGATTTATGAAGACATATTCCCTTTGCTCACAATTTGCTTACGCTTTGCTTATTCTTTGCTTACGGAGAAAACACCACAGAAATATAGAATTTTTCTACAAATACACACAAATAAGTTGCATAGTGACGCAGAATATTTCCTTGGCTACAGAATGGTGCATGGGAGTGAGCATGAATCAAAAAATTAATGCAAAAATCCTTCAGTTAAAGTCAGCAATATACAAATATGATTCTTTGTAAAAGTGATATTAAGGACTTTTCTTGACGATTTGCATATTTTAGGTAAAATTATCTACAGTTTTGCATCATATTCGACATAAATGGACTGCCGGGATGTCGAAAAATACAATCAGAAAATGGTCGCAAAAAGGATTTATGAAGACATAATCCCTTTGCTAACAATTTGCTTACGCTTTGCTTTTTCTTTGCTTACGGAGAAAACACCACAGAAATATTGAATTTTTCTACAAAAACACACAAATAAGTCGCATAGGGACGCAGAATATTTCCTTGGCTACAGAATGGTGCATGTGAGTGAGCATGAATCTAAAAATTAATGCAAAAATCCTTCAGGTAAAGTCAGAAATATACAAATATGATTCTTTCTAAAAGTAATATTAAGAACTTTTGGTACCCATTTGCTTATTTAAACTCCAATTATCTACAGTTTTGCACCATATTCGACAAAAATGGACTGCCGGGACTTCGAAAAATACATTATTTCTTCAGGAAATGGTCACAAAAAGGATTGATGAAGACATTGTCCATTTGCTTACAATTTGCTTATGCTTTGCTTATTCTTTGCTTACGGAGAAAACAAGAGAACATAGGCAATTTTCTACAAATACACACGAATCTGTCCCATATCCCATAGGGACGCAGACTATTTCCTTGGCTACACAACGGTGCATGTGAGCGAGCACGAATCTTAAAATTAAGGGTAAAATCGTTAATTATAAAATATTTATATATAATTCTGCTACTGTTTAAAAGTGATGTTAAGGATTTTTGGTACCCATTTGCTTATTTTAGCTCCAAATATCTACAGTTTTGCACCATATTCTACATAAATGGACTGCCGGGATGTCGAAAAATACTTTATTTCTTCAGAAAATGGTCGCAACAAGGATTTATGAAGACATATTCCCTTTGCTTACAATTTGCTTACGCTTTGCTTATTCTTTGCTTACGGAGAAAACACCACAGAAATTAAGCATTTTTCTACAAATACACACGAATAAGTCGCATAGGGACGCAGACTACTTCCCTGGCTACAGAATGGTACATGTGAGCGAGCATGAATCTAAAAATTAATGCAAAAATCCTTCAGGTAAAGTCAGAGATATACAAATATGATTCTCTCTAAAAGTGATATTAGGGACTTTTGGTACCCATTTGCTTATTTTAGCTCCAATTATGTACAGTTTTGCACCATATTCGGCATAAATGGACTCCCGGGATGTCGAAAAATACATTATTTCTTCAGAAAATGGTCGGAAAAAGGATTTATGAAGACATATTCCCTTTGCTTACAATTTGCTTACGCTTTGCTTATTCTTTGCTTACGGAGAAAACACCACAGAAATATTGAATTTTTCTACAAAAACACACGAATAAGTCGCATAGGGACGCAGAATATTTCCTTGGCTACAGAATGGTGCATGTGAGTGAGCATGAATCTAAAAATTAATGCAAAAATCCTTCAGTTAAAGTCAGCAATATACAAATCTGATTCTTTCTATAATCGATATTAAGGACTTTTCTTACCGATTTGCATATTTCAGGTAAAATTATCTACAGCTTTGCACCATATTCGACATAAATGGACTGCCGGGATGTCGAAAAATACATTATTTCTTCAGAAAATGGTCGCAAAAAGGATTTATGAAGACATAGTCCCTTTGCTTACAATTTGCTTACGCTTTGCTTTTTCTTTGCTTATGGAGAAAACACCACAGAAATTGAGCAATTTTCTACAAATACACACGAATAAGTCGCATAGGGACGCAGACTATTTCCCTGGCTACAGAATGATGCATGTGAGCGAGCATGAATCTAAAAATTAATGCAAAAATCCTTCAGGTAAAGTCAGAAATATACAAATATGATTCTTTCTAAAAGTGATATTAAGAACTTTTGGTACCCATTTGCTTATTTAAGCTCCAATTATCTACAGTTTTGCACTATATTAGGCATAAATGGACTCCCGGGATGTCGAAAAATACATTATTTCTTCAGAAAATGGTCGCAAAAAGAATTTATGAAGACATATTCCCTTTGCTTACAATTTGCTTACGGTTTGCTTATTCTTTGCTTACGGAGAAAACACCACAGAAATATAGAATTTTTCTACAAATACACACGAATAAGTCGCATAGGGACGCAGAATATTTTCTTGGCTACAGAATGGTGCATGTGAGTGAGCATGAATCTACAAATTAATGCAAAAATCCTTCAGTTAAAGTCAGCAATATACAAATCTGATTCTTTCTATAATCGATATTAAGGACTTTTCTTACCGATTTGCATATTTTAGCTCCAAATATCTACAGTTTTGCACCATATTCTACATAAATGGACTGCCGGAATGTCGAAAAATACATTATTTCTTCAGAAAATGGTCGCAAAAAGGATTTTTGAAGACATATTCCCTTTGCTTACAATTTGCTTACGCTTTGCTTATTCTTTGCTTACGGAGAAAACACCACAGAAATATAGAATTTTTCTACAAATACACACAAACAAGTCGCATAGGGACGCAGAATATTTTCTTGGCTACAGAATGGTGCATGTGAGTGAGCATCAATCTAAAAATTAATGCAAAAATCCTTCAGTTAAAGTCAGCAATACACAAAAATGATTCTTTGTAAAAAAGATATTAAGGACTTTTCTTGACGATTTGCATATTTAAGGTAAAATTATGTACAGTTTTGCATCATATTCGACATAAATGGACTGCCGGGATGTCGAAAAATTCTTTATTTCTTCAGAAAATGGTCGCAACAAGGATTCATGAAGACATATTCCCTTTGCTTACAATTTGCTTACGCTTTGCTTATTCTTTGCTTACGGAGAAAACACCACAGAAACATAGAATTTTTCTACAAATTCACACGGATAAGTCGCATAGGGACGCAGAATATTTCCTTCGTTACAGAATGGTGCATGTAAGTGAGCATGAATCTAAAAATTAATGCAAAAATCCTTCAGTTAAAGTCAGCAATATACAAATATGTTTCTTTGTAAAATGATATTAAGGAATTTTCTTGACGATTTGCATATTTTAGGTAAAATTATCTACAGTTTTGCACCATATTTGACATAAATGGACTGCCGGAATGTCGAAAAATACATTATTTCTTCAGACAATGGTCGCAAAAAGGATTTATGAAGACATAATCCCTTTGCTTATAATTTGCTTACGCTTTGCTTATTCTTTGCTTACGGAGAAAATACCACAGGAATTATAAATTTTCTACAAATACACACGAATAAGTCGCATAGGGACGCAGAATATTTCCTTGGCTACAAAAAGGTGCATGTGAGTGAGCATGAATCTAAAAATTAATGCAAAAATCCTTCAGGTAAAGTCAGAAATATACAAATGTGATTCTTTCTAAAAGTGATATTAAGGACTTTTCTTACCGATTTGCATATTTAAGGTAAAATTATCTACAGTTTTGCACCATATTCGACCTTAATGGACTGCCGGGATGTCGAAAAATACATGATTTCTTCAGAAAATGGTCGCAACAAGGATTTATGAAGACATATTCCCTTTGCTTACAATTTGCTTACGCTTTGCTTATTCTTTGCTTACGGAGAAAACACAAGAGAACATAAGCAATTTTCTCCAAATACACACGAATATTTCCCATAGGGACGCAGACTATTTCCTTGGCTACACAACGGTGCATGTGAGAGATCACGAATCTAAAAATTAAGGGTAAAATCGTTAATTATAAATCAGATATATATAATTCTGCTACTGTTTAAAAGTGATGTTTAGGATTTTTGGTACCCATTTGCTTATTTTAGCTCCAAATATCTACAGTTTTGCACCATATTCTGCATAAATGGACTGCCGGGATGTCGAAAAATACTTTATTTCTTCAGAAAATGGTCGCAACAAGGATTTATGAAGACATATTCCCTTTGCTTACAATTTGCTAACGCTTTGCTTATTCTTTGCTTACGGAGAAAACACCACAGAAATTAAGCATTTTTCTACAAATACACATGAATAAGTCGCATAGGGACGCAGAATCTTTCCTTGGCTACAAAAAGGTGCATGTGAGTGAGCATGAATCTAAAAAGTAATGCAAAAATCCTTCAGTTAAAAATCAGAAATATACAAATCTGATTCTTTCCAAAATCGATATTAAGGACTTTTCTTACCGATTTGCATATTTTAGGTAAAATTATCTACAGCTTTGCACCATATTCTACATAAATGGACTGCCGGGATGTCGAAAAATACATTATTTCTCCAGAAAATGGTCGCAAAAAGGATTTATGAAGACATATTCCCTTTGCTTACAATTTGCTTACGCTTTGCTTATTCTTTGCTTACGGAGAAAACACCACAGAAATTAAGCATTTTTCTACAAATACACACGAATAAGTCGCATAGGGACGCAGACTATTTCCCTGGCTACAGAATGGTGCATGTGAGCGAGCATGAATCTAAAAATTAATGCAAAACTCCTTCAGGTAAACTCAGAAATATACAAATTTGATTCTTTCTAAAAGTGATATTAGTGCCTTTGGTACCCATTTGCTTATTTTAGCTCCGACTATCTACAGTTTTGCACCATATTCGGCATAAATGGACTCCCGGGATGTCGAAAAATACATTATTTCTTCAGAAAATGGTCGCAAAAAGGATTTATGAAGACATATTCCCTTTGCTTTCAATTTGCTTACGCTTTGCTTATTCTTTGCTTACGGAGAAAACACCACAGAAATATAGAATTTTTCTACAAATACACACAAACAAGTCGCATAGGGACGCAGAATATTTCCTTGGCTACAGAATGGTGCATGTGAGTGAGCATGAATTTCTTAAAATTAATGCAAAAATCCTTCAGTTATAGTCAGCAATACACAAAAATGATTCTTTGTAAAAGTGATATAAAGGACTTTTCTTGACGATTTGCATATTTAAGGTAAAATTATCTACAGTTTTGCATCATATTCGACATAAATGGACTGCCGGGATGTCGAAAAATACATTATTTCTTCAGAAAATGGTCTCAAAAAGGATTTATGAAGACATAATCCCTTTGCTTACAATTTGCTTACGCTTTGCTTTTTCTTTGCTTACGGAGAAAACACCACAGAAATATAGAATTTTTCTACAAATACACACGAATAAGTCGCATAGGGACACAGAATATTTCCTTCGCTACAGAATGGTGCATGGGAGTGAGCATGAATCTAAAAATTAATGCAAAAATTCTTCAGTTAAAGTCAGCAATATACAAATATGATTCTTTGTAAAAGTGATATTAAGGACTTTTCTTGCCGATTTGCATATTTTAGGTAAAATTATCTACTGTTTTGCACCGTATTCGACATAAATGGATTGCCGGGATGTCGAAAAATACATTATTTCTTCAGAAAATAGTCGCAACAAAGATTTATGAAGACATAGTCAATTTGCTTACAATTTGCTTATGCTTTGCTTATTCTTTGCTTACGAAGAAAACACCAAAGAAATTATAATTTTTCTACAAATACACACGAATAAGTCGCATAGGGACGCAGAGTATTTCCTTGGCAACAAAAAGGTGCATGTGAGTGAGCATGAATCTAAAAATTAATGCAAAAATCCTTCAGGTAAAGTCAGAAATATACAAATATGATTCTTTCTAAAAGTGATATTAAGGACTTTTCTTACCGATTTGCATATTTTAGGTAAAATTATCTACAGTTTTGCACCATATTCGACCTATATGGACTCCCGGAATGTCGAAAAATACATGATTTCTTCAGAAAATGGTCGCAACAAGGATTTATGAAGACATAGTCCCTTTGCTTACAATTTGCTTACGCTTTGCTTATTCTTTGCTTACGGAGAAAACACAAGAGAACATAAGCAATTTTCTACAAATACACACGAATATTTCCCATAGGGACGCAGACTATTTCCTTGGCTACACAACGGTGCATGTGAGCGAGCACGAATCTAAAAATTAAGGGTAAAATCGTTAATTATAAATCAGATATATATAAGTCTGCTACTGTTTAAAAGTGATGGTAAGGATTTTTGGTACCCATTTGCTTATTTTAGCTCCAAATATCTACAGTTTTGCACCAGGTTCTACATAAATGGACTGCCGGGATGTCGAAAAATACTTTATTTCTTCAGAAAATGGTCGCAACAAGGATTCATGAAGACATATTCCCTTTGCTTTCAATTTGCTTACGCTTTGCTTATTCTTTGCTTACGGAGAAAACACCACAGAAACATAGAATTTTTCTACAAATTCACACGGATAAGTCGCATAGGGACGCAGAATATTTCCTTCGTTACAGAATGGTGCATGTAAGTGAGCATGAATCTAAAAATTAATGCAAAAATCCTTCAGTTAAAGTCAGCAATATACAAATATGTTTCTTTGTAAAATGATATTAAGGAATTTTCTTGACGATTTGCATATTTTAGGTAAAATTATCTACAGTTTTGCACCATATTTGACATAAATGGACTGCCGGAATGTCGAAAAATACATTATTTCTTCAGAAAATGGTCGCAAAAAGGATTTATGAAGACATAATCCCTTTGCTTATAATTTGCTTACGCTTTGCTTATTCTTTGCTTACGGAGAAAATACCACAGAAATTATAAATTTTCTACAAATACACACGAATAAGTCGCATAGGGACGCAGAATATTTCCTTGGCTACAAAAAGGTGCATGTGAGTGAGCATGAATCTAAAAATTAATGCAAAAATCCTTCAGGAAAAGTCAGAAATATACAAATATGATTCTTTCTAAAAGTGATATTAAGGACTTTTCTTACCGATTTGCATATTTTAGGTAAAATTATCTACAGTTTTGCACCATATTCGACCTAAATGGACTCCCGGGATGTCGAAAAATACATGATTTCTTCAGAAAATGGTCGCAACAAGGATTTATGAAGACATATTCCCTTTGCTTACAATTTGCTTACGCTTTGCTTATTCTTTGCTTACGGAGAAAACACAAGAGAACATAAGCAATTTTCTACAAATACACACGAATATTTCCCATAGGGACGCAGACTATTTCCTTGGCTACACAACGGTGCATGTGAGAGAGCACGAATCTAAAAATTAAGGGTAAAATCGTTAATTATAAATCAGATATATATAATTCTGCTACTGTTAAAAAGTGATGTTAAGGATTTTTGGTACCCATTTGCATATTTTAGCTCCAAATATCTACAGTTTTGCACCATATTCGGCATAAATGGACTGCCGGGATGTCGAAAAATACTTTATTTCTTCAGAAAATGGTCGCAACAAGGATTTATGAAGACATATTCCCTTTGCTTACAATTTGCTAACGCTTTGCTTATTCTTTGCTTACGGAGAAAACACCACAGAAATTAAGCATTTATCTACAAATACACACGAATAAGTCGCATAGGGACGCAGAATTTTTCCTTGGCTACAAAAAGGTGCATGTGAGTGAGCATGAATCTAAAAAGTAATGCAAAAATCCTTCAGTTAAAAATCAGAAATATACAAATCTGATTCTTTCCAAAATCGATATTAAGGACTTTTCTTACCGATTTGCATATTTTAGGTAAAATTATCTACAGCTTTGCACCATATTCGACATAAATGGACTGCCGGGATGTCGAAAAATACATTATTTCTTCAGAAAATGGTCGCAAAAAGGATTTATGAAGACATATTCCCTTTGCTTACAATTTGCTTACGCTTTGCTTATTCTTTGCTTACGGAGAAAACACCACAGAAATTAAGCATTTTTCTACAAATACACACGAATAAGTCGCATAGGGACGCAGACTATTTCCCTGGCTACAGAATGGTGCATGTGAGCGAGCATAAATCTAAAAATTAATGCAAAAATCCTTCAGGTAAACTCAGAAATATACAAATTTGATTCTTTCTAAAAGTGATATTAGGGCCTTTGGTACCCATTTGCTTATTTTAGCTCCGACTATCTACAGTTTTGCACCATATTCGGCATAAATGGACTCCCGGGATGTCGAAAAATACATTATTTCTTCAGAAAATGGTCGCAAAAAGGATTTATGAAGACATATTCCCTTTGCTTTCAATTTTCTTACGCTTTGCTTATTCTTTGCTTACGGAGAAAACACCACAGAAATATAGAATTTTTCTACAAATACACACAAACAAGTCGCATAGGGACGCAGAATATTTCCTTGGCTACAGAATGGTGCATGTGAGTGAGCATGAATCTAAAAATTAATGCAAAAATCCTTCAGTTATAGTCAGCAATACACAAAAATGATTCTTTGTAAAAGTGATATTAAGGACTTTTCTTGACGATTTGCATATTTAAGGTAAAATTATCTACAGTTTTGCATCATATTCGACATAAATGGACTGCCGGGATGTCGAAAAATACATTATTTCTTCAGAAAATGGTCGCAAAAAGGATTTATGAAGACATATTCCCTTTGCTTACAATTTGCTTACGCTTTGCTTATTCTTTGCTTATAGAGAAAACACCACAGAAATTAAGCATTTTTCTAGAAATACACACGAATAAGTCCCATAGGGAGGCAGGCTACAGAATGGTGCATGTGAGCGAGCATGAATCTAAAAATTAATGCAAAAATCCTTCAGTTAAAGTCAGCAATACACAAAAATGATTCTTTGTAAAAAAGATATTAAGGAGTTTTTGGTACCCATTTGCTTATTTTAGCTCCAATTATCTACAGTTTTGCACCATATTCGGCATAAATGGACTCCCGGGATGTCGAAAAATACATTATTTCTTCAGAAAATAGTCGCAACAAAGATTTATGAAGACATAGTCAATTTGCTTACAATTTGCTTATGCTTTGCTTCTTCTTTGCTTACGGAGAAAACACCAAAGAAATTATAATTTTTCTACAAATACACACGAATAAGTCGCATAGGGACGCAGAGTATTTCCTTGGCAACAAAAAGGTGCATGTGAGTGAGCATGAATCTAAAAATTAATGCAAAAATCCTTCAGGTAAAGTCAGAAATATACAAATATGATTCTTTCTAAAAGTGATATTAAGGACTTTTCTTACCGATTTGCATATTTCAGGTAAAATTATCTACAGTTTTGCACCATATTCGACCTAAATGGATTCCCGAAATGTCGAAAAATACATGATTTCTTCAGAAAATGGTCGCAACAAGGTTTTATGAAGACATAGTCCCTTTGCTTACAATTTGCTTACGCTTTGCTTATTCTTTGCTTACGGAGAAAACACCACAGAAATTAAGCATTTTTCTACAAATACACACGAATAAGTAGCATAGGGACGCAGAATATTTCCTTGGCTACAAAAAGGTGCATGTGAGTGAGCATGAATCTAAAAAGTAATGCAAAAATCCTTCAGTTAAATATCAGAAATATACAAATCTGATTCTTTCTGAAATCGATATTAAGGACTTTTCTTACCGATTTGCATATTTTAGGTAAAATTATCTACAGCTTTGCACCATATTCGACATAAATGGACTGCCGGGATGTCGAAAAATACATTATTTCTTCAGAAAATGGTCGCAAAAAGGATTTATGAAGACATATTCCCTTTGCTTACAATTTGCTTACGCTTTGCTTATTCTTTGCTTACGGAGAAAACACCACAGAAATTAAGCATTTTTCAACAAATACACACGAATAAGTCGCATAGGGACGCAGACTTACCTGGCTACAGAATGGTGCATGTGAGCGAGCATGAATCTAAAAATTAATGCAAAAATCCTTCAGGTAAAGTCAGAAATATACAAATATGATTCTTTCTAAAAGTGATATTAGGGCCTTTGGTACCCATTTGCTTATTTTAGCTCCAACTATCTACAGTTTTGCACCATATTCGGCATAAATGGACTCCCGGGATGTCGAAAAATACATTATTTCTTCAGAAAATGGTCGCAAAAAGGATTTATGAAGACATATTCCCTTTGCTTACAATTTGCTTACGCTTTGCTTATTCTTTGTTTACGGAGAAAACACCACAGAAATATAGAATTTTTCTACAAATACACACAAACAAGTCGCATAGGGACGCAGAATATTTCCTTGGCTACAGAATGGTGCATGTGAGTGAGCATCAATCTAAAAATTAATGCAAAATTCCTTCAGTTAAAGTCAGCAATACACAAAAATGATTCTTTGTAAAAGTGATATTAAGGACTTTTCTTGACGATTTGCATATTTAAGGTAAAATAATCTACAGTTTTGCATCATATTCGACATAAATGGACTGCCGGGATGTCGAAAAATACATTATTTCTTCAGAAAATGGTCGCAAAAAGGATTTATGAAGACATAATCCCTTTGCTTACAATTTGCTTACGCTTTGCTTTTTCTTTGCTTACGGAGAAAACACCACAGAAATATAGAATGTTTCTACAAAAACACACAGATAAGTCGCATAGGGACGCAGAATATTTCCTTGGCTACAGAATGGTGCATGTGAGTGAGCACGAATATAAAAATTAATGCAAAAAATCCTTCAGGTAAAGTCAGAAATATACAAATATGATTCTTTCTAAAAGTGATATTAATGACTTTTCTTAATGATTTGCATATTTTAGGTAAAATTATTTACAGTTTTGCACCATATTCGACAAAAATGGGCTGCCGGGATGTCGAAAAATACATTATTTCTTCAGGAAATGGTCACAAAAAGGATTTATGAAGACATTGTCCTTTTGCTTACAATTTGCTTATGCTTTGCTTATTCTTTGCTTACGGAGAAAACACAACAGAACATAAGTAATTTTCTACAAATTCACACAAATATGTCCCATAGGGACGCAGACTATTTCCTTGGCTACACAACGGTGCATGTGAGCGAGCGTGAATCTAAAAATAAAGGGTAAAATCGTTAATTATAAGTCAGATATTTATATATAATTCTGCTACTGCTTAAAAGTGATGTTAAGGATTTTTGGTACCCATTTGCTTATTTTAGCTCCAATTATGTACAGTTTTGCACCATATTCGGCATAAATGGACTCCCAGGATGTCGAAAAATACAGTTTTTCTTCAGAAAATGGTCGCAAAAAGGATTTATGAAGAGATATTCCCTTTCCTTACAATTTTCTTACGCTTTGCTTATTCTTTGCTTACGGAGAAAACACCACAGAAATATAGAATTCTTCTACAAATACACACGGATAAGTCGCAATGGGACGCAGACTATTTCCTTGGCTACACAACGGTGCATGTGAGCGAGCACGAATCTAAATATTAATGGTAAAATCGTTAAATATAAATCAGATATATATAATTCTGCTACTGTTTAAAAGTGATGTTAAGGATTTTTGGTACCCATTTGCTTATTTTAGCTCCAAATATCTACAGTTTTGCACCATATTCTACATAAATGGACTGCCGGGATGTCGAAAAATACATGATTTCTTCAGAAAATGGTCGCAAAAAGGATTTATGAAGACATATTCCCTTTGCTTACAATTTGCTTACGCTTTGATTATTCTTTGCTTACGGAGAAAACACCACAGAAATTAAGCATTTTTCTACAAATACACACGAATAAGTCGCATAGGGACGCAGATTACTTCCCTGGCTACAGAATGGTGTATGTGAGCGAGCATGAATCTAAAAATTAATGCAAAAATCATTCATATAAAATCAGAGATATACAAATATGATTCTTTCTAAAAGTGATATTAAGGACTTTTGGTACCCATTTGCTTATTTAAGCTCCAATTATCTACAGTTTTGCACCATATTCGGCATAAATGGACTTCCTGGATGTCGAAAAATACATGATTTCTTCAGAAAATGGTCGCAAAAAGGATTTATGAAGACATATTCCCTTTGCTTACAATTTGCTTACGCTTTGATTATTCTTTGCTTACGGAGAAAACACAACAGAAATATAGAATTTTTCTACAAAAACACACAAATAAGTCGCATAGGGACGCAGAATATTTCCTTGGCTACAGAATGGTGCATGTGAGTGAGCATGAATCTACAAATTAATGCAAAAATCCTTCAGTTAAAGTCAGCAATATACAAATATGATTCTTTGTAAAAGTGATATTAAGGACTTTTCTTGACGATTTGCATATTTTAGGTAAAATTATCTACTGTTTTGCACCGTATTCGACATAAATGGATTGCCGGGATGTCGAAAAATACATTATTTCTTCAGAAAATAGTCGCAACAAGGATTTATAAAGACAAAGTCAATTTGCTTACAATTTGCTTGTGCTTTGCTTATTCTTTGCTTACGGAGAAAACACCACAGAAATTATAATTTTTCTACGAATACACACGAATAAGTCGCATAGGGACGCAGAATATTTCCTTGGCTACAAAAAGGTGCATGTGAGTGAGCAGGAATCTAAAAATTAATGCAAAAATCCTTCAGTTAAAGTCAGAAATATACAAATCTGATTCTTTCTAAAAGTGATATTAAGGACTTTACTTACCGATTTGCATATTTTAGGGAAAATTATTTACAGCTTTGCACCATATTCGACATAAATGGACAGCCGGGATGTCGAAAAATACATTATTTCTTCAGAAAATGGTCGCAAAAATGATTTATGAAGACATATTCCCTTTGCTTACAATTTGCTTACGCTTTGCTTATTCTTTGCTTACGGAGAAAACACCACAGAAATTAAGCATTTTTCTATAAATACACACGAATAAGTCCCATAGGGACGCAGACTATTTCCCTGGCTACAGAATGGTGCATGTGAGTGAGCATGAATCTACAAATTAATGCAAAAATCCTTCAGGTAAAGTCAGAAATATACAAATATGATTCTTTCTAAAAGTGATATTAAGGACTTTTGGTACCCATTTGCTTATTTTAGCTCCAATTATCTACAGATTTGCACCATATTCGGCATAAATGGACACCCGGGATGTCGAAAAATACTTTATTTCTTCAGAAAATGGTCGCAAAAAGGATTTATGAAGACATATTCCCTTTGCTTACAACTTGCTTACGCTTTGCTTATTCTTTGCTTACGGAGAAAACACCAAAGAAATTATAATTTTTCTACAAATACACACGAATAAGTCGCATAGGGACGCAGAGTATTTCCTTGGCAACAAAAAGGTGCATGTGAGTGAGCATGAATCTAAAAATTAATGCAAACATCCTTCAGGTAAAGTCAGAAATATACACATATGATTCTTTCTAAAAGTGATATTAAGGACTTTTCTTACCGATTTGCATATTTCAGGTAAAATTATCTACAGTTTTGCACCATATTCGACCTAAATGGATTCCCGAAATGTCGAAAAATACATGATTTCTTCAGAAAATGGTCGCAACAAGGTTTTATGAAGACATAGTCCCTTTGCTTACAATTTGCTTACGCTTTGCTTATTCTTTGCTTACGGAGAAAACACCACAGAAATTAAGCATTTTTCTACAAATACACACGAATAAGTAGCATAGGGACGCAGAATATTTCCTTGGCTACAAAAGGTGCATGTGAGTGAGCATAAATCTAAAAAGTAATGCAAAAATCCTTCAGTTAAATATCAGAAATATACAAATCTGATTCTTTCTAAAATCGATATTAAGGACTTTTCTTACCGATTTGCATATTTTAGGTAAAATTATCTACAGCTTTGCACCATATTCGACATAAATGGACTGCCGGGATGTCGAAAAATACATTATTTCTTCAGAAAATGGTCGCAAAAAGGATTTATGAAGACATATTCCCTTTGCTTACAATTTGCTTACGCTTTGCTTATTCTTTGCTTACGGAGAAAACACCACAGAAATTAAGCATTTTTCAACAAATACTCACGAATAAGTCGCATAGGGACGCAGACTTACCTGGCTACAGAATGGTGCATGTGATCGAGCATGAATCTAAAAATTAATGCAAAAATCCTTCAGGTAAAGTCAGAAATATACAAATATGATTCTTTCTAAAAGTGATATTAGGGCCTTTGGTACCCATTTGCTTATTTTAGCTCCAACTATCTACAGTTTTGCACCATATTCGGCATAAATGGACTCCCGGGATGTCGAAAAATACATTATTTCTTCAGAAAATGGTCGCAAAAAGGATTTATGAAGACATATTCCCTTTGCTTACAATTTGCTTACGCTTTGCTTATTCTTTGTTTACGGAGAAAACACCACAGAAATATAGAATTTTTCTACAAATACACACAAACAAGTCGCATAGGGACGCAGAATATTTCCTTGGCTACAGAATGGTGCATGTGAGTGAGCATCAATCTAAAAATTAATGCAAAATTCCTTCAGTTAAAGTCAGCAATACACAAAAATGATTCTTTGTAAAAGTGATATTAAGGACTTTTCTTGACGATTTGCATATTTAAGGTAAAATTATCTACAGTTTTGCATCATATTCGACATAAATGGACTGCCGGGATGTCGAAAAATACATTATTTCTTCAGAAAATGGTCGCAAAAAGGATTTATGAAGACATAATCCCTTTGCTTACAATTTGCTTACGCTTTGCTTTTTCTTTGCTTACGGAGAAAACACCACAGAAATATAGAATGTTTCTACAAAAACACACAGATAAGTCGCATAGGGACGCAGAATATTTCCTTGGCTACAGAATGGTGCATGTGAGTGAGCACGAATATAAAAATTAATGCAAAAAATCCTTCAGGTAAAGTCAGAAATATACAAATATGATTCTTTCTAAAAGTGATATTAATGACTTTTCTTAATGATTTGCATATTTTAGGTAAAATTATTTACAGTTTTGCACCATATTCGACAAAAATGGGCTGCCGGGATGTCGAAAAATACATTATTTCTTCAGGAAATGGTCACAAAAAGGATTTATGAAGACATTGTCCTTTTGCTTACAATTTGCTTATGCTTTGCTTATTCTTTGCTTACGGAGAAAACACAACAGAACATAAGTAATTTTCTACAAATTCACACAAATATGTCCCATAGGGACGCAGACTATTTCCTTGGCTACACAACGGTGCATGTGAGCGAGCGTGAATCTAAAAATAAAGGGTAAAATCGTTAATTATAAGTCAGATATTTATATATAATTCTGCTACTGCTTAAAAGTAATGTTAAGGATTTTTGGTACCCATTTGCTTATTTTAGCTCCAATTATGTACAGTTTTACACCATATTCGGCATAAATGGACTCCCAGTATGTCGAAAAATACAGTTTTTCTTCAGAAAATGGTCGCAAAAAGGATTTATGAAGAGATATTCCCTTTCCTTACAATTTTCTTACGCTTTGCTTATTCTTTGCTTACGGAGAAAACACCACAGAAATATAGAATTCTTCTACAAATACACACGGATAAGTCGCAATGGGACGCAGACTATTTCCTTGGCTACATAACGGTGCATGTGAGCGAGCACGAATCTAAATATTAATGGTAAAATCGTTAATTATAAATCAGATATATATAATTCTGCTACTGTTTAAAAGTGATGTTAAGGATTTTTGGTACCCATTTGCTTATTTTAGCTCCAAATATCTACAGTTTTGCACCATATTCTACATAAATGGACTGCCGGGATGTCGAAAAATACATGATTTCTTCAGAAAATGGTCGCAAAAAGGATTTATGAAGACATATTCCCTTTGCTTACAATTTGCTTACGCTTTGATTATTCTTTGCTTACGGAGAAAACACAACAGAAATATAGAATTTTTCTACAAAAACACACAAATAAGTCGCATAGGGACGCAGAATATTTCCTTGGCTACAGAATGGTGCATGTGAGTGAGCATGAATCTACAAATTAATGCAAAAATCCTTCAGTTAAAGTCAGCAATATACAAATATGATTCTTTGTAAAAGTGATATTAAGGACTTTTCTTGACGATTTGCATATTTTAGGTAAAATTATCTACTGTTTTGCACCGTATTCGACATAAATGGATTGCCGGGATGTCGAAAAATACATTATTTCTTCAGAAAATAGTCGCAACAAGGATTTATAAAGACAAAGTCAATTTGCTTACAATTTGCTTATGCTTTGCTTATTCTTTGCTTACGGAGAAAACACCACAGAAATTATAATTTTTCTACGAATACACACGAATAAGTCGCATAGGGACGCAGAATATTTCCTTGGCTACAAAAAGGTGCATGTGAGTGAGCAGGAATCTAAAAATTAATGCAAAAATCCTTCAGTTAAAGTCAGAAATATACAAATCTGATTCTTTCTAAAAGTGATATTAAGGACTTTACTTACCGATTTGCATATTTTAGGGAAAATTATTTACAGCTTTGCACCATATTCGACATAAATGGACAGCCGGGATGTCGAAAAATACATTATTTCTTCAGAAAATGGTCGCAAAAAGGATTTATGAAGACATATTCCCTTTGCTTACAATTTGCTTACGCTTTGCTTATTCTTTGCTTACGGAGAAAACACCACAGAAATTAAGCATTTTTCTATAAATACACATGAATAAGTCCCATAGGGACGCAGACTATTTCCCTGGCTACAGAATGGTGCATGTGAGTGAGCATGAATCTACAAATTAATGCAAAAATCCTTCAGGTAAAGTCAGAAATATACAAATATGATTCTTTCTAAAAGTGATATTAAGGACTTTTGGTACCCATTTGCTTATTTTAGCTCCAATTATCTACAGTTTTGCACCATATTCGGCATAAATGGACACCCGGGATGTCGAAAAATACTTTATTTCTTCAGAAAATGGTCGCAAAAAGGATTTATGAAGACATATTCCCTTTGCTTACAACTTGCTTACGCTTTGCTTATTCTTTGCTTACGGAGAAAACACCACAGAAATATAGAATTTTTCTACAAAAACACACAAATAAGTCGCATAGAGACGCAGAATATTTCCTTGGCTACAGAATGGTGCATGTGAGTGAGAATGAATATAAAAATTATTGCAAAAATCCCTCAGGTAAAGTCAGAAATATACAAATCTGATTCTTTCTAAAAGTGATATTAAGGACTTTTCTTACCGATTTGCATATTTTAGGTAAAATTATCTACAGTTTTGCACCATATTCGACCTAAATTGACTCCCGGGATGTCGAAAAATACATGATTTCTTCAGAAAATGGTCGCAACAAGGATTTATGAAGACATATTCCCTTTGCTTACAATTTGCTTACGCTTTGCTTATTCTTTGCTTACGGAGAAAACACAAGAGAACATAAGCAATTTTCTACAAATACACACGAATATTTCCCATAGGGACGCAGACCATTTCCTTGGCTACACAACGGTGCATGTGAGAGAGCACGAATCTAAAAATTAAGGGTAAAATCGTTAATTATAAATCAGATATATATAATTCTGCTACTGTTTAAAAGTGATGTTAAGGATTTTTGGTACCCATTTGCTTATTTTAGCTCCAAATATCTACAGTTTTGCACCATATTCTACATAAATGGACTGCCGGGATGTCGAAAAATACTTTATTTCTTCAGAAAATGGTCGCAACAAGGATTTATGAAGACATATTCCCTTTGCTTACAATTTGCTAACGCTTTGCTTATTCTTTGCTTACGGAGAAAACACAACAGAAATTAAGCATTTTTCTACAAATACACACAAATAAGTCGCATAGGGACGCAGAATATTTCCTTGGCTACAGAATGGTGCATGTGAGTGAGCATGAATCTACAAATTAATGCAAAAATCCTTCAGTTAAAGTCAGCAATATACAAATATGATTCTTTGTAAAAGTGATATTAAGGACTTTTCTTGACGATTTGCATATTTTAGGTAAAATTATCTACTGTTTTGCACCGTATTCGACATAAATGGATTGCCGGGATGTCGAAAAGTACATTATTTCTTCAGAAAATAGTCACAACAAGGATTTATAAAGACAAAGTCAATTTGCTTACAATTTGCTTATGCTTTGCTTATTCTTTGCTTACGGAGAAAACACCACAGAAATTATAATTTTTCTACGAATACACACGAATAAGTCGCATAGGGACGCAGAATATTTCCTTGGCTACAAAAAGGTGCATGTGAGTGAGCAGGAATCTAAAAATTAATGCAAAAATCCTTCAGTTAAAGTCAGAAATATACAAATCTGATTCTTTCTAAAAGTGATATTAAGGACTTTACTTACCGATTTGCATATTTTAGGGAAAATTATTTACAGCTTTGCACCATATTCGACATAAATGGACAGCCGGGATGTCGAAAAATACATTATTTCTTCAGAAAATGGTCGCCAAAATGATTTATGAAGACATATTCCCTTTGCTTACAATTTGCTTACGCTTTGCTTATTCTTTGCTTACGGAGAAAACACCACAGAAATTAAGCATTTTTCTATAAATACACACGAATAAGTCCCATAGGGACGCAGACTATTTCCCTGGCTACAGAATGGTGCATGTGAGTGAGCATGAATCTACAAATTAATGCAAAAATCCTTCAGGTAAAGTCAGAAATATACAAATATGATTCTTTCTAAAAGTGATATTAAGGACTTTTGGTACCCATTTGCTTATTTTAGCTCCAATTATCTACAGTTTTGCACCATATTCGGCATAAATGGACACCCGGGATGTCGAAAAATACTTTATTTCTTCAGAAAATGGTCGCAAAAAGGATTTATGAAGACATATTCCCTTTGCTTACAACTTGCTTACGCTTTGCTTATTCTTTGCTTACGGAGAAAACACCACAGAAATATAGAATTTTTCTACAAAAACACACAAATAAGTCGCATAGAGACGCAGAATATTTCCTTGGCTACAGAATGGTGCATGTGAGTGAGAATGAATATAAAAATTATTGCAAAAATCCCTCAGGGAAAGTCAGAAATATACAAATCTGATTCTTTCTAAAAGTGATATTAAGGACTTTTCTTACCGATTTGCATATTTTAGGTAAAATTATCTACAGTTTTGCACCATATTCGACCTAAATTGACTCCCGGGATGTCGAAAAATACATGATTTCTTCAGAAAATGGTCGCAACAAGGATTTATGAAGACATATTCCCTTTGCTTACAATTTGCTTACGCTTTGCTTATTCTTTGCTTACGGAGAAAACACAAGAGAACATAAGCAATTTTCTACAAATACACACGAATATTTCCCATAGGGACGCAGACTATTTCCTTGGCTACACAACGGTGCATGTGAGAGAGCACGAATCTAAAAATTAAGGGTAAAATCGTTAATTATAAATCAGATATATATAATTCTGCTACTGTTTAAAAGTGATGTTAAGGATTTTTGGTACCCATTTGCTTATTTTAGCTCCAAATATCTACAGTTTTGCACCATATTCTACATAAATGGACTGACGGGATGTCGAAAAATACTTTATTTCTTCAGAAAATGGTCGCAACAAGGATTTATGAAGACATATTCCCTTTTCTTACAATTTGCTAACGCTTTGCTTATTCTTTGCTTACGGAGAAAACACAACAGAAATTAAGCATTTTTCTACAAATACACACGAATAAGTCGCATAGGGACGCAGAATCTTTCCTTGGCTACAAAAAGGTGCATGTGAGTGAGCATGAATCTAAAAAGTAATGCAAAAATCCTTCAGGTAAAGTCAGAAATATACAAATATGATTCTTTCTAAAAGTGATATTAAGGACTTTTCTTACCGATTTGCATATTTCAGGTAAAATTATCTACAGTTTTGCACCATATTCGACCTAAATGGATTCCCGAAATGTCGAAAAATACATGATTTCTTCAGAAAATGGTCGCAACAAGGATTTATGAAGACATAGTCCCATTGCTTACAATTTGCTTACGCTTTGCTTATTCTTTGCTTACGGAGAAAACACCACAGAAATTAAGCATTTTTCTACAAATACACACGAATAAGTAGCATAGGGACGCAGAATATTTCCTTGGCTACAAAAAGGTGCTTGTGAGTGAGCATGAATCTAAAAAGTAATGCAAAAATCCTTCAGTTAAATATCAGAAATATACAAATCTGATTCTTTCTAAAATCGATATTAAGGACTTTTCTTACCGATTTGCATATTTTAGGTAAAATTATCTACAACTTTGCACCATATTCGACATAAATGGACTGCCGGGATGTCGAAAAATACATTATTTCTTCAGAAAATGGTCGCAAAAAGGATTTATGAAGACATATTCCCTTTGCTTACAATTTGCTTACGCTTTGCTTATTCTTTGCTTACGGAGAAAACACCACAGAAATTAAGCATTTTTCTACAAATACACACGAATAAGTCGCATAGGGACGCAGACTATTTCCCTGGCTACAGAATGGTGCATGTGAGCGAGCATGAATCTAAAAATTAATGCAAAAATCCTTCAGGTAAAGTCAGAAATATACAAATATGATTCTTTCTAAAAGTGATATTAGGGCCTTTGGTACCCATTTGCTTATTTTAGCTCCAACTATCTACAGTTTTGCACCATATTCGGCATAAATGGACTCCCGGGATGTCGAAAAATACATTATTTCTTCAGAAAATGGTCGCAAAAAGGATTTATGAAGACATATTCCCTTTGCTTACAATTTGCTTACGCTTTGCTTATTCTTTCTTTACGGAGAAAACACCACAGAAATATAGAATTTTTCTACAAATACACACACACAAGTCGCATAGGGACGCAGAATATTTCCTTGGCTACAGAATGGTGCATGTGAGTGAGCATCAATCTAAAAATTAATGCAAAAATCCTTCAGTTAAAGTCAGCAATACACAAAAATGATTATTTGTAAAAGTGATATTAAGGACTTTTCTTGACGATTTGCATATTTAAGGTAAAATTATCCACAGTTTTGCATCATATTCGACATAAATGGACTGCCGGGATGTCGAAAAATACATTATTTCTTCAGAAAATGGTCGCAAAAAGGATTTATGAAGACTTAATCCCTTTGCTTACAATTTGCTTACGCTTTGCTTTTTCTTTGCTTACGGAGAAAACACCACAGAAATATAGAATGTTTCTACAAAAACACACAGATAAGTCGAATAGGGACGCAGAATATTTCCTTGGCTACAGAATGGTGCATGTGAGTGAGCACGAATATAAAAATTAATGCAAAAAATCCTTCAGGTAAAGTCAGAAATATACAAATATGATTCTTTCTAAAAGTGATATTAATGACTTTTCTTAATGATTTGCATATTTTAGGTAAAATTATTTACAGTTTTGCACCATATTCGACAAAAATGGGCTGCCGGGATGTCGAAAAATACATTATTTCTTCAGGAAATGGTCACAAAAAGGATTTATGAAGACATTGTCCTTTTGCTTACAATTTGCTTATGCTTTGCTTATTCTTTGCTTACGGAGAAAACACAACAGAACATAAGTAATTTTCTACAAATTCACAGAAATATGTCCCATAGGGACGCAGACTATTTCCTTGGCTACACAACGGTGCATGTGAGCGAGCGTGAATCTAAAAATAAAGGGTAAAATCGTTAATTATAAGTCAGATATTTATATATAATTCTGCTACTGCTTAAAAGTGATGTTAAGGATTTTTGGTACCAATTTGCTTATTTAAGGTCCAATTATGTACTGTTTTGCACCATATTCGGCATAAATGGACTCCCAGGATGTCGAAAAATACAGTTTTTCTTCAGAAAATGGTCGCAAAAAGGATTTATGAAGAGATATTCCCTTTCCTTACAATTTTCTTACGCTTTGCTTATTCTTTGCTTACGGAGAAAACACCACAGAAATATAGAATTCTTCTACAAATACACACGGATAAGTCGCAATGGGACGCAGACTATTTCCTTGGCTACACAACGGTGCATGTGAGCGAGCACGAATCTAAAAATTAAGGGTAAAATCGTTAATTATAAATCAGATATATATAATTCTGCTACTGTTTAAAAGTGATGTTAAGGATTTTTGGTACCCATTTGCTTATTTTAGCTCCAAATATCTACAGTTTTGCACCATATTCTACATAAATGGACTGCCGGGATGTCGAAAAATACTTAATGTCTTCAGAAAATGGTCGCAACAAGGATTTATGAAGACATATTCCCTTTGCTTACAATTTGCTTACGCTTTGCTTATTCTTTGCTTACGGAGAAAACACCACAGAAATTAAGCATTTTTCTACAAATACACACGAATAAGTCGCATAGGGACGCAGACTACTTCCCTGGCTACAGAATGGTGCATGTGAGCGAGCATGAATCTAAAAATTAATGCAAAAATCCTTCATATAAAATCAGAGATATACAAATATGATTCTTTCTAAAAGTGATATTAAGGACTTTTGGTACCCATTTGCTTATTTTAGCTCCAATTATCTACAGTTTTGCACCATATTCGGCATAAATGGACTCCCGGGATGTCGAAAAATACATTATTTCTTCAGAAAATGGTCGCAAAAAGGATTTATGACGACATATTCCCTTCGCTTACAACTTGCTTACGCTTTGCTTATTCTTTGCTTACGGAGAAAACACCACAGAAATATAGAATTTTTCTACAAAAAACACACAAATAAGTCGCATAGGGACGCAGAATATTTCCTTGGCTACAGAATGGTGCATGTGAGTGAGCATGAATATAAAAATTATTGCAAAAATCCCTCAGGTAAAGTCAGAAATATACAAATCTGATTCTTTCTAAAAGTGATATTAAGGACGTTTCTTACCGATTCGCATATTTTAGGTAAAATTATCTACAGCTTTGCACCATATTCTACCTAAATGGACTGTCAGTGAAAGTCAGAAATATACAAATCTGATTCTTTCTTAAAGTGATATTAAGGACTTTACTTACCGATTTGCATATTTTAGGGAAAATTATTTACAGCTTTGCACCATATTCGACATAAATGGACAGCCGGGATGTCGAAAAATACATTATTTCTTCAGAAAATGGTCGCAAAAATGATTTATGAAGACATATTCCCTTTGCTTACAATTTGCTTCCGCTTTGCTTATTCTTTGCTTATAGAGAAAACACCACAGAAATTAAGCATTTTTCTAGAAATACACACGAATAAGTCGCATAGGGAGGCAGACTATTTTCCTGGCTACAGAATGGTGCATGTGAGCGAGCATGAATCTAAAAATTAATGCAAAAATCCTTCAGGTAAAGTCAGAAATATACAAATATGATTCTTTGTAAAAGTGATATTAAGGACTTTTCTTGACGATTTGCATATTTTAGGTAAAATTATCTACAGTTTTGCACCATATTCGACAAAAATGGACTGCCGGGATGTCGAAAAATACATTATTTCTTCAGAAAATGGTCGCAAAAATGATTTATGAAGACATATTCCCTTTGCTTACAATTTGCTTACGCTTTGCTTATTCTTTGCTTATAGAGAAAACACCACAGAAATTAAGCATTTTTCTAGAAATACACACGAATAAGTCCCATAGGGAGGCAGAATATTTCCCTGGCTACAGAATGGTGCATGTGAGCGAGCATGAATCTAAAAATTAATGCAAAAATCCTTCAGTTAAAATCAGCAATACACAAAAATGATTCTTTGTGAAAAAGATATTAAGGAGTTTTTGGTACCCATTTGCTTATTTTAGCTCCAATTATCTACAGTTTTGCACCATATTCGGCATAAATGGATTCCCTGGATGTCGAAAATTACATTATTTCTTCAGAAAATGGTCGCAAAAAGGATTTATGACGACATATTCCCTTCGCTTACAACTTGCTTACGCTTTGCTTATTCTTTGCTTACGGAGAAAACACCACAGAAATATAGAATTTTTCTACAAAAAACACACAAATAAGTCGCATAGGGACGCAGAATATTTCCTTGGCTACAGAATGGTGCATGTGAGTGAGCATGAATATAAAAATTATTGCAAAAATCCCTCAGGTAAAGTCAGAAATATACAAATCTGATTCTTTCTAAAAGTGATATTAAGGACGTTTCTTACCGATTCGCATATTTTAGGTAAAATTATCTACAGCTTTGCACCATATTCTACCTAAATGGACTGTCAGTTAAAGTCAGAAATATACAAATCTGATTCTTTCTTAAAGTGATATTAAGGACTTTACTTACCGATTTGCATATTTTAGGGAAAATTATTTACAGCTTTGCACCATATTCGACATAAATGGACAGCCGGGATGTCGAAAAATACATTATTTCTTCAGAAAATGGTCGCAAAAATGATTTATGAAGACATATTCCCTTTGCTTACAATTTGCTTACGCTTTGCTTATTCTTTGCTTATAGAGAAAACACCACAGAAATTAAGCATTTTTCTAGAAATACACACGAATAAGTCGCATAGGGAGGCAGACTATTTCCCTAGCTACAGAATGGTGCATGTGAGCGAGCATGAATCTAAAAATTAATGCAAAAATCCTTCAGGTAAAGTCAGAAATATACAAATATGATTCTTTCTAAAAGTGATATTAAGGACTTTTGGTACCCATTTGCTTATTTTAGCTCCAATTATCTACAGTTTTGCACCATATTTGGCATAAATGGACTCCCGGGATGTCGAAAAATACATTATTTCTTCAGAAAATGGTCGCAAAAAGGATTTATGAAGACATATTCCCTTTGCTCACAATTTGCTTACTCTTTGCTTATTCTTTGCTTACGGAGAAAACACCACAGAAATATAGAATTTTTCTACAAATACACACAAATAAGTTGCATAGTGACGCAGAATATTTCCTTTGCTACAGAATGGTGCATGGGAGTGAGCATGAATCTAAAAATTAATGCAAAAATCCTTCAGTTAAAGTCAGCAATATACAAATATGATTCTTTGTAAAAGTGATATTAAGGACTTTTCTTGACGATTTGCATATTTTAGGTAAAATTATCTACAGTTTTGCACCATATTCGACAAAAATGGACTGCCGGGATGTCGAAAAATACATTATTTCTTCAGAAAATGGTCGCAAAAATGATTTATGAAGACATATTCCCTTTGCTTACAATTTGCTTACGCTTTGCTTATTCTTTGCTTATAGAGAAAACACCACAGAAATATTGAATTTTTCTAGAAATACACACGAATAAGTCCCATAGGGAGGCAGAATATTTCCCTGGCTACAGAATGGTGCATGTGAGCGAGCATGAATCTAAAAATTAATGCAAAAATCCTTCAGTTAAAATCAGCAATACACAAAAATGATTCTTTGTGAAAAAGATATTAAGGAGTTTTTGGCTACCCATTTGCTTATTTTAGCTCCAATTATCTACAGTTTTGCACCATATTCGGCATAAATGGACTCCCGGGATGTCGAAAATTACATTATTTCTTCAGAAAATGGTCGCAAAAAGGATTTATGACGACATATTCCCTTCGCTTACAACTTGCTTACGCTTTGCTTATTCTTTGCTTACGGAGAAAACACCACAGAAATATAGAATTTTTCTACAAAAAAACACACAAATAAGTCGCATAGGGACGCAGAATATTTCCTTGGCTACAGAATGGTGCATGTGAGTGAGCATGAATATAAAAATTATTGCAAAAATCCCTCAGGTAAAGTCAGAAATATACAAATCTGATTCTTTCTAAAAGTGATATTAAGGACGTTTCTTACCGATTCGCATATTTTAGGTAAAATTATCTACAGCTTTGCACCATATTCTACCTAAATGGACTGTCAGTTAAAGTCAGAAATATACAAATCTGATTCTTTCTTAAAGTGATATTAAGGACTTTACTTACCGATTTGCATATTTTAGGGAAAATTATTTACAGCTTTGCACCATATTCGACATAAATGGACAGCCGGGATGTCGAAAAATACATTATTTCTTCAGAAAATGGTCGCAAAAATGATTTATGAAGACATATTCCCTTTGCTTACAATTTGCTTACGCTTTGCTTATTCTTTGCTTATAGAGAAAACACCACAGAAATTAAGCATTTTTCTAGAAATACACACGAATAAGTCGCATAGGGAGGCAGACTATTTCCCTGGCTACAGAATGGTGCATGTGAGCGAGCATGAATCTAAAAATTAATGCAAAAATCCTTCAGGTAAAGTCAGAAATATACAAATATGATTCTTTCTAAAAGTGATATTAAGGACTTTTGGTACCCATTTGCTTATTTTAGCTCCAATTATCTACAGTTTTGCACCATATTTGGCATAAATGGACTCCCGGGATGTCGAAAAATACATTATTTCTTCAGAAAATGGTCGCAAAAAGGATTTATGAAGACATATTCCCTTTGCTCACAATTTGCTTACGCTTTGCTAATTCTTTGCTTACGGAGAAAACACCACAGAAATATAGAATTTTTCTACAAATACACACAAATAAGTTGCATAGTGACGCAGAATATTTCCTTGGCTACAGAATGGTGCATGTGAGTGAGCATGAATCTACAAATTAATGCAAAAATCCTTCAGTTAAAGTCAGAAATATACAAATATGATTCTTTGTAAAAGTGATATTAAGGACTTTTCTTGACGATTTGCATATTTTAGGTAAAATTATCTACAGTTTTGCATCATATTCGACATAAATGGACTGCCGGGATGTCGAAAAATACAATCAGAAAATGGTCGCAAAAAGGATTTATGAAGACATAATCCCTTTGCTAACAATTTGCTTACGCTTTGCTTTTTCTTTGCTTACGGAGAAAACACCACAGAAATATTGAATTTTTCTACAAAAACACACAAATAAGTCGCATAGGGACGCAGAATATTTCCTTGGCTACAGAATGGTGCATGTGAGTGAGCATGAATCTAAAAATTAATGCAAAAATCCTTCAGGTAAAGTCAGAGATATACAAATATGATTCTCTCTAAAAGTGATATTAGGGACTTTTGGTACCCATTTGCTTATTTTAGCTCCAATTATGTACAGTTTTGCACCATATTCGGCATAAATGGACTCCCGGGATGTCGAAAAATACATTATTTCTTCAGAAAATGGTCGCAAAAAGGATTTATGAAGACATATTCCCTTTGCTTACAATTTGCTTACGCTTTGCTTATTCTTTGCTTACGGAGAAAACACCACAGAAATATTGAATTTTTCTACAAAAACACACAAATAAGTCGCATAGGGACGCAGAATATTTCCTTGGCTACAGAATGGTGCATATGAGTGAGCATGAATCTAAAAATTAATGCAAAAATCCTTCAGTTAAAGTCAGCAATATACAAATCTGATTCTTTCTATAATCGATATTAAGGACTTTTCTTACCGATTTGCATATTTCAGGTAAAATTATCTACAGCTTTGCACCATATTCGACGTAAATGGACTGCCGGGATGTCGAAAAATACATTATTTCTTCAGAAAATGGTCGCAAAAAGGATTTATGAAGACATAGTCCCTTTGCTTACAATTTGCTTACGCTTTGCTTATTCTTTGCTTATGGAGAAAACACCACAGAAATTGAGCAATTTTCTACAAATACACACGAATAAGTCGCATAGGGACGCAGACTATTTCCCTGGCTACAGAATGGTGCATGTGAGCGAGCATGAATCTAAAAATTAATGCAAAAATCCTTCAGGTAAAGTCAGAAATATACAAATATGATTCTTTGTAAAAGTGATATTAAGAACTTTTGGTACCCATTTGCTTATTTAAGCTCCAATTATCTACAGTTTTGCACTATATTAGGCATAAATGGACTCCCGGGATGTCGAAAAATACATTATTTCTTCAGAAAATGGTCGCAAAAAGAATTTATGAAGACATATTCCCTTTGCTTACAATTTGCTTACGGTTTGCTTATTCTTTGCTTACGGAGAAAACACCACAGAAATATAGAATTTTTCTACAAATACACACGAATAAGTCGCATAGGGACGCAGAATATTTCCTTGGCTACAGAATGGTGCATGTGAGTGAGCATGAATCTACAAATTAATGCAAAAATCCTTCAGTTAAAGTCAGCAATATACAAATCTTATTCTTTCTATAATCGATATTAAGGACTTTTCTTACCGATTTGCATATTTTAGGTAAAATTATCTACAGCTTTGCATCATATTCGGCATAAATGGACTGCCGGGATGTCGAAAAATACATTATTTCTTCAGAAAATGGTCGCAAAAAGGATTTATGAAGACATATTCCCTTTGCTTACAATTTGCTTACGCTTTGCTTATTCTTTGCTTACGGAGAAAACACCACAGAAATATAGAATTTTTCTACAAATACACACAAACAAGTCGCATAGGGACGCAGAATATTTTCTTGGCTACAGAATGGTGCATGTGAGTGAGCATCAATCTAAAAATTAATGCAAAAATCCTTCAGTTAAAGTCAGCAATACACAAAAATGATTCTTTGTAAAAAAGATATTAAGGACTTTTCTTGACGATTTGCATATTTAAGGTAAAATTATGTACAGTTTTGCATCATATTCGACATAAATGGACTGCCGGGATGTCGAAAAATACATTATTTCTTCAGACAATGGTCGCAAAAAGGATTTATGAAGACATAATCCCTTTGCTTACAATTTTCTTTCGCTTTGCTTTTTCTTTGCTTACGGAGAAAAAACCACAGAAATATAGAATTTTTCTACAAAAACACACAAATAAGTCGCATAGAGACGCAGAATATTTCCTTGGCTACAGAATGGTGCATGTGAGTGAGAATGAATATAAAAATTATTGCAAAAATCCCTCAGGGAAAGTCAGAAATATACAAATCTGATTCTTTCTAAAAGTGATATTAAGGACTTTTCTTACCGATTTGCATATTTTAGGTAAAATTATCTACAGTTTTGCACCATATTCGACCTAAATTGACTCCCGGGATGTCGAAAAATACATGATTTCTTCAGAAAATGGTCGCAACAAGGATTTATGAAGACATATTCCCTTTGCTTACAATTTGCTTACGCTTTGCTTATTCTTTGCTTACGGAGAAAACACAAGAGAACATAAGCAATTTTCTACAAATACACACGAATATTTCCCATAGGGACGCAGACTATTTCCTTGGCTACACAACGGTGCATGTGAGAGAGCACGAATCTAAAAATTAAGGGTAAAATCGTTAATTATAAATCAGATATATATAATTCTGCTACTGTTTAAAAGTGATGTTAAGGATTTTTGGTACCCATTTGCTTATTTTAGCTCCAAATATCTACAGTTTTGCACCATATTCTACATAAATGGACTGACGGGATGTCGAAAAATACTTTATTTCTTCAGAAAATGGTCGCAACAAGGATTTATGAAGACATATTCCCTTTTCTTACAATTTGCTAACGCTTTGCTTATTCTTTGCTTACGGAGAAAACACAACAGAAATTAAGCATTTTTCTACAAATACACACGAATAAGTCGCATAGGGACGCAGAATCTTTCCTTGGCTACAAAAAGGTGCATGTGAGTGAGCATGAATCTAAAAAGTAATGCAAAAATCCTTCAGGTAAAGTCAGAAATATACAAATATGATTCTTTCTAAAAGTGATATTAAGGACTTTTCTTACCGATTTGCATATTTCAGGTAAAATTATCTACAGTTTTGCACCATATTCGACCTAAATGGATTCCCGAAATGTCGAAAAATACATGATTTCTTCAGAAAATGGTCGCAACAAGGATTTATGAAGACATAGTCCCATTGCTTACAATTTGCTTACGCTTTGCTTATTCTTTGCTTACGGAGAAAACACCACAGAAATTAAGCATTTTTCTACAAATACACACGAATAAGTAGCATAGGGACGCAGAATATTTCCTTGGCTACAAAAAGGTGCTTGTGAGTGAGCATGAATCTAAAAAGTAATGCAAAAATCCTTCAGTTAAATATCAGAAATATACAAATCTGATTCTTTCTAAAATCGATATTAAGGACTTTTCTTACCGATTTGCATATTTTAGGTAAAATTATCTACAACTTTGCACCATATTCGACATAAATGGACTGCCGGGATGTCGAAAAATACATTATTTCTTCAGAAAATGGTCGCAAAAAGGATTTATGAAGACATATTCCCTTTGCTTACAATTTGCTTACGCTTTGCTTATTCTTTGCTTACGGAGAAAACACCACAGAAATTAAGCATTTTTCTACAAATACACACGAATAAGTCGCATAGGGACGCAGACTATTTCCCTGGCTACAGAATGGTGCATGTGAGCGAGCATGAATCTAAAAATTAATGCAAAAATCCTTCAGGTAAAGTCAGAAATATACAAATATGATTCTTTCTAAAAGTGATATTAGGGCCTTTGGTACCCATTTGCTTATTTTAGCTCCAACTATCTACAGTTTTGCACCATATTCGGCATAAATGGACTCCCGGGATGTCGAAAAATACATTATTTCTTCAGAAAATGGTCGCAAAAAGGATTTATGAAGACATATTCCCTTTGCTTACAATTTGCTTACGCTTTGCTTATTCTTTCTTTACGGAGAAAACACCACAGAAATATAGAATTTTTCTACAAATACACACACACAAGTCGCATAGGGACGCAGAATATTTCCTTGGCTACAGAATGGTGCATGTGAGTGAGCATCAATCTAAAAATTAATGCAAAAATCCTTCAGTTAAAGTCAGCAATACACAAAAATGATTATTTGTAAAAGTGATATTAAGGACTTTTCTTGACGATTTGCATATTTAAGGTAAAATTATCCACAGTTTTGCATCATATTCGACATAAATGGACTGCCGGGATGTCGAAAAATACATTATTTCTTCAGAAAATGGTCGCAAAAAGGATTTATGAAGACTTAATCCCTTTGCTTACAATTTGCTTACGCTTTGCTTTTTCTTTGCTTACGGAGAAAACACCACAGAAATATAGAATGTTTCTACAAAAACACACAGATAAGTCGCATAGGGACGCAGAATATTTCCTTGGCTACAGAATGGTGCATGTGAGTGAGCACGAATATAAAAATTAATGCAAAAAATCCTTCAGGTAAAGTCAGAAATATACAAATATGATTCTTTCTAAAAGTGATATTAATGACTTTTCTTAATGATTTGCATATTTTAGGTAAAATTATTTACAGTTTTGCACCATATTCGACAAAAATGGGCTGCCGGGATGTCGAAAAATACATTATTTCTTCAGGAAATGGTCACAAAAAGGATTTATGAAGACATTGTCCTTTTGCTTACAATTTGCTTATGCTTTGCTTATTCTTTGCTTACGGAGAAAACACAACAGAACATAAGTAATTTTCTACAAATTCACAGAAATATGTCCCATAGGGACGCAGACTATTTCCTTGGCTACACAACGGTGCATGTGAGCGAGCGTGAATCTAAAAATAAAGGGTAAAATCGTTAATTATAAGTCAGATATTTATATATAATTCTGCTACTGCTTAAAAGTGATGTTAAGGATTTTTGGTACCAATTTGCTTATTTAAGGTCCAATTATGTACTGTTTTGCACCATATTCGGCATAAATGGACTCCCAGGATGTCGAAAAATACAGTTTTTCTTCAGAAAATGGTCGCAAAAAGGATTTATGAAGAGATATTCCCTTTCCTTACAATTTTCTTACGCTTTGCTTATTCTTTGCTTACGGAGAAAACACCACAGAAATATAGAATTCTTCTACAAATACACACGGATAAGTCGCAATGGGACGCAGACTATTTCCTTGGCTACACAACGGTGCATGTGAGCGAGCACGAATCTAAAAATTAAGGGTAAAATCGTTAATTATAAATCAGATATATATAATTCTGCTACTGTTTAAAAGTGATGTTAAGGATTTTTGGTACCCATTTGCTTATTTTAGCTCCAAATATCTACAGTTTTGCACCATATTCTACATAAATGGACTGCCGGGATGTCGAAAAATACTTAATGTCTTCAGAAAATGGTCGCAACAAGGATTTATGAAGACATATTCCCTTTGCTTACAATTTGCTTACGCTTTGCTTATTCTTTGCTTACGGAGAAAACACCACAGAAATTAAGCATTTTTCTACAAATACACACGAATAAGTCGCATAGGGACGCAGACTACTTCCCTGGCTACAGAATGGTGCATGTGAGCGAGCATGAATCTAAAAATTAATGCAAAAATCCTTCATATAAAATCAGAGATATACAAATATGATTCTTTCTAAAAGTGATATTAAGGACTTTTGGTACCCATTTGCTTATTTTAGCTCCAATTATCTACAGTTTTGCACCATATTCGGCATAAATGGACTCCCGGGATGTCGAAAAATACATTATTTCTTCAGAAAATGGTCGCAAAAAGGATTTATGACGACATATTCCCTTCGCTTACAACTTGCTTACGCTTTGCTTATTCTTTGCTTACGGAGAAAACACCACAGAAATATAGAATTTTTCTACAAAAAACACACAAATAAGTCGCATAGGGACGCAGAATATTTCCTTGGCTACAGAATGGTGCATGTGAGTGAGCATGAATATAAAAATTATTGCAAAAATCCCTCAGGTAAAGTCAGAAATATACAAATCTGATTCTTTCTAAAAGTGATATTAAGGACGTTTCTTACCGATTCGCATATTTTAGGTAAAATTATCTACAGCTTTGCACCATATTCTACCTAAATGGACTGTCAGTGAAAGTCAGAAATATACAAATCTGATTCTTTCTTAAAGTGATATTAAGGACTTTACTTACCGATTTGCATATTTTAGGGAAAATTATTTACAGCTTTGCACCATATTCGACATAAATGGACAGCCGGGATGTCGAAAAATACATTATTTCTTCAGAAAATGGTCGCAAAAATGATTTATGAAGACATATTCCCTTTGCTTACAATTTGCTTACGCTTTGCTTATTCTTTGCTTATAGAGAAAACACCACAGAAATTAAGCATTTTTCTAGAAATACACACGAATAAGTCGCATAGGGAGGCAGACTATTTCCCTGGCTACAGAATGGTGCATGTGAGCGAGCATGAATCTAAAAATTAATGCAAAAATCCTTCAGGTAAAGTCAGAAATATACAAATATGATTCTTTCTAAAAGTGATATTAAGGACTTTTGGTACCCATTTGCTTATTTTAGCTCCAATTATCTACAGTTTTGCACCATATTTGGCATAAATGGACTCCCGGGATGTCGAAAAATACATTATTTCTTCAGAAAATGGTCGCAAAAAGGATTTATGAAGACATATTCCCTTTGCTCACAATTTGCTTACGCTTTGCTTATTCTTTGCTTACGGAGAAAACACCACAGAAATATAGAATTTTTCTACAAATACACACAAATAAGTTGCATAGTGACGCAGAATATTTCCTTTGCTACAGAATGGTGCATGGGAGTGAGCATGAATCTAAAAATTAATGCAAAAATCCTTCAGTTAAAGTCAGCAATATACAAATATGATTCTTTGTAAAAGTGATATTAAGGACTTTTCTTGACGATTTGCATATTTTAGGTAAAATTATCTACAGTTTTGCACCATATTCGACAAAAATGGACTGCCGGGATGTCGAAAAATACATTATTTCTTCAGAAAATGGTCGCAAAAATGATTTATGAAGACATATTCCCTTTGCTTACAATTTGCTTACGCTTTGCTTATTCTTTGCTTATAGAGAAAACACCACAGAAATTAAGCATTTTTCTAGAAATACACACGAATAAGTCCCATAGGGAGGCAGAATATTTCCCTGGCTACAGAATGGTGCATGTGAGCGAGCATGAATCTAAAAATTAATGCAAAAATCCTTCAGTTAAAATCAGCAATACACAAAAATGATTCTTTGTGAAAAAGATATTAAGGAGTTTTTGGTACCCATTTGCTTATTTTAGCTCCAATTATCTACAGTTTTGCACCATATTCGGCATAAATGGATTCCCTGGATGTCGAAAATTACATTATTTCTTCAGAAAATGGTCGCAAAAAGGATTTATGACGACATATTCCCTTCGCTTACAACTTGCTTACGCTTTGCTTATTCTTTGCTTACGGAGAAAACACCACAGAAATATAGAATTTTTCTACAAAAAACACACAAATAAGTCGCATAGGGACGCAGAATATTTCCTTGGCTACAGAATGGTGCATGTGAGTGAGCATGAATATAAAAATTATTGCAAAAATCCCTCAGGTAAAGTCAGAAATATACAAATCTGATTCTTTCTAAAAGTGATATTAAGGACGTTTCTTACCGATTCGCATATTTTAGGTAAAATTATCTACAGCTTTGCACCATATTCTACCTAAATGGACTGTCAGTTAAAGTCAGAAATATACAAATCTGATTCTTTCTTAAAGTGATATTAAGGACTTTACTTACCGATTTGCATATTTTAGGGAAAATTATTTACAGCTTTGCACCATATTCGACATAAATGGACAGCCGGGATGTCGAAAAATACATTATTTCTTCAGAAAATGGTCGCAAAAATGATTTATGAAGACATATTCCCTTTGCTTACAATTTGCTTACGCTTTGCTTATTCTTTGCTTATAGAGAAAACACCACAGAAATTAAGCATTTTTCTAGAAATACACACGAATAAGTCGCATAGGGAGGCAGACTATTTCCCTAGCTACAGAATGGTGCATGTGAGCGAGCATGAATCTAAAAATTAATGCAAAAATCCTTCAGGTAAAGTCAGAAATATACAAATATGATTCTTTCTAAAAGTGATATTAAGGACTTTTGGTACCCATTTGCTTATTTTACCTCCAATTATCTACAGTTTTGCACCATATTTGGCATAAATGGACTCCCGGGATGTCGAAAAATACATTATTTCTTCAGAAAATGGTCGCAAAAAGGATTTATGAAGACATATTCCCTTTGCTCACAATTTGCTTACTCTTTGCTTATTCTTTGCTTACGGAGAAAACACCACAGAAATATAGAATTTTTCTACAAATACACACAAATAAGTTGCATAGTGACGCAGAATATTTCCTTTGCTACAGAATGGTGCATGGGAGTGAGCATGAATCTAAAAATTAATGCAAAAATCCTTCAGTTAAAGTCAGCAATATACAAATATGATTCTTTGTAAAAGTGATATTAAGGACTTTTCTTGACGATTTGCATATTTTAGGTAAAATTATCTACAGTTTTGCACCATATTCGACAAAAATGGACTGCCGGGATGTCGAAAAATACATTATTTCTTCAGAAAATGGTCGCAAAAATGATTTATGAAGACATATTCCCTTTGCTTACAATTTGCTTACGCTTTGCTTATTCTTTGCTTATAGAGAAAACACCACAGAAATATTGAATTTTTCTAGAAATACACACGAATAAGTCCCATAGGGAGGCAGAATATTTCCTTGGCTACAGAATGGTGCATGTGAGCGAGCATGAATCTAAAAATTAATGCAAAAATCCTTCAGTTAAAATCAGCAATACACAAAAATGATTCTTTGTGAAAAAGATATTAAGGAGTTTTTGGCTACCCATTTGCTTATTTTAGCTCCAATTATCTACAGTTTTGCACCATATTCGGCATAAATGGACTCCCGGGATGTCGAAAATTACATTATTTCTTCAGAAAATGGTCGCAAAAAGGATTTATGGCGACATATTCCCTTCGCTTACAACTTGCTTACGCTTTGCTTATTCTTTGCTTACGGAGAAAACACCACAGAAATATAGAATTTTTCTACAAAAAAACACACAAATAAGTCGCATAGGGACGCAGAATATTTCCTTGGCTACAGAATGGTGCATGTGAGTGAGCATGAATATAAAAATTATTGCAAAAATCCCTCAGGTAAAGTCAGAAATATACAAATCTGATTCTTTCTAAAAGTGATATTAAGGACGTTTCTTACCGATTCGCATATTTTAGGTAAAATTATCTACAGCTTTGCACCATATTCTACCTAAATGGACTGTCAGTTAAAGTCAGAAATATACAAATCTGATTCTTTCTTAAAGTGATATTAAGGACTTTACTTACCGATTTGCATATTTTAGGGAAAATTATTTACAGCTTTGCACCATATTCGACATAAATGGACAGCCGGGATGTCGAAAAATACATTATTTCTTCAGAAAATGGTCGCAAAAATGATTTATGAAGACATATTCCCTTTGCTTACAATTTGCTTACGCTTTGCTTATTCTTTGCTTATAGAGAAAACACCACAGAAATTAAGCATTTTTCTAGAAATACACACGAATAAGTCGCATAGGGAGGCAGACTATTTCCCTGGCTACAGAATGGTGCATGTGAGCGAGCATGAATCTAAAAATTAATGCAAAAATCCTTCAGGTAAAGTCAGAAATATACAAATATGATTCTTTCTAAAAGTGATATTAAGGACTTTTGGTACCCATTTGCTTATTTTAGCTCCAATTATCTACAGTTTTGCACCATATTTGGCATAAATGGACTCCCGGGATGTCGAAAAATACATTATTTCTTCAGAAAATGGTCGCAAAAAGGATTTATGAAGACATATTCCCTTTGCTCACAATTTGCTTACGCTTTGCTAATTCTTTGCTTACGGAGAAAACACCACAGAAATATAGAATTTTTCTACAAATACACACAAATAAGTTGCATAGTGACGCAGAATATTTCCTTGGCTACAGAATGGTGCATGTGAGTGAGCATGAATCTACAAATTAATGCAAAAATCCTTCAGTTAAAGTCAGCAATATACAAATATGATTCTTTGTAAAAGTGATATTAAGGACTTTTCTTGACGATTTGCATATTTTAGGTAAAATTATCTACAGTTTTGCATCATATTCGACATAAATGGACTGCCGGGATGTCGAAAAATACAATCAGAAAATGGTCGCAAAAAGGATTTATGAAGACATAATCCCTTTGCTAACAATTTGCTTACGCTTTGCTTTTTCTTTGCTTACGGAGAAAACACCACAGAAATATTGAATTTTTCTACAAAAACACACAAATAAGTCGCATAGGGACGCAGAATATTTCCTTGGCTACAGAATGGTGCATGTGAGTGAGCATGAATCTAAAAATTAATGCAAAAATCCTTCAGGTAAAGTCAGAGATATACAAATATGATTCTCTCTAAAAGTGATATTAGGGACTTTTGGTACCCATTTGCTTATTTTAGCTCCAATTATGTACAGTTTTGCACCATATTCGGCATAAATGGACTCCCGGGATGTCGAAAAATACATTATTTCTTCAGAAAATGGTCGCAAAAAGGATTTATGAAGACATATTCCCTTTGCTTACAATTTGCTTACGCTTTGCTTATTCTTTGCTTACGGAGAAAACACCACAGAAATATTGAATTTTTCTACAAAAACACACAAATAAGTCGCATAGGGACGCAGAATATTTCCTTGGCTACAGAATGGTGCATATGAGTGAGCATGAATCTAAAAATTAATGCAAAAATCTTTCAGTTAAAGTCAGCAATATACAAATCTGATTCTTTCTATAATCGATATTAAGGACTTTTCTTACCGATTTGCATATTTCAGGTAAAATTATCTACAGCTTTGCACCATATTCGACGTAAATGGACTGCCGGGATGTCGAAAAATACATTATTTCTTCAGAAAATGGTCGCAAAAAGGATTTATGAAGACATAGTCCCTTTGCTTACAATTTGCTTACGCTTTGCTTATTCTTTGCTTATGGAGAAAACACCACAGAAATTGAGCAATTTTCTACAAATACACACGAATAAGTCGCATAGGGACGCAGACTATTTCCCTGGCTACAGAATGGTGCATGTGAGCGAGCATGAATCTAAAAATTAATGCAAAAATCCTTCAGGTAAAGTCAGAAATATACAAATATGATTCTTTGTAAAAGTGATATTAAGAACTTTTGGTACCCATTTGCTTATTTAAGCTCCAATTATCTACAGTTTTGCACTATATTAGGCATAAATGGACTCCCGGGATGTCGAAAAATACATTATTTCTTCAGAAAATGGTCGCAAAAAGAATTTATGAAGACATATTCCCTTTGCTTACAATTTGCTTACGGTTTGCTTATTCTTTGCTTACGGAGAAAACACCACAGAAATATAGAATTTTTCTACAAATACACACGAATAAGTCGCATAGGGACGCAGAATATTTCCTTGGCTACAGAATGGTGCATGTGAGTGAGCATGAATCTACAAATTAATGCAAAAATCCTTCAGTTAAAGTCAGCAATATACAAATCTGATTCTTTCTATAATCGATATTAAGGACTTTTCTTACCAATTTGCATATTTTAGCTCCAAATATCTACAGTTTTGCACCATATTCTACATAAATGGACTGCCGGAATGTCGAAAAATACATTATTTCTTCAGAAAATGGTCGCAACAATGATTTATGAAGACATATTCCCTTTGCTTTCAATTTGCTTACGCTTTGCTTATTCTTTGCTTACGGAGAAAACACCACAGAATTAAGCATTTACTACAAATACACACGAATAAGTCGCATAGGGACGCAGACTACTTCCCTGGCTACAAAATGGTGCATGTGAGCGAGCATGAATCTAAAAATTAATGCAAAAATCCTTCAGGTAAAGTCAGAGATATACAAATATGATTCTTTCTAAAAGTGATATTAAGGACTTTTAGTCCCATTTGCTTATTTTAGCTCCAATTATCTACAGTTTTGCACCATATTTGGCATAAATGGACTCCCGGGATGTCGAAAAATACATTATTTCTTCAGAAAATGGTCGCAAAAAGGATTTATGAAGACATATTCCCTTTGCTCACAATTTGCTTACGCTTTGCTAATTCTTTGCTTACGGAGAAAACACCACAGAAATATAGAATTTTTCTACAAATACACACAAATAAGTTGCATAGTGACGCAGAATATTTCCTTGGCTACAGAATGGTGCATGTGAGTGAGCATGAATCTACAAATTAATGCAAAAATCCTTCAGTTAAAGTCAGCAATATACAAATATGATTCTTTGTAAAAGTGATATTAAGGACTTTTCTTGACGATTTGCATATTTTAGGTAAAATTATCTACAGTTTTGCATCATATTCGACATAAATGGACTGCCGGGATGTCGAAAAATACAATCAGAAAATGGTCGCAAAAAGGATTTATGAAGACATAATCCCTTTGCTAACAATTTGCTTACGCTTTGCTTTTTCTTTGCTTACGGAGAAAACACCACAGAAATATTGAATTTTTCTACAAAAACACACAAATAAGTCGCATAGGGACGCAGAATATTTCCTTGGCTACAGAATGGTGCATGTGAGTGAGCATGAATCTAAAAATTAATGCAAAAATCCTTCAGGTAAAGTCAGATATATACAAATATGATTCTCTCTAAAAGTGATATTAGGGACTTTTGGTACCCATTTGCTTATTTAAGCTCCAATTATGTACAGTTTTGCACCATATTCGGCATAAATGGACTCCCGGGATGTCGAAAAATACATTATTTCTTCAGAAAATGGTCGCAAAAAGGATTTATGAAGACATATTCCCTTTGCTTACAATTTGCTTACGCTTTGCTTATTCTTTGCTTACGGAGAAAACACCACAGAAATATTGAATTTTTCTACAAAAACACACAAATAAGTCGCATAGGGACGCAGAATATTTCCTTGGCTACAGAATGGTGCATATGAGTGAGCATGAATCTAAAAATTAATGCAAAAATCTTTCAGTTAAAGTCAGCAATATACAAATCTGATTCTTTCTATAATCGATATTAAGGACTTTTCTTACCGATTTGCATATTTCAGGTAAAATTATCTACAGCTTTGCACCATATTCGACGTAAATGGACTGCCGGGATGTCGAAAAATACATTATTTCTTCAGAAAATGGTCGCAAAAAGGATTTATGAAGACATAGTCCCTTTGCTTACAATTTGCTTACGCTTTGCTTATTCTTTGCTTATGGAGAAAACACCACAGAAATTGAGCAATTTTCTACAAATACACACGAATAAGTCGCATAGGGACGCAGACTATTTCCCTGGCTACAGAATGGTGCATGTGAGCGAGCATGAATCTAAAAATTAATGCAAAAATCCTTCAGGTAAAGTCAGAAATATACAAATATGATTCTTTGTAAAAGTGATATTAAGAACTTTTGGTACCCATTTGCTTATTTAAGCTCCAATTATCTACAGTTTTGCACTATATTAGGCATAAATGGACTCCCGGGATGTCGAAAAATACATTATTTCTTCAGAAAATGGTCGCAAAAAGAATTTATGAAGACATATTCCCTTTGCTTACAATTTGCTTACGGTTTGCTTATTCTTTGCTTACGGAGAAAACACCACAGAAATATAGAATTTTTCTACAAATACACACGAATAAGTCGCATAGGGACGCAGAATATTTCCTTGGCTACAGAATGGTGCATGTGAGTGAGCATGAATCTACAAATTAATGCAAAAATCCTTCAGTTAAAGTCAGCAATATACAAATCTGATTCTTTCTATAATCGATATTAAGGACTTTTCTTACCAATTTGCATATTTTAGCTCCAAATATCTACAGTTTTGCACCATATTCTACATAAATGGACTGCCGGAATGTCGAAAAATACATTATTTCTTCAGAAAATGGTCGCAACAATGATTTATGAAGACATATTCCCTTTGCTTTCAATTTGCTTACGCTTTGCTTATTCTTTGCTTACGGAGAAAACACCACAGAATTAAGCATTTACTACAAATACACACGAATAAGTCGCATAGGGACGCAGACTACTTCCCTGGCTACAAAATGGTGCATGTGAGCGAGCATGAATCTAAAAATTAATGCAAAAATCCTTCAGGTAAAGTCAGAGATATACAAATATGATTCTTTCTAAAAGTGATATTAAGGACTTTTAGTCCCATTTGCTTATTTTAGCTCCAATTATCAACAGTTTTGCACCATATTCGGCATAAATGGAGTCCCGGGATGTCGAAAAATACATTATTTCTTCAGAAAATGGTCGCAAAAAGGATTTATGAAGACATATTCCCTTTGCTTACAATTTGCTTACGCTTTGCTTATTCTTTGCTTAGGGAGAAAACACCACAAAAATATAGAATTTTTCTACAAAAACACAAAAATAAGTCGCATAGGGACGCAGAATATTTCCTTGGCTACAGAATGGTGCATGTGAGTGAGCATGAATCTAAAAATTAATGCAAAAATCCTTCAGTTAAAGTCAGCAATATACAAATCTTATTCTTTCTATAATCGATATTAAGGACTTTTCTTACCGATTTGCATATTTTAGGTAAAATTATCTACAGCTTTGCATCATATTCGGCATAAATGGACTGCCGGGATGTCGAAAAATACATTATTTCTTCAGAAAATGGTCGCAAAAAGGATTTATGAAGACATATTCCCTTTGCTTACAATTTGCTTACGCTTTGCTTATTCTTTGCTTACGGAGAAAACACCACAGAAATATAGAATTTTTCTACAAATACACACAAACAAGTCGCATAGGGACGCAGAATATTTTCTTGGCTACAGAATGGTGCATGTGAGTGAGCATCAATCTAAAAATTAATGCAAAAATCCTTCAGTTAAAGTCAGCAATACACAAAAATGATTCTTTGTAAAAAAGATATTAAGGACTTTTCTTGACGATTTGCATATTTAAGGTAAAATTATGTACAGTTTTGCATCATATTCGACATAAATGGACTGCCGGGATGTCGAAAAATACATTATTTCTTTAGACAATGGTCGCAAAAAGGATTTATGAAGACATAATCCCTTTGCTTACAATTTTCTTTCGCTTTGCTTTTTCTTTGCTTACGGAGAAAAAACCACAGAAATATAGAATTTTTCTACAAAAACACACAAATAAGTCGCATAGGGACGCAGAATATTTCCTTGGCTACAGAATGGTGCATGTGAGTGAGCATGAATATAAAAATCAATGCAAAAATCCTTAAGGTAAAGTCAGAAATATACAAATATGATCCTTTCTAAAAGTGATATTAATGACTTTTCTTAATGATTTGCATATTTTAGGTAAAATTATTTACAGTTTTGCACCATATTCGACAAAAATGGACTGCCGGGATGTCGAAAAATACATTATTTCTTCAGGAAATGGTCACAAAAAGGATTTATGAAGACATTTTCCTTTTGCTTACAATTTGCTTATGCTTTGCTTATTCTTTGCTTACGGAGAAAACAACAGAACATAAGCAATTTTCTACAAATACTCACGAATATGGCCCATAGGGACGCAGACTATTTCCTTGGCTACACAACGGTGCATGTGAGCGAGCGTGAATCTAAAAATAAAGGGTAAAATCGTTAATTATAAGTCAGATATTTATATATAATTCTGCTACTGCTTGAAAGTGATGTTAAGGATTTTTGGTACCCATTTGCTTATTTTAGCTCCAATTATCTACAGTTTTGCACCATATTCGGCATAAATGGACTCCCGGGATGTCGAAAAATACAGTATTTCTTCAGAAAATGGTCGCAAAAAGGATTTATGAAGACATATTCCCTTTGCTAATAATTTGCTTACGCTTTGCTTATTCTTTGCTTACGGAGAAAATACCACAGAAATTATAAATTTTCTACAAATACACACGAATAAGTCGCATAGGGACGCAGAATATTTCCTTGGCTACAAAAAGGTGCATGTGAGTGAGCATGAATCTAAAAATTAATGCAAAATCTTTCAGGTAAAGTCATAAATATACAAATATGATTCTTTCTAAAAGTGATATTAAGGACTTTTCTTACCGATTTGCATATTTTAGGTAAAATTATCTACAGTTTTGCACCATATTCGACCTAAATGGACTCCCGGAATGTCGAAAAATACATGATTTCTTCAGAAAATGGTCGCAACAAGGATTTATGAAGACATATTCCCTTTGCTTACAATTTGCTTACGCTTTGCTTATTCTTTGCTTACGGAGAAAACACAAGAGAACATAAGCAATTTTCTACAAATACACACGAATATTTCCCATAGGGACGCAGACTATTTCCTTGGCTACACAACGGTGCATGTGAGCGAGCACGAATCTAAAAATTAAGGGTAAAATCGTTAATTATAAATCAGATATATATAATTCTGCTACTGTTTAAAAGTGATGTTTAGGATTTTTGGTACCCATTTGCTTATTTTAGCTCCAAATATCTACAGTTTTGCACCATATTCTACATAAATGGACTGCCGGGATGTCGAAAAATACTTTATTTCTTCAGAAAATGGTCGCAACAAGGATTTATGAAGACATATTCCCTTTGCTTACAATTTGCTAACGCTTTGCTTATTCTTTGCTTACGGAGAAAACACCACAGAAATTAAGCATTTTTCTACAAATACACACGAATAAGTCCCATAGGGACGCAGAATCTTTCCTTGGCTACAAAAAGGTGCATGTGAGTGAGCATGAATCTAAAAAGTAATGCAAAAATCCTTCAGTTAAAAATCAGAAATATACAAATCTGATTCTTTCCAAAATCGATATTAAGGACTTTTCTTACCGATTTGCATATTTTAGGTAAAATTATCTACAGCTTTGCACCATATTCGACATAAATGGACTCCCGGGATGTCGAAAAATACATTATTTCTTCAGAAAATGGTCGCAAAAAGGATTTATGAAGACATATTCCCTTTGCTTACAATTTGCTTATGCTTTGCTTATTCTTCGCTTACGGAGAAAACACCACAGAAATTATAATTTTTCTACGATTACACACGAATAAGTCGCATAGGGACGCAGAATAATTCCTTGGCTACAAAAAGGTGCATGTGAGTGAGCAGGAATCTAAAAATTAATGCAAAAATCCTTCAGTTAAAGTCAGAAATATACAAATCTGATTCTTTCTTAAAGTGATATTAAGGACTTTACTTACCGATTTGCATATTTTAGGGAAAATTATTTACAGCTTTGCACCATATTCGACATAAATGGACAGCCGGGATGTCGAAAAATACATTATTTCTTCAGAAAATGGTCGCAAAAATGATTTATGAAGACATATTCCCTTTGCTTACAATTTGCTTACGCTTTGCTTATTCTTTGCTTATAGAGAAAACACCACAGAAATTAAGCATTTTTCTAGAAATACACACGAATAAGTCCCATAGGGAGGCAGACTATTTCCCTGGCTACAGAATGGTGCATGTGAGCGAGCATGAATCTAAAAATTAATGTAAAAATCCTTCAGTTAAAGTCAGCAATACACAAAAATGATTCTTTGTAAAAAAGATATTAAGGAGTTTTTGGTACCCATTTGCTTATTTTAGCTCCAATTATCTACAGTTTTGCACCATATTCGGCATAAATGGACTCCCGGGATGTCGAAAAATACATTATTTCTTCAGAAAATGGTCGCAAAAAGGATTTATGACGACATATTCCCTTCGCTTACAACTTGCTTACGCTTTGCTTATTCTTTGCTTACGGAGAAAACACCACAGAAATATAGACTTTTTCTACAAAAACACACAAATAAGTCGCATAGGGACGCAGAATATTTCCTTGGCTACAGAATGGTGCATGTGAGTGAGCATGAATCTACAAATTAATGCAAAAATCCTTCAGTTAAAGTCAGCAATATACAAATATGATTCTTTCTTAAAGTGATATTAAGGACGTTTCTTACCGATTCGCATATTTTAGGTAAAATTATCTACAGCTTTGCACCATATTCTACCTAAATGGACTGTCAGTTAAAGTCAGAAATATACAAATCTGATTCTTTCTTAAAGTGATATTAAGGACTTTACTTACCGATTTGCATATTTTAGGGAAAATTATTTACAGCTTTGCACCATATTCGACATAAATGGACAGCCGGGATGTCGTAAAAAATACATTATTTCTTCAGAAAATGGTCGCAAAAATGATTTATGAAGACATATTCCCTTTGCTTACAATTTGCTTACGCTTTGATTATTCTTTGTTTAGGAGAAAACACAACAGAAATATAGAATTTTTCTACAAAAACACACAAATAAGTCTCATAGGGACGCAGAATATTTCCTTGGCTACAGAATGGTGCATGTGAGTGAGCATGAATCTACAAATTAATGCAAAAATCCTTCAGTTAAAGTCAGCAATATACAAATATGATTCTTTGTAAAAGTGATATTAAGGACTTTTCTTGACGATTTGCATATTTTAGGTAAAATTATCTACTGTTTTGCACCGTATTCGACATAAATGGATTGCCGGGATGTCGAAAAATACATTATTTCTTCAGAAAATAGTCGCAACAAGGATTTATAAAGACAAAGTCAATTTGCTTACAATTTGCTTATGCTTTGCTTATTCTTCGCTTACGGAGAAAACACCACAGAAATTATAATTTTTCTACGATTACACACGAATAAGTCGCATAGGGACGCAGAATATTTCCTTGGCTACAAAAAGGTGCATGTGAGTGAGCAGGAATCTAAAAATTAATGCAAAAATCCTTCAGTTAAAGTCAGAAATATACAAATCTGATTCTTTCTTAAAGTGATATTAAGGACTTTACTTACCGATTTGCATATTTTAGGGAAAATTATTTACAGCTTTGCACCATATTCGACATAAATGGACAGCCGGGATGTCGAAAAATACATTATTTCTTCAGAAAATGGTCGCAAAAATGATTTATGAAGACATATTCCCTTTGCTTACAATTTGCTTACGCTTTGCTTATTCTTTGCTTATAGAGAAAACACCACAGAAATTAAGCATTTTTCTAGAAATACACACGAATAAGTCCCATAGGGAGGCAGACTATTTCCCTGGCTACAGAATGGTGCATGTGAGCGAGCATGAATCTAAAAATTAATGTAAAAATCCTTCAGTTAAAGTCAGCAATACACAAAAATGATTCTTTGTAAAAAAGATATAAAGGAGTTTTTGGTACCCATTTGCTTATTTTAGCTCCAATTATCTACAGTTTTGCACCATATTCGGCATAAATGGACTCCCGGGATGTCGAAAAATACATTATTTCTTCAGAAAATGGTCGCAAAAAGGATTTATGACGACATATTCCCTTCGCTTACAACTTGCTTACGCTTTGCTTATTCTTTGGTTACGGAAAAAACACCACAAAAATATAGAATTTTTCTACAAAAAACACACAAATAAGTCGCATAGGGACGCAGAATATTTCCTTGGCTACAGAATGGTGCATGTGAGTGAGCATGAATATAAAAATTATTGCAAAAATCCCTCAGGAAAAGTCAGAAATATACAAATCTGATTCTTTCTAAAAGTGATATTAAGGACGTTTCTTACCGATTCGCATATTTTAGGTAAAATTATCTACAGCTTTGCACCATATTCTACCTAAATGGACTGTCAGTTAAAGTCAGAAATATACAAATCTGATTCTTTCTTAAAGTGATATTAAGGACTTTACTTACCGATTTGCATATTTTAGGGAAAATTATTTTCAGCTTTGCACCATATTCGACATAAATGGAGAGCCGGGATGTCGAAAAATACATTATTTCTTCAGAAAATGGTCGCAAAAATGATTTATGAAGACATATTCCCTTTGCTTACAATTTGCTTACGCTTTGCTTATTCTTTGCTTATAGAGAAAACACCACAGAAATTAAGCATTTTTCTAGAAATACACACGAATAAGTCGCATAGGGAGGCAGACTATTTCCCTGGCTACAGAATGGTGCATGTGAGCGAGCATGAATCTAAAAATTAATGCAAAAATCCTTCAGGTAAAGTCAGAAATATACACATATGATTCTTTCTAAAAGTGATATTAAGGACTTTTGGTACCCATTTGCTTATTTTAGCTCCAATTATCTACAGTTTTCACCATATTTGGCATAAATGGACTCCCGGGATGTCGAAAAATACATTATTTCTTCAGAAAATGGTCGCAAAAAGGATTTATGAAGACATATTCCCTTTGCTCACAATTTGCTTACGCTTTGCTTATTCTTTGCTTACGGAGAAAACACCACAGAAATATAGAATTTTTCTACAAATACACACAAATAAGTTGCATAGTGACGCAGAATATTTCCTTGGCTACAGAATGGTGCATGGGAGTGAGCATGAATCTAAAAATTAATGCAAAAATCCTTCAGTTAAAGTCAGCAATATACAAATATGATTCTTTGTAAAAGTGATATTAAGGACTTTTCTTGACGATTTGCATATTTTAGGTAAAATTATCTACAGTTTTGCATCATATTCGACATAAATGGACTGCCGGGATGTCGAAAAATACAATCAGAAAATGGTCGCAAAAAGGATTTATGAAGACATAATCCCTTTGCTAACAATTTGCTTACGCTTTGCTTTTTCTTTGCTTACGGAGAAAACACCACAGAAATATTGAATTTTTCTACAAAAACACACAAATAAGTCGCATAGGGACGCAGAATATTTCCTTGGCTACAGAATGGTGCATGTGAGTGAGCATGAATCTAAAAATTAATGCAAAAATCCTTCAGGTAAAGTCAGAAATATACAAATATGATTCTTTCTAAAAGTGATATTAAGAACTTTTGGTACCCATTTGCTTATTTAAACTCCAATTATCTACAGCTTTGCACCATATTCGACATAAAGGGACTGCCGGGATGTCGAAAAATACATTATTTCTTCAGAAAATGGTCGCAAAAAGGATTTATGAAGACATATTCCCTTTGCTTACAATTTGCTTACGCTTTGCTTATTCTTTGCTTACGGAGAAAACACCACAGAAATTAAGCATTTTTCTACAAATACACACGAATAAGTCGCATAGGGACGCAGACTATTTCCCTGGCTACAGAATGGTGCATGTGAGCGAGCATGAATCTAAAAATTAATGCAAAAATCCTTCAGTTAAAGTCAGCAATACACAAAAATGATGCTTTGTAAAAAAGATATTAAGGAGTTTTTGGTACCCATTTGCTTATTTTAGCTCCAATTATCTACAGTTTTGCACCATATTCGGCATAAATGGACTCCCGGGATGTCGAAAAATACATTATTTCTTCAGAAAATGGTCGCAAAAAGGATTTATGAAGACATATTCCCTTTGCTCACAATTTGCTTACGCTTTGCTTATTCTTTGCTTACGGAGAAAACACCACAGAAATAAAGCATTTTTCTACAAATACACACGAATAAGTCGCATAGGGAGGCAGACTATTTTCCTTGCTACAGAATGGTGCATGTGAGCGAGCATGAATATAAAAATTATTGCAAAAATCCCTCAGGTAAAGTCAGAAATATACAAATCTGATTCTTTCTAAAAGTGATATTAAGGACGTTTCTTACCGATTCGCATATTTTAGGTAAAATTATCTACAGCTTTGCACCATATTCTACCTAAATGGACTGCCGGGATGTAGAAAAATACATTATTTCTTCAGAAAATGGTCGCAACAAGGATTTATGAAGACATATTCCCTTTGCTTACAATTTGCTAACGCTTTGCTTATTCTTTGCTTACGGAGAAAACACCACAGAAATTAAGCATTTTTCTACAAATACACACGAATAAGTCGCATAGGGACGCAGAATCTTTCCTTGGCTACAAAAAGGTGCATGTGAGTGAGCATGAATCTAAAAAGTAATGCAAAAATCCTTCAGTTAAAAATCAGAAATATACAAATCTGATTCTTTCCAAAATCGATATTAAGGACTTTTCTTACCGATTTGCATATTTTAGGTAAAATTATCTACAGCTTTGCACCATATTCGACATAAATGGACTGCCGGGATGTCGAAAAATACATTATTTCTCCAGAAAATGGTCGCAAAAAGGATTTATGAAGACATATTCCCTTTGCTTACAATTTGCTTACGCTTTGCTTATTCTTTGCTTACGGAGAAAACACCACAGAAATTAAGCATTTTTCTACAAATACACACGAATAAGTCGCATAGGGACGCAGACTATTTCCCTGGCTACAGAATGGTGCATGTGAGCGAGCATGAATCTAAAAATTAATGCAAAACTCCTTCAGGTAAACTCAGAAATATACAAATTTGATTCTTTCTAAAAGTGATATTAGTGCCTTTGGTACCCATTTGCTTATTTTAGCTCCGACTATCTACAGTTTTGCACCATATTCGGCATAAATGGACTCCCGGGATGTCGAAAAATACATTATTTCTTCAGAAAATGGTCGCAAAAAGGATTTATGAAGACATATTCCCTTTGCTTACAACTTGCTTACGCTTTGCTTATTCTTTGCTTACGGAGAAAACACCACAGAAATATAGAATTTTTCTACAAAAACACACAAATAAGTCGCATAGAGACGCAGAATATTTCCTTGGCTACAGAATGGTGCATGTGAGTGAGAATGAATATAAAAATTATTGCAAAAATCCCTCAGGGAAAGTCAGAAATATACAAATCTGATTCTTTCTAAAAGTGATATTAAGGACTTTTCTTACCGATTTGCATATTTTAGGTAAAATTATCTACAGTTTTGCACCATATTCGACCTAAATTGACTCCCGGGATGTCGAAAAATACATGATTTCTTCAGAAAATGGTCGCAACAAGGATTTATGAAGACATAATTCCTTTGCTTATAATTTGCTTACGCTTTGCTTATTCTTTGCTTACGGAGAAAATACCACAGAAATTATAAATTTTCTACAAATACACACGAATAAGTCGCATAGGGACGCAGAATATTTCCTTGGCTACAAAAAGGTGCATGTGAGTGAGCATGAATCTAAAAATTAATGCAAAAATCCTTCAGGAAAAGTCAGAAATATAAAAATATGATTCTTTCTAAAAGTGATATTAAGGACTTTTCTTACCGATTTGCATATTTTAGGTAAAATTATCTACAGTTTTGCACCATATTCGACCTAAATGGACTCCCGGGATGTCGAAAAATACATGATTTCTTCAGAAAATGGTCGCAACAAGGATTTATGAAGACATATTCCCTTTGCTTACAATTTGCTTACGCTTTGCTTATTCTTTGCTTACGGAGAAAACACAAGAGAACATAAGCAATTTTCTACAAATACACACGAATATTTCCCATAGGGACGCAGACTATTTCCTTGGCTACACAACGGTGCATGTGAGAGAGCACGAATCTAAAAATTAAGGGTAAAATCGTTAATTATAAATCAGATATATATAATTCTGCTACCGTTTAAAAGTGATGTTAAGGATTTTTGGTACCCATTTGCTTATTTTAGCTCCAAATATCTACAGTTTTGCACCATATTCTACATAAATGGACTGCCGGGATGTCGAAAAATACTTTATTTCTTCAGAAAATGGTCGCAACAAGGATTTATGAAGACATATTCCCTTTTCTTACAATTTGCTAACGCTTTGCTTATTCTTTGCTTACGGAGAAAACACAACAGAAATTAAGCATTTTTCTACAAATACACACGAATAAGTCGCATAGGGACGCAGAATCTTTCCTTGGCTACAAAAAGGTGCATGTGAGTGAGCATGAATCTAAAAAGTAATGCAAAAATCCTTCAGTTAAATATCAGAAATATACAAATCTGATTCTTTCTAAAATCGATATTAAGGACTTTTCTTACCGATTTGCATATTTTAGGTAAAATTATCTACAACTTTGCACCATATTCGACATAAATGGACTGCCGGGATGTCGAAAAATACATTATTTCTTCAGAAAATGGTCGCAAAAAGGATTTATGAAGACATATTCCCTTTGCTTACAATTTGCTTACGCTTTGCTTATTCTTTGCTTACGGAGAAAACACCACAGAAATTAAGCATTTTTCTACAAATACACACGAATAAGTCGCATAGGGACGCAGACTATTTCCCTGGCTACAGAATGGTGCATGTGAGCGAGCATGAATCTAAAAATTAATGCAAAAATCCTTCAGGTAAAGTCAGAAATATACAAATATGATTCTTTCTAAAAGTGATATTAGGGCCTTTGGTACCCATTTGCTTATTTTAGCTCCAACTATCTACAGTTTTGCACCATATTCGGCATAAATGGACTCCCGGGATGTCGAAAAATACATTATTTCTTCAGAAAATGGTCGCAAAAAGGATTTATGAAGACATATTCCCTTTGCTTACAATTTGCTTACGCTTTGCTTATTCTTTCTTTACGGAGAAAACACCACAGAAATATAGAATTTTTCTACAAATACACACACACAAGTCGCATAGGGACGCAGAATATTTCCTTGGCTACAGAATGGTGCATGTGAGTGAGCATCAATCTAAAAATTAATGCAAAAATCCTTCAGTTAAAGTCAGCAATACACAAAAATGATTATTTGTAAAAGTGATATTAAGGACTTTTCTTGACGATTTGCATATTTAAGGTAAAATTATCCACAGTTTTGCATCATATTCGACATAAATGGACTGCCGGGATGTCGAAAAATACATTATTTCTTCAGAAAATGGTCGCAAAAAGGATTTATGAAGACTTAATCCCTTTGCTTACAATTTGCTTACGCTTTGCTTTTTCTTTGCTTACGGAGAAAACACCACAGAAATATAGAATGTTTCTACAAAAACACACAGATAAGTCGCATAGGGACGCAGAATATTTCCTTGGCTACAGAATGGTGCATGTGAGTGAGCACGAATATAAAAATTAATGCAAAAAATCCTTCAGGTAAAGTCAGAAATATACAAATATGATTCTTTCTAAAAGTGATATTAATGACTTTTCTTAATGATTTGCATATTTTAGGTAAAATTATTTACAGTTTTGCACCATATTCGACAAAAATGGGCTGCCGGGATGTCGAAAAATACATTATTTCTTCAGGAAATGGTCACAAAAAGGATTTATGAAGACATTGTCCTTTTGCTTACAATTTGCTTATGCTTTGCTTATTCTTTGCTTACGGAGAAAACACAACAGAACATAAGTAATTTTCTACAAATTCACAGAAATATGTCCCATAGGGACGCAGACTATTTCCTTGGCTACACAACGGTGCATGTGAGCGAGCGTGAATCTAAAAATAAAGGGTAAAATCGTTAATTATAAGTCAGATATTTATATATAATTCTGCTACTGCTTAAAAGTGATGTTAAGGATTTTTGGTACCAATTTGCTTATTTAAGGTCCAATTATGTACTGTTTTGCACCATATTCGGCATAAATGGACTCCCAGGATGTCGAAAAATACAGTTTTTCTTCAGAAAATGGTCGCAAAAAGGATTTATGAAGAGATATTCCCTTTCCTTACAATTTTCTTACGCTTTGCTTATTCTTTGCTTACGGAGAAAACACCACAGAAATATAGAATTCTTCTACAAATACACACGGATAAGTCGCAATGGGACGCAGACTATTTCCTTGGCTACACAACGGTGCATGTGAGCGAGCACGAATCTAAAAATTAAGGGTAAAATCGTTAATTATAAATCAGATATATATAATTCTGCTACTGTTTAAAAGTGATGTTAAGGATTTTTGGTACCCATTTGCTTATTTTAGCTCCAAATATCTACAGTTTTGCACCATATTCTACATAAATGGACTGCCGGGATGTCGAAAAATACTTAATGTCTTCAGAAAATGGTCGCAACAAGGATTTATGAAGACATATTCCCTTTGCTTACAATTTGCTTACGCTTTGCTTATTCTTTGCTTACGGAGAAAACACCACAGAAATTAAGCATTTTTCTACAAATACACACGAATAAGTCGCACAGGGACGCAGACTACTTCCCTGGCTACAGAATGGTGCATGTGAGCGAGCATGAATCTAAAAATTAATGCAAAAATCCTTCATATAAAATCAGAGATATACAAATATGATTCTTTCTAAAAGTGATATTAAGGACTTTTGGTACCCATTTGCTTATTTTAGCTCCAATTATCTACAGTTTTGCACCATATTCGGCATAAATGGACTCCCGGGATGTCGAAAAATACATTATTTCTTCAGAAAATGGTCGCAAAAAGGATTTATGACGACATATTCCCTTCGCTTACAACTTGCTTACGCTTTGCTTATTCTTTGCTTACGGAGAAAACACCACAGAAATATAGAATTTTTCTACAAAAAACACACAAATAAGTCGCATAGGGACGCAGAATATTTCCTTGGCTACAGAATGGTGCATGTGAGTGAGCATGAATATAAAAATTATTGCAAAAATCCCTCAGGTAAAGTCAGAAATATACAAATCTGATTCTTTCTAAAAGTGATATTAAGGACGTTTCTTACCGATTCGCATATTTTAGGTAAAATTATCTACAGCTTTTCACCATATTCTACCTAAATGGACTGTCAGTGAAAGTCAGAAATATACAAATCTGATTCTTTCTTAAAGTGATATTAAGGACTTTACTTACCGATTTGCATATTTTAGGGAAAATTATTTACAGCTTTGCACCATATTCGACATAAATGGACAGCCGGGATGTCGAAAAATACATTATTTCTTCAGAAAATGGTCGCAAAAATGATTTATGAAGACATATTCCCTTTGCTTACAATTTGCTTACGCTTTGCTTATTCTTTGCTTATAGAGAAAACACCACAGAAATTAAGCATTTTTCTAGAAATACACACGAATAAGTCGCATAGGGAGGCAGACTATTTCCCTGGCTACAGAATGGTGCATGTGAGCGAGCATGAATCTAAAAATTAATGCAAAAATCCTTCAGGTAAAGTCAGAAATATACAAATATGATTCTTTCTAAAAGTGATATTAAGGACTTTTGGTACCCATTTGCTTATTTTAGCTCCAATTATCTACAGTTTTGCACCATATTTGGCATAAATGGACTCCCGGGATGTCGAAAAATACATGATTTCTTCAGAAAATGGTCGCAACAAGGATTTATGAAGACATATTCCCTTTGCTCACAATTTGCTTACGCTTTGCTTATTCTTTGCTTACGGAGAAAACACCACAGAAATATAGAATTTTTCTACAAATACACACAAATAAGTTGCATAGTGACGCAGAATATTTCCTTTGCTACAGAATGGTGCATGGGAGTGAGCATGAATCTAAAAATTAATGCAAAAATCCTTCAGTTAAAGTCAGCAATATACAAATATGATTCTTTGTAAAAGTGATATTAAGGACTTTTCTTGACGATTTGCATATTTTAGGTAAAATTATCTACAGTTTTGCACCATATTCGACAAAAATGGACTGCCGGGATGTCGAAAAATACATTATTTCTTCAGAAAATGGTCGCAAAAATGATTTATGAAGACATATTCCCTTTGCTTACAATTTGCTTACGCTTTGCTTATTCTTTGCTTATAGAGAAAACACCACAGAAATTAAGCATTTTTCTAGAAATACACACGAATAAGTCCCATAGGGAGGCAGAATATTTCCCTGGCTACAGAATGATGCATGTGAGCGAGCATGAATCTAAAAATTAATGCAAAAATCCTTCAGTTAAAATCAGCAATACACAAAAATGATTCTTTGTGAAAAAGATATTAAGGAGTTTTTGGTACCCATTTGCTTATTTTAGCTCCAATTATCTACAGTTTTGCACCATATTCGGCATAAATGGATTCCCTGGATGTCGAAAATTACATTATTTCTTCAGAAAATGGTCGCAAAAAGGATTTATGACGACATATTCCCTTCGCTTACAACTTGCTTACGCTTTGCTTATTCTTTGCTTACGGAGAAAACACCACAGAAATATAGAATTTTTCTAGAAAAAACACACAAATAAGTCGCATAGGGACGCAGAATATTTCCTTGGCTACAGAATGGTGCATGTGAGTGAGCATGAATATAAAAATTATTGCAAAAATCCCTCAGGTAAAGTCAGAAATATACAAATCTGATTCTTTCTAAAAGTGATATTAAGGACGTTTCTTACCGATTCGCATATTTTAGGTAAAATTATCTACAGCTTTGCACCATATTCTACCTAAATGGACTGTCAGTTAAAGTCAGAAATATACAAATCTGATTCTTTCTTAAAGTGATATTAAGGACTTTACTTACCGATTTGCATATTTTAGGGAAAATTATTTACAGCTTTGCACCATATTCGACATAAATGGACAGCCGGGATGTCGAAAAATACATTATTTCTTCAGAAAATGGTCGCAAAAATGATTTATGAAGACATATTCCCTTTGCTTACAATTTGCTTACGCTTTGCTTATTCTTTGCTTATAGAGAAAACACCACAGAAATTAAGCATTTTTCTAGAAATACACACGAATAAGTCGCATAGGGAGGCAGACTATTTCCCTAGCTACAGAATGGTGCATGTGAGCGAGCATGAATCTAAAAATTAATGCAAAAATCCTTCAGGTAAAGTCAGAAATATACAAATATGATTCTTTCTAAAAGTGATATTAAGGACTTTTGGTACCCATTTGCTTATTTTAGCTCCAATTATCTACAGTTTTGCACCATATTTGGCATAAATGGACTCCCGGGATGTCGAAAAATACATTATTTCTTCAGAAAATGGTCGCAAAAAGGATTTATGAAGACATATTCCCTTTGCTCACAATTTGCTTACTCTTTGCTTATTCTTTGCTTACGGAGAAAACACCACAGAAATATAGAATTTTTCTACAAATACACACAAATAAGTTGCATAGTGACGCAGAATATTTCCTTTGCTACAGAATGGTGCATGGGAGTGAGCATGAATCTAAAAATTAATGCAAAAATCCTTCAGTTAAAGTCAGCAATATACAAATATGATTCTTTGTAAAAGTGATATTAAGGACTTTTCTTGACGATTTGCATATTTTAGGTAAAATTATCTACAGTTTTGCACCATATTCGACAAAAATGGACTGCCGGGATGTCGAAAAATACATTATTTCTTCAGAAAATGGTCGCAAAAATGATTTATGAAGACATATTCCCTTTGCTTACAATTTGCTTACGCTTTGCTTATTCTTTGCTTATAGAGAAAACACCACAGAAATATTGAATTTTTCTAGAAATACACACGAATAAGTCCCATAGGGAGGCAGAATATTTCCCTGGCTACAGAATGGTGCATGTGAGCGAGCATGAATCTAAAAATTAATGCAAAAATCCTTCAGTTAAAATCTGCAATACACAAAAATGATTCTTTGTGAAAAAGATATTAAGGAGTTTTTGGCTACCCATTTGCTTATTTTAGCTCCAATTATCTACAGTTTTGCACCATATTCGGCATAAATGGACTCCCGGGATGTCGAAAATTACATTATTTCTTCAGAAAATGGTCGCAAAAAGGATTTATGACGACATATTCCCTTCGCTTACAACTTGCTTACGCTTTGCTTATTCTTTGCTTACGGAGAAAACACCACAGAAATATAGAATTTTTCTACAAAAAAACACACAAATAAGTCGCATAGGGACGCAGAATATTTCCTTGGCTACAGAATGGTGCATGTGAGTGAGCATGAATATAAAAATTATTGCAAAAATCCCTCAGGTAAAGTCAGAAATATACAAATCTGATTCTTTCTAAAAGTGATATTAAGGACGTTTCTTACCGATTCGCATATTTTAGGTAAAATTATCTACAGCTTTGCACCATATTCTACCTAAATGGACTGTCAGTTAAAGTCAGAAATATACAAATCTGATTCTTTCTTAAAGTGATATTAAGGACTTTACTTACCGATTTGCATATTTTAGGGAAAATTATTTACAGCTTTGCACCATATTCGACATAAATGGACAGCCGGGATGTCGAAAAATACATTATTTCTTCAGAAAATGGTCGCAAAAATGATTTATGAAGACATATTCCCTTTGCTTACAATTTGCTTACGCTTTGCTTATTCTTTGCTTATAGAGAAAACACCACAGAAATTAAGCATTTTTCTAGAAATACACACGAATAAGTCGCATAGGGAGGCAGACTATTTCCCTGGCTACAGAATGGTGCATGTGAGCGAGCATGAATCTAAAAATTAATGCAAAAATCCTTCAGGTAAAGTCAGAAATATACAAATATGATTCTTTCTAAAAGTGATATTAAGGACTTTTGGTACCCATTTGCTTATTTTAGCTCCAATTATCTACAGTTTTGCACCATATTTGGCATAAATGGACTCCCGGGATGTCGAAAAATACATTATTTCTTCAGAAAATGGTCGCAAAAAGGATTTATGAAGACATATTCCCTTTGCTCACAATTTGCTTACTCTTTGCTTATTCTTTGCTTACGGAGAAAACACCACAGAAATATAGAATTTTTCTACAAATACACACAAATAAGTTGCATAGTGACGCAGAATATTTCCTTTGCTACAGAATGGTGCATGGGAGTGAGCATGAATCTAAAAATTAATGCAAAAATCCTTCAGTTAAAGTCAGCAATATACAAATATGATTCTTTGTAAAAGTGATATTAAGGACTTTTCTTGACGATTTGCATATTTTAGGTAAAATTATCTACAGTTTTGCACCATATTCGGCATAAATGGACTCCCGGGATGTCGAAAATTACATTATTTCTTCAGAAAATGGTCGCAAAAAGGATTTATGACGACATATTCCCTTCGCTTACAACTTGCTTACGCTTTGCTTATTCTTTGCTTACGGAGAAAACACCACAGAAATATAGAATTTTTCTACAAATACACACAAATAAGTTGCATAGTGACGCAGAATATTTCCTTGGCTACAGAATGGTGCATGTGAGTGAGCATGAATCTACAAATTAATGCAAAAATCCTTCAGTTAAAGTCAGCAATATACAAATATGATTCTTTGTAAAAGTGATATTAAGGACTTTTCTTGACGATTTGCATATTTTAGGTAAAATTATCTACAGTTTTGCATCATATTCGACATAAATGGACTGCCGGGATGTCGAAAAATACAATCAGAAAATGGTCGCAAAAAGGATTTATGAAGACATAATCCCTTTGCTAACAATTTGCTTACGCTTTGCTTTTTCTTTGCTTACGGAGAAAACACCACAGAAATATTGAATTTTTCTACAAAAACACACAAATAAGTCGCATAGGGACGCAGAATATTTCCTTGGCTACAGAATGGTGCATGTGAGTTAGGGTTAGGGTTAGGGTTAGGGTTAGGGTTAGGGTTAGGGTTAGGGTTAGGGTTAGGGTTAGGTTAGGGTTAGGGTTAGGGTTAGGGTTAGGGTTAGGGTTAGGGTTAGGGTTAGGGTTAGGGTTAGGGTTAGGGTTTAGGGTTAGGGTTAGGGTTAGGGTTAGGGTTTAGGGTTAGGGTTAGGGTTAGGGTTAGGGTTAGGGTTAGGGTTAGGGTTAGGGTTAGGGTTAGGGTTTAGGGTTAGGTTAGGGTTAGGGTTAGGTTTGGGTTAGGGTTAGGGTTAGGTTAGGGTTAGGTTTTAGGGTTAGGGTTAGGGTTAGGGTTAGGGTTAGGGTTAGGGTTAGGGTTTAGGGTTAGGGTTAGGGTTAGGTTAGGGTTAGGGCTAGGGTCTTAGACTTAACATAAGTTGAAAACGTGTATTATCAGTCCTAAATACAACTTAATTTGTGTATTTTTCAACTTTACAGAGAAAAATCTTAAGTTGAAAATTACGTTCAACTTAATCTTGTATTGGTCCTTTCATTTCGACTTAAGGTGTCCTTAAGTTTATCAACTTAAGCTTATGTTGACTCCAAACACTTGTTTTTTCGTGTCCATGTTGGCTTAGTGGACTCTAGGAGGTAGCGCCACCTCGGAGCTTAGCGTGTACTTGCCAATTTTTGGTATCTTTACATATGTTACGGTCTTAAACTTAGAATGTTATGGTCGGAAACTTAAATTTGAAAAACAGTTAAATGTCAAGAAAAAGACAGTTTTTCAAACTTACAAGTTGTCAAAATAGTGGGCCCTTTCCTTCTGAGTAAGAGAAAAATAAAAGCGCATATTTAATATGCCGAAAAAACTGAACATGTACTTGCCACTTTTCGGTATCTTTTCATGTGATATGGTCTTAAACTTTGAATGTAATGGTCGGATATGGTCTTAAACTTAGAATGTTATGGTCGGAAACTTAAAGTTGAAAAACTGTTTGTGTCAAGAAAATGGGAGTTTTTCAAGCTTACGAAGGGTCTAAATAGTGTGCTCTTTCCTTACAAGTAGGAGAAAAATAAAAGCGCATATATAATATGTTGAAAAAAAACTGAACTTGTACTTGCCCTAACTTACATTGTTATGTTCATAATCTTAATCCTAATCAGAATACAGTGGACACTTTTAAATATGTATGTTTGTATGTATGTATGTAACCCTAGTCAACTTATGTTTAGGACCATAACATTAAGTTTAGGACCATAATCAATAAAATTACCATTTCAGACCTGAGCAATGACCTTTGGAGTCCGGTTGGTCAGTCAGACTCCATCGGGTCAAGAAAAAATGAGTTCTCCTTGAGTTGAATCTAAATGTCAACTTGACCTTATGTTGAAATCTTAAATTTGTCAACTTTGGCTATGTTGATCAACTTAAGCTTATGTTGAAATCTTAATTTTGTCAACTTCTTATGTCGAATGTCAACTTAAGCTTATGTTGAATCTTATGTTTATCAACTTAATATGTTGAATGTCAACTTAAGCTTATGTTGAATCTTATGTCTATCAACTTAGGTTAAGTTGATAAACTTAAGGTTATGTTGAATCTTAAGTTTGTCAACTTAAGCTTATGTTGAATCTTATGTTTATCAACTTAGGTTAAGTTGATAAACTTAAGGTTATGTTGAATCTTAAGTTTGTCAACTAAAGCTTATGTTGAATCTTAAAGTGATTAACTTAGGTTAAGTTGATAAACTTAAGCTTATGTTGAATCCTAAGTTGATCAACTTAGGCTACGTTGATTACTTAAGTTCAATCTGAATGTTATGTTGAATATTTAAGTTGAATATGAATAATAAAGACTTTATACTTAAAATTGTGTTCCGTTCATACATACATACATACATACATACATACGTACAGACATACACATATACAACTTTACATGTGGAAATGCTGAAAAATGATAGTACTTTTGGTCCTGCTCCAGACAATGAGGGATTTTCTCAGTATTTGAACATTGTCGCTTATGCCGATAAGTCATCCGGCTTTTTTGAAAATGTCGGTAGTGTCCATAAGTTAATTTAGTCTGAAATGTGAACCGTTAAACATATAAGTGGAGATGCTGAAAAATATAGTACTTTTAGTCCTAGTGCAGGCAATAAGGGATTTTCTCAGTATTTGAACATTGTCGGTGTTGCTGATAAGTTATTCGGCTATTTTGAAAATGTCGGTAGTGTCGATAAGTTAATTTAGTCTGAATTGTGAACCGTTAAATATATAAATGGAAATGCTGAAAAATTATAGTACTTTTGGTCCTACTCCAGGCAATAAGGGATTTTCTCAGTATTTGAACATTGTCGCTTTTGCCGATAAGTCATCGGGCTATTTGGAAAATGTCGGTAGTGTCGATAAGTTATTTTAGTCTGAAATGTGATCCATTAAATACACATATTGAAATGCTAAAAATTAAAGTACTTTTGGTCCTACTCCAGGCAATAAGGGATTTTCTCAGTATTTGAACATTTTCGCTTATACAATGACCACACTAGTTACAATGAGTACCCTAGTTTTAATGGCATTGCATGGATTTTCCTGAATCCAGGTTTGCTTTCAGATTTTACAAATTTACCTCGTTATTATGAAGAACCTCGTTATTATGAAAAACCTCGTTATAACGAAAAAATGGTTATAATGAACAAAACCGTTATATCTGAGGTCTGAAATGATAATCTATTGACTATGGTTCTAAACTTAGTGTTATGGTCCTAAACATAAGTTACCCTATAGGGTTATAGCAAACTAGGGTTATCGCGGCTATACTTAAAAAGGAGCATCAATTCTTTAAAGTCGGTAAAAAAATAGGGAAACGATAATAAAAGTATAAAAACACTCAAAATACCTGCAATAGAGTTTGTTTTACCGAACTGTAGCAAGTAGAAACGTTAATACTTTCATATCATGTCAAGATTAGAACTTAAAGTCACTAAAAATAAAAATTTCTTAAAATTTCAAATTATGCTAACAACTTTTCGAATAAACTTGGAAAAATCTATTTTTTCCCAAGGGTTAGTTCTGTAATCGACAACCTATTGTATTTGGAAAAGAAAACAAACGAAATATGCCTTTCGCATAATTTATGAGCAAATTTCAAAGTTAAAAATTAAAAATTCAAAATGTTTATTTTTTTTATTTGAATATTGAATTTCTATTTTTGCGTTCCAGACGGTGACAAAAACGGATAACAGACGACAGTTAACCAAATAAATTATGTTTTCTGTGTTTTTGCTGTGTCTTTTAACGCTTCAAATCAGTCACGGTTAGCCTTAAGTTGAATTTTGTAATTTCGGTCCTAAATTTTTAAACTCAATTTTCTCCCAAAAAAAAGTTGAGGTTGATTTTTTTCTTTTACAAAAAAAGAAGTTTTACTGACTTTTACAAATATCCTAAGTTTAAAGGTTGAAACTTAAAAAATGACAAAGTTTTCTGAACATGGACAAAACGTGGCACCTCGGCTGAATTTGCCAGGATCTCAGAGTTCCCCTGGTCTCTGAGCTTAATAAATAACATGATCTAACCCTAACCATTCTGTACGTGTCTATATATGCTCTACTCTAGGACGTGGCGCCCCCTAGTCAATAGTATGGTCCTAAACATAGTGTTATGGTTTGATAACTTTGATGGTTGAGAAATCAGTTCTGTTGGGAGCAGGGTAAAACGGATGCACCTGCTGTATATTGGGTGTAAACCCAACCTTTTGGCGCCAGAATGGGGTCGCTGTGACGAAAAGTTTGGAAATGGTTTGAAAAAAGCAGTGTGCAGGAGTATGACATTTCAGCAGAAGGGGTGAAATTTTGAATTTCTTTGCAGGCTGGATTCTAAAGTAATAGTAGTAGAGCCAAATGCTTTTAGCTGCAGGTTTGTCTCGTCGAGAGCTTCCTAAAATACCAATTACAAGGGCCTATGTGTGATATGGGGTGTCTGAATCAGGCTGGGAGGTCATTTTCGGTGTCCATATGACAAACTGTTTTGTTTTGCAACCTTTGATGGTTGAGAAATCTGTTCTCTTGGGAGCAGGGTAAAATGGCTGTACCTGGTGTATATGTGGTGTAAACCTGAACTTTTGGCACCAGAATGGGGTCGCTGTGACAAATAGTTTGGAAATAGTTTGAAAAAAGCAATGTGCAGGAGAATGAGATTTCAGCAGTAGGGGGGAAATTTTGAATTTCATTGCAGGCTGGATTCTAAAGCTGTAGGAGTAGAGCCAAATGCTATTGGCTACGGGTTTGTCTAGTCGAGATCTTTCTATAAATTCCAAACACAAGGGCCTCTGTGTCATATCGGGGGTCTTAATCAGACTAGAAGGTCATTTGCAGTGTATTAAATGATTAAATTATCTTAAAAACTAAGGTCGGCTGGAATCACACAATTTCCCCTCGAAGCTCAGAAAGAGGATTGAGCCGCGGCAAAAGACCCATTTCGCATACACCAGTAGTGTCGAAACCGCACCCTGGCCCTTCTTTGTCCCGCGGAAAACCCCGAAACAATTCTCTTCTTTATCAAATTTACGCCACTAGTATGGTCCTAAACATAGTGTTATGGTCCTAAACTTAAAGTTATTATGTATGGAATAAAATGGGCCAATCAATGAAATCACTTAACTTTTCTCAGTATTTGAACATTCGGCTATTTAAAAAGTTCGTTATTATGAAGAACCCCGTTATTAAGGCCAACCTCGTTACTATGGGCAACCTCGTTATTATGAACAACTTCGTTAGTATGACCAACCTTGTGATTATGAGCAACCTGGATAAAATGTCCAACTTCGTCATAATGAACAATGTCGTTATTATGAACAACGCCGTTATTATGGACAACCTCGTTATTATGAACAACCTTGTTTTTTATGAACAACTTGGATATTATGTCCCACCTCCTTACTATGAACAACCTCGTTATTATGGCCAACCTTGATATTATGAACAGCGTCGTTATTATGAACCACCTCGTTAGTAGGTACAACCTCTATTTTATGAACAACCTCGTTACTATGGACGACCTCGTTATTATGAACAATCTTGTTTTCATAAACAACCTCGTTACTATGGGCAACCTCGTTATTAGGAACAACCTCTATATTATGAACAACCTCGTTACTATGGACAACCTCGTTATTATGAACAACCTTGTTTTCATAAACAACCTCGTTACTATGGGCAACCTCGTTATTATGAGCAACCTTGTTTTATGAACAACTTGTATATTATGTCCCACCTCCTTACTATGAACAACCTCGTGATTATGGCCAACATTGGTATTATGAACAGCGTCGTAATTATGAACCACCTCGTTAGTAGGAACAACCTGTATATTATGAACAACCTCGTTACTATGGACAACCTTGTTATTATGAACAACGTCGTTATTAGGAGCAACCTCTATATTATGAACAACCTCGTTATTATGAACAACCTCATTATTATGGCCAACCTTGCTATTATGAACAACGTCGTTATTATGAACCACCTCGTTAGTAGGAACAACCTCTATATTATGAAGAACCTCGTTATTATGGACAACCTCGTTAGTAGGAACAACCTCTATATTGTGAAGAACCTCGTTATTATGAACAACCCCGTTATTATTTTGTTCAACCTCGTTTGAATAACCCTAACCTGTTTATTATGTCCCACCTCGTTATTATGAACAACCTCGTTTTTATTAACATCCTCGTTATTATGTCCCACTTCGTTAATATCAACAACCTCGTTTATATGTCCAACCTTGTTATTGTGAACAGCGTAGTTATTATGAACAACCTCGTTATCATGAACAACCTTGTCATTATGAACAAACTTGATATTATAAACAACCTTGTTGCTGTGTCTAACCTTGTTATTGTGAACAACCTGGTAATTATGTCCCACCTCGTTACTATGAACAACCTCGTTTATATGTCCAACCTTGCTATTATGAACAACCTCGTTTTTATGTCCCACATTTTTATTTTGTCCAACCTCGTTATTATGTCTCTCTTCGTTCCTTTGAACAACCTCGTTATTAGGTCCAACCTTGTTATTATGAACAACCTCGTTACTATGAACAACCCCGTTATTATGAACAACCTTGTCATTTTGAACAAACTTGTTATTTTAAACAACTTTGTTGCTATGTCGAACCTTGTTATTGTGAACAGCCTCGTTATTATGTCAAACCTCGTTACTATGAACAACCCTAACCTTAAAATAGAAGTTAACTTATTAAATATTTTTTTCACTTTTGTTCGTCTTGTGTTCATTTTTTTTGGCTCGCAACTATTTTAAATGATTATACCCATAATCACACAATTACTGCTGAACAAGACCACACATGTCTGATCCCATATGATGCAGTTTACATGTTCCACCAGTTTAGATGAAATTTAATGACTCGTTGTTAGTTTCAGACTAAAGTTAAACTGGAGTTGAAAATTACAACAACATTCCGATTAAATTTACGCTCAATATGAAAATTGTAATAACACTCATAGTCAACCTAAGGTTCAGCTAAAAATTTACAATAACACTCATATCACTCCAGTTCATTTGTAATATGGCATAATGTAGGAAAAGGTCATGAACAATTATCCTAACAATTATTAGTAATCTGCAGGTCTTGTTTCTAATCAATTGAATGGTCCAGTTAGGGAGAAATATATATTCGGTTTGAAATGCACAGTTATACAAGCTTATAGTTTACATTCCAATTCAATTAAAGTATTCAACATAAGCTTAAGTTGATATTCAACATAAAAAGTTGACATTCACATTCACCTAAAGTATTCAACATAAGTTTATGTTAAAATTACAATAACTATAACATTAATTTAAACTTATGCAGTTTGCTAGTGTGTCATTTGGATCCAGACTGATTGACTCGAACTGACCAGTCTGCAGTAAATAAGTCAAATCTTAGGTCGAAAAATAAAATAACATATATATATATATATATGTGTGTGTGTGTGTGTGTGTGTGTGTGTGTGTTTGTGTGAATTGGATCCAGACCTGTTGGTCTTCGACTGACTTAGTGAAAATTACAATAACAAGATGCTTATATGTAAGCTTATGCATGTTTGAAAATTACAATAACAAGATCACTCGGACTGACCAATCCGATTTAAAAAATGCAGTAATGGGTCGAAAATTACAATAACATTGAAAAAAGGTAAAAATTACCATAAACACTCAATTTCATTCAATTAAACAATAAATATAGAATATTTGTGGAGCATCTGCTATCATGATATTTCATGACATTGCCCAGGCTGCGGTACGTGGAACCTGCTCCTTTGCAGCCCATTGGCCTTTCAGCCTTTATATATACATATATATATATATAATTTATATTTAAATATATATATACTCGTGTAGATATATTAGGTCTTCTTTTTCATTTTATGACGGCAACCTGAACACTTTAAGAAGGAAGCAGTTTTTGGCAATCTTCTTTTAGTGTTGCACACATCGGTGAAACCTGGTAAATGAAGGCATATCAGGCAGTGGTAACATATGAAGTGACCACACAACATACGGTATAAACGATACCCTCCAGGACAACCCGTTTTCCAACATTTTCTTGACATGTTTACAGTACACTGAAGACCAGTGAAATGTGGTTAGGGTAAACGAAAAATAAGGACACATGCCATTTGAAGAGGGCGTGGCTATAGCACTTTGATGTCTAAAATTAGACATGAAATCAGCGTCTGGTCTTCCCATGAAACGAACTACCATAACCAGGTGTATAAACAGAAATATTACTATTTAACAAAAGACATTTATGAAAAAAGCCAAAATTCCCATCATAACCATTCTTTCCCACGCTTAACATCTTCAAGGTTCGGAAGACATCAAAGGCGCCGTTCGAGCACATGCTCTGTTTCTCACGCTCATAGCTGTCAATCAAATTGCAAATCCCAGGCTGGCGGTGCGTATGATGTCTAGACAACTTCACCAGATGCATAGCATGGAAACGGCGAATCCTGTTTGAAAAAAAAATAAAATTTGAATGATGCTCAATAACTCTAAAAAATTGATTGAAAATACTACTCTGAATAAAACAGCTTTTGTGTAAACGATGCTAGCAGAATCAATCTTTATAATTTTTCTTCTTACAAATATCCCTTTAAAAAATGATGCTCTTCATCATCTTGAATAACTTGATGACTCTGACTGACCAATTCCATTTTTAAAAAAATGCAACTTTGGGTCGAAAATTACAAAAACATTGAACAAGGTAAATAAATTATTCAACATAATAATTTGATTCAACTAAAGTATTCAACTTAAGATTAAGTTGAAATCGAGATTCAACTTAATTATTTAATATAAGCTTAGGTTGAAAATAAGATTCAACTCAAGTATTCAACTTAATATTAAGTTGAATTCGCGATTCAACTTAAGTATTCAACATTAGCTATGTTGACATTCAGATTCAACATAAGATGAACTTATTTTGATCTTTACATTGTAAAAGTCACCTAATTATTCGACAAAATATTCAGATTCAACTTTAGTATTCAACATGGGCTTAAGTTGAGAGCCAACAGAATAAGTTGACAACTTAAGACAGTTATTTTAGTCTGATATGTGATCCATTAAATATACATATGGAAATGCTGAGATATATCATAGTACTTTTCGTCCTAGTCCAGGCAATAAGGGATTTTCTCAGTATTTGAACATTGTCGCTTTTGCCGATAAGTTATTCTGCTATTTTGAAAATGTCGGAAGTGTCGATAAGTTAATTTAGTCTGAATTGTGAACCATTAAATATATAAGTGGAAATGCTGAGAAATTATAGTACTTTTGGTCCTACTCCAGGGAAAAAGGGATTTTCTCAGTATTTGAAGATTGTCGCTTATGCCAATAAGTCATCCGGCTTTTTTAAAAATGTCGGTAGTGTCAATAAGTTAGTTTAGTCTGAATTGTGGACCGTTAAATATATAAGGGGAAATGCTGAAAAATTATAGTACTTTTGGTCCTACTCCAGGCAATTAGGGATTTTCTCAGTATTTGAACATTGTCCCTTATGCCAATAAGTCATCCGGCTATTTTAAAAATGTCGGAAATGTCGATTAGTTAATTTAGTCTGAATTGTGAACCATTAAATATATAAGTAGAAATGCTGAAAATTTAAAGTACTTTAGGTTAGGGTTAGGGTTAGTTAAGTTGATAAACTTAAGCCTATATTGAAATCTTCAGTTTGTCAACTTATTATGTTGAATGTCAACTTAAGCTTATGTTGGATCTTAAGTTGAACAACTTAGGGTAGGTTGATAAACTTAAGCTTATGTTGAATCCTAATTTGATCAACTTAGGCTATTTGAATCTGACTAAGGTGAACCGTTCAATATATCGGTGGAAATGCTGAAAAATGATAGTACTTTTAGTCCTACTCCAGGCAATAAGGGATTTTCTCAGTATTTGAACATTTTCGCTCATGCCGATAAGTCATCCGGCTATTTTGAAAATGTCGGTAGTGTCGATAAGTAATTTTAGTCTGAAATATGAACCGTTTAATATATATCGAGATGCTGAAAAATGTTAGTACTTTTGGTCTAGTGCAGGCAATAAGGGATTTTCTCAGTATTTGAACATTGTCGGTGTTGCCGATAAGTTATTCGGATTTTTTGAAAATGTCGGTAGTGTCGATAACTTAATTTAGTCTTAATAGTAAAACATTAAACATATAAGTGGAAATGTTGAAAACATAGTACTTTTGGTCCTGCTCCAGGCAATAAGGGATTTTATCAGTATTTGAACATTGTCGCTTTTGCCGATAAGTCATCGGGCTATTTTGAAAATGTCAGTAGTGTCGATAAGTTATTTTAGTCTGAAATGTGAACCGTTAAATATATAAGTGGAAATGCTGAAAAATATAGTACTTTTAGTCCTAGTGCAGGCAATAAGGGATTTTCTCAGTATTTGAACATTGTCGGTGTTGCCGATAAGTTATTTGGATTTTTTGAAAATGTCGGTAGTGTCGATAAGTTATTTTAGTCTGAAATGTGAACCGTTAAATATATAAGTGGAAATGCTGAAAAATATAGTACTTTTAGTCCTAGTGCAGGCAATAAGGGATTTTCTCAGTATTTGAACATTGTCGGTGTTGCCGATAAGTTATTTGGATTTTTTGAAAATGTCGGTAGTGTAGATAATTTAACTTAGTCTTAATGGTGAACCGTTAAACATATAAGTGGAAATGCTGAAAACTTATAGTACTTTTGATCCTACTCCAGACAATGAGGGAATTTCTCAGTATTTGAACATTGTCGCTTATGTCAATAAGTCATCCGGCTTTTTTAAAAATGTCGGTAGTGTCAATAAGTTAGTTTAGTCTGAATTGTGGACCGTTAAATATATAAGTAGAAATGCTGAAAATTTAAAGTACTTTAGGTTAGGGTTAGGGTTAGTTAAGTTGATAAACTTAAGCTTATATTGAAATCTTCAGTTTGTCAACTTATTATGTTGAATGTCAACTTAAGCTTATGTTGGACCTTAAGTTGAACAACTTAGGGTAGGTTGATAAACTTAAGCTTATGTTGAATCCTAATTTGATCAACTTAGGCTATTTGAATCTGACTAAGGTGCATGAACCGTTCAATATATCGGTGGAAATGCTGAAAAATACTAGTACTTTTGGTCCTACTCCAGGCAATAAGGGATTTTCTCAGTATTTGAACATTTTCGCTTATGCCCTAGGTCATAATTCTTATTAATATATTAATTTCAGTATTATATGTAATAGTTATGTGTTCTATTGTCGATTATCGCGCAGGCTAACTGGAGCCGCCACCCCTGTCTTGCAATGGACTATCCTGCATGGCTGCTACAGTGCACCGCTGCCTGCTTTTCGTTATCTCATTGGGCATGTTTTATAAGTTCCGGTTCATCATACACCCGAGATAAATAAAGCTGTTAACATTATAATTCATATTGATTGTGTGTCGCATTTCAGAATACTCAGTACATTAAGATTAATAGCTTTATATGTTATGTAAACGGGGACTATTTGCCGACACATGATTGACAGGAAAAGTAGCGGGCTGGTCGCGCATTGATACAGAGAGTGAGTTTGAGAGTTTTAACTCAAGATACATGTAAACTGGACCGCATTACCTTGCGCGGTGTGATATTACAGCCTGTAGACCTGTGTTCAGAACTGGCACAGGTGCGCGGAATCTGGACAGGACAGCAGGTGTTTCAGCTTAGAGAAGTTATATAAGAACAAGACGAAGTTAAAAGTTAACGCGGTAAGAACACTTTGCTGCACTCTCACTGGCTCTCCCTGGCGGAGAAGGCTGCTTGACAGCGCACTTATATTAAGCTTTAGAGGATAAATATTTTGTAATCTCGTTTGTTAATGAACCATGTCATAGCTAAGGCAGGGCTGCTTAATAATCACGCAGGTGTTCTGCTAATCGCTTTTGCCGACAAGAAGTTTAGAATCCTTGGAAATATAGTAATGTGATCTTTATGATGTTTCATTTCGCGCCAAGACAACGTGCTGATTTCCCGCCTGTTGTCACACGTCAAAACTCATGCCTGAGCGTGGGACAAAGGTTATGGTCCTAAACTTACATGATTATCCTCTTGTATTTACGTTATAGTGCTAATTACTGTTATAGTGCTAAATTAAGTTATGGTCCTAAACATAGAATGTTATAATCCTAACATACAGTGTTATCTTCCTAAACTTACTTTATGGTACAAGTTAATGTACTTATTGTACAAATGCTTAAAAGAGTTGCATTCAGTATCAGATTCTCATGTCCGGAAGATGTTTCTCAGTATTTGAACATTGTCGCTATGCCGATAAGTCATCAGGCTTTTTTAAAAATGTCGGTAGTGTCCATAATTTAATTTAGTGTGAATTGTGAACCGTTAAATATATAAGTGGAAATGCTGAAAAATATAGTACTTTTAGTCCTAGTGCAGGCAATAAGGGATTTTCTCAGTATTTGAATATTGTCGCTTTTGCCGATAAGTCATCCGGCTATTTTGAAAATGTCGGTAGTGTCGATAAGTAATTTTAGTCTGAAATGTGAACCGTTAAATATATACGTGGAAATGCTGAAAAATGATAGTACTTTTGGTCCTACTCCAGACAATGAGGGATCTCCTCACTATTTGAACATTGTCGCTTATGCTGATAATAAGTCATCCGGCTTTTTTGAAAATGTCGGTAGTGTCGATAAGTAATTTTAGTCTGAAATATGAACCGTTAAATATATGTGGAAATGCTGAAAAATTATAGTACTTTTGGTCCTAATCCAGGCAAAAAGGGATTTTCTCAGTATTTGAACATTGTCGCTTATGCTGATAAGTTATTCGGCTATTTTGAAAATGTCGGTAGTGCCGATAAGTTAATTTAGTGTGAATTGTGAACCGTTAAATATATAAGTGGAAATGCTGAAAAATTACAGTACTTTTGGTCCTGCTCCAGGCAATAAGGGATTTTATCAGTATTTGAACATTGTCGCTTTTGCTGATAAGTCATCCGGCTATTTTGAAAATGTCGGTAGTGTCGATAAGTTATTTTAGTCTGAAATGTGAACCGTTAAATATATAAGTGGAAATGCTGAAAAATTATAGTACTTTTGGTCCTACTCCAGGCAATAAGGGATTTTCTCAGTATTTGAACATTTTCGCTTTTGCCGATAAGTCATCCGGCTATTTTGAAAATGTCGGTAGTGTCGATAAGTAATTTTAGTCTGAAATATGAACCGTTTAATATATATCGAGATGCTGAAAAATGTTAGTACTTTTGGTCTAGTGCAGGCAATAAGGGATTTTCTCAGTATTTGAACATTGTCGGTGTTGCCGATAAGTTATTCGGATTTTTTGAAAATGTCGGTAGTGTCGATAACTTAATTTAGTCTTAATAGTAAAACATTAAACATATAAGTGGAAATGTTGAAAACATAGTACTTTTGGTCCTGCTCCAGGCAATAAGGGATTTTATCAGTATTTGAACATTGTCGCTTTTGCCGATAAGTCATCGGGCTATTTTGAAAATGTCAGTAGTGTCGATAAGTTATTTTAGTCTGAAATGTGAACCGTTAAATATATAAGTGGAAATGCTGAAAAATATAGTACTTTTAGTCCTAGTGCAGGCAATAAGGGATTTTCTCAGTATTTGAACATTGTCGGTGTTGCCGATAAGTTATTTGGATTTTTTGAAAATGTCGGTAGTGTCGATAAGTTATTTTAGTCTGAAATGTGAACCGTTAAATATATAAGTGGAAATGCTGAAAAATATAGTACTTTTAGTCCTAGTGCAGGCAATAAGGGATTTTCTCAGTATTTGAACATTGTCGGTGTTGCCGATAAGTTATTTGGATTTTTTGAAAATGTCGGTAGTGTAGATAATTTAACTTAGTCTTAATGGTGAACCGTTAAACATATAAGTGGAAATGCTGAAAACTTATAGTACTTTTGATCCTACTCCAGACAATGAGGGAATTTCTCAGTATTTGAACATTGTCGCTTATGTCAATAAGTCATCCGGCTTTTTTAAAAATGTCGGTAGTGTCAATAAGTTAGTTTAGTCTGAATTGTGGACCGTTAAATATATAAGTAGAAATGCTGAAAATTTAAAGTACTTTAGGTTAGGGTTAGGGTTAGTTAAGTTGATAAACTTAAGCTTATATTGAAATCTTCAGTTTGTCAACTTATTATGTTGAATGTCAACTTAAGCTTATGTTGGACCTTAAGTTGAACAACTTAGGGTAGGTTGATAAACTTAAGCTTATGTTGAATCCTAATTTGATCAACTTAGGCTATTTGAATCTGACTAAGGTGCATGAACCGTTCAATATATCGGTGGAAATGCTGAAAAATACTAGTACTTTTGGTCCTACTCCAGGCAATAAGGGATTTTCTCAGTATTTGAACATTTTCGCTTATGCCCTAGGTCATAATTCTTATTAATATATTAATTTCAGTATTATATGTAATAGTTATGTGTTCTATTGTCGATTATCGCGCAGGCTAACTGGAGCCGCCACCCCTGTCTTGCAATGGACTATCCTGCATGGCTGCTACAGTGCACCGCTGCCTGCTTTTCGTTATCTCATTGGGCATGTTTTATAAGTTCCGGTTCATCATACACCCGAGATAAATAAAGCTGTTAACATTATAATTCATATTGATTGTGTGTCGCATTTCAGAATACTCAGTACATTAAGATTAATAGCTTTATATGTTATGTAAACGGGGACTATTTGCCGACACATGATTGACAGGAAAAGTAGCGGGCTGGTCGCGCATTGATACAGAGAGTGAGTTTGAGAGTTTTAACTCAAGATACATGTAAACTGGACCGCATTACCTTGCGCGGTGTGATATTACAGCCTGTAGACCTGTGTTCAGAACTGGCACAGGTGCGCGGAATCTGGACAGGACAGCAGGTGTTTCAGCTTAGAGAAGTTATATAAGAACAAGACGAAGTTAAAAGTTAACGCGGTAAGAACACTTTGCTGCACTCTCACTGGCTCTCCCTGGCGGAGAAGGCTGCTTGACAGCGCACTTATATTAAGCTTTAGAGGATAAATATTTTGTAATCTCGTTTGTTAATGAACCATGTCATAGCTAAGGCAGGGCTGCTTAATAATCACGCAGGTGTTCTGCTAATCGCTTTTGCCGACAAGAAGTTTAGAATCCTTGGAAATATAGTAATGTGATCTTTATGATGTTTCATTTCGCGCCAAGACAACGTGCTGATTTCCCGCCTGTTGTCACACGTCAAAACTCATGCCTGAGCGTGGGACAAAGGTTATGGTCCTAAACTTACATGATTATCCTCTTGTATTTACGTTATAGTGCTAATTACTGTTATAGTGCTAAATTAAGTTATGGTCCTAAACATAGAATGTTATAATCCTAACATACAGTGTTATCTTCCTAAACTTACTTTATGGTACAAGTTAATGTACTTATTGTACAAATGCTTAAAAGAGTTGCATTCAGTATCAGATTCTCATGTCCGGAAGATGTTTCTCAGTATTTGAACATTGTCGCTATGCCGATAAGTCATCAGGCTTTTTTAAAAATGTCGGTAGTGTCCATAATTTAATTTAGTGTGAATTGTGAACCGTTAAATATATAAGTGGAAATGCTGAAAAATATAGTACTTTTAGTCCTAGTGCAGGCAATAAGGGATTTTCTCAGTATTTGAATATTGTCGCTTTTGCCGATAAGTCATCCGGCTATTTTGAAAATGTCGGTAGTGTCGATAAGTAATTTTAGTCTGAAATGTGAACCGTTAAATATATACGTGGAAATGCTGAAAAATGATAGTACTTTTGGTCCTACTCCAGACAATGAGGGATCTCCTCACTATTTGAACATTGTCGCTTATGCTGATAATAAGTCATCCGGCTTTTTTGAAAATGTCGGTAGTGTCGATAAGTAATTTTAGTCTGAAATATGAACCGTTAAATATATGTGGAAATGCTGAAAAATTATAGTACTTTTGGTCCTAATCCAGGCAAAAAGGGATTTTCTCAGTATTTGAACATTGTCGCTTATGCTGATAAGTTATTCGGCTATTTTGAAAATGTCGGTAGTGCCGATAAGTTAATTTAGTGTGAATTTTGAACCGTTAAATATATAAGTGGAAATGCTGAAAAATTACAGTACTTTTGGTCCTGCTCCAGGCAATAAGGGATTTTATCAGTATTTGAACATTGTCGCTTTTGCTGATAAGTCATCCGGCTATTTTGAAAATGTCGGTAGTGTCGATAAGTTATTTTAGTCTGAAATGTGAACCGTTAAATATATAAGTGGAAATGCTGAAAAATTATAGTACTTTTGGTCCTACTCCAGGCAATAAGGGATTTTCTCAGTATTTGAACATTTTCGCTTTTGCCGATAAGTCATCCGGCTATTTTGAAAATGTCGGTAGTGTCGATAAGTAATTTTAGTCTGAAATATGAACCGTTTAATATATATCGAGATGCTGAAAAATGTTAGTACTTTTGGTCTAGTGCAGGCAATAAGGGATTTTCTCAGTATTTGAACATTGTCGGTGTTGCCGATAAGTTATTCGGATTTTTTGAAAATGTCGGTAGTGTCGATAACTTAATTTAGTCTTAATAGTAAAACATTAAACATATAAGTGGAAATGTTGAAAACATAGTACTTTTGGTCCTGCTCCAGGCAATAAGGGATTTTATCAGTATTTGAACATTGTCGCTTTTGCCGATAAGTCATCGGGCTATTTTGAAAATGTCAGTAGTGTCGATAAGTTATTTTAGTCTGAAATGTGAACCGTTAAATATATAAGTGGAAATGCTGAAAAATATAGTACTTTTAGTCCTAGTGCAGGCAATAAGGGATTTTCTCAGTATTTGAACATTGTCGGTGTTGCCGATAAGTTATTTGGATTTTTTGAAAATGTCGGTAGTGTCGATAAGTTATTTTAGTCTGAAATGTGAACCGTTAAATATATAAGTGGAAATGCTGAAAAATATAGTACTTTTAGTCCTAGTGCAGGCAATAAGGGATTTTCTCAGTATTTGAACATTGTCGGTGTTGCCGATAAGTTATTTGGATTTTTTGAAAATGTCGGTAGTGTAGATAATTTAACTTAGTCTTAATGGTGAACCGTTAAACATATAAGTGGAAATGCTGAAAACTTATAGTACTTTTGATCCTACTCCAGACAATGAGGGAATTTCTCAGTATTTGAACATTGTCGCTTATGTCAATAAGTCATCCGGCTTTTTTAAAAATGTCGGTAGTGTCAATAAGTTAGTTTAGTCTGAATTGTGGACCGTTAAATATATAAGTAGAAATGCTGAAAATTTAAAGTACTTTAGGTTAGGGTTAGGGTTAGTTAAGTTGATAAACTTAAGCTTATATTGAAATCTTCAGTTTGTCAACTTATTATGTTGAATGTCAACTTAAGCTTATGTTGGACCTTAAGTTGAACAACTTAGGGTAGGTTGATAAACTTAAGCTTATGTTGAATCCTAATTTGATCAACTTAGGCTATTTGAATCTGACTAAGGTGCATGAACCGTTCAATATATCGGTGGAAATGCTGAAAAATACTAGTACTTTTGGTCCTACTCCAGGCAATAAGGGATTTTCTCAGTATTTGAACATTTTCGCTTATGCCCTAGGTCATAATTCTTATTAATATATTAATTTCAGTATTATATGTAATAGTTATGTGTTCTATTGTCGATTATCGCGCAGGCTAACTGGAGCCGCCACCCCTGTCTTGCAATGGACTATCCTGCATGGCTGCTACAGTGCACCGCTGCCTGCTTTTCGTTATCTCATTGGGCATGTTTTATAAGTTCCGGTTCATCATACACCCGAGATAAATAAAGCTGTTAACATTATAATTCATATTGATTGTGTGTCGCATTTCAGAATACTCAGTACATTAAGATTAATAGCTTTATATGTTATGTAAACGGGGACTATTTGCTGACACATGATTGACAGGAAAAGTAGCGGGCTGGTCGCGCATTGATACAGAGAGTGAGTTTGAGAGTTTTAACTCAAGATACATGTAAACTGGACCGCATTACCTTGCGCGGTGTGATATTACAGCCTGTAGACCTGTGTTCAGAACTGGCACAGGTGCGCGGAATCTGGACAGGACAGCAGGTGTTTCAGCTTAGAGAAGTTATATAAGAACAAGACGAAGTTAAAAGTTAACGCGGTAAGAACACTTTGCTGCACTCTCACTGGCTCTCCCTGGCGGAGAAGGCTGCTTGACAGCGCACTTATATTAAGCTTTAGAGGATAAATATTTTGTAATCTCGTTTGTTAATGAACCATGTCATAGCTAAGGCAGGGCTGCTTAATAATCACGCAGGTGTTCTGCTAATCGCTTTTGCCGACAAGAAGTTTAGAATCCTTGGAAATATAGTAATGTGATCTTTATGATGTTTCATTTCGCGCCAAGACAACGTGCTGATTTCCCGCCTGTTGTCACACGTCAAAACTCATGCCTGAGCGTGGGACAAAGGTTATGGTCCTAAACTTACATGATTATCCTCTTGTATTTACGTTATAGTGCTAATTACTGTTATAGTGCTAAATTAAGTTATGGTCCTAAACATAGAATGTTATAATCCTAACATACAGTGTTATCTTCCTAAACTTACTTTATGGTACAAGTTAATGTACTTATTGTACAAATGCTTAAAAGAGTTGCATTCAGTATCAGATTCTCATGTCCGGAAGATGTTTCTCAGTATTTGAACATTGTCGCTATGCCGATAAGTCATCAGGCTTTTTTAAAAATGTCGGTAGTGTCCATAATTTAATTTAGTGTGAATTGTGAACCGTTAAATATATAAGTGGAAATGCTGAAAAATATAGTACTTTTAGTCCTAGTGCAGGCAATAAGGGATTTTCTCAGTATTTGAATATTGTTGCTTTTGCCGATAAGTCATCCGGCTATTTTGAAAATGTCGGTAGTGTCGATAAGTAATTTTAGTCTGAAATGTGAACCGTTAAATATATACGTGGAAATGCTGAAAAATGATAGTACTTTTGGTCCTACTCCAGACAATGAGGGATCTCCTCACTATTTGAACATTGTCGCTTATGCTGATAATAAGTCATCCGGCTTTTTTGAAAATGTCGGTAGTGTCGATAAGTAATTTTAGTCTGAAATATGAACCGTTAAATATATGTGGAAATGCTGAAAAATTATAGTACTTTTGGTCCTAATCCAGGCAAAAAGGGATTTTCTCAGTATTTGAACATTGTCGCTTATGCTGATAAGTTATTCGGCTATTTTGAAAATGTCGGTAGTGCCGATAAGTTAATTTAGTGTGAATTGTGAACCGTTAAATATATAAGTGGAAATGCTGAAAAATTACAGTACTTTTGGTCCTGCTCCAGGCAATAAGGGATTTTATCAGTATTTGAACATTGTCGCTTTTGCTGATAAGTCATCCGGCTATTTTGAAAATGTCGGTAGTGTCGATAAGTTATTTTAGTCTGAAATGTGAACCGTTAAATATATAAGTGGAAATGCTGAAAAATTATAGTACTTTTGGTCCTACTCCAGGCAATAAGGGATTTTCTCAGTATTTGAACATTTTCGCTTTTGCCGATAAGTCATCCGGCTATTTTGAAAATGTCGGTAGTGTCGATAAGTAATTTTAGTCTGAAATATGAACCGTTTAATATATATCGAGATGCTGAAAAATGTTAGTACTTTTGGTCTAGTGCAGGCAATAAGGGATTTTCTCAGTATTTGAACATTGTCGGTGTTGCCGATAAGTTATTCGGATTTTTTGAAAATGTCGGTAGTGTCGATAACTTAATTTAGTCTTAATAGTAAAACATTAAACATATAAGTGGAAATGTTGAAAACATAGTACTTTTGGTCCTGCTCCAGGCAATAAGGGATTTTATCAGTATTTGAACATTGTCGCTTTTGCCGATAAGTCATCGGGCTATTTTGAAAATGTCAGTAGTGTCGATAAGTTATTTTAGTCTGAAATGTGAACCGTTAAATATATAAGTGGAAATGCTGAAAAATATAGTACTTTTAGTCCTAGTGCAGGCAATAAGGGATTTTCTCAGTATTTGAACATTGTCGGTGTTGCCGATAAGTTATTTGGATTTTTTGAAAATGTCGGTAGTGTCGATAAGTTATTTTAGTCTGAAATGTGAACCGTTAAATATATAAGTGGAAATGCTGAAAAATATAGTACTTTTAGTCCTAGTGCAGGCAATAAGGGATTTTCTCAGTATTTGAACATTGTCGGTGTTGCCGATAAGTTATTTGGATTTTTTGAAAATGTCGGTAGTGTAGATAATTTAACTTAGTCTTAATGGTGAACCGTTAAACATATAAGTGGAAATGCTGAAAACTTATAGTACTTTTGATCCTACTCCAGACAATGAGGGAATTTCTCAGTATTTGAACATTGTCGCTTATGTCAATAAGTCATCCGGCTTTTTTAAAAATGTCGGTAGTGTCAATAAGTTAGTTTAGTCTGAATTGTGGACCGTTAAATATATAAGTAGAAATGCTGAAAATTTAAAGTACTTTAGGTTAGGGTTAGGGTTAGTTAAGTTGATAAACTTAAGCTTATATTGAAATCTTCAGTTTGTCAACTTATTATGTTGAATGTCAACTTAAGCTTATGTTGGACCTTAAGTTGAACAACTTAGGGTAGGTTGATAAACTTAAGCTTATGTTGAATCCTAATTTGATCAACTTAGGCTATTTGAATCTGACTAAGGTGCATGAACCGTTCAATATATCGGTGGAAATGCTGAAAAATACTAGTACTTTTGGTCCTACTCCAGGCAATAAGGGATTTTCTCAGTATTTGAACATTTTCGCTTATGCCCTAGGTCATAATTCTTATTAATATATTAATTTCAGTATTATATGTAATAGTTATGTGTTCTATTGTCGATTATCGCGCAGGCTAACTGGAGCCGCCACCCCTGTCTTGCAATGGACTATCCTGCATGGCTGCTACAGTGCACCGCTGCCTGCTTTTCGTTATCTCATTGGGCATGTTTTATAAGTTCCGGTTCATCATACACCCGAGATAAATAAAGCTGTTAACATTATAATTCATATTGATTGTGTGTCGCATTTCAGAATACTCAGTACATTAAGATTAATAGCTTTATATGTTATGTAAACGGGGACTATTTGCCGACACATGATTGACAGGAAAAGTAGCGGGCTGGTCGCGCATTGATACAGAGAGTGAGTTTGAGAGTTTTAACTCAAGATACATGTAAACTGGACCGCATTACCTTGCGCGGTGTGATATTACAGCCTGTAGACCTGTGTTCAGAACTGGCACAGGTGCGCGGAATCTGGACAGGACAGCAGGTGTTTCAGCTTAGAGAAGTTATATAAGAACAAGACGAAGTTAAAAGTTAACGCGGTAAGAACACTTTGCTGCACTCTCACTGGCTCTCCCTGGCGGAGAAGGCTGCTTGACAGCGCACTTATATTAAGCTTTAGAGGATAAATATTTTGTAATCTCGTTTGTTAATGAACCATGTCATAGCTAAGGCAGGGCTGCTTAATAATCACGCAGGTGTTCTGCTAATCGCTTTTGCCGACAAGAAGTTTAGAATCCTTGGAAATATAGTAATGTGATCTTTATGATGTTTCATTTCGCGCCAAGACAACGTGCTGATTTCCCGCCTGTTGTCACACGTCAAAACTCATGCCTGAGCGTGGGACAAAGGTTATGGTCCTAAACTTACATGATTATCCTCTTGTATTTACGTTATAGTGCTAATTACTGTTATAGTGCTAAATTAAGTTATGGTCCTAAACATAGAATGTTATAATCCTAACATACAGTGTTATCTTCCTAAACTTACTTTATGGTACAAGTTAATGTACTTATTGTACAAATGCTTAAAAGAGTTGCATTCAGTATCAGATTCTCATGTCCGGAAGATGTTTCTCAGTATTTGAACATTGTCGCTATGCCGATAAGTCATCAGGCTTTTTTAAAAATGTCGGTAGTGTCCATAATTTAATTTAGTGTGAATTGTGAACCGTTAAATATATAAGTGGAAATGCTGAAAAATATAGTACTTTTAGTCCTAGTGCAGGCAATAAGGGATTTTCTCAGTATTTGAATATTGTCGCTTTTGCCGATAAGTCATCCGGCTATTTTGAAAATGTCGGTAGTGTCGATAAGTAATTTTAGTCTGAAATGTGAACCGTTAAATATATACGTGGAAATGCTGAAAAATGATAGTACTTTTGGTCCTACTCCAGACAATGAGGGATCTCCTCACTATTTGAACATTGTCGCTTATGCTGATAATAAGTCATCCGGCTTTTTTGAAAATGTCGGTAGTGTCGATAAGTAATTTTAGTCTGAAATATGAACCGTTAAATATATGTGGAAATGCTGAAAAATTATAGTACTTTTGGTCCTAATCCAGGCAAAAAGGGATTTTCTCAGTATTTGAACATTGTCGCTTATGCTGATAAGTTATTCGGCTATTTTGAAAATGTCGGTAGTGCCGATAAGTTAATTTAGTGTGAATTGTGAACCGTTAAATATATAAGTGGAAATGCTGAAAAATTACAGTACTTTTGGTCCTGCTCCAGGCAATAAGGGATTTTATCAGTATTTGAACATTGTCGCTTTTGCTGATAAGTCATCCGGCTATTTTGAAAATGTCGGTAGTGTCGATAAGTTATTTTAGTCTGAAATGTGAACCGTTAAATATATAAGTGGAAATGCTGAAAAATTATAGTACTTTTGGTCCTACTCCAGGCAATAAGGGATTTTCTCAGTATTTGAACATTTTCGCTTTTGCCGATAAGTCATCCGGCTATTTTGAAAATGTCGGTAGTGTCGATAAGTAATTTTAGTCTGAAATATGAACCGTTTAATATATATCGAGATGCTGAAAAATGTTAGTACTTTTGGTCTAGTGCAGGCAATAAGGGATTTTCTCAGTATTTGAACATTGTCGGTGTTGCCGATAAGTTATTCGGATTTTTTGAAAATGTCGGTAGTGTCGATAACTTAATTTAGTCTTAATAGTAAAACATTAAACATATAAGTGGAAATGTTGAAAACATAGTACTTTTGGTCCTGCTCCAGGCAATAAGGGATTTTATCAGTATTTGAACATTGTCGCTTTTGCCGATAAGTCATCGGGCTATTTTGAAAATGTCAGTAGTGTCGATAAGTTATTTTAGTCTGAAATGTGAACCGTTAAATATATAAGTGGAAATGCTGAAAAATATAGTACTTTTAGTCCTAGTGCAGGCAATAAGGGATTTTCTCAGTATTTGAACATTGTCGGTGTTGCCGATAAGTTATTTGGATTTTTTGAAAATGTCGGTAGTGTCGATAAGTTATTTTAGTCTGAAATGTGAACCGTTAAATATATAAGTGGAAATGCTGAAAAATATAGTACTTTTAGTCCTAGTGCAGGCAATAAGGGATTTTCTCAGTATTTGAACATTGTCGGTGTTGCCGATAAGTTATTTGGATTTTTTGAAAATGTCGGTAGTGTAGATAATTTAACTTAGTCTTAATGGTGAACCGTTAAACATATAAGTGGAAATGCTGAAAACTTATAGTACTTTTGATCCTACTCCAGACAATGAGGGAATTTCTCAGTATTTGAACATTGTCGCTTATGTCAATAAGTCATCCGGCTTTTTTAAAAATGTCGGTAGTGTCAATAAGTTAGTTTAGTCTGAATTGTGGACCGTTAAATATATAAGTAGAAATGCTGAAAATTTAAAGTACTTTAGGTTAGGGTTAGGGTTAGTTAAGTTGATAAACTTAAGCTTATATTGAAATCTTCAGTTTGTCAACTTATTATGTTGAATGTCAACTTAAGCTTATGTTGGACCTTAAGTTGAACAACTTAGGGTAGGTTGATAAACTTAAGCTTATGTTGAATCCTAATTTGATCAACTTAGGCTATTTGAATCTGACTAAGGTGCATGAACCGTTCAATATATCGGTGGAAATGCTGAAAAATACTAGTACTTTTGGTCCTACTCCAGGCAATAAGGGATTTTCTCAGTATTTGAACATTTTCGCTTATGCCCTAGGTCATAATTCTTATTAATATATTAATTTCAGTATTATATGTAATAGTTATGTGTTCTATTGTCGATTATCGCGCAGGCTAACTGGAGCCGCCACCCCTGTCTTGCAATGGACTATCCTGCATGGCTGCTACAGTGCACCGCTGCCTGCTTTTCGTTATCTCATTGGGCATGTTTTATAAGTTCCGGTTCATCATACACCCGAGATAAATAAAGCTGTTAACATTATAATTCATATTGATTGTGTGTCGCATTTCAGAATACTCAGTACATTAAGATTAATAGCTTTATATGTTATGTAAACGGGGACTATTTGCCGACACATGATTGACAGGAAAAGTAGCGGGCTGGTCGCGCATTGATACAGAGAGTGAGTTTGAGAGTTTTAACTCAAGATACATGTAAACTGGACCGCATTACCTTGCGCGGTGTGATATTACAGCCTGTAGACCTGTGTTCAGAACTGGCACAGGTGCGCGGAATCTGGACAGGACAGCAGGTGTTTCAGCTTAGAGAAGTTATATAAGAACAAGACGAAGTTAAAAGTTAACGCGGTAAGAACACTTTGCTGCACTCTCACTGGCTCTCCCTGGCGGAGAAGGCTGCTTGACAGCGCACTTATATTAAGCTTTAGAGGATAAATATTTTGTAATCTCGTTTGTTAATGAACCATGTCATAGCTAAGGCAGGGCTGCTTAATAATCACGCAGGTGTTCTGCTAATCGCTTTTGCCGACAAGAAGTTTAGAATCCTTGGAAATATAGTAATGTGATCTTTATGATGTTTCATTTCGCGCCAAGACAACGTGCTGATTTCCCGCCTGTTGTCACACGTCAAAACTCATGCCTGAGCGTGGGACAAAGGTTATGGTCCTAAACTTACATGATTATCCTCTTGTATTTACGTTATAGTGCTAATTACTGTTATAGTGCTAAATTAAGTTATGGTCCTAAACATAGAATGTTATAATCCTAACATACAGTGTTATCTTCCTAAACTTACTTTATGGTACAAGTTAATGTACTTATTGTACAAATGCTTAAAAGAGTTGCATTCAGTATCAGATTCTCATGTCCGGAAGATGTTTCTCAGTATTTGAACATTGTCGCTATGCCGATAAGTCATCAGGCTTTTTTAAAAATGTCGGTAGTGTCCATAATTTAATTTAGTGTGAATTGTGAACCGTTAAATATATAAGTGGAAATGCTGAAAAATATAGTACTTTTAGTCCTAGTGCAGGCAATAAGGGATTTTCTCAGTATTTGAATATTGTCGCTTTTGCCGATAAGTCATCCGGCTATTTTGAAAATGTCGGTAGTGTCGATAAGTAATTTTAGTCTGAAATGTGAACCGTTAAATATATACGTGGAAATGCTGAAAAATGATAGTACTTTTGGTCCTACTCCAGACAATGAGGGATCTCCTCACTATTTGAACATTGTCGCTTATGCTGATAATAAGTCATCCGGCTTTTTTGAAAATGTCGGTAGTGTCGATAAGTAATTTTAGTCTGAAATATGAACCGTTAAATATATGTGGAAATGCTGAAAAATTATAGTACTTTTGGTCCTAATCCAGGCAAAAAGGGATTTTCTCAGTATTTGAACATTGTCGCTTATGCTGATAAGTTATTCGGCTATTTTGAAAATGTCGGTAGTGCCGATAAGTTAATTTAGTGTGAATTGTGAACCGTTAAATATATAAGTGGAAATGCTGAAAAATTACAGTACTTTTGGTCCTGCTCCAGGCAATAAGGGATTTTATCAGTATTTGAACATTGTCGCTTTTGCTGATAAGTCATCCGGCTATTTTGAAAATGTCGGTAGTGTCGATAAGTTATTTTAGTCTGAAATGTGAACCGTTAAATATATAAGTGGAAATGCTGAAAAATTATAGTACTTTTGGTCCTACTCCAGGCAATAAGGGATTTTCTCAGTATTTGAACATTTTCGCTTTTGCCGATAAGTCATCCGGCTTTTTTGAAAATGTCGGTAGTGTCGATAAGTAATTTTGGTCTGAAATGTGAACCGTTAAATATATGTGGAAATGATGAAAAATTTTAGTACTTTTGGTCCTACTCCAGGCAATAAGGGATTTTCTCAGTATTTGAACATTGTCCGTGTTGCCGATAAGTTTTTCGGCTTTTTTGAAAATATCGGTAGTAACGATAAGTTAATTTAGCCTTAAAAGTAAACCGTTAAACATATAAGTGGAAATGCTGAAAAATGATAGTACTTTTGATCCTGCTCCAGACAATGAGGGATTTTCTCAGTATTTGAACATTGTCGCTTATGCCGATAAGTCATCCGGCTTTTTTGAAAATGTCGGTAGTGTCCATAAGTTAATTTAGTCTGAAATGTGAACCGTTAAACATATAAGTGGAGATGCTGAAAAATATAGTACTTTTAGTCCTAGTGCAGGCAATAAGGGATTTTCTCAGTATTTGAACATTGTCGGTGTTGCTGATAAGTTATTCGGCTATTTTGAAAATGTCGGTAGTGTCGATAAGTTAATTTAGTCTGAATTGTGAACCGTTAAATATATAAATGGAAATGCTGAAAAATTATAGTACTTTTGGTCCTACTCCAGGCAATAAGGGATTTTCTCAGTATTTGAACATTGTCGCTTTTGCCGATAAGTCATCGGGCTATTTGGAAAATGTCGGTAGTGTCGATAAGTTATTTTAGTCTGAAATGTGATCCATTAAATACACATATTGAAATGCTAAAAATTAAAGTACTTTTGGTCCTACTCCAGGCAATAAAAGTCATCGGGCTATTTTGAAAATGTCGGTAGTGTCGATAAGTAATTTTAGTCTGAAATATGAACCGTTAAATATATAGGGAGATGCTGAAAAATTTTAGTACTTTTGGTCCTAGTGCAGGCAATAAGGGATTTTCTCAGTATTTGAACATTGTCGGTGTTGCCGATAAGTTATTCAGATTTTTTGAAAATGTCAGTAGTGTCCATAACTTAATTTAGTCTCAATAGTAAACTGTTAAACATATAAGTGGAAATGCTGAAAACTTATGGTACTTTCGGACCTACTCCAGGCAATAAGGGATTTTCTCAGTATTTGAACATTTTCGCTTATGCCGATAAGTCATCCGGCATTTTTGAAAATGTTGGTAGTGTCGATAAGTAATTTTAGTCTGAAATGTGAACCGTTAAATATATGTGGAAATGATGAAAAATTTTAGTACTTTTAGTCCTACTCCAGGCAATAAGGGATTTTCTCAGTATTTGAACATTGTCGCTTATGCCGATAAGTTATTCAGCTATTTTGAAAATGTCGGTAGTGTCGATAAGTTAATTTAGTCTGAATTGTGAACCGTTAAATATATAAGTGGAAATGCTGAAAAATTATAGTACTTTTGGTCCTACTCCTGGCAATAAGGGATTTTCTCAGTATTTGAACATTGTCGCTTTTGCCGATAAGTCATCGGGCTATTTGGAAAATGTCTGTAGTGTCGATAAGTTATTTTAGTCTGAAATGTGATCCATTAAATACACATATTGAAATGCTAAAAATTAAAGTACTTTTGGTCCTAGTGCAGGCAATAAGGGATTTTCTCAGTATTTGAACATTGTCGCTTATGCCGATAAGTCATCCGGCTATTTTGAAAATGTCGGTAGTGACGATAAGTTATTTTAGTCTGAAATGTGAACCGCTAAATATATAAGTGGAAATGCTGAAAAATTATAGTACTTTTGGTCCTTCTCCAGGGAATAAATAATTAAGGGATTTTCTCAGTATTTGAACATTGTCGGTTGTTCCCGATAAGTTTTTCGGCTATTTTGAAAATATCAGTAGTTTCGATAATTTTCTTAAGTCTGAAATAAGAACTGATAAATATTAGGCCTTAAGTTGATCAGCTTAAGCTTAAGTTGATCAACATAGCTTATGTTGAAGTCTTAAGTCTATCAACTTAAACTTATGTTGTTCAACATAGCTTTTGTTATAATTGGAAATGTTAAAAAATGATAGTAGTTTTGGTCCTACTCCAGGCAATTAGGGATTTTCTCAGTATTTGAACCTTGTCTCTTATGCCGATAAGTCATCCGGCTATTTTGAAAATGTCGGTAGTGTCGATAAGTTATTTTATTCTGAAATGTGAACCGTTAAATATATAAGTGGAAATGCTTAAAAATTATAGTACTTTTGGTCCTAGTCCAGGCACTAAGGGATTTTCTCAGTATTTGAACATTGTCGCTTATGCCGATAAGTTATTCGGCTCGAATATATGTCATTATGATACATTAATAAATATAATAAGATTGAATATGTATATTGCGTATATATATTTCGTACTAGGTCAAATGCTATATGTTAGTGCTTCTTTAAGTATCCCTTGCAATCTTTGTAATAAAATTCTAAATGTATCTAGATTATATATTTAGTGTTTGTACATATGTTTATATGTAAGTGATAGGAAAAGTTTCACTTCCAGTGCTTCAACTTGTTATCATTTTTGATCATTTTACCTAAATATAATTTTGACAGATATTAGAGTTAAAAACTGAAATTATTTCATGTTTTATTTTTTCTCATATTCTGTGATAAGATTAAGTTGAACATATTGCACAACTTTCACATATTTAGTTTTTTCTTTAACTTCTTTTCTCTTTGTACAGATTGCTAAGTAAGCTGAAGAGTGTTAAAGTTGGAGAGCCATCAGGCACCCGGTCACAAGATTCGATGGTAATTCGATGGTCATTCCTACTTTTATTATTTGCCGCTTTCCAAGTGTAACTTATTACAAACAAAAATTTATGGCTTACAGTCACAAGGGTTTCAATATTCTTAGTCCGATGCCCAGGTTATACATTTTCATTAAGTTCTTGAAATGTATAAAAAAAGAGTTTTGTTTCAAAACATACATGTTTGTGGTTTTAATTTAAACGTGTTAACAATTCTAATAATGTTTCCAGGGATATCTTTTTATAACCGTTTGAACTCAACTTGAGGGTTATGGTCCTAAAGATACATAGGGGTCAAGTGAATGCTAATGCATTGGAAAGCACACAGGTCCTGTTGTTCATTATAACCAAATTGTTCATTATAACAAGTTGTTCATTATAACAAGTTGTTCATTATAACTAAATTGTTCATTCTCTATATATGTATATATGTGTATATATGTCGGTATATAATCCAAAACATGCATTTTTATGGTCCTAAACTTACGTTTTGGTCCTAAACTTACGTCATGGTCCTAAACTTACATTGTTGCACATTGTCACAATGACAGTATAGATTGGTGTGTGACCGTGTCAGACTCTTATCCCGAACCGACCACTACACTCCAACCCCTCGCGCTTTTTACATGGTTCTGGAAAAGTATTTGGTGCAAAAATTACTTAGTTAAAATAAAAGCTAGTAAAATATTGTCACGTGATCGAGATTAAATCTTTTTGATTTTGATTTTTCTATGACTCTACAAAATATATCAGCATCTTGTCTTTTACAGTGTATGCTGTGTCAAAATGCAAGAATTTGTGTATAAATACGCACTTTCCATACCGAACAATACTGATGTTGATTAACTCATACCAACGCTCATGTACCATATCTTCAATTCGCTATCTGCTTATATTACCATCTAGTTGACGAATGACATTTGTGAAATGACACCCTTACTTTGCCGTGCATGCCAATGACACTAAGTTCGTCACATTTTATTTAAGGCCAGAACCTCATGAAATGGCAGAAAAGGATTCACCAGAGCTGGATGAAGAGTTTTGGAAAGGTCAGATTCTTTATTGAACTTAATTTTGCGAAAAAGATACCTTTATATTTTATAAAAGTTATCCTGAAAAAAACTTTTTAAGGTATCACAATTGAAACTTTATTTAAAAATCTCCAACCCAGCTATTAACAAACGCAATACAAGCAAGTATCTATCCAGCTTTCACATTACTGTTTAAATGTATTGTGTTTTACATCTGTTGCAGCTTTCAGGCTTGAGATGTTCGGGCAAGAAACAATGCCAGGTACGTTATTCATGCAAGCATCATGTTGATTTATATTAAACCAACAACTTTTGTGAGCGAATCATTTTATTAGTACTGTTCATGTGTATAGAACTAACTACGTGGCTTGAGCCTCGTGCCAATGAGTCACCCGTGTCATATATAGCTTTCTGATGTATAACATAGTGGTATTTTAATTTGTGCTTCACAGGAAGATAGCTCCAAAGTAAATTTAAAGTTTTAATATTGTCATATTTTTCACGTCGTATTTTTTTTCATAAACTAACGTATTTGAGTTAAGAAAATTTATTCAATACATTTACAGAATTACCTGAAGAATTGGAGACACCTGAGGTAGTCCAGTTAGGTAGGTATTGCCTAATCATTTTGCAAAGCATACAGAATGAGATATTCTTCAATTTGTCATATTCCTAATCCTTGAGCTCAAATTGTTTAATACCTCATAAATAAACACGGTTAAACTTTGTTCATGTCCAAGTCAGCTCTCTAGTTAGGTGAACTTAAAAATTACTCTATCGGATAATCAACCTGTAAGGCCACAGGTCAGGCCACAGCTCATTTATAACGAGTTTGTTCATTATAACAGCTCAAATATTTTATTTATAAATTCCTCTTAGGTTTTTAATTTGATAAATTGAATACGATTAATAAAACTTTAACATTTTTATAATTATATGCATTACAGAGTACGGTACTGATACTGGTTCAAGCGACGACCAAGATGATTCGGGTGTGTAATAATTTCTTTAATGAAATAATCTTATCTAGTGTGTAATTATTCATTTACAGCAATAATCTTATAACATTTAACAGCAGTCTTATATTCTATTATCAGTTGTGTTTCGGTCATGATTCCGATACAATGAATGATTTATGCCTTTTGCCCTACGGTTTCTCAGGCCGTCTGTTTATTTCTGAAAAATCATCTTACCGTTCTGAGTTCAATCTGTGCACAAGATCACTTTTCCGGTGTATTAATATTTCTGTTTTAAATCTGTTCATTCACGTGAAGAAGACAGCCAGTTAAGCGAGGCGTCAGAAGACAAAGACAGAAACATGTCCAGTGAGTACTTTTTACTTTGATGGAATAATGTTGATTATTCATTGATTTTTGTCATATGTCGATATAGTACTTTTCCATGACGGTCTTTATGTCTATTAAATATATTTCCCCTTTTTTTTCTCTCTCTCTCTCTCTCTCTCTCTCTCTCTGTTTTTCTTTCTTTCATAAAATTCTAAAGTTAATTGTTATTAGTTCTTGTAGTAGCGACACGTATTTTTTACCTAGGACCGTTATAACGAATAACATGGACAGATTCTGTGCACCAAAACATTGTGGTCGATATGAAAACGAACTCTTTCCCCTATTTCCATTGATGCATGATACCTGTACATCATTACTAACACAGCTGTGAGACAGCATCTCTCCAGGACCGTTTGTTTCTGTACATATTCTTCTTTACAATAGTTGACGCCATTACACTAGCCTTTCTCTGTTAAACTGTTTGTTGCGCAGCCATACGTTATATAGATTGAATCCGGTTCAGAACATTGAATGCAACACTTATCCAACTTACACTGTCAAGTAACGTGATGCTTGTGTTTAATTCGACGTTAACAACACCGTCCAGTCCCAATGAAGCTCGCGAGACGAATATATTAGGGGAAAAAACTCAACTATCAATTTATTTGATAAAATTCATCTTACCGTTCTGAGTTCAATCTGTGCACAAGCCCACTGTACCATGTATTAATCTTTCTGTTTTAAATCTGTTCATTCAGGTGAAGAAGACAGCAAGTTAAGCGCTGCGTCAGAAGACAAAGACAGAAGCATGTCCAGTGAGTGATTTTCACTTTAATGGAATAATGCTGATTATTCATTTATTTTTTCATATGTCGCCCTAGTACTTGCCTTAACGGTTTTATGTCCATTCTATGGATTTCCCCTTTCTTTCTTTCTCTCTCTCTCTCTTTCTTTCTCTCGCTCTATCATAAATTCTTAAGTTAATTGTTATCAGTTCTTGTAGAAAGGACACGTATTTTTGACCCCGGACTCTGTCATCCGTTATAACGAATAACATGGAAAGATTGTGTGCACTCAAACATTGTGGTCGATATGAAAACGAACTCTTTCCCCTCTATCCATTGATACATAATGGCTGTACAACATTACTAACACAGCTGTGAGAGAGCATCTCTCCGGAACCGTTTGTTTCTGTACATATTCTTCTTTACAATAGTTGAAGCCACAACACTAGCTTTTCTCTGTTAAACTGTTTGTTGCGTAGCCATGCTTTAGATTGAATCCGGTTCAGAACAACGTACACTGTCAAGTAACGTGATGCGCGTGTTTAATTCAACGTTAACAACAGCGTCCAGTCCCAGTGAAGATCGCGAGACGAATATATATGAGAAAAAAAAAACAATTTCAATTTGTTTTAGAAAAATCATCTTACCGTTCGGAGTTCAATCTGTGCACAAGATCACTTTTCATATGTATTGACTGTTCTGTTTTCAATCTGTTCTTTCAGGTGAAGAAGACAGCCAGTTAAGCGAGGCGTCAGACGACAAAGACAGAAACATGTCCAGTGAGTGATTTTTACTTTAATGGAATAATGCTGATTATTCATTGATTTTTGTCATATGTCGGTTAAGTACTTTTCCATCAGGGTCTTTATGTCTATTCTATGAATTTCCGCTTTTCTCGCTCTCATTTTTTTCACTCGCTCTCATGAATTTTAACGCCAAAGACAGAAACATTTCCAGTGAGTGTTAAAGTAATTTTTATTTATTGGAATAATGTTGATTATTCATTGCTTTTTGGCATATGTCGATAAAGTACTTTCCATAACTGTCTTTATGTCTATTTTATGTATTTCTCTTTTCTCTCTCTCTCTTTCTTTCTTTCTCTCTCTATCTTATAAATTCTAAAGTTAATTGTTACCCGTTCTTATGGCAGCGACACGTACTTTTGACCTAGGACTCTGTCATCCGTTACAACGGATAACATGGAAAGATTGTGTGCCCCAAAACATTGTGATTGATCTGAAAGCAAACTCTTTCCCCAATTTCCATTGATACATTATGGCTGTACATCATTAATAACACAGCCGTGAGACAGCATCTCTTCAGGACCGTGTTTGTCTGTACATATTCTTTTTTACCACAGGTGAAGCTATAACACTAGCCTTTCATGTTAAACTGTTCGTTGCGCAGCCATGCGTTACATTGAATCCGGTTCAGAACATTGAATGCAACACTTATCACATTGTGTGCACCAAAACATTGTGGTCGATATGAAAACGAACTCTTACACCTATTTCCTTTATGTATATAATGGCTGTACATCATTACTAACACAGCGATGAGAGAGCATCTCTCCAGGTCCGTTTGTTTCTGTACATATTTTTCTTTACAGCAGTTGAGGCCATAACACTAGCCTTTCTCTGTTAAACTGTTTGCTGCGTAGCCATGCTTTAGATTGAATCCGGTTCAGAACATTGAATGCAACACTTATCCAACTTACACTGTCAAGTAACGTGATGCTTGTGTTTAATTCAACGTTAACAACAGCGTCCAGTTCCAGTGAAGCTCGCGAGACGAATATATAAGAGAACAAAAAAATCTCAATATATTTTAGAAAAATTATCTTACCGTTCTGAGTTCAATCTGTGCACAAGATCACTTTTCCTATGTATTAATTGTTCTGTTTTAAATCTGTTCATTTAGGTGAAGAAGACGGCCAGTTAAGCGCGGCGTCAGACGACAAAGACCTAAACATTGAATGCAGTGAGTATTTTTATTTTATTGGATGTTTATTATTCATTGATTTTTGTCATATGTCGGTTTAGTACTTTTCATCACGGTCTTTATATCTATTAAATGTATTTCGCCTTTTCTCTCTCTCTCTCTCTTTCTTTCTTTCTCCCTCTCTCTCTCATAAAATTCTACAGTTAATTGTTATCAGTTCTTTTAGCAGCGACACGTATTTTTGACCTAGGACCCTGTCGTCCGTTACAACGGATAACATGGAAAGATTGTGTGCACCAGAACATTGTGGTCGATATGAAAAACGAACTCTTACCCCTATTTCCTTTGTGTACATAATGGCTGTACATCATTACTAACACAGCGATGAGACAGCATCTCTCCAGGACCGTGTTTGTCTGTACATATTCGTTTTAATCGCAAGTGAAGCTATACCACTAGCCTTTCTCGGTTAAACTGTTCTTTGCGCAGCCATGCGTTAGATTGAATCCGGTTCACAACATTGAATGCAACCCTTATCCAACTTACACTCTCAAGTAACGTGATGCTTGTGTTTAATTCAACGTTAACATCAGCTTCCAGTCACAGTGAAGCTCGCGAGACTAACATATAAGGTGAAAACAATTTCAATTTCTTTTAGAAAGGTTATCTTCCCGTTCTGAGTTCAATCTGGGCCCAAGATCACTTTTGCGATGTATTAATCCTTCTGATTTTAATCTATTTATTAATCCTTCTTATTTAAATCTATTCATTCAGGTGAAGAAGACAGCCAGTTAAGCGAGGCGTCAGACGACAAAGACATGGTCATGTCCAGTGAGTAATTTTTATTTTAATGGAATAATGTTTAATATTCATTGATTTTTGGCATATGTCCGTTAAGTACTTTTCCATCACGGTCTTTATATCTATTAAATGTATTTCGCCTTTTCTCTCTCTCTCTTTTTCTTTCTTTCTCCCTCTCTCTCTCATAAAATTCTACAGTTAATTGTTATCAGTTCTTTTAGCAGCGACACGTATTTTTTACCTAGGACCCTGTCGTCCGTTATAACGGATAACATGGAAAGATTGTGTGCACCAGAACATTGTGGTCGATATGAAAAACGAACTCTTACCCCTATTTCCTTTGTGTACATAATGGCTGTACATCATTACTAACACAGCGATGAGACAGCATCTCTCCAGGACCGTGTTTGTCTGTACATATTCTTTTTATCCGCAGGTGAAGCTATACCACTAGCCTTTCTCTGTTAAACTGTTCTTTGCGCAGCCATGCGTTAGATTGAATCCGGTTCAGAACATTGAATGCAACACTTATCCAACTTACACTCTCAAGTAACGTGATGCTTGTGTTTAATTCAACGTTAACATCAGCTTCCAGTCACAGTGAAGCTGGCGAGACTAATATATAAGGTATAAAAACAATTTCAATTTATTTTAGAAAATTCATCTTACCGTTCTGAGTTCAATCTGTGCACAAGCCCACTGTACGATGTATTAATCTTTCTGTTCATTCAGGTGAAGAAGACAGCCAGTTAAGCGAGGCGTCAGACGACACAGACAAAAACATGTCCAGTGAGTAATTTTTATTTTAATGGAATAATGTTGATTAATCATTGATTTTTGTCATATGTCAGTATAGTACTTTTCCATCACGGTCTTTATGTCTACTCCATGTATTTCCCCTTTTTTCTCTCTATCTCTCTCTATATATATCTCTCTCATTAATCTCTCTCTAAAGTTAATTGTTATCAGTTCTTTTAGCAGCGACACTTGTTTTTGACCTAGGACTCTGTCGCCCGTTATAACGAATAACATGGAAAGATTGTGTGCCCAAAAACATTGTGGTCAATATGAAAAACGAACTCTTTCCCTTATTTCCGTTGTAGACATAATGTCTGTACATCATTACTAACACAGCGATGAGGGAGCATCTCTCCAGGACCGTGTGTCCTTGTAGCAGCAATAAGTATTGTTTACCTAGGACTCTCTCATCCGTTATAACGAATAACATGGAAAGTTCGTGTGCCCCAAAACATTGTGATCAATATGAAAACGAACTCTTTCACTTATTTCCATTGTGGACGTAATGGCTGTGCATCATTACTAACCTTTCTCGGTTCATCTTTGTATTTAAGTCAACGTTAACAACAGCGTCCATAACCATGGACACTGTTAGACATCTTAATTGGGATTTCAGACAAGTATCAGTGACCGTGCAGACTGATAGACATGTTAACTGGGCTTTTAGAGAAGTATCAGTGACCGTGCAGACTGTTAGACCTGTTGACATGACTTTTAGACAAGTATCAGGGATCGTGCATACTGTTTGACATGTGAACAGTGCTTTACCACAAGTGATTCTAATTTCAACTTAAGACAGTGTTAAGGTCCTCAACTCAACATGTTATGGTCATAAACGTACACTCGACGGGTTATGCTCCTAACACTGACAAGTGACTGTAATTTCAACTGCAGACAGTGTTAAGGTCCTCAACTCAACATGTTAAGGTCCTAAAGGTACAGTGTTATGGTCGTAGACGTACACTATGTCCATAACCTTACATTGTTAGGTTCCTAAACATACAGTGATATGGTCCTAAATTTACGTTATGTTCCTAAACTTGAAGTGCTATGGTCTTAAACTTAGCGTTATGGTCTTACACTTATGTTAGGATCCTAAAATTACATTGATATGGTGCTAAACTAACAGTGTTATGATCCTAAACTTACGATGGTATGGTCCTAAACTTATGGTTATGGTGCTAAACATATAGAATTATGCTCCCAAACTTAAGCTTAGAATACAGTTGACATTGTCATATATATATATATATATATATATATATATATATATATATATATATATATATATATATATATGTACATGTTTACAGGTATTTATGAATGAATATCGGTATGTATGAATGACTGTTAGGCATGTTAACAGGGCTTTTAGACAAGTATCAGTAACCGTACAGACTGTTAGACATGTCAACTGGGCTTTTAGACAAGTATCAGTGACCGTGGAGACTGTAAGACATGTTAACAGGGCTTTTAGACAAGTATCAGTGACCGTGCAGACTGTTAGACATGTTAACAGGGCTTTTAGACAAGTATCAGTGACCGTGCAGACTGTTAGACATGTTAAGTGGGCTTTTAGACAAGCTTCAGTGATCGTGCAGACTGTAAGACATGTTAACAGTGCTTTTAGACAAGTATCAGTGACGGTGCAGACTGTTAGACATGTTAACAGGGCTTTTAGACAACTATCATTGACATTGCATAGTGTTAGGCATGTTAACTGAAATATTTGATCATCAGACTCTTCTATATCTTTCATATAAACCATAACTGTGCACAGAATTAGTTAATAAAACATATAATTAATGTTTAATTATCAGAAGCAGGGCTATTTCCTCTTAGCTTTTCAAATGCTAATATATTTAACAAACGAAATAGGTACATTTTAATAAAATGTTATTTTATATATATATAAAAATCATGTATATTTATATTTGACAAAAATTTCCAAAAAATTCAGCTGAGCCACGAGACCCATGGGTCTCTTGTTTCAATCGTGAATCAAGATTTTTTCCCAGATAAGTATTGTTATAGCACATTTAAAAAAAAAATTATATTTCAGAAACCATCAGAACATCTGCGTAAATGATGTGATGTTGCCTGACCAGATTAACTAGAAATGTTGATGCAATTTAAAATATTTTAATCAACTTAAATATTCAAATATATACGACTGAAACTGTTTAGTGAAATTTGTATATTAAAAATATACTTATTAAAAAAAATTAATACAAAACTTTGTTCATTATTTTCTTGCCTCAGTGATTGGGTTTGTTGTTCTCTCATTTTTCATATTTTCAATATTTATTTTTATGAAAAAGAATATTAATAAAACTATATTTTACTTCTCATATATCAGTTACATGATGACGTTTAAGTTCCAATTTTTTTCCAACTTCAGCTGAGCGACGTGACCCATGTGTCCCGTGTGAACCCATGTAACCCATGTAAACTTTTTTTAATTAGACTGTGTTTTGTTGCAGGCACAACCATCACATTACCCTCGGGCCAGATCTTCATACTAAAAGTGCCTATTGACGAGAGGGAGCAGGACTCTAGTTTGCGTAGGTTGTTTTTCTTCGCAATGTACAAGATAAGCCAGTCTAGAGACAAAATGTTGTCACATGTGTATAAATGAGTGACACGTCAGTTTTAATGTTTCGTGAAATCCGGTGTCAGGGTTAGAGCAGCATATATTGGAACACCAAAGGCTGTTTATATTCTTTTAACTCCCTCCTTTTACGCGGTGGTCTATCGTCCTGGAAAAGTTTCAATTGTCGAATCTGCGTTTGTATTTTGTTAAGACGTGATGAATTGTAACCTCATCTTGGCATTGTCACACTACTGGGTGTTATTTGCACAGACACCAACAGTGAATTTATATATATATATATATATATATATATATATATATATATATATATATATATATATATATATACGCATACTGTGACATATTCTCTGAGTTATCTGGCTCCGAATTACCACCCCCCCCACAGCATAATACTAAATTTGATACAAAACCGTATGTATCTTATATATATAAAATCTTATATGCCTTGTCTGTACATATCCTTCTTTTACAACAGGCCAAGGGGAAGCGGTGGTCCAAAAGGAGGAAACGCAATCGGAGCCTTGCAATAAAGGTATTGATGCTGTTGCATAACTTAACTTGTTGTGTAATGTGACTGTTTCTTCACATACATATGAGAAAATTAGAATTTAATGCTATTATACAGTGAACATTTCATTAATATTTGCTCAGATTGTCATACAATGTGCTTCACAGGTTTATCCTGGACGTCTTTATATATTAAAAACGTTACAATTTGATAAAAGTTGTGCTGACACACCTTATACTCGATAGCATTCCTTGGCCTATTCCCTTTGGCTCTGTGTACAAAATGGCTGTATATCATTTCACCCACAGTGGTCAGAGACCATCTCTCCACAACTGCGTTTGCTTTTTCCCATCAGCCTCAATCGGAAGCAACTCTTCTGTGCAACAGCTATCTATACAGTCGAAAACCTTGTCTGTACGTGTCCTTCTTTTACAGCAGGCCTAGGCGAAGCGGCGGTGCAAGAGAAGGAAACGCAATTGGACCCGAGCAAAGAAGGTAGTGATGTTGTTGCATATTTTCATGCCCATATTTCCCCGATTAATCATTTATTCTTAGTTTCCATGCCAAACTTTAAAAAATGAAAGAACAGGATCGTGTAAAACTATTTAATGCAATGAATGGGATAACCAAAGAATCCTTGTTACTCCATAACTAACACTCAGACTCTCTGTGACTTATCTGTATTATTCGTATTAAATTAACTTGTTGTGTAATGTGACTGCTTCTTCACATACATATAAGAAAATTAGAATTTAATGCAATTGTACAGTGAACATTTCATTAATATTTGCCCAGTTTGTCATACAATGTGCTTCACATGTTTATCCTGGACGCCTTTATAAATTAAAAACGTTACAATTTTATAAAAGTTGTGCTGACACACCTTATACTCGGTAGCATTCCTTGGCCTATTCCCTTTGGCACTGTGTACAAAATGGCTGTTAATCATTTCACAAACAGTGGTCAGAGACCATCTCTCCACAACTGCGTTTGCTTTTCCCATCAGCCTCAATGGGAAGCAACTCTTCTGTGCAACAGCTATCTATACAGTCGAAAATCTTGTCAGTACATGTTCTTCTTTTACAGCAGGCCTATGCGAAGCGACGGTGCAAGAGGAGGAAACGCAATTGGAGCCTTGCAAAGAAGGTAGTGATGTTGTTGCATATTTTCATGCCCATATTTCCCAGATTAGTCATTTATTCTTAGTTTCCATGCAAAACTTTAAAAATATGAAAGAACAGGGTCGTGTAAAACTATTTAATGCAACGGATGGGATAACCAAAGAATCTATGTTACTCCACAAATAACATACGCACTCTCTGTGACTTATCTGAATTTTCGTATTAACTTAATTCGTTGTGTTATGTGACTGTTTCTTTACATACATATAAGAAAATTAGAATTTAATGCAATTATACAGTGAACATTTCATTAATATTTGCCCAGATTGTCATACAATGTGCTTCACAGGTTTATCCTGGACGTCTTTATATATTAAAAACGTTACAATTTGATAAAAGTGGTGCTGAAACACCTTATACTCGATAGCATTTCTTGGCCTATTCCCTTTGGCTCTATGTACAAAATGGCTGTATATCATTTCACCCACAGTGGTCAGAGACCATCTCTCCACAACTGCGTTTGCTTTTTCCCATCAGCCTCAATCGGAAGCAACTCTTCTGTGCAACAGCTATCTATACAGTCGAAAACCTTGTCTGTACGTGTCCTTCTTTTACAGCAGGCCTAGGCGAAGCGGCGGTGCAAGAGGAGGAAACGCAATTGGACCCGAGCAAAGAAGGTAGTGATGTTGTTGCATATTTTCATGCCCATATTTCCCCGATTAATCATTTATTCTTAGTTTCCATGCCAAACTTTAAAAAATGAAAGAACAGGGTCGTGTAAAACTATTTAATGCAATGAATGGGAGAACCAAAGAATCCTTGTTACTCCATAACTAACACTCAGACTCTTTGTGACTTATCTGTATTTTTCGTATTAAATTAACTTGTTGTGTAATGTGACTGCTTCTTCACATACATATAAGAAAATTAGAATTTAATGCAATTGTACAGTGAACATTTCATTAATATTTGCCCAGTTTGTCATACAATGTGCTTCACATGTTTATCCTGGACGCCTTTATAAATTAAAAACGTTACAATTTTATAAAAGTTGTGCTGACACACCTTATACTCGGTAGCATTCCTTGGCCTATTCCCTTTGGCACTGTGTACAAAATGGCTGTTAATCATTTCACAAACAGTGGTCAGAGACCATCTCTCCACAACTGCGTTTGCTTTTTCCCATCAGCCTCAATGGGAAGCAACTCTTCTGTGCAACAGCTATCTATACAGTCGAAAACCTTGTCAGTACATGTTCTTCTTTTACAGCAGGCCTATGCGAAGCGACGGTGCAAGAGGAGGAAACGCAATTGGAGCCTTGCAAAGAAGGTAGTGATGTTGTTGCATATTTTCATGCCCATATTTCCCAGATTAGTCATTTATTCTTAGTTTCCATGCAAAACTTTAAAAATATGAAAGAACAGGGTCGTGTAAAACTATTTAATGCAACGGATGGGATAACCAAAGAATCTATGTTACTCCACAAATAACATACGCACTCTCTGTGACTTATCTGAATTTTCGTATTAACTTAATTCGTTGTGTTATGTGACTGTTTCTTTACATACATATAAGAAAATTAGAATTTAATGCAATTATACAGTGAACATTTCATTAATATTTGCCCAGATTGTCATACAATGTGCTTCACAGGTTTATCCTGGACGTCTTTATATATTAAAAACGTTACAATTTGATCAAAGTGGTGCTGAAACACCTTATACTCGATAGCATTCCTTGGCCATTTCCCTTTGGCTCTATGTACAAAATGGCTGTATATCATTTCACCCACAGTGGTCAGAGACCATCTCTCCACAACTGCGTTTGCTTTTTCCCATCAGCCTCAATGGGAAGCAACTCTTCTGTGCAACAGCTATCTGTACAGTCGAAAACCTTGTCTGTACGTGTCCTTCTTTTACAGCAGGCCTAGGCGAAGCGGCGGTGCAAGAGGAGGAAACGCAATTGGACCCGAGCAAAGAAGGTAGTGATGTTGTTGCATATTTTCATGCCCATATTTCCCCGATTAGTCATTTATTCTTAGTTTCCATGCCAAACTTTAAAAAATGAAAGAACAGGGTCGTGTAAAACTATTTAATGCAATGAATGGGATAACCAAAGAATCCTTGTTACTCCATAACTAACACTCAGACTCTCTGTGACTTATCTGTATTTTTCGTATTAAATTAACTTGTTGTGTAATGTGACTGTTTCTTCACATACATATAAGAAAATTAGAATTTAATGCAATTGTACAGTGAACATTTCATTAATATTTGCCCAGTTTCTCATACAATGTGCTTCACATGTTTATCCTGGACGCCTTTATAAATTAAAAACGTTATAATTTTATAAAAGTTGTGCTGACACACCTTATTCTCGATAGCATTCCTTGGCCTATTCCCTTTGGCACTGTGTACAAAATGTCTGTTAATCATTTCACAAACAGTGGTCAGAGACCATCTCTCCACAACTGCGTTTGCTTTTTCCCATCAGCCTCAATGGGAAGCAACTCTTCTGTGCAACAGCTATCTATACAGTCGAAAACCTTGTCAGTACATGTTCTTCTTTTACAGCAGGCCTATGCGAAGCGACGGTGCAAGAGGAGGAAACGCAATTGGAGCCGTGCAAAGAAGGTAGTGATGTTGTTGCATATTTTCATGCCCATATTTCCCAGATTAGTCATTTATTCTTAGTTTCCATGCAAAACTTTAAAAATATGAAAGAACAGGGTCGTGTAAAACTATTTAATGCAACGGATGGGATAACCAAAGAATCTATGTTACTCCACAAATAACATACGCACTCTCTGTGACTTATCTGAATTTTCGTATTAACTTAATTCGTTGTGTTATGTGACTGTTTCTTTACATACATATAAGAAAATTAGAATTTAATGCAATTATGCAGTGAACATTTCATTAATATTTGCCCAGATTGTCATACAATGTGCTTCACAGGTTTATCCTGGACGTCTTTATATATTAAAAACGTTACAATTTGATCAAAGTGGTGCTGAAACACCTGATACTCGATAGCATTCCTTGGCCAATTCCCTTTGGCACTGTGTACAAAATGGCTGTATATCATTTCACCCACAGTGGTCAGAGACCATCTCTCCACAACTGCGTTTGCCTTTTCCCATCAGCCTAAATGGGAAGCAACTCTTCTGTGCAGCCGCTATCTCTACAGTAGCAAAACTTGTCTGTACATATCATTCTTTTACAGCAGACCAAGGGGAAGCGGCGGTCCAAGAGGAGGAAACGCAATTGGAGCCGTGCCAAGAAGGTAGGGATGCTGTTGCATATTCTCATTCCCATATTTCCCAGATTAGTCATTTATTCTTAGTTTCCATGCAAAACTTTAAAAATATGAAAGAACAGGGTCGTGTAAAACTATTTAAGTCATTGAATGGGATAACCAAAGAATCCTTGTTACTCCATAACTAACATTCGGACTCTCTGTGACTTATCTTTTTATTTCGTATTAACTTAATCTGTTATGTCATGTGACTGTTTCATTATATACATATTAGAAAATTCACACTTATGCAAGTGTACAGGGAACTTTTCATTAATATTCACCCAGATTGTCATACAATGTGCTCCACATATTTATCCTTGATGTCTTTATATATTAGAAAAATTTACAATTTAATAAAAGTTGTGCAGACACACCTTATACTCCATAGCATTCCTTGTACTATTCCTGTCACCCGCAATGCTGTTTCATATTCTCAGGCATGCATTTCCCAGTTTAAAGCTTCAATAAATAACACTCGGGTATCTGTAACATTTATTTATTTATTCGGTTTTACTGTATCTGTAGTGTAATGTTACTGATTCTTTACGCACACATAATATAATTAAAATTCATGCAAGGGTGCATTCAACTTTTCAGAAAAACACCAGATTTTCCCTCAATGTGCTCTGTTTTTTCCTGGATGTCTTTATATATTAGAAGAACAATAAAACAGGTGAAACATGAACACCTTGATTATTAACAAAGGTGAAAATATGACTTCCTTTATCATCAACACAGATGAAAACATTATCTCCTTAATTATGATAAACACAGGTGAAAACGTGACTTATTTGATCATAAACATAAGTTACAACTTAACACTCCTTGATAATAAACAGTAGAAAACAATCTCCTTTACAATAAATAGAGGTGAAAATATAAACGAGCTTGATATTAAACACAGGTGAAAAAAACGCTCTTTGATGATAACAAATGAAGGAGTAAACATAACCCCTTTGATCATAAACATAGGCGACAGCTTACAGGGTTATGGTTCAAAGATAAAGTGTTATAGTCCTAAACTTACATTGTTATGGTCCTAAACTAACAGTCTCATGGTTCTAAACCTAAGCTTAGAATACTGTTGACAAATGTATGTAAATATGTGTGTATATTTAGGTATATATCTAAAAATATATGTATTTATATATGGTATATGAATGTATATATATATATATATATATATATATATATATATATATATATATAATATATATGGCTGTGTAATGTCACTGTTATGGTCCTAAACGTACGTGCTTATATATATATATATATATATATATATATATATATATATATATATATAAATAAAGTGTGTATACAACATAACATGGGTATGTGTATGTATGTATGTATGTACGCATGTATGCATATATGTATGTATGTATCACTGTAGGACGATGCGGACCCTGGCTGTTTAACTTCACTCTTATGGTTCTAAACTTAGTGTTATGTTGCTAAAGTTACGTTACGGTCCTAAACCTTGAGTGTTATGGTCTAAAACCTACGATATTATGGTCGCAAATTTACGTTGTCATGGTCCAAATCTTACCTTGTTTTGGTCCTAAACTTCAGCAGAATCTGGCTTTAACACAGCTCTTATGTGTGAAGCGACTCTTGTTTGGGGCCGCTATCTATACAATGCACAGGCTTGTCTGTAGATATCCTTCTCCACAACTTTGTTAAGCAAGTTTGGTGTCGTAGTCCATGTTTCACTTATTATTTTTGTTGGCAGGTGACAGGGGGCGCCGACGCCACAGGATTGGGGCTCGCAGAGGTTCAGGGGCCATGTGCCCTATATGCAAACAGCGTAAGAGCAACCTGAAAAGGCACATGAGATCGGTACACCCAGAAGTGAAGGTAGAAACAACACAACTGAGTAGCTGCAGTGTCGCTGGCTGCCCCTTCGTCGGCCAGCGACTAGACTCCCACCTCGTCACCGTGCACGGATTTAAGCGGGGCACAGATCTGCACAAACGCTATTTTAAGGTGCCAGCCTCACCCAACCTGTTACTGGAAGAGTTCCAGACGCACCTTACATCGTTCAGCGGCGGGGCCCGCTCTGACAAGTCCGCATTACAACACTCCTCCCAAGTTGAGAAGATGTTGAAGGATGTCAAAGATGTGCATCACTTTACAACATCCGGGCTCCAGGACTCCATGCAGTCTGGACACATTAAACATATCATAGAAAATTCTCAGCCCGGGACCTTCAGGAGCTATATCCATTCCTTGCAGCTTTACACGAATTTCCTGACATTCCGTGTGCAAGAACAGGGTCCATTGTCCAACGTTACATCGGCATCTTTGAATGTTGTCCAAAATCTTCTAAAGAACTGGCTCAAGGCAACCTCGAAAAACTACTCTCAGAGGCAAGCTGAACTAAGGATTGAGGAACAGACTAAAATACCGACGGCCAAAGATATCGCCAACTACTTGACCAGCCCATACGCTAAACAGATGGAAGTGTATTTTAAAACTAAATCTGGACCCACTATCAAAATGCGAAACCATCTGCTTCTGCAGTTTCTGATCCACAACGCCACAAGGCCTAGCCCCATCATTAACATGACGGTTAAAGATTACCAAAATGCCAGTGTCCACGGCAACCGGAAAGTTATTCTGGTACGTAACACTCTTTTCTAACATTTAAAGTAGTCTCCATTTTAATCAACTTCGACGGAATAAAGAGTCTGGTTTACAATTCAAACTGCTTAATGTGGAACAAAGATGGTGAGTTGTACAATGTTTTGATGTGCCAGACAATTTTATCTATTTCTACCATATCGTGTCATAATAAATTAGTAGTTGGGCAATTAAAGTAATTTTTTGTCAATTTTTCCGAAAAGTTGAAGAATCAATTCGAATAATGCTGTTCACGTGACCGTTGTAGCACTGTTGTTACGTCTAGATAATAGTAGATATGGTATATATGTGGAAGACTTAGTCCCTACTCATCACGCCGACTTGTTCAAATTTATTTCGCCTGGGTTGTAGAAAGGTCAAACTTCACCATAATCACATAAAAAGTAAACCTTTAAACCCAATCACAAAATGTTACTAACAAACACTAATATGAACACTAAGCGCATAAAAAGGATGTTTGCCTTCATGTGACAGTTTCATAGAATCCGGATTCTATTTACAACAGTTACAAATTAATCAAGGTATAACATTTTGATGCCTGTATTTATAGGTTGCCAGGCACAAGACAACGGCTAGTTACGGCCCCTCCACGCTTGTTGTCGACACAAAACACTCAGACCAACTCGACGTCTGGGTCAAATATATCCGGAGAGACCTGGCCATCCAAACATGCCCGTGCATGTTTGTCGGGCGGTCGGGGGAAAAACTCACGAACTCAAACTTCAACAAAGCTGTGCAGTCGGCGTGGAAGGAGGCGATGGGGTCCAAACCCATTTCCGCCAGCCTCCTGCGGAAGGCCGCTGTTACTCATGTAAGTAATGTTTACGTATATTCTTTCAATGGTCATTGTTCTTCTTTATATCGCCGGGGAAACCTGCGGGAAGTCAATTGGATTTTCTGAAAGTTCCTATTCCTATTTACTAAAAACGTTTCTGCATAATGTGTACACATTAAATGAGGTGAGTGCTCACTGAACAAGGAGACGGCTCAAAGTATACAGAGAATTCAAATTAATGGGGTTATTATTGACACTTGCGGTGCTTTTGTTGTTTACATGTGCTACGTGATAGTTCAAAGTTGCGAATGGTGTAGCACATTGAACAAATTAAATTGCAATTTGTGTGAAAAGATGCCATCTTACTTTAAGGTTCGCGAGGTGGATCCGAGGTGGATCACACGCAACTGGACCGGAATCTACTGGCAAAGCATATGTGTCACAGAGTGTCCACAGCAGACAGGCACTATGACGTGACCTCCAGGGTGGAGGGGGCCCTCCAGGCCACCGATATGTTGGCCCGAAAACGTGTAAGTACCTTGTCAATATTTTTGTTATTTTTTTATATTTGTTTGTCACAAGGTCGTTGATTAGGTCATCTGAGCGTCGAGACCCCTGGGTGCCTATAGTTTTAATTTATCCTTGACATTTAGTAACAAATATATATTGTTCACACATCCCCGCAAACTTCGAAATTAACAGCGGATTATTACTGTATGCCTTGTAATATACATACATATATATAATATATGCATTCATACATATGCAATTTATGTATAGTTAAATGGAGAGTAGTTATGTCTTCCTTTTGCTTCCAGGATTTGTCAAGTTCCATGAGCAGGTCTGAGGGGCCACAGAAACAGAAGGGAGATGTAAGTGCATTTTTTGTGACTGATTATAACTATGCACTCACTAGGAAATACACATGTTTATTCACACTATTTAAGTAATATATTTTGATTATATATTATTAGTGTATGAACGTACGGCAAACACAAACTTTACTATAGTTTTCAAACGTATATACAGTTGATCAGCAGATGAAGTTAACATGCACAGATTACCTGAAGAGTCTAGTGATGAAGAAAAAGCGATTCTTTCAGAATTTTGTTTATATGTCCACTCTTTTCTTTCAAAACATTATTTTCGATATACATTGTATAAGAGGTTGTAATTTAGTGACTTAGATTGTTATGGCTTTAAACTTTAAAGAGTTATGGTCCTAAATTTAAGCTTATAATTCTGTTGACCCCTCATAGGTATATATGTATGCATGTATATATATATATATATATATATATATATATATATATATATATATATATATATATATATATATATATATATATATATGTGTGTGTGTACACCTTTATGCATGTTTGTATGTATATTTGTATGTACTTGTATATTTTTGCCTCTGGCAGTTTAATGTTACTCTTATCATTTTAAACTTAAAGTGTTCTGATCGGTTACTTACAGTGTTAATGTCCTAATCCTACCGGGTTATGTGACTAAGCATACGTTATGATCCAATGTATTTATCTTCAATATACAAGGGATACATGCTCAGAGGGCACCCATGCATGTAAAAATCATGTATAATACACACCCACTTAAATATATTTTCATTTTTGTTTCCACAAAAGACCACCACCACCGTCTACAAACCGAAACGCAAGAGACAGCGAACCCCGTCACCTGCCGCTAAGAAAAAGGTGAATATTAGTATGCACTTACTAGGAAATACACATCTTTAACCACACTTTTTAAGTTTTTTTATTATAAATATATATATTTTAGTGTGTGGTCGTAGGTTTAGTTTTCAACGTGTCTACAGTTGACCAAAGATGAAGTTAACATTCGGAGAATACGTTACGTCAGTGGTGTCGGTGATGAAGATGAAACGATCCTGTCAAAAATTTATTTTTTATTATATGCTTACTTTCTTTCTTTTATAGGCATTTTTTCCACACACAAAACATACATTCACAGAGTTTTTTTTGTACAGGCAAAAGATGTAACATGTTCCGCATATCTACGATAGTTTGTAATTTCCAAATGTGTATACAATACGAAACACTTATGTTATGACGTGAAGAGGTCCAGTTAGCTAAGGCGTGCTTATGCGGAAATTGTATTTAAAGTAACTTGGTTATTTCTGGTCCTTAACTGACACTGTTAGGGTCCTAAACTTAAGATACGGTTCTAAAGATGGAACGATTTCCTCCTAATTGAACGCTATGGTCCTAAACTTACAGTGTTGTGGTTTTAAACTTAGTGTTATGGTCCTTACCTTAAGGTTAGAATTATGTCGACCCCCTTATATGTATACATGTTTACATATATATATATATATATATATATATATATATATATATATATATATATATATATATATACACCTGTATAAATGTTTGTATGTTTATGTGTATGTACTTATATAATTTTGCCTCTGGCAGTTTAATGGTATTCTTATCATTTTAAACTTGCAGTGTTCTAATCGGTAACTTACAGTGTTAATGTCCTAATCCTACCGGGTTATGTGACTAAGCATACGTTATGATCCAATGTATTTATTTTCAATATACAAGGGATACATGCTCAGAGGGCACCCATGCATGTAAAAATCATGTATAATACACAACCACTTAAATATATTTTCTTTTTGTTTCCACAAAAGACCACCACCACCGTCTACAAACCGAAACGCAAGAGACAGCGAACCCCGTCACCTGCCGCTGTGAAAAAGGTGAATATAAGTATGCACTTACTAGGAAATGCACATCTTTAACCACACTTTTTAAGTTTTTCATTATAAATATATATATTTTAGTGTGTGGTCGTAGGTTTAGTTTTCAACGTGTCTACAGTTGACCAAAGGATGAAGTTAACATTCGGAGAATACGTTAAGTCAGTGGTGTCGGTGATGAAGATGAAACGATCCTGTCAAAAATTTATTTTTTATTATATGCTTACTTTTTTCTTTTAAAGGCATTTTTTTCCACACACAAAACATACATTCACAGAGTTTATTTTGTACAGGCAAAAGAAGTAACATGTTCCGGATATCTACGATAGTTTGTAATTTCCAAATGTGTATACAATACGAAACACTTATGTTATGACGTGAATAGGTCCAGTTAGCTAAGGCGTGCTTATGAGGAAATGGTATTTAAAGTTACTTGCTTATTTCTGGTCCTTAACTGACACTGTTAGGGTCCTAAACTTAAGATACGGTTCTAAAGATGGAACGATTTCCTCCTCGCTATGGTCCTAAACTAAGAGTGTTGTGGTTTTAAACTTAGTGTTATGGTCCTTACCTTAAGGTTAGAATTATGTCGACCCCCTTATATGTATACATGTTTACATATATATATATATATATATATATATATATCTATATATGTACACCTGTATAAATGTTTGTATGTTTATGTGTATGTACTTATATAATTTTGCCTCTGGCAGTTTAACGGTATTCTTATCATTTTAAACTTACAGTGTTCTAATCGGTAACTTACAGTGTTAATGTCCTAATCCTATACCGGGTTATGTGACTAAGCATACGTTATGATCCAATGTATTTATTTTCAATATACAAGGGATACATGCTCAGAGGGCACCCATGCATGTAAAAATCATGTATAATACACAACCACTTAAATATATTTTTATTTTTTTTCCACAAAAGACCACCACCACCGTCTACAAACCGAAACGCAAGACACCGCGAACCCCGTCACCTGCCGCTGAGAAAAAGGTGAATATAAGTATGCACTTACTAGGAAATACACATCTTTAACCACACGTTTTAAGTTTTTTATTATAAATATATATTTTTAGTGTGTGGTGAAAATTATGTATATTTCACACCCACTTAAATATATTTTCTTTTTGTTTCCACAAAAGACCACCACCACCGTCTACAAACCGAAACGCAAGAGACAGCGAACCCCGTCACCAGCCGCTGAGAAAAAGGTGAATATAAGTATGCACTTACTAGGAAATACACATCTTTAACCACACTTTTAAAGTTTTTTATTATAAATATATATTTTTAGTGTGTGGTCGTAGGTTTAGTTTTCAACGTGTCTACAGTTGACCAACGGATGAAGTTAACATTCGGAGAATACGTTAAGTCAGTCGTGTCGGTGATGAAGATGAAACGATCCTGTCAAAAATTTATTTTTTATTATATGCTCACTTTTTTTCTTTTAAAGGCATTTTTTCCACACACAAAACATACATTCACAGAGTTTATTTTGTACAGGCAAAAGACGTAACATATACCGGAAATCTACGATAGCTTGTAATTTCCAAATTTATATACAATACGAAACACTTATGTTATGACGTGAAGAGGTCCAGTTAGCTAAGGCGTGCTTATGAGGAAATGGTATTTAAAGTAACTTGGTTATTTCTGGTCCTTAACTGACACTTTTAGGGTCCTAAACTTAAGATACGGTTCTAAAGATGCAGCGATTTCCTCCTAATTGAACGGTATGGTCCTAAACTTAGAGTGTTGTGGTTTTAAACTTAGTGTTATGGTCATTACCTTAAGGTTAGAATTATGTCGACCCCCTTATATGTATACATGTTAACATATATATATTATATATATATATATATATATATATATATATATATATTTATTTATATATGTACACCTGTATAAATGTTTGCATGTTTATGTGTATGTACTTATATAATTTTGCCTCTGGCAGTTTAACGGTATTCTTATCATTTTAAGCTTAGTGTTCTGATCGGTTACTTACAGTTAATGTCCTAATCCTACCGGGTTATGTGACTAAGCATACGTTATGATCCAATGTATTTATTTTCAATATACAAGGGATACATGCTCAGAGGGCACCCATGCATGTAAAAATCATGTATAATACACACCCACTTAAATAAATTTTCATTTTTGTTTCCATAAAAGACCACTACCACCGTCTACAAACCGAAACGCAAGAGACAGCGAACCCCGTCACCTGCCCGTGAGAAAAAGGTGAATATAAGTATGCACTTACTAAGAAATACACATCTTTAACCACACTTTTAAAGTTTTTTATTATAAATATATATTTTTAGTGTGTGGTCGTAGGTTTAGTTTCCAACGTGTCTACAGTTGACCAACGGATGAAGTTAACATTCGGAGAATACGTTAAGTCAGTCGTGTCGGTGATGAAGATGAAACGATCCTGTCAAAAATTTATTTTTTATTATATGCTCACTTTTTTTCTTTTAAAGGCATTTTTTCCACACACAAAACATACATTCACAGAGTTTATTTTGTACAGGCAAAAGACGTAACATATACCGGAAATCTACGATAGCTTGTAATTTCCCAATTTATATACAATACGAAACACTTATGTTATGACGTGAAGAGGTCCAGTTAGCTAAGGCGTGCTTATGAGGAAATGGTATTTAAAGTAACTTTGTTATTTCTGGTCCTTAACTGACACTTTTAGGGTCCTAAACTTAAGATACGGTTCTAAAGATGCAGCGATTTCCTCCTAATTGAACGGTATGGTCCTAAACTTAGAGTGTTGTGGTTTTAAACTTAGTGTTATGGTCATTACCTTAAGGTTAGAATTATGTCGACCCCCTTATATGTATACATGTTAACATATATATATTATATATATATATATATATATATATATATATATTTATTTATATATGTACACCTGTATAAATGTTTGCATGTTTATGTGTATGTACTTATATAATTTTGCCTCTGGCAGTTTAACGGTATTCTTATCATTTTAAGCTTAGTGTTCTGATCGGTTACTTACAGTTAATGTCCTAATCCTACCGGGTTATGTGACTAAGCATACGTTATGATCCAATGTATTTATTTTCAATATACAAGGGATACATGCTCAGAGGGCACCCATGCATGTAAAAATCATGTATAATACACACCCACTTAAATAAATGTTCATTTTTGTTTCCATAAAAGACCACCACCACCGTCTACAAACCGAAACGCAAGAGACAGCGAACCCCGTCACCTGCCAGTGAGAAAAAGGTGAATGTAAGTATGCACTTACTAAGAAATACACATCTTTAACCACACTTTTAAAGTTTTTTATTATAAATATATATTTTTAGTGTGTTGTCGTAGGTTTACTTTTCAACATGTCTACAGTTGACCAACGGATGAAGTTAACATTCAGAGAATACATTAAGTCAGTATTGTCGGTGATGAAGATGAAACGATCCTATCAAAAAATAATTTTTTTTTATTAAATGCTCACTTTTCTTCTTTTAAAGTCATTTTTTTCCACAGACAAAACATACATTCACAGAGTTTATTTTGTACAGGCAAAAGATGTAACATATACCGGAAATCTACGATAGCTTGTAATTTCCAAATTTGTATACAATACGAAACACTATGTAATGACGTGAAATGACTAAGCATCCAATGAATTTATTTTCAATATACAAGGGATACATGCTCAGAGGGCCCCATGCATGTGAAAATCATGTATATTTCACACCCACTTAAATATATTTTCATTTTTGTTTCCAGCAGACGACCAGCACCCCGCAAAAAACGAAACGGCGGAGACACGGAACACCGTCACCGGCAGCTGACGCACATGTAGGTGACTATAAGTATGCACTTAGTAGGAAATACACATCTTTAACCACACTTTAAAAGTTTTTTAGTATACTTTTATATTTTGAATGTATGGTCGTAGGTTTAGTTTTCAACGTGTCTACAATTGACCAACGGATGAAGTTAACATTCAGAAAATATGTTAAGTCAGTAGTGGAGGTGATGAAGATGAAACGATCCTATAAAAAATATTTTTTATTATGTGCTCACTTTTTTCTTTTAAAGCCATTTCATCAACAGACAAAGCATTCATGCAGAGAGTTTATTTTGCAGAGGCAAAAGATGTAACATATTCCGCAAATCTACAATAGTTTGTAATTTCCAAATTTGTATACAATACAAAACAGGGGTCCAGTTAGCTAAGGCGTGCATATGACGAAATGATAATTTTAGAGTAACTTGGTTATTTATGGTCCTCAACTTACACTGTTCGGGTTCTAAACTTAAGATACGGTTCTAAAGACGCAGCGATTTTGTCCTGAACGTGTTTTATGGTCCTAAGCTTAGAGTGTTATGGTTTTATACTTAAAGTGTTATGGTCCTAAACTTAAGCTTAGAATTCCGTTGACTACTTAGATGTATACATGTATGCATGTATACATGTATATATATAAATATATATATATATATATATATATATATATATATATTTATAGTTGTACACCTGTATGTATGTATGCGTATGGTTATGTACGTATATATTTTGCCCCTGTCAGTTTAACGTTACTCTTATCATTTTAAACTTACAGTGTTCTGGTCGTTAACTTACAATTCTATAGGGGTTATGTCACTAAGCATACGTTATGGTCCAATATATTTATTTTCAATATACAAGGGATACTTGCTATCATATTCACCTTGGTTAGTTCTAAAGATGGAGTGATTTGGTCCTAAACGAACGTTATGGTCCTAAACTTATTGTGTATGGTTTTAACTTAATGGTTTATATTCCTAAACTTAAGCTTAGAATTCCCCCTTATATGTATACATGTCTAAATGTCTACATGTTTACATGTATATATGTATATATATGCATCTGTTTGTATGTATGTATATGTGTATGCACATGCATATGAAAGTCATGTATATTTCACACCTACTTAAATATATTTTCATTTTGCTTCCAGCAAAGGACCACCCCCGTCGCGAGTGCGAAAGAGTTCCTCCTGACCTCCACCTCACCTGAGAAAAAACTTGATCTTCTCGTAAGTACTTTAATTCTTATGACTTGCTTCATGGAAGCTATAATTCCGTAAAGCTTTCGTTCATGCAAAGTTTAAATCACATTTACCTAAACTAATTTTTTTCCCGTGTTTATTTTTAAAGGGTACACCGGGGCACAACAGGAGATGCTTCTATGAGGGAGAAGCTATGCAACTCTTCCGACCAATCAAGGACCATTTAAGAAACCTTGCGTTGCAAGGCGAGACTGTGGCTGCAGTTGAAGTAGTGCGACATCTGAAACAATCAAACGCTGAAATGCTCGACATGCTGCTGGAACGTGGCTTACAAATGAAGCAAATCGGTGACAGGGCCCGGACGGCCATCAGACGCTTTCGCGAAGGGAAACCGTCTATAATAGACACTGACTGAATCCATTAATGTTTGTGTGAGGTTTCATTCAAAATACCAGTTCACGTATATTACACTTTTGCTAAGCAGATCATTTTTAAAAGGATTTTTGATAGTATTTTTAGCGTAATATTTAATTTATGTATTGCTTCTATGAGGGAGAAGCTATGCAACACTACCGACCAATCAAGGACCATTTAAGAAACCTTGCGTTGCAAGGCGAGACTGTGGCTTCAGTTGAAGTAGTGCGACATCTGAAACAATCAAACACTGAAATGCTCGACATGCTGCTGGAACGTGGCTTACAAATGAAGCAAATCGGTGACAGGGCCCGGACGGCCATCAGACGCTTTCGCGAAGGGAAACCGTCTATAATAGACACTGACTGAATCCATTAATGTTTGTGTGAGGTTTCATTCAAAATACCAGTTCACGTATATTACACTTTTGCTAAGCGGATCAGTTTTAAAAGGATTTTTGATAGTATTAGCGTAATATTTAATTTATGTATTTATGTATTTATTTATTGTTCAAGTTATTAATTTATTAAATATTTTTTTATAAATTTTGTTTGTCTTGTGTTCATTTTTTCTGGCTCCCAACTATTTTCAATCCAGTTGTGTGTATTTATGCATGTTTATATGAATTTATGTATTACTCTAGGACTTGGTGCTCCCTCGCCGTTTAACGTCATTGTTATGGTCCTTAACTTACATTATTATAGTCCTACACAATTGACCCTGTTACATGCGTGAATGTATGTATATATTTCTATATATGTATGTGTATGTGTGTACATCTATTATGGTCTTACACACCCTGGTTGTAATGCACACACTGGTTAACGACCACCCGCTTTATAATGACAAACCTGGTTATAATGACGACACTCCTTATAATGACCACCCTGGTTATAATTATCACACTGGTTATAATGACCACCCTGGTAATAATGCCCACCCTGGTTAGCATAACCTCCTTTATCATAAACATAGGCGACAGCTTGCAGGGTTATGGTTCAAATATAAAGTGTTATAGTCCTAAACTTACATTGTTATGGTCCTAAACTAACAGTCTCATGGTCCTAAACCTAAGCTTAGAATACTGTTGACAAATGTATGTAAATATGTATGTACATTTATGTATATATGTATAAATACATGTATGTATATATGATGTGTATATATATATATATATATATATATATATATATATATATATATATATATATATATATATATAAATATACAAGCGTCAACGGTATTATAGGCTCAATTTTAGGACCATAACCATAAGTTTACCACCATAACAGTGTATGTTTAGGACCATAATTTCTATCTCACGCTCAGACCTGTGTAAAGGCCTGTATGGCTGTGTAACGTCACTGTTATGGTCCTAAACGTACGTGCTTATATATATATATATATATATATATATATATATATATATATGTATATATATATAGAGAGAGAGAGAGAGGAAGTGTGTATACAACCAAACATGGATATGTGTATGTATGTATGTACGCATGTATGCATGTATGTATTTTTGTATGTATGTATGTATGTATGTATGTATGTATGTATGTATCACTGTAGGACGAGGCGGACCCTGGCTGTTTAACTTCACTGTTATAATTCTAAACTTACATGCGGTAAGTTTATTGTTGAAGCAGAGGAATATGCAGAACAGAACACAGCAATCTACTAAACTGAATCAAAGTAGAGGAATATACATTGGAAAGGCTAATGATCAATGGATAGGGATGTACATAGCTAAGTAGAGCGTCAAAGCACATGAATCGTTACAGTTGAACTGAGTACTAAAACACATTAATCGAGAGAGTTAAACTGAGTGTTTAAGCACTTGAAATTATGTAGAGTGACGAGTGAAAATATATGTATGTATGTATGTTTGTGAAATCTGAATGTTGGCTTAAACTAATGTTGAAAGCTCAAGTTGACAACATAAGATATGGTCCCAAACTTACGTTATGGTCCCAAACTTACACCTAGAATAGGGTATATACTGTTATGGTCCTAAACTCAGGTGCACCGACTGCCATGAGCCACGTCGGCATGGGAACGGCACACGGCGCACATAAGATTGCACCAAGTGCAAAGGTTCAAGACGTGTGTGAGTACTGTAAATTAATGTACAAATTCTACAAATGCTTAAACGTGTAGCATCCAGTATGAGATTCTCCTATCCGGTAGATGTAAATATGAAGTTTAGAATCCTCGGGAATATAGTAATGTGATCTTATTGATGTTTCATTTCGCGCCAAGACCAGGTTCTAATTTCATATCTCTTGTTACACATCAAAAGTCAAGCCTCAGCGTGGGAGAAAAGTTATGGTCCCAAACTTACATAAATATATCGTCCTATACTTACGTCATAGTCCTAAAATTAGGTTATGGTCGCTTGTTGAGTTGGATTTGTTCGCTGCCTTTCTTGCTTAATAAGATTTGTAGCTTTTCTTCAATACAGAGATTACATTGCCCGGAGTTACGTTTCATAGTATTTGAATTTTTGAGAATTTCCCAGGTTATGGTGTGATCGGTGTTCTTTCTCTTTAGGCTCCATATTTTGATAGTTCTGATTCTTTTTCGTAACGCTTGTTGCGGAATGATTTTGTGTGGTTGTTATATCTGGTCTTGAAAGGTCCACTAGCTAGGCCGATGTAATAAGCCGTATGTTGATCAGTGTTCACGGCAGCCCTGTACACAATGTCGCTGGCAAGGCAGTTCCCGGTGAGTGGGCAGCTGTTTATCTGCCTACAGTTGCACGTTTTGGTTGTGACTTGATTGGTTTCTGACAGGGTTATCTTGTTGTGGGTTATTATGATATGCCTCATGTTACGCATGCAACTGTAACTTATTTTTATTGTATTTCTGTTGAATATTCCCCAAATCCCAGTTTCTTGGATTTGGGGAAGTGTTTGTTGATTAGCTTTAATAAGCTTGCACCAATGTTAGTCCTGACGTTTTTGCTAAACGGCGGGTTAAACCATATCATTTTCAGGCTCCTGCTACATTTTTTGTTCCGCTCATTGACGTTTTCTTTCCTGTTGTATATGGGCTTATCTTGATATCCAGATTTTTCAAGTGCTGAACTGTAGCTCGGTATGGCATTTTTGAAAATGTCATGGTTTGCTGATAGTGAGGAGATTCTCTTTCCGATAGCTTGCGGTAGGTTCTTGATAATAGCTGGTGGGTGGTTGGATAGGTGGTTGATATACGCGGGGTCATCGTTTGCTTTTCTGTAGGGTTGATATAATCCAGTGTCGAGGTAAGGTGGACATCGAGGAAGTTGACGGATCGCAAATTTGTTTGTACTGTGATTCTGAGCACATATTCTTGAAACATTTTGATCAGCTTCTTTCTTACTCTGTCAGCTTCACTCCCTGACCTAGAACGGAGGACAGCAAGTCCGTCGTCGCGGTAGAGCCCTACGCTGTATATGGTCGTGGTAGAGCACTCCGCTGTGTATGTTGGGTTTTGTGTCGATTTGGTGGAGAATGTATAGTCCGACAAGCTCACATATTTCGGCGCCGTCATAGGCTCCCATTGTCACATCAAACAGCGTATATATATATATATATATATATATATATATATATATATATATATATATATAACATTGGAGAAAACAACATAAATATGTCACTACAGCTGTTTCACGGACCGACCGTGTCCGTTCCTCAGGTGACCATAATAAGAATGATTCAAAAGCTAACGGCTTGTATCTGAAGGCGAGGCTTAATGGATTACTGCGCAGTGCACAGTTGTCGGGCGCACGCTTCTATTGACGAAAGTGCAGAGCTCAACTGAAAGTCAAAGCATAGGAATCTACAGATTCCCACTAAGTCAGAGCAGAGTAATGTACGTTGGAAAACTGACAATAAAAGCAAAGGGATATACTGATGTAAGTAGAGCGTTTAAGCACATGCATCTTCACAGTTGAAATGAGAACGAAAGCACAGAAATCCAGACAGGTAAACAGAATGCAAATGTGCTGGAAAGTACAAAGGTCCACTGAGTGTCAACTTGACCTTATGGTGAAATCTTAAGCTTATGTTGAATTAACTCAATCAACTTAAAACTTCAACATAAGTTATGTTGAGCAACTTAAACTTAAGTTGATCAAAGTAGCTTAAGTTTAATACTTAAGTTGATTAACTTAAACTTAAGTTGATCAACATAGCTTATGTTGAAGTCTTAAGTTTATCAACTTTAGCTTATGTTGTTCAACATAGCTTATGTTGAAGTCTTAAGTTTATCAACTTAAGCTTATGTTGTTCAACATAGCTTATGTTATCAGTGTAAATGCTGAAAATTTATAGTACTTTTGGTCCTAGTCCAGGCAATAAGGAATTTTATCAGTATTTGGACATTGCCGCTGTTGCCGATAAGTCATCGGGCTATTTGGAAAATGTTGGTAGTGTTGATAAGTAATTTTAGTCTGAAATGTGAACCGGTAAATATATATGTGGAAATGCTGAAAACTTATAGTACTTTTGGTCCTACTCCAGGCAATAAGGTATTTTTTGTCACTATTTGAACATTGTCGCTTTTGCTGACAAGTTATTCTGCTATTTTTGAAAATGTCGGTAGTGTCGATAACTTATTTTTAGTCTGAATTGTGAACCGTTAGATAATAGGCCTGATTTAAGTGGAAATGCTGAAAAATTATAGTACCTTTGATCCCAGTACAGGCAATAAGGGATTTTCGCAGTATTTGAACATTGTCGCTTTTGCTGATGAGTTATTTGGCTATTTTGAAAATGTCGGTAGTGTCGATAAGTTATTTTAGTTTTAAAGGTGAACTGTTAAATATTGCGCCAGATATCAGTGGAAATGTTGAAAGATATAGTACTTTTTTGGTCCTAGTCCGGGCAAAAAGGTATTTTCTCAGTATTTGAACATTGTCGCTTTTGCGGATGAGTTATTCCGCTATTTTGAAAATGTCGGTAATGTCGATAAGTTATTTTAGTCTGAAAGGTGCACCATTAAATATATAAGTGGACATGCTGAAAAATTATAGTACTTTGGGCCTTCTCCAGCCAATAAGGGATTTTCTCAGTGTTTGAACATTGTCACATTTGCCGATAAGTTATTCAGGTACTTTGAAAATGTCGATAGTGTCGATAAGTGACTCTAGTCTGAGAAAAGTGAGTAAAGTGAGAACAAATTGACAAAAGTGAGAAAAATGAAAAGAAAGTGAGAAGAAAGTGAGAAAATTGGGGGGAGAGAAGAGTGAGAACAAAGTGAGAACCAAGTGAGACGAAAGTAAGAAAAGTGAGAAAAAGAGTGAGAAAATGAAGAAAGTAAGAAGAAATTGAGAAAAATGAGAAAAAAACCAGAAATGTGAGAAAAAGAGAGAAGAAAGTGAGAAAAGTGAGAAAAGTGAGAAGAATAGAGAAAAAAATGAGAAAAAAAAAGTAAAAACAAAAATGAGAAGAAAGTGAGAAAATTGAAAGGTACGAAGCAAAAAGTGAGAAAAGTGAAAACACCGTGATAAAAGTGAGAAAAATTTGAGAAAAGTGAGAACAAAGTGAGAAAAGTGAGAAGATGAGAGAAGATTAAATTATCTTAAAAACTCAGCTTGGCGGGAATCGCACAATATCCCCGCGAAGTGCGGAATGCGGCTTGAACCTCGGCAAAACATACCTAGGTAAGAAGAGCATCAAAGCACATGTATCGTTACAGTTGAACTGAGAACCAAAGGACATTAATCGAGAGAGTTAAACGGAGTGTTTAAGCACTTTAAATTATTTAGAATGACGAGTGAAAATAATTGCATGTATGTAGGTATGTATGTGAAATCTGAATGTTGGCTTAAACTAATGTTGAAAGCTCAAGTTGACAACAAAGATATGGTCCAAAACTTACGTGAGGGTCCCAAACTTACACCTAGAATAGGGTATACACTGTTATGGTCCTAAACTCAGGTGCACCGACTGCCATGAGCCACGCCGGCTTGGCAACGGCACACGGCGCACATAAGATTGTACCAAGTGCAAAGGTTCGAGACGTGTGTGAGTACTGTCTGTTACGTTTTTACTCGTAATCGGTAAATTAATGTACCTGTCCGGCAGATGTAAGTATGAATTTAGAATCTTTGGAAATATAGTAATGTGATCTTATTGATGTTTCATTTCGCGCCAAGACCACGCGCGGATTTCATGTCTCTTGTTACACATAAAAAGTAAAGCCTCAGCGTGGGAGAAAAGTTATGGTCTCAAACTTACATAATTATATCGTCCTATACTTACGTCATAGTCCTAAAATTAGGTTATGGTCTTAAACATAGAATGTCACCGTCTTACACTAAAAATGTCATATATGGTCCTAAACGTAGAGTGTTAACAATAATAATCCTAAACATACAGTGTTATGGTCCTAAACTTACGTAATGGTACAAATTAATGCACGAATTATACAAATGCTTAAACGTGTAGCATTCAGCATGAAAGAAAATAATATTATAGGCTTAAGTTTAGGACCATAACCATACGTTTATCACCAGAACAGTGTATGTTTAGGACTATAGTTTCTCTCTCACGCTCAGGCCTGACGTTTGATGTCTTAAAATAGAAATGAAATCAGCATGACCCTATGCTGTGCTTGCAATTGAACATACTTAAAAGGTCGCTCAGTGTAGCAATATCACCACCTGCTAGCCCATTGAGGTATGGTATATATATATATATATATATATATATATATATATATATATATATATGTTCCTTCATAACCATTTTTTAAACATATAATATATCTATAAATTATATTAAAATATGTATATTCTTTAAAATAAAAGAATGGTACAACTCTTAAATTATTGTTGTAGGAGTCCTGCCCAAGGCGCGCTTTTGGCACAGCAGATGAAACCCTTCCCCTTCACACAAAAGATAGCATGATGACGTAATGTTTGACAACCCATTCCTGAAAAAAAGGTATGTATGTGTAAATGTTTGTATTAATCTTGGACGGTGCGGCCCCTTGCTGTTTCACGTTACACTTAGGGCCAATGAAGAGTAAAAGACAAAGGTAAACTGAGCGCTGAAAAGACACCAATGTACAGACGTAAACTGTGAGATAAAGCACAGCAGGACAAAGCGAATAAAATGAGGACAAGCAAAAATGATTTATGAGGTAAGTTGACGGTTAAAGGAGAGAGTTTATGAGAGAGTCAAAGCACAACAATGGACGGAGTCAAAATGAGTCACAGCAGAGGAATAAACAATGGGAAAACTGAGGATCAAAGCAAATTGATGTACTTAGTTGAGTAGAGCGTCTAAGCACACTACCCTTCACAGTTGAATTGAGAACCAAAATTGGAATTAAAAGATGTAAAGATGTAAAATGAGTGCTTAAGCATTGGACAGGAATTAAGTCGAGTGAGGAATGAAAACACACAAATGTACAGGGCTACACTTAATGGGAAAGCAAGCAATATACAAAGGGAAAATGCTCATCAAAGCAAAGTGATTTACGAGGTAAGTAAAGTAGAGGAATCTGCAGAGCTGAACTGAAAGTCAAAGCATAGGAATCTACAGAGTCACACTGAGTCACAGCAGAGTAATGTACGTAGGAAAACTGACAATCAAAGCAAAGGGATGTACTGAGGTAAGTAGAGCGTCTAAGCACATATATCTTCACAGTTGAACTGGGAACCAAAACACAGGAATCCAGACAGGTAAACTGAATGCTAATGTACTGGAAAGTACAAAGGTCCAGTGAGGAGTAAAGACACATGAATGTACAAAACTCTTGAGTTCGGAATCAACATAAGCCTAAGTTGTATAAACATAAGCCTAAGTTGAATAAACTTTAAGACCTGTTAAGTTGAAAAGACAGGACCAATACAAAATTAAGTTGAATGTTATGGTCCTAAACATACATTATAATGGTCCTAAACATAGTCCTGAACATGTTAAGTTGAAAAGACAGGACCAATACAAAATTAAGTTGAATGTTACGGTCCTAAACATACATTATTATGGTCCTAAACATACTGTGTTATAGTCCTGAACGTGTTAAGTTGAAAAGACAGGACCAATACAAAATTAAGTTGAATGTTATGGTCCTAAACATACTGTGTTATAGTCCTGAACATGTTAAGTTGAAAAGACAGGACCAATACAAAATTAAGTTGAATGTTTACGGCCCTAAACATACATCATTATGGTCCTGAATATAAAGTGTTATGGTCTCACACCTTATTATGGTCCTAAACTTACAGTGTTATGGTCCTTAACTTACAGTGTTATGGTCCTTAACTTACGTTAGGCTCTGAATTTTATACAGTTATTGTCCTAAACTGAGGCTCAAAGGTACTGTTGACAGTCTTATATATATGGATGAAAGTCTGTATATATGTAATTAATGGAACCCTCAGTGGAACAATGTTACAACCTGCAAGCCATAACAGACAAGACATTTCCGTTTAAAAGAAAATAGTAACTCTCTCGATTGGCATATATATATATAAATATATATATATATATATATATATATATATATATATATATATATATATATGTGTGTGTGTCAACGGTATTATAGGCTTAAGTTTAGGACCATAACCATACGTTTATCACCAGAACAGTGTATGTTTAGGACTATAGTTTCTCTCTCACGCTCAGGCCTGACGTTTGATGTCTTAAAATAGAAATGAAATCAGCATGACCCTATGCTGTGCTTGCAATTGAACATACTTAAAAGGTCGCTCAGTGTAGCAATATCACCACCTGCTAGCCCATTGAGGTATGGTATATATATATATATATATATATATATATATATATATATATATATGTTCCTTCATAACCATTTTTTAAACATATAATATATCTATAAATTATATTAAAATATGTATATTCTTTAAAATAAAAGAATGGTACAACTCTTAAATTATTGTTGTAGGAGTCCTGCCCAAGGCGCGCTTTTGGCACAGCAGATGAAACCCTTCCCCTTCACACAAAAGATAGCATGATGACGTAATGTTTGACAACCCATTCCTGAAAAAAGGTATGTATGTGTAAATGTTTGTATTAATCTTGGACGGTGCGGCCCCTTGCTGTTTCACGTTACACTTAGGGCCAAAGAAGAGTAAAAGACAAAGGTAAACTGAGCGCTGAAAAGACACCAATGTACAGACGTAAACTGTGAGATAAAGCACAGCAGGACAAAGCGAATAAAATGAGGACAAGCAAAAATGATTTTTGAGGTAAGTTGACGGTTAAAGGAGAGAGTTTATGAGAGAGTCAAAGCACAACAATGGACGGAGTCAAAATGAGTCACAGCAGAGGAATAAACAATGGGAAAACTGAGGATCAAAGCAAATTGATGTACTTAGTTGAGTAGAGCGTCTAAGCACACTACCCTTCACAGTTGAATTGAGAACCAAAATTGGAATTAAAAGATGTAAAGATGTAAAATGAGTGCTTAAGCATTGGACAGTAATTAAGTCGAGTGAGGAATGAAAACACACAAATGTACAGGGCTACACTTAATGGGAAAGCAAGCAATATACAAAGGGAAAATGCTCATCAAAGCAAAGTGATTTACGAGGTAAGTAAAGTAGAGTAATCTGCAGAGCTGAACTGAAAGTCAAAGCATAGGAATCTACAGAGTCACACTGAGTCACAGCAGAGTAATGTACGTAGGAAAACTGACAATCAAAGCAAAGGGATGTACTGAGGTAAGTAGAGCGTCCAAGCACATATATCTTCACAGTTGAACTGGGAACCAAAACACAGGAATCCAGACAGGTAAACTGAATGCTAATGTACTGGAAAGTACAAAGGTCCAGTGAGGAGTAAAGACACATGAATGTACAAACCTCTTGAGTTCGGAATCAACATAAGCCTAAGTTGTATAAACATAAGCCTAAGTTGAATAAACTTTAAGACCTGTTAAGTTGAAAAGACAGGACCAATACAAAATTAAGTTGAATGTTATGGTCCTAAACATACATTATAATGGTCCTAAACATAGTCCTGAACATGTTAAGTTGAAAAGACAGGACCAATACAAAATTAAGTTGAATGTTACGGTCCTAAACATACATTATTATGGTCCTAAACATACTGTGTTATAGTCCTGAACGTGTTAAGTTGAAAAGACAGGACCAATACAAAATTAAGTTGAATGTTATGGTCCTAAACATATATTATTATGGTCCTAAACATACTGTGTTATAGTCCTGAACATGTTAAGTTGAAAAGACAGGACCAATACAAAATTAAGTTGAATGTTTACGGCCCTAAACATACATCATTATGGTCCTGAATATAAAGTGTTATGGTCTCACACCTTATTATGGTCCTAAACATACAGTGTTATGGTCCTTAATTTACAGTGTTATGGTCCTTAACTTACGTTAGGCTCTGAATTTTATACAGTTATTGTCCTAAACTGAGGCTCAAAGGTACTGTTGACAGTCTTATATATATGGATGAAAGTCTGTATATATGTAATTAATGGAACCCTCAGTGGAACAATGTTACAACCTGCAAGCCATAACAGACAAGACATTTCCGTTTAAAAGAAAATAGTAACTCTCTCGATTGGCATATATATATATAAATATATATATATATATATATATATATATATATATATATATATGTGTGTGTGTCAACGGTATTATAGGCTTAAGTTTAGGACCATAACCATACGTTTATCACCAGAACAGTGTATGTTTAGGACTATAGTTTCTCTCTCACGCTCAGGCCTGACGTTTGATGTCTTAAAATAGAAATGAAATCAGCATGACCCTATGCTGTGCTTGCAATTGAACATACTTAAAAGGTCGCTCAGTGTAGCAATATCACCACCTGCTAGCCCATTGAGGTATGGTATATATATATATATATATATATATATATATATATATATATGTTCCTTCATAACCATTTTTTAAAACATATAATATATCTATAAATTATATTAAAATATGTATATTCTTTAAAATAAAAGAATGGTACAACTCTTAAATTATTGTTGTAGGAGTCCTGCCCAAGGCGCGCTTTTGGCACAGCAGATGAAACCCTTCCCCTTCACACAAAAGATAGCATGATGACGTAATGTTTGACAACCCATTCCTGAAAAAAAGGTATGTATGTGTAAATGTTTGTATTAATCTTGGACGGTGCGGCCCCTTGCTGTTTCACGTTACACTTAGGGCCAATGAAGAGTAAAAGACAAAGGTAAACTGAGCGCTGAAAAGACACCAACGTACAGACGTAAACTGTGAGATAAAGCACAGCAGGACAAAGCGAATAAAATGAGGACAAGCAAAAATGATTTATGAGGTAAGTTGACGGTTAAAGGAGAGAGTTTATGAGAGAGTCAAAGCACAACAATGGACGGAGTCAAAATGAGTCACAGCAGAGGAATAAACAATGGGAAAACTGAGGATCAAAGCAAATTGATGTACTTAGTTGAGTAGAGCGTCTAAGCACACTACCCTTCACAGTTGAATTGAGAACCAAAATTGGAATTAAAAGATGTAAAGATGTAAAATGAGTGCTTAAGCATTGGACAGGAATTAAGTCGAGTGAGGAATGAAAACACACAAATGTACAGGGCTACACTTAATGGGAAAGCAAGCAATATACAAAGGGAAAATGCTCATCAAAGCAAAGTGATTTACGAGGTAAGTAAAGTAGAGGAATCTGCAGAGCTGAACTGAAAGTCAAAGCATAGGAATCTACAGAGTCACACTGAGTCACAGCAGAGTAATGTACGTAGGAAAACTGACAATCAAAGCAAAGGGATGTACTGAGGTAAGTAGAGCGTCTAAGCACATATATCTTCACAGTTGAACTGGGAACCAAAACACAGGAATCCAGACAGGTAAACTGAATGCTAATGTACTGGAAAGTACAAAGGTCCAGTGAGGAGTAAAGACACATGAATGTACAAAACTCTTGAGTTCGGAATCAACATAAGTCTAAGTTGTATAAACATAAGCCTAAGTTGAATAAACTTAAAGACCTGTTAAGTTGAAAAGACAGGACCAATACAAAATTAAGTTGAATGTTATGGTCCTAAACATACATTATAATGGTCCTAAACATAGTCCTGAACATGTTAAGTTGAAAAGACAGGACCAATACAAAATTAAGTTGAATGTTACGGTCCTAAACATACATTATTATGGTCCTAAACATACTGTGTTATAGTCCTGAACGTGTTAAGTTGAAAAGACAGGACCAATACAAAATTAAGTTGAATGTTATGGTCCTAAACATATATTATTATGGTCCTAAACATACTGTGTTATAGTCCTGAACATGTTAAGTTGAAAAGACAGGACCAATACAAAATTAAGTTGAATGTTTACGGCCCTAAACATACATCATTATGGTCCTGAATATAAAGTGTTATGGTCTCACACCTTATTATGGTCCTAAACTTACAGTGTTATGGTCCTTAACTTACAGTGTTATGGTCCTTAACTTACGTTAGGCTCTGAATTTTATACAGTTATTGTCCTAAACTGAGGCTCAAAGGTACTGTTGACAGTCTTATATATATGGATGAAAGTCTGTATATATGTAATTAATGGAACCCTCAGTGGAACAATGTTACAACCTGCAAGCCATAACAGACAAGACATTTCCGTTTAAAAGAAAATAGTAACTCTCTCGATTGGCATATATATATATAAATATATATATATATATAAATATATATATATATATATGTGTGTGTCAACGGTATTATAGGCTTAAGTTTAGGACCATAACCATACGTTTATCACCAGAACAGTGTATGTTTAGGACTATAGTTTCTCTCTCACGCTCAGGCCTGACGTTTGATGTCTTAAAATAGAAATGAAATCAGCATGACCCTATGCTGTGCTTGCAATTGAACATACTTAAAAGGTCGCTCAGTGTAGCAATATCACCACCTGCTAGCCCATTGAGGTATGGTATATATATATATATATATATATATATATATATATACATATATATATATATATATATGTTCCTTCATAACCATTTTTTAAACATATAATATATCTATAAATTATATTAAAATATGTATATTCTTTAAAATAAAAGAATGGTACAACTCTTAAATTATTGTTGTAGGAGTCCTGCCCAAGGCGCGCTTTTGGCACAGCAGATGAAACCCTTCCCCTTCACACAAAAGATAGCATGATGACGTAATGTTTGACAACCCATTCCTGAAAAAAAGGTATGTATGTGTAAATGTTTGTATTAATCTTGGACGGTGCGGCCCCTTGCTGTTTCACGTTACACTTAGGGCCAATGAAGAGTAAAAGACAAAGGTAAACTGAGCGCTGAAAAGACACCAATGTACAGACGTAAACTGTGAGATAAAGCACAGCAGGACAAAGCGAATAAAATGAGGACAAGCAAAAATGATTTATGAGGTAAGTTGACGGTTAAAGGAGAGAGTTTATGAGAGAGTCAAAGCACAACAATGGACGGAGTCAAAATGAGTCACAGCAGAGGAATAAACAATGGGAAAACTGAGGATCAAAGCAAATTGATGTACTTAGTTGAGTAGAGCGTCTAAGCACACTACCCTTCACAGTTGAATTGAGAACCAAAATTGGAATTAAAAGATGTAAAGATGTAAAATGAGTGCTTAAGCATTGGACAGGAATTAAGTCGAGTGAGGAATGAAAACACACAAATGTACAGGGCTACACTTAATGGGAAAGCAAGCAATATACAAAGGGAAAATGCTCATCAAAGCAAAGTGATTTACGAGGTAAGTAAAGTAGAGGAATCTGCAGAGCTGAACTGAAAGTCAAAGCATAGGAATCTACAGAGTCACACTGAGTCACAGCAGAGTAATGTACGTAGGAAAACTGACAATCAAAGCAAAGGGATGTACTGAGGTAAGTAGAGCGTCTAAGCACATATATCTTCACAGTTGAACTGGGAACCAAAACACAGGAATCCAGACAGGTAAACTGAATGCTAATGTACTGGAAAGTACAAAGGTCCAGTGAGGAGTAAAGACACATGAATGTACAAAACTCTTGAGTTCGGAATCAACATAAGCCTAAGTTGTATAAACATAAGCCTAAGTTGAATAAACTTTAAGACCTGTTAAGTTGAAAAGACAGGACCAATACAAAATTAAGTTGAATGTTATGGTCCTAAACATACATTATAATGGTCCTAAACATAGTCCTGAACATGTTAAGTTGAAAAGACAGGACCAATACAAAATTAAGTTGAATGTTACGGTCCTAAACATACATTATTATGGTCCTAAACATACTGTGTTATAGTCCTGAACGTGTTAAGTTGAAAAGACAGGACCAATACAAAATTAAGTTGAATGTTATGGTCCTAAACATACTGTGTTATAGTCCTGAACATGTTAAAGGCCAAGCACTCACATCCCTGGTTTGCCTGGCAGAATCTACCCTGTATACTCCCTGAAGACATCTGGTAATTAGCCACACCTCATTATTATCTAATCTAGTGATCACCCTGCTGTGTCACTGGTGTCCAGTGCTCTCCTGCCTGAACTCAGGTCCTGGACAGCAAGAAAGCTGTGCTTGCATAGCTAAGCCTGTGTCCAGTATAGCTAAGCCAGTGTCCAGTGCTTCCACAGCTTGTGCCGGGGATCAGAGTGGGGCATTTTTATGATTTGGTTCAGACTTGCATGTAATATTCTTTGTCTGTCTATCTGTCTGTCAGAAAGACTCACAGTTGAATGCAAACAGTTTAACGTGCTATTTATTATACAAATATATATATATATATATATATAATTCTCGGACTCACACAGACACACACATATGCTCGCTCTTTCTGACACTCTCTCTCTCTCTCTCTCTCTCTCTCTCTCTCTCTCTCTCTCTCTCTCTCTCTCTCTCTCTCTCTGGAACCTACCACAAAGCAATATATTGGAAACTATTCACCAAACTATGCATAAAATAATGAAGAGATATATGTATTGTTTACTGGCAATTTTATTGGAAGGAATAGTTTTTAGGGTGTATTTATATGTATATGTATATGTTATATATATATATATATATATATATATATATATATATATATATATATATATATAACTCTGAAGAAAAACAACACTGTTAATTCACAACAGTCTGTTTCACGGGATGCGACCCGATCATCAGGTGAATGTGGTTAGAATATATATATATATATGCAAAATATATGCCTCTTAAGACACATGAACATTTATTTTCAGGGCAAACATGCAAAAACCAATTCAAATTCATTAATTATGGATGCACTTGTAACAAAAAAAAAACAAGAGGAAACACTATAGAAGACCAACTGAATATTTAATTATTTTGATTTTTCTTACTGTGTTGATAACTGGACAAGTATATTTATATAGTATATAAATATGTTAATTGATATGACTGGCAGTCATAAATTAGGTTGGTCATAAATGTTCGATTACACAAAAGAACAATTGATGAATTAGCAAACAATTTATTTGTCGAGATGTTTACACACCATAGAAAGAAACAAAATAATTCAATATTCAGTTGGTCTTCATTATTGTTTCCTTTTTATTTTGTTACAAGTGCATCGAAAAATAATAAATTTGAATTGTGATTGCATTAATATAATTTTTAACGTGTCTTTAAAGACAATGCTGCAACATATTGCATTTGGTTAGATTTTTTTTTTGTGTTGGAGATAGTATGGTGATATTTAGTATCTTATAGGATATAACTATATATATATATATATATATATATATATATATATATATATATATATATACACACACTATACACTACACAATAAAACATATCCCTATGAATACACACTAAAAACTTTTCATTCCAATAAAATTGCCAATAAACAATGTATACCTTCTTCATTATTTTATGAATAGTCTGGTTAAAAGTTTCCATAATATTGTTTAGTGTAGGTCCCTTTGAGAGAGAGAGAGAGAGAGAGAGAGAGAGAGAGAGAGAGAGAGAGAGAGAGAGAGAGAGAGAGAATGTGTGTGTCAGAAATGGAGAGAGAATGTCTTTGTGTTTGTTAGAGAGAGAGCGGGAGAGAGAGAAAATTGTGTGTGTGTGTGTGTGTCAGAGAGAGAGAGAGTCGGTGTGTGTCTGGTCAAAGAGAGAGAGTGTGTGTGTCTGTGTGTGTGTTAGGGAGAGAAATATATATATATATATATATATATATTATATATATATATATATATATATATATATATATTTATATTTCATTCTTCAACACTGGATGACATGGCTGCTAAAAAATATGTAAAATTCAGTTGGTTGTATAATAAATATTATGATAATCCGTCTGCATTCAATTGTGAGTGAAAGTTTTTTTGACAGACAGATAGACAGACAGACGGACAGAGAATATTCCTTGCAAATCAAACCAACTCACAAAAATACCCCAGATTCCGGCACAAGCTTTAGAAGCACTGGACACTGGCTTAGCTACGCATGCACAGACTTCTTGCTGTCCAGGGCCTCAGTTCAGGCAGGAGAGCACTGGACACCAGTGACACAGCAGGGTGATCACTTGATTAGATAATAATGAGGTGTGGCTAATTACCAGATGTCTTCAGGGAGTATACAGGGTAGATTCTGCCAGGCAAACCAGGGATGTGAGTGCTTGGCCTTTAAGTTGAAAAGACAGGACCAATACAAAATTAAGTTGAATGTTTACGGCCCTAAACATACATCATTATGGTCCTGAATATAAAGTGTTATGGTCTCACACCTTATTATGGTCCTAAACTTACAGTGTTATGGTCCTTAACTTACAGTGTTATGGTCCTTAACTTACGTTAGGCTCTGAATTTTATACAGTTATTGTCCTAAACTGAGGCTCACAGGTACTGTTGACAGTCTTATATATATGGATGAAAGTCTGTATATATGTAATTAATGGAACCCTCAGTGGAACAATGTTACAACCTGCAAGCCATAACAGACAAGACATTTCCGTTTAAAAGAAAATAGTAACTCTCTCGATTGGCATATATATATATAAATATATATATATATATATATATATATATATATATATATATATGTGTGTGTCAACGGTATTATAGGCTTAAGTTTAGGACCATAACCATACGTTTATCACCAGAACAGTGTATGTTTAGGACTATAGTTTCTCTCTCACGCTCAGGCCTGACGTTTGATGTCTTAAAATAGAAATGAAATCAGCATGACCCTATGCTGTGCTTGCAATTGAACATACTTAAAAGGTCGCTCAGTGTAGCAATATCACCACCTGCTAGCCCATTGAGGTATGGTATATATATATATATATATATATATATATATACATATATATATATATATATGTTCCTTCATAACCATTTTTTAAACATATAATATATCTATAAATTATATTAAAATATGTATATTCTTTAAAATAAAAGAATGGTACAACTCTTAAATTATTGTTGTAGGAGTCCTGCCCAAGGCGCGCTTTTGGCACAGCAGATGAAACCCTTCCCCTTCACACAAAAGATAGCATGATGACGTAATGTTTGACAACCCATTCCTGAAAAAAAGGTATGTATGTGTAAATGTTTGTATTAATCTTGGACGGTGCGGCCCCTTGCTGTTTCACGTTACACTTAGGGCCAATGAAGAGTAAAAGACAAAGGTAAACTGAGCGCTGAAAAGACACCAACGTACAGACGTAAACTGTGAGATAAAGCACAGCAGGACAAAGCGAATAAAATGAGGACAAGCAAAAATGATTTATGAGGTAAGTTGACGGTTAAAGGAGAGAGTTTATGAGAGAGTCAAAGCACAACAATGGACGGAGTCAAAATGAGTCACAGCAGAGGAATAAACAATGGGAAAACTGAGGATCAAAGCAAATTGATGTACTTAGTTGAGTAGAGCGTCTAAGCACACTACCCTTCACAGTTGAATTGAGAACCAAAATTGGAATTAAAAGATGTAAAGATGTAAAATGAGTGCTTAAGCATTGGACAGGAATTAAGTCGAGTGAGGAATGAAAACACACAAATGTACAGGGCTACACTTAATGGGAAAGCAAGCAATATACAAAGGGAAAATGCTCATCAAAGCAAAGTGATTTACGAGGTAAGTAAAGTAGAGGAATCTGCAGAGCTGAACTGAAAGTCAAAGCATAGGAATCTACAGAGTCACACTGAGTCACAGCAGAGTAATGTACGTAGGAAAACTGACAATCAAAGCAAAGGGATGTACTGAGGTAAGTAGAGCGTCTAAGCACATATATCTTCACAGTTGAACTGGGAACCAAAACACAGGAATCCAGACAGGTAAACTGAATGCTAATGTACTGGAAAGTACAAAGGTCCAGTGAGGAGTAAAGACACATGAATGTACAAAACTCTTGAGTTCGGAATCAACATAAGCCTAAGTTGTATAAACATAAGCCTAAGTTGAATAAACTTTAAGACCTGTTAAGTTGAAAAGACAGGACCAATACAAAATTAAGTTGAATGTTATGGTCCTAAACATACATTATAATGGTCCTAAACATAGTCCTGAACATGTTAAGTTGAAAAGACAGGACCAATACAAAATTAAGTTGAATGTTACGGTCCTAAACATACATTATTATGGTCCTAAACATACTGTGTTATAGTCCTGAACGTGTTAAGTTGAAAAGACAGGACCAATACAAAATTAAGTTGAATGTTATGGTCCTAAACATACTGTGTTATAGTCCTGAACATGTTAAGTTGAAAAGACAGGACCAATACAAAATTAAGTTGAATGTTTACGGCCCTAAACATACATCATTATGGTCCTGAATATAAAGTGTTATGGTCTCACACCTTATTATGGTCCTAAACTTACAGTGTTATGGTCCTTAACTTACAGTGTTATGGTCCTTAACTTACGTTAGGCTCTGAATTTTATACAGTTATTGTCCTAAACTGAGGCTCACAGGTACTGTTGACAGTCTTATATATATGGATAAAAGTCTGTATATATGTAATTAATGGAACCCTCAGTGGAACAATGTTACAACCTGCAAGCCATAACAGACAAGACATTTCCGTTTAAAAGAAAATAGTAACTCTCTCGATTGGCATATATATATATATAAATATATATATATATATATATATATATATATATATATATATATATATATATATGTGTGTCAACGGTATTATAGGCTTAAGTTTAGGACCATAACCATACGTTTATCACCAGAACAGTGTATGTTTAGGACTATAGTTTCTCTCTCACGCTCAGGCCTGACGTTTGATGTCTTAAAATAGAAATGAAATCAGCATGACCCTATGCTGTGCTTGCAATTGAACATACTTAAAAGGTCGCTCAGTGTAGCAATATCACCACCTGCTAGCCCATTGAGGTATGGTATATATATATATATATATATATATATATACATATATATATATATATATATGTTCCTTCATAACCATTTTTTAAACATATAATATATCTATAAATTATATTAAAATATGTATATTCTTTAAAATAAAAGAATGGTACAACTCTTAAATTATTGTTGTAGGAGTCCTGCCCAAGGCGCGCTTTTGGCACAGCAGATGAAACCCTTCCCCTTCACACAAAAGATAGCATGAACGGAACACAATTTTAAGTATAAAGTCTTTATTATTCATATTCAACTTAAATATTCAACATAACATTCAGATTCAACTTAAGTAATCAACGTAGCCTAAGTTGATCAACTTAAGATTCAACATAAGCTTTAGTTGACAAACTTAAGATTCAACATAACCTTAAGTTTATCAACTTAACCTAAGTTGATAAACATAAGATTCAACATAAGCTTAAGTTGACAAACTTAAGATTCAACATAACCTTAAGTTTATCAACTTAACCTAAGTTGATAGACATAAGATTCAACATAAGCTTAAGTTGACATTCAACATAATAAGTTGATAAACATAAGATTCAATATAAGCTTAAGTTGACATTCGACATAAGAAGTTGACAAAATTAAGATTTCAACATAAGCTTAAGTTGATCAACATAGCCAAAGTTGACAAATTTAAGATTTCAACATAAGGTCAAGTTGACATTTAGATTCAACTCAAGGAGAACTCATTTTTTCTTGACCCGATGGAGTCTGACTGACCAACCGGACTCCAAAGGTCATTGCTCAGGTCTGAAATGGTAATTTTATTGATTATGGTCCTAAACTTAATGTTATGGTCCTAAACATAAGTTGACTAGGGTTGTTAACCTATAGGGTTATCACAACCTAGGGTTATAGCGGCTATCCTGAAAAAAGAATATGATTTACTGATGTTGGTAATATTCTAAATACATTTGTTATTTCAAAACTAGATTTTAATTTATTTTAAAAAAAATAATAGAATCAATGTACAAGGTACAGGACCTTCCCAAGTTTTTAACTTTCCACTCATCAGCTATACTTTCTACATGTACATGCCTAATACAGTAAAATATACAAATTAAGTATACTCTGGGATCAAAAGTGAACATTTATTTTATCTTCTTAATTCAAAGTTGTATGAATGCATCGGTATGATCATGATCGGATATTGGTTCTGACCCATCTTAAGATGGGTTGCCCATCTTAAGATGGGCGACCCAATATCCGATCGGTTATTGGGTCAGACCCATCTTAAGATGGGTCAGATCGGAAGATGGCGCGCGACATATATACATATATATGTATATACACACACATGCATATATATATACATACATGTAGAATACTGTTGACACTCTTATATATATGGATGCATGTATTTATATCTAAATATGTACAATTCTTACATATTTTTGTAGGAGTCCAACCAAGGGCGCCTTGCATGGCAGAGCAGACGAAACCATTCTCCCCTTCACACTTGATATCATAAAGACGTAATGATTTACTGCCCAATCCTGAAAAAAAAAATCGAATGGATTGAAATGAGAAAATGATGAAAGCCATAGACAGAATAAAAAAAATAGAAAATTCAACATTGTTGACCATCTTTCTAACACCATGATAAACTGTACAGTCATGAAAAAGACAACAGACTTTGCCAATTACTGCAATAAGTTTGATCGATTAAAATCATGAAGTGCAGTGCCATTCATCTACATACATCAAAAGAAACAGTCGGCGCATTTCATGGTTTAGTGTACTTACTTCAAGGAGCATTACAGGACGATTTCAAAGGTTTAATTTTTCAACGTGCCTAGGTGTTAGAAAAGTTATTACAATGGACACTGTAAACTGCATTTTAGGATGTGGCCACTACATGTGTTATTACTGTGAGGTATATTTTGTAAAAATTGTCAAATACATAAGAAGTTTGCAGCAGCCATTCTCTTATACATGATATATTGGTACTTTGTATACCGGTGACCACAAGCCTAAAATAAGTCGGTTTCCATAGAGCTTTCTGGTCTTCTACCAAGAGTGTACCACTTCCGGCCCAAACTTGTAGCAAAGACCCCTCTTTTCAAAATGTAGCACGCAGAGATCTGACATCTTCTTTTGTAAATTAGCTATTTTCTGTTTAAAAAAAGCAGCCAAAGATTGTCCAAATATTTCCTTACTGTCTTCTTGTTGACTATTACGTGTCCTTCCACTGATCTTGAACGGCAGATTGGGGAATGTGCCCTGGTAGAGACGTCGCTTGTCGTGGAGGCACCTTGGAGAATAGAAGCCGGGTTTTGCTTTTTCAGCAGTGACCTTGACATACTTGCACCGGGTGATCTGTAGTGTTATCATCAGAGAAATCTATCATATGATAATCTACAGATATCTCAGAACTGTCATCGTCTACCCATTTGGAAAATATGCTTTTACACTTGCTTGTCTTCATGTTTGAATCTTAGTTTTCCTTCAATGGTTTACAGAGGTGGAGATACCTTTGATACATGTTACCCTTGCGTAGCTGTTTCCTTGAACACTTCTCGAGGTCCTTTGACCATATCTACCTTTTTTGCCATGATGTCAACCAAACCATTGTAACTGCCCTCTTTCTTGTCTCTTGTTTTCAGAGCCTGGCAAAAGTAGTTAGTTTTCCTTCAATGGTTTACAGAGGTGGAGATACCTTTGATACAAGTTACCCTAGCGTGGCTGTTTCCTTGAACACTTCTCGAGGTCCTTTGACCATATCTACTTTTGTTGCCATGATGTCAACCAAACCATTGTAACTGCCCTCTTTCTTGTCTCTTTTTCTCAGAGCCTGGCAAAAGTAGTTAAATAACAGGTTCTGTCATTTTACGCTCACTCCCAGGATCCAGTTGAAGAATTAACCAACATCTCGTCTATTGGCGTCTCCCCCCCCCCCCAATTTTTCTTCGAAATTTTAAAACATTTATAACTAATACAACTCTCCCGATGACTACCACCTTGCTGCGGTGGGAGAGCTTGAGAATTTCTATGACCCTGAGACCTATACTAGCGGAATGTTTTGTTCCATTTAGGTATACCCATGCTAGTCAGGTCAAAAGCGAGAAGTCAGACAAAGAGTATTATAAAACCATACTAACAAGAATATCAGGTACAAAAAAAAGATTTCATATATATATATATATATATATATATATATATATATATACATATATATATATAGATAGAGATATGTCGAGACAGACAGATATGTCGATATATATATATATATATATATATATATATATATATATATATATTATATTAGAAATAGTTATATAGATACAAATATATAGATATAGATATAAAGATACAGATATATATATATATAAATATATATATATATATATATATATATATGCATATTGATATATATAGCTATGTAGAGAGATATAGAGATATATATAGAGATATATATGTAGATCTGTATAGAGCTATATATGAAGACATTTATAGATGTATATATGTAGATATGTTTAGATGTCTATATGTAGATATGTTTATGTAGATATGTATATGTAGATAGGTTGTTATATAGAAATGTATATTTGTATATGTAGATATGTAGATATCTAGATATAAATGTATATATTTATTTATATATGTGTGTATGTATATATATGCATATATCTATATCTATATATATGTGTATATATATATACACATAAGTGAGTTATTAAATAAGTTAGTCGATCTCAAAGGCTTCACTCATTGTCTTTACCTAAGTATATATATATATATATATATATATATATATATATCCATGTATATATGTAGATATGTAGATATGTAGTTATGTATATATGTATATACGTTCATATGTATATGTATGTGTAGATATGTGTATGCAGATATGTAGATATGTATATGTAGATATGTAATTGCAAAACGGTTTGTAATTATTGTATAGCTTTCTGCAACGTTGTTTATATTAGTTTATCAGGTAAAGCATCTGTTGCAATATATCGATGTTTACGTTACCTCCTGATTTTCCTTTCTGTAAAAAATCTGCTTCACTATACGACTATAATCACTATTAACGACGTGCTTTTAAAGACAGTTTTGTATATAGGATTAACTGTATATAAGCATGTAAATATATATATATATATATATATATATATATATATATATATATATATATATATATATATATCGATATATGTAAAGTGTATGGTAGTTTGCCCATTTATTTTCTGTTTTCCTGATTCATTTCACTAACGATCTTCGTGTGTGCCTTCTCTGATCCACTTGCACTTCCCGTTGTCTTCAATGTAGAAGATTGTTGTAAACTCTGTTTCCAGACATGAAGTTGTGTAATCGGAAATGACAAACGCGCAGTTTTTCAACGCCGAACCACAACCATTTCGCGCTGTTATACCTTCTTTGTTTCTGTCAGACAGTGTCTTGCATATCCTTTGTCCGCAATGATCGCTGCCATGGTTGATCTCCTCGAGCTCTCCCGTAGCCTGTTCATCGGTCCATATGCGGACCATTTTCCACACTGGTTCAGTCCGTCTCGTCTGTCGGTACACGGCCCTGTGCCAGCAGGGTAGTGCAGCTGTGTACTGCTGACGATGGAACCGTCCTCTCCATTTGGGCTTGGATCACTAGGAACTGGACAATGGATCAGCTTTTTCTAAATCTCTAGGGTCCAAAATTCACTTTCCACATGAAATCAAAGGCGTCTTGAGACATCGGCCGCTTTTCAGCCGAGGGAGCATCGGCGTACCACAAATATATATCTCTACGTATAACCGTTTATATTACTGATTTTATTACTATCTTTATGTTATCTATCTCATGCTCTCTATTCGGCTTATCAAAAACTCGTCACGGACTAGGTTTACGATCTTTGCTTGGAACACCAGCTGTCTGTTCATAATGTTCTGCCTGCACGAATTGCTGCTACGTCTGCTCTACTCTGGTTCCTCTTTCGACATTTTCCCGCTGCTTTACGGTTTTACAGGCGCCGCCTGTGGTTTCTAATTGCACTACAGCCAGCGCTTCGCCGGGCCAGTGTTACCTTCCCAACGCCATAAACTTGTGGCATCTGATTTCTCCCGATCACTTGCGTCTCTGTGTCTTTCATGGCTATCGCGATGTTTAGCTTCTTTGTTCCTGTCACGCTCGCTGTCTGCATGTTTTTTGTCCATCATGATAAAGCTCGATGTTTTCCCTATGATTTCAAGAAGGTTCGTGACAGCTATATTTATCTGTTCTTGTCTTACTACCTTTTACATTAGTTTCCAGCTTTTTTATATACATTTCCGGATGCCCTGCATCTGCATACATCAAACCAAACAGTGGCACTGCAGGTTGGATTCTGAGATGGTCTGACTTGACTTATCTTCACAAATGAGTTTTTATCTGATCGGTATGGAGCTGTACTTACGATTTATAGGGTTATGCAGGTTTGAGACATATATTTTCCCAATCTCTGTCACTTGTTTCAGCATGATGGGGCAGGGCTGGTTCATTTTCGCTGGAGGCCCAGCCATAACCTGAGAACGGTTCTGCAACTTGAATGTTTCTTGCGTTTCTAGCAAGACTCCCTGATGGTACACTAATGGCTGAATTTCCTCTTGGTTCAGGAGGCCTACCACTTCTATCTCCATTTGGTACTGCAGGTTCAGCTTAATTATCTTCCCCATCCTCCTCAGAATCACTGCCTTGTTCAACAGGTGTTTCCATGATCTGACAGCTGTCGTCTTGTGCATCAATGTTTTATACCTGTGAAGCTCAGTCCTCAACATGTACCTGTAGGCCTGGCAGGTCGGTGTACAAATTTGTCGTCGTATCTTGAGATTCTTCCTGGCAGTCTTGTAACATAAAAGATCGGAACATTTCAACTTGGATTGTGCTTCATAAAGACCCGCATGCTATAGGACTGCTGCTCTCATAGACAGGGGTAACAACACGATGTGACCCACAGAGTCATAAAGCCAACGATCCATCGTGGTAAATCCAGAGTCCGGAACAACAGCAAGAAAGGCTGGTCCGACATCCTTACTGTCTGATAGCAAAGACTGCATTGATACTACAATGAAAATAAACTTTTGTGTAATTAAGGAATTTTGAGGAATTTATGTAATCGCACATGACACACACCCATTTTTTTTTAACGCCGAACCACATCCATTTCGCGCTGTGTTTTAGCTTCCTTGTTCCTGACCCACTCGCTGTCCGCAGGTTCTTTGTCCTCCACGACCATGCTGCAACAGTTGAACTGATCTCCAGAAATCTATACACTTATCCATCTCAGCGTGGTCAGCTTTTCTTTACCTACATCGCTCAATGTTTTCCCCGTGAATTCAACAAGTATCGTCACAGCATTATTCATCTCGTTCTGTCTTCCTACCTGTCTTTTCTATACTTTTCCTGTCGGGAATAGTGAAAGGTACCCCTTTGATGGTTGTGAGAGATTGCTGCAGCTTTGCGACTTAGTGTATACCTTTTAAGGACTAGTGAAAGATTTTTTGCACTCCCACACTCCTTCTCCAATTTCTTTCGATGCATCTTTACATTTCACTGTATGCTTCAGCTTTGTATGTACGCGAACGGTATGAGGTATAATACAACACCAGAGTGTGTCCCACTCACTGTGTGCATGTACTTCATCCAGACTGATCAGGCTGCGATTGGTCGGAGTTTCTTATCTTTAATCAATCGTGTCATATTTTCCTGAACATGAGTCTTGATTTCTTGTGAAGAACTTGTATTGACCTGAAAGTCCGCCTCGAGGTCTTTCACAGCCTGTACACTGTCCATCTCCGAGCCTCTTTCCATATTGCCCTACTCTGTCTCCTCTTGTCGTATATGTTTTCTTTCTTCCTTCCATTTCCATTTTAAGCTCTCCATTCGGCTTTACAACAAAACCAAAATTAAAATCCATTACGATGCACTAGTTGCAGATTATTGCTGTTATCTTGTCTAATGAAATAGTGGACAACATACAGACAAAATACCCTAACTAAACAAGAGTGGACAACATACAGATAAAACACCCGAACTAAACAACATTAAAGCTTACCCTGACACGGCCCACCAGCCTGCCAAGGAAATTGACCGCGAGGGAGAAGGACTTGGGACTGAAGCCATAGAACACATTCAGAAACCGGAGGTTGTTCACAGCTGCATCGCGGTGCAGGTGACTAATCAAGTCCTCATCCTGAACAAAAAGATAAAACAGTCTCATGTACTCAAAAATACATCGAGAACAAGGTTTTCCATCACTTCTTCAAACACCCTCTAGAGACTCTTCATAGTATTCTCTCGTCACAAATAAGAACTACTTGTCCTTCTCTGGTCTTCTCACTTCTACATTTTCGGCAGCTTACTATTTCCCACGAGGCGGCTGGACAGTATCTGTCCATGCTATCAGTAATATTTGATCCATCACTTCCTCAAAAAAATACAGATAATTTGAATACACCCTGCCTTCCATGAAATGGTTCCTCTCTAACATTGAGACTATCAAGTTATCCGGCCGTCTCTGAGTCTCTGAGTTGATAGTGAGGCTGTGTGTCGGAGCACGTGCAGAACATGCGATCACGACGTCCCGTCATCTCTGCCACTTTGTCTGGTCCTCCCAGCTGGTGGATAATCTCATCCAGCGGGCTGTTTGGCAGATGTATTTTGTCAGCAAACTCAAGCAGCATGTTTTTTGCATTGAGGCCTACATGTGTCTTCTTCAGGGCCGGTGATTGAATACGGTTTGTCCACCATGGTGGGGAATTGTTGCCTGACAAACTTTTGTATATGTCTTACATAGCGACACCACCCTGTCTGTGAGCAACGGTTCTTTCGCATCTCACTCTTAATACTGGCCTCTCCTGTGGTCTGTAGACAGATCAACACACTGTAGCCATCCTTCACAGCTTTTTTGGTTTCCTTTATTATGGCAGGGACCTTCATGCCCAAGCACAGCTTTTTGAAGAATCTTTGATGGACGCCACCGATTGCCGACCAGACGCCCCTTTGCTGGGTGAATTCTCTAAGTTTGACAATCCCCATCCCCTTTCTTCCTGAGAATTACAACCAGGCAAAAAAGTCTTGACTTCTTGCTGTCTTTCTAGAGGTCCATCACAACCAGTACAGTGTGCACCTCCGGTGTCACATTCCATTTGGGTTCAGTCCGTCTCCTCTGTTCGTTTGTCGTCTTTTTCGTTATAAGTTTGTAGCAGTCTTGCATTGTGACTGGCATAGTTAAAGTCTTTTTCCTACATCTGGCATTGACAGGCCTACTGTTATTTATATCCGTCGGTCTCTTTTGTGAAACAGTGATTCTCAAATACGTGACAACTTTGCAGCAGTCATTCTCTTATACATGATATATTGGTATTTGGAAAGCGTGGCGACCAGCAACTGAATAATTTCCTAAAATTGCTTTCCAGGAAGCGGAATAACCTTCATATTCTTCTCCTTTAAGTCGCTGTTGAACATTGCTTTGGATACCGCTGACCAAAAGCCGTTTTCCGATAATCACCACTCTCATTACCCCCTCACAGGTTATTTGCTGGAAGTTTCTCTTACGCCATGTTTTATTCTTGACGGCCGAGACATGATCCTTGTGTTAGGGTTATGGTTAACCAGTGCCTTAATCTCGTCCCTGTATTGTTGTTTACACTGCTCCTCTGCCTGCATGCCGCTGAACACGCTCGAGTTCCTGCGACATTTCGTTCATCGCTCGTGACACCGTCTGCTGCTTGTCGTCCTCAAACCATTCGTGAAGCTGCAGACATATATGGTCAAAAATATACAGAAATATCTACACTGAGCGGGTTCAGTAAAGTAGCATAGCATGGATGTCAGTTCCGTTTTCTGAAATCTCGCACATTTTGTCCGACATCTTGTTGCACACTGGGTCAATTTTGTCTGCATGTCGGCATTACTTCCATCTCTTCCCGCCATAAGTCTTGACTTCTTGCTGAGAGCCTTCACAGACACCAAAGTGTTTCTAAAGGTCCATCATAGCCTGTACAGCTCTTGGTGTATTAAGGTCAGCCAGACGAGTCCATTCTCCTGTAGTGGGCTTGACGCTTCCCATTTGCTCTACCACCAGTCACATAAACCAACCCTTGATGCTGCAGTACCCCAATTGCAAATCTTGGTGATGTCATGTCACCTACATGTTCCCACGAGTCTTGTTCTGGACAGAATCTGTCAATGCTTATATTAATATTTGATCCATCACTTCCTCCAAAAAAGATACAGATAGTTTAGATACACCCTATCACAACGAGGCTTGAGAATTCAACCCCAGCCACAATGGTGCCCTGACACACTGCGTTGTACATGGTCCTTAGTGCTGACCTCCAATAAGGTGTGTCAAAGTTGAACTCGGTCAGCTCAGCACCAGTTGCTGTTCTACGATCACCTTTACTCAAGGCACCTAATGACTGTAAACGACGGTCACAGCTGCAGCAAATCTCTGATTGGACTGATTCGATCGATTGGATCTGTTGATCTGCCTTGTCTGCACTTCACTGTAACTCCACAGTTTGATGTATACGACATCGCTGGTTGGCAGCTCTCTGATCAGCATGCAGTGATATGCCTGTACTTGCAGCATCTGATATAATAGCAAGCAGCTTCATGAAATGGTTCCTCTCTCTAACATTGAGACTATCAAGACATCTAACCTTCCCCATCTCCTTTCTTCCTGAGATGTGCATCCAGGCAAAAAGTCTTGACTTCTTCCTGAGTGTCTTCACAGACACCTAAGTGTTTCTAGAGGTCCATCACAGCCAGTACAGTGTGCATCAACGGTGAACGACAACCATTTCGAGCTGTTATATGTTCCTTGTTACTGTCACACCGTATGTCCTTTGTCAACAAGGACACAAGCCGCCATGCTCAAACTCAGTTCTTAAATGATGTCACATTTCACTCTTGTCTCACTCATGTTCTCTAGGTGGCTGATCAGAAACTCTTTTTCAACGAAGGCTGGTCTGGCTAATCTCGTCGCTCAGTTCAACGCACCTGTCTGGGTCAGTTTTTCGATGGACCTGCTGTGGTTGCTCTCTTGGGCTTGTTGGGATCGTTCTTTTGCTTTCTACGCTTCGTCTACATTTTACCGCAACCTTACGAAGTGGCTCCATCCCCTGTTGCTGCTGTTCCCTTTGTAGCCATTGGTACTTGGCCATTGGTACTTGGATTTGCCGTGGCGGTGTCTGAATCCACTGAATTAAAAAAGGGACGAAGCCACCTTGTCTCGCACTTGTTGAACCAGTATACGCAGGCTTCTTTTTAGTCAGTCTAGATGCGACTTTAATCGTTTCATTCAGCTCTTTGACGGATTGACTTAGCTGGTCTCCAAATAGCTCTCCTTTGACAGGGTTGCTGTCGGAGCACAGTGTTTTATACTCGTCCTTCAATGCTGGCTTGAACGAGTATGTCCTGCGCAAATCCAGCTCATTTGAGCCTGCACACAGCATTCCCACTGTCTGTGACAGGGTAGTAAGAATGTCTTTTGTTGTGGTTGTCTCAGTATTCTGTTGCACATGCATGTCGGCGTTACTTCCATCTCTTCCCACCATAAGCGGGGACGTCACTTCTATTTTTGTTGCACACTGTGTCATCACATTTTTCCAACTCTGTTTTCTGGAAAATGAAGCCTGCAACACTAAACCAAATGGTCTCCCAATCACAATAATCACATCTGCCAACCCCCCCCCCCAGCAACCCCTTTTTAACGAATTGAGGGGTAATTTGTATATTGTGTGAATTCAGTACATTGTGAAATAATTGACTCCGACCAAATTTAAAAAGACACATTTTCCCCAGCTTTATCCTACTCTCGCATTATACCACAGCTTTGTGGTCATATCATCAAACCTGCTCGATGTTTAATGCCTAACAAGTACCTTTTTTCAGTACTTTGTTTAAGTAGCTCGAAGGCACATAGTTGTATCATGCAGTACAAATAAAATTTGTACTCGAGTAAAAGATGTAGCCTGAACTTAAAACTGTTAAAACTGTAACAGCCCAGGCAGTAGGATTTGCAAGCACTGAAAACAGGGGTCTAGCTTCCATCAACTCGCATTGTTTCTTTGTGCACCTCATTCCTTGTCCTGATCTCTCTGTTGAATTTGGCCCCTTTTGTTGAAAATATCTGCAATTACTTACCAAATATTCTTTTTTGTGTAGTTCCTTTCTCTTCTTCTGCATTGATACTTGTATCGTACAATTCAAGTAAAATGTGTGCTCGAGTAGAAGCTGTAGCCTAAAGTTATGTTCACCACGCTTTGTAATCCAGTGTATATAACTCTCTCTCTCTCTCTCTCTCTCTCTCTCTCTCTCTCTCTCTATATATATATATATATATATATATATATATATATAAAATATTCTTTGATTAAAGCCCCACATTTTTATAAGAACACACAGGCCCATTAGTACTTTTATCTAACGATCCTCTTTTACAAAGTCTTTAGATTACAAAATGGTTGCCAAATTCTTCTCTTGTTGCACTTTTATTTATTTATACCTATTTTTCCATCCTTTTGATTGTACTTACCATTTTTGGTCGTTGTCCTGGCTGGTTACAGTGATGTTTCTGTAGTTTCTCTCTGTTTCTCTGGTTTCTTTTCATCTTTTTCGGTGCAATATGGCCGGGGGTTACTGTCCGTGTTTGAAATGTACACAAGGAAGGGCTATCCACTGCAGCAGTAAGGGCAACACACCATCTTGCTTGGACTTAACTAAGACGGCCGTTCCACAGTGTTGAACGGACCAGCCCTGTCCAGTGGTAGAGTCTCGACTTGCTGAGACCTTGCACACACACGTATGTTGTGTGCACCACGTCAGTTACAATATTACCACAATTCCTACCACTACTACCTACCCTTTACAACGGCTTACTGTACTCCACTCGTCACTTAAAGTGGTCAAGGACTTCAGGTACACCTTGAACATCGAGAAGTTATCTCCAACCACATCCATCAGCAGCTCATGAGAAGCTTCCCTCTCAAAAAGGAACGCTTTTGTGTCAACGGTTACATTCACCCCCACTCCGAGAACGTTCTGTCCCCAGAACGTGGGAACTATCCCGGGCGTCGCACATGTGAACTGGGTGGGGCGCAATGCCACGACACCGACTCCCCGCATCCCACCGCTGCCACCATTTGTCACAGTCACTGGACTAGCTGTCCTTGTCGTGGCAACATTATTTGTATTTACAGCACAAGTCCTTGGGATCACAGACATATTTTTCTGCTCAACTATTTATGGAATCTGAAAATTGTCTTTACTGGTGACTTCGCTGTTTACTGTGGTAGCTGTCTTATTGTCTAATACACTAGTCTTTGGTTTAGAGTCAACTGAAACTGTCCTTTTCTCTTTGCAACATGAACTTTTTGACTATTTGTGATTTCAGCATTTGGGTCAAATATATGATCCAATATATCACCAAATGCAAATTTACCCATATTTTCCTTTTCTGCAGGATCAGAAACTCTTTTTCAACGAAGGCTGGTCTGGCTGGAGATATCTCGTCGCTCAGTTCAACGCACCTGTCTGGATCGGTTTTCGATGTACCTCCTTTTCCTTCTACATTTTACCGCAGCCTTACTATTTGCAGGAGGCGGCGGTGCTTTCCAGTTGCGCTACTCTTCGTCAGCGCTTCCCGGGCCCATTGTTACCGTTCCATTTTGAACATTCGTTCCCTCTCTGAACATTTTTTAAGTGTGGCGAAGTTCACCGTGTCATGCATTTCAAAACCTCAAGCACGTTTACCCGTAACCCATGTGACAGAGTCGCTGACATTTGTGTTGTTCTTGCTGTTTTCCATCTTTTCCGTATGTCAGCACGTATGTCAGTTACATTGACTGATATCTGGCCCATCTTGTCCGACATCTTCTTGTACTCTGGGCATTTTTTATTTTTGTTGCAAGTCGGTGTTATTTGCATCTTTCCCTGCCATATGCGATGTCAGTTCCGTTTTCCGATAATCACCACTCTCATTACCCCATCGGAGGTTATTTGCTGGAAGTGTTTCTTACCCAATGTTTTATTCTTGAAGGCCGAGACATGATCCTTGATAAATTGGTATTTGGAATGCGTGGCGTCCAGCAACTTGTTAAGTTCCTAAAATTGCTTTCCAGCGAGCGGAATAACCTTCATATTCTTCTCCTTGAAGTCGCTGTTGAACATTGCTTTGTATACCGGTGACCACAAGCCTAAAATAAGTCGGTTTCCATAGAGTTTTATGTCTTCTACCAAGAATGTGCCGTCACTTCCGGCCCACACTTGTAGCAGAGGCCCCTCTTTTCAAAATATAGCATGCAGAGACCTTGGACGGCTAATTGGGGAATGTGCCCTGGTAGAGACGTCTTGACATCTTGCTGAGAGCCTTCACAGACAAAGTGTTTCTAGAGGTCCATCACAATCAGTACAGTGTGCACCTCCGGTGTCACATTCCATTTGGGTTTAGTCTGTCTCCTCTGTTCGTTTGTCGTCTTTTTCGTAATAAGTTTGTAGCAGTCTTGCATTGTGACTGGCATAGTGAGAGTCTTTTTCCTACATCTGGCATTGACAGGCCTACTGTTATTTATATCCGTCGGTCTCTTTTGTGAAACAGTGATTCTCAAATACGTGACAACTTTGCAGCAGTCATTCTCTTATACATGATATATTGGTATTTGGAAAGCGTGGCGACCAGCAACTGAATAATTTCCTAAAATTGCTTTCCAGGAAGCGGAATAACCTTCATATTCTTCTCCTTTAAGTCGCTGTTGAACATTGCTTTGGATACCGCTGACCAAAAGCCGTTTTCCGATAATCACCACTCTCATTACCCCCTCACAGGTTATTTGCTGGAAGTTTCTCTTACGCCATGTTTTATTCTTGACGGCCGAGACATGATCCTTGTGTTAGGGTTATGGTTAACCAGTGCCTTAATCTCGTCCCTGTATTGTTGTTTACACTGCTCCTCTGCCTGCATGCCGCTGAACACGCTCGAGTTCCTGCGACATTTCGTTCATCGCTCGTGACACCGTCTGCTGCTTGTCGTCCTCAAACCATTCGTGAAGCTGCAGACATATATGGTCAACAATATACAGAAATATCTACACTGAGCGGGTTCAGTAAAGTAGCATAGCATGGATGTCAGTTCCGTTTTCTGAAATCTCGCACATTTTGTCCGACATCTTGTTGCACACTGGGTCAATTTTGCCTGCATGTCGGCGTTACTTCCATCTCTTCCATAAGTCTTGAATTCTTGCTGAGAGCCTTCACAGACACCAAAATGTTTGTAAAGGTCCATCACAACGTGTACAGCTCTTGGTGTATTAAGGTCAGCCAGACGAGTCCATTCTCATGTAGTGGGTTTGAAGCTTCCCATTTGCTCTACCACCAGTCACATAAACCAACCCTTGATGCTGCAGTACCCCAATTGCAAATCTTGGTGATCTCATGTCACCTCTAGGTTCCTACCAGTCTTGTTCTGGACAGAATCTGTCAATGCTATTATTAATATTTGATCCATCACTTCCTCCAAAAAAGATACAGATAGTTTAGATACACCCTATCACAATGAGGCTTGAGAATTCAACCCCAGCCACAATGGTGCCCTGACAGAGTGCGTTGTACATGGTCCTAAGTGCTGACCTCCCATAAGGTGTGCCAAAGTTGAACTCGGTCAGGTCAGCACCAGTCGCTGTTCTACGATCACCTTTAGTCAAGGCACCTAATGACTGTAAACGACGGTCACAGCTGCAGCAAATCTCCTCTCTCCACCAAGATCAGTAGTTAGTAATTTATATATTGGTCCACTGGACTGATTGGATCGATGAGATCTTCCTAACTGTTCATCTGCATTGTCTGCACTTCACTGTAACTTCACAGTCAGATGTATACGACATCGCTCGTTCGCAGCTCTCTGGTCAGCATGCAGTGATATGCCTGTACTTGCAGCATCTGATATAATAGCAACCAGCTTCCTGCCTTCCATGAAATGGTTCCTCTCTCTAACATTGAGACTATCAAGACATCTAACCTTCCCCATCTCCTTTCTTCCTGAGATGTCCATCCAGGCAAAAAGTCTTGACTTCTTGCTGAGAGCCTTCTCAGACACCTGTTTCTAGAGGCCCATCACAGCCGGTGTTTATATATATATATATATATATATATATATATATATATCCATGTATATATGTAGATATGTAGTTATGTATATATGTATATACGTTCATATGTATATGTATATGTAGATATGTGTATGCAGATATGTAGATATGTATATGTAGATATGTAGTTACATAGAAATGTATATCTGTATATGTAGATATCTAGATATATATATATATATATATATATATATATATATATATATATACATTTATATATGTATATATATATATGCATATATCTATCTATCTATCTATCTATATATATATATGTGTGTGTGTGTGTAAATATATGTCGGTGTATATATTCAATTATATATATATGTTGTTTTGTGATAACAGTCTATGATTGCAAAACGGTTTGTAGTTATTATACAAATTTCTGCGACGCTGTTCATATGAGTTATTCAGGTAAATGCATCTCTTGGAATATAACGATGCATACATATATCGATATATGTGAAGTGTATGGTATATTTTTGCCGAATACATTTTCTTTCTATTTATTATATGCTTGAGCGTTGCAAAATATGTTTCCTTGAACACTTCTCGAGGTCCTTTGACCATATCTACTTTTGTTGCCATGATGTCAACCAAACCATTGTAACTGCCCTCTTTCTTGTCTCTTTTTCTCAGAGCCTGGCAAAAGTAGTTAAAGATCAGGTTCTGTCATTTTACGCTCACTCCCAGGATCCAGTTGAAGAATTAACCAACATCTCGTCTATTGGCGTCTCCCCCCCCCCCCAATTTTTCTTCGAAATTTTAAAACATTTATAACTAATACAACTCTCCCGATGACTACCACCTTGCTGCGGTGGGAGAGCTTGAGTATTTCTATGACCCTGAGAGCTATACTAGCCGAATGTTTTGTTCCATTTAGGTATACCCATGCTAGTCAGGTCAAAGGCGAGAAGTCAGACAAAGAGTATTATAAAACCATACTAACAAGAATATCAGGTACAAAAAAAAGATTTCATATATATATATATGTATATATATATATATATATGTCGGTGTTTATATATATATATATATATATATATATATATATATGTCCATGTATATATGTAGATATGTAGTTATGTATATATGTATATACGTTCAGATGTATATGTATATGTAGATATGTGTATGCAGATATGTAGATATGTATATGTAGATATGTAGTTACATAGAAATGTATATTTGTATATGTAGATATCTAGATATCTAGATATATATATATATATATATACATACATTTATATATGTATATATATATATATGCATATATCTATCTATCTATCTATCTATATATATATATATGTGAGTGTGTGTGTGTGTGTGTGTATGTAAATATATGTCGGTGTATATATTCAATTATATATATATATGTTGTTTTGTGATAACAGTCTATGATTGCAAAACGGTTTGTAGTTATTATACAAATTTCTGCGACGCTGTTCATATGAGTTATTCAGGTAAATGCATCTCTTGGAATATAACGATGCATACATATATCGATATATGTGAAGTGTATGGTATATTTTTGCCGAATACATTTTCTTTCCATTTATCATATGTTTGAGCGTTGCAAAATATGTACAACTTTCCATTAGGTCTTCCTTGTTATATGTGTTCATGTTTATGTCTTCCATAACATATCCTTTCTTCCATTTATTAATACAGACTTGAATAGTTTATGTTTAACATACAACGGCTGCTGTGTGTTCCAGGCATCTACCTGGAGAAAACTGTTATGTATCATGATGGAAGATCTGTTGCTGTGCTCTTTCATGTGAAAGTGACATAAAAGGTCACTTGTGTTCGTAGGTGTCTTAATTTTGTTAATTTTTAACAATCTCTTAAATGATAATAGAAAGTTGATACTCTGTAATTTTTTTAACTTAACAGCACGCCGCTCTCTGAAAAGAAAGAAATATCAAAAGGGTAATTTTCACTTAGTTCTAGTTTTCAGTAAACGATTTTTAATTTTGTGAAATGATTTTTTTGCAAAATGCACATTTCAGCAGTTTTTTTTTGCATTTTCTTCATTTCTTTCAGTATTTTACAACTGTTACATTTTAAACCATTTCAATATAAGGTTTTGCCATGCCGTTCCAATGCCAACCTACCTCATGTTCGAAGACAAACTGTGGAATTCTATATTTAGGTCTAGTTGACACTTTTCAATTTTGTGAAATGACACTTTTTCAAAATCCACGTATCAACATATATTTTTCTTTTTGCATTTTCTTCATTCATTTCGGTGTATATAATACCACTGTAATTTTTTAAACTATTGACCTATTTTGTCGGAAGATTTTGCAATGCCAACCAACCTCATCATCTAAGACAAGCTGTGGATTTCTATAAAAAAATAAAGTATAAAACTGTTTACGGTGTTTCTCATTTCTGATGTTGTTTCAGTGTAAGGGAGAATCACAGAGAGAAAATGAGACAAAGAAAGAGAGCGGGAGTGAGAGAAAGAGAGAGAGAGAGGGAGAGACAGAGAAAGAGAGAAATAAATGTAACCCTCGTCCTGACACAACTAAGTCCGAGTGAGATCATATTTTAAAATCATCAAAGCAGATGAAACGACTAGTTCTAAATAACTCCCGTCAGGCGCCGCCACAGCATAGCGCAAACCTTGTGATGTTTTATTAAGATATGGGACCTGTAACCCAGTTTAAGTGGAACATTACAATCTTAAATGCAATTTTGTACTAAGTGGAATATTAGTTTATTATTTTTTTAAATTTGATATAATGAACAACATGGTTATTATGAAAAATCTCGTTATTATGAACAATCCCGATATAATGAACAACATTGTTATTATAAACAACTTGGCTATAATAAACAACCTTGTCGTTATGAACAACCTTGTTATTAGGAACAACCTGTTATTATAAACTACTTGGCTATAATGAACAACCTTGTTGTTGTGAATACCATGTTATTAGGAACAACCTGGTTATTAGGAAAAACCTGGTTATAATGAAGAACCTTGTTATAATCAACACCATGGTTATTATGAACAACCTTGCTATTATTAACAACCTCGTTATTATGCCCAACCTGGTTATTATAGACAACCTCGTTAGTATGAACCACCTTGTTATAATTATCAACTTTGTTATAATGAACAACCTTATTATGAATAACCTCTTATTATGAACAACTTGGTTATAATGTACAAGCTGGTTATAATAATCAACATTATAAACAACGTGGTTATTATGTTCAACCTCGCTATACTGAACAATCTCGTTATAATGAACAACCTTGTTATAATAAACAACCCGGTTATCAGGAACAACCTCGTTATTGGGAACAACCTTTTTTATTGACAACCTTGTTATTTTGAACCACCTGGCTATTAGGAAAAACCTGGTTAAAATGAAGAACCTTGTTATTATGAAGAACCTTGTTATATGAACAACATGGTTATTTTGAACAACATATTTTCTTGACATATAACAGTTCCTCAACATAAGTTTCGGACCATAATATTGACGTTAAACTCAAGGGGGCGCCACGTGCTTAAGTAATGCATACATCTTATACACATATATACAGATATGATAACCAGGTTGTTGATAATAACCAGGTTGTTCACTTTGACCAGGTTCTTAATTATAACCTGTTTGTTCATTATAACACGTTTTGTCGTGATAGCGAGGTTGTTCATTAAAACCAGGTTATTCATTATAACCAGGTTGACATATTTTCTTGACATATCACAGTTCCTCAACATTAAGTTTCAGACCATAACACTAATAATAGTGACGTTAAACTCAAGGGGGCGCCACGTTCTTAAGTAATGCATACATCTTATACACATATATACAGATATGATAACCAGGTTGTTGATAATAACCAGGTTGTTCACTTTGACCAGGTTCTTAATTATAACCTGTTTGTTCATTATAACACGTTTTGTCGTGATAGCGAGGTTGTTCATTAAAACCAGGTTATTCATTATAACCAGGTTGACATATTTTCTTGACATATAACAGTTCCTCAACATTAAGTTTCAGACCATAACACTAATAATATTGACGTTAAACTCACGGGGGCGCCACGTCCTTCAGGAATGCATACATCTCATACATATATATACATATATGATAACCAGGTTGCTCATTAAAACCAGGTTTGTCGTAATAACGAGGTTGCTAATAATAACCAGATTTGACACAACAACTAGGTTGTTCATTATAACAATATTGTTAGTTCATTATAACTAGGTTGTTCATTTCAATCATGTTTGCCATAATAACCGGGTTTGACACTCTCAACAGATTAGTCATTATAACCATGTTGTTCATTATAACCAGGTTGTTCATTTTAACCAGCTTTGTCGTAATAACCAGGTTGGACACCTTGAACAGATTGTTCATTATAACCGGGTTGTTCATTATAACCACCCTCCTTATAATGACCTACCTGTTTATAATGACCACCCTGGTTATAATGACTACAATGGCTACTTTGACCATACTAGTCATAATGACTACCCTTGTAATAATGGGATTGCATGGATATTCGTGAATCAGAACATCCAGCTGTGCTTTCAGATTTTACAAATTTAAATGATACCTACATACCGATCAGATAAGTCGTCATAGGGAGTGAATGTGTTAAACTTACAGTGCTATGATGTATGTATGTATGCATGTATGTGTGTATATATGTATGTATATGTAAAGTTGTATATGTGTATGTCTGTACGTATGTATGTATGTATGTATGTATGTATGAACGGAACACAATTTTAAGTATAAAGTCTTTATTATTCATATTCAACTTAAATATTCAACATAACATTCAGATTCAACTTAAGTAATCAACGTAGCCTAAGTTGATCAACTTAGGATTCAACATAAGCTTAAGTTTATCAACTTAACCTAAGTTAATCAACTTAAGATTCAACATAAGCTTAAGTTTATCAACTTAACATAAGTTGATAAACATAAGATTCAACATAAGCTTAAGTTGACAAACTTAAGATTCAACATAACCTTAAGTTTATCAACTTAACCTAAGTTGATAGACATAAGATTCAACATAAGCTTAAGTTGACATTCAACATAATAAGTTGATAAACATAAGATTCAACATAAGCTTAAGTTGACAAACTTAAGATTCAACATAACCTTAAGTTTATCAACTTAACCTAAGTTGATAGACATAAGATTCAACATAAGCTTAAGTTGACATTCAACATAATAAGTTGATAAACATAAGATTCAACATAAGCTTAAGTTGACATTCGACATAAGAAGTTGACAAAATTAAGATTTCAACATAAGCTTAAGTTGATCAACATAGCCAAAGTTGACAAATTTAAGATTTCAACATAAGGTCAAGTTGACATTTAGATTCAACTCAAGGAGAACTCATTTTTTCTTGACCCGATGGAGTCTGACTGACCAACCGGACTCCAAAGGTCATTGCTCAGGTCTGAAATGGTAATTTTATTGATTATGGTCCTAAACTTAATGTTATGGTCCTAAACATAAGTTGACTAGGGTTGTTAACCTATAGGGTTATCACAACCTAGGGTTATAGCGGCTATCCTGAAAAAAGGAGCATCAATTCTTTAAAGCCGTTAAAAAAACAGAGAAACGATAATAAAAGTATACAAACACTCAAAATAACTGAAATAGATTTTGTTTTAACGAACTGTAGCAAGTAGAAACGTTAATACATTCATATCATGTCACAATTAGAACTTAAAGTCAATAAAAATTAAAATTTCTTAAAATTTCAAATTATGCTAATAACTTTTCGAATAAACTTGGAAAAATCAATTTTTTTCAAGGGTTAGTTCTGAAATCGCAAACCTGTTTCCTTTTGGAAAAGAAAACAAACGAAATATGCGTTTTGCATAATTTATGAGCAAATTTCAAATTTCAAAATTCAAAATTTAAAATTTTTATTTTTTTAAATTTAAATTTTAAATTTATATTTTTGCGTTACAGACGGTGATAAAAAGTGATAGCAGATGACAGGTCACCAAATAAATGATGTTTTCTGTGTTTTTACTGTGTTTTTTAACGCTTACAATCAGTCATGGTTAGCCTTAAGTTGAATTTTGTAATTTCGGTCCTACATTTTAAAACTCAATTTTCTGAAAAAATATTAAAGTTAAAATTTTTTTTTCTTTTCTTAAATTTAAGTGTTACTTACTTTTACAAATGTCCTGAGTTTAAAGGTCGAAACTTAAAAAATGACAAAGTTATATGCACATAAAAAAAAAGTGGCACCTCAGCTGAATTTGCCACTATCTCAGAGCTCACAGGGGGTACGCAGCTTAATTAAGAAGAGGACCCAATTTGATCATAATTTTTTTGGTCTTTCTTTTTTTTCAGTGGTTATCTAACCATTTTATTTAAACGTGAAACCATATCTTTTGCATTTTTGTTAGATTGTAGCACAATAAAAGTGCTTTTGACCTGTGGTCAAAAGGGGTCACGTGACCACTGACCAGTGCCTAGCCACGCCCAAGGACCGAAAATTTTTTTCAAGTTTTTCAAAAAAAATAAAAAAAATGAAGTGGTCAGGCCATTTGTTATAACTATGATAAAAAATAGAATTTTATGAAATTAATTGCAAAATGAATGGGTCTAAACGCTTGAATTTTGCAAAAACGGTTTGACTTAGTCATTTTTTTAAGTTGTTGGACTCTAATTAGGGTTAGGGTTAGGGTTAGGGTTAGGGTTAGGGTTAGGGTTAGGGTTAGGGTTAGGGTTAGGGTTAGGGTTAGGGTTAGGGTTAGGGTTAGGGTTAGGGTTAGGGTTAGGGTTTAGGGTTAGGGTTAGGGTTAGGGTTAGGGTTAGGGTTAGGGGTTAGGGTTAGGGTTAGGGTTTAGGGTTAGGGTTAGGGTTAGGGTTAGGGTTAGGGTTAGGGTTAGGGTTAGGGCTAGGGTCTTAGACTTAACATAAGTTGAAAACGTGTATTATCAGTCCTAAATACAACTTAATTTGTGTATTTTTCAACTTTACAGAGAAAAATCTTAAGTTGAAAATTACGTTCAACTTAATCTTGTATTGGTCCTTTCATTTCAACTTAAGGTGTCCTTAAGTTTATCAACTTAAGCTTATGTTGACTCCAAACACTTGTTTTTTCGTGTCCATGTTGGCTTAGTGGACTCTAGGAGGTAGCGCCACCTCGGAGCTTAGCGTGTACTTGCCAATTTTTGGTATCTTTACATATGTTACGGTCTTAAACTTAGAATGTTATGGTCGGAAACTTAAATTTGAAAAACAGTTAAATGTCAAGAAAAAGACAGTTTTTCAAACTTACAAGTTGTCAAAATAGTGGGCCCTTTCCTTCTGAGTAAGAGAAAAATAAAAGCGCATATTTAATATGCCGAAAAAACTGAACATGTACTTGCCACTTTTCGGTATCTTTTCATGTGATATGGTCTTAAACTTTGAATGTAATGGTCGGATATGGTCTTAAACTTAGAATGTTATGGTCGGAAACTTAAAGTTGAAAAACTGTTTGTGTCAAGAAAATGGGAGTTTTTCAAGCTTACGAAGGGTCTAAATAGTGTGCTCTTTCCTTACAAGTAGGAGAAAAATAAAAGCGCATATATAATATGTTGAAAAAAAACTGAACTTGTACTTGCCCTAACTTACATTGTTATGTTCATAATCTTAATCCTAATCAGAATACAGTGGACACTTTTAAATATGTATGTTTGTATGTATGTATGTAACCCTAGTCAACTTATGTTTAGGACCATAACATTAAGTTTAGGACCATAATCAATAAAATTACCATTTCAGACCTGAGCAATGACCTTTGGAGTCCGGTTGGTCAGTCAGACTCCATCGGGTCAAGAAAAAATGAGTTCTCCTTGAGTTGAATCTAAATGTCAACTTGACCTTATGTTGAAATCTTAAATTTGTCAACTTTGGCTATGTTGATCAACTTAAGCTTATGTTGAAATCTTAATTTTGTCAACTTCTTATGTCGAATGTCAACTTAAGCTTATGTTGAATCTTATGTTTATCAACTTAATATGTTGAATGTCAACTTAAGCTTATGTTGAATCTTATGTTTATCAACTTAGGTTAAGTTGATAAACTTAAGGTTATGTTGAATCTTAAGTTTGTCAACTAAAGCTTATGTTGAATCTTAAGTTGATTAACTTAGGTTAAGTTGATAAACTTAAGCTTATGTTGAATCCTAAGTTGATCAACTTAGGCTACGTTGATTACTTAAGTTGAATCTGAATGTTATGTTGAATATTTAAGTTGAATATGAATAATAAAGACTTTATACTTAAAATTGTGTTCCGTTCATACATACATACATACATACATACATACGTACAGACATACACATATACAACTTTACATGTGGAAATGCTGAAAAATGATAGTACTTTTGGTCCTGCTCCAGACAATGAGGGATTTTCTCAGTATTTGAACATTGTCGCTTATGCCGATAAGTCATCCGGCTTTTTTGAAAATGTCGGTAGTGTCCATAAGTTAATTTAGTCTGAAATGTGAACCGTTAAACATATAAGTGGAGATGCTGAAAAATATAGTACTTTTAGTCCTAGTGCAGGCAATAAGGGATTTTCTCAGTATTTGAACATTGTCGGTGTTGCTGATAAGTTATTCGGCTATTTTGAAAATGTCGGTAGTGTCGATAAGTTAATTTAGTCTGAATTGTGAACCGTTAAATATATAAATGGAAATGCTGAAAAATTATAGTACTTTTGGTCCTACTCCAGGCAATAAGGGATTTTCTCAGTATTTGAACATTGTCGCTTTTGCCGATAAGTCATCGGGCTATTTGGAAAATGTCGGTAGTGTCGATAAGTTATTTTAGTCTGAAATGTGATCCATTAAATACACATATTGAAATGCTAAAAATTAAAGTACTTTTGGTCCTACTCCAGGCAATAAGGGATTTTCTCAGTATTTGAACATTTTCGCTTATACAATGACCACACTAGTTACAATGAGTACCCTAGTTTTAATGGCATTGCATGGATTTTCCTGAATCCAGGTTTGCTTTCAGATTTTACAAATTTACCTCGTTATTATGAAGAACCTCGTTATTATGAAAAACCTCGTTATAACGAAAAAATGGTTATAATGAACAAAACCGTTATATCTGAGGTCTGAAATGATAATCTATTGACTATGGTTCTAAACTTAGTGTTATGGTCCTAAACATAAGTTACCCTATAGGGTTATAGCAAACTAGGGTTATCGCGGCTATACTTAAAAAGGAGCATCAATTCTTTAAAGTCGGTAAAAAAATAGGGAAACGATAATAAAAGTATAAAAACACTCAAAATACCTGCAATAGAGTTTGTTTTACCGAACTGTAGCAAGTAGAAACGTTAATACTTTCATATCATGTCAAGATTAGAACTTAAAGTCACTAAAAATAAAAATTTCTTAAAATTTCAAATTATGCTAACAACTTTTCGAATAAACTTGGAAAAATCTATTTTTTCCCAAGGGTTAGTTCTGTAATCGACAACCTATTGTATTTGGAAAAGAAAACAAACGAAATATGCCTTTCGCATAATTTATGAGCAAATTTCAAAGTTAAAAATTAAAAATTCAAAATGTTTATTTTTTTTATTTGAATATTGAATTTCTATTTTTGCGTTCCAGACGGTGACAAAAACGGATAACAGACGACAGTTAACCAAATAAATTATGTTTTCTGTGTTTTTACTGTGTCTTTTAACGCTTCAAATCAGTCACGGTTAGCCTTAAGTTGAATTTTGTAATTTCGGTCCTAAATTTTTAAACTCAATTTTCTCCCAAAAAAAAGTTGAGGTTGATTTTTTTCTTTTACAAAAAAAGAAGTTTTACTGACTTTTACAAATATCCTAAGTTTAAAGGTTGAAACTTAAAAAATGACAAAGTTTTCTGAACATGGACAAAACGTGGCACCTCGGCTGAATTTGCCAGGATCTCAGAGTTCCCCTGGTCTCTGAGCTTAATAAATAACATGATCTAACCCTAACCATTCTGTACGTGTCTATATATGCTCTACTCTAGGACGTGGCGCCCCCTAGTCAATAGTATGGTCCTAAACATAGTGTTATGGTTTGATAACTTTGATGGTTGAGAAATCAGTTCTGTTGGGAGCAGGGTAAAACGGATGCACCTGCTGTATATTGGGTGTAAACCCAACCTTTTGGCGCCAGAATGGGGTCGCTGTGACGAATAGTTTGGAAATGGTTTGAAAAAAGCAGTGTGCAGGAGTATGACATTTCAGCAGAAGGGGTGAAATTTTGAATTTCTTTGCAGGCTGGATTCTAAAGTAATAGTAGTAGAGCCAAATGCTTTTAGCTGCAGGTTTGTCTCGTCGAGAGCTTCCTAAAATACCAATTACAAGGGCCTATGTGTGATATGGGGTGTCTGAATCAGGCTGGGAGGTCATTTTCGGTGTCCATATGACAAACTGTTTTGTTTTGCAACCTTTGATGGTTGAGAAATCTGTTCTCTTGGGAGCAGGGTAAAATGGCTGTACCTGGTGTATATGTGGTGTAAACCTGAACTTTTGGCACCAGAATGGGGTCGCTGTGACAAATAGTTTGGAAATAGTTTGAAAAAAGCAATGTGCAGGAGAATGAGATTTCAGCAGTAGGGGGGAAATTTTGAATTTCATTGCAGGCTGGATTCTAAAGCTGTAGGAGTAGAGCCAAATGCTATTGGCTACGGGTTTGTCTAGTCGAGATCTTTCTATAAATTCCAAACACAAGGGCCTCTGTGTCATATCGGGGGTCTTAATCAGACTAGAAGGTCATTTGCAGTGTATTAAATGATTAAATTATCTTAAAAACTAAGGTCGGCTGGAATCACACAATTTCCCCTCGAAGCTCAGAAAGAGGATTGAGCCGCGGCAAAAGACCCATTTCGCATACACCAGTAGTGTCGAAACCGCACCCTGGCCCTTCTTTGTCCCGCGGAAAACCCCGAAACAATTCTCTTCTTTATCAAATTTACGCCACTAGTATGGTCCTAAACATAGTGTTATGGTCCTAAACTTAAAGTTATTATGTATGGAATAAAATGGGCCAATCAATGAAATCACTTAACTTTTCTCAGTATTTGAACATTCGGCTATTTAAAAAGTTCGTTATTATGAAGAACCCCGTTATTAAGGCCAACCTCGTTACTATGGGCAACCTCGTTATTATGAACAACTTCGTTAGTATGACCAACCTTGTGATTATGAGCAACCTGGATAAAATGTCCAACTTCGTCATAATGAACAATGTCGTTATTATGAACAACGCCGTTATTATGGACAACCTCGTTATTATGAACAACCTTGTTTTTTATGAACAACTTGGATATTATGTCCCACCTCCTTACTATGAACAACCTCGTTATTATGGCCAACCTTGATATTATGAACAGCGTCGTTATTATGAACCACCTCGTTAGTAGGTACAACCTCTATTTTATGAACAACCTCGTTACTATGGACGACCTCGTTATTATGAACAATCTTGTTTTCATAAACAACCTCGTTACTATGGGCAACCTCGTTATTAGGAACAACCTCTATATTATGAACAACCTCGTTACTATGGACAACCTCGTTATTATGAACAACCTTGTTTTCATAAACATCCTCGTTACTATGGGCAACCTCGTTATTATGAGCAACCTTGTTTTATGAACAACTTGTATATTATGTCCCACCTCCTTACTATGAACAACCTCGTGATTATGGCCAACATTGGTATTATGAACAGCGTCGTAATTATGAACCACCTCGTTAGTAGGAACAACCTGTATATTATGAACAACCTCGTTACTATGGACAACCTTGTTATTATGAACAACGTCGTTATTAGGAGCAACCTCTATATTATGAACAACCTCGTTACTATGGACAACCTCGTTATTATGAACAACCTTGTTTTCATAAACAACCTCGTTACTATGGACAACTTCGTTATTATGAACAACCTCATTATTATGGCCAACCTTGCTATTATGAACAACGTCGTTATTATGAACCACCTCGTTAGTAGGAACAACCTCTATATTATGAAGAACCTCGTTATTATGGACAACCTCGTTAGTAGGAACAACCTCTATATTGTGAAGAACCTCGTTATTATGAACAACCCCGTTATTATTTTGTTCAACCTCGTTTGAATAACCCTAACCTGTTTATTATGTCCCACCTCGTTATTATGAACAACCTCGTTTTTATTAACATCCTCGTTATTATGTCCCACTTCGTTAATATCAACAACCTCGTTTATATGTCCAACCTTGTTATTGTGAACAGCGTAGTTATTATGAACAACCTCGTTATCATGAACAACCTTGTCATTATGAACAAACTTGATATTATAAACAACCTTGTTGCTGTGTCTAACCTTGTTATTGTGAACAACCTGGTAATTATGTCCCACCTCGTTACTATGAACAACCTCGTTTATATGTCCAACCTTGCTATTATGAACAACCTCGTTTTTATGTCCCACATTTTTATTTTGTCCAACCTCGTTATTATGTCTCTCTTCGTTCCTTTGAACAACCTCGTTATTAGGTCCAACCTTGTTATTATGAACAACCTCGTTACTATGAACAACCCCGTTATTATGAACAACCTTGTCATTTTGAACAAACTTGTTATTTTAAACAACTTTGTTGCTATGTCGAACCTTGTTATTGTGAACAGCCTCGTTATTATGTCAAACCTCGTTACTATGAACAACCCTAACCTTAAAAAAGAAGAAAAGTGAGAACAAAGTGAGAAAAGTGATAAAACTGAGAAGAAAGTGAGAAGAAAGTGAGAAGAAAGAAGAAATGTTGGTAGTGTCGATAAGTTATTTTAACAGGATCAGCTTAAGCTTAAGTTTATCAACATAGCTTATATTGAAGTCTTAAGTTTATCAACTTAAACTTATGTTGTTCAACATAGCTGATGTTATAAGTGGAAATGCTGAAAAATTATAGAACTTTTGGTCCTAGTCCAGGCAATAACGTAGTTTCTCAGTATTTGAACATTGTCGCTTTTGCCGATAAGTCATCTGGCTATTTTGAAAATATTGGTAGTTATTCAGCTATTTTGAAAATGTTGGCAGTGTTGATAAGTCATTTTAGTCTGAAATGTGAACCGTTATGTATATATGTGGACATGCTGAAAAACTAAAGTACATTCTTGTCCTACTCCAGGCAATAAGGGATTTTATGAGTATTTGAACATTGTCGTTGTTGCCGATAAGTTATTCGGCTGTTTTGAAAATGTTGGTAGTGTCGATAAGTTATTTTAGTCTGATATGTGATCCATTAAATATACATAAGGAAATGCTGAGATATATCATAGTACTTTTCGTCCTAGTCCAGGCAATAAGGGATTTTCTCAGTATTTGAACATTGTCGCTTTTGCCGATAAGTTATTCTGCTATTTTGAAAATGTCGGAAGTGTCGATAAGTTAATTTAGTCTGAATTGTGAACCATTAAATATATAAGTGGAAATGCTGAGAAATTATAGTACTTTTGGTCCTACTCCAGGGAAAAAGGGATTTTCTCAGTATTTGAAGATTGTCGCTTATGCCAATAAGTCATCCGGCTTTTTTAAAAATGTCGGTAGTGTCAATAAGTTAGTTTAGTCTGAATTGTGGACCGTTAAATATATAAGGGGAAATGCTGAAAAATTATAGTACTTTTGGTCCTACTCCAGGCAATTAGGGATTTTCTCAGTATTTGAACATTGTCCCTTATGCCAATAAGTCATCTGGCTATTTTAAAAATGTCGGAAATGTCGATTAGTTAATTTAGTCTGAATTGTGAACCATTAAATATATAAGTAGAAATGCTGAAAATTTAAAGTACTTTAGGTTAGGGTTAGGGTTAGTTAAGTTGAGAAACTTAAGCCTATATTGAAATCTTCAGTTTGTCAACTTATTATGTTGAATGTCAACTTAAGCTTATGTTGGATCTTAAGTTGAACAACTTAGGGTAGGTTGATAAACTTAAGCTTATGTTGAATCCTAATTTGATCAACTTAGGCTATTTGAATCTGACTAAGGTGAACCGTTCAATATATCGGTGGAAATGCTGAAAAATGATAGTACTTTTAGTCCTACTCCAGGCAATAAGGGATTTTCTCAGTATTTGAACATTTTCGCTCATGCCGATAAGTCATCCGGCTATTTTGAAAATGTCGGTAGTGTCGATAAGTAATTTTAGTCTGAAATATGAACCGTTTAATATATATCGAGATGCTGAAAAATTTTAGTACTTTTGGTCTAGTGCAGGCAATAAGGGATTTTCTCAGTATTTGAACATTGTCGGTGTTGCCGATAAGTTATTCGGATTTTTTGAAAATGTCGGTAGTGTCGATAACTTAATTTAGTCTTAATAGTAAAACATTAAACATATAAGTGGAAATGTTGAAAACATAGTACTTTTGGTCCTGCTCCAGGCAATAAGGGATTTTATCAGTATTTGAACATTGTCGCTTTTGCCGATAAGTCATCGGGCTATTTTGAAAATGTCAGTAGTGTCGATAAGTTATTTTAGTCTGAAATGTGAACCGTTAAATATATAAGTGGAAATGCTGAAAAATATAGTACTTTTAGTCCTAGTGCAGGCAATAAGGGATTTTCTCAGTATTTGAACATTGTCGGTGTTGCCGATAAGTTATTTGGATTTTTTGAAAATGTCGGTAGTGTCGATAAGTTATTTTAGTCTGAAATGTGAACCGTTAAATATATAAGTGGAAATGCTGAAAAATATAGTACTTTTAGTCCTAGTGCAGGCAATAAGGGATTTTCTCAGTATTTGAACATTGTCGGTGTTGCCGATAAGTTATTTGGATTTTTTGAAAATGTCGGTAGTGTAGATAATTTAACTTAGTCTTAATGGTGAACCGTTAAACATATAAGTGGAAATGCTGAAAACTTATAGTACTTTTGATCCTACTCCAGACAATGAGGGAATTTCTCAGTATTTGAACATTGTCGCTTATGTCAATAAGTCATCCGGCTTTTTTAAAAATGTCGGTAGTGTCAATAAGTTAGTTTAGTCTGAATTGTGGACCGTTAAATATATAAGTAGAAATGCTGAAAATTTAAAGTACTTTAGGTTAGGGTTAGGGTTAGTTAAGTTGATAAACTTAAGCTTATATTGAAATCTTCAGTTTGTCAACTTATTATGTTGAATGTCAACTTAAGCTTATGTTGGACCTTAAGTTGAACAACTTAGGGTAGGTTGATAAACTTAAGCTTATGTTGAATCCTAATTTGATCAACTTAGGCTATTTGAATCTGACTAAGGTGCATGAACCGTTCAATATATCGGTGGAAATGCTGAAAAATACTAGTACTTTTGGTCCTACTCCAGGCAATAAGGGATTTTCTCAGTATTTGGACATTTTCGCTTATGCCCTAGGTCATAATTCTTATTAATATATTAATTTCAGTATTATATGTAATAGTTATGTGTTCTATTGTCGATTATCGCGCAGGCTAACTGGAGCCGCCACCCCTGTCTTGCAATGGACTATCCTGCATGGCTGCTACAGTGCACCGCTGCCTGCTTTTCGTTATCTCATTGGGCATGTTTTATAAGTTCTGGTTCATCATACACCCGAGATAAATAAAGCTGTTAACATTATAATTCATATTGATTGTGTGTCGCATTTCAGAATACTCAGTACATTAAGATTAATAGCTTTATATGTTATGTAAACGGGGACTATTTGCCGACACATGATTGACAGGAAAAGTAGCGGGCTGGTCGCGCATTGATACAGAGAGTGAGTTTGAGAGTTTTAACTCAAGATACATGTAAACTGGACCGCATTACCTTGCGCGGTGTGATATTACAGCCTGTAGACCTGTGTTCAGAACTGGCACAGGTGCGCGGAATCTGGACAGGACAGCAGGTGTTTCAGCTTAGAGAAGTTATATAAGAACAAGACGAAGTTAAAAGTTAACGCGGTAAGAACACTTTGCTGCACTCTCACTGGCTCTCCCTGGCGGAGAAGGCTGCTTGACAGCGCACTTATATTAAGCTTTAGAGGATAAATATTTTGTAATCTCGTTTGTTAATGAACCATGTCATAGCTAAGGCAGGGCTGCTTAATAATCACGCAGGTGTTCTGCTAATCGCTTTTGCCGACAAGAAGTTTAGAATCCTTGGAAATATAGTAATGTGATCTTTATGATGTTTCATTTCGTGCCAAGACAACGTGCTGATTTCCCGCCTGTTGTCTCACGTCAAAACTCATGCCTGAGCGTGGGACAAAGGTTATGGTCCTAAACTTACATGATTATCCTCTTGTATTTACGTTATAGTGCTAATTACTGTTATAGTGCTAAATTAAGTTATGGTCCTAAACATAGAATGTTATAATCCTAACATACAGTGTTATCTTCCTAAACTTACTTTATGGTACAAGTTAATGTACTTATTGTACAAATGCTTAAAAGAGTTGCATTCAGTATCAGATTCTCATGTCCGGAAGATGTTTCTCAGTATTTGAACATTGTCGCTATGCCGATAAGTCATCAGGCTTTTTTAAAAATGTCGGTAGTGTCCATAATTTAATTTAGTGTGAATTGTGAACCGTTAAATATATAAGTGGAAATGCTGAAAAATATAGTACTTTTAGTCCTAGTGCAGGCAATAAGGGATTTTCTCAGTATTTGAATATTGTCGCTTTTGCCGATAAGTCATCCGGCTATTTTGAAAATGTCGGTAGTGTCGATAAGTAATTTTAGTCTGAAATGTGAACCGTTAAATATATACGTGGAAATGCTGAAAAATGATAGTACTTTTGGTCCTACTCCAGACAATGAGGGATCTCCTCACTATTTGAACATTGTCGCTTATGCTGATAATAAGTCATCCGGCTTTTTTGAAAATGTCGGTAGTGTCGATAAGTAATTTTAGTCTGAAATATGAACCGTTAAATATATGTGGAAATGCTGAAAAATTATAGTACTTTTGGTCCTAATCCAGGCAAAAAGGGATTTTCTCAGTATTTGAACATTGTCGCTTATGCTGATAAGTTATTCGGCTATTTTGAAAATGTCGGTAGTGCCGATAAGTTAATTTTAGTGTGAATTGTGAACCGTTAAATATATAAGTGGAAATGCTGAAAAATTACAGTACTTTTGGTCCTGCTCCAGGCAATAAGGGATTTTATCAGTATTTGAACATTGTCGCTTTTGCTGATAAGTCATCCGGCTATTTTGAAAATGTCGGTAGTGTCGATAAGTTATTTTAGTCTGAAATGTGAACCGTTAAATATATAAGTGGAAATGCTGAAAAATTATAGTACTTTTGGTCCTACTCCAGGCAATAAGGGATTTTCTCAGTATTTGAACATTTTCGCTTTTGCCGATAAGTCATCCGGCTTTTTTGAAAATGTCGGTAGTGTCGATAAGTAATTTTGGTCTGAAATGTGAACCGTTAAATATATGTGGAAATGATGAAAAATTTTAGTACTTTTGGTCCTACTCCAGGCAATAAGGGATTTTCTCAGTATTTGAACATTGTCCGTGTTGCCGATAAGTTTTTCGGCTTTTTTGAAAATATCGGTAGTAACGATAAGTTAATTTAGCCTTAAAAGTAAACCGTTAAACATATAAGTGGAAATGCTGAAAAATGATAGTACTTTTGGTCCTGCTCCAGACAATGAGGGATTTTCTCAGTATTTGAACATTGTCGCTTATGCCGATAAGTCATCCGGCTTTTTTGAAAATGTCGGTAGTGTCCATAAGTTAATTTAGTCTGAAATGTGAACCGTTAAACATATAAGTGGAGATGCTGAAAAATATAGTACTTTTAGTCCTAGTGCAGGCAATAAGGGATTTTCTCAGTATTTGAACATTGTCGGTGTTGCTGATAAGTTATTCGGCTATTTTGAAAATGTCGGTAGTGTCGATAAGTTAATTTAGTCTGAATTGTGAACCGTTAAATATATAAATGGAAATGCTGAAAAATTATAGTACTTTTGGTCCTACTCCAGGCAATAAGGGATTTTCTCAGTATTTGAACATTGTCGCTTTTGCCGATAAGTCATCGGGCTATTTGGAAAATGTCGGTAGTGTCGATAAGTTATTTTAGTCTGAAATGTGATCCATTAAATACACATATTGAAATGCTAAAAATTAAAGTACTTTTGGTCCTACTCCAGGCAATAAGGGATTTTCTCAGTATTTGAACATTTTCGCTTATGCCAATAAGTCATCCGGCATTTTTGAAAATGTCGGTAGTGTCGAAAAGTAATTTTAGTCTGAAATGTGAACAGTTAAATATATGTGGAAATGATGAAAAATTTTAGTACTTTTGGTCCTAGTGCAGGCAATAAGGGATTTTCTCAGTATTTGAACATTGTTAGTGTTGACGATAAGTTTTTCGGCTTTTTTGAAAATGTCGGTAGTGTTGATAAGTTAATTTAGCCTGAATAGTAAACCGTTAAACAAATAAGTGGAAATGCTGAAAAACATAGTACTTTTGGTCCTGCTCCAGGCAATAAGGAATTTTATCAGTATTTGAACATTGTCGCTTTTGCCGATAAGTTTTTCGGCTTTTTTGAAAATGTCGGTTGTGTCGATAAGTTAATTTAGCCTTAATAGTAAACCGTTAAACATATAAGTGGAAATGCTGAAAAATGATAGTATTTTTGGTCCTGCTCAAGGCAATATGGGATTTTATCAGTATTGGAACATTGTCGCTTTTGCCGATAAGTCATCCGGCTATTTTGAAAATGTCGGTAGTGTCGATAAGTAATTTTAGTCTGAAATATGAACCGTTAAATATATGTGGAGATGCTGAAAAATTTTAGTACTTTTGGTCCTACTGCAGGGAATAAGGGATTTTCTCAGTATTTGAACATTGTCGGTGTTGCCGATAAGTTATTCGGATTTTTTGAAAATGTCGGTAGTGTCGATAACTTAATTTAGTCTTAATGGTGAACCCTTAAACATATAAGTGGAAATGCTGAAAACTTATAGTACTTTTGATCCTACTCCAGACAATGAGGGAATTTCTCAGTATTTGAACATTGTCGCTTATGCCAGTAAGTCATCCGGCTTTTTTAAAAATGTCGGTAGTGTCAGTAAGTTATTTTAGTCTGAATTGTGGACCGTTAAATATATAAGTGGAAATGCTGAAAAATTATAGTACTTTTGGTCCTACTCCAGGCAATTAGGGATTTTCTAAATAATTGAACATTGTCGCTTATGCCGATAAGTCATCCGGCTATTTTGAAAATGTCGGAAATGTTGATTAGTTAATTTAGTCTGAATTGTGAACAATTAATGATATAAGTAGAAATGCTGAAAATTTAAAGTACTTTAGGTTAGGGTTAGGGTTAGTTAAGTTGATAAACTTAAGCTTATATTGAAATCTTCAGTTTGTCAACTTATTATGTTGAATGTCAACTTAAGCTTATGTTGGATCTTAAGTTGAACAACTTAGGGTGGGTTGATAAACTTAAGCTTATGTTGAATCCTAATTTGATCAACTTAGGCTATTTGAATCTGACTAAGGTGAACCGTTCAATATATCGGTGGAAATGCTGAAAAATGATAGTACTTTTGGTCCTACTCCAGGCAATAAGGGATTTTCTCAGTATTTGAACATTTTCGCTTATGCGGATAAGTCATCGGGCTATTTTGAAAATGTCAGTAGTGTCGATAAGTAATTTTAGTCTGAAATATGAACCGTTAAATATATGTGGAGATGCTGAAAAATTTTAGTACTTTTGGTCCTAGTGCAGGCAATAAGGGATTTTCTCAGTATTTGAACATTGTCGGTGTTGCCGATAAGTTATTCGGATTTTTTGAAAAAGTTGGTAGTGTCGATAAGTTAATTTAGCCTTAATAGTAAACCGCTAAACATATAATTGAAAATGCTGAAAAATGATAGTACTTTTGGTCCTGCTCCAGGCAATAAGGGATTTTATCAGTATTGGAACATTGTCGCTTTTGCCGATAAGTCATCAGGCTATTTTGAAAATGTCGGTAGTGTCGATAAGTAATTTTAGTCTGAAATATGAACCGTTAAATATATGTGTAGATATTGAAAAATTTTAGTACTTTTGGTCCTAGTGCAGGGAATAAGGGATTTTCTCAGTATTTGAACATTGTCGGTGTTGCCGATAAGTTATTCGGATTTTTTGAAAATGTCGGTAGTGTCGATAACTTAATTTAGTCTTAATGGTGAACCCTTAAACATATAAGTGGAAATGCTGAAAACTTATAGTACTTTTGATCCTACTCCAGACAATGAGGGAATTTCTCAGTATTTGAACATTGTCGCTTATGCCAATAAGTCATCCGGCTTTTTTAAAAATGTCGGTAGTGTCAATAAGTTATTTTAGTCTGAATTGTGGACCGTTAAATATATAGGTGGAAATGCTGAAAAATTATAGTACTTTTGGTCCTACTCCAGGCAATTAGGGATTTTCTAAGTAATTGAACATTGTCGCTTATGCCGATAAGTCATCCGGCTATTTTGAAAATGTCGGAAATGTTGATTAGTTAATTTAGTCTGAATTGTGAACCATTAAATATATAAGTAGAAATGCTGAAAATTTAAAGTACTTTAGGTTAGGGTTAGGGTTAGTTAAGTTGATAAACTTAAGCCTATATTGAAATCTTCAGTTTGTCAACTTATTATGTTGAATGTCAACTTAAGCTTATGTTGGATCTTAAGTTGAACAACTTAGGGTAGGTTGATAAACTTAAGCTTATGTTGAATCCTAATTTGATCAACTTAGGCTATTTGAATCTGACTAAGGTGAACCGTTCAATATATCGGTGGAAATGCTGAAAAATAATAGTACTTTTGGTCCTTTTCCAGGCAATAAGGGATTTTCTCAGTATTTGAACATTGTCCCTTATGCCGATAAGTTATTCGGCTATTTTGAAAATGTCGGTAGTGTCGATAAGTTAATTTAGTCTGAATTGTGAACCGTTAAATATATAAGTGGAAATGCTGAAAAATTATAGTACTTTTTGTCCTACCCCAGGCAATAAGGGATTTTCTCAGTATTTGAACATTGTCGCTTTTGCCGATAAGTCATCGGGCTATTTGGAAAATGTCGGTAGTGTCGATAAGTTATTTTAGTCTGAAATGTGATCCATTAAATACACATATTGAAATGCTAAAAATTAAAGTACTTTTGGTCCTACTCCAGGCAATAAGGGATTTTCTCAGTATTTGAACATTGTTGCTTATGCCGATAAGTCATCCGGCTATTTTGAAAATGTCGGTAGTGTCGATAAGTAATTTTAGTCTGAAATATGAACTGTTAAATATATAGGGAGATGGTGAAAAATTTTAGTACTTTTGGTCCTAGTGCAGGCAATAAGGGATTTTCTCAGTATTTGAACATTTTCGCTTATGCCGATAAGTCATCCAGCATTTTTGAAAATGTCGGTAGTGTCGATAAGTAATTTTAGTCTGAAATGTGAACCGTTAAATATATGTGGAAATGATGAAAAATTTTAGTACTTTTAGTCCTACTCCAGGCAATAAGGGATTTTCTCAGTATTTGAACATTGTCGCTTATGCCGATAAGTTATTCGGATTTTTTGAAAATGTCAGTAGTGTCGATAACTTAATTTAGTCTTAATAGTAAACCGTTAAACATATAAGTGGAAATGCTGAAAACTTATAGTACTTTTGGTCCTACTCCAGGCAATAAGGGATTTTCTCAGTATATGAACATTTTCGCTTATGCCGATAAGTCATCCAGCATTTTTGAAAATGTCGGTAGTGTCGATAAGTATTTTAGTCTGAAATGTGAACCGTTAAATATATGTGGAAATGATGAAAAATTTTAGTACTTTTAGTCCTACTCCAGGCAATAAGGGATTTTCTCAGTATTTGAACATTGTCAGTGTTGACGATAAGTTTTTCGGCTTTTCTGAAAATGTCAGTAGTGTCGATAACTTAATTTAGTCTTAATAGTAAACCGTTAAACATATAAGTGGAAATGCTGAAAACTTATAGTACTTTTGGTCCTACTCCAGGCAATAAGGGATTTTCTCAGTATTTGAACATTTTCGCTTATGGCGATAAGTCATCCGGCATTTTTGAAAATGTCGGTAGTGTCAATAAGTATTTTAGTCTGAAATGTGAACCGTTAAATATATGTGGAAATGATGAAAAATTTTAGTACTGTTAGTCCTACTCCAAGCAATAAGGGATTTTCTCAGTATTTGAACATTGTCGGTGTTGAAGATAAGTTTTTCGGCTTTTTTGAAAATGTCGGTAGTGTCGATAAGTTAATTTAGCCTTAATAGTAAACCGTTAAACATATAAGTGGAAATGCTGAAAAATGATAGTACTTTTGGTCCTGCTCCAGGCAATAAGGGATTTTATCAGTATTGGAACATTGTCGCTTTTGCCGATAAGTCATCGGGCTATTTTGAAAATGTCGGTAGTGTCGATAAGTAATTTTAGTCTGAAATATGAACCGTTAAATATATGTGTAGATATTGAAAAATTTTAGTACTTTTGGTCCTAGTGCAGGGAATAAGGGATTTTCTCAGTATTTGAACATTGTCGGTGTTGCCGATAAGTTTTTCGGCTATTTTGAAAATGTCGGTAGTGTCGATAAGTTAATTTAGTCTGAATTGTGAACCGTTAAATATATAAGTGGAAATGCTGAAAAATTATAGTACTTTTGGTCCTGCTCCAGACAATGAGGGATTTTCTCAGTATTTGAACATTGTCACTTATGCCGATAAGTCATCCGGCTTTTTTGAAAATGTCGGTAGTGTCAATAAGTTATTTTATTCTGAATTGTGGACCGTTAAATATATAGGTGGAAATGCTGAAAAATTATAGTACTTTTGGTCCTACTCCAGGCAATTAGGGATTTTCTAAGTAATTGAACATTGTCGCTTATGCCGATAAGTCATCCGGCTATTTTGAAAATGTCGGAAATGTTGATTAGTTAATTTAGTCTGAATTGTGAACCATTAAATATATAAGTAGAAATGCTGAAAATTTAAAGTACTTTAGGTTAGGGTTAGGGTTAGTTAAGTTGATAAACTTAAGCCTATATTGAAATCTTCAGTTTGTCAACTTATTATGTTGAATGTCAACTTAAGCTTATGTTGGATCTTAAGTTGAACAACTTAGGGTAGGTTGATAAACTTAAGCTTATGTTGAATCCTAATTTGATCAACTTAGGCTATTTGAATCTGACTAAGGTGAACCGTTCAATATATCGGTGGAAATGCTGAAAAATGATAGTACTTTTGGTCCTACTCCAGGCAATAAGGGATTTTCTCAGTATTTGAACATTGTCCCTTATGCCGATAAGTTATTCGGCTATTTTGAAAATGTCGGTAGTGTCGATAAGTTAATTTAGTCTGAATTGTGAACCGTTAAATATATAAGTGGAAATGCTGAAAAATTATAGTACTTTTTGTCCTACCCCAGGCAATAAGGGATTTTCTCAGTATTTGAACATTGTCGCTTTTGCCGATAAGTCATCGGGCTATTTGGAAAATGTCGGTAGTGTCGATAAGTTATTTTAGTCTGAAATATGAACTGTTAAATATATAGGGAGATGGTGAAAAATTTTAGTACTTTTGGTCCTAGTGCAGGCAATAAGGGATTTTCTCAGTATTTGAACATTTTCGCTTATGCCGATAAGTCATCCAGCATTTTTGAAAATGTCGGTAGTGTCGATAAGTAATTTTAGTCTGAAATGTGAACCGTTAAATATATGTGGAAATGATGAAAAATTTTAGTACTTTTAGTCCTACTCCAGGCAATAAGGGATTTTCTCAGTATTTGAACATTGTCGCTTATGCCGATAAGTTATTCGGATTTTTTGAAAATGTCAGTAGTGTCGATAACTTAATTTAGTCTTAATAGTAAACCGTTAAACATATAAGTGGAAATGCTGAAAACTTATAGTACTTTTGGTCCTACTCCAGGCAATAAGGGATTTTCTCAGTATTTGAACATTTTTGCTTATGCCGATAAGTCATCCGGCATTTTTGAAAATGTCGGTAGTGTCGATAAGTATTTTAGTCTGAAATGTGAACCGTTAAATATATGTGGAAATGATGAAAAATTTTAGTACTGTTAGTCCTACTCCAAGCAATAAGGGATTTTCTCAGTATTTGAACATTGTCGGTGTTGAAGATAAGTTTTTCGGCTATTTTGAAAATGTCGGTAGTGTCGATAAGTTAATTTAGTCTGAATTGTGAACCGTTAAATATATAAGTGGAAATGCTGAAAAATTATAGTACTTTTGGTCCTGTTCCAGACAATGAGGGATTTTCTCAGTATTTGAACATTGTCACTTATGCCGATAAGTCATCCGGCTTTTTTGAAAATGTCGGTAGTGTCGATAAGTTAATTTAGTCTGAAATGTGAACCGTTAAACATATAAGTGGAAATGCTGAAAAATATAGTACTTTTAGTCCTAGTGCAGCCAATAAGGGATTTTCTCAGTATTTGAACATTGTCGGTGTTGCCGATAAGTTATTTGGATTTTTTGAAAATGTCGGTAGTGTCGATAACTTAATTTAGTCTTAATAGTAAACCGTTAAACATATAAGTGGAAATGCTGAAAACTTATAGTACTTTTGGTCCTACTCCAGGCAATAAGGGATTTTCTCAGTATTTGAACATTTTCGCTTATGGCGATAAGTCATCCGGCATTTTTGAAAATGTCGGTAGTGTCAATAAGTATTTTAGTCTGAAATGTGAACCGTTAAATATATGTGGAAATGATGAAAAATTTTAGTACTGTTAGTCCTACTCCAAGCAATAAGGGATTTTCTCAGTATTTGAACATTGTCGGTGTTGAAGATAAGTTTTTCGGCTTTTTTGAAAATGTCGGTAGTGTCGATAAGTTAATTTAGCCTTAATAGTAAACCGTTAAACATATAAGTGGAAATGCTGAAAAATGATAGTACTTTTGGTCCTGCTCAAGGCAATAAGGGATTTTATCAGTATTGGAACATTGTTGCTTTTGCCGATAAGTCATCGGGCTATTTTGAAAATGTCGGTAGTGTCGATAAGTAATTTTAGTCTGAAATATGAACCGTTAAATATATAGGGAGATGCTGAAAAATTTTAGTACTTTTGGTCCTAGTGCAGGCAATAAGGGATTTTCTCAGTATTTGAACATTGTCGGTGTTGCCGATAAGTTATTCAGATTTTTTGAAAATGTCAGTAGTGTCCATAACTTAATTTAGTCTCAATAGTAAACTGTTAAACATATAAGTGGAAATGCTGAAAACTTATGGTACTTTCGGACCTACTCCAGGCAATAAGGGATTTTCTCAGTATTTGAACATTTTCGCTTATGCCGATAAGTCATCCGGCATTTTTGAAAATGTTGGTAGTGTCGATAAGTAATTTTAGTCTGAAATGTGAACCGTTAAATATATGTGGAAATGATGAAAAATTTTAGTACTTTTAGTCCTACTCCAGGCAATAAGGGATTTTCTCAGTATTTGAACATTGTCGCTTATGCCGATAAGTTATTCAGCTATTTTGAAAATGTCGGTAGTGTCGATAAGTTAATTTAGTCTGAATTGTGAACCGTTAAATATATAAGTGGAAATGCTGAAAAATTATAGTACTTTTGGTCCTACTCCTGGCAATAAGGGATTTTCTCAGTATTTGAACATTGTCGCTTTTGCCGATAAGTCATCGGGCTATTTGGAAAATGTCGGTAGTGTCGATAAGTTATTTTAGTCTGAAATGTGATCCATTAAATACACATATTGAAATGCTAAAAATTAAAGTACTTTTGGTCCTAGTGCAGGCAATAAGGGATTTTCTCAGTATTTGAACATTGTCGCTTATGCCGATAAGTCATCCGGCTATTTTGAAAATGTCGGTAGTGACGATAAGTTATTTTAGTCTGAAATGTGAACCGCTAAATATATAAGTGGAAATGCTGAAAAATTATAGTACTTTTGGTCCTTCTCCAGGGAATAAATAATTAAGGGATTTTCTCAGTATTTGAACATTGTCGGTTGTTCCCGATAAGTTTTTCGGCTATTTTGAAAATATCAGTAGTTTCGATAATTTTCTTAAGTCTGAAATAAGAACTGATAAATATTAGGCCTTAAGTTGATCAGCTTAAGCTTAAGTTGATCAACATAGCTTATGTTGAAGTCTTAAGTCTATCAACTTAAACTTATGTTGTTCAACATAGCTTTTGTTATAATTGGAAATGTTAAAAAATGATAGTAGTTTTGGTCCTACTCCAGGCAATTAGGGATTTTCTCAGTATTTGAACCTTGTCTCTTATGCCGATAAGTCATCCGGCTATTTTGAAAATGTCGGTAGTGTCGATAAGTTATTTTATTCTGAAATGTGAACCGTTAAATATATAAGTGGAAATGCTTAAAAATTATAGTACTTTTGGTCCTAGTCCAGGCACTAAGGGATTTTCTCAGTATTTGAACATTGTCGCTTATGCCGATAAGTTATTCGGCTCGAATATATGTCATTATGATACATTAATAAATATAATAAGATTGAATATGTATATTGCGTATATATATTTCGTACTAGGTCAAATGCTATATGTTAGTGCTTCTTTAAGTATCCCTTGCAATCTTTGTAATAAAATTCTAAATGTATCTAGATTATATATTTAGTGTTTGTACATATGTTTATATGTAAGTGATAGGAAAAGTTTCACTTCCAGTGCTTCAACTTGTTATCATTTTTGATCATTTTACCTAAATATAATTTTGACAGATATTAGAGTTAAAAACTGAAATTATTTCATGTTTTATTTTTTCTCATATTCTGTGATAAGATTAAGTTGAACATATTGCACAACTTTCACATATTTAGTTTTTTCTTTAACTTCTTTTCTCTTTGTACAGATTGCTAAGTAAGCTGAAGAGTGTTAAAGTTGGAGAGCCATCAGGCACCCGGTCACAAGATTCGATGGTAATTCGATGGTCATTCCTACTTTTATTATTTGCCGCTTTCCAAGTGTAACTTATTACAAACAAAAATTTATGGCTTACAGTCACAAGGGTTTCAATATTCTTAGTCCGATGCCCAGGTTATACATTTTCATTAAGTTCTTGAAATGTATAAAAAAAGAGTTTTGTTTCAAAACATACATGTTTGTGGTTTTAATTTAAACGTGTTAACAATTCTAATAATGTTTCCAGGGATATCTTTTTATAACCGTTTGAACTCAACTTGAGGGTTATGGTCCTAAAGATACATAGGGGTCAAGTGAATGCTAATGCATTGGAAAGCACACAGGTCCTGTTGTTCATTATAACCAAATTGTTCATTATAACAAGTTGTTCATTATAACAAGTTGTTCATTATAACTAAATTGTTCATTCTCTATATATGTATATATGTGTATATATGTCGGTATATAATCCAAAACATGCATTTTTATGGTCCTAAACTTACGTTTTGGTCCTAAACTTACGTCATGGTCCTAAACTTACATTGTTGCACATTGTCACAATGACAGTATAGATTGGTGTGTGACCGTGTCAGACTCTTATCCCGAACCGACCACTACACTCCAACCCCTCGCGCTTTTTACATGGTTCTGGAAAAGTATTTGGTGCAAAAATTACTTAGTTAAAATAAAAGCTAGTAAAATATTGTCACGTGATCGAGATTAAATCTTTTTGATTTTGATTTTTCTATGACTCTACAAAATATATCAGCATCTTGTCTTTTACAGTGTATGCTGTGTCAAAATGCAAGAATTTGTGTATAAATACGCACTTTCCATACCGAACAATACTGATGTTGATTAACTCATACCAACGCTCATGTACCATATCTTCAATTCGCTATCTGCTTATATTACCATCTAGTTGACGAATGACATTTGTGAAATGACACCCTTACTTTGCCGTGCATGCCAATGACACTAAGTTCGTCACATTTTATTTAAGGCCAGAACCTCATGAAATGGCAGAAAAGGATTCACCAGAGCTGGATGAAGAGTTTTGGAAAGGTCAGATTCTTTATTGAACTTAATTTTGCGAAAAAGATACCTTTATATTTTATAAAAGTTATCCTGAAAAAAACTTTTTAAGGTATCACAATTGAAACTTTATTTAAAAATCTCCAACCCAGCTATTAACAAACGCAATACAAGCAAGTATCTATCCAGCTTTCACATTACTGTTTAAATGTATTGTGTTTTACATCTGTTGCAGCTTTCAGGCTTGAGATGTTCGGGCAAGAAACAATGCCAGGTACGTTATTCATGCAAGCATCATGTTGATTTATATTAAACCAACAACTTTTGTGAGCGAATCATTTTATTAGTACTGTTCATGTGTATAGAACTAACTACGTGGCTTGAGCCTCGTGCCAATGAGTCACCCGTGTCATATATAGCTTTCTGATGTATAACATAGTGGTATTTTAATTTGTGCTTCACAGGAAGATAGCTCCAAAGTAAATTTAAAGTTTTAATATTGTCATATTTTTCACGTCGTATTTTTTTTCATAAACTAACGTATTTGAGTTAAGAAAATTTATTCAATACATTTACAGAATTACCTGAAGAATTGGAGACACCTGAGGTAGTCCAGTTAGGTAGGTATTGCCTAATCATTTTGCAAAGCATACAGAATGAGATATTCTTCAATTTGTCATATTCCTAATCCTTGAGCTCAAATTGTTTAATACCTCATAAATAAACACGGTTAAACTTTGTTCATGTCCAAGTCAGCTCTCTAGTTAGGTGAACTTAAAAATTACTCTATCGGATAATCAACCTGTAAGGCCACAGGTCAGGCCACAGCTCATTTATAACGAGTTTGTTCATTATAACAGCTCAAATATTTTATTTATAAATTCCTCTTAGGTTTTTAATTTGATAAATTGAATACGATTAATAAAACTTTAACATTTTTATAATTATATGCATTACAGAGTACGGTACTGATACTGGTTCAAGCGACGACCAAGATGATTCGGGTGTGTAATAATTTCTTTAATGAAATAATCTTATCTAGTGTGTAATTATTCATTTACAGCAATAATCTTATAACATTTAACAGCAGTCTTATATTCTATTATCAGTTGTGTTTCGGTCATGATTCCGATACAATGAATGATTTATGCCTTTTGCCCTACGGTTTCTCAGGCCGTCTGTTTATTTCTGAAAAATCATCTTACCGTTCTGAGTTCAATCTGTGCACAAGATCACTTTTCCGGTGTATTAATATTTCTGTTTTAAATCTGTTCATTCACGTGAAGAAGACAGCCAGTTAAGCGAGGCGTCAGAAGACAAAGACAGAAACATGTCCAGTGAGTACTTTTTACTTTGATGGAATAATGTTGATTATTCATTGATTTTTGTCATATGTCGATATAGTACTTTTCCATGACGGTCTTTATGTCTATTAAATATATTTCCCCTTTTTTTTTTCTCTCTCTCTCTCTCTCTCTCTCTCTGTTTTTCTTTCTTTCATAAAATTCTAAAGTTAATTGTTATTAGTTCTTGTAGTAGCGACACGTATTTTTTACCTAGGACCGTTATAACGAATAACATGGACAGATTCTGTGCACCAAAACATTGTGGTCGATATGAAAACGAACTCTTTCCCCTATTTCCATTGATGCATGATACCTGTACATCATTACTAACACAGCTGTGAGACAGCATCTCTCCAGGACCGTTTGTTTCTGTACATATTCTTCTTTACAATAGTTGACGCCATTACACTAGCCTTTCTCTGTTAAACTGTTTGTTGCGCAGCCATACGTTATATAGATTGAATCCGGTTCAGAACATTGAATGCAACACTTATCCAACTTACACTGTCAAGTAACGTGATGCTTGTGTTTAATTCGACGTTAACAACACCGTCCAGTCCCAATGAAGCTCGCGAGACGAATATATTAGGGGAAAAAACTCAACTATCAATTTATTTGATAAAATTCATCTTACCGTTCTGAGTTCAATCTGTGCACAAGCCCACTGTACCATGTATTAATCTTTCTGTTTTAAATCTGTTCATTCAGGTGAAGAAGACAGCAAGTTAAGCGCTGCGTCAGAAGACAAAGACAGAAGCATGTCCAGTGAGTGATTTTCACTTTAATGGAATAATGCTGATTATTCATTTATTTTTTCATATGTCGCCCTAGTACTTGCCTTAACGGTTTTATGTCCATTCTATGGATTTCCCCTTTCTTTCTTTCTCTCTCTCTCTTTCTTTCTCTCGCTCTATCATAAATTCTTAAGTTAATTGTTATCAGTTCTTGTAGAAAGGACACGTATTTTTGACCCCGGACTCTGTCATCCGTTATAACGAATAACATGGAAAGATTGTGTGCACTCAAACATTGTGGTCGATATGAAAACGAACTCTTTCCCCTCTATCCATTGATACATAATGGCTGTACAACATTACTAACACAGCTGTGAGAGAGCATCTCTCCGGAACCGTTTGTTTCTGTACATATTCTTCTTTACAATAGTTGAAGCCACAACACTAGCTTTTCTCTGTTAAACTGTTTGTTGCGTAGCCATGCTTTAGATTGAATCCGGTTCAGAACAACGTACACTGTCAAGTAACGTGATGCGCGTGTTTAATTCAACGTTAACAACAGCGTCCAGTCCCAGTGAAGATCGCGAGACGAATATATATGAGAAAAAAAAAACAATTTCAATTTGTTTTAGAAAAATCATCTTACCGTTCGGAGTTCAATCTGTGCACAAGATCACTTTTCATATGTATTGACTGTTCTGTTTTCAATCTGTTCTTTCAGGTGAAGAAGACAGCCAGTTAAGCGAGGCGTCAGACGACAAAGACAGAAACATGTCCAGTGAGTGATTTTTACTTTAATGGAATAATGCTGATTATTCATTGATTTTTGTCATATGTCGGTTAAGTACTTTTCCATCAGGGTCTTTATGTCTATTCTATGAATTTCCGCTTTTCTCGCTCTCATTTTTTTCACTCGCTCTCATGAATTTTAACGCCAAAGACAGAAACATTTCCAGTGAGTGTTAAAGTAATTTTTATTTATTGGAATAATGTTGATTATTCATTGCTTTTTGGCATATGTCGATAAAGTACTTTCCATAACTGTCTTTATGTCTATTTTATGTATTTCTCTTTTCTCTCTCTCTCTTTCTTTCTTTCTCTCTCTATCTTATAAATTCTAAAGTTAATTGTTACCCGTTCTTATGGCAGCGACACGTACTTTTGACCTAGGACTCTGTCATCCGTTACAACGGATAACATGGAAAGATTGTGTGCCCCAAAACATTGTGATTGATCTGAAAGCAAACTCTTTCCCCAATTTCCATTGATACATTATGGCTGTACATCATTAATAACACAGCCGTGAGACAGCATCTCTTCAGGACCGTGTTTGTCTGTACATATTCTTTTTTACCACAGGTGAAGCTATAACACTAGCCTTTCATGTTAAACTGTTCGTTGCGCAGCCATGCGTTACATTGAATCCGGTTCAGAACATTGAATGCAACACTTATCCAACTTACACTCTCAAGTGACGTGATGCTTGTGTTTAATTCAACGTTACCAACAGCGTCCAGTCTCAGTGAAGCTCGCGAAACGAATATATTAGGAAAAAAACTCAACTATCAATTTATTTTAGAAAATTCATCTTACCGTTCTGAGTTCAATCTGTGCACAAGCCCACTGTACGATGTATTAATCTTTCTGTTCATTCAGGTGAAGAAGACAGCCAGTTAAGCGAGGCGTCCGACGACAAAGACATAAACATGTCCAGTGAGTAATTTTAAATTAAATGCAATAAAGTTGATTATTCATTGATTTTTGTCATATGTCGCCATAGTACTTTTCCATGGCGGTCTGTATGTCCACTCTACATATTTCCTCTTTTCTCTCTCTCTTTGAATATATACATCTCTCTCATAAATCCCAAAGTTAATTGTTACCAGTTCTTTTAGCAGCGACACGTATTTTTTACCTGGGACTCTGTCATCCGTTATAACGAATAACATGGAAAGATTGTGTGCACCAAAACATTGTGGTCGATATGAAAACGAACTCTTACACCTATTTCCTTTATGTATATAATGGCTGTACATCATTACTAACACAGCGATGAGAGAGCATCTCTCCAGGTCCGTTTGTTTCTGTACATATTTTTCTTTACAGCAGTTGAGGCCATAACACTAGCCTTTCTCTGTTAAACTGTTTGCTGCGTAGCCATGCTTTAGATTGAATCCGGTTCAGAACATTGAATGCAACACTTATCCAACTTACACTGTCAAGTAACGTGATGCTTGTGTTTAATTCAACGTTAACAACAGCGTCCAGTTCCAGTGAAGCTCGCGAGACGAATATATAAGAGAACAAAAAAATCTCAATATATTTTAGAAAAATTATCTTACCGTTCTGAGTTCAATCTGTGCACAAGATCACTTTTCCTATGTATTAATTGTTCTGTTTTAAATCTGTTCATTTAGGTGAAGAAGACGGCCAGTTAAGCGCGGCGTCAGACGACAAAGACCTAAACATTGAATGCAGTGAGTATTTTTATTTTATTGGAATAATGTTTATTATTCATTGATTTTTGTCATATGTCGGTTTAGTACTTTTCATCACGGTCTTTATATCTATTAAATGTATTTCGCCTTTTCTCTCTCTCTCTCTCTTTCTTTCTTTCTCCCTCTCTCTCTCATAAAATTCTACAGTTAATTGTTATCAGTTCTTTTAGCAGCGACACGTATTTTTGACCTAGGACCCTGTCGTCCGTTACAACGGATAACATGGAAAGATTGTGTGCACCAGAACATTGTGGTCGATATGAAAAACGAACTCTTACCCCTATTTCCTTTGTGTACATAATGGCTGTACATCATTACTAACACAGCGATGAGACAGCATCTCTCCAGGACCGTGTTTGTCTGTACATATTCGTTTTAATCGCAAGTGAAGCTATACCACTAGCCTTTCTCGGTTAAACTGTTCTTTGCGCAGCCATGCGTTAGATTGAATCCGGTTCACAACATTGAATGCAACCCTTATCCAACTTACACTCTCAAGTAACGTGATGCTTGTGTTTAATTCAACGTTAACATCAGCTTCCAGTCACAGTGAAGCTCGCGAGACTAACATATAAGGTGAAAACAATTTCAATTTCTTTTAGAAAGGTTATCTTCCCGTTCTGAGTTCAATCTGGGCCCAAGATCACTTTTGCGATGTATTAATCCTTCTGATTTTAATCTATTTATTAATCCTTCTTATTTAAATCTATTCATTCAGGTGAAGAAGACAGCCAGTTAAGCGAGGCGTCAGACGACAAAGACATGGTCATGTCCAGTGAGTAATTTTTATTTTAATGGAATAATGTTTAATATTCATTGATTTTTGGCATATGTCCGTTAAGTACTTTTCCATCACGGTCTTTATATCTATTAAATGTATTTCGCCTTTTCTCTCTCTCTCTTTTTCTTTCTTTCTCCCTCTCTCTCTCATAAAATTCTACAGTTAATTGTTATCAGTTCTTTTAGCAGCGACACGTATTTTTTACCTAGGACCCTGTCGTCCGTTATAACGGATAACATGGAAAGATTGTGTGCACCAGAACATTGTGGTCGATATGAAAAACGAACTCTTACCCCTATTTCCTTTGTGTACATAATGGCTGTACATCATTACTAACACAGCGATGAGACAGCATCTCTCCAGGACCGTGTTTGTCTGTACATATTCTTTTTATCCGCAGGTGAAGCTATACCACTAGCCTTTCTCTGTTAAACTGTTCTTTGCGCAGCCATGCGTTAGATTGAATCCGGTTCAGAACATTGAATGCAACACTTATCCAACTTACACTCTCAAGTAACGTGATGCTTGTGTTTAATTCAACGTTAACATCAGCTTCCAGTCACAGTGAAGCTGGCGAGACTAATATATAAGGTATAAAAACAATTTCAATTTATTTTAGAAAATTTATTGTACCGTTCTGAGTTCAATCTGTGCACAAGATCACTTTTTCGATGTATTAATCCTTCTGATTTAAATCTATTCATTCAGGTGAAGAAGACAGCCAGTTAAGCGAGGCGTCAGACGACACAGACAAAAACATGTCCAGTGAGTAATTTTTATTTTAATGGAATAATGTTGATTAATCATTGATTTTTGTCATATGTCAGTATAGTACTTTTCCATCACGGTCTTTATGTCTACTCCATGTATTTCCCCTTTTTTCTCTCTATCTCTCTCTATATATATCTCTCTCATTAATCTCTCTCTAAAGTTAATTGTTATCAGTTCTTTTAGCAGCGACACTTGTTTTTGACCTAGGACTCTGTCGCCCGTTATAACGAATAACATGGAAAGATTGTGTGCCCAAAAACATTGTGGTCAATATGAAAAACGAACTCTTTCCCTTATTTCCGTTGTAGACATAATGTCTGTACATCATTACTAACACAGCGATGAGGGAGCATCTCTCCAGGACCGTGTGTCCTTGTAGCAGCAATAGGTATTGTTTACCTAGGACTCTCTCATCCGTTATAACGAATAACATGGAAAGTTCGTGTGCCCCAAAACATTGTGATCAATATGAAAACGAACTCTTTCACTTATTTCCATTGTGGACGTAATGGCTGTGCATCATTACTAACCTTTCTCGGTTCATCTTTGTATTTAAGTCAACGTTAACAACAGCGTCCATAACCATGGACACTGTTAGACATCTTAATTGGGATTTCAGACAAGTATCAGTGACCGTGCAGACTGATAGACATGTTAACTGGGCTTTTAGAGAAGTATCAGTGACCGTGCAGACTGTTAGACCTGTTGACATGACTTTTAGACAAGTATCAGGGATCGTGCATACTGTTTGACATGTGAACAGTGCTTTACCACAAGTGATTCTAATTTCAACTTAAGACAGTGTTAAGGTCCTCAACTCAACATGTTATGGTCATAAACGTACACTCGACGGGTTATGCTCCTAACACTGACAAGTGACTGTAATTTCAACTGCAGACAGTGTTAAGGTCCTCAACTCAACATGTTATGGTCCTAAAGGTACAGTGTTATGGTCGTAGACGTACACTATGTCCATAACCTTACATTGTTAGGTTCCTAAACATACAGTGATATGGTCCTAAATTTACGTTATGTTCCTAAACTTGAAGTGCTATGGTCTTAAACTTAGCGTTATGGTCCTACACTTATGTTAGGATCCTAAAATTACATTGATATGGTGCTAAACTAACAGTGTTATGATCCTAAACTTACGATGGTATGGTCCTAAACTTATGGTTATGGTGCTAAACATATAGAATTATGCTCCCAAACTTAAGCTTAGAATACAGTTGACATTGTCATATATATATATATATATATATATATATATATATATATATATATATATGTACATGTTTACAGGTATTTATGAATGAATATCGGTATGTATGAATGACTGTTAGGCATGTTAACAGGGCTTTTAGACAAGTATCAGTAACCGTACAGACTGTTAGACATGTCAACTGGGCTTTTAGACAAGTATCAGTGACCGTGGAGACTGTAAGACATGTTAACAGGGCTTTTAGACAAGTATCAGTGACCGTGCAGACTGTTAGACATGTTAACAG